>OX376713.1:6110963-7449963 GCA_947389935.1 Agrilus cyanescens | reverse complement strand
AGAACTTTTCAGACCACACCCTTAATAATATATAAAATCTAAAGTTTGGTGAAAATGACTAAAAGTAAAAGTTTTCGCAGCCAATTGATGAACTGGTGACGTCCTGATTCGGGTCTAAAAGCCGTACTCGGTTGGAGTTGCTTCCTAACGTATCGCTAGTACAAGCAGCGAGCTTCTTCAGAGATCCGTCCATCTTCGACGCTGGATGACGACCATAAGATCCTCTTTGAAATCCGCAGGCTACTGGCATCGATCAACGGTTATTACAGAAATATGGTCAGATAGGCCAATGAGATCCAAAACCATTCGGAGAATTTCAAAAGGAAGGAGGAGACCTCCAGATAACAACCAGACCCACCGGCAATAATGCAACGTCGTAAAAGTCGCCAGTCTACATCCACTATCGAAGATTGAAGGACCTCTGAAGAAACCCGCCGCTCGTGCTAGCCTAATATGAACGCTTTTTCCACGAGTTATGAATTAAGATTAAGTTTGCCTCAAGTACAAATTATTGAGTGTATTGTTGTAGACATAAGAGATCCACTAATCAAATAAACTGTAAAATTAGCCACTTGTGTTAGTTTTGTTGAACTATCTGAATTTTCTAATACTACAGGACCATTTCGACAAAGATTTAATTTAGGATCCGAACTAAAATTTACAACTAGTTCAGATTATAAAAGGCAAGGTAAGGTGGTGTGTTATATTCGCAAGGAAAAGAGGCATAAACGTTTTCAATGCACACTTTGCAACAAAATAGGCCATACTGAGGAGAGTTGTAGGATGAAATTGGGTAAGAGGGATTAAAACTAACATAACCTAGCATAAAATGTGTAAAACAGGGTTTGAAACATCTGTGAACACATCATCATATGATGCGCAAAGATGGGTTAGATAGGCCTGCGAAAACATTGGTATAAAATGTGTAAAGGTGGGTTCACAACACCTATGAACACATAAGTATAAAATATGCAAAGGTGATTTAGACGCCTATGAACACATTGGTCCTAAATGTAATATGTATGCGTTCTAAAAAAATTTCGAACGTTGCAGGACTGATCAGGACGATCAGGACTAAATCAGAGTTGCAGGATAGCGAAAAAGATTAAATAGTTATTGATTTATATTTATCTAAAGAGATTCAGTTAATTTCATTTTCGGTAATTTTGTAGCATAACTATGATTCCTGTTAAAAAAACACAACTTTATGCAATAATTCGAAAGAGGCAAGAATACACGGCGTTCCATCGTCAGCCGTGTACCCCATCTCCGTACACCCTTAAAGTTGTACAGAAGATAAATTGAATAATATAGAATATAGAAAATAGGCATTCACCGCCGATATCTATTGGAGGTCAAATAGATGCTGCTATGCTGTTGTTGTTGTTGTTGTTGTTGTTGTTGTTGTTGTTGTGCAAGTATTCACTTTTTGTGTAACTTTAAACCTTCTTCCTTGCTATTAAAGTTGTTTTTGTGCTTGAAAATTTCCATGGATTCTTTGTATAGGCGGGAATGATAATAGCAGCATTTTTCTAATATCTTCACTTCATCCAAAAATATTTTATATCCGTTGTCCGAAAAGGAATGTTTTTCCATGTGCGGAATAGGAGTGTTTTTCCATGAGCTTTCCCAATTCGATCAGTCACGCCCTTAACAGATGAACTTTCCGTTCAGAGTGTGTTAATTTCCCGAATTGTATATCCATTCTTAACCAGTGAATCTTTGAGATGTTGGAATTCTTCGTTTAAAGTTCGCAAAGAGTTTTTCCTCTATTCTGATCTCACCGAATCTGAAACCACGGTCTTGTCAAAGGGAGAGATTGGTAACAAAGCTTCTCGTACACTGATTCGTGCAAAGAAACCGAACAGGAATTTAACCAGAAAAAAAATCAAGCGGTTAGGGAACGTAAAGTTGACAAATCCCTTATAATTCTTCGAGCCGACAAAGCGAACGATACGGTTGTTGTGTCACAGGGCGGCTACCACAATAAGGTCAATGCTTTGCTGGATCCGCACGCCAACAAAAACATAAAGAACGACTCTACGCTACACAAACAAACTCATTAAAAAGTTGTCCATAGGTATCTGATGAAGATAATATATACGTACGAAATACCAGGACGACGTCTTTACGGGTTACCAAAAGTGCATAAGGATAGAGCACCTCTTAAACAAAACGGACTCATACGTAAAAGATTGTACACACTTTAACAATAAACTAAATGACTCAAAATGGATCCAACCGATCCACTGGTGAATTCTCATGTAAAGCTACTATTTACTATGATTCAAGTTGATGGAGCAATAAGTCACCTAACACACATTTCCGATGGACATAGCGACTCTGTTCAAACACTGTCCAAAGGCAACGTACTTTCAATGGAACAGTGACTTTTATAAAATGTGATGGGGTAGTAATGGACAATCTACTAAGCCCAGTAATCTCTAATTTCGTCATGAAGAAATTTGAATCATTGGCAAGAACAATCTCTGTTTACATACCAAAATACTGGCTCCAATACATCTACAATGTGTTTGCTAAATGGCCACATAGTCTTAAAAAGCTGGAAGACTTTCTAACGCACCTGAACAGCATAAATGGTAGAAAATAATTAACAATCGGAAAGCAAATTAATGGCACTCTTCCGTTTCTAGATGTTTTGGTAATGAAGAAAGAAAGTCTATCGCAAACCCTCATACATCAATAGATATCAAGTGTGGTGAGAACACTTGTACCCAGAGCAAGAAACCTTTGCGAACCTGAATACATAAACAAGGAATTCCAACATCTCTAAGCCACACTGATTAATAAAGGATATATTATTTCTGAAGGAAATGTGTTAAAGCCGTAACTGATCGAATTGAGACAGCTCATGGAAAAACAGTCCAGTCAGCCAGTATTTAATTTAGAGCTTACTGAAAAATCGGCAGTAGCAGAATGTTCCCTTTCAGATAACGGACATAGAATATTCTTTTGGTGAAGTAAAGATATAAGAAAAATACAGCCACTATCATTCCCGCTTATATAGAGAAGCCATGGAAAT
The DNA here is from genome assembly GCA_947389935.1 of Agrilus cyanescens. Lineage (NCBI taxonomy): Eukaryota > Metazoa > Arthropoda > Insecta > Coleoptera > Buprestidae > Agrilus > Agrilus cyanescens. Next base: position 7,446,920 of record OX376713.1, on the reverse strand, counting down.
TTTCAAGAATGAAAACAACTTTAATAGAAAGGAAGAAGAAGAAGAATCGCCATTGAGACTATCCACCGTAGTTGTGGATGAATCGTCAGGACTTCAATCCTACAGACCACAGCGCATTAGTCCGAAAATTACAATTACAATCGATTCTCGATCCGCTTGTGGAAAAGATTATCACCTTATATTTAAAAATGTCGCGTGTCATATGTTTGTGGTCGAACTTCTCCGAAACGGCTCGACCGATTTTTATGCAATTTTGTATGTTTATTTGGTAGGTATAAGAATAGGTCGTAATGTATATTTCATACAGCTAGGTGATTAGGGTCCCTATCCCGATTTTTTTTTTGACAAAAATGTTTTTTCATAATATTTTTGAAATCGGTATCAGAAAATATCTACAAATTTTCACATTCTTACTCATTTAATCGGGTATAACCTAGTTAAATCTATACTAATATTATAAAGAGGAAATACTTATATTATTGTATGTATCTTTGTAATGAATAAACTCAAAAACGACTGGACCGATTTCAAAAATTCTTTCACCATTATAATGCTCCATTATCCCTGAGTAACGTAGGCTATTTTTATTATTAAAAAAAATTAGGGATCCCTACTATTACCCTTGCGATGTCGGGACGGAATGCTGATAATTTATAAGAATCATACTCTAATGATTTTCACAGATCTCATGAAGACTACAAACAATAGGATTTACTATACACGTCTACTCATTTGTAAATTCTAAAAGCAAGAAAATATGTTCTCTTGAGTATGTTATGTACTAATAAACATTCAAATAATTTCTATCAACAATACGATAGCCTACAAACAATTTCTAACTTTACCGCAGTCTTGCTTAGTCAAAACTGCAAAATTGCTTTTAGTAAAACTATATACACCGTTTGTAGTACCTACAAACCCCATTTTTATTTTTTGTGATTTTTAATATAAGTTGCGCAAGTTCACAGAGCTCCTTGAATTATGTACATTGGCGATTTTCTTAAAATAGTGTTTAAATTACGACATCGAATGAATAATTACAGTACTTACTTGATTTTGGACGCTACTATTTCCAGAAAGTGTTTGACGCTTTAATAAATAATTTCTATAAAATATAAGAGCTGTAAATGGTGTTCGACAAATCATAAATACTACTACAACAAAACATATCATTTTGGCGGCTCTCTTTTTGTACTTGATAGCTTGTGGACTTTGAGACTTCATTTGATAACGATGCAACTGTAAAAGAAATTTATTAGGTAATTTAAGTAATCCTGAACGATCCGTTAATACTACAATTCTGTAATGCTTTTCTGTAAACACCGCAGAAGAAGATCCTACCGATTGTGCTAACTGATACAATAAAAGTTTTAATCAAGGAATGTTTTAATAATAATAGGACTAGTCTAAATCTAGAGTAAATTTTAATAACAAAAATAAAATAGAATAAATACAGTTTTAAAAATTTATCCATGAAGCGCTTTTTTTATAATAAATGTCTACTAGTTATAGGGTCTCCTAGATGTACGAGGTGAAATCTTCCTTACATAGCGGACTGGGTTGGAAATCGAGGTTGATACACTCGTATGGTAACGGATGACGGTTTATTCCTTAGCTGTGGTGTTAAGCTCCAGGATGCTAGCACCCCATCCAATGAATTTCGAAAAAAAATATGGATCTATAGAATCACTATGTCACAAATAGTCAGGCGGCTCCGTTAATTGGTCAGCGATAAAGAATTAGCAAAAACAATCTGATATTTTTTTAAGATATTCTAAACTAAAATTAAAAAAAGTTAATAGCAATCGATAGGGCTTTCGATGTTTTTAATTGGTCTAGTCAGTTGTAATTAATACTTGGTCAGACATGGGAGATTATTGATGATGAAATAAGATAATCGTAAACACATATGTACAAATATATAATATTGTAACGAGATGTATATAAGCGAGAGCGGCGACAAGATCCGAAAGCAGATAAGCGGAGTTCAGAGAATGCCGGTGTCGGTCGGCGCTTTGATGGCAAATAACATGGCCATAAATTATACGGACACAATGGGAACTTCTTGTAATTTCTAATAGGTTTCGAGACTTTTCCTAGATTTTTCCATATGAGTATAAATACTTGTTGACGGGGTCAGTGAAGGCAGTTCACAGTTAGCTTTCGAACGTGTAATATAAATACCGGGGGATATAAATACGCATTTTTCTTGTAATATAAATAAGTTGTTAAATTGTTATTAGTGTTTAAGTATTCTATTAGTGTGTAAGTGTTAAATAAATAATTGTAAATAAATATCCGTTAAATAAATAAGTTATACTAGAAAAGTCGTTACATTGGTGTCAGGTGCGGGTGCTCAGCCATCCGATCCCCCAAAGAAGAGAATTTTCTAGTAGAAGAAAAAATAGGTAAATAAATCAAAATGCCGAAAAAGTTGTTGGAGTTGAAAGTTGCCGAACTGAAAAGTGAACTCGAGGAGCGAGACGAAGATACGTCTGGTAACAAGCTGACCTTACAAGGGCGACTCGAGGAAGCTCTGATACGAGAAGGTTTCGATCCGAATACCTACGAATTTAAGGATGAACTAGAAAAGAAATTAAAGGAATTGGAAGGGAAACTGAAAGAAAATCTGGAAAAGAAAATGGAAAACCTGGAAGACAAATGAACCGAAAATTCAAAAGAACTGAAGGAAAATTTAGAGAAATTCGACGCAAAATTGGCCGAAACAGAACAGAATTTTGCAGGAAAATTTCAAGAAATAGATTCATAAGAAAGAGCGAACCAACATCGTCGTCCATAAAATCAACACTGGCGAAGCGCAGCCCATCCGTCAGAGACCGAGGAGGCTACCACTGGCCAAAAAGGAAGAGGCCGAAAAGATCATAAACGACATGCGGAAGGATGGAATAATAGAACCATCGACCAGCCCGACGTCGCCGGTAGTTTTGGTCAAGAAGAAAGACGGATCTACACGCTTCTGTATTGACTACCGCCAGTTAAATAATGTCACCAAGAAAGACAGCTACCCCTTGCCACGCATCGATGATACCTTGGACACGCCTGCGGGGTCGACAATATTCTCAACGCTAGATCTTAAAAGTGGATGCTGGCAAAGAGAAAACGGCATTTTCGATCGGAACCGGGCTGTGGCAGTTCAACGTGATGCCGTTTGGGTTATGTAATGCGCCAGCCACATTTAAAACTACTCACGGAGACGGTCTTGAACGGCTTGATTGGGAAAACTTGCCTGGTATACCTTGACGACATAATCGTGATCGGAAAAGGCTTCGACGATCACCTGAAAAACTTGGAAGAGGTACTTCGAAGGCTGCGTGATGTCAACCTTAAATTAAGCCCCAAGAAATGCCAGCTATTTCAAGAGACAGTGAATTACCTGGGGCACGTAGTCACGAAGACCGGCGTTTCAGTCGATCCGCGGAAGATCACAGCCGTACAAGAATGGCCAGTACCCACTGACGTACATCAGGTCAAAAGCTTCCTTGGCCTGTATACTTACTATCGACGCTTCGTTCCTGGATTTTCCAATATTGCCAAGCCATTGACTCGACTAACCGAAAGTGGCAGACCATTCTGCTGGGAACCGGACTGCTAAGCTGCCTTCGAAAAGTTAAAGCAAGTTCTCGTTTCCACATCCGTGTTGAGTTATCCGATACCAGAGGGGAGATTTGTTCTGGACACCGACGCTAGCAATGTTGGGTTAGGCGCAGTTCTCTCACAAATACAACACGGAGAGGAAAAAGTCATCGGCTATTTCAGCAAGACCCTATCCAAGCCCGAACGGAACTACTGTGTAACCCGACGAGAACTACTGGCATTAGTAAAGAGCGTGGAGCACTTTTATGAGTACTATGGAAGAAATTTCCTGCTCCGAACAGATCATGCTGCTTTACGGTGGTTACTGAGTTTCAAGAATCCAGAGGCTCAAGTCGCGCGTTGGATAGAAAAGCTCCAAGAATACGACCTCGACATAGAACATCGAGCTGGAAATAGCCATAAGAACACCGATGCCTTATCCAGAAGACCATGTTCCGAAAACTGCAAGCACTGCAAGCGCCTGGAGGAACATGAAGAAGTCCGGAGGATAACCGTCACAGATGAACAATGGCATCCTGATAACATCAAGACGGAACAGGTTTCTGATCCGGTCCTGAGCTTGTTCCAAAGATGGATGAATGAAGACAGACGACCGACCTGGAAAGGGATCGCCGCTAAATCTGGGGAGGTGAAATCGTTGTGGGCCCAATGGGACTCTATTGTTGAGGAAGATGGACTCCTGAAGCGAATAGTGGAAAACCAGAATGGTACTGAGAGGAAACGTCAATTGCTTGTACCGAAGAGCCTGGTAAAGGAAGTCTTGATGTGCCTCCATGACGATGCTTCGGGGGGACATTTTGGTGTTAACAAGACCCTTGGAAGAGTCCGTGAGCGGTTTTACTGGGTCAATTGCAAAAAGGACGTTGAAGACTGGTGCAAGAAGTGCACAACTTGTGCAGCCAGCAAAGGACCGCAAAGACGACGGCGTGCTCCTATGCGCCAGTACAATGTCGGCAGTCCATTCGAACGGATTGCCATAGACATCGCAGGACCGTTTCCAGCGACCGATGGTGGCAATGAATACATCCTGGTAGCAATGGACTACTTCATAAAATGGGTTGAAGCGTACGTACTCCCAAATCAGACAGCCACCACAGTAGGGGAGGAGTGATAAATATGGTCATATAAGCAAAAACTGCTATTTTCAGAATAAAAGGAATCAGATAGTAACTCTACTAAAAATAATGGTTATTATGCTGCTTTTCAGTTTCTTCAGCCACAGAAATATTAGATGAAAAAGTTGGTACATTGATTCAGGTGCATCCTTACATGTGTGCAGAAAAAAAAATTGGATGTACAATATCTCTCCTACAACAGTGAATAACATTAAAATGGCAGATAATAAAACTGTAAAGGTGGAAGAATGTGGTTATCTAGATTTACAAATAAGAGAGTCTGAAGGTAAACTGCAAACCATCCAAATCAAAAATGTATTATATATATCATCCCTTACAATTAACTTATTGTTTGTGAGTCAGACGGCAAAAAATGGTTGTGAAATAAAATTTCAAAACACCCATTGCAAAATTTACCAAAACGAAATGTGGTCTGGGAAAAAACCAAACATCGAAAATGTGAAAATTTTTGGTTGTTATGCTATGGTCCATGTTCTAAAGAGAAAAGACAAAATGGGACTCTAAAGGAGTTAAAATGTTGTTTGCTGGATACTATAAGTATACAAAAGGTTTCAGACTCGATGATGAAAATAAAAAACAAATATATAAAATTAGAGATGCAATATTTCTTGAATATACAGTCAATAATAATAATGCTCCTATAGCATTTTCTGATACAGAATACAGAATCAACGTATTTGTCACAAAATGAAAATGAGACTTTATCTGACACAACAGAGACCCCAAATTCAGAAAAACCACCGCAAATGAAAATGAGGAAGTGGAACAACTGTCCGAAGAAGAAAACGACAGCTACTATCCTGATCACGAATATTTGCCAAACAGAAGAGTTAGTGATTGAAATATTCTCCGGGTTGAGTTGGCTTGGATTATTAAAAATGATAATTCAGGATATCAATTCGGTGTTCTTTATTTTACATTTATTGGAAGTTTGAAATTTTAGAACGTGTTTTAAATTTGAATTTCGTGCCGGTGTTATAAAATGTTCAGACCTTGGAAAAGTACGCCTAGACCAAACTATGAAGATGATTATTTATCTGATGATAATATTTACAACAGCGATAGTGAATTTGAAGAGGAAGAAAATGTTACACTACGTAAAACAATACACTTAACCGAAGATGCGAAACGGATTGTTTTTAATGTTTGTAATGGGCTTAGAGACTCAGAAACAGAAAAAGCCCATTTAATAAGAAAAACTTTTGACTAAAGTGTCCCGAACAACAGTTTACCGAATTATTAAAAATGGTGTAGAAATACCTGGACGAAAAAAACGAAAAGATATAGGAGTATCAAGAAAAATTAATTCTTCAAACAGAAATTATTTGCCAAAGCATTTATGAAAGGTGCATCGTCGTAATGGACAACGCCAGTTACCATTCCCGGCAATTGCATAAAATTCAAAATTCCAGCAGTGAAAAGAACGACATTGCAAATTTCTTAATTGAAAATGATATCTACTTGGAAGGTTTTTACACTAAAAGACAGTTATTGGAAATTCTCAAAACAATAGAATTTCCAAAACAATATTACGTCGACATGTTGGCGGAAAGTAGTGGACATTTAGTGCTTCGGTTACCGCCTTACCATTGTGGTTTTAACCCAATAGAACTTATTTGCGGTCAACTTAAAGAATTCGCATGAATAATAAAGCCCCTAAATTTTCTGAAGAAACAATTTCCTGAATTAAACAAGAAATTAATAATTGCACCCCAAATCATTGGAAACATTCTGTGCTCCATGTAATTGGTAAACAAAATGAGTATCGACAGCAGTTCAGTCATTCGAATGTCATTATAGACTTAGGCCTGGCTGAGTCAGAAGAAAGTGAGAATGATTCTACGGAAAGTGTATAAACAAAATTGTAAATAGTGTAATTAGTGTATATATTTTCATAGTAACAATACGACAACGTAGGCTAAACAACCGCCGTAATGTTTAAAATTGCCTGATTGTGTTTATCTATTTAGCCTTTTTTAAACATTGCAGTGATATTGCCTTGCTACAAGTTAGAATTACTCACAACCGTTTGAGTACGGTCCTGCCCTTCTACCTTCATTGTTAGAGTTATAAACATAATGATAATTATCATGAGATTGGTTTAGTATTTATTTATGGTTCTTACCATCAGTTCAATTATTTGTCCTTATACTATATCGCCTTGACAAAATTGAACTTAATAATTTATACAGGGCGTTCAAAAAAAGTTTAATAGGGTACAATTTGAACAGTCAAGACTTACCACTTAAACAATAAACTGTAATTAGGTAAACAGATTTCAGGGTTGAAATGAGTCAATCTAGTTATTTTAAGTCATAATTTATTATAAAGTAATTGATGTTGTGTATTAGCCTAGCGATGACTGAAATAGACGGTCGAAACGTTGCTTAATTATATTCATTACAAGTCGTTGGTTATTGGCGAGATTAGATTATATTGATCTTACAATATCCTATTCATACTAACAAGATTAAATTCATTAATTGAAAATTGACTCTTATAGTTGATTTTGGATATAGTAAAAGTTCATTTCCTGTAAATGTTTCTTTAACTTCATTACTTTGATCCCTTAAAGTAAGGGCATGATTTATTTTGAGTTCAAAATGTTGAATCTGGGAATATTCTAAATTCGAAAACAATGGATTAAATTTTTATAAACTAAAATTGTATAAAGGGCGATAGACACAATGAGGTATCTTTGAAGATGAAAAAATATTTCCTTATGAGGTCACTCATCTGTACTTACATATACGGGTACGCATCTAAAAAATTAACAAAAAATTTAATGTGTTCTGTGTTTGCTGTGGTAAATAATTTTTTTCTTGCTTTTTTTATTATAGTCTAAGATCCGAATAGGAAACCTCCTTCACTCAACGAGTTATGGGTTGAAATGTATTTGTATAGTTAAAAAATATATTCCGGGGAGGTTGTCTAAAAATTTAAGTGCAAACTGTAATTAATAAGAAATTCAAAATTGACTCCAGTCATTTCGCAGTAAATTCCGTACTGATGAAAGTATGTTGCTTATGGAATATGCAAAAATTATGTTGACTACCTTTTCCCGGTGCAGTTAAGCAGGTATAAACGAGGGAAAAAGTATAAGGTAACACAACAATACAACATATTAAAATTACAAGAATAAAAATAAAAATAATAATAATAAAATAACAGACATTGTTTCAATAGAATAACAAAAAAATTTTTTGCAGTTACTAAAACAATTGAAAAATTATAATTTTAAATTAATTAATGGGAAAAAAATTACATCAAGTTGTTCGTTTAATAATAATAAAGATGACTTATACTTATTAATCTCTAATGACTCCAATAAATTTAATTTTGGACCTTTCTCCGAAACGTGTAAAATGTTATAGTTAAAATTAGGAGTATGGTTTGTTTCAATTAAATGAGTTGCATAATTAGAATTTAGTTTTTTATCAATATACGACTTATTATGTTCTGCAATTCTAGTTTTAAAATTTCTACCTGTAAGGCCAATATAATATTTATTGAAAGAGTCACAATTTAGTTTGTACACTCCACTTTTATTATCTTTATTGGTTTTGTCTTTATTATTTTTAATATATCTACTTAAACTATTGTTGGTTTTTAAGGCTACATTAATATCGTGTTCTTGTAAAAACTTTTTCATAACAATAGAAGGTTTTCCTATAAAAGTTAGGGTTCTAAAAGAAGTTTTTGTCTGAATTAGTTGAGGGTAAATTAGTGTTAAAGCTTTTTTCTGAAGTTTCTGATTTAATAAATTGTCTATTAATGTAACCTTATAACCATTGTTAACTGCAATTTGTTTTATTATATTAAGTTCGATATCAAAATGTTCTTTGTTCAAGGGTATAGTGACTAATCTATGAAGCATAGAATGATAAGCAGCTAACTTGTGTTGTATAGGGTGTGTTGATTTTGCATGTATAGTGGTGTCAGTAAATGATAGTTTTCTAAATATTTTAAATTTATGTCTTAAATGACAATAAAAGTGGAGTGTACAAATTAAATTGTGACTCTTGCAATAAATTTTATATTGGCCTTACAGGTAGAAATTTTAAAACTAGAATTGCAGAACATAATAAGTTGTATATTGATAAAAAACTAAATTCTAATTATGCAACTCATTTAATTGAAACAAACCATACTCCTAATTTTAACTATAACATTTTACACGTTTCGGAAAAAGGTCCAAAATTAAATTTATTGGAGTAATTAGAGATTAATAAGTATAAGTCATCTTTATTATTATTAAACGAACAACTTGATGTAAATTTTTTCCCATTAAAAATTGGGTTCATCTATTATTTGTTTCTTTGTCGATCAGATATGGAATAATTTAATGCCTTTATCTATAGATAGTAGTGCTTGTTTGTTTTAACATAGTCTTCTACGAATAGAATGTTTGGAATAAATTATGGTGTGTGCGTTTATACTTACACACCCTCTATTTCCCGCTCGATGTTCTATCTCAACGTCATATTCTTGTAGCTTTTCTATCTAATGAGCTATCTGACCTTCGGGACTCCTGAAGTACAACAACCATTTTAAGGCGGCATGGTCAGTCCGGATCAATAATTTTCTTCCATACAAATATTTGTTTAAACAGCATCACTTTGAACTGTCATAGCTCTGTATCAATGGAGAAGGCGCTCTTCACTTTACCTTTATGATCCCATTCTACTTGCCTGTATCCGCTTTTGAGGTCTAATGTCGAGAATATGATCGAGCCGGCCAGGGTGTCTAAGGTATTATCGATTCGCTGCAACGAGTAGCTGTCCTTCTTTGATACACTATTTAGCTGACGGTAGTGTACACAAAAGCGTGTTGATTCGTCCTTTTTCTTGACTAACACAACTGGCGTTGTCCAAGGGCTGGTTGATGGCTCCGTTACGCCTTTCTTCGCCATATCACATATAACCGTGTTAATTTTATGAACGACGATGTAGGTTCGTCCATTCTTACCGTCATCTAACATGTTGGTATTGTTCGAGTTGTTTCTTCACTATATTTTGCTCGTCAATACTGTATCCTTTGCGTGTCCGGTTAAATAACTGCAGGATAGCTTTTGACGTTGCCTGTTTCCGTTTGCAATTCAACTTTCTCTTGTGAAACTGATTTAATCTCTTCGCCATTCAACATCAGGATCTTCTTCCGGAAGTTCAGGAAAAAATCATACTTCCTCAGGACGTTCAAACCCAAAATTGCGTTGTCGCCTATTTCTGCCACAAGGACGCAGTGTTGGATGGAGGTCACTCCTAGCCTGATGTTAATGTAATTTTCTCGGTGGACTACTACTGACTCTCCGGTCGCGGTACGTAGCTTCCATCCTTGTTGGTACGAGCTTATTTGGCGTGGTGATACTTTCGAACCTTATAGTTGTCCTATTACTCCGGTGTATAGCAAAAACGAACATCGTTTACCGTTTATAAGTCCAGCAAGGCTTTCAGCACGGTCTTTAATAGTCTTCGTCAGAGCAACTAAACCTGGAGCCTACTGTTCCGGGATCGACGTTTTCCCCACCGCGCCGACCCTCGCTAGTTTCCTGTTTTCTCGGCTTGCTTTCCTGAGCCCTCTCTAAGCCCACTTCCTTCTTGCAGGCGCTTCTTACATCGCCCAGATCCCCGCAATTCCAGCATCTTAGTAGTCGAGGTTTCTTATTTATTTTAGAGACGATTCGGCGTGTCCGAATTTATATCATCCAGCCGGTGCACTCTTCTCTGTCGCTGCGAAGCCTGCTTGACCATCTCAAATTCCAGTGTCCGAGCCAATGTGTCAACAAGAGTCCTTAGCCTATCAAGTCGAAGTCTTTGTTGCACATCGTCGTCTCCTAACCCATCGTTGAACGACTCAACGGCCAGCGTTTCCACGGTGTCCTCCGGCGTATTTGTATAGGTAAGACGTAGTACCATTCGTTCGATGTCGGCCTCGTACTCTTGCAAGGATTCTCCTGTCCGCTGGCGCCGGTTCCGTAGTTGCACGTAATAGACGGTTGACAAGTGTGCTTGACTGTATCACATTTCTTATCTTCTAACTAACTGCTGGTAGTCAAGTAACTCTTCCGGTGGCCGAGTATTCAAAATCTCTCCGGCACTGTCCCGCAAGGCGAGGATAAGTTCGGTGGCCTTTTCTTGATATGTTCTGGCATTAACTCTTGCCGCTGCCTCGAATTATTTGTGAAAAATTGTCCATTAAGTTTCCCCACCGAATGTTGGGGGCTTCATGTAAGCTTTTGATGGTAAACCATGATCTACTTTTACATCATCGATAGCGTCCGTCATAGCCGTGGTTTCTGTATGTCCGGGAATCTTGTCTCAAGTCTTGGCCTGAATACTAGAGTTTAAGAGCTTTTCCTCCAGGTATTTTACCATTGAATCCACTTCTACACCTTTTGATTCAAGCTTCTGTTCCGTTTCGGCCAATTTCTTGTAGGCCATTAAACTTTTCTTCAAAATTTTCCTGTAACGCTTTAGAATTTTGGTTTAATTTGTCTTTTAATGTCTTATCAATTTTTCTTCTAAATCTCTGGTATCTTTACTTTACTGTTGTTTCATTTCTTCCTTCGCGGACTTTCATTTTTAATTTTTGTGTTAGTTCATCTTCAAATAAAAACGTTTCTAGATCGATACCATCCTCCATTAGGGCATCCGCAAGTCGCCTCAGTAGAGTTAATTTATTCCCAGATGTATCTTACTCTAGCTCTTCTAGTTCTCTTTTCAGATCAGCTACTTTCAATTCTGTTAATTTTTTTACCAGAAAATTCTCTTTTCTTCAATTGTTTATAACTCCACATCGGACACCAATGTAACGAATTATCTAGTTTTAAAATAATTTTATATTTAAACTGACGAAATTAATAACTAAAAAATGTATAACTAAATACAGAACACAAATCAGATACTTAACACTATTTATACGACAATTATTTACATCACACACTCATTTATGTTGCTCAAATATTTATTTCACACATAAGTACTTTATACTTTCGATTTGTTCGCTTTCAAAGAACCGCACTGTTCTGAACTGAACTAACTTACAGTCGCATCCTGTCGGTATTTATATTATCCTCTTTTGTCTCGAGAACATTCTGGATAAACACTGGTGTTGTCGCCGTGATTTGACGAACTTATGAAAAACCTACCGGCACAAGTTTATAGAAGTATCCTACACACACGGATTAACACACTCTGATTTTTTAATAGTTTTATTACTCAAATAACAAACACTAACAATCTAGATACAAACTTAACACAACTTACACTACGAAAAATAATGTATTGATGTGACCGTTATCCCGAACATGCAACTGAAACTGAATCGTCAAGAACTGACTCTCGAATTACAAAAATTATGAATAAGAAAACTTCGAAATTTTGGAAAGGGCAGAATTGTTGTTGGGGAGGAATTACGAATTGAATTTTGCATCGATAATTGGTGAGAAGTTATCGATTGAAGAAAGATAACGATACAGGGGGATGAACAGTGATAGTGGGAGTACAGGGAGAGGGGTGCTGACCGGTAGGTAACGTGCAAGCACGTGAACACCGCGTGATCGGAAATCTTCAAAGGAAGCAATTTCTAAGAAACCTGGGATCCGAAAATAGCAGCAATTACAATTATTGGGGTCCAAAAACCTTTTTGACAAACAATTTGAAAACAAGTATAATAAATTCCTTGACGCTTTCTCACGACCGACGGACAGCAAACAAAGAATGGTAATACTCTAAACTTTCTATATGTAAAAATAAAAATCTAAATAATGCAAAAATACTGACAATGATATCAATACTAAAATATACACGTAAATATAAATGTAAAATTGCTTTTCTTGTTACAAGTTTCACGAAATGCCAGCACTTGATTTATGACTCCGATAACGCGAATATGCCCTGCAGGCACGTTCTTCTCAGAATCGGTGTAATACCCAATACGTACCTTTATATATATCGAGATATAACAGACAAGCATAATTAGCAAAGGCAACCACACTAGCATTGTAATTATGACGTGCCAGTAAATGTTCAAAGCCATAGTATCCTCAGTACAGTATTTTTCCAAGAAGTTTTTCCATTGTCGTTCCTAATGAAAAATTCGAGTTAAATAAAAATTTACTATCTACAAATTAGATCAATAGTTATGATTGAATAGGCGAGACAAATTCACCATTTCGTAGAATTTCGTTTTTAACCTTTAGGGTTTGGTGAATCTGCACAGCAGCGTATATCAACAGAATACAATCACTACTCAGCGCCAGAGAAATCAATCATTAAGGATACCGTCACAAAAAACAAAAATTAAAATGTATGAGTATCAGCCTCAATATGAGCACGTTTAAGATTTGTTGGAATTTAAATAGCCAAACCCACAATCCTACATGCTGAACAATACGTACTGACATTTTTTCATTCAGTCTCACATACACTAATAAATTACTTAGCAAATACCCTTTGCCTCTACGGAAGTTCTAATAGAGTTTTTGACGGACTCAACATCTAATAAATTAATAATGACGAAAATTGTACCCAAGTATTTTTGTTGAGGTAACTGTAAAAGCTTTAGAAAAGTCAAATAGATCCGAGACTCACAAATTGTACCGCAGTAGGATAGAACTCACGAGCGAATATCTCCATTGCTTATACACCACAATCCTTCTCGTCGTTCAGGACTGCCTTCAAGAATCGTAATTTTCATTTCTTTCTCTGCATTTACCCCATGGTGAAGAAATAATGATATGCTAAAAACGCAGAACCCTGATGTTAACGTTAACCACATAAGACCTTTTTTAAATAAGAGCACTGATTCTAGTAACACTAAGGTTGGTATGTATAAACTGTTACGTCCAGACAGATTGAGAGCAACTGTGGTGGCATCTTCAGTAGAACTGTATTAACGACAAAAGCGAAGAATATTTCTCGAAGCCTCGACAGCGATTAAGTGAAGAGTAGTTTTTGTTTTCATTTTCGTAGAAGGGAAATCCACAAAAGACACCAGGCGGTCCGTGCGGCAAGGTAGTGGCTACGCGCTAATATCAGGGGTAGTTACTATAGCCGAATCGGTCTGTAACATACGTACCCTCCAAAATAAAAAGAAATATTTCAAACAAAAGTTGCCCAAAATTGTGCGTAGAATAGCGTAAAATTATTTTCAAATATGGCATTATTTAACATTCTTTAAAAAAATTGACGTTTGCAGCAGAAATCGAAACTAATTTTCGAAAATTCAACCGAAAATAAGTTATATTTTTTTTTCACGTCGCACAATGCAGGTCAATTTTCTACCATTTCTTGGAATTGTTTTGAAGAATATATAAATAATTATTGTTTTTATTGTTTCTGCAATTGTTTTTGTTCTTGTCTTATTGTACTTTTTACTCGTCGAACAAATATCACTGCCACAAAACAAAACAAAATCGCCGAACGAAAACAGTGACTAACGTATATTAACACGTTATTTAAAAAATTACAAAAAAATTGCGAATTTCTCAAAAACTGTTGGTATTAGATATCAACAACCCCACATCAGTAGAAAGGTAATTCAATTGTGCGCTCTACATATAATGTTCAAAAAATGTCCAAAAATTACTATCCTTATCAAAAATAGGCATTTGAATCCATATCTTTGTATCATATTTTTTAATTATTTGGTGTTAATTTCTGTCATTCTGATAAAATACAAACCATGTAGATTACGCAGAACTATTACTCTTGCTAGAAGAGTCTTATGTGGTTATTGCCTAAATGAGGGACCTATCGTCTTAGCTTTTCCTTTGCACTTTTTATATAATATAAAGGCCATAACCGGATAAGATCATAAATAAATCTCCCACGCGGCTGTGATTAATTTTTAGATACATTATGTATATATGAAGAGAAGACCCAGCTAATTTTTTTAGTTAAAATATTGATTATTGTCGGAGTAATCGTCTGACACCGAAAATTAAAAAGCTATTCGGCCGATATTATTCATTCAACGGGAGGTTATTACTGTCATAAATTCCTAATTGGAAAAAAAAGAAAAAAATTCTATGGAAAATTCATGTGAAAAAAATTTTTGAATTGAAAGTTTATTGATTTTTGAAATAATACCCTCGCCATTTCTTTCTGAAAACACTCCCACCTTATAAGAATGATATGATTTTTTTAAAATTAGACAAGTAGTAGAACACAGCAAAAAAAATTAAGGAATGTTAAATTTCACCGATAATCGCATTTTTTCATAGAATTTTTTTTCAAAAATATTCTCTACTAATGTCAATCATCAAATTAACATTAATGTATCATATTCTTTTTCTCAATATTAATGAAATATATGTAATTATTGGTGATAAAATATTACTACGATAATATTATATCAACAACAATAACAACATCCCTAATAGTAACAAGTGACCCTCGAGGTCGACACGAATAACTTGCCAGTATAATAAAGAGTAATTTTTATGAAAATCAAAAATTTCAACACATTTATATGTTTATAACTCAGTACAGTATTTATTTATTAATTATCCTTGAGAAGTTTATGTTTAGTGCGATATTTAATTGTTATTATCAATACCTAGTTATTAACAAAATTTAATTTTTCTTTTTTTTAATTTTTTTTTACAATATTTAATTATTGATTTTAATGATAAACCTCGTAATGATAATACAGAAGAATAAACGAAAACTCAATAAATTTGGCAGTACTGGATTAAAATATTGGATTTTTTAAAACATAAAGTTATATCAGAACCATTTCAGTTAGATAAATCTATTTTAAAATATAGCAGAATTTACTAAATTTCAGTCTGTTTAAAAAAAAAACGGCTCCACCGAATCACACACAAACACACACGCACGCACAGAAAGTATTGTCCAGAGATGGTATAAATGAAGATTTTCTTTTTATATACACCACCTATTCCGCACAACTTTGACTAAAATATTTTTTTACCAATTACACACTTAAATGAGTTATAGAAGAAACCGAATTTGGTGAAATACCATGTAGATACGTACATGCACTTACATTTCAATTTAATTTGTAATCTTTTAATTCAAATCGCATCAACTAAAGGTAGCTAATATAGATAGCTCTTCTACGCTTTCATACTCACTTCATGAGAAGTTATTATGTAATTAGTTATTATACTTTACCCTGTATTGTCTAAAAACAAACAATGGGCTTGCCAGAATAAGACCGAAGATCCAACTTAACGCTAGTAAAATATTTGTCGTTTTAGGTGTTAATCTTGTTTCTTCAGGTAAAACAATTACAGTCAACCTATCATAGCTTATTGTTAGTAAACTTATAACACTTGCAAGCAAAACAGTACCTGAAATGGGTCATGATAAATAAATAGGCACATACGAAAACATCTCATCATACACTCAAATGCTCCCTCCACTTTACACCCAAAATTACCCAGTTGATAATTTTGAAAAAAATCGTAAACGAGAAAAACAGCTGGGAAAAACGTAGAAAAAATTAAATCGGCTAGAGCCATATTTCCAATTAAAAGGCAAGTTGGCGTTCTCATATTACGATGTTTTACAACTGCATACAAAAGAAGAACATTTCCAAATATACCCCACAATACAACCGGAAAAACTGCGGATGTTTTTATAATAACTTGGTTTGTACTCACAATAATCCAAATATCGTTTATAAATGTGACATTGGACGTATCAACCTATAAGGATATACATCTACATTCTTATTTTCGTAATGAATTTTTCATATAATTAAATTTACCATGGTAGAGACACTATATAACTCACTGTTTGCCATACCTAACTAACACCTAGTACGTGGTAAGTAGATATTTTAAAAATAAAGAATCGTTATTGAAAAGAATCCTTTCTCCTCTCTTTTCGACCACTTATAATAATGGAAAACATTTTTACGGTAAAAAATCTATTAGCAGGAACTCCTAATAATGCATCATCAAATAATACCATATGGTTACCTACATATAATAAATTATATTTAGAGTAATGTAACACATGAGTACCGACGGGTAAATGCAGTCAATTAAATTTAAATGGGTTTACATACATATATGTTATCTATTGCTGTAATCTATTAGTACGGAGAATAAAGACATCACTTTGGAATAATTATGGAAAAACAGAATTTTTGTATTTATTCTTCTAGATACAGTCCACGGGGTCCCAATCGATACGTGTATATAAAAATGTTGCGCTAGGGCAAAGGTCACGAAGAACAGCTTTTCGTGAAAGGCAGTTTTATCGAAAAAAATAGAATATAATGTATGCATTAATAGGTGAGGATTCTCTGTACAAAAAACTTCATTTTACTTTTTAAACATTTTTCGGTAAACTGATTGTGAAATATTCTTTAAGAAGTTGATACTAAATTAAAATACCTATTATTCTAAATGGAACAAAACTTTTACACAAAAACGTAAGCAAAAGTAAGAAATTATCATTATTAGAAAATGTGAACAATTGATACTTTCCTCCTGAATGATTACGTTCATATTACACCTTTATATATTCATCGAATCCTTTTCTGCACCTTCCTTGGTCTATAGCGCAGTCTTTCTTTATTAGTTACGAAAAATCCGAATTTATCCTTCCAACATTCGGCACAAATATCTTTAAGTCATCCGAATGTTTAAGTTTAATTCGTCTCGTTTCAATAAAACCATTAAATTAGCGTTATCTCGTATTAAATGTTTTGGGATTTGTGTATACGTTTGGTTTAAGTAAAAAACATCAGCCAAATTATGTCGCCCCTTGCTAAAATATTCTCTCGTGTTTTGCTTATCGTTTGCAACATCATCAAAAATGAAAACTCAATTAGCTTTAGCTTAAGTAGGTATTACATCTTCCGAATCGCTGGACAGAAAATACGAAATACCTCTCACTGACTATAATAATTTCAATAAATACTGATATTTGGGTTAATACTGTAACGAGCGTATATGTGTGCGAGAGCGGCGACGAGATCCGACAGCAGATAAGCGGAGTTCAAAGAATACCGGCGTCGGTCGGCGCTTTGATGACAATAAACAAGGCCATAATTTAAACGAACACAATAGGAGCTTGAGTAAAGTCTAGTACGTCATTCTCGATTCTTCTGGAACTTAAGGTGTCTGTATAAATACTTGTTGACGTGGTCAGTGACAGCAGTTCACAGTTAGCTTCCGAACGAGTAATATAAATACCGAACTACGATATACAGAGTGATATAAATACGCATTATCCTTGTCATATAAATAAGTTGTTAATAGTGTTTAAGTATTCTATTAGTGTTAAGTGTTAAATAAATAGTTGTAAATAAATGTCCGTTAAATAAATAAGTTAAACTAGAAAAGTCGTTACAATAAAATAATTTAGAATAAACATAAACGTTGTCAAAACGTAAACCATTCGGATGCTCCTAAATCCTAAAGGATAATAATTACGTTCGTTTTACCGCACTTAGATGGGTCAGCGACGTTACGTCTAATTGTCGATGGTAAAAGCGAACCGTGTCAGTTTACCTGTTCTAATACGTTAATGTCGCGGTTACTTATTGGTAAAGAGGTTGATTGCTGAACTATTGGTATATTGAAATGTAACTGAACCTGTCTTTTTGACCAATGGTTATATAAATTGAATAGCTCTAATCGTAAAACTCAGTTGTGAATAGGAAATAGTGAAGTAATGAACGTTATTCGATGAGCATTAATCAAGGACGATGTTTATTTAATAGACTTATTAATCGTTTGCTCTCTGAGTTACATATTCCTGGAACTCGGTTACAATAAAGACTAATCAGGGGTAATCGAGGTATCAATCTTCTCGACGAACATTGTAAAGCTCACAACATTGCATACTCAACTACACCTAACCTTCATAGTCGGCATATTGCAGAAAATTTTTTCGCAAATTGTGCATTTGATAAAGCTCGTTCTTCAAACGCCTCAGTAGGTGAACGTCCAGCAGCTTTGGCTGTCGGTTCAACAATGAAAGCGAAAACGAAACCAGGAATGGGAAGTAGACGTGAGAAGAGGAATCGAAAGAGTAATTTGAGAAGGAAGGGTGTGGGAACACTCCGTACATATCGTAATTCGGAAATTAGTACACTCTGTACAGCAGAATCTAAATTCTGCTGACAGAGAATATTGACAGTTCTGGCCACTAACTAGGTCAGAACCAAATACACTTACAATCATAAACCACTGATAGCACACTAGCCATAAGTTCAATGTGAATATAATTTGTATAAATAGCTGTAGTTTATTGTAATAAAGTTAGTCTAGTCTAATCCTGACTCGTTTATCATTGGAACCTGAAATACGCTTCCAGTCCAACAGTTCTTATTAGGACCAATCTCTCAACACGCACCTTCATGGTAGCTGCTACGTTCGCTACAAGGGTAAGGTTTCGTATAGAAACAGAATTCGGCGAAGTGGTGGTGAAATGCTGTTCAGACAACCAGTACAGCTAACAATGTTCTAAAACATCGTAAACTTTCTGGTGCAAAATAAGCGGTTATAATAGCTTTAAATCGCGTACGAAAGACGGGAAGAATCGCATGTACTCCTAGAATAATTCCCATTCCCAAAACAGGTGGATCTCCACAAAACAATATGGCTTACTTTGATAATTGTAAATTAACAAATTTTAATGTTCATCTGGGGTCTGCGATGTACCCGTACGACAAATTGAATTTATATTTTAGCAAGAAAAGCATAGCTAATTTATATTAGCTGTATGGGAACTTCCAGCAATCTTATTACAATACCATCATCTTTATGACCTTTTTAGACGTACGTGGTTTTAAAATTTGCGACAATCGTTTTGTGTTTAAAGAAATTGCTATTGCTACTGAGCAAGAAAATGAAATCCATCATTTTTTTTAAAACCGTTCCCATAGACAGCGCTTTCAGCTAGAGTAAAAAGCCAGAACTGTTGGTTAACATGAAATTATCACAGATTACTTCCGGAAAATGGAGATCTACCGTGTCATTCCTTCCACCAGATATTAAAACCACTACTTGTTTAATCAACTCTAGTATACGTGAAAGGATTGGAGAATTTCGTAAGGCTTCAACAAGAATTCCCCACAACAAGCATTCCTAATATCGAATGTATCGGATATCCTTTGCTACATAAATTAGAAAAGAGTTTTGAAGCAGATTCGTGTTTTCATCATTCCCATCAACCACATTTTCAACCCATTTGTGCATATAATAATACACTTTTTTTAAAATATTGGTATTCCATCAATTCGTGCTCTTCAATGTTATAATAACGTAATTTTTAATTTTTTTGTATATTAAAAGAAAACTCAAAGATGTTTCCTTTTAACATTTACTTTATTACAATAATATTAGCTTTATTTTAGCATTTAATTTATGCAAGTAATAACATTATCTTGTTGCCACTGTTGGTGTCTCACCTTTGGAAGATGGTAATGTCACAAATTCAAGGTCAGCTGTTGGTCCAACAAATGTGACTTCGGTTCGATTACTTAAATTCTTATAGTAAACAGCAACTTCAGCATCCGATACTATGTCTGCATATTTTCGTGGTAAAAACGAAAGGAACTCACCAAAAGATCAGCCAACAGTCGCACCCCAAATTTAGTTTGAACATTTCTCAAACGCGCTGAAGGATAATTTTCACTAATTGTGGGCGACTTCAGTCCACGAATGTCTCTTTCTTCGTATCCCAATGGGGTAAACGAAGTCATGATTCTACTATTTTCACTTCTACACTTTGGCTGAACCTTTTTGGCTTTTTTTGGATCTTCGCCTTTTTGTTGTTTCAAATATGGGTATATTTATGACTGAACTATCTTCGCTGTGAGAAATGGTCGGTAATTCTTTTTTCTGCTTAGCTAGGGTTGAACTCGTGTCCTTTCGGTTGAGAACCAACACACTTAACCACTGAACCACCGACGCCCCCCACCCCTTTTTGGCAGGACTGATTATCCTTTATATACTAACAATCCCTCCCTCAAATAATTACTACATTTTTATACACATATTTCATAGTTTTTAAAAAAATACTTGAAACAGTACACCATTCCTCACAATACGATTAGGTTCATACAACTTGTTATGCTATTTACTAAGGAGAAGTAAGGAACAATGTCTCTGCATAAGTTTAAGGCGGAAGAGTGTATGATGTGTTACTTTAACATTGGGAAAATTTTAGGTAATTGCATCGAGTTCCCCTTCAATCCCTCCTCCTTCTCATGCTTATCAACAGACGGCTCTTCCTTAAACGATTCTAAGTTAGGGAAACTCACTCCCCAATTTCACACCCTTCTTTAATCGGTACTGAGTTGGGGGAAACTAACTTCCTACACTTCCCCTGATTCAAAATCGGTTGAATTCCCTTATTTTCATGTAAATCGCTAACATATGGAAACTGATGGCAGTATGCGACTTGAACTGAAATCGATAAGTAGATAGATTTAATTTTTTGAAGATATCAACATATAAATGGACAATAAAATGAATTAGAAATTAAAATTAGCTAACAATTGGAAACTGATAGCCGTAATGCGTATTTTATTGAAAATAATAACCAAAATGTCCCAACTTGAGGAAATATTTGCGAGTTCATTGCAAGCAGTAATCAATTTTTATTAAAAATTCGATTTACATTGGACACTGGTGTAACAATAGTATGTCGTCAAGTAAAGTCTACAGTAAATAGGGCCTAATTCTTAATGATTTCTACGAGTTAATGTGTAATAAGAAGCAATATCTAGTAAAAACTAATAGTTAGAAACTAGATTTAATTAGTAGAAAGGTTTAATTTTTTGAAGAACGAATAAATAAGAATTAAGTGAATTTGGCGTTAAAATTAGGTAACAATTAGTAACAGTAGGGTAAGATACCCGATTCTACCACAAGAGGAGGAGTAAGGTCATTGAATCCTAGTGGTTAAGCAAATTACAAGGTGTATCTGGCCATAGGTAGGTGTACATAAACACATATGAATCCATGACAAATATCATAAAACTCCCCCCCCTTCCGCCTCCATTCTCCCCAGCTGATTGTATGATCCTTATGTACCTCTGTTTTGATATAAATAATGTATGTAAGTGCTACAATCAAAATACTGAACAATAGGATTACATTAATGGTGCTCACAACTTGTAGAAATAGGAAAGAATCTGTGATGTAGCCTTTTGTAACAATGTCTTCTCTGTTTTGATCCCCATGAAGATGAATCCATCGGCTTTCAATGTATTTTCGAGATTGTCCATTTATCCCAACAAACATAAGTTTTATAAAGTGAAGGATCTGCAGGATTTCAACAGTAAAGACATTTGTTCCGTTAACAATTTTTAAAATAATAGATTCCCAATTGTAGTATAAATATGTTAAAATCAGTAACGACGGTACACTGATCATGATTAGTATTTCTATTACAACTGAGATGATGAATACGGGTAGCGTACTGTTATTGCACAGCCTCCCTCCACAGATACCTGTTTAGTGGAAGAGGATTTTACGAGTTATTGGAACAAGCGAAGGAGCGGTAGATGTTTAGCAGAGTTTATTGAAAAGTTTAAAAGTGTGCGGATGGGTTATGAAGAAAAAGAAATACATACTCTGAAATCATTGGAACTGAACCAAACATATCCTGTACAAACCTTCAAAAAGGTGGATATAAAATGGGGACCACGTCTGATGATAAACAAGTGGGTCAACCATCGATCCGTCTCAAAGGATTTGTGGAAAAATCAGCTGTAATATGACAGACCTTCAAAATTTACTTTCAACTTGAGACGGACCCACGTCAAAAAAGAAAAACAAATTATAT
Organism: Agrilus cyanescens; assembly: GCA_947389935.1. Lineage (NCBI taxonomy): Eukaryota > Metazoa > Arthropoda > Insecta > Coleoptera > Buprestidae > Agrilus > Agrilus cyanescens. The sequence continues at coordinate 7,424,386 of OX376713.1, read as the reverse complement.
TGTAACGAGATGTATGTAAGCGAGAGCGACGACAAGATCCGAGAGCAGATAAGCGGAGTCCAAAGAATGCCGGTGTCGGTCGGCGCTTTGATGGCAAATAACAGGGCCATAAATTACACGGACACAATGGGAACTTCTTGTAATTTCTAACAGGTTTCCAGACGTTCTCTGGAACTTTCGGTGTCTGTATAAATACTTGTTGACGTGATCAGGACAGCAGTTTACAGTTAGCTTCCGAACGAGTAATATAAATACTGAACTACGATATACAGAGTGATATAAATACGCATTTTCCTTGTCATATAAAGAAGTTGTTGAATTGTTATAAGTGTTTAAGTGTTAAATAAATAAGTTAAACTAGAAAAGTCGTTACAATATAAAAACTAGCGGTAGCAGCGGTTACTAAAAGTTTGGGAATGCTTCAATTCAAATAAAAGATCATTAAAAACCAACAATAACAATAACAATAATAATAATAATAATAATAATAATATATATAAATCTCCCCAACCTTCCCACATAAACCCAACACTCAAATTTCAAACAAAACTGAAGACCCCTTGTTAGTTATATCCGACACAGCCAGAAGGTACTGAGGTCCTATACAGGAGGCAACCCAGCTATAGTTTAAAATCAGGATACGATCTGGGCCTCACTATTAATTTCTATCTCAAAAGAGAAAGTCGAAAGGGACAAATATAAAACAGTTTCGTGAATACCTACTCTGCAGATCTGATATCCTGCATGGGTGAAATGTTAATAGATACAACAAGGCAGAATTATTCATAAGATCATAAACAGGTTCAACAAGAACTAAATTAAAAGTTTAATTGTAAGCAAAAATATCAAAAATATAAATATGACGTAATCAAATAAAAGATTTAAAACCATGAAAAAAGCCAGTGATACACATCAGAGCTAATCAGTATAATCTACAAATTCACATATAATAATTAATAATAGAATAACTAACACAAGTGCAGTCTTGAAGAGACATAATGAAAAAAAATAATAAAGTCGATTTTGTTTTGTATTATTATTATTATTAATTTTATTACTAGAGATAATAAGTGGGTCAAGTTTCGGGTAAAGGTCGTAGTGAATGTGCGGAGTGAAAAAAACAAAGAAATTGAGTAGAAAAAAGCCGAGAAAATTTAGGAAAAACATATAGAAAGCGAGATTAAAGATCAGAGGAGCCATCTGAAAGTGAGAAGAAGATAGAAAAGAGACAAGGTAGGAGATTTTGCAAATAAGCTGAACAGAAGGTTATGTCAAAAAAGATAAGCAACAAAGAAAAAAACAATTCGGGACCAGCAGAGATAGCTCACGGCCAAGAGCGAAAAGCTTAAGCAATCTACAAGATATTACAGACTTCTACAAGCGTAAGCGAGAAGCTGAAGTTGCTTTACACCAGGAAGAAAACTGCCAACTAAGTAAGAAACCTACATTATCGGAATCCAACACCACCGCCAATACAAGCATTCAAAAAGAAGTTACTTTTTCGGAAATGGACAGGGAAGAGGAATTGATAAGTAAAGGAATTAAGAAATGATATAAGGGAATTAAGAAAGGAAAACAAAGAGTTAGCAGAAGAAATCAAAACAATAAAAGAAGAGAACCGTATGGAAAGAGAGATGGGAAAAAGAAAAAATAGACACATTCTAAAATTGAAAGTTTGGAAGAAAAGATGGAAAAAATAGAAAGAGCCGAAAAAAAGAACAATATAGTAATTACAGGATGGAGAGCAAAAGAAAACAACACGGAAAAAATTAAGCAAGAATTAAAAAATGCTACATACTAAACTAAATGTAAAAGCAGAAATAGTTAAAATCAGCAAGTTAGAAAGGAATAACAAGCAAACTACTTTCGTCACAATAGAAAATTGGGAAAACAAAATGCAAATATTGAAAATGAAAAGCAAGTTAAAGGGCACAGACATATACATAGACTCGGAATTGACTCAGAAAGAAAAGGATATACAAAGAAACATTAAGCAGTATGCAGATAAAAATAGGGAAAAAGGAAAGAAGGTCAGAATAGGATATAAGAAATTAAAAATTGGCGAGGAATGGTTCTTTTGGAATGAAAAAGAAGAAATCCCATCAAAAAACTAGAACAAAAAATTTGTAAAAAGGATATAGAAAGTAAGAATAGATTAAGTAAAAAAGGGCCAATTCATAATCATAAGCTTAATATTAAGAGAGGATAACACAAAAAATTACAATAAAGTTACCACAGAAATGAAGAATCTGGAAGTAATATTCTGGAATGCGGCAGGATTACGTCATATTGAAGAAGAGGATTGGGAGCAACTTAGAAATAGCGACATTATAAATATTACAGAAACATGGCTTGAAAACGAACATGATGATACATAGAAACACAGATGAAAAACTACAAAACGGCCCACGTAGGAGCCAGAAAAGAAAAAAAGAAAGGAAGGCCAAAAGGTGGAATGGTAATTGCACACAAGGAAAAACGGTTTAAAAACGAAGACAAAATAGAAAAAATAAATGAATAATTAATGAAAATGGAAATAAAAATATTACAAAGAATAATTATAATATTAAGTGTATACATGAGGGACAAAAAAGCAGAAAACTACGAACTAATGGCTAAAATTATAGAAGACAACAGAGACAAATGCATAATTATTGGAGGAAAGATCGAAGATGAAACTGGAGAAGAGAAACGAGCTTCAGAAGATAACATAATCAATGAAGATGGAAAATCTTTGATAAACTGGATGGAAGAAAATGGAATGTATATAATAAATGGAAATATTGCAGGCGATAAAAATGACAGTATGACATACATAGGAGGATCAGGAAGATCTGTATTAGATTACATAATAACCAACAGAACAGGGGAAGAATTGATTGAAAAAATGGAAATTATAGAAAGCTTTTCATCGGACCACCAAATGTTAAAATTATCTTTGAAAGTGGAAATGGAACAAATGGAGCAATTGAATAAACATAAGGAAAAGATAGTGACTTCATGGAAAGAAAAAGATATCAAAAGGTACAAAGATCGGCTAGGAAAAACAAAACCGGCGAAAGAATGGGAAGAACTTAAAATAAGAATAAGCAACGCCATGCCAAAAAAGAGAGTAATCATCAAAGGAACAACACCCAATAAAAAATGGTGGGATGGTGACTGTCATAAAGCCAAGCAAAAATTGAAGGAGGCTAAGAGGAGCTATGCAGCAGACGGAACGAAGAAGGAAGAATACTTACAGATAAGAAGAGAATACAGAAATCTACTTGAACAAAAAAAGAAAGTAGATTACAAGGAAAGGGAATGGATAGGGGCTAAAATGGACAATTCGGGAAAAAAATTCTGGAATTTAATAAACGAACAAAGGAGTAAAAAAATAAAAATAAGTGAAAAAATAAAAATGAACGAATGGGTAGAACATTTTCAAAAACAAATGGAAGGATTAGAAGAAAAAGAAAAACGAGCTTTTACCAAAACATTAAATTATGAAGATGAAATAAGCATCGAAGAGGTTAAAAATACAATTAATAAAATAAAAAAAAGGAAGGCGCCCGGCCAAGACAAAATACCAAATGAAGCGTGGATATATGGAATGGAGCAGGTGATAGAGGAGATGCACAGAATACTAAATAAAATATGGAATGGGGAAGAGAAAATACCGGAAGAATGGAAAGTAGGAATAATAACGCCTATATTCAAAAAAGGAAACAAAGATGATGTAGAAAACTACAGGGGAATTACCCTCATGGACACGGGTTATAAGATATACGCAGAAATTTTGAAAACAAGACTGGAAAAGGAAATGGAGGAGAAAAAAGTATTGAGTGAAACGCAATTTGGATACAGAAAAGGCAAAGAAGCAATAGGTACGATATATACCGTTAAAACTGCTAAGGAAGAGGAAATGAAAAAGGCAAAGGGCCAAATATTTATGTGTTTCGCAGACATGAAGAGTGCCTTTGACAAAATAAAAAGAGAAAAAATATGGAAGATTATGCAACAAAAAAACATTAGCAATAAACTAAGTGAAAGAATAAAGGAGATTTATAACGAAACAACTTTTAAAGTAAGAATAAATGATAAACGAAATACAAACTATAAACGGTGTAAGGCAGGGATGCCCGCTAAGCACAGCACTTTTTAACTTAGCATTCTGTAATCTGTAAGAAGCAATGAACAAAATACAAACAGGAGGTGTGGTAATAGGAAAAGAGAAGATATGGACATGTCATATGCAGATGATGTAGTTTTAATGGCAAGTAATGAACAAGGGCTTAAAGAATTGATAAAAAGATTTGGAAGGTACATCTCAGAAAGAGGACTTGAGTTAAATATCAAAAAATCAAAGATTCTCAGAGGAAAAAAATGGAATTCACATGGGAAGGAAATACCTTAGAAGTAAAGACTTTTAACTACTTGGGATATATTCTGCAGCTAAACAATGGAAATGAAGAACACATAAAGTATTTAAAGAAAAAAGCAACGACAGCACTGGGAAGCATATGGAGCATAGCCGAAAGGAACTTCAAAGACTGTTGGAAAAAAAGAATGTATCTTTTTGACACACTTGTAGAGAGCATACTAATGTACGGGGTGGAAATCTGGGGCTGGCAAGAGTACAAAGCAATAGAAGAAATTCAGCATAAGTACATCAAATGGACACTAAATTTAGATAGAATAACACCGGGATATATGCTGCATCTAGAGACAAAGTGAGAAAAACTAGCTATAAAAGCAGGAAAAAGAGCAGTAAAATATGAAGAAAAGACAATTAGACATGAAGGAAACGACTTACTTACAGAATGCGTAAAGATCAAAAATAAAACAAGTACAGATTGTGAGATAAACAGAAGAAGAAAGACAAAAGAAAAATGGAAGAGAGCGAGAAAGAAGCACTTAGAAGAAAGAGGATGGTCGCTTGAATATTATAATAGAAAAATCGAAAACGAAGCAAACACATGGAAACAAATGGAAGAAATTAGTAAAAATTTGGAAAGGTAGGATTTAGAAAGAAAACTGGGAAACTCGAAATACGCAAAAGAATATAAAAGAATAATGCCAGAAATCACAGAACCACCAGATTATTTAATAATACGAAAAAACAAAAGGAATGAACTGCAACTCACAGCCAGATTCAGACTGGGTTCGGAATCCAGAGCCAACAGACACTGGGAGAGTGAAGAAAACAAAATGTGCCGACTATGCAGACAAGAAGAAGAAACGCTGCAACACATATTTGAAAGATGCAAGTTCACGGGAATGGATGGAAAGAGATGGAAAGAACAACTTTTGGGGAAGGATTGCCTGCAAAGAATGTGGAACATACTAAAGAAAAGAAAGGAGAATGAATAAAACGATATTAGAACATGTAACAATTTTTGTTAATAAAGCTATTATTATTATTATTATTATTATTATTATTATTATTATTATTATTATTATTATTATTATTATTATTATTATTATTATTATTATTATTATTATTATTATTATTATTGTTAGTAATATTATACAATACTCTTTGATAATGACCTTTCGGTTGAAACAATTGTAACTAGTGTCCTTGAATATACCTTGCAACAAAATCGACTTTATTATTTTTTTTATTAATTTAGTTAAGATTAAACTGAGATTGCAAGTTACAACATGAATTGATGAACAAATAAAGTGACAACATTCAATAAAAGATAATGATTTTTAATAAATTCTTTTGCAAGCATTGCAATGAATAAACTAGGTAAGTCATAAAGAGAAACATAATTAATTGAATAATAAATCAAATACTTGATTGAGTACAATTATTTCAATTTCTTTTTTAAATAAAATACAGTATGCGAGGCAATGATCATAGACTTGAGCAGCGGATACCGCGCAGGTCGTTGTCGGTTCGGTTCGAACCCGGGTATGGGTAAATAGCTTTAGATGAATTTCCGTAAAACCGGAAACATGAGGAAATACGTTAGATCAGTCATAAGTGCTCAGCACTTGAAATATCATATTTATGATTGCGATGCACAAAAAGAAAAAAAACCGGCAAACAAGCACTAACTGAACTCGACCTTGAATTCTTTTCTCTATCTACCTATCTAAATAAACTCATCTTTTCTTTTTCTAACGAGAAATAAATTAATTACCAAAATATAACTTAAAGGAAATTATTGAGCGTTACAAAATTATTATCCATTTATTTACGTGTCTATCCGATAGATGACAATAATAGTATACCCGGTTTATTACACAGCTGATTTTGAAATACATATGTAAAATGTACAATGTTGTTTAAAAGAATGAAAAAACAATTTTTATTTTTAATACGCTTTATTTATTTAAATAAAAAATGCAATACATTTATGAGTGTAAAGATAACCAAAATTTTAATAATAGAACATTTTTATAAGCACAAGTCGGCTCAAGATCTGTTTTAAATAAGTGATAGGAACACACCTTAACTTTAAAATTAGTTGCTAAATTTCAGAGAGATGGTCATCCGATGTTTTCGATGTTAACAAAGTTGACATCAGGAAAGTATTCCATCAACCACACTTTCTTTTGCAATCCCTTAACATACACAACCGTTGACTCCATCAATATAGGATAAATAGTATCATAAATCGAAGATTAACGAAAATCGCCATTATCCCAATATAACCCATGTAAATTTCTGATTAACCAACGATTTTGACTCCTGTAATGAAATGTCCGGTGAAATTGTGTATGCAATATCGAGGAATTTGCAATATTCATGGAGAGAATTTATACCAATATCACCTCGTGCTAATCCTTTGTTTAATCATGTACCTGAGCCACAAAAGTAATAGCTTGGTATATGTAATTCAAAAGGTAATCGATCTATAACACTATTCAGAATGCTACGTTTCATGTAACAGGTCTGGTGTGAGTGCTTTAACTATTATGAACCAACTGACTATATAAACAACGTTAACTCTAAATTTATAATTAAAATAATTCAGGAATAGAGTTACAAAATTGTTTATTGTTGCTACAATAATTATTTCGGCACGCCGTGCCTTCTTCAGGTGGAGAAGTAATATAAACTTAAAACTATTACATTTCGCTTAAATACTAAATATGAACTAAGGGGATGGATAAATTACAGAACAATCTTAAAATTAAATGTTCAACGGTTTACGGTTTGAAAATGTATGTGTTTATTTATTTAAAATCATTGTATCAACCAAAATAAAATTATTTAGTAGAATTGTTGCAACGAATTGCTGGAACAGCTTATTTTCCTTACGGAGACTGATGAAGTAATCGGTCCATCACAGGCAAGACCTAATTCTGTATTCATCTTTGATGATGTTGCGAATGATAATCAGAATGAGATAAGGGAATATTTTAGCATGGGAAGACATAACTCAATCGACACTTTTTATTTAAATCAAACATATTCCCAAGTCCCTAAACGTTTAATTAGAAGTAACGCTAATACAATTATACTTTTAAACAATGCAAATTAAATCTCAAATACGTTTTTTTCTGACCATGTCACTGCAGACATAACTTTCGACCAATTTGAAAATATGTGTGGAGATTGGAAAGATGATAGAGATTATTTTTGAAATAATTATACGTTTTTATAGATTTAACTAGGAACCAGTATGTAACTAAAAATAAACACATTCATTAATCTCATAAAACCACAGTACATTTTGAACAAAATAACCATGGTAACCAACATAACCATCGATTAGAACATGACCCAACTTAAACTTTTTAATAAAAAACATTAAACATTCTAGAGAACTTAGCCATAGAGCTGAAATAGAGAACTTAATCATAGAACTTAAACAAAATAAGGAACCAAATATTTTTATTGCACATTTCCCAACAAAAGAGAAATTTGGATTTCTAGTGACAAACAAGGACTATGGTAGAAATGAGATATCGCACAGAATTCGATAAATATATACTAATGTAAGTTAAGTATATGAAGTCAGTTGCTAAAAGACAACAATGACAACAGCATAGATGTAAAAACAAAGAAAGCAAAAGCAATCAAAGTTAGGAAAGCAGTAAAGAAGAAACTGCAAATGTTAAAGGAAACGTCAGCAGGACAGAATCTCCTATTGCAACAGGCGCACCAACCAATTACAAAATCACTTCTTAACTTGAAGTCTGAGTTGGGTGATGAGATCAAAAAAAGAATTAAAGCCAGAAGTGGTCGAAAGTTGACGTTCCAGCTTCGTCAACACCAATAAAAATTAGAACCCTTGACCCTTCGAATGCTCCAGGTACCTTACTACCAGGTGCTCCTTCATTCTTAAGGGAAGAAAGTGTTTGTCAACAGGTGGCGGCAACAATTCAAAAGCAGCAGTGGAACAGTCCAATTTGGCTTTTGGAATGTTTATCGCCCGCGAGTTGGTAACCATTCCGCAAATCCATCGCAGATTAGCGATGTCGCGGATCGTAAGCATTTCTGAAACTTTTAATTAGGTAATCTAGTAGGTAGGTACCCACAGTTAACTGCTTAACTTATTTTTTTTTCTTTTTTCTGCAGTTTATATACACAAATTTCACACAATTTTTTCGACCTTCAACTTGAGCCATCGTCAGACTGAGGAAATCATTCAACTTGTAAATTATAAACCATGAATAATTCTTTACTTAACTGTTGTCTGTTTTGGCAAAATTCAAATTTACAAATTATTAGTTTACTCACATCGATAAAATTAAATTGTTATCAGTAAAAGTGATTGATGACCCTATGATTGTTTAGAACTGGCTCCAGACCAAAATCGTTACAATTTTTTTTTAACGTTATTTGCATGCTGAGGCTGTTAAAAATAGACAATTCAGATCGGCGAAAGCCGTTTTTTTACATTTAATTAAAAGAAATCGAAAATTGTAAATAAAATTCAATAAAAAAGAAATTATTATACAGCTATCAAAATTCGGACATCTTACTTTCTGTTCCCTTTTTTCATACACCCCCCGCCCTTCACCTACATACCCTAATTGTATGTCCGATTATGAGTATAGGTGCTGTAATAGGAGCAAGGGGGGTACCCCAAGTTCTCGTCAAAATCAAGAAAAAATAACAAACAAAATTAATTTTTTCAAAAATCTTTATTTATTTATTTAAATCGAAGAATTTGGCGGTGAATGTGAATCGTCTAGTGTTAAGACCTTTTAATTACGTTGTGTTAATAGAATGTCGTAACTTAGATTCCTTAATGAGTCCCGTAGGTACAAGTTATATGTTGTAACAAAGAAAACACAAGTAATTTTGAACTACATAATTTATTTACATTTAATAAAGTTTAAGGTATTTATGGTACAATTATTGTGAAAGTATATTTTAAATAGATAAAACGAAAATAAAACACCTGGTATAACTTTTCACAGTTTTTATTATAGGAAGTATTTCTACGTAAGTACATAATACCAGACCCTGTCGAAACAATTGTCGAGTTCCGATAATAAAAACTGAAAAGTTATACCAAATGTTTTATTTTCGTTTTATCTATTATTTACATTTCGTACATATTTACAATTGCCCTTGGTATCGGTTCGGGAAAAGATGCACCCTTTTTATTTTATATCAAAGAATATAGGGTTGGAACAGATATGCCATCAAAGACCTTTAGTTACCAAAATAATGTGTTGGTACAAAGTTCGAACAACGTCAAACTGTGCAACAACGACGCGTGTAGGAAAAACTCTCGCATGTTCGTCTGGAACTGGGAGAAGGAAAGTGCTAATCGGGAATTCTAACCGTCGTTAAAGCCGCAACCGCTACCTTGGTGGACCATGTTAAAATACCTGTTGTCTGAAGATGAAGCGGGCACACTTGGTAATCAGGAAACCTTTTATATTTTTTTGTCGAACACGTCACACATGGTGAACATAGCCCTTTATTTTTGTTTGGCGAGACACGTCACCTTGGTTTTTTATTTTTATTTTATTTTTGGTTTATCCTCGGGGAGAGGAAATCTTCGAAAGACACCTCCCCAGGGGGGAGGTAGTGTCGGATTCGCCAAGGCGCCTACCGACTAAAACCCCTCCTGGAGAGGGGATTTTCAACCATGAGGTTTTAACATCCCTGGATAGATGTGGAAAGGTTGGGATTGGGGATTGGGTTCGGGAGTGGGCAGAGTAGGGAGTGGGGGGTGGGAGCGTTTGGGGAAAAAACGAAACTCGGAATTAACAATGAGCGAAGAGGGGCAGCTCAGGGTAGAAGGTGACAAGGCCTTCTGAAACGGTCGTTTGGTTTGGGGACATAGTTGGAGAGTGTCGAGATGGTGGGGTTTGGATGGCCTGACACTGAGGCCAGGAGGTTTGCCGCGTATGTTTTTGCAGCGTCGGGGAGAGAAGGTAAACCGGTTTCTTTCAGAATTTGGATATTTCTGACGAACCAGGGATAGTTTAATGCGGAACGGAGAATCCGCATGTAGGTGCCTTGAAGAATTTTCAGGCGGTGGGAAAGGGCGCAGCCCCAGACGGGAATGGCGTAGGAACAAATGCTCCTGATGATTGCGTTAAACGCACAGATTATCGTTTGATGGGAGATGGAATTGTTACGGAAGAAAGGCCTGAGCGCAATGTATGCGTCCACAGCCTTGTTTCGGGTGGATATGATGTGTCGCCTCCAGTTCAGGGTTCTGTCGATGACCACGCCTAGGTAGGTGACGGAGTTTGTCCATTTGACGGGGCGTTTGTTGGACGTCAAGAAGCAGCATTGAGGTGTGACGACACTTGTTGATGTTATTAGATATGTATTCGCTTACGCGAAGAAGTTGGTGACCAGTGCCGTGTTTCCTGCGGAAATCGTATTGAAAGTCGGGGAGAAGGTTGTTTTGCTCCACGTGGTCTAAGAGCCGGTCTAGGAGAATAGATTCGATCACTTTGCTCATCGAACTGAGCAGGCTGATGGGTCTGTAGCTCGAGGGAGAGCTGAGGGGCTTCCCCTTTTTGGGGAGACATATGACGGTGGCTTCTTTCGAGACCAGAGGGAAGTGGTGGAGCCGCATGATGACGTTTGTGATGTTGCACAGTGCTGTTATGTGCTTTGGTGGTAGGACTTTCAAGATTCCGTTGGGAATTCCGTCAGCGCCAGGGGCTTTTCTATTTTTCATGGATCGGATGGTAAGGGAGATTTCACGGGGGGTGGTGTGTTTAAAGTCTCGTATAGAGGGGTTGAAGTTTGGTGCGTCGGATTTGGTGCGCACGTGAAAGTTGACTAGATCCGCGGGGCTGGGCAACGGGGAGCACTAGAGGCAGAGAGAGTCTGCGAAGATTGCAGCCCTTTCCTCATCTGTCGTGTAGGTGGAGCCGTTCTGTTTTAGTGGCGGGAGATGGGGAGCTCTGTTTCGGAGAGAGCGGATGACTTTCCAAGTGCTTTAGGGGTGTGTTTCAGCTTGTACGATGTAATCGTCCAAGGCTGCGCTGCGGAATTGGCTAAGGCGAGTTTTTAGTTCTCGCTGAAGGGCGTTTAGTTCTGCGCGGTGCGCTGGATTGCGGTGTTTTTGCCACTGATGACGGGTCTTGTTTTTCCTCTTAAGGAGGTCAAGCATGTCTGAGGGGAGATTTTTGGCGGGAGTTGGGGAGGGGCGAGAGATCGTGGAAAACTCGACTGCGCTGGTGATCTCGTTTGATAGGAGATCCACAGCTTCATCGAGTTCCGCTGTTGTGCGAATTTGAGTGCACTTGAATGAAGTTGTTTCGAGGATATAGCGGAGATGTAGCCAGTCCAGCGAGGTTTTTGTCTTTGGGGGGTTGTAGAATGGGCTGCCGATTTTTAGTTGGACGGGTAGCTGGTCCGAGCTGAGTCCGTTAAGGACGTTGGGATCGGTGGATAGATTGACGTTTCTTGTCACGAAAATGTCGAGGATGTCGGGAATATGGTTCTGTACTTCAGAGAAGTACGTAGGGTCTGGGGGGGCTTCAATTGTGAAGTATAAGTCAAGACATTTGGCAAGAAGAGAGATGCCTTTCCTATTGTTGTATCGGCAACCCCAAGCGATGTGTTTGGCATTGAAGCCGCCTGCGATGATGGTAGAGACGTTTGGGGGAGGAGAAGGGGGAAATCTGAAAGATTATTATCGTTCGGGGGCGAGTAGAACTAGATGATCCTAACGGGGCCGGTGATTGTTGAGATTTCAATGCCAACCGCTTCGAATGAATCAGTGGCCAAAGAAACGGGCCTGTGTTTAATTGTGTTCCTGACTAGGATGGATACGCCACCTCCTATGGAGTTTTCACGATCTTTTCTGAGATGTGAAGTCTGGGACAAAAAGTTTGTGATTGAATGAAAGACGTGTTTCGGTGATGCAAGCAACGCCGATTGACTTTTCATCGAAGAAATTCTCGAATTCGGCCAATTGGCATTCCAGGTAACTAATCGAAGATTGTTGGAGTGGGCGGTGTTAGACATTTATGGAAGATTCAAGGACGGCGACTAGGCTGGCAACCATTGTTTGAACAATGGCCTGTATTTTGTCCTGAAGGGACGGGGTTGCTCTTGGGGCTGAAGTGGAACTTAGGATTGTGGTGAGTTATTGGGAGGGGGTGGGGTGGGGCTGACCTTACTGCCCTGGCGAAGGTGAGGTGAGGGAGGGCGCCGACACTGGGGTGACGGAAGAGTTGGAGGTTGATTTGCTGCTTTTGGAGCAGCCGGAGTGAGGGTTTTGGAATTGAGGGTGGTTCTCTTTGGAACCTTGGGGCAGCTGCGGTAGGTGGCGCGATGACCGCCTTTGCAGTTTGTGTAGGAGGGGGTGGCGTCCTTTCTGTCTTTCGACTTGCATTCTGCGGTTGCGTGATTACGACCGCAGAAAGATCAGACCCAAGCGGCATGACAGTAATTCGCTGTATGGAAGAACTTCATACAGCGGCGGCATTGGGGAACGTCTTTTGTTGCCCTTTTTGGCTCAACTTTGACATTGAGCCCGCAGAGCTTACCAAGTTCGAAGATTGACTTGGAGTTTGGAGCGGTACGGTCTAGCCGGACGGACATAAGTGGCCAGATTTTACCACCGTTAGACATATGGTGGACGCTACGGATTGCATAACCTTTGTTGGTCAGTTTGGACTCGATGTCTTCAGTCGGGATAGATTCGCAGACTCCGCGGATGACGACATGGAGGTCCCTGTCGTGGCGGAGCTGGTTTGTTGAAAATTCGACCTTAGATTGGTCGAGGAAAGCGGAGAGGCGACGAAAATCGTCAACGGAATTGGGATAGACTCTGATTGAGTCAGAGGTATTGATGGTTCGGCGGTTGGTGATGCCATTGCTGTCCATGGCACGACGGATTTTTGGCCAAAGAGATTTTTGGCGGATGACGATGGGGGCGGAGCTTGAGTGCTCTGGGAAGGTTGGTCGGATTCGGAGTCCGATTCGGAAGATGAAGAGGAAGAAGATAGGAAAGGAGCGATTTTCCTGCGCTTTTTGCCGACTTTAGAAAAGCCGTCGGTGGTGGCGGAGGGTGGCACAAGGCTGGGCCGTGCCTCAACTGGGGTGGGGGTGGTCGAAGTACTGGGGGGTAAGTCTTCGGCCATCGGGACTGGGGATGCGTCTCTGGGAAGACGACGCACGTATTCGGTTAAGGCCTCGAGTTTGGCCTGGAGATCTTTTATGGCGGCCGTTGCGGCCTCATAGGAGAGGCCTTCCAAGAGCGCGGGGCTCTCGGAGGCAGGCATCACGAAAGATTGCCCTCATGTATGTGGGGTATGCTTGAGAAACCGTTGTTTGATTGGAACAAGGTTGTTAGTACTTGAGGGGTGGTGGGAGTAGGGAGCGGTGAAGTACAAGGGGACGTTGCGTACACGGTCCCCAACACTGTTGGTTAGCGGTTATAATTGATTAACAGATTGACTTACCTAGATTCGGCTGGGCAAAAGCGATGACCTTTAAGAAATTGAACCAACTAAACCTCCTGGTTTAGTGCTGCTGGGTTGTTTGGTCGGCAGAGATCACTGCCGGTTGGTGAGTAGTGTAAGATGACCGGTTCTAACTCAGAGGAGAGGTTACTTAAGGTCAAATTGACGGAAGGTCATTGACTTTAAACGTGTGTATGTATTGGTCGAATGCTTCACAATGAATTGAAACATATGTACATGTGTCGGTAATGTAAAATTAAATACGTCTGCAGCCGTCTGAAGTTTACGATTCTTAAATACGTTTACATGATAATGTAGAGGAAGTGGAGAAAAGTGTAAGGTATAGGCATATGAAATAAAAGTGAAGTCGTTATAGTTAACGATTCTTTATTCTGATATAAATGAAGTATGTAAGTGATACAATCAAAATATTGAACAATAAGATTATATTAATAGTACTAACAACTTGTAGAAATAAGAAAGAGTCGGTGATATAGCCCTTAGTTATAACGTCTCTGTTTTCATCATCCTTAAGCTGAATCCATCGGCTTTCAATATATCTTCGAAACTGTCCATGTTTATCAATAAATGCTAGTTTTACAGAGTGAAGGTTCTGCACGTTCTCAACTGTAAAGACATTTGTTCCATTAACATTTCTTAAAATAATAGTATCCCAATTTTTCTTCCATGTACAAGACATATCAATATCCTTATTAAAATTTATACAAACATAGGCTTCATCTCCAATAGTATTATCAGGTCGGAAAATGTAGAGGGTATTGTTATACAAATATGTTAAAATCAATAACGACGACACACTGACCATGATTGCATTTTTCCATAACAACTGAGACATTTAAAACGAGCAACGTGGTTTGTATAATAAGTTCCCCTCCACTGAAGCTTATGTAGTGGAAGGGGATTTTACATAAGTTACGGGAACGAGTGAAGGAGCGGTAGATGCATAACAGAGTTGAGTGTATTTAAGTCAGTATAACATGGAAACCTTTATCGAAAAGTTTAATAATGTGCGGGTGGGTTATGAAGAGAAAGAAATACGTGCTCTGAAATCACTGGAAGTGAATCAAACGTATCCCGTGCAACGCTTCAAAAAGGTGAATACAAAATGGGGACCTCGTCTATTAGCTGATTTATACAGCTTTATTATATTTCTTCGGTGCAGACACGCAGAAGCTTTTACGGATGCAGAAATCGAGGACATAAACGAAAACATTGTTAATAAAGTGGGTCATCCATCAATTCGCCTTAAAGGATTTGTTGGAAAAGCGGCTGATTTAGAAATTCATATGTAAAATGTATAACATTGTATAAGAATATAAAAAAAAATAAAAATCTAATTTATATTATGAACGTGTTTTATTTGTTTAAAGGAAAAAAATACAGTCAATTTATGAGTGTAAAGACAACCAATATTTTAATAAAAGAACATTTTTATAAGCACAATTCTGTTCAACAGCGGTTATAAATAAATGATAAGGACACACTTTAACTTTAAAATGAGTTGGGAGTTTGGAGAGAGCTGTACATCCGATATCTTCAATGTTAACAAAGTTAACAGTAGGAAAGGATTTCTACAACCACATCATCTTTTACAATCCTTTAACATATACAACTGTTGACTCCATCAATATGGAGTAAATTCTATCATAAAGTGTAGAGTACAGAAGATCGCCGTTATCCCAATATAACCCATGAAAATTTCTTGTTAACCAACGATTTTGACTTCTGTAACGAACGGGGATAGCGTCCTATGGAAATGGTGGTTCAAATGTGAAATGATAAACTGGTTCTTCTTTTAGAGCAACAACAGCTACTTCTTTAAAAACAAATCGATTCTCACTACACTGAAAACCTTGTACGTCCAATAAGAAAGTCATCGTGCTCACTGTTCAGTACCGGTAAGAAAACTAAATTGTGGAAGTAATCGTTGTGTTTTATACTTCTTGAACTAAGTTTGTGGACGGATTGTAACGTATCACACGATCATGTATTATTAAACAGATAGCTGCCGTTTTGTCTGGTATATTTTCTTTAGTTTGAAACTCTAGACGGATATCTATACTACCAGATTTAACAGTTTCATTCTGATAAGAACAGTCTACTATTACAAGGGGAGCAATGGCCAGAACTTGTTTAGGATCGAATAAGGGTTCACTTACATTACCATAATACGATTGTTGAAAGTTGGCATACATTTCAAATAAAACGGCAAATCTAGAAGTATCAAAATATAAATTCAAATTATCATACGGGTACATAGTAGATCCTAAGTGAACTTTAAAATTGGTTAGTTTGCAGTAATCGAAGGCACTCATATTTTTTGCAAGATTATTACTTTTATCTGTTTGAAATCCGAAAATAATGAAGCGAGGCTTTTCCAATTGTGACGTTGTTTTCACATTCCAGTTGTGAGAATACGATTTGGGAAGTAGCGGATATTCATGTAGTTCCCAACTCCGAAATGAAAGTTCCATATTTAAATTTCGATCAACATAACGCAACAATTTCAAACGTTCAGCATCTGCTACAGATACATGAGGAATTTTCCAAGAAATCTGATCCAAATGTACAAGTACATCTTCAAGTGGCGTTGCTGAGCAATATAAAGCATTATTGTCAGTGCTGCTGCGAACTAGAACTAATTCTTGTCGAACGTTTAATATTATTTGTCGGAAATCTTCTGCAAATCCAAAAATCATACGTAGTGGAATACAAACGTTGAAGTAACCGTTGGAATCTACTAGTTTTACAGAATTAAGCTTAATTCCTTGTAGATCGCTTAAAGCAGGAGGCAACCATCCACTGTTGCTGAGACGTTTACTTTCATTCTCGTTGTAAGATGCGTAACCTTTCATTGTTGTAACCATGCCAGGATTACGGACTCGATCAATAACTTTTCCGCCTAATTCATAACGAATTTCATCAAACAGGTGTAAAATTCCATTGTGGATAAAAGAAGTGTTCGCAGTTGCCTTTCCTTCCTTTTTAAGAAGCAAACGACCTTTTATGTATAGGAAACTACTAGAAGGCAAAGTGTAAACATCTTCATTTTCTATTGGAATACGTATCGTATCATTATTTTTGAAAGTTGAGTTCGTATAAGGTTGATGAGTATGTTTATCAGCGTTAACTATAGCGTTATCGAAGACTGCTTTTTCGGTAACATTCAGTATTTCTGCTACCATTTTACCGTTTCCTCTTTTTCAATCGCAACCCCAAAGATTTAAGGAACTGTTTATTGAGCGGTGTTAATCGCTTAATGGTTGTAGGCGAAATAAGCATCCGGGATTGTGGTAGTAGTTTTATAGTACTATTCTTCTTTGAATATCGTTGGGGACAGCTATATTGCACTACCATGTTACGCTATTCGTAAGTGCAGTCTTATTGTGACACGCTCTCCACGGAAATTAACTAGATTACCGTCTTGGTCAACTATTTTAAGGGAAATGTAGTCGATGACACGAGTGTTGATTGATAAATAAATAAGATTTGTAGGATTCTCAGCAATTTTAAATCCGGGGGGTACATTGGGAAAGAATTGATGTAGTATATGTCCATCTAGTCCTTTAGCACCATCACTGGTATGTATGTGGGAGTTAGTTACGAGGTTAAACATCACTGAAATCGTGTTTACTTTGAAAATGTCAGCTACATGATCAGACACCTCTTTAAGTGATTTTAGAAGATTATTTTCAAAACCCAATATCTTTGCGGGAGAATCTGTAGGAGCGAAGTTGACTTTTTTGGTGCTTTTTATATGGCTTTTTAAGGTAGTATTGTCTCCAAACAATTCAATAGCATCATCAGTATGTCGCAATTTCTCGCGAAGATAATGATTAATATCATCGATTTCATAGGATCCTTCCGGAAGAACAACGAGTGGTGGTGCAATACCTTCAAAATAGAATTTGTTGTTAGTTTCATCGATTTTCGAAATACTGTTATATGCTTCAAAATTTAACAAAGCAATATGATATTCATCATCATCGCTTAAAAAAATTGGTGGACTTATTGTCATTTGCAGCTCCGACTTTGTATTAGTCAAGGTAAATGTGTAAGACATGTTTTCGGTTTGACGTTCTGTCTACTACAACGAAGTTAGTTTGATGGTTTGTTCTTAAGAAAAGGTTTGCGTAGTCTCATTAAGGAATTGGACAACTAAATGACCGCAGTTAAAATCTGAGGGGTTCTAAACACGATTGTAGTTATAAGTGATAGCACAATGTCCGGAAGATTGTAAATATTGAACCAATTCTTTAGGTGGACGGAGATGTCCAAAACTGTCAAAGTACATAGCTTTGTTATTTAGTTTTACATACGCTGTCCAATGTGTACCAGTTCCTGTGTCTAAATCTAAATTAACAATTCCACTTTCACACCTTTCAACTTTTCTGGGTAATTCGTTACGCATAAAGATTCCCCGAAAATGTGGAATTTGCAAATAGTTAATGAAATTGACTAAATCCAAATCTGTCAAAGGACGGTTAGGTAACTTTACGAAAAATTTTACGTTTTTTTTTTTTTGTTGATAAGGTCTAAGGTATAAACTGAAACCTTTACGGAAAGGTTGTACTGAAATATCTTTTCCAAGAGCAATAGCTTCCATTGAAGCGTTATGATGTTTATCTTCTTCTAGCTGCTGTTGTGCTGTTTTTGCATCGCGTACAGCTTTAGCTAACCCAGCAGCACCGCCAGAGAGAGCTCCAAGTGCTTATAGTCCAGCAAAAATCGGAATTAACGGTAGAAAACCACCTGTCTTTGGAATAGGAATGATTCTGGGAGATTTAGATCGCTTTCCAAATTTACGAATTTTATTTAGTGCTATTTTAGCAGCATGTATCAGCTGGAGAGGTTTCGTTTTCTTAAGAGCAATTTTCGCAGTTGTCACTAGCTTACGAAACGGTAGAGCTCCTCCTTTTCTTGTTCGTCTTCTCTCCTTTATTTTTCGCAAAGGAATTAAACCACCAACTTTACGACGTCGCTTTTTGTGCCCCATTCTAAATTTCTCTTTACCCTTCATAGCTGAAGCAATTGTGAGAGCTGCCAAGCGTTCACCAAAAGACGCGTCCGACGACTTTAGTCTTTGTAATGATTGTTGCGCCAAAACCTTTTCAGCAATTCGACGATGGGAAATGTCTGGAAAAGTTTCGTAAGCAATATCGTGTAATTTACAAGATTCGTCAAGGGGATTTATACCGATATCACCTCGAGCTAATCGTTTGTTAATTCGAGTCCCTGGACCGCAAAAGTTATACCCTGGGAGGTGTGATTCAATAGGTTATTTATCTATAAACCTATTCAGAAAACCTCGTGTCATGGAACTTGTGTAGTGTTAGCTCTCTTTCACTATACTGAACGAACTGACTACATAAACACTGTTAACTCTAAATTTATATATCCGAGAGGACATGCGCAAACCGTTTAATAATCAATAAACATGCGGATAGTACAATATCCATCTGCTCTACCCATAGCCAATCGTGACTTAAACATCCCTTCGAAAATAAATCGTCATGGTCCTTTATTACCATCAACAATTAGATGTATCGTTGCAGGACCTTCAAATTGCGGAAAAACAAATGTAATTATGGGACTTTTGGAGCAAACAAACGGTTTACGGTTTGAAAATGTATGTTTATTCAAAGTCATTGTATCAACCAAAATATAAGTATTCAGCTGAATTATTGAAACCAATTGCTGGAATTGGTTATTTTCCCTATTAAGACTCTGACGATGCAATTGCCCCATCACAGGCAAGACCTAATTCTGTATTCATCTTTGACGATGTTGCGAATGAAAATCAAAATAAGATAAGGGAATACTTTAGTATGGGAAGACATAACTCAATCGACACTTTTTATTTAAATCAAACATATGCACAGATTCCCAAACATTTAATTAGAGATAATGCAAATTTAATAATACTGTTTAAACAGGATGAATTAAATCTCAAACACGTCTTCGCAGACTGTCTGTCATGCCAATACAAACATGACTTTTGACCAATTTAAAAATATTTGTGCAGAGTGTTGGAAAGAGAAGTTTGGATTTCTAGTGATAAACAAAGATTGTGGTATAAATGAGGGAAGATATCGCTCAGGATTCGATAAATATATATTAATGTAAGTGATATAAAGTCAATCAGTTGTTAAAAGACAACCTTGACAAGAGCATGGATGTAAAAGCAAAGAAAGAACTAATCAAAGTTAGGAAAGCGGTAAAGAGGAAATTACAAATGTTAAAGGAATCGACAGCAGGACAGAATCTCCTGTTGCAGCAAGCATATCAACCACTTACAAAATCGCTTCTTAACTTGAAATCAGAGCTGGGTGAAGAGATCAAAAAAGAATTAAAGCCAGAAGTGAGTAATTGGTCGAAAGGTGACCAATAAAAATTAGAAAGCTTGACCCTTCGAATGCTTCAGGTACCTTACTACCAGGTGCTCCTTCATTCTTAAGGGAAGAAAGTGTTTATGAAAGTGATCCAACAACGGGTCATGAAAACACAGACCAGGATAATGATGACTTTGAACAATTGAAGAAAGCGTACATAGACTATATTAATAGCTCTCGATTTGCTGCATATTTGGAAGAATGCGATCCTCTACCTCGAGACTATATAGAAGGAATTATTAAAGACTATGTAGGTGGCACATTTAACGCTGACGTTCTGAATCCTCGTCTTGATAAAGTTCGATACGAATGGAACACAAATAAATTTTTTATTGGTGATTCTGAACTGGATTTTGACGGACCAAACGTTGTAATCGATGGCAAATTTAAATGCATAGGTACTGTGGGATTATACGAGCTACTCTTCAAATTACGTTCTGAATATCGGACATCGATTAAAGAAAGGAAAGACTACGCCGATATATTAAAACGTACGGGAGCAGTTTACAAGTTAAGACAGCAAACATCGAAATTTTCTAAAGGTGGGAGGATTGTCGTTGTTGACATACAACGAAAAACCGATCGAATACAAATATTTTGATGACGTTAATGAGTTGTGTGATCGTTTAAGGTTATTGGCTGCTTCTCAACAAGCAGGTAACACAAATCATGAAAACGAAATTCTATCAAGTTTAGAAGAGTTGCGTAAGTGCAATATAATCGTATAAACAAATTATTAAGCTTATTAGTTAACAAAAGAGCATATCAGAGTCGCGTGTGAAAAGGTAAAGGATCGTTCTGTCAGTGAAGGTGTCAGAAGGATGAAGGATTTACGAGAAGAATTGAAAACAGCTGTCTCCAAAAGTGGTGAAATGATGATGAAAACTTTTAGTGATAATATAGAGTTAGCGATTAAACATTTAGAAAGAGAACTTGAAAAATAT
Source organism: Agrilus cyanescens (assembly GCA_947389935.1). Lineage (NCBI taxonomy): Eukaryota > Metazoa > Arthropoda > Insecta > Coleoptera > Buprestidae > Agrilus > Agrilus cyanescens. The sequence continues at coordinate 7,403,190 of OX376713.1, read as the reverse complement.
AATACTGACAGGGATAAAGAAATAACAAACAAGGTGAACGATATAATAGAAAAGAATGCTGTCGGAATCATGGACGTCTTTTCAACAAAAGTAAAACTAGAGCGTAAAGATGTAGAAACGTTTGTTAGGAAAGGGGATGAAGAAGTATGGAAGAAATTGAAGACGGAAATTGTGCAAGATATGAAAAATGATATAGACGCGAGTTTTGAATTAATTAAAATCACGATTCTGGATGAGTGTAAAACAGTTAAGGAATTTGCAGAGAAAGAAATTCAACGAAGCAATAAAAAGAAAGATGATCTGAAAACCGAATTAGTGGTAATGATGGAATCACTAAAAAAGGAAGCAAAGGAGCTGAAAGTAAGGCTAGATACTCTGCAACAACAAAGAGGAACAGGTAGTGCGAAATCGAGCAGTTCTAAACCAACAACAACAGTTCCGTCCATGTAGTTCTTCATTATAAGAAAAATGTTAAATGTGAAAGAAGAACTAGTGAAAGAACTGCATAAACCTGTGAGAATTAATTTTACACGTCGTAAAGTGATAGTGAAAGGATTAGATGATCTTCATCAAGCCGATTTAGTGGAAATGATTTCGTATGCGAGAGAAAATAAAGGTGTCAGATACATTTTGGTTGTAATAGACGTTTCTTCAAAATTTGTGTGGGCTCAAGCAGTAAAACGCAAAACAGGTGAATATGTTGGAAGGGCTTTACAGTTAATTTTCAAAAGAAGTAAACGTATTCCTAAGAATATGCAAACTGACTTGAAAAAAGAATTTTACAACGAACAAGTGAAACGAGTTATGCAAAAATATAAAATTAACCATTACTCAACGTATTGCACCAAGAAAGCGTCAGTTGTGGAGCGGGTAAATCGAACACTAAAATCAAAAATGTGGCAACGCTTTAGTTTGCAAGGATCCTACAAATGGTTGAAGTTATTACCAGATATTGTACAGGAATATAACAATTCGGTTCACAGAACTATCGGAATGAGACCAAGCAAAGTTAATAAACAAAACGAAGAAACACTTTTGGAAAGTATTTACAACAATCCAAAGAAGGTGGATTTACGAGGGATTAAGTTTAAAGTTGTTTTGTTGAGTTGAATTGTTTAGCAAAGGTTATACCCCGAATTGTTCTAACGAATTATTTACGATTAGCTACATAAAATTGTCACATCCAATTATGTATTACTTAAAGGATGATAAAGGGGAAGACATAAAAGGAGGATTTTATGGTATGGAACTACAGAAAGCGAAATATCCAGATGTTTATTTGGTGGAACGTGTACTAAGACGAAAAGGTGACATGGTTTACGTCAAATGGTTGGGGCTTAACTAATCTCATAACAGCTGGATTCATAAAACGAACGTTTTGTAATGTATCCCCAGTTTTTTTTTCTGATAATAAAGTCTGCAATGTTAATAATGATTTTCTTTATCCCTTCCCCAAAGTATTATTATAAATAAGATTAAACGTGACGAGTTTAATCAGTTGTAATCGTTAGTTGCTGCATTGAATGTTTAAGACGTAGTAATAGTTGAAAGTTACGTAATTGAAGTTAAATTTTTCAAAGAGGGTTTATTATCTTTGAAAAGATATTTGGTAGCGTCAGAGTTGGATAGCGTGACAGAAGAATTCGAATTAAAAGGTGAATACGATAAAATCGTAATAGGAGGCTACTTAGTGGTTGATGAAAGCGATCCTGACGATTTTGAAGTATAATTTTTATAAAAATGGATTCATTATCGTACGAGTTGTATCAAGCAGAAAAGCAAGTCCTCATTCTCAACCTTCGAAGAGCAATACTATCAAACGATTTAGATAGAGTTAAAGTTGTGTCGTCGAAGTTGGGAGTTGCAGTACCAAAGGAAGCATTCCAATGGTTAACTGTAACACAAGAGACATCGTTCGATATTTTATACTTCATATTCGAAAGAAAGCAAAGGTGTGACGAATTGGTGGATGAATTTCTAAAAAGTTGCTGTGAAACAGTGGAAATAACAGTTGATGATGTTGAAATGATTTTAAATAAAACAAAGTATAATTTCATGCGACACGACGTATATTTTTTAAAGGAAATGTTAACAAACGGATCAGTTCTAATGCGGGATAAGAAGTTCTCCGTAATGAATGTCAAGAAAAAGTATGTTACATTGTTAAAGTGTGTGGATGACTTAATACTGGATGTAGCATACTACGCACAACCGAAAAATTTGGAAAAGTGTATTAAACTGATCAACTTGTTTCGGCTTCCGTATACATTAAGTCCAAATATCAATGGTCGTCATCAAACAGTGCTGCAATGGATAGAAGAAAACATTTTAAGAGAAGGAACGGAGAAAGCTGCAGGCTGGCAGAGCGGTCCTGACTCAGGCAAATGGCCATCAAGTAATATCGAAGATTATAAGAAAATTTATTCATTGTTAATGTTATTGAAACAATAAATTGTAACAGTAGAAATCGTACACATATTATTTGTGAAGTTAAGGAATATATTTCGCAGAATAAAAATAGTAAACAAACAAGTTGTGTAGTAACTTTTTATTATTATTTATACAATACAACCAATATTAAGGATAAAATATTTACATTGAGTGACATATCAGCGTAAGCTATACTTAAACAGAACTCCAAGTAGGTATTACAGTAGGTGTTCATAAATATTATCAATGGCTTCCTGTGGAAGTGACGAAGCTTCGAAAAGTCTTTTAATAAAATATTCTCCAACCATTAAGTAGTCGGTATGATGAAAATTTTGTATAAATCGATCAACGGCACCGTCGAACTTTGAAAAGGAACTGTTTGAGTTTTTTATATTGTAATGTCCCCAAGGAAGAGTATTCGTTGTTTTCGGAATTAAGAAACGTTTATCATTTTTGGGAGAGAGGGCTACTTTCGTTTTCATATGGGTAAACATAGTATGCAGATCGGAAACGAAAACATTCATACATTTAAGAATGGTGGCGTCATCTCTAATGACGCGTAGGTAATCATCGATTTGAAGATGTAATTTAATGACATTTTTCTTGACACCTTTTGCTTTTTTAACAATTTGATCAATGGCTTCTACGCAGTAAGCTTTTGCTCCGGTTCCATAGAATGCTTTAATGGGATTATTAGGGAATTCGTCTTTAAATTTACCAATAACAGAAGAGGTAATAGGGATATTGAAACTATTATCATAGGGATAATTGGAAGTGTCGAAGTGATGAATATTTTCAATCATATCTCTGTAGAAATTTTCGGTGAAAACGTTAAGAATAAAGGAATAAGTATCCATATACATCTAAGAAACATTTTTCTTGATATTTTTGCTTAAGAAAGCCGTAGTAGAAGTCATACATAACAACTTTTGATAAATCCAAAATAGTGAAACCTACATAGAGCGGTTTATCGTAAACAATGTGTAATTTATTCATCTGAATAGCTACGAAATGGGGGGTGAAAATTTTTGAATTTCTGAAATTGGGTTTAGCTATTAAACTTTCAGCACAAAGGTACCGTCCAACGTTTTGCCAATGAGTAACTAACTTGACGTCAACTCGTTTATCAACGTTCTCCATCGTTTTTCCGAAAGTACTGTTGTTCATCAATTTAAAGAATGATTTCCCAAACTTATTATTACACATATTGCGTTTTCTAGTATTCAAATCAATGAAAGGTTTCAACCATTGTGACTGTTTAAACTGAATAGCTCTATGCACTTTAAGTAATTTTAATCCGCTCTGGAGAGCTTGTTTAAGCGGTAGGTAATGAACAATATACTTTGTCTTAGTCATAAGGTTCGGAATAAATTTTTTGACTCTACCATTAGCATTACCAGGAGAAATAATATTTTCAACTAAAAAGGGAAGATCAGCATGTAAATCGTGTAGGTTTTGGGGATATTGAACGTCAACTTCAAGTACATAATCGTATTCAGAAGAAGCATGTAAATCGAGAACATTTAATTCATCAATTTCAGCATCGGTGAGCCAACGAAAATAAGATTTGGGAAGGTATTGACTCATGCTGTGTCCATACAAATTGGTAGCATCCAAATACATAATGTAGGAAGTGGGAGCAGATGCGTCATAATCAGGAAGGTGTGGGGTTTTGGCGAAATGCATTCTTTGAACACACTGACTTATTCCTCCGCGTAACCCTTTTTGGAAAAACTTTAACATATCGATGTCAGTTAGAAGTTCTAAATTAACGCGAGTGAATTTTAACATGCTATCCCACGCTAGCCCGGGCGCGATGTAATACTGAGCGGGGTCCAAGGCGTAAGTGGAAATACATATTTCACGAAAATTCTCGAACACGTCAGCTAACAGTAGGACATCGGTTTTCAAGTAGAGGTCAGAATATTCTCCGAGAGTGGAGCAGTTAAACGTTTTCCAAACGGTCGCAGCTCTTTCATAATCTTCATCCGAAATGGGTAGAGATGTTAATTTATCGAAAAAATCGTCTTTGAGAGGGAACGTTGATTGGTCAAGTTTAGTAATATCGTCGACGTAGGAGTAAGGGAAAACCCCTTTCCGTCGCACAAGTTAAAATTGTGTAGGATCGGAAAAATACTTCTTCACTTGGAAGCATTGAGAAGGGTCGAGTTCTTCAGACAGTTTATCGAGGGAGGAAGCCATAAAACGAAAGGAATCGAGAAATCGAATCTTAACAAATACGTTTTGGGTAGAGTTATCTGAAACACCGGGAACAGTATCAACTCGCAATAATTTGGTAAAGGAAACGTATTTTTCTTTATTTTGAGCAATTACGCTAAATTTAACATCGTTGACAGCCATTTCTTTTAAAAATAAATGACAATCGTAACCGGAGAGGTTGTGGAAGAATACATGTACAAAGTTGGGTGGTTTGTAGTTTAAGTTACATCTGGAATGAGCGGCCCCTAATCGAACTTTACCAGTTAAATCACAATGATCGCGACCCTTTACATCATCGATTAGGAGGGGCTCTTCGCAAATATTACAAGACGACGTTTCAGAGAAAAGTCGCATTTCTTCATCAGTCAAGGGTATCATAGGAACCGGGGTCTTTAAAAATCGGTGATAAATATCAGAAACGTCTTGATCAAGAGTTTTAACAAATTGATTAGCACAATCAGGTCCTCTATAAGTTCTGAACATTGAAAGGGAATTGTCAAAAGAGCACTTAATCAAGTAAGCAAACGAGTGCGGTTGATGTTCGTGGGTAGGTGTGGTGGAGGTCTTGTTAGGATCGGAAAAGCATGTATGAATGGGTCGCAATATGGTTTCGAAGTCTGCATAAACAACAAAATGTACTTTGATACGTTTCTGGTAGTTTTGAAATTTTAAAACGTTGATAGGGATGAGCCTACCCATCTTATCCAATTTGAGATCAGCAGTTGGCAGCGTCGTGTAAACGTGGTTGCAATCATCATAGAGGAATGTAAGATGAAGCTCTAAGGGGATTGTACTTGTTGCAATTGAGTTTTAGGAAAAGGACTCTTTCCAAAGCCCATCCTGTAAGAATAAAATAATAGTAAACACAAGTGAAATATATATAAAGAGAGAATGATAAATTACCTGACTCCCGTTCTTGAAACTCAGAAGCTTTACCCTCAAGAACGTCGAAGAAGCTTTGGAGAATATTGGTAAGATCCGTCGACTGAGTGACAACTTTGTTATTGGTGTTGAAGGATTTCACGTCAACCAATTGTTTAGCATCGTGCACATACCGTCCGAAAAGTTCAAGATTTAGTTTAAGCGTGTCATGCAGTTGTGTCTGATTACGAATAACACGCAAGCATTTGTCGAAAACTTCGGTGAAAAAGTCGGTATACGACAGGAAGAAATTGGCGGATGAAATACGAAAGGACACAATTCTGTTAGCGAACGCGGACGAAAGGAAAGTAATTTATTCCTCAAGAGGAGAGCAGCAAGTTTGTTAATGCTTGAGGCTGCGAAGGTGACCGTTGTAGGAATGTTGTGGAACGTAAATGTTACAAGTATCACACCAGCGGTCAGAAGAACCAGCAGGCGTAGCAATTTTAAGTTTTTTCTTCGGTAGAGGCGATATACGTTGGAGCTGTGCTCGTTTCCGACAAGAAGTTAATCGATGTCTTTTTAAATTATCAGATCGCGTAAAGGAAGCATCACAGTCCGGACAAGGGATAATAGCGGCTAGCGGTAAGAGGTATATCTCGACAACGATTGAGGAATACTGAACGCGAGGGACAATAAATAGCTATAGGAAAAGGGGAGGAATGTGTAAGGTGGAGATGGCATAAGGAGAGGGGCGAAAGGAATAAATACTGAAACTGTAGTGGGTACGGTGTGGTAAGATGAGTGCTCGACAACAGGGTAACGGTGTTGATTTAGCTGATGAGCTAAATATGAACGAAACCGAGCTGGCTGATATATTGGAAAACTTCTTTCCAAACGATTCCTTCACACCATCCACTAAAGGTGAGGGGTGTGTTGGAGGTGCTACCACGGTAACGATGGCAGAGCCTGTGGCTAGCACCTCTACGATGGCGGTGGCGGGAACGAAGTCGATATCGATGAAGCCGAAGAAGCGATCGTACACACGAAGGTTGTCGGCTGCTCCATTCGATTATTCCAAGGTAGTCGACCAAGTAGGAGAAGCCATAAATAGTGTTAAGGAGGAAAAGCGGCGACGAGAAATGGTACTGAATGAAAGAGAGACAAAGGCCGCTTCATTGCCTGAGTACATGAAGCGGAAAGAGAAGGAGCTGGAGGAGTTGAACAGATCGGTAGTTGAAACGAGAAAGGAGGTACAAGAAATCGAACATGAGCCAGCTAACCTTAAGTCTGCTTTACTGAGTAAATTTAATGACTAAAATTGAATGATGTTTTATATTATATTGTATTATATTAAATAAAATTCTGTTATATTGTATCGTTTTATATTTTGTAATTAAAGAAATAAATGAGAATATAAATTATAAATAAAAACATTTTATTTATTTTAGTATACAAAAACAATACAGCTACATAATAAAAAAAACAAATTCAATGAATTGCTTTAATGTAGACCGCCACCCCGTGGTCCATGGCACAGACGACCAGTGTCCCCTGGAAAGAGCTCCACGACAGCTGGTCTTCCACGTGTTCGCAGAAGGCTCCAACCGATCTTCTGTCGGACACCTTCCATAGTGTAAACCCTCCAGGTGTGGTACTAGTGAAGATCATCGTGTCCACCCTGATGTTCATCTCAGTTGGCACGGAGCCATGGAAGAGTACTGTATATTGTACCATTTTGGTTGTAGAACGGTGGAATGGCTGTAGAACGGTGGAATGGTTGTAAAACGGTGGAATGGTTGTAGAACGGTGGAACAGTCTTAGCGATCTGTGCTGAACGTTATGAAAACTTCAGTATTTATACAATTTCGAGGAGGAGGATAAGAGTGAGGGTAAAGTTAAGATCAATACAAGTGTTTGTGCGAAGAAGGACTGATACATGGCTCATCTAGCGTGTGAACCATTGCTTATTCAGCAAATAGAAATAGGTTACATGTATAGTAATGTTATGAACCTACGGATAGACATGGTGTTTGGTATCATCTCATACATACATAAAAGTTCACATACATGGCTCATCTAGCGTGTGAACCATTGCTTATTCACCAAATAGAAATAGATTACATGTTTTCATGTAAAACAAAGGTAGATCAGATATTGTTGGTGGGGGGAAGGAGTAATGTCATGATTGCTTATTCAGCAAATAGAAATAGGTTACATGTTTTTATGTAAAACAAAGGTAGATCAGATATTGTTGGCTACTCCTAGTGTACACTTCAATTTCTCAATAAAATTGTTATTTTCAAGTTTTAATTTTTTAAAAATTAACTTCGAGATAATAAAAACTTAAAAAATGGAAAACAGCAAAAAAGCAAGAAAACCTGCCGTACCGAAAAGTCGGTATGGAAAATCGAGGACAAGTGGTGTAAGTATTAATTAATATTGTTGAAGTAATTGTGTAATTGTTAATTAATAATTTTGTTTTACAGTGCGAGTTTGTGGTCGCCGTCACTACAATGGCGGCGATAGCTGTAGTGTCGGCGCCAGGAACAACATGTACTGCTGGTGGAAAGAAGCGGAGTCTGGAGATGACGCAAAAGAGGCGTCCTTCGATGACGTCGCCCACCACCGCAACCACCACGCCAACGACCACCAGGAGGGACACGGTACCAACGCCGTTGTCCACGGCGGCGGCAACGACGTGTACCTGGACAACTGGACAACGGCGACGACGATGACAACTGCTGCTTGGATGTTAACTGACTGCGGTTTTTTACTTCCGACGCTTACGCCGATTCCATCGCCTGTTTCTCCACTTCCGGAAACCCCAACGCCGCCTTCTCAGACGACGCTATCACAGGACATAGATAGTCTGGAACGCGTCTCTGCGATAATTCCGAAAGTGTGCGAAAAGATGGCGTATTTCACGTCCGCTTGGGAAGCAAGGCGCGCTGCGTAGCAAAAGGTGCGCGCTGAAATTGCCCAAGTAGACAGGGCTATCTTGGAACAGGACGACGACGTCGCTAAGTGGAAAGCTGAGATTGCTCAGCTTGAAGCAAAAGTGGCGAAGTCTGCCTGTAACACGGCAGCCTTGTTGAACAAACGGGTCGAACTGGTGGAGGAGGACCACCAGTTCGATCAAGAAGTGGACGTCTTACAGCGCGCGAGGGAAGAAAGTTGGAACATCTGGAAACGTGGCTTGACATCGCGAAGCAGCAGGTGACGTCGGTTACCAAGAGGTAGATGTCTAGATATATAGTAGTATATAAGGTGAATTGTAAATAGTGTAAATATATATGTATATGTAGTTGTAGTAAATAAGGGTTAGTATGTAAGTGTTGTATAAAAAAAATAAGTTTTTGTAATTAAGTTAATTACAATTCTAAAAAAAAAATTAAAAAAATAAAAAATATAATAAAAAAAATTAAAAAAATAACAAAATAAAAAAACCGACCCTCTGGGGATAAACCAAAAAGGTCCTAAAATGTTTTGGACGTAAAAAAAAAAAAACAAAAATTTTGGGATTTTTCAGGTCAGGTTAGGTGGTGTTAGTCGACCCGATACAGGAAAGTACAACGAGACCATTGTTGTTCCAAATCGTGAATAAGACATATGTGAAATCTGGTGAATTTATGTTTCCAAGGAGAAGCTGTGTATGGGTATGGAAGGGATGAAAAATGGGGTGGAAAAGGGGTTGAGAAGAAAATCCGCTGAAAAACATCATAGGGAAATGGGTACAAGGGGGGGGCGAGGTGCCAGTGGGAGGAGGAGGGGGGCGGGAGGCCTAAGTCCGAGAGGGGTAGTTGTCTGAATTTGATACTTCTGACATTGCCAAGTGGTACCTTCAGTCTTCGACATCAATAGTGAGAGAGGCACCTTTTTTTTAGCACCGCTCATTATACCTTTAATTAATTCTTGAAATTTAGGGTAGAAATTACTTCCCCCATTACAGACGTTCTCCAAGTTTCGTTGGAAGAAAATTGTTCTTCATGGAACACTAAACATTTTTTACTGAGACATTTTCTCCCTATCATCTACCCTTCATACACTTTTCGAGGGTTAAAGTGTGAGGGTGAAACACGTTAAAAAAATATTTCTCGACTTATCAGGGTGGGATCATTTAGCCCACTGTTCAACTTACATTTTCCAAGAGGAACACTTTTTTTTAACAGCTTCTATTTTCTTTTAAGCTTAAACTTTTTGTCAACTTTATTTTTTTTTTTTAATTTTTTTCAGATTCGGGTACTTCCACTCGGGGACTTTCTTCCCACACCATAAGTTATTACCCAATTTCAACTTCTTCTGCTTCAAAAAAATTTCTAAAGCCTCATTTTTACACTTTTACCCCCATCATTTTTTACGCTGAAGTATTTCATTAAATACTTCATTGTCTTCTTATACAACACCTCATTATCCATATTTTCATGTACTAATTTTTCAGACTACTCTTTTCCTGCCCTCAAAATATATATTTTTTAATTTCTGGACTTAGAAAATTTTCCATTATCTGGAATTTCTTCTCCGACAACTGTCTATTAAAATTCATAAACGAATACAACAGGTTAAATAACACATATTACGCCTTATATACTCTTTCAATTATCCCACTCCTTCATCAATTAAAAAATTACTACTACCTAGCGATGCCACCTCATTATAAAAATATTGCTTCACCATCACCTTCGCTACCACACTACTCTATACTACTTCCTTTACATCCCCACTATTCCCCACTACTCCCCCACTCTTTCCCCACCACATACCTTCCTATTTAAACCCTTGTCAACCTGAGAGAACATCACTTCACCAGAAGGGTCTTATGAATTAACATGGACCTTTCTCGTGTATCTATTGTCCTTTCACCATTCAGGCAAACTGATAATGAAACCACCTTCCTCCAATGCGGATATTGTTGGTGTCTGCGTGAAACCTGTACGGCTGAAACATGATTCTGCTTTCAAGAATGTTTTGACAACAGACCTCTGCTTTTCTGCCACAGCTGCAGATTTTATCATTGCGATGTCGTAAACTTGTGCTGCCGACCTTGTCGTCAGGGGACTCAATCGTACCTCTGCAAAAAGTCGGGCTTTGTTTACGAGATCGATGATACGCACACGCTGTACTATATTCTCTGTAATACTTACGAGCAAAGGCGTCAACTCTTCCGATCCATTATGTTTTCATAAACCTACCTTTCAATTACTATGTTATTACCTGTCCCTCCCTCTCCTACACCTTTCTTTTCCTTTTTAAAGACTTGTAACCTTGACACACTTTCCATATAACTTCTTATTATCCCCAAACTGTACCTTAATCTTATATCTCAAACGTCTACTACCTTTTGCTTCTTTATCTATTTCTTAACACAAATATATACATGTACACGTTCTACGCTCCTTCTACATAACCAAGATTATTACTTATTTCTATTACATATCCTTCTTCAAATACGGTCTTATTTGTGATACGGTGGTTCTCACTGCAAACAGACTCGTACCTGCACATCTCACCACACCATCCGCAATGAATGTGAACTTCGCCATGGATATACACTTCCAACATCCATAAATTCGGAACTCGTGTATATAATGACACAATTCCTCCATTACTTCCCGCATATCGACAGCTCCAACACATTGGTAGGTAGCGAAGATTATTCTTATCACAGTACAGCACATACGTAGAACATGCTGAGAAGTTCGTTTCACATTTGAAGAGTTTTCGAGCTACGTTCCACCCTTTCATTGAGCTAACATCACTTACATACTTCTTTGCTTTATTTACAGTATACTCCTTTGTGTCTACGTAATCTCCTCTGTGTAACACAGTGTTACGCTGCGCATCATTCAATCCTTCCATGTGGTCCGCATTATTCCAATACTCTACTTCTTTTCTACCACCACACACTTCATCGATACTACTACCTTTACTACTGCTTCTTACATCCATTCTCAAACCAATCTTCTCAACTACTTCTGCCTTCTCTTCCTTTTCACTACTTTAACGATTGTCTACCTGCTTACAACTGCACTTCTTTCCCATCCTTCCCCATCACAATATCTACATGAATCACGTACAATTGCAATTGCAATAATCAGTGTAAGTGTAACTAAATACCTAACATCATTCCTCGAATAACGTTGCAATAACACCTCAACGGCTGTAGACGTATTTAAAACTTTCCGTCATAAAAATCGTAAACTTCAGACGACTGCAGACGTATTTAATTTCACATTACCGAAATATGTACATATGTTTGAATTCATTGTGAAGCATTCGACCACTACATACACACAAGTTTAAAGTGAATGACCTTCCGTCAATTTTACCTTAAGTAACCTCTTCTCCTCTGAATTAGAACCGGTCATCTTACACTACTTTGGTGGCCCCGCGGTTTACGCGCTGCGAGAAAACGGCTAATCTGTACGGTGCTTTAAAAACGGCTGTGTGCGGCTTGGCTGCGTGCTTGTTAGCGGTGGTAGTGTGTATGTCACCTTGGTGAACATAGCCTCTATTTATAAGCTGGTTCGAAGCATGCTGCTCTTTTAGTGGACGTCATAAATGAGTGATGAAGTCATGAAACCGATATTGATTTTTACTCTGAAGCTAAACTGTGTATGAGACTAAGTCAACCAGAGTTTATAGTCAGGTAATACCTAATTTGTTTCTTTTAACTGAATAGATATTTTTTTCAATTAAAATGTTATTTTTTTTAGACATAATACTTTTAAAATCGAGAGAATTCCTGGAAGTAAACATAGACTAAGGAAAGTTACCTACAGAAAAAGCATTGTACCTGGAAGGACGTATGCTTTAAATAAAAAAAAAACAATGAAATGTGTAATTCCATCAATAGTTAGAAACAGAAATTATAATACTATTTATTACCAGGCTTGGCCAAAATAGACGCCGCCACTTGCCTCAGTCACAAATGTCTAGATGCAGCCACTAGTCACAGTTACAAATAGCTACTCGCCCTCACATGTGGCGTGAACTTTAGTGTTTAGGTGACTCCCACTCCTTGTGGCTCGAACACGGCTTTGAAACCACATAAAACGGATGAATCTCGACAGTGATTTGTAGCCGCCACTATTCGTCGCCATCGTTGGTCCAGCGTGCGGTTGCAGTAAATAAGAGTCGACTGATCGACGCTTTGGCTATCCCTGATATCGCTATGTAGTAATTAAGTCCAATCCACTTCTAAATTTTTTTATATTTTATTTTTGTTTCTCACAAATATGTACGTATTTTTTAATAATTTCTTTTTACTGTATGTTTTTTTTATTTATGGCAGTTTTTTTTTTTTTAATTCAACTTGTTAACAATGGCTGATGTAAAATAGCGTGTATGTAGATGGTTGTTGAATTTGATATTTTTATATTTTAAATACATATATTTCAGATTAAACTGTAAGAGATCATGCGTTTTATTAATTTATTTTAATTTTTATTTGAAATTATTTTATAAATAATAATTCCTGTGTGTTATGGTCTGACCTGACAAATAAAAAAACAAATTTATTTTAATATGAGGATATTATTTATAAACAGTAACCGGAGAGGAATTCATCCCCGACGAAATTTTTATTCTTGGCACTGCCGGTGTACGGAACTGACACGGACTTATATTTCCTTCCGGACGTAACACTGAACCGGAACGGACACGATCCAGATATGTCTAAATTCACCTTTATAATTTTGTAATGATAATTAAATTTCCGACTATTTTACGTTATCTATGTAAGCAAATAAAAATTTTGTTAGGTATGTAAAAGAAGTAAAAGTAGAGCTAGCTTTCGTACGTTATTCTCTAGAAGATGTTTGCGGAATTGCAAAGGTCTCTATAATATCACAATGTAAGAAGAAAAATCTACACCCAAACCATTTCCATTTGAAAATCAACCAAATGGGAAAAGCAGCAGCCATTACTATATCAAAAGCAGTGAAGATTTGGATTTCCGAAAATTTGAAGATCTTATACAGAAAAAGACACGTATTAGCAGCCTACACTAAGGTAGTACATTCAGAACTTTCCTTTAGATTAGGTACACACAATTGTGTATGACGATATTTTTGTTAAAATCAGAAATATTTAACTCAAATTGTTTAGATTGTCACTAAATACGAATACAAATAACATACAAACTATTAATAAGGATAGTGAAGTAATGAAGACTAAATTTTTGATAGATTTAGAAATCTTACTGACGCTTATTTTGATGATTCTGAACAAAACCTTCTAAGAAAAGGTTATATTTTTAATTTTAGACTAATTATTACAAAACAACATTTTAAAAACAGCAGTAGAAACAGAGTTAACTTTAAAAAGAGGAAACTACACAATTAATAAAAAGTACCAACTAAAAACATTTGTTACAAAATAGTTATTCAAAATTGAAGTAGTGCAAGATGACCGGTTCTAATTCAGAGGAGGAGAGGTTACTTAAGGTCAAATTGATGGAAGGTCATTGACTTTAAACTTGAGTGTATGTAGTGGTCGAATGCTTCACAATGAATTGAAACATATGTACATGTATCGGTAATGTAAAATTAAATACGTCTGCAGTCGTCTGAAGTTTACGAATCTTAAATACGTTTACATGATAATGTAGAGGAAGTGGAGAAAAGTGTAGGGTATAGACATATGAAATAAAAGTGAAGTCGTTATAGTTAACGATTCTTTATTTTGATATAAATGAAGTATGTAAGTGATACAATCAAAATATTGAACAATAAGATTACATTAATAGTACTAATAATGTGCGGGGGGGTTATGAAGAGAAAGAAATACGTGCTCTGAAATCACTGGAAGTGAATCAAACGTATCCCGTGCAACGCTTCAAAAAGGTGAACACAAAATGGGGACCTCGTCTATTAGCTGATTTATACAGCTTTATCATATTTCTTCCGTGCAGACATGCAGAAGCTTTTACGGATGCAGAAATCGAGGACATAAACGAAAAAATTGTGAATAAAGTGGGTCATCCGTCAATTCGCCTTAAAGGATTTGTTGGAAAAGCGGCTGATTTAGAAATTCATATGTAAAATGTATAACATTGTATAAAAATATAAAAAAAATAAAAATCTAATTTATATTATGAACGTGTTTTATTTGTTTAAAGGAAAAAAATACAGTCAATTTATGAGTGTAAAGACAACCAATATTTTAATAAAAGAACATTTTTATAAGCACAATTCTGTTCAACAGCGGTTATAAATAAATGATAAGAACACACTTTAACTTTAAAATGAGTTGGGAGTTTGGAGAGAGCTGTACATCCGATATCTTCAATGTTAACAAAGTTAACAGTAGGAAAGGATTTCTGCAACCACATCATCTTTTACAATCCTTTAACATATACAACTGTTGACTCCATCAATATGGAGTAAATTCTATCATAAAGTGTAGAGTACAGAAGATCGCCGTTATCCCAATATAACCCATGAAAATTTCTTGTTAACCAACGATTTTGACTTCTGTAACGAACGGGGAGAGCGTCCTATGGAAATGGTGGTTCAAATGTGAAATGATAAACTGGTTCTTCTTTTAGAGCAACAACAGCTACTTCTTTAAAAACAAATCGATTCTCACTACACTGAAAACCTTGTACGTCCAATAAGAAAGTCATCGTGCTCACTGTTCAGTACCGGTAAGAAAACTAAATTGTGGAAGTAATCGTTGTGTTTTATACTTCTTGAACTAAGTTTGTGGACGGATTGTAACGTATCACACGATCATGTATTATTAAACAGATAGCTGCCGTTTTGTCTGGTATATTTTCTTTAGTTTGAAACTCTAGACGGATATCTATACTACCAGATTTAACAGTTTCATTCTGATAAGAACAGTCTACTATTACAAGGGGAGCAATGGCCAGAACTTGTTTAGGATCGAATAAGGGTTCACTTACATTACCATAATACGATTGTTGAAAGTTGGCATACATTTCAAATAAAACGGCATATCTAGAAGTATCAAAATATAAATTCAAATTATCATACGGGTACATAGTAGATCCTAAGTGAACTTTAAAATTGGTTAGTTTGCAGTAATCGAAGGCACTCATATTTTTTGCAAGATTATTACTTTTATCTGTTTGAAATCCGAAAATAATGAAGCGAGGCTTTTCCAATTGTGACGTTGTTTTCACATTCCAGTTGTGAGAATACGATTTGGGAAGTAGCGGATATTCATGTAGTTCCCAACTCCGAAATGAAAGTTCCATATTTAAATTTCGATCAACATAACGCAACAATTTCAAACGTTCAGCATCTGCTACAGATACATGAGGAATTTTCCAAGAAATCTGATCCAAATGTACAAGTACATCTTCAAGTGGCGTTGCTGAACAATATAAAGCATTATTGTCAGTCCTGCTGCGAACTAGAACTAATTCTTGTCGAACGTTTAATATTATTTGTCGGAAATCTTCTGCAAATCCAAAAATCATACGTAGTGGAATACAAACGTTGAAGTAACCGTTGGAATCTACTAGTTTTACAGAATTAAGCTTAATTCCTTGTAGATCGCTTAAAGCAGGAGGCAACCATCCACTGTTGCTGAGACGTTTACTTTCATTCTCGTTGTAAGATGCGTAACCTTTCATTGTTGTAACCATGCCAGGATTACGGACTCGATCAATAACTTTTCCGCCTAATTCATAACGAATTTCATCAAACAGGTGTAAAATTCCATTGTGGATAAAAGAAGTGTTCGCAGTTGCCTTTCCTTCCTTTTTAAGAAGCAAACGACCTTTTATGTATAGGAAACTACTAGAAGGCAAAGTGTAAACATCTTCATTTTCTATTGGAATACGTATCGTATCATTATTTTTGAAAGTTGAGTTCGTATAAGGTTGATGAGTATGTTTATCAGCGTTAACTATAGCGTTATCGAAGACTGCTTTTTCGGTAACATTCAGTATTTCTGCTACCATTTTACCGTTTCCTCTTTTTCAATCGCAACCCCAAAGATTTAAGGAACTGTTTATTGAGCGGTGTTAATTGCTTAATGGTTGTAGGCGAAATAAGCACTCGGGATTGTGGTAGTCGTTTTATACTACTATTCTTCTTTGAATATCGTTGGGGACAGCTATATTGCACTACCATGTTATGCTTTTCGTAAGTGCAGTCTTATTGTGACACGCTCTCCACGGAAATTAACTAGATTACCGTCTTGATCAACTATTTTAAGGGAAATGTAGTCGATGACACGAGTGTTGATTGATAAATAAATAAGATTCGTAGGATTCTCAACAATTTTAAATCCGGGGGGTACATTGGGAAAGAATTGATGTAGTATATGTCCATCTAGTCCTTTAACACCATCACTGGTAGTATGTGGGAGTTAGTTACGAGGTTAAACATCACTGAAATCGTGTTTACTTTGAAAATGTCAGCTACATGATCAGACACCTCTTTAAGTGATTTTAGAAGCTTATTTTCAAAACCCAATATCTTTGCGGGAGAATCTGTAGGAGCGAAGTTGACTTTTTTGGTGCTTTTTATATGGCTTTTTAAGGTAGTATTGTCTCCAAACAATTCAATAGCATCATCAGTATGTCGCAATTTCTAGCGAAGATAATGATTAATATCATCGATTTCATAGGATCCTTCCGGAAGAACAACGACTGGTGGTGTAGAACCTTCAAAATAGAATTTATTGTTAGTTTCATCGATATTCGGAATACTGTTATATGCTTCAAAATTTAATAAAGCAATTTGATATTCATCATCATCGCTTAAAAAAATTGGTGGACTTATTATCATTTGCAGCTCCGACTTTGTATTAGTCAAGGTAAATGTGTAAGACATGTTTTCGGTTTGACGTTCTGTCTACTACAACGAAGTTAGTTTGATGGTTTGTTTTTAAGAAAAGGTTTGCGTAGTCTCATTAAGGAATTGGACAACTAAATGGCCGCAGTTAAAATCTGAGGGGTTCTGAACACGATTGTAGTTATAAGTGATAGCACAAGGTCCGGAAGATTGTAAATATTGAACCAATTCTTTAGGTGGACGGAGATGTCCAAAACTGTCGAAGTACATAGCTTTGTTATTTAGTTTTACATACGCTGTCCAATGTGTACCAGTTCCTGTGTCTAAATCTAAATTAACAATTCCACTTTCACACCTTTTAACTTTTCTGGGTAATTCGTTACGCATAAAGATTCCCCGAAAATGTGGAATTTGTAAATAGTTAATGTAATTGACTAAATCCAAATCTGTCAAAGGACGGTTAGGTAACTTTACGAAAAATTTTACGTTTTTTTTTTGCTGATAAGGTCTAAGGTATAAACCGAAACCTTTACGAAAAGGTTGTACTGAAATATTTTTTCCAAGAGCAATAGCTTCCATTGAAGCGTTATGATGTTTATCTTCTTCTAGCTGCTGTTGTGCTGTTTTCGCATCGCGTACAGCTTTAGCTATCCCAGCAGCACCGCCAGAGAGAGCTCCAAGTGCTGATAGTCCAGCGAAAATCGGAATTAACGGTAGAAAACCACCTGTCTTTGGAATAGGAATGATTCTGGGAGATTTAGATCGCTTTCCAAATTTACGAATTGTATTTAGTGCTATTTTAGCAGCATGTATCAGCTGGAGAGGTTTCGTTTTCTTAAGAGCAATTTTCGCAGATGTCACTAGCTTACGAAACGGTAGAGCTCCTCCTTTTCTTGTTCGTCTTCTCTTCTTTATTTTCCGCAACAGAATTGAACCACCAACTTTACGACGTCGCTTTTTGTGTCCCATTCCAAGTTTCTCTTTACCCTTCATAGCTGAAGCAATTGTGAGAGCTGCCAAGCGTTCACCAAAAGACGCGTCCGGCGACTTTAGTCTTTGTAATGATTGTTGCGCCAAAACCTTATCAGCAATTCGACGATGGGAAATGTCTGGAAAAGTTTCGTAAGCAATATCGTGTAATTTACAAGATTCGTCAAGGGGATTTATACCAATATCACCTCGAGCTAATCGTTTGTTTAGTCGAGTCCCTGGACCGCAAAAGTTATACCCTGGGAGGTGTAATTCAATAGGTAATTTATCTATAAAACCTATTCAGAAAACCTCGTGTCATGGGACATGTGTAGTGTTAGCTCTCTCACTATACTGAACGAACTGACTACATAAACACTGTTAACTCTAAATTTATATATCCGAGAGCACATGCGCAAACCGTTTAATCATCAATAAACATGCGGATAGTACAACATCCATCTGTTCTACCCATAACCAATCGTGACTTCGATATTGCCAGGAAAATAAATCGACAGGGTCCATTACTACCATCCACAATAAGAGCCACTGTCGCCGGACCTTCAAATTGTGGAAAAACAAATGTGATTATAGGACTTTTGGAGCAACCGAACGGTTTACGGTTCGCAAACGTATACGTTTATTCCAAGTCATTGTATCAACCAAAATATAAGTATTTAGCCGAATTATTGAAACCAATTGCTGGAATTGGTTATTTTCCCTATAGAGACTCTGACGATGTAATTGCCCCATCACAGACAAGACCTAATTCTGTATTCATCTTTGACGATGTTGCGAATGAAAATCAAAATAAGATAAGGGAATACTTTAGTATGGGAAGACATAACTCAATCGACACTTTTTACTTAAATCAAACATATGCACAGATTCCCAAACATTTAATTAGAGATAATGCAAATTTAATAATACTGTTTAAACAGGATGAATTAAATCTCAAACACGTCTTCGCAGACCATGTCACTACAGACATGACTTTTGACCAATTTAAAAATATTTGTGCAGAGTGTTGGAAAGAGAAGTTTGGATTTCTAGTGATAAACAAGGATTGTGGTATAAATGAGGGAAGATATCGCTTAGGATTCGATAAATATATATTAATGTAAGTGATATAAAGTCAATCAGTCGTTAAAAGACAACCTTGACAAGAGCATGGATGTAAAAGCAAAGAAAGAACTAATCAAAGTTAGGAAAGCGGTAAAGAGGAAATTACAAATGTTAAAGGAATCGACAGCAGGACAGAATCTCCTGTTGCAGCAAGCATATCAACCACTTACAAAATCGCTTCTTAACTTGAAATCAGAGCTGGGTGAAGAGATTAAAAAAGAATTAAAGCCAGAAGTGAGTAATTGGTCGAAAGGTGACGTTCCAGCTTCGTCAACACCAATAAAAATTAGAAAGCTTGACCCTTCGAATGCTCCAGGTACCTTACTACCAGGTGCTCCTTCATTCTTAAGGGAAGAAAGTGTTTACGAAAGAGACCCAACAACGGGTCATGAAAACACAGACCAGGATAATGATGACTTTGAACAATTGAAGAAAGCGTACATAGACTATATTAATAGCTCTCGATTTGCTCAATATTTGGAAGAATTCGATCCTCTACCTCGAGACTATATAGAAGGAATTATTAAAGACTATGATGGTGACACATTTAACGCTGACGTTCTGAATCCTCGTCTTGATAAAGTTCGATACGAATGGAACACAAATAAATTTTTTATTGGTGATTCTGAACTGGATTCTGACGGACCAAACGTTGTAATCGATGGAAAATTTAAATACATAGGTACTGTGGGATTATACGAGCTACTCTTCAAATTACGTTCTGAATATCCGACATCGATGAAAGAAAGGAAAGACTACGCTGATATATTAAAACGTACGGGAGCAGTTTACAAGTTAAGACAGCA
Organism: Agrilus cyanescens; assembly: GCA_947389935.1. NCBI lineage: Eukaryota > Metazoa > Arthropoda > Insecta > Coleoptera > Buprestidae > Agrilus > Agrilus cyanescens. The sequence continues at coordinate 7,383,005 of OX376713.1, read as the reverse complement.
AACATCGAAATTTTCTAAAGGTGTAGGATTGTCGTTGTTGACATACAACGAAAAACCGATCGAATACAAATATTTTGATGACGTTAATGAGTTGTGTGATCGTTTAAGGTTATTAGTTGCTTCTCAACAAGCAGGCAACACAAATCATGAAAACGAAATTCTATCAATCTTAGAAGAGTTGCGTGAGTGCAATATAATCGTATAAACAAATTATTAAGCTTATTAGTTAGACAATGACGGTTGATAAGTTCGGACGTCCGTTAGAGAAAAAACGATTGTTTTCGCAAGCATTCAGCAATGTTCATGATTTCAATCATAACCGCTTAACAAGAATCGGTGATCCTCAGCAGGAGCATGATGCTGTGAATGTGCGATTTTTGGAGAAGAAGGTGCAACGTCTGTTATCGCAAGATGATGTAACCGATATCAGACAAGCATTCGATAAAGTGTTGTATTTCGTTGATGTAGCTAATAAGCGTATTACACATTTGAACGAGCCTACAGCTGGGTTTCATGCAGCTACTAAAATGTATGTAGATGAGAAAGATCGGTTAACAAAAGAGCATATCAGAATCGAGTGTGAAAAGGTAAAGGATCGTGCTGTCAGTGAATGTGTCAGAAGGATGAAGGATTTACGAGACGAATTGAAAACAGCTGTCTCCAAAAGTGGTGAAATGATGATGAAAACTTTTAGTAATAATATAGAGTTAGCGATTAAAAATTTGGAAAGAGAACTTGAAAAATATAATACTGACAGGGATAAAGAAATAACAAACAAGGTGAACGATATAATAGAAAAGAATGCTGTCGGAATCATGGACGTCTTTTCAACAAAAGTAAAACTAGAGCGTAAAGATGTAGAAGCGTTTGTTAGGAAAGGGGATGAAGAAGTATCGAAGAAATTGAAGACGGAAATTGTGCAAGATATGAAAGATGATATAGACGCGAGTTTTGAATTAATTAAAATCACGATTCAGGATGAGTGTAAAAAAGTTAAGGAATTTGCAGAGAAAGAAATTCAACGAAGCAATAAAAAGAAAGATGATCTGAAAAACGAATTAGTGGTAATGGTGGAATCACTAACAAAGGAAGCAAAGGAGCTGAAAGTAAGGCTAGATACTCTGCAACAACAAAGAGGAACAGGTAGTGCGAAATCGAGCAGTTCTAAACCAACAACAACAGTTCCGTCCATGTAGTTCTTCATTATAAGAAAAATGTTAAATGTGAAAGAAGAACTAGTGAAAGAACGGCATAAACCTGTGAGAATTAATTTTACACGTCGTAAAGTGATAGTGAAAGGATTAGATGATCTTCATCAAGCCGATTTAGTGGAAATGATTCCGTATGCGAGAGAAAATAAAGGTGTCAGATACATTTTGGTTGTAATAGACGTTTTTTCAAAATTTGTGTGGGCTCAAGCAGTAAAACGCAAAACAGGTGAATATGTTGGAAGGGCTTTACAGTTAATTTTCAAAAGAAGTAAACGTATTCCTAAGAATATGCAAACTGACTTGGGAAAAGAATTTTACAACGAACAAGTGAAACGAGTTATGCAAAAATATAAAATTAACCATTACTCAACGTATTGCACCAAGAAAGCGTCAGTTGTGGAGCGGGTAAATCGAACACTAAAATCAAAAATGTGGCAACGCTTTAGTTCGCAAGGATCCTACAAATGGTTGAAGTTATTACCAGATATAGTACAGGAATACAACAATTCAGTTCACAAAACTATCGGAATGAGACCAAGCAAAGTTAATAAACGAAACGAAGAAACACTTTTGAAAAGTATTTACAACAATCCAAAGAAGGTGGATTTACGAGAAATTAAGTTTAAAGTTGGAGACCGGGTACATATAAGCAAACATCGTGAATTGTTTAGCAAAGGTTATACCCCGAATTGGTCTAACGAATTATTTACGATTAGCTACATAAAATTGTCACATCCAATTATGTATTACTTAAAGGATGATAAAGGGGAAGACAAAAAAGGAGGATTTTATGGTATGGAACTACAGAAAGCGGAATATCCAGATGTTTATTTGGTGGAACGTGTACTAAGACGAAAAGGTGACATGGTTTACGTCAAATGGTTGGGGCTTAACCAATCTCATAACAGCTGGATTCATAAAACGAACGTTTTGTAATGTATCCCCAGCTTTTTTTTTCTGATAATAAAGTCTGTAATGTTAATAATGATTTTCTTTACCCCTTCCCCAAAGTATGATTATAAATAAGATAAAACGTGACGAGTTTAATCAGTTGTAATCGTTAGTTGCTGCATTGAACGTTTAAGACGTAGTAATGGTTGAAAGTTACGTAATTGAAGTTAAATTTTTCAAAGAGGGTTTATTATCTTTGAAGAGATATTTGGTAGCGTCAGAGTTGGATAGCGTGACAGAAGAATTCGAATTAAAAGGTGAATACGATAAAATCGTAATAGGAGGCTACTTAGTGGTTGATGAAAGCGATCCTGACGATTTTGAAGTATAATTTTTATAAATATGGATTCATTATCGTACGAGTTGTATCAAGCAGAAAAGCAAGTCCTCATTCTCAACCTTCGAAGAGCAATACTATCAAACGATTTAGATAGAGTTAAAGTTGTGTCATCGAAGTTGGGAGTTGCAGTACCAAAGGAAGCATTCCAATGGTTAACTGTAACACAAGAGACATCGTTCGATATTTTATACTTCATATTCGAAAGAAAGCAAAGGTGTGACGAATTGGTGGATGAATTTCTAAAAAGTTGCTGTGAAACAGTGGAAATAACGGTTGATGATGTTGAAATGATTTTAAATAAAACAAAGTATAATTTCATGCGACACGACGTATATTTTTTAAAGGAAATGTTAACAAACGGATCAGTTCTAATGCGGGATAAGAAGTTCTCCGTAATGAATGTCAAGAAAAAGTATGTTACATTGTTAAAGTGTGTGGATGACTTAATACTGGATGTGGCATACTACGCACAACCGAAAAATTTGGAAAAGTGTATTAAACAGATCAACTTGTTTCGGCTTCCGAATACATTGAGTCCAAATATCAACGGTCGTCATCAAACAGTGCTGCAATGGATAGAAGAAAATATTTTAAGAGAAGGAACGGAAAAAGCTGCAGGCTGGCAGAGCGGTCCTGACTCAGGCAAATGGCCATCAAGTAATATCGAAGATTATAAGAATATTTATTCATTGTTAATGTTATTGAAACAATAAATTGTAACAGTAGAAATCGTACACATGTTATTTGTGAAGTTGAGGAATATATTTCGCAGAATAAAAATAGTAAACAAACAAGTTGTGTAGTAACGTTTTATTATTATTTATACAATACAACCAACATTAAGGATAAAATATTTACATTGAGTGACATTTCAGCGTAAGCTATACTTAAACAGAACTCCAAGTAGGTATTACAGTAGGTGTTCATAAATATTATCAATGGCTTCCTGTGGATGTGACGAAGCTTCGAAAAGTCTTTTAATAAAGTATTCTCCAACCGTTAAGTCGTCGGTATACGGTTGATGAAAATTTTGTATAAATCGATCAACGGCACCGTCGAACTTTGAAAGCGAACTGTTTGAGTTTTTTATATTGTAATGTCCCCAAGGAAGTGTATTCGTTGTTTTCGGAATTAAGAAACGTTTATCATCTTTGGGAGAGAGGGCTACTTTCGTTTTCATATGGGTAAACATAGTATGCAGATCGGAAACGAAAACATTCATTCATTTAAGAATGGTGGCGTCATCTCTAATGACGCGTAGGTAATCATCGATTTGAAGATGTAATTTAATGACATTTTTCTTGACACCTTTCGCTTTTTTAACAATTTGATCAACGGCTTCAACGCAGTAAGCTTTTGCTCCGGTTCCATAGAATGCTTTAATGGAATTATTAGGGAATTCGTCTTTAAATTTGCCAATAACAGAAGAGGTAATAGGGATATTGAAACTATTATCATGGGGATAATTGGAAGTGTCGAAGTGATGAATATTTTCAATCGTATCTCTGTAGAAATTTTCGTTTTCTAGTATTCAAATCTATGAAAGGTTTCAACCATTGTGACTGTTTAAACTGAATAGCTCTATGCACTTTAAGTAATTTTAATCCGCTCTGGAGAGCTTGTTTAAGCGGTAGGTAATGAACAATATACTTTGTCTTAGTCATAAGGTTCGGAATCAATTTTTTGACTCTACCATGAACATTACCAGGAGAAATAATATTTTCAACTAAAAAGGGAAGATCAGCATGTAAATCGTGTAGGTTTTGGGGATATTGAACGTCAACTTCAAGTACATAACCATATTCAGAAGAAGCATGTAAATCGAGAACATTTAATTCATCAATTTCAGCATCGGTGAGCCAACGAAAATGGGATATGGGAAGGTATTGACTCATGCTGTGTCCATACAAATTGGTAGCATCCAAATACATAATGTAGGAAGTGGGAGCAGATGCGTCATAATCAGGAAGGTGTGGGTTATTGGCGAAATGCATTCTTTGAACACACTGACTTATTCCTCCGCGTACCCCTTTTTGGAAAAACTTTAACATATCGATGTCAGTTAGAAGTTCTAAATTAACGCGAGTGAATTTTAACATGCTATCCCACGCTAGCCCGGGAGCGGTGTAATACTGAGCGGGGTCCATGGCGTAAGTGGAAATACATATTTCACGGAAATTCTCGAACACGTCAGCTAACAGTAGGACATCGGTTTTCAAGTAGAGGTCAGAATATTCTCCGAGAGTGGAGCAGTTAAACGTTTTCCAAACGGTCGCAGCTCTTTCATAATCTTCATCCGAAATGGGTAGAGATGTTAATTTATCGAAAAAATCGTCTTTGAGAGGGAACGTTGATTGGTCAAGTTTAGTAATATCGTCGACGTAGGAGTAAGGGAAAACCCCTTTCCGTCGCACAAGTTGAAATTGTGTAGGATCAGAAAAATACTTCTTCACTTGGAAGCATTGAGAAGGGTCGAGTTCTTCAGACAGTTTATCGAGCGAGGAAGCCATAAAACGAAAGGAATCGAGAAATCGAATCTTAACAAATACGTTTTGAGTAGAGTTATCTGAAACACCGGGAACAGTATCAACTCGCAATAATTTGGTAAAGGAAACGTATTTTTCTTTATTTTGAGCAATTACGCTAAATTTAACATCGTTGACAGCCATTTCTTTTAAAAATAAATGACAATCGTAACTGGAGAGGTTGTGGAAGAATACAGGCACAAAGTTGGGTAGTTTGTAGTTTAAGTTACATCTGGAATGAGCGGCCCCTAATCGAACTTTACCAGTCAAATGACAATGATCGCGAACCTTTACATCATCGATTAGGAAGGGCTCTTCGCAAATATTACAAGACGACGTTTCAGAGAAAATTCGCATTTCTTCATCAGTCAAGGGTATCATAGGAACCGCGGTCTTTAAAAATCTGTGATAAATATCAGAAACGTCTTGATCAAGAGTTTTAACAAATTGATTAGCACAATCAGGTCCTCTATAAGTTCTGAATATTGAAAGGGAATCATCAAAAGAGCACTTAATCAAGTAAGCAAACGAGTGCGGTTGATTTTCGTGGGTAGGTGTGGTGGAGGTCTTTTTAGGATCGGAAAAGCATGTATGAATGGGTCGCAATATGGTTTCGAAGTCTGCATAAACAACAAAAGGTACTTTGATACGTTTGTGGTAGTTTTGAAATTTTAAAACGTTATTAGGGATGAGCCTACCCATCTTATCCAATTTGAGATCAGCAGTTGGCAGCGTCGTGTAAACGTGGTTGCAATCATTCCGCTGATGACGGTGCAGGTGAGCCACAGAGCTGAAGTATTGCAAGCAGCCGTCACATAGGAATTTGCGATGTTCTGTTTTGGAGAGTTGTTGAGAGAGCAAACGAGACATGTCCTTAATCCAACAGTAATGATTATTTCCTCGATCATCGTGTAGCAAGAGTAAATTGATGTGCAGCCTTCGTTTGACGGACGAGTAGTAGAGGGGACCAACAATTTCCCAGATCCATTTTCCATCCTTCAAAACGTATTCAGTCCCGTAAACATTCACAGAGCAATGGTTCTTCGTTTCAAACTTGGGAATGTCGTTTAATTTAATAGGAAAATCGATACTGTCATAGTCCATCGTGCGGGATTAATGCGGATAGGAAGTCGTTCTGTGCGGGTTGGCTTGGGCGGGATACAAAGCTGAGGTTATAGCCCACGCAAAGCAGGCTTGGTCATCGTTTCGTACGTTCACAACAGCTCTCTTAAGTACAATTTGTTTAGGTAGAGGAATGTAAGATGAAGCTCTAAGAGGATTGTACTTGTTGCAATTGAGTTCTAGGAAAAGAACTCTTTCCAAAGCCCATCCTGTAAGAATGAAATAATATTAAACACAAGTGAAATATACATAAAGAGAGAATGATAAATTACCTGACTCTCGTTCTTGAAACTCAGAAGCTTTACCCTCAGAACGTCGAAGAAGCTTTGGAGAATATTGGAAAGATCCGTCGACTGAGTGACAACTTTGTTATTGGTGTTGAAGGATTTCACGTCAACCAATTGTTTAGCATCGTGCACATATCGTCCGAAAAGTTCAAGATTTAGCTTAAGCGTGTCATGCAGTTGTATCTGATTACGAATAACACGCAAGCATTTGTCGAAAACTTCGGTGAAAAAGTCGGTATACGACAGGAAGAACTTGGCGGATGAAATACGAAAGGACACAATTCTGTTAGCGAACGCGGACAAAAGGAAAGTAATTCCTTCCTCAAGAGGAGAGCAGCAAGTTTGTTTATGCTTGAGGCTGCGAAGGTGACCGTTGTAGGAATGTTGTGGAACGTAAATGTTACAAGTATCAAACCAGCGGTCAGAAGAACCAGCAGGCGTAGCAATTTTAAGTTTTTTCTTCGGTAGAGGCGATGTACGTTGGAGCTGTGCTCGTTTCCGACAAGAAGTTAATCGATGTCTTTTTAAATTATCAGATCGCGTAAAGGAAGCATCACAGTCCGGACAAGGGATCATAGCGGCTAGTGGTAAGAGGTATATCTCGACAACGACTGAGGAATACTGAACGCGAGGGACAATAAATAGCTATAGGAAAAGGGGAGGGATGTGTAAGGTGGAGATGGCATAAGGAGAGGGGCGAAAGGAATATATACTGAAACTGTAGTGGGTACGGTGTGGTAAGATGAGTGCTCGACAACAGGGTAACGGTGTTGATTTAGCTGATGAGCTAAATATGAACGAAACCGAGCTGGCTGATATATTGGAAAACTTCTTTCCAAACGATTCCTTCACATCATCCGCTAAAGGTGAGGGGTGTGTTGGAGGTGCTACCACGGTAACGATGGCGGAGCCTGTGGCTAGCACCTCTACGATGGCGGTGGCGGGATCGAAGTCGATATCGATGAAGCCGAAGAAGCGATCGTACACACGAAGGTTGTCGGCTGCTCCATTCGATTATTCCAAGATAGTAGACCAAGTAGGAGAAGCCATAAATAGTGTTAAGGAGGAAAAGCGGCGACGAGAAATGGTACTGAATGAAAGAGAGACAAAGGCCGCTTCATTGACTGAGTACATGAAGCGGAAAGAGAAGGAGCTGGAGGAGTTGAACAGATCGGTAGTTGAAACGAGAAAGGAGGTACAAGAAATCGAACATAAGCTAGCTAATCTTAAGTCTGCTTTACTGAGTAAATTTAATGACTAAAATTCAATGATGTTTTATATTATATTGTATTATATTCAATAAAATTCTTTTATATTGTATCGTTTTATATTTTGTAATTAAAGAAATAAAAGAGAATATAAATTATAAATAAAAACATTTTATTTATTTTAATATATAAAACAATACAGCTATGTACATAAATTTTATTATACAAAAACAATACAGCTAGGTACATAATAAAAAAACAAATTCAACAAAATGTTTTAATATAGACCGCCGCCCCGTGGTCCATGGCACAGATGACCAGTGTCCCCTGAAAAGAGGTCCACGCCAGCTGGGCTTCCAGGTGTTCGCTGAAGGCTCCGACCGGCCTTCTGTCGGACACCTTCCACATCGTCAACCCTCCAGGAGTGGTACTCTCAAAAATGATGGTGTCCACCCTTATATTGATTCCAGTTGGCATGTAACCAAGAAACAATACTGTGTAGTGCACCATTTTGTTGGGGTTGTACTTGATGTTGTATTATTGCTAAGACAGTGTTAGCGATCTGTGCTGAACGTTGTGAAAACTTAAGTATTTATACAATTTGGAGGAGGAGGATATGAGTGGGGTAAAGTTAAGATCAGCACAAGTGTTTGTGCGAAGAAGGAAAAACTAGAAAGAGAAGTTGTTTGAGCTATAAATGACAATGTAAGTTAGAGTGAGGTGTGGATACTTTCTGATTAACACCTGTATACCAGCAGCACATACATAAAAGTTCTGACACATGGCTCATGTAGGGTGTGAGCCATTGCTTATTCAGCAAATAGAAATAGGTTACATGTTTAGTAATGTCATGAACCTACGGATAGACATGGTGCTTGGTATCATCTCATACATACATAAAAGTTCTGATACATGGCTCATGTAGGGTGTGAACCATTGCTTATTCAAACATATGTCTTATGGTAGAAGGCGCCTTCAGACATTTACGCTAGTGTGTGTATTTGCTATTTATACAAAGTTTATTTACATATGTCTTATGGTAGAATGCATCATCAGCCATTTACGCTAGTATGCGTATTTGTGTTCTGACCTAGTTTAATAAATTACAACTACTTATACAAAGTTTATTTCAGATTCAGGTACTTCGACTTAGGGACCTTCTTCCCACACCATAAGTTATTACCCAATTTCAACTCCTTCTGCTTCAAAAAAATTTCTTAAGCTTCATTTTTACACTTTTACCCCCATCATTTTTTACGCTGAAGTATTTCATTAAATACTTCATTGTCTTCTTATACTACACCCCATTATCCATATTTTCATGTACTAATTTTTCATACCACTCTTTTCCTACCCTCAAAATATATATTTTTTAATTTCTGGACTTAGAAAATTTTTACCATTATTCTCACCTAAAAATTTTTCCTCCGACAACTGTCTATTAAAATTCATAAACAAATACAACAGCTTCAATAACACATATTACGTCTTATGTACTCTTTCAATTATCCCACTCCTTCATCAATTAAAAAATTACTACTACCTTGCGATGCCACCTCATTATAAAAAATATTGCTACACCATCACCTTCGCTACCACACTACTCTATACTACTTCCTTTACATCCCCACTATTCCCCACTACTCCCCCACTCTTTCCCCACCACATACCTTCCTATTTAAACCCTTGTCAACCTGAGAGAACATCACTTCACCAGAAGGGTCTTATGAATTAACATGGACCTTTCTCGTGTATCTATTGTTCTTTCACCATTCAGGCAAACTGATAATGAAACCACCTTCCTCCAATGCGGATATTGTTGGTGTCTGCGTGAAACCTGTACGGCTGAAACAGGATTCTGCTTTCAAGAATGTTTTGACAACAGACCTCTGCTTTTCTGCCACAGCTGCAGATTTTATCATTGCGATGTCGTAAACTTGTGCTGCCGATCTTGTCGTCAGGGGACTCAATCGTACCTCTGCAAAAAGTCGGGCTTTGTTTACGAGATCGATGATACGCACACGCTGTACTGTATTCTTTGCAATACTTACGAGCAAAGGCGTCAACTCTTCCGATCCATTATGTTTTCATAAACCTACCTTTCAATTACTATGTTATTACCTGTCCCTCCCTCTCCTACACCTTCCTTTTCCTTTTTAAAGACTTGTGACCTTGACACACTTTCCATATAACTTCTTATTATCCCCAAACTCTACCTTAATCTTATATCTCAAACGTCTACTACCTTTTGCTTCTTTATCTATTTCTTAACACAAATATATACATGTACACGTTCTACGCTCCTTCTACATAACCAAGATTATTACTTATTTCTATTACATATCCTTCTTCAAATACGGTCTTATTTGTGATACGGTGGTTCTCACTGCAAACAAACTCGTACCTACACATCTCACCACACCATCCGCAATGAATGTGAACTTCGTCATGGATATACACTTCCAACATCCATAAATTCGGAACTCGTGTATATAATGACACAATTCCTCCATTACTTCCCGCATATCGACAGCTCCAACACATTGGTAGGTAGCGAAGATTATTCCTATCACAGCTGATTTTTATTCGTAGTGAGACCCTGTATATTTATATGGACTATTTTCAACTCCTGTATTAATTGCTATTGCTTCCATACTTTATTTCGCTCAGTAGTTATTCTTTCCTTCAATACTGTACATTGTTCCCTGTCAAAAGCTGAGTGATTCACTGGAAGGTTCTTTTGTATTTTTTCATATATATTTTGACCTGTCTTTTACTACTATACTACTATTAAGATTTCGTAATTAATAGTATTTAAGGGAACACTATCTTATTATTCAGTTTTGACTTAATTAAGATTGTATGATTTGGCTGCTAATTTAAATTTTTTTTAATATATCGCTTTTTTGCAACTTTATATTGTTTTATTTGCACTTCTGCTGCTGTTATTGTAAACACAAACATTAGTTTTACATAAAGTGGCACTATTTTGAGAATTCAATCATTATTTTGAAGAAAATAAAACTAAGAAGCCCTAAATTCCACACAACATTTAGAGACATAAAACGCGTTTCGATACCCAAGGTGTCATCGTCAGTTGGAGACTATTTTGAAGTTTCTTACACCTATTTCACAAAACTTGCTTTTTCTTAACACAAATCTACAACTCCGGCCTATACTAGCATATGCGCTGTTCACAGCTACTTTCTTCTTAATTTCTTAATAATATACGTATGTAACAATTCACTTTAACTTACCGTTTTTCTTACAATCAGCATCAACTTTAGCACAACTTCGTTTTGTGGTTTTCCGTTGTTTACTACAACAGCTGATTTCAGCAATTTGAAATTGTCCTAACCCAATCAGAAATTGCCGTTCCGCTGCTAGCGCCTCTTTCTTTTTTAATTTTACTTTAGATGAGGTGCCAGCAGTGTCGAATATTCATACAAAAAAATCGAGTTGTTTTTACTATTTTCCTATCGCTGACCAATTAACGGGATCACCTGACCAATACTGACCTATTAGTGACCTATTAGATCCACACATTTTTTTTCGAAATTCGTTGGATGGGGTGCTAGCGTCCTGGAGGTCTTCTAACTTAGAAGTTCTCACATTTTACGCATTTTATGACTGCTACATTACGTCTAATTTGCACTTTACATTCAACACACACACGTGTCACCCATCACATATATATACAATCTTCGCTCTCGTTGTTAACGCAACTCCCGCTGAAAATGGCAGGCGCAGTTGCAGACGAAACGTCTGAACGTAACAGTTAATATCGATCATGGCCCACAAGCATGAATCTTCTTCTGCTCAAAACGAATTGTTGATGATAGTTGAGTATTCCAGAGTTTGTTTTAATACAATTATTGAATGTTTCTCAACTAATCTTTTATTTTCAATTTATGAACTAATAACTAATGATCCTATTGCGACCTAACTTTAAATAAATATACTGATTTTGACAAATATTCAGCGAAAAATATCCATTTATAAAATTTTATTGTAAACGTTTCTATTGCATAGACACTGAAGAAGGCGCCATCTAATGACAGTACGTTTAACTGACATGCATGACAGTTGTAGAATATTTTCTATATGCAGATTCATCTATTACGTACTTACGTACCCCCAATTCGCGTAAACTCGAAAAAGTGACCCATTTGCGTAGAAGTAGTTAAAGTATAAAGTATGTACTGTTGATTACGAGCGTTACCATCGTGAGACAAGGCCTGCGCGCTGATTACGTAACCACCTATGCTGTGTGTGAGCCTACCATGACAGTAGTTATTACTTGACATAAATAGCTTGGCACCTAAGATGTCGAGAGAACGGAGCAAACGATAGAAAAAAAGCGCATTCGGATGGAAAGAGATGCAGTTTGCCGCGTGGAATTTGAGGAATATCTCAAATCGAGTCCGTATTGTATAATTAAACTCACCCCACGGTTTATTAATTGTATCGGTAATATTTACAGGAAAACTGATGTTAATGCAGCAGATTTTAAATAGCTTTTGAAAAGATTTTATCCAATTCTATTTAATAATACCTGTCATCATAGTGCCTATATAAGGTAACAATTATATTAGTAGTAACGAAAATATAATGACTAATTTAACGGTAGTAGAAAAGTAATTAAGAAGCTTTGCAGGTATAGGATGGATTAAATGAGCAATGCTGTATATAAGAATATGTATGCAAAAACGAAGCTTGTTTTCTGATAATAAGTGGCGAGTTTATATACACCCCAACTTGTCTTCACCAAAGTACTGAGGCAAAATAATAAAGCTGTAGCAAACCGTATGTATTCGGTACTGAGTAACGGGTGCGCCATGTAGTACCGAGTAACGAAACGTTGCACACGAATGCATTTCGTTACTCGTATTTTTCGTAGTATGGGCACCTACACTGTTTCAGTTCACGCAAAGACGCAAGTACCTACTGTTGATGCGTATAAATAAATAATTTTCGGCACCTATTTGTAGTAGTAGTAATGAAACAAGTATCACGTATCCTATTCTTAGATTGCTTATTGATGATATTATAATGAAATGGTAAATTTAATATAGTTGTCGATCTTTTCTGACAGGGGTATTGTATTCGTGCCCTTATGACGGTAATGACAAGCCACCCCTTATTTGTGTTTAATGTTGAACCACTTCAGTTTGTCGACTTGTATTTAAGTTAACGATTCTATATCTTCCATCAGAGTCCTTTAAGCTACGATTCCGGGTAATTACATTTTCCAGAAAGCTACTAGACAGACAATCTTTTTATATTCCCTTGAGAATCATCTAGTCCAAGAAAATCATTTAATTTTTTTTTTTAAAAAGTAATATTTATTTTCCGTGAAATTAATCTTAATGTAAAAAAATTTGTATAGACTTACCTAATAATAGAATTTTTTGTGCGATGATACTTTTCAAAATTCCATCGGCAGACTTTTAAATCGTGCCTGTAGCGTACTTATAAGAAAGAATTTTTTCTGCTACGTATTTGTTTAACGTCAAACACAGAAAAAATCGTTGCTTATGAAAATCTAAAATGACAGGTATAAAAAAGCGATATAAAAAGATAGAGACTATTCGATGTCTGTGCATACACATTTGTGTATCTAGGGAAGATTGAACGAAGAAATTTCAACTATTCCTAGTAAAAAGAATACCTGCTTCATTTTTCTTCAAGGAAGGTGATTTATTATGTTAAAAAAAACTTTTTTAATATAAGAAAGAAAACAAACTAGTTACATTTAGCACAACGTTCCTAAAGTAATTCTAAACATTTATTAACTTCTCCCCAACGGCACATACGATTTGTCGAAAATCATTTGCCCTTCAAGTGCTTTTTGAGCTTTGGGAGCAAAGTAGTCTGACGATTCTAAATCGGAAGAATAGAGCGAAGAAACATTCCGGGTCTTCAAGAGCCAAAAAGTTAGTAAAAAAAAAGTATATACAGGGTAGCTCAAAATCGGGCGCCATCTTGGATTATGACGTCATATGTCTGCGCATGCGCATGCGCATTGTTGTTTTCCCGTACTCCCACAGCTGTACTACTTGTGGCGTTTTATATGGTAGGTCAGATACTTTTCAATACGTTCTCATATACAGCTACTCATTTTGTTATTATAATTTTTTCCAAAGAATTCTCGCCATTTAGGCTCTGGCCATGAAAGCCATCAAATTTTCTTTAAGTAGATACTGTTTAATTTATCATTGTGATGAACTAGCACAAAATAAATGCCGAATCAATCCAACATTTAAGATTGATTACCTTTTATTCTAGATACGTCCTCATTGTGTAACGATGCTTTAAAAGTCCCCTCCGGACCCCCGCCCCCACTACGCAATCAGAATTCAAAATTTATTTAACACACATTATTCAATTTTGGGCTTACAATAAAATTATGTTATAACGTAATAGATGATTGAGATGAAGTTAAATGGATTGTAAGATCTTATTATTACTAAGTGCCATATGTTTTTTTATTAAATCCATTTTGATTTATTACTACGAAAGTTTAAGTGTAAAGTCCAAAAACTTCATTTTACAATCAATCATATTTTCGAGGCTATAAAAAATTCTTACAAGATTTCGTCTTATGTCAAAGCGAAATATGATATATGGACCGAAATAATTTATAGATATAAATAAAATCAGAGACTCGTCGACTCTCGTCGTACCTTGACGAATCCAAGGTTGAATTCTCAACCAACCAGCTCCAACAAGACAGGGATCTTCATGTCGTCATCCGTGGAGTTTGTGAAGCCATCTCTACGGATGAAATCCAATCCGAGCTGTCTGACAAAGGCTTCTCAATCCGTGGAATTCACCGCATGTCCAACGGTGATAAAATATGGCCACTAGTGTCCGTTCGTCTGGACAAATCGTCTCTCAAGTCCAAGACAATCTTCGAGCTTGGCAAACTCAAATTCTTTCACACGGCCAACTACCTACTGCCACGCAGCCTGAGTCTGCTCCTTCTGCGGCCGCAACTACTTCACACCTTCTGCTACAAAATGCGCTAATCCAACACCCCCTCTTCTGTTACCTACGTAACTACACCACCCAAAAAATCTTACGCCAGAGCAGTAAGAGCAGCCCACCATACTTCCGCCCAAAAACACAACCCAACCTCATGCACCTCTTCGGCATCAGGTGTTACTCTAGAAGAGAAACATCAAGTCATCGTTCTAACGATGCTAGCCAGTCTTGTCGCCTTCCTCCAAACACCCGCTCATGGTTAACACAACCCATCCAACTAACCTTCGAATAGTTACCTGGAATGCCCAGAGCATTAGAGGTAAATTGACCGAATTCGAACACTTCCTCGAGGTGAAGTCGATCGGTGTTGCTTGCATCACCGAAACCCATCTAACACACCAACTCAATCTTTTCGTCTCACACTTTACAGCCTACAGAGAGGACCGCGAATACACCAAAGGCGGTGGCGTTGCCATTCTCGTCAGGGAATCTCTAAAACACAAGCCTATCTCTTTGGGTACAGACTCCTTTGAACCGGTTGGTGTTGAAATCTCATTAACCACCGGCCCTGTAAGAGTCATCTCTCTATACTCCCCCCACAAGAACAAAATCTTTCAGACTTGCCCCTTCTTTTCTCCCCTGACGTTCCCACCATCATCGCAGGCGACCTCAATGCCAAACACAACACCTGCGGCTGTCGTCAAACAAATAGGAAAAGCAACTCCCTTCTTGCCAAATCTCTAAAATTCAACCTCACAATTGAAGCCCCCCCAGAGCCCACGCAGTTCTTTGCTGCTCCCAATCTTCTTCCTGACATTCTCGACATCTTTGTCTCTAAACGCGTCACCCTCACAGCAGACCCCACCGTTCTTGACGCTCTAAGCTGATCGAAGTGGGTCGCCCAATCCACAACCCCCCAAAACTAACCTCGTTAAACTGGCTACATCTCCGCTACACTTTCGAAACATCCTCCTTTAAGTGCATTACTGTTCGCACAACAGCGGACCTCGATGAAGCCGTAAATCTCCTTTCAAACGAGATTTGCAAAGCTATCGAGTTCTCCTCGACACACCACCCTTCCCCCACCAAGGCCAAGACCCTTCCCACAGTCATTCTTGCCCTCCTCAAGAGGAAAAACAAGTCTCGCCGTCTTTGGAACAGACAGCGTGATCCCGCACAGCGTGCCGAGCTAAACGCCCTCCAGTGAGAACTAAAAACCCGCCTTACTGAATTCCATAGCGCCTCCTTTGAGCACTACATCGCCCAAGCAGAATCACACCCTAAAAGCACCTGGAAGGTGATCCACTCGCTTCGCAATAGAGCTCCACATCTCCCACCACTAAAGCAGAACGGCTTGCTCTACACTTCAGACGAGGATAAAGCTACTATCTTCGCAGACTCTCTGTGCTTCCAGTGCTCCCCTCTACCCAGCCCTATAGACCTTGTCGACTTCCACGAGCGCATCAAAGCCGCCCCACAAAACTTCATCCCCTCTGCTCTCCATTTTAAACACACGACCCCCCGCGAAGTCTCCCTTATTATCCGATCTCTGAAAAAGAGAAAAGCCCCTGATGCGGACGGTATTCCCAATGGTGTGCTAAAAGTTCTGCCACCAAAACACATAACCGCTGTCTGCAACATCATCAACGCTATCATGCGGCTCCACCATTTCTTGATGGCCTGGAAAGAAGCCACCATCATCTGTCTCCTCAAAAAAGGGAACCCTCTTAGCTCCCTTTCAAGCTACAGACCCATCAGTCTGCTCAGTCCGTTGAGCAAAGTAGCAGAATCCATCTTACTCGACCGGCTTCTAGACCATGTGGAGCGTAACAACATCGTCCCCGATTTCCAACACGGTTTCCGCAGTCAACAGGTACCGGTCACCAGCTCCTCCGTGTATCCGAACACATCGCTGACAATCTAAACAAGCGTCGCCACACTTCGATGCTTCTGCTTGATGTCCAGCAGGCCTTTGGCCGAGACTGGATCGAAGGCCTCATCTCCAAACTTATCACCCTCAAAACCCCACACTTCCTTATCGGGGTTATTAGATCCTTCCTCTCTAACAGAACCCTTCGTGATCGTATTGGCTCGGCTATTTCCCCCAGCAAACCCATCACATCCGCCCCTTCGATTCTCACTGCCCTTAACGCCAACGACATCGCCCTCATAAACTCTGCCAGGACAATTCTCCAGAGCTCCGCGAGAATCAACAAGTTTCTACTCTCCATTAACGAAGCCAAATCGGAAGCTATTTTCTTCTCCCGCAGGACCCAAAAACCTCCCCCCATCTTCGTCAACAACCTCCACATCAAATGGAGCCACTCCGTCACCTACATCAGCGTCATCTTCAACAGAACCCTCTCCTGGCGGAAACACATCATGGCCACCCGATCTAAAGCCCTTGGCGCCTTTATCTCTCTAAAGCCCGTCTTCCAAAACAACTCTCCCAACAAACAAAAATCCGCGCGTTCAACGCAATCATCATCCGGGGATGCGCCTCACCCCATCGCCTTCAACCTCTCCAAGGCACTTACCTGCGGATCTTCCGTGCCGCACTTAACTACCCCTGGTTCACCAGAAACATCCAAATTCTGAAAGAAACTGATCTACCTTCTCTCCCAGAGTCTGCAATCAGGTTCGCAACCAATCTCCAGACCTCAATGTCAGGTCACCCAAACCCAACTATCTCGACACTCTCCAATTTCGCCCCTAGACCAAACGACCCTTTCAGAAGGCCTTGTCACCTTCTACTCTGAGCTGCCCCTCTTCTGCTCACTCCTAGTTTCGCTTATTAGCGCGAGTGCCCACCCAACACATAAGAGGTGGGTCACCGTCTTCTACCGCATTCTCCCCAAAACCCTCCCTCTCCCTTCTTAACCCTCCTCTATTCCCACTTCCACCCCAGCTTCTCCCTGGGATGATAAAACCTACGGGTTGATCTCCCACTCGAGAAAGGGTTTTAGTCGGTAAGATTCCGACACTACCCTCCCTTATGGGGAATGTCTGTGCAAGATTTCCCCTCCTCGAACCTAAACTAAACTAATGAACCAAGTACAATATACTCTCCTCCCAAACAAATTCTCCTTACCTGGTCATGCTATCATTGCTGTCGCAGCATAAAAGGCTTCGTTTGTCTTTCACGTCGGCTTATGGAACCCTCTGAGTTTTGTATTAACTGCAAAACTTACTGGGAGAATGTGGTGAACTTGTCCTAATGGTTCTTAAAATTGCCGCCGTTATGGTTCACACAGATTGAAGCAGTATTTACTATGAATCGCATAACCAAGGGCGAAGCAGAATTTTTACACGTGATCAGTGAGCTAGTACATCAATACTTCGAAGAGGTATAGGACATTACATATATTATAATCACCCACCAAACAGAAGTACGAAACTTTAAAACGTGCTTCGATTAAGCGACTATCGGATTCAGATTCAAAGCGAGTGAGAAAACTCTTAGAAAACGAAGAAATCGGTGACAGATTTCCTACTCAGTTTTGGCGTCACTTAACAAAGTTGGCAAATTCTTCAGTCAGCGACAGTTTTTAGGGGCTTTGCAGGTTTTAAAAGTGAAATTATTTCATATGTAATGACTGGGTTTACCTTATTGCGTTCAAGTAAATTTTCTACTGATGAGATTACCTCTGTTGGGGGTATGCTGACGAACAAGTTTGTTGCATCGAAAGAAACTAATTTTGTATTTGCTGGTAACAAAAGATGGGAGATATTTTTAATAAGTTCAAACGAATTTTTCAAAGAAAATGATGGTTTAAAATTTGTGTAATGATTGATTAATTTAACTAGAAGTTTTGAGATTTTTGTAATTGGTGCTTGCATAAATGAAACTACCGGACGTATTGGATAACCATCTTTATGTAATTTTATAAGACCATAGAGTTTAGGGGCTAAGGGTTTCATAACGATTAAAGGTTGTTTATGAGTTTCAGTAATAAATTTTCAATTGTATAATGACTTCTTTTACTTCTTTTTGAAACTTAACTGTTGGATTATTTTTTAAACTTTTAAAGGAATTATTTTCTAAAAAATGTTTGTTATTTTTGCAATTTATTCAAGTTTTGATATTGCAATAACTGTGTTTCCTTTGTCGGCTTTGACAAATATGATATTGTTATTTTTTTATTCATCTCTAATTGAATTAATAGTTAAAAGGTCGGGGTTAAATTTATTTTGGTTCAATTAGTAGTGTAAGATGACCGGTTCTAATTCAGAGGAGGAGAGGTTACTTAAGGTCAAATTGATGGATGGTCATTGACTTTAAACTTGTGTGTATGTAGTGGTCGAATGCTTCACAATGAATTGAAACATATGTACATGTATCGGTAACGTGAAATTAAATACGTCGCTTCACAATGAATTGAAACATATGTGCATGTATCGGTAATGTAAAATTAAATACGTCTGCAGTCGTCTGTTTAAACTTGTGTGTATGTAGTGGTCTAATGCTTCACAATGAATTGAAACATATGTACATGTATCGGTAACGTGAAATTAAATACGTCTGCAGTCGTCTGAAGTTTACGATTTTTATGACGGAATGTTTTAAATACGTCTACAGCCGTTGAAGTGTAATTGCAACGTTATTCGAGGAATGATGTTAGGTATTTAGTTACACTTACACTGATTATTGCAATTGCAATTGTACGTGATTCATGTAGATATTGTGATGGGGAAGGATGGGAAAGAAGTGCAGTTGTAAGCAGGTAGACAATCGTTAAAGTAGTGAAAAGGAAGAGAAGGCAGAAGTAGATGAGAAGATTGGTTTGAGAATGGATGTAAGAAGCAGTAGTAAAGGTAGTAGTATCGATGAAGTGTGTGGTGGTAGAAAAGAAGTAGAGTATTGGAATAATGCGGACCACATGGAAGGATTGAATGATGCGCAGCGTAACACTGTGTTACACAGAGGAGATTACGTAGACACAAAGGAGTATACTGTAAATAAAGCAAAGAAGTATGTAAGTGATGTTAGCTCAATGAAAGGGTGGAACGTAGCTCGAAAACTCTTCAAATGTGAAACGAACTTCTCAGCATGTTCTACGTATGTGCTGTACTGTGATAGGAATAATCTTCGCTACCTACCAATGTGTTGGAGCTGTCGATATGCGGGAAGTAATGGAGGAATTGTGTCATTATATACACGAGTTCCGAATTTATGGATGTTGGAATTGTATATCCATGACGAAGTTCACATTCATTGCGGATGGTGTGGTGAGATGTGTAGGTACGAGTTTGTTTGCAGTGAGAACCACCGTATCACAAATAAGACCGTATTTGAAGAAGGATATGTAATAGAAATAAGTAATAATCTTGGTTATGTAGAAGGAGCGTAGAACGTGTACATGTATATATTTGTGTTAAGAAATAGATAAAGAAGCAAAAGGTAGTAGACGTTTGAGATATAAGATTAAGGTAGAGTTTGGGGATAATAGGAAGTTATATGGAAAGTGTGTCAAGGTCACAAGTCTTTAAAAAGGAAAAGGAAGGTGTAGGAGAGAGAGCTATTGAAAGGTAGGTTTATGAAAACATAATGGATTGGAAGAGTTGACGCCTTTGCTCGTAAGTATTGCAAAGAATACAGTACAGCGTGTGCGTATCATCGATCTCGTAAACAAAGCCCGACTTTTCGCAGAGGTACGATTGAGTCCCCTGACGACAAGTCGGCAGCACAGGTTTACGACATCGCAATGATAAAATGTGCAGCTGTGGCAGAAAAGCAGAGGTCTGTTGTCAAAACATTCTTGACAGCAGAATCCTGTTTCAGCCGTACAGCTTTCACGCAGACGCCAACAATATCCGCATTGGAGCAAGGTGGTTTCATTAGCAGTTTGCCTGAATGGTGAAAGGACAATAGATACACGAGAAAGGTCCATGTTAATTCATAAGACCCTTCTGGTGAAGTGATGCTCTCTCAGGTTGACAAGGGTTTAAATAGGAAGCTATGTGGTGGGGAAAGAGTGGGGAAGTAGTGGGGGAATAGTGGGGATGTAAAGGAAGTAGTATAGAGTAGTGTGGTAGCGAAGGTGCTGGTGTAGCAATATTTTTTATAATGAGGTTGCATCGCTAGGTAGTAGTAATTTTTTAATTGATGAAGGAGTGGGTAATTAAAAAAGTATATAAGGCGTAATATGTGTTATTGAACCTGTTGTATTTGTTTATGAATTTTAATAGACAGTTGTCGGAGGAAAAATTTTTAGGTGAGAATAATGGTAAAAATTTTCTAAGTCCAGAAATTAAAAAATATATATTTTGAGGGCAGGAAAAGAGTGGTATGAAAAATTGGTACCTACATGAAAATATGGATAATGAGGTGTAGTATAAGAAGACAATGAAGTATTTAATGAAATACTTCAGCGTAAGAAATGATAGGGGTAAAAGTGTAAAAATGAAGCTTTAGAAATTTTTTTGAAGCAGAAGGAGTTGAAATCGGGTAATAACTTATGGTGTGGGAAGAAGGTCCCCAAGTGGAAGTACCCGAATCTGAAAAAATTTTTGAAAAAAAAAAATAAAGTTGACAAAAAGTTGACACCTTTAAGCTTAAAAAAAAAATAGAAGCAGTTAAAAAAAAAAGTGTTCCTCTTGGAAAATGTAAGTTGAACAGTGGGCTAAATGATCCCACCCTGAAAAGTCGAGAAATATTTTTTTAACGTGTTTCACCCTCATACTTTGACCCCCGAAAAGTGTATGAAGGGTAGATGATAGGGAAAAAATGTCTGAGTAAAAAATGTTTAGTGTTCCATGAAGAACAATTTGCTTCCAACGAAACTTGGAGGACGTCTGTAATGGAGGAAGTAATTTCTACCCTAAATTTCAAGAATTAATTAAAGGTATAAGGAGCGGTGCAAAAAAAAAAGGTGCCTCTCTCACTATTGATGTCGAAGACTGAAGGTACCACTAGGCAATGTCAGAAGTATCAAATTCAGACAACTACCCCTCTCGGACTTAATGCCTCCCGACCTCACCAAACCAGCCCACCTCGGCGCCCTGCCCCCCCCCCCTGTACCCATTTCCCTATAATGTTTTTCAGCGGATTTTCTTCTCAACCCCTTTTCCACCCCATTTTTCATCCCTTGCATACCTATACACAACTTCTCCTAGGAGACATAATTTCATCAAATTTCACATATATGTGTTATTCACAATTTAGAACAACAATGGTCTCGTTACCATTTCCTGTATGGGGCCGACTAACACCACCTAACCTAATCTGTTTTTTTTTTTATTTATTTTTTATTTTTTTTTATTTTTTTTTTCCAAAATATTTTTGGGACCATTTTGGTTGGTGGTTTTTTTTTGTTTTTTTTGTTTTTTTTTTTTTTTCCAAAACAACTTACAAACTAACTCTAACAAACTATTTACTTAACTTATTTACACACTTACATATAACCCTTATTTACAACACTTACATAGTAACCCCTATTTACTAATTAACTTATTTACAAGACTTACATACTAACCCTTATTTACTAAGACTACATAATACATTTACACTATTTACAATATACTACTATACACTCCACTCTCTACCTATTGGTAACCGACGTCAACTGCGGCTTCGCGGTGTCAAGCAACGTTTTCAGTCGCTCCAACTTCGGACGCTTTGCTTCCTTCGCGCGCCCTAAGACGTCTACTTCCTGATCGATCTGGTGGTCCTCCTCAACCAGTTCGACCCGTTTCGTCAACAAAGCTTCCTTGTTACAGGCAGACTTCGCCACTTTTGCTTCAAGCTGAGCAATCTCAGCTTTCCGCTTAGCGATCTCAGCTTTCCACATAGCGACGTCGTCGTCCTGTTGCAAGATGGCCTTGTCGACTTGGGAAATTTCAGCGCGCACCTTCTGCTGCGCAGCGCGCCTTCCTTCCCAAGCGGACGTCAAATACGCCATCTTTTCCAACACTTTCGGAATTATCCCAAAGGCGCTTTCCAGACTGTCTATGTCCTGTGATAGACTTGTCTGAGAAGGCGTCGTTGGAGTTTCCGGAAGTGGAGAAACAGGCGATGGAATCGGCGTGAGCGTCGGAAGTGGAGAACCGCAGTCACTTGACATCGATGCAGCAGCAGTTGTCATCGTCGTCGCCGTTGTCCAGTTGTCCAGGTACACGTCGTTGCCGCCGTCGTGGACGTGGACAACGGCGTCGGTACCGTGCTCCTCCTCGCTGTCGTGGTCGCAGTCGTGGTCGCCGTCGTGGTCGCTGTCATGGTCGCTGTCGTGGTTGAAACGCGCTTCCTCTTCGCCATCCCTAGAGTCCGCTTTCCACCTGCGGAACATCTAGGTGGCGTCACAACAGCAGCGATCGCCGCCATCGTGGTCACGGCGACCACAAACTCGCACTGTAAAACAAAATTATTAATTAACAATTAAACAATTACTTCAACAATATTAATTAATACTTACACCACTTGATCTTGATTTTCCGTACCGGCTTTTAGGTACGGCTGGTTTTCTTTCTGCTTTATTTTCTTTTACCATTTTTATTTTATTATTAATTTTTTATATTAATTGGAACGTCTTCGCAGTACGAGAGTCGAGAGAAGAATGAGACGACGCTCCGCTTGCTACCTTTCCTCCACACTTTTTGCATATTTCTATTTGCTGAATAAGCAATGGTTCACACGCTCGATGAGCCATGTATCAGAACTTTTATGTATGTGTGAGATGATACCAAACACCATGTCTACCCGTAGGTTCATGACATTACTATACATGTAACCTATTTCTATTTGCTGAATAAGCAATGGTCACACGCTAGATGAGCCATGTATCAGAACTTTTATGTATGTGCTGCTGGTATACAGGTGTTAATCAGAAAGTATCCACACCTCACTCTAACTTACATTGTCATTTATAGCTCAAAACAACTTCTCTTTCTAGTTTTTCCTTCTTCGCACAAACACTTGTGCTGATCTTAACTTTACCCCACTCATATCCTCCTCCTCCAAATTGTATAAATACTTAAGTTTTCACAACGTTCAGCACAGATCGCTAACACTGTCTTAGCAATAATACAACATCAAGTACAACACCAACAAAATGGTCCACTACACAGTTTTGTTTCTTTGTTCCATGCCAACTGGAACCAATATAAGGGTGGACACCATCATTTTTGAGAGTACCACTCCTGGAGGGTTGACGATGTGGAAGGTGTCCGACAGAAGGCCGGTCGGAGCCTTCTGCGAACACCTGGAAGCCCAGCTGGCGTGGACCTCTTTTCAGGGGACACTGGTCATCTGTGCCATGGACCACGGGGCGGCGGTCTATATTAAAACATTTTGTTGAATTTGTTTTTTTATTATGTACCTAGCTGTATTGTTTTTGTATAATAAAATTTATGTACATAGCTGTATTGTTTTATATATTAAAATAAATAAAATGTTTTTATTTATAATTTATATTCTCTTTTATTTCTTTAATTACAAAATATAAAACGATACAATATAAAAGAATTTTATTGAATATAATACAATATAATATAAAACATCATTGAATTTTAGTCATTAAATTTACTCAGTAAAGCAGACTTAAGATTAGCTAGCTTATGTTCGATTTCTTGTACCTCCTTTCTCGTTTCAACTACCGATCTGTTCAACTCCTCCAGCTCCTTCTCTTTCCGCTTCATGTACTCAGTCAATGAAGCGGCCTTTGTCTCTCTTTCATTCAGTACCATTTCTCGTCGCCGCTTTTCCTCCTTAACACTATTTATGGCTTCTCCTACTTGGTCTACTATCTTGGAATAATCGAATGGAGCAGCCGACAACCTTCGTGTGTACGATCGCTTCTTCGGCTTCATCGATATCGACTTCGATCCCGCCACCGCCATCGTAGAGGTGCTAGCCACAGGCTCCGCCATCGTTACCGTGGTAGCACCTCCAACACACCCCTCACCTTTAGCGGATGATGTGAAGGAATCGTTTGGAAAGAAGTTTTCCAATATATCAGCCAGCTCGGTTTCGTTCATATTAAGCTCATCAGCTAAATCAACACCGTTACCCTGTTGTCGAGCACTCATCTTACCACACCGTACACACTACAGTTTCAGTATATATTCCTTTCGCCCCTCTCCTTATGCCATCTCCACCTTACACATTCCTCCCCTTTTCCTATAGCTATTTATTGTCCCTCGCGTTCAGTATTTCTCAGTCGTTGTCGAGATATCCCTCTTACCGCTAGCCGCTATGATCCCTTGTCCGGACTGTGATGCTTCCTTTACGCGATCTGATAATTTAAAAAGACATCGATTAACTTCTTGTCGGAAACGAGCACAGCTCCAACGTACATCGCTTCTACCGAAGAAAAAACTTAAAATTGCTACGCCTGCTGGTTCTTCTGACCGCTGGTGTGATACTTGTAACATTTACGTTCCACAACATTCCTACAACGGTCACCTTCGCAGCCTCAAGCATAAACAAACTTGCTGCTCTCCTCTTGAGAAAGGAATTACTTTCCTTTCGTCCCTCTACTACTCGTCCGTCAAACGAACGCTGCACATCAATTTACTCTTGCTACACGATGATCGAGGAAATAATCATTACTGTTGGATTAAGGACATGTCTCGTTTGCTCTCTCAACAACTCTCCAAAACAGAACATCGCAAATTCCTATGTGACGGCTGCTTGCAATACTTCAGCTCTGTGGCTCACCTGCACCGTCATCAGCGGAATGATTGCAACCACGTTTACACGACGCTGCCAACTGCTGATCTCAAATTGGATAAGAAGGGTAGGCTCATCCCTAATAACGTTTTAAAATTTCAAAACTACCACAAACGTATCAAAGTACCTTTTGTTGTTTATGCAGACTTCGAAACCATATTGCGACCCATTCATACATGCTTTTCCGATCCTAACAAGACCTCCACCACACCTACCCACGAACATCAACCGCACTCGTTTGCTTACTTGATTAAGTGCTCTTTTGACGATTCCCTTTCAATATTCAGAACTTATAGAGGACCTGATTGTGCTAATCAATTTGTTAAAACTCTTGATCAAGACGTTTCTGATATTTATCACCGATTTTTAAAGACCCCGGTTCCTATGATACCCTTGACTGATGAAGAAATGCGACTTTTCTCTGAAACGTCGTCTTGTAATATTTGCGAAGAGCCCTTCCTAATCGATGATGTAAAGGTTCGCGATCATTGTCATTTGACTGGTAAAGTTCGATTAGGGGCTGCTCATTCCAGATGTAACTTAAACTACAAACTACCCAACTTTGTGCCTGTATCCTTCCACAACCTCTCCGGTTACGATTGTCATTTATTTTGAAAAGAAATAGCTGTCAACGATGTTAAATTTAGCGTAATTGCTCAAAATAAAGAAAAATACGTTTCCTTTACCAAATTATTGCGAGTTGATACTGTTCCCGGTGTTTCAGATAACTCTACCCAAAACGTATTTGGATTTATCAAAAGTTGTTATGTATGACTTCTACTACGGCTTTCTTAAGCAAAAATATCAAGAAAATATTTCTTTGATGTATATAGATACTGATTCCTTCATTCTTAAAGTTTTCACCGAAAATTTCTACAGAGATATGATTGAAAATATTCATCACTTCGACACTTCCAATTATCCCCATGATAATAGTTTCAATATCCCTATTACCTCTTCTGTTATTGGTAAATTTAAAGACGAATTCCCTAATAATCCCATTAAAGCATTCTATGGAACCGGAGCAAAAGCTTACTGCGTTGAAGCCGTTGATCAAATTGTTAAAAAAGCGAAAGGTGTCAAGAAAAATGTCATTAAATTACATCTTCAAATCGATGATTACCTACGCGTCATTAGAGATGACGCCACCATTCTTAAATGAATGAATGTTTTCGTTTCCGATCTGCATACTATGTTTACCCATATGAAAACGAAAGTAGCCCTCTCTCCCAAAGATGATAAACGTTTCTTAATTCCGAAAACAACGAATACACTTCCTTGGGGACATTACAATATAAAAAACTCAAACAGTTCGCTTTCAAAGTTCGACGGTGCCGTTGATCGATTTATACAAAATTTTCATCAACCGTATACCGACGACTTAACGGTTGGAGAATACTTTATTAAAAGACTTTTCGAAGCTTCGTCACTTCCACAGGAAGCCATTGATAATATTTATGAACACCTACTGTAATACCTACTTGGAGTTCTGTTTAAGTATAGCTTACGCTGAAATGTCACTCAATGTAAATATTTTATCCTTAATGTTGGTTGTATTGTATAAATAATAATAAAACGTTACTACACAACTTGTTTGTTTACTATTTTTATTCTGCGAAATATATTCCTCAACTTCACAAATAACATGTGTACGATTTCTACTGTTACAATTTATTGTTTCAATAACATTAACAATGAATAAATTTTCTTATAATCTTCAATATTACTTGATGGCCATTTGCCTGAGTCAGGACCGCTCTGCCAGCCTGCAGCTTTTTCCGTTCCTTCTCTTAAAATATTTTCTTCTATCCATTGCAGCACTGTTTGATGACGACCGTTGATAATTGGACTTAATGTATACGGAAGCCGAAACAAGTTGATCAGTTTAATACACTTTTCCAAATTTTTCGGTTGTGCGTAGTATGCCACATCCAGTATTAAGTCATCCACACACTTTAACAATGTAACATACTTTTTCTTGACATTCATTACGGAGAACTTCTTATCCCGCATTAGAACTGATCCGTTTGTTAACATTTCCTTTAAAAAATATACGTCGTGTCGCATGAAATTATACTTTGTTTTATTTAAAATCATTTCAACATCATCAACCGTTATTTCCACTGTTTCACAGCAACCTTTTAGAAATTCATCCACCAATTCTTAGTCTTAGTACACGTTCCACCAAATAAACATCTGGATATTTCGCTTTCTGTAGTTCCATACCATAAAATCCTCCTTTTATGTCTTCCCCTTTATCATCCTTTAAGTAATACATAATTGGATGTGACAATTTTATGTAGCTAATCGTAAATAATTCGTTAGACCAATTCGGGGTATAACCTTTGCTAAACAATTCACGATGTTTGCTTATATGTACCCGGTCTCCAACTTTAAACTTAATTTCTCGTAAATCCACCTTCTTTGGATTGTTGTAAATACTTTTCAAAAGTGTTTCTTCGTTTCGTTTATTAACTTTGCTTGGTCTCATTCCGATAGTTCTGTGAACTGAATTGTTGTATTCCTGTACTATATCTGGTAATAACTTCAACCATTTGTAGGATCCTTGCGAACTAAAGCGTTGCCACATTTTTGATTTTAGTGTTCGATTTACCCGCTCCACAACTGACGCTTTCTTGGTGCTATACGTTGAGTAATGGTTAATTTTATATTTTTGCATAACTCGTTTCACTTGTTCGTTGTAAAATTCTTTTCCCAAGTCAGTTTGCATATTCTTAGGAATACGTTTACTTCTTTTGAAAATTAACTGTAAAGCCCTTCCAACATATTCACCTGTTTTGCGTTTTACTGCTTGAGCCCACACAAATTTTGAAAAAACGTCTATTACAACCAAAATGTATCTGACACCTTTATTTTCTCTCGCATACGGAATCATTTCCACTAAATCGGCTTGATGAAGATCATCTAATCCTTTCACTATCACTTTACGACGTGTAAAATTAATTTTCACAGGTTTATGCCGTTCTTTCACTAGTTCTTCTTTCACATTTAACATTTTTCTTATAATGAAGAACTACATGGACGGAACTGTTGCTGTTCCTCTTTGTTGTTGCAGAGTATCTAGCCTTACTTTCAGCTCCTTTGCTTCCTTTTTTAGTGATTCCACCATTACCACTAATTCGTTTTTCAGATCATCTTTCTTTTTATTGCTTCGTTGAATTTCTTTCTCTGCAAATTCCTTAACTCTTTTACACTCATCCTGAATCGTGATTTTAATTAATTCAAAACTCGCGTCTATATCATCTTTCATATCTTGCACAATTTCCGTCTTCAATTTCTTCGATACTTCTTCATCCCCTTTCCTAACAAACGCTTCTACATCTTTACGCTCTAGTTTTACTTTTGTTGAAAAGACGTCCATGATTCCGACAGCATTCTTTTCTATTATATCGTTCACCTTGTTTGTTATTTCTTTATCCCTGTCAGTATTATATTTTTCAAGTTCTCTTTCCAAATTTTTAATCGCTAACTCTATATTATTACTAAAAGTTTTCATCATCATTTCACCACTTTTGGAGACAGCTGTTTTCAATTCGTCTCGTAAATCCTTCATCCTTCTGACACCTTCACTGACAGCACGATCCTTTACCTTTTCACACTCGATTCTGATATGCTCTTTTGTTAACCGATCTTTCTCATCTACATACATTTTAGTAGCTGCATGAAACCCAGCTGTAGGCTCGTTCAAATGTGTAATACGCTTATTAGCTACATCAACGAAATACAACACTTTATCGAATGCTTGTCTGATATCGGTTACATCATCTTGCGATGACAGACGTTGCACCTTTTTCTCCAAAAATCGCACATTCACAGCATCATGCTCCTGCTGAAGATCACCGATTCTTGTTAAGCGGTTATGATTGAAATCATGAACATTGCTGAATGCTTGCGAAAACAATCGTTTTTTTTTTAACGGACGTCCGAACTTATCAACCGTCATTGTCTAACTAATAAGCTTAATAATTTGTTTATACGATTATATTGCACTCACGCAACTCTTCTAAAATTGATAGAATTTCGTTTTCATGATTTGTGTTGCCTGCTTGTTGAGAAGCAACTAATAACCTTAAACGATCACACAACTTATTAACGTCATCAAAATATTTGTATTCGATCGGTTTTTCGTTGTATGTCAACAACGACAATCCTCCACCTTTAGAAAATTTCGATGTTTGCTGTCTTAACTTGTAAACTGCTCCCGTACGTTTTAATATATCAGCGTAGTCTTTCCTTTCTTTCATCGATGTCGGATATTCAGAACGTAATTTGAAGAGTAGCTCGTATAATCCCACAGTACCTATGTATTTAAATTTTCCATCGATTACAACGTTTGGTCCGTCAAAATCCAGTTCAGAATCACCAATAAAAAATTTATTTGTGTTCCATTCGTATCGAACTTTATCAAGACGAGGATTCAGAACGTCAGCGTTAAATGTGTCACCATCATAGTCTTTAATAATTCCTTCTATATAGTCTCGAGGTAGAGGATCGAATTCTTCCAAATATTGAGCAAATCGAGAGCTATTAATATAGTCTATGTACGCTTTCTTCAATTGTTCAAAGTCATCATTATCCTGGTCTGTGTTTTCATGACCCGTTGTTGGGTCTCTTTCGTAAACACTTTCTTCCCTTAAGAATGAAGGAGCACCTGGTAGTAAGGTACCTGGAGCATTCGAAGGGTCAAGCTTTCTAATTTTTATTGGTGTTGACGAAGCTGGAACGTCACCTTGCGACCAATTACTCACTTCTGGCTTTAATTCTTTTTTAATCTCTTCACCCAGCTCTGATTTCAAGTTAAGAAGCGATTTTGTAAGTGGTTGATATGCTTGCTGCAACAGGAGATTCTGTCCTGCTGTCGATTCCTTTAACATTTGTAATTTCCTCTTTACCGCTTTCCTAACTTTGATTAGTTCTTTCTTTGCTTTTACATCCATGCTCTTGTCAAGGTTGTCTTTTAACAACTGATTGACTTTATATCACTTACATTAATATATATTTATCGAATCCTAAGCGATATCTTCCCTCATTTATACCACAATCCTTGTTTATCACTAGAAATCCAAACTTCTCTTTCCAACACTCTGCACAAATATTTTTAAATTGGTCAAAAGTCATGTCTGTAGTGACATGGTCTGCGAAGACGTGTTTGAGATTTAATTCATCCTGTTTAAACAGTATTATTAAATTTGCATTATCTCTAATTAAATGTTTGGGAATCTGTGCATATGTTTGATTTAAGTAAAAAGTGTCGATTGAGTTATGTCTTCCCATACTAAAGTATTCCCTTATCTTATTTTGATTTTCATTCGCAACATCGTCAAAGATGAATACAGAATTAGGTCTTGCCTGTGATGGGGCAATTACATCGTCAGAGTCTCTATTGGGAAAATAACCAATTCCAGCAATTGGTATCAATAATTCGGCTAAATACTTATATTTTGGTTGATACAATGACTTGGAATAAACGTATACGTTTGCGAACCGTAAACCGTTCGGTTGCTCCAAAAGTCCTATAATCACATTTGTTTTTCCACAATTTGAAGGTCCGGCGATAATGGCTCTTATTGTGGATGGTAGTAATGGACCCTGTCGATTTATTTTCCTGGCAATATCGAAGTCACGATTGGTTATGGGTAGAACAGATGGATGTTGTACTATCCGCATGTTTATTGATGATTAAACGGTTTGCGCATGTGCTCTCGGATATATAAATTAAGAGTTAACAGTGTTTATGTAGTCAGTTCGTTCAGTATAGTGAGAGAGCTAACACTACACATGTCCCATGACACGAGGTTTTCTGAATAGGTTTATAGATAAATTACCTATTGAATTACACCTCCCAGGGTATAACTTTTGCGGTCCAGGGACTCGACTAAACAAACGATTAGCTCGAGGTGATATTGGTATAAATCCCCTTGACGAATCTTGTAAATTACACGATATTTCTTACGAAACTTTTCCAGACATTTCCCATCGTCGAATTGCTAATAAGGTTTTGGCGCAACAATCATTACAAAGACTAAAGTCGCCGGACGCGTCTTTTGGTGAACGCTTGGCAGCTCTCACAATTGCTTCAGCTATGAAGGGTAAAGAGAAACTTGGAATGGGACACAAAAAGCGACGTCGTAAAGTTGGTGGTTCAATTCCGTTGCGGAAAATAAAGAAGAGAAGGCGAACAAGAAAAGGAGGAGCTCTACCGTTTCGTAAGCTAGTGACATCTGCGAAAATTGCTCTTAAGAAAACGAAACCTCTCCAGCTGATACATGCTGCTAAAATAGCACTAAATACAATTCGTAAATTTGGAAAGCGATCTAAATCTCCCAGAATCATTCCTATTCCAAAGACAGGTGGTTTTCTACCGTTAATTCCGATTTTCGCTGGACTATCAGCATCTGGAGCTCTCTCTGGCGGTGCTGCTGGGATAGCTAAAGCTGTACGCGATGCGAAAACAGCACAACAGCAGCTAGAAGAAGATAAACGTCATAACGCTTCAATGGAAGCTATTGCTCTTGGAAAAAATATTTCAGTACAACCTTTTCGTAAAGGTTTTGGTTTATACCTTACACCTTATCAGCAAAAAAGAAAAACGTAAAATTTTTCGTAAAGTTACCTAACCGTCCTTTGACAGATTTGGATTTAGTCAATTACATTAACTATTTACAAATTCCACATTTTCGGGGAATCTTTATGCGTAACGAATTACCCAGAAAAGTTAAAAGGTGTGAAAGTGGAATTGTTAATTTAGATTTAGACACAGGAACTGGTACACATTGGACAGCGTATGTAAAACGAAATAACAAAGCTATGTACTTTGACAGTTTTGGAGATCTCCGTCCACCTAAAGAATTGGTTCAATATTTACAATCTTCCGGACCTTGTGCTATCACTTATAACTACAATCGTGTTCAGAACCCCTCAGCTTTTAACTGCGGCCATTTAGTTGTCCAATTCCTTAATGAGACTACGCAAACCTTTTCTTAAAAACAAACCCTCAAACTAACTTCGTTGTAGTAGACAGAACGTCAAACCGAAAACATGTATTACACATTTACCTTGACTAATACAAAGTCGGAGCTGCAAATGACAATAAGTCCACCAATTTTTTTAAGCGATGATGATGAATATCAAATTGCTTTATTAAATTTTGAAGCATATAACAGTATTCCGAATATCGATGAAACTAACAATAAATTCTGTTTTGAAGGTTCTACACCACCAGTCGTTGTTCTTCCGGAAGGATCCTATGAAATCGATGATATTAATCATTATCTTCGCGAGAAATTGCGACATACTGATGATGCTA
This sequence comes from Agrilus cyanescens, assembly GCA_947389935.1. Taxonomy (NCBI): domain Eukaryota; kingdom Metazoa; phylum Arthropoda; class Insecta; order Coleoptera; family Buprestidae; genus Agrilus; species Agrilus cyanescens. Next base: position 7,350,381 of record OX376713.1, on the reverse strand, counting down.
TTGAATTGTTTAGAGACAATACTACCTTAAAAAGCCATATAAAAAGCACCAAAAAAGTCAACTTCGCTCCTACAGATTCTCCCACAAAGATATTGGGTTTTGAAAATTAGCTTCTACCATCACTTAAAGAGGTGTCTGATCATGTAGCTGACATTTTCAAAGTAAACACGATTTCAGTGAATTATAACCTCGTAACCAACTCCTACATACATACCAGTGATGGTGTTAAAGGACTAGATGGACATATACTAAATAAATTCTTTCCCAATAAGACTGCACTTACGAAAAGCATAACATGGTAGTGCAATATAGCTGTCCCCAACGATATTCAAAGAAGAATAGTACTATAAAACTACTACCACAATCCCGAGTGCTTATTTCGCCTACAACCATTAAACGATTAACACCGCTCAATAAGCAGTTCCTTAAATTTTTGGGGTTGCGATTGAAAAAGAGGAAACGGTAAAATGGTAGCAGAAATACTGAATGTTACCGAAAAAGCAGTCTTCGATAACGCTATAGTTAACGCTGATAAACATACTCATCAACCTTATACGAACTCAACTTTCAAAAATAATGATACGATACGTATTCCAATAGAAAATGAAGATGTTTACACTTTGCCTTCTAGTAGTTTCCTATACATAGAAGGTCGTTTGCTTCTTAAAAAGGATGGAAAGGCAACTGCGAACACTTCTTTTATCCACAATGGAATTTTACACCTGTTTGATGAAATTCGTTATGAATTAGGCGGAAAAGTTATTGATCGAGTCCGTAATCCTGGCATGGTTACAACAATGAAAGGTTACGCATCTTACAACGAGAATGAAAGTAAACGTCTCAGCAACAGTGGATGGTTGCCTCCTGCTTTAAGCGATCTACAAGGAATTAAGCTTAATTCTGTAAAACTAGTAGATTCCAACGGTTACTTCAACGTTTGTATTCCACTACGTATGATTTTTGGATTTGCAGAAGACTTCCGAAAAATAATATTAAACGTTCGACAAGAATTAGTTCTAGTTCGCAGCAGCACTGACAATAATGCTTTATATTGCTCAGCAACGCCACTTGAAGATGTACTTGTACATTTGGATCAGATTTCTTGGAAAATTCCTCATGTATCTGTAGCAGATGCTGAACGTTTGAAATTGTTGCGTTATGTTGATCGAAATTTAAATATGGAACTTTCGTTTCGGAGTTGGGAACTACATGAATATCCGCTACTTCCCAAATCGTATTCTCACAACTGGAATGTGAAAACAACGTCACAATTGGAAAAGCCTCGCTTCATTATTTTCGGATTTCAAACAGATAAAAGTAATAATCTTGCAAAAAATATATGTGCCTTCGATCACTGCAAACTAACCAATTTTAAAGTTCACTTAGGATCTACTATGTACCCGTATGATAATTTGAATTTAGATTTTGATACTTCTAGATTTGCCGTTTTATATGAAATGTATGCCAACTTTCAACAATCGTATTATGGTAGTGTAAGTGAACCCTTATTCGATCCTAAACAATTTCTAGTCATTGCTCCTCTTGTAATAGTAGACTGTTCTTATCAGAACGAAACTGTTAAATCTGGTAGTATAGATAACCATCTAGAGTTTCAAACTAAAGAAAATACAGGGTGTTACTGATATAACTGCGGATATTTAAGGAGGTGATAGGGCAGTAGAAAATAAGAAAATTAAGCAAAACTTCGCAGGTCCTAAAGTTTACCGTTTTCGAGAAAAACGTATGTGAAAATACAGGCAAAACCGAGTACGGTCCTGTGTAAAACGTGTCCTCGATTGACCTGGTCGTGTGTAGTGGCAACGCTGTCTTCAATCAGCTGACCGTGAATGAGGTTACTCGGTTACTGTAACCACTATAACGTAAACAAGTGTGTTCGAAAATGGCGTTTAGTTCATCAGAATTTTGTGACAGTTGCCAAATGTGTTGCTTAAGTCAAAGCGAAAACGCACAGGACCGTATTCAAATTAATTCATGTTAAGATGTTTTTCAAAAATTTTGAAAATTTTTTTGTTTCTTCACCGCGCTGCTGTAGTGACCATTCGATTACATATTGCATCTAGTTGACACCCTCCAAAAATCCGTATTTATATCAGAACCACCCTGTATACCAGATATAACGGCAGCTTTCTGTTTAATAATACATGATCGTGTGATACGTTACAATCCGTCCACAAACTTAGTTCAAGAAGTATAAAACACAACGATTACTTCCACAATTTAGTTTTCTTACCGGTACTGAACAGTGAGCACGATGACTTTCTTATTGGACGTACAAGGTTTTCAGTGTAGTGAGAATCGATTTGTTTTTAAAGAAGTAGCTGTTGTTGCTCTAAAAGAAGAACCAGTTTATCATTTCACATTTGAACCACCATTTCCATGGGACGCTCTCCCCGTTCGTTACAGAAGTCAAAATCGTTGGTTAACAAGAAATTTTCATGGGTTATATTGGGATAACGGCGATCTTCCGTACTCTACACTTTATGATAGAATTTACTCCATATTGATGGAGTCAACAATTGTATATGTTAAAGGATTGCAAAAGATGATTTGGTTGCAGAAATCCAGAAAACTAGCATTTATTGATAAACATGGACAGTTTCGAAGATATATTGAAAGCCGATGGATTCATCTTAAGGATGATGAAAACAGAGACGTTATAACTAAGGGCTATATCACCGACTCTTTCGCATTTCTACAAGTTGTTAGTACTATTAATGTAATCTTATTGTTCAATATTTTGATTGTATCACTTACATACTTTATTTATATCAAAATAAAGAATCGTTAACTATAACGACTTCACTTTTATTTCATATGTCTATACCCTACACTTTTCTCCACTTCCTCTACATTATCATGTAAACGTATTTAAGATTCGTAAACTTCAGACGACTGCAGACGTATTTAATTTTACATTACCGATACATGTACATATGTTTCAATTCATTGTGAAGCATTCGACCACTACATACACTCAAGTTTAAAGTCAATGACCTTCCATCAATTTGACCTTAAGTAACCTCTCCTCCTCTGAATTAAAACCGGTCATCTTACACTACTATACAAATAATTGAACCTGTGATATTGTGCTTAACTGAATCGCATATAACTTGTGATATTGAAGATGTTGAAATTAAGATTAGGGGATATAATCATATTAGAGGTAATAGTAATTCAAGACATACTGGAGAGGTGATTATATACATAAGAGAAGAGCTTTCATGTGAGAATGTACATTTTTATTGGGAGGATTTTCTATTATTGGTGTTTGTCGTGCAATATTAAATGTAACAATAAAAAGTATCTTCTGGCAAGTGTCTGTCACTCACCAAATGCTGATACAAATGAATTATTGCAGTTTTATAAAGATTTTTTTTTTTTAAGATAAGATGAACTTTATTTTACATTCTTTAAGGAACATTTTTTATATATATATATAAATGCTTTTAACAAAATATTACATTTTTGTTACAATTTATTCTAATTCCTAATATATTAGGCTTTTCTGAGTGTTTCTTGTGGGCACAGACCCCCAAGGAGTTTATTGTTGCATGTAATCTACCCTAAGTATGTGTGGGTTTGGTTTCCGTGGTACATATGTCCGTGGGTTTTAATATCTTGTGAGTAAGATATAAATTTTCATATTTTAAAGTAGATGCCTTCTTGCTTGTTGACGTTTGGAGACAGGAATCTTTCTTTCTCTTTGGGTTATATATGGGATTCGTTCGCCAAATCTTGTGGTCGGTTTGAGTATGTGTCGGGGGTGTAACCCTTCAGTGACGTCTAAGTCCGGTATTTGTTGAGCTTGTAGTTTCCTTAGCCATTGTTCATGTTGGTCTGCCCAATGCAAGTGTGGGGGATCCGTGTCTAGCATCTCCCAAAGGGTTTTATTTGGGGTGCTTTTTGGTAGCTCCGCTATCATTTTTAGCTGTTTTTTTAGCAGAACTTCTAATTTTTTAACATTGGTTTTGGAAATCCGCGGATAGATGGGTACTACGTGGTAATCCAATACAGGTTGCAAGCAGCTCTTAATTATTAGGAGCTTGGTTTCGATATCGACGGTCGATCTCTAGCCAATTATTGGGGCAAGGATAAATGAAATTTTCCTGGCTTTATCTAAAGTTTGCTTAACTTGGCTATTACCCGACAATCTGGGGTCCAGAGTAATGCCAAGGTATTTTATTGTTGGTGAAAGGGAAACTCTTTCATTTTTAATTTTGATCCATTTGCGGTAGTTTCTGGCATATGTAAAAACTATCGCAGCCGTCTTGGTTACATTGCATTGGAGTCCCCATGTGTCATAGTATTCAACTAGGTCTCGAATCGCCCATTCTGCCCTGATCAGTGCTTGCTCTGGTCTTTTTGCTTTGTTGAGAATACACAGATCGTCTGAATACTGAGATAGCATGGTCCCGGCGATGTAGCTCTTCGGGAGATCTGCCACATACAGATTCCAGAGAATAGGGCCCAGGATTGAGCCCTGCGGTACTCCATGTTTTATCCTCATCGATTTTGAAGGATTTCATAATATTCATCAATTCCGCAATTGATGTGGATTCGATTGGTTTTATCGGTGTTGTTGTGAATGTTGCTTGATTTTTTCCTTCTACGGTTGATTCCTGAATAAGTGCAGGCGATTTTTTTCGCAGAATTAGTTTTTAGGTTTGGTATTTCTTGGTCGGATTTCTTGAGATTTCGTTGAATTTTCCAGAGTTTTTTTCTATAATCTTCTTTACTGTTTAGCATATCGGTCCATCGCTTTTCGCGTAAATTATTGATTTCCTCTTTAATATCCTGTTTCAGTTCTCGTAATTGGTTATCTACTTCCCGGACGAAGAAACGTCTGCTGAATCTTTGGAGGACATTTCTTTCCTTAATTTTCTGAATAATTTCTGGCGTTAACAGGTTTTTACCCAGTTCAATTCTTTTTTTGGGGCATAATGTATTTAAAGAGGTTTGTATAGTTTCTTCTACCTGTAGAATTCTCTCTTCACACTCCTCATTTGTAGTTATATTGGTTACTAAAGGAGCCAATTCATTGGTTAGGCATTCATATACTTTTTTATTCAGGAGCTTCAGGTTTCTGACCATTTTGAATGTTCGGTGTGGTGTGTGAGTCGTGTTAAGTATCCACGGAATATGGTCTGACCCGACATCATCTATCGACATTGCGTTCGCTGTTAAATTTGTTGTACTCAAAATAGCGAAATCAATGATATTCACAGAGTACCCAGGTCGGGATGATCCTCCATGTGAAATTAACTTTAAATTATGTAGTTGTGTTAGTTCATCAATTCGTAGTCCCCTGTATGAGTCGCTGTTACAACCCCAATTTCTATTCCTCGCATTGAAGTCTCCTATTGTGATGGTGTTAGGTTCTAGAAGGAGATGTTCTATCTGCTTTTCGGTTTCCCTACTTTGAGTACACGGGACATACACTCCTGCGATCGATATATAATTATTATTGGTCAGTGTTATCCTTATTCTACAACCCTCGATCTTTCTTCCCCGGTTTCCCTGGGAATTAAGTCTTCCTGTACCCAGGTCAGTTGTTCGTTTATGTAGAAACGAGTTCCCAAGTGCGGGGCAATAAAGTCCTGCAGCTTAAGGTAGCCCATTAGGTTTCCTTTAAATTTCTTGTTTCTTAGGTTGAGTTCGTTAATTATTACTATATCGGGACTATGTTTTGTAATAAGACTGGATAGTTCTTGGAATTTAGGTCGCAAACCTTGTATATTGCAATGAAGTATAGATAGCTTATCCATTAGTGGCTAAGATTTGCATTATTTGTCTGGCCAGTGCCATACACTTTTTATTAACCACACTATTTGGGAGTGTAAGGTTCAATATTGTGGCTGTTATTTCCATTCCTAAGTTGATAATGTCTGGGATGTCGTACTTTGTGTATTCTTCCATCGATTCTAAGATTTTGTTTCTTTGAGAAAAGTTACTGTCTCCTCTTCGGAGCTGAATTGTCGTCGTTGTGTTTGTATCCTGGTGTCCTTTTTCTTGTACGGGGGACACCGCTGCTACGTATGTTGTTCCAGATCTCAGCATATTCCTATTTGATATTTGGGGAATATGACTTCGCCCTTTAGGTTCCTTAGTATCGCGCGAGGTCTGTATTTTTCGATTATTATTAGCGAAATCTTCACGAGCCTTCCGCTTTCGTTCGATCTCGCATTTGAATATTTCGCATCCTGCGCTTCGGGCAGTGTGTCCCAGTTTCTTGCAGTTACTGCACACTTGCACTTCCCCGCCACTGTCTGAGAGTACTACAGTTGTGTCTGTCAATGGTAGTTGTCCGCAATTTCCTTTTACGTGCCCAAATTCGAAGCAGTTTTTGCATTGTGTTACAGCATCAACTTTATTACGAAAGCGTTCGATGTTTACTCTTTGTGACAATATATTGTCGATTTTCCAAACAATTTCGTCAGGAGTATTCGCGTCGAAAATTAGTAGTAGTGTAACGTTGCTTCGGCATATAATTGCGCGTCGTGGCCGAATGCCGTGTCTGGTTACGATGTCTTCGATTATTTCTCCCTCTATGAAGTCTGGTAGAAACACATTTTTAACAATGAATTTCTTTGCTTTTATTTTATCATTCTTTCTGCCGTAGGTAAAGTAGCCTACATTTTCTTCCTGTAGGAACTTTAGCAGAGCTTTATGGGCTTCATGTGTTGGTGGTTTAATGTAGGCCCTTCGTGCAAAGTTATTTAATTTTAGACTAGATTTTGTGGTTGTAACAATTTTGTCGATAAATTTTAGTCCTTCTTTTGTAGATAAAATGGCATTATCTGTGATTGTTATTGGGGGGGCTGCGGTTCCCTCTTCGTATTTTTATCAAAGTCTACCTCACTATTGACCTCTATAATTTCTTCAACATGCGGGATTCTTTTTGCTATATTTGGCTTTGAGCCCACTAGTCGTCTGAGGTGGTGACTATCTAGTATTTCAAACCTATTGGAAGTAGGAACCTGCACAGTTTGATTAGTTAAGTCGAGGTGTAGTTCAGTTTCTGATTCGTAGATGTGGCCTTTGTTAGGGTCTTGTACCTCTGAGTTGTTCGCGTCAGCCGCTACTTCGTTAGGTGGCTCTGTAGGTGAGCCAACGCCCGATGCGCCATTTTGACTCATTTTGGTTTCTATATTAATTATACCCATGGTAGTGTCTAATGTTGGCTTTTTTGTTGTTCGGTTGTTGGTCTTTTCTTTGTCTAGTGTACCTTTTTTAGCTATATTGGCCGCTTTCTTTTCATTTTTTCTGGCCCCTTCGGATAGGATTAGACGTCCAAATGTCTTAATGTTATTCTCGCCGTCAGGTTCATCTAACTCACTTTCAACTTCTTCGTCTGCAATTCCCCTTAGTCTGTATTTGCGACCTGCCATCACTTCCATTCACTTTTCTTGTGTGGGTTCCTTACTATCTCACAAGTTTTTATTTCACTTATTACTTATTACGTATTATTAGTCTATTACTTTGTCACCAAGCACGATAGAAACACACCTAATCCAATTGCTTGGAATCCTTTATTCATTCATTCTGTTATCGCCCTCAGGAACGTAATAAAGATGGTGATGGTTTCCCCTAGATTCCAGTTTTATAAACAGTATATCAATTGTAACGACTTTTCTAGTAGAACTTATTTATTTAACGGATATTTATTTACAACTATTTATTTAACACTTAAACACTAATAATAATTCAACAACTTATTTATATGACCAGGAAAATGCGTATTTATATCACTATATATCGTAGTTCGGTATTTATATTACTCGTTCGGAAGCTCACTGTAAACTGACTCTTACTGGCCACGTCAACAGGTATTTATACTGATTAGGAACAATCCAGAAAGTTCCAGAATGACATACTAGACTTTACTGGAGTGCTTATTGTGTTCGTCTAATTTATGGCCTTGTTTATCGTCATCAAAGCGCCGACCGACGCCGGCATTCTTTGAGCTCCGCTTACCTGCTGTTGGATCTCGTCGCAGCTATCGCACACATATACGCTCGTTGCACTGCTCGCTCTCGTACACATATACGCTCGTTACACTGCCCGCTCTCGCACACATATACGCTCATTACACTGCCCCCTCCTTAAGGGTGATCCGTCCCGGATCACATTCTGCCGTTCCTTCGATGGATCATGCCGGTACTTGCAATTCTGTCCCCTAAGACACCCAGTCGTCATATGGAAGTAGCAATCCACCGTCCTTGGCTGTGCGGGATCTCGTTGGGGATTATTGGTGTATACCGTTATTTCGACGCCGCTCCACCGGAACAGGACCTCCAACATGCTTCGCACCACTCTCCAGTTCAGTCCATCCAACCCACATCCTATCCTTGGCACGGCTAAGCTTGTGGTACCTGTGGATAGCAGTTGGTCTCTTAGTTCCACCAACGAATTCCATAACGAGCGGTAGGTGAGCTTTTCAGACGACGCCTCCTAAGTAACCAGGTAGTAAATGGATCGGTTTCCGTCCACCAGACTTAGCACTTTCTTTCCATCTCCGAGTTGGTCCCGCAGCTCTGACAAAAGGCCAAACTTCTTCTTGAATACGGTGGCAATACCGCGATCCATCCCCAAATCTTTGGCCACACAATGAACCAGCGAGTCCGAAGCAGAAAACAAATCTTCGGATCTCTCGGAGGTGACACCGAATCTGGAATTGGCATATAAGCTCGGCGTGGCCATAAACTCGTCATACTGGGGATCCGGAGAACGAGCTTGCATAAGCCTGATCCGTGCTTCTTCGTGATTGTCACCGGCATATGGGGCCAAACGGTTAAAATGGACAACCTTCGGTTTTCCATTTGGTGTGCGTCGAATCCGGTAAATAACGTCATTTATTCTCTTGACGATTGTATATGGGCCTTCCCAGTGCTGCTGTAGCTTCGGCGAAAGACCTTTACGGGGCTGTGGATTGTATAACCACACCATGTCTCCCTCCTGGAAACCTCCATCAGTGGCCCGTATATCGTAGGTGTCCTTCATGCGGTCGCTAGCTATCTGCATCCGGGAACGTACTTCCTCATGGATATCGTCAAGTCTTCTGCGAAGATCACTAACGTAGTCTTCTCCGGCAACGTCCTCACCAGGTTTGCAGCCAAATTTCAGGTCACATGGTAACCGTAGCTCCCGACCAAACAGTACCTTTGCTGGTGTTTGTCCAGTAGTTTCGTGAATCGATGATAGATATGCCATAAGAAACAGTGGTAGATGGCGATCCCAGTCTCTTTGGTGTTTGGAGACCACTTTGGACAAGTACTTGTTAATGGTCCTGTTCATTCGCTCTACCATGCCGTCTGATTGAGGATGCAGAGGTGTTGTCCGGGTTTTGTGAATGCCTAATGTCTTGCAGATTTCCTGGAACACAGCCGACTCACAATTGCGACCCTGGTCCGAATGAAGCTCCATGGGTACGCCGAACCGGCTGATCAGGTGGTTTATGAGCTCCTCCGCTACTGTGGTGGCTGTCTGATTTGGGAGTACGTACGCTTCAACCCATTTCGTGAAATAGTCCATTGCCACCAGAATGTATTTGTTGCCACCATTGGTCTCTGGAAACGGTCCTGCGATGTCTATGGCAATCCGTTCGAATGGACTGCCGACATTGTACTGGCGCATAGGAGCACGCCGTCGTCTTTGCGGTCCTTTGCTGGCTGCACAAGTTGTGCACTTCTTGCACCAGTCTTCAACGTCCTTTTTGCAATTGATCCAGTAAAACCGCTCACGGACTCTTCCAAGGGTCTTGTTAACACCAAAATGTCCCCCCGAAGCATCGTCATGGAGGCACTTCAAGACTTCGTTTACCAGGCTCTTCGGTACAAGCAATTGACGTTTGCTCTCAGTACCATCCTAGTTTTCCACTATTCGCTTCAGGAGTCCATCTTCCTCAACAATGGAGTCCCATTGGGCCCACGACGATTTTACCTCCCCAGATTTAGCGGCGATCTCTTGCCAGATCGGTCGGCTGCCTTCATTCTTCCATTTCCGAAACAAGCTCAGGACCGGATCAGAACCCTATTCCGTCTTGATGTTATCAGGATGCCATTGTTCATCCGTGACTTCTTCATGTTCCTCCAGGCGCTTGCAGTGCTTGCAGTTTTTTTCGGAACATGGTCTTCTAGATAAGGCATCGGCGTTCTTATGGCTATTTCCAGCTCGATGTTCTATGTCGAAGTGGTATTCTTGGAGCTTTTCTATCCAACGCGCAACTTGACCCTCTGGATTCTTGAAACTCAGTAACCACCGTAAAACAGCATGATCTGTTCGGAGCAGGAACTTCCTTCCATACAGGTACTTATAAAAGTGCTCTACGCTCTTTACTACTGCCAGTAGTTCTCGTCGGGTTACACAGTAGTTTCGTTCGGGCTTGGATAGGGTCTTGCTGAAATAGCCGATGACTTTTTCCTCTCCGTGTTGTATTTGTGAGAGTACTGCGCCTAACCCAACATTGCTAGCGTCGGTGTCCAGAACAAATTTCCCCTCTGGTATCGGATAACTCAACACGGGTGTGGAAACGAGAACTTGCTTTAACTTTTCGAAGGCAGTCTGGCAGTCCGGTTACCAGCAGAATGGTCTGCCACTTTCGGTTAGTCGAGTCAATGGCTTGGCAATATTGGCAAATCCAGGAACGAAGCGTCGATAGTAAGTACACAGGCCAAGGAATCTTCTGACCTGATGTACGTCAGTAGGTACTGGCCATTCTTGTACGGCTGTGATCTTCTGTGGATCGACTGAAACGCCGGTCTTCGTGACTACGTGCCCTAGGTAATTCACCGTCCTTGACATAACTGGCATTTCTTGGGGCTTAATTTAAGATTGACATCACGCAGCCTTCGAAGTACCTCTTCCAAGTTTTTCAGGTGATCGTCGAAGTCTTTTCCGATTACGATTATGTCGTCAAGGTATACCAGGCAAGTTTTCCCAATCAAGCCGTTCAAGGCCGTCTCCATGAGTCGTTCAAATGTGGCTGGCGCATTACACAACCCGAACGGCATCACGTTGAACAGCCACAGCCCGGTTCAGATCGAAAATGCAGTCTTCTCCTTGGCCTCAGGATCCAGGTCTACTTGCCAGTATCCACTTTTAAGGTCTAGCGTTGAGAATATTGTCGACCCCGCAAGTGTGTCCAAGGTATCATCGATGCGTGGCAAGGGGTAGCTGTCTTTCTTGGTGACATTATTTAGCTGGCGGTAGTCAACACAGAAGCGTGTAGATCCGTCCTTCTTCTTGACCAAAACTACCGGCGACGTCCATGGACTGGTCGATGGTTCTATTATTCCGTCCTTCCGCATGTCGCTTATAATCTTTTCGGCCTCTTCCTTTTTGGCCAGTGGTAGTCTCCTCGGTCTCTGACGGATGGGCTGCGCTTCGCCAGTGTTGATTTTATTGACGACGATGTTGGTTCGCCCTTTCTTGCCGTTGTCCAATGCGAACACGTCCTGGTACTTTACAAGGAGTTCCCCTATTCGGCGTTGTTCAGGTTGATTACGGTTTTCACCCGCCTCCTTGTACAGTTTTAACAACGCCTCCGGAATACCTTGAACTTTGCGCATCCCTGAACTAAATCTTTTAACTTGTGACATGGCAGTGTCCTCGGCCTGTAACTGGAACGTTTCGCCGTTCAGTGTCACATTCTTTCTCCGGAAATTCAAGCAGAAGTCATATTTTCGGAGGACGTCCAAACCCAGTATTACATTGTCCTCTATTGCTGCCACTAACACGCAGTGTTTAAAAGACGTTCTTCCTATTTGGATGTTGACGTAACTTTCGCCCCTGACTACTACTTGTTCTCCAGTGGCCGTACGGAGCTTCCATTGCGTTGGCAAAAGTTTACTGGGCTTGGTCAACATTCCGGGCCTTATGATTGTTCTGCTAGCTCCAGTATCCAGCAGAAATGAACACTGCTTCCTGTTTATGAGTCCAGTGAGAAAAAGGCAGTCAGTTCGATCTTTCATTGTCTTTGTCAGTGCTACTAAACCTGGGGCCTCGTGTCCCGGGACCGACGTTTGCCCCGCCGCGTCGTCCCTGATTAGTTTTCCGAAACGCGGGGCACGCGCTCTTGAGTAACCTCTACGTTCTTGCAAGTGCTTCTTACGTGTCCCAATTTCCCGCAGTTCCAACATCGTATTGGTCTCGGTTTCTTGTTTAATTTTGCCACTATCCTGCTAACAACTTCCTCTAGTCTGTCTTAGTATCGACCGTCGGACTCTTCCCTTAGCTCGCGCACTCTACCTTGCCGTTGCGATGCCTGTTTGACGACGTCATACTCCAGTGCCCGAGCCAACGTGTCAGCGAGTGTTTTTGGCTTATCTAATCGGAGTCGCTGTTGTATGTCGTCATCCCTCAAACCATCAATGAAAGAGTCGACAGCCAACTTTTCTAGCGTGTCGTCGGGAGTACCTGGATACGCGAGGCGGACCAGACGAGCGATATCGGCCTCGTATTCTTGCAGGTTTTCCCCTGCCTTCTGACGTCGGTTTCTTAACTGCACGTGACTGACGCTCGTCATATGTGCCTGACCATACCGCATCTCTAACTTCTTCACTAGGTGTTCATAGTCGTTCAACTTCTCGGGTGGTATGGTATCCAAAATCTCCTCGGCATTACCATGCAGCGCGCAGACCAGCTCGGAGGCTTTATTTTCCAATGTCCATGCTTTCGACTTCGCGGCCGTTTCAAATTTCTTAAGGAAAGTGGTCCATGATGTTTTTCCGTCGAACTTAGGTGGCTTCGTATATGCTTTCGATGAAACCCCGTGTCCATTCTCCTGCTTCACACTTCTAGCTTCATTATCGATCGGTTCGGACATTGTTGTACATAGAAACCTTTCTTCTATTTCCTTAATTCGTGAATCTATTTCTTGAAATTTTCCTGCAAAATTCTGTTCTGTTTCGGCCAATTTTGCGTCGAATTTCTCTAAATTTCCCTTTAGTTCTTCCAGATTTCCTTTTAGTTCCTTTGAATTTTCGGTTAATTTCTCTTCCAGGTTTTCCATTTTCTTTTCCCTTCCAATTCAATTGAATTTTCCTTTAATTTCTTTTCTAGATTTTCTTTTAGTTTCCCTTCCAATTCCATTGAATTTTGTTTCAGCTTCCCTTCCAATTCCATTGAATTTTCCTTTAATTTCTTTTCCAGTTCATCCTCAAATTCGTAGGCACTCGGATCGAAACCCTCTCGTATCAGTGCTTCCTCCAGCCGCCCTTGTAAGGTAGGCTTGTTACCAGACGTATCTTCGTCTCGCTCCTCGAGTTCACTTTTCAGTTCGGCAACTTTCAACTCCAACAACTTTTTCGGCATTTTGATTTATTTAATTTTTTTTCTACTAAAAAATTCTCTTCTTTGGGGGGTTGATTGGCTAAGCACCCCACACCTGACACCAATGTAACGACTTTTCTAGTAGAACTTATTTATTTAACGGATATTTATTTACGAATATTTATTTAACACAAACACTAATAATAATTCAACAACTTATTTATATGACCAGGAAAATGCGTATTTATATCACCATATATCGTAGTTCGGTATTTATATTACTCGTTCGGAAGCTCACTGTAAACTGACTCTTACTGGCCACGTCAACAGGTATTTATACTGATTAGGAACAATCCAGAAAGTTCCAGAATGACATACTAGACTTTACTGGAGTGCTTATTGTGTTCGTCTAATTTATGGCCTTGTTTATCGTCATCAAAGCGCCGACCGACGCCGGCATTCTTTGAGCTCCGCTTACCTGCTGTCGGATCTCGTCGCAGCTATCGCACACATATACGTTCGTTGCACTGCTCGCTCTCGTACACATATACGCTCGTTACACAATAATGTATCCGATAGTAGAGAAAATATTATAGTAATGGGAGACTTTAATATAGATTGGGCAAGTGACAGTAAGGCTACTAGAGAGCTCAAGTATGCATCTTGGGATATGGGTCTAAGGCAGATGATAAATGAACACACAAGAATTACCCAGAGTAGTGCTTCAACTGTTGATCTAGTTTTTACTAATATAAAAAGGATAAAATGTACTGTTGCACGAACACCAAAAATTAGTGACCACGACTGGAATATAGCTATCATTGATAATACCTCTCAAAAGACAACATTGAAAAAGATCAAACTTATAGATTATGACAAAATTAATGAATTGTGAATGGAATTATGACAGTACAAATATTGAAGAGATTTATAAACAATTTAATGAAAATATCAACAAATTGTTACTGGAAGCAACGGAAGTTCGTGAAATAACTATCAGGGAACATAAAGATTGGTTTAATGCAGAGGTCTATATGGCTATAGAAGAGAAGACCAGAGCATATCAACAATATGCACTTACTAAGGAATTGGATGACTGGACAGTATACAAAAAGAAACGCAATATATGTACGGGTGTTATAAAAAGAATAAAGTTGTCATACAAGAATGGAAGAAGAATAGAGATAGTAATAAACATACACTTGCAGTATTCCTAGATTTGAAACGAGCGTTTGAAACAGTAGACAGAGGTATTTTGTTGAGAAAACTAGAGGCATATGGTTTTGCAGGAAAAGTAATCAAGTGGTATGAAAGCTATCTACAAGACAGGCACCAAATGGTGAGATGGCAGATGTGTGTTTCAGAGGAGGAGATGATACAACGGGGAGTCCCGCAGGGTAGTATACTCGGCCCGCTGCTTTTCTGTATCTATGTTAATGATATAGTTAAAATACTTAAAAATGTTGAAATAAGGCTATTTGCGGATGATGCCTTACTGTACATCACAGGGGAGAATATACCTCATATAGTATCAAGTATGAATGAAGAACTAGAGAATGTTGATAAGTGGTTGAAGTGCAATAAATTAAAGTTAAATACTGATAAATCTAAATGTATGTTGATAACGTCAGAAAACAATTACCAGAGGTTTATCCAGGAAAACTTAAAAATAATGATAGATGAAATGGAACTGGAAGGTGTGAATCAGTATAAATATCTTGGGGTAATTGTAGATAGAAAATTATGTTTTGGTCCGCATATAGAATATAGCACCAAAAAAATCGGGAATAAAATAAATTTCTTGAATCGTGTCTCATTTGATTTCCCAGCCGATGTAAAAATAAAATTGTACAATGCAGTGGTTCTACCGCATTTTAAATACTGCTCGACTTTGTTTTACATGGCGAAGCAAGGAGAACTTGATAGTTTGCAAGTAGTACAGAATAGAGCAATGAAAACAATTTTACGTTGTGGACCGTTGACACATATCGACCATATGCTGCGACGGTTAAATTGGTTGAATGTAAGGCAATATTTTAAATATAATGTCTTTATATTTATCTATAAGGTCACAAAAGATTTAACTAGTCCAGAACTAAAACAGTACCTAATGTACAATAGCGATAAACATGAACATGCTACGAGGTCTGCCGAAAATTTTCACCTACCCCGAGTAAATACAGAGTTAATGAAGAACAGTATATTTTTTAAAGGCATAAATGAATATAATGGATTACCATCTGAAATCAAAAACTGTAAAAATTTGTTTTCTTTTAAAAAGGCTGCACAAGAACATATATTAAGAATGTAATATTATTGTTTCTGTAATTAATTAATTATATAAGTATTTTTTTTTTCTTTTCTGTTATACTATAATGTAATTAAATTAGTGAAACTAAATAAAGCTTATATATATATATATATATATATATATATATATATATATCTCGATCTCGGAGTCTAGACATTCTTTTCGCTCTCCCTCTATTGATATCTCAATAATTAATATTCTAGTTTTACATAGTGAGTTTAATAATAGACGGGGTGACCCGTTTAAATGAACTACTTAAATAACTCCCAGAGAAAGGCCTAAATTAAAAAAAGAAATGTAGAAACTAAAGTTGCATGACTTTTAGTGGGATCTCAAGTTTATCAGACTTCAAAGTTGCTCCAAGGTCAAGTAAGGTTTTTATAAATTAATGGAAATATCCAGTTTTGATACCGAAGTCTAAAAATGGGTAAAGTTATACGTATGACCATACCTAATCCTTTTACGTTAGGGATTAAATAGAACAAAATATGTTCTCGGTCGGTATTCTGTCGAAACCATCTGCGGCACGCTGATGAGAGCCAACCAGCTCGAAATCGCGATCCGTGTCTGGTGGTTTCGACGGAATACCACTTATGCTAAGTCTATATAATAAGCACGTCTCTGCCGTTATACATAAAGTATAGAACGGCCAAATTTCTGGTGCAACATCCTTGAACCGACAAGGCGCGCAATTTTCAGGCTAAACACAACATCAATTACTTTATAGGTACATAATACATTATGACATAGTAAAACAAGTCAACATGTGATTAGATTTTATTGATGTTAAAATATTTCATTTATACCAACAATATTAAATTCATTCATTAAAAATTATCACATAAATTAATCATTCTTTAGTAAAACAAAGGTTCGGTCTTGTAGGTCGTGGTCGATAGCAACATAGCAACTACTATTTCTAAACGTTTCGTTGACAACTTCGGCTGATATTTTCAGTACATCTGTGTTGACGAGAGCGAGATTAGGTATATCTGGAAGCCTCCACTCTATTTTCTTAACATTTTACCGTTCTGTTAATCGAAAAAAAAAAAAAACACTTTTATGTGTTACCCTTGAGAAAGGTATTATAATACCGAAACAATTGTAGAGTTAAATAAATACTCGTTTTGAAACATTTAAAAGTGGTTTATTTATTTTATTTTCTTCTAAGCACAACATATTGGTCACTCGGGACGTTTTCTTGTTAAATAGAAATAAAAGAACTTTTATGTTTCACTATATTAATATAGTGAAACATAAAAGCAAATTAGTTCTTTTATTTCTATTTAAAAATGTTTCACAAAGAACCAACGACAATATCGTTAAATATTGTTTTCTTGTTAGTAATTTTCATCAGTTAAGATCATGAAATTTTATTAGGTATACCGTTATAAACATTTTTTTATTCTCAAATACATAGTTTAAAAATTTTATTTGCCAAAAATTGCAATATTTATGCCACATTAAATGTTAAAATCGTGCATTAATACATCTAGCGCCTCTATCGGATAGTGTCTTAATTATTTTTGACAAAAGTACTGAAACAGTACTGAAATACGTTCCAATATATAACAGCCAGTAGCAGATTCAGTACAAAAACCTAAACTGGAACGATGTTTACAGTATACTATGTGACGTAACGTGTTTCAGTGCTCACAGTGTATATCGGAACACGGTCAGTATACTGTGTGACGTAAAGTGTCACAGTGCTCACAGTGTATATCGGGACCGTGTTCCGCCATTGTTCATTTTACGGCCGCCATTTTGGTGGGAGCGGTCAGGAATTGTCGATGTTACTCAGTCGATTGAATTGTTGAACTGTTACAAGTAAATAAATCGCAAATTGCAACGATTTTCGCGTATTCTAACGTTAAATTAAGTAGATTATGTGGTGAAGGTTTGATTTTTTACAAATAATTTTCAATATTGGATAGTAGTCGGCAATACTAGGTCGTTTAAATTATTGAAGGTAAGTTAGCTTATGCGTCGATGTTCAGTTCTCTAAAAGTAAAATGAAGTCAAAGCATGTAAAGAACCAAACCTGAACCACATAACCTACGTAATTTAACGTTGGCGCAAGCGAAAATCGTTGCAATTCGCGATTTATTTACGTGTAACAGTTCAACAATTCAAATGACCGACTAATTCCGATAATATCCGAACAGTGATAATTATTGCTGTCAAAATGCTTTCAAGCTGTCATTGGGGCAAGGGTTTAATCACACTAAATATCAACCTTTATTTGTAATAAGAAGGTGTGGAAAAGCCTTTCTCCCAATTATTTCTTAATAAATAAATCATTTTGAGCCCTTTTTTTAAAAAAAATAGTGGCGCATTTCCGTCAAAACCCCCTTGGGGAATTGTCATATTCCATCAAGGACAACAAATGCTCAAAATTTCGTCCCAATCGGAGTTGACCGGTATTCGGAATTACATTCGTCTTATTTATTTACGTTATTATTGTAAAACATAATAATATTTAGAAGTTTTTAATTCCTAAAGGTGAACTTGTTAACGTTATTTTTGACTTTGAAAGTTGGAAATCTTAAATTATCAAAAAAACGTAGGTACTAGAATTGTATTTGAATACTTGCATGATCTTTTCATTTTCCCTTTAAATTAATATTAAAAATAAAGTAGGTGTATTTATTACAAGTAATAAAGTACACTCAATAAATACATTAATAATGTTTTACTGTGAATATAAAAATTATTTAAGCTTTTATTTTTTTATTAACTAAACGAAATAACTGTTTGTAAAAGGCCATGGGTGATAAGCTTATTATTAGTTATTAATCTCCTTACAAGATATCTCACACTAAGTTTTAAGATTTAATTGGGTTTTACGAGGAAATTATCTTCTGTTTCCTTTTTTTTATAAAAAAGTTTCTGGTCTTTTTGTTTCTAAAAAAATTATAGGTATTTACTAAAATTAATGATCATACAATGTATATTGTAGTTCTGTATATTTTCATAATGGCGTTAATGGCAGAAATGATATCGACAAGAATTTGTCGATAAAATTTTGACAGTGTTTTTAAACTGAGTACATTTTCATAAATGTATCTTTGCACTTAATATTACTAATAACTGGAGCCACACTATTATATTTTTGCAGCTCGTAGCCCAAAAATTATTAGAAAATCGCGAATTTCAAGAAAAAATCGCTGAAAATATCAATAAAGAAGTTAATTTTTCAACGTCGCCACACGATGAAAAGCAAAACCTATTAAATCAAGAATTGGACGGTGCAATTAAAACCAAAACTATTGCACCAAAAGAATCAAATAAAAAAGAAGTTAAAAAAACTAATGGCAATAATTGTTCCCAACCGAAAGAGAAAAAAATACCGTCAAATATTTCGCTGGAAGAGGGAGACATTATTCTAAGTGATTTGAGCGATTCAGAATCTATAAATAAATTAGACGAAGAAAAATTAACGGAGAATAAGAGCAGAGAGGATAAAATAAGTAATAAAAAAAATGTGAAAAATAAATCAGACGACAGTGAAGAAAAACAAGGAAAAGGGGTAAGTGGTCAAATTGGACGAAGAAATCAGTCGAAATATCAAATCTACCTGATGGTGACACCCAATCCAAACGACGAACTTATGAACTACGCTATCTGTGGCAGTGTCAGAATTGAAGACGACGATACAGAGTTCAGGTGAGTTTTAATTTAAGGACGTTTCTAAATCTGTTTTCGATAGTGTTCTTAACACATGAAAAATATTTGAATTCTTCTTGCGGTACCAAACAAATAATGTTTGATGAATTTCGTGCCAATTTATGTACATGTTTCACCTTATGATTTTGACATTTTGTGAATTGAATAATAATATTCAAACGAATATTTTTTATGAAAAAAACAGTTCAGTAAGCGGTATTCGATTTCTGTAAAGAATTTTTGAAAATGGGTAACTTAACCAATCTCGCATAGGCTGCCAATAAGTGACGAACAACTTAACAACACAGAGCGTAACAGTGGAAGTATGCGACGTTGCCAAGTCGAAAAGCCAAAACACTAAAAACAGTGGTGCTAAAGAGTATCTTTAACGTTATCGGCCTTATAGTCGCGCTTCTAAAGCTGTAATTCTTCCAAATGGCGGAATGTGTTTCTAAGGAAGCAATTACATTTATTAAAATTGATTTATCAACCCAGTCATTCCCTTGAATGGCGTCAAAATTTTACAGTGAACAATCAACTTTAGCAATAATCCTTTATTAATTTGTACCGTAGTTTTTAAAACGAGGATTTAATTTCGGACTAAAATATTTACTAACATACTTACCATGCATTTTAGCAAAAAGAAACGGAAAGCAAACACAAACGTAGATGAGATCCGTGATGAGAAAAAAGTTCGGACTGACAATTGTAATTGTCAAGAACTGCCCATAAAAATAGACGTGGACAGTTTTTTAGAAAAAGTGAACGTAGATGAGATCCGTGATGAGAAAAAAGTTCGGAATGACAATTGTCAAGAGCTACCAATAAAAATAGACGTGGACAGTTTTTTAAAAAAAGTAAACGTAGATGAGATCCGTGATGAGAAAAAAGTTCAGACTGAGAATTGTCAAGAACTGTCCATAAAAATAGACGTGGACAGTTTTTTAAAAAAAGTGAACGGTAATGGTTAATATTGTAAATATGAACATAATGATGTAATTTTTTACAGTCAGGATTTTTTGTTAATTCTCATGAGATTACGTTAAATGTTTATTTATTATTATTATTGTAAACGTTGAGTGAAAGAATTTCTCATAAAGTTAGTTTTGCATAAAAAAAGTATTAATTAAAATTAATTCTAGTTTTCTTTCCACGATAGATCAGTTGTTATTTCCATTTATTATAATATAAAGTCAAACGACTGTCAGTAAGCGGTAAATTGTTTATATTAAACGTTGTTCAACAATGGTCGCTTTTTAGTTTCCACCCCATCGATCTAACTGCTTAGTTATTATAGAAATTCATTGCACTATATACATCTTGCTAACTGCAGGTTGGGTTTCAGAACTGAACGTGCCCAACATTGATATTTACACAAATTTATTTACTTACTTTTAGAGCATAATCAAGATTTTATATAAACAAAACAAAGTGATATGATATTTTTTGAACTATAAAATTCGAATAAAGCTATTAAAGATTTACAAAGCAATCTTTTGAAAGAGATCATAAATTTAATATAAAATGTCAAAACGTAAACTTACAATTAATTCTAGAAACGTAAAAATTGCAGTAAAATAAAACATCTTTATCAACAATTATTTAGTTTTTCTTAATTCTACTTAAAAAAATGCAAGTTATTTTTTAAAACTTAATCTCATAAACAGTAAATATTTAGCACAGTATGTGCCCTATATGTACATATGATTGCCTAAAATAAAATAATCAATAAAATATCAGTCTGATTTTAGATATTATTAATAGTATAACCAGTCTGCAGATGCAAGGAGTAGCACAGTAGGTACGTACATAAGCAATATAAATTAATATATTTGTTCTTCAGATTTATTTTTGGTTGTTTAAGAAGAGAGTTAGTTAAATTTTTAATGCAAATTACTATTATACAATAAAAATACGCCTGCGTATGTTTTCCTGTTTATATAAATTCTAATATTATTTAATTACCGGTTTGGCTATTGTGTAAGCCCTGGACCCATTGAACATCTTCATAAAAACCTGGATCGCTTATTCTTAGCGACGCTCTTTTGTAATAATAATAGTAATACGGTGACACTAAAAGAAAATAATTTTTAAATCGACAAAATGGCGGGTTTAATACCATTGTTTCTATTGTTGCAATCAGCAATGTCAGCATGGCGTTCGATTGTTATATATTACGCCATATTGTAAAAACAGACAATTTCGCGCTTTTTTTGAAAAACAAACAGAAAAAGTCATTATATTCAGGAGAAACTTACTTTGTCTTTGCAGTATATACATGACGTATAATCCTGACGACCAATTATGCTTTGTGGGATCTTTCCATCGGACAGAAAGAGTCCAAATAGGTATATAAACTGCAGAAAAAAAGAAGAAAAAAAAGTTAAGCAGTTAACTGTGGGTACCTACCTACTAGATTACCTAATTAAAAGTTTCAGAAATGCTTACGATCCGCGACATCGCTAATCTGCGATGGATTTGCGGAATGGTTACCAACTCGCGGGCGATAAACATTCCAAAAGCCAAATTAGACTGTTCCACTGCTGCTTTTGAATTGTTGCCGCCGTCTGTTTGACAAAATTTATCTTGCGAAATCGACGCCGATGTGTTAAATCCTCAATTTTTATTCTGCAATTACATTTTAATTGCCCAATTAAAAAACACTGCATGATTTTATTATTTGACACCTACAATAAATTGAAATTTAATTGAAGTCCTGAAAAATCCTGTGAGAAATGATCATGATTTTAAAAAACCAATACACCACCAACAGTCTATTAACCAATAATTATATTAGCAATTTACTCAATAATGTCAATATTTTTCAATAAAAACGTTTAATTAGGAAAATTTTTGTTCGTGGCCTCAGATTATTCAATTGAAATTATGCTTTGAAATAATCGGAATGTAATTAAATTTGTATTTTTTACATTTGTGTTAATGTTTTTCATTCAATAAATTATTGTTATGTTTTTAAATAGAAACCAAAACGCTATGCTCTACTTTACTGATTGGAAATATCGTAAAGAAAATTGAAATTTCCTTATAAGAATGAAACACTACCTACTATAGGGAACATAAGTGGATAAAGAGTACAGCAGGGTTCACGTGGGTCAGATGCCCCCCGGGAATTGTCGGTTGATGTTTTTACCGTAATATCACCTTCTTAAGAAAAAGTTTTTCCTAAGGCATCACACATCTGTACGCCCTGGTTTTTAATTAAAAAAAAATCGAATTTTCAAAAAAGTTTTTTCGTAACAAAACAAAAGAAAAGAAAAGAAGTATTTAACAAGAAATTTTTATCTCATGGCAGTGAAAAAGAAATTATTAAAATTTTCGAGAAATAAAAATATCACGTATATTTTAAGACACCATCACCATTTTTTTAAAATATCTGTGACAACAGTAAAATTAAAAAATCATTTTCTGTATGTAAATATTCAAATTAAATTCTTGTGAATATTTTATAGGTAAATCTCTAAGAACTTCTTAAATATAAAATTTCCGTTTCATTTCTTGTGCATGCCTTTGTTTCCTTTCAATCTAAATTCTTTTCTATTGTTCTGCCACGTATTCTATACCTAGAAATTTATCTTTACTTTTACCTGCATGCACCCTTTTCTAATAGCTTGTTTCTCTGTAAATATATCTATCAAAATTTCCATACTACCTAATTATTCGTATTTCTATAAACACTAGTGTCATCACCCTTACTGTCATTATCTTTCTGATTCTAATTCTATTATCATTCTATTCTTCGATTATATTCTATTCTATTCTATTCGATTATTATTCAGATTCCGATATTCATTCTCAACTGGGTTTACTATCCTAATATGCTTTCCATCAACTGCTCCTAAGCAATTAGGAAAATTAGGAAGAAGCACGGATCAGGCTTATGCAAGCTCGTTCTCCGGATCCCCAGTATGACGAGTTTATGGCCACGCCTAGCTTATACGCCAATTCCAGATTCGGTGTCACCTCCGAGAGATCCGAAGATTTGTTTTCTGCTTCGGACTCGCTGGTTCATTGTGTGGCCAAAGATTTGGGGATGGATCGCGGTATTGCCACCGAATTCAAGAAGAAGTTTGGCCGTTTGTCAGAGCTGCAGGACCAACTCGGAGATGGAAAGAAAGTGCTAAGTCTGGTGTACGGAAACCGATCCATTTACTACCTGGTTACTTAGGAGGCGTCGTCTGAAAAGCCCACCTACCGCTCGTTATGGAATTCGTTGGTGGAACTAAGAGACCAACTGCTATCCACAGGTACCACAAGCTTAGCCGTGCCAAGGATAGGATGTGGGTTGGATGGACTGAACTGGAGAGTGGTGCGGAGCATGTTGGAGGTCCTGTTCCGGTGGAGCGGCGTCGAAATAACGGTATACACCAATAATCCCCAACGAGATCCCGCACAGCCAAGGACGGTGGATTGCTACTTCCATATGACGACTGGGTGTCTTAGGGGACAGAATTGCAAGTACCGGCATGATCCATCGAAGGAACGGCAGAATGTGATCCGGGACGGATCACCCTTAAGGAGGGGGCAGTGTAATGAGCGTATATGTGTGCGAGAGCGGGCAGTGTAACGAGCGTATATGTGTACGAGAGCGAGCAGTGCAACGAGCGTATATGTGTGCGATAGCTGCGACGAGATCCGACAGCAGGTAAGCGGAGCTCAAAGAATGCCGGCGTCGGTCGGCGCTTTGATGACGATAAACAAGGCCATAAATTAGACGAACACAATAAGCACTCCAGTAAAGTCTAGTATGTCATTCTGGAACTTTCTGGATTGTTCCTAATCAGTATAAATACCTGTTGACGTGGCCAGTAAGAGTCAGTTTACAGTGAGCTTCCGAACGAGTAATATAAATACCGAACTACGATATATAGTGATATAAATACGCATTTTCCTGGTCATATAAATAAGTTGTTGAATTATTATTAATGTTTGTGTTAAATAAATATTTGTAAATAAATATCCGTTAAATAAATAAGTTCTACTAGAAAAGTCGTTACAATTGATATACTGTTTATAAAACTGCAAGAATTCATTTGTATCAGCATTTGGTGAGTGATAGACACTTGCCAGAAGATACTTTTTATTGTTACATTTAATATTGCACGACAAACACCAATAATAGAAAATCCTCCCAATAAAAATGTATATTCTCACATGAAAGCTCTTCTCTTATGTATATAATCACCTCTCCAGTATGTCTTGAATTACTATTACCTCTAATATGATTATATCCCCTAATCTTAATTTCAACATCTTCAATATCACAAGTTATATGCGATTCAGTTAAGCACAATATCACAGGTTCAATTATTTGTATGGCTACTTCTAGCTGATCTTTATTCGTAGTGAGACCCTGTATATTTATATGGACTATTTTTAACTCCTGTATTAATTGCTATTGCTTCCAAACTTTATTTCGCTCAGTAGTTATTCTTTCCTTCAATACTGTACATTGTTCCCTGTCAAAAGCTGAGTGATTCACTGGAAGGTTCTTTTGTATTTTTTCATATATATTTTGACCTGTCTTTTACTACTATACTACTATTAAGATTTCGTAATTAATAGTATTTAAGGGAACACTATCTTATTATTCAGTTTTGACTTAATTAAGATTGTATGATTTGGCTGCTAATTTAATTTTTTTTTAATATATCGCTTTTTTGCAACTTTATATTGTTTTATTTGCACTTCTGCTGCTGTTATTGTAAACACAAACATTAGTTTTACATAAAGTGGCACTATTTTGAGAATTCAATCATTATTTTGAAGAAAATAAAACTAAGAAGCCCTAAATTCCACACAACATTTAGAGACATAAAACGCGTTTCGATACCCAAGGTGTCATCGTCAGTTGGAGACTATTTTGAAGTTTCTTACACCTATTTCACAAAACTTGCTTTTTCTTAACACAAATCTACAACTCCGGCCTATACTGGCATATGCGCTGTTCACAGCTACTTTCTTCTTAATTTCTTAATAATATACGTATGTAACAATTCACTTTAACTTACCGTTTTTCTTACAATCAGCATCAACTTTAGCACAACTTCGTTTTGTGGTTTTCCGTTGTTTACTACAACAGCTGATTTCAGCAATTTGAAATTGTCCTAACCCAATCAGAAATTGCCGTTCCGCTGCTAGCGCCTCTTTCTTTTTTAATTTTACTTTAGATGAGGTGCCAGCAGTGTCGAATATTCATACAAAAAAATCGAGTTGTTTTTACTATTTTCCTATCGCTGACCAATTAACGGGATCACCTGACCAATACTGACCTATTAGTGACCTATTAGATCCACACATTTTTTTTCGAAATTCGTTGGATGGGGTGCTAGCGTCCTGGAGGTCTTCTAACTTAGAAGTTCTCACATTTTACGCATTTTATGACTGCTACATTACGTCTAATTTGCACTTTACATTCAACACACACACGTGTCACCCATCACATATATATACAATCTTCGCTCTCGTTGTTAACGCAACTCCCGCTGAAAATGGCAGGCGCAGTTGCAGACGAAACGTCTGAACGTAACAGTTAATATCGATCATGGCCCACAAGCATGAATCTTCTTCTGCTCAAAACGAATTGTTGATGATAGTTGAGTATTCCAGAGTTTGTTTTAATACAATTATTGAATGTTTCTCAACTAATCTTTTATTTTCAATTTATGAACTAATAACTAATGATCCTATTGCGACCTAACTTTAAATAAATATACTGATTTTGACAAATATTCAGCGAAAAATATCCATTTATAAAATTTTATTGTAAACGTTTCTATTGCATAGACACTGAAGAAGGCGCCATCTAATGACAGTACGTTTAACTGACATGCATGACAGTTGTAGAATATTTTCTATATGCAGATTCATCTATTACGTACTTACGTACCCCCAATTCGCGTAAACTCGAAAAAGTGACCCATTTGCGTAGAAGTAGTTAAAGTATAAAGTATGTACTGTTGATTACGAGCGTTACCATCGTGAGACAAGGCCTGCGCGCTGATTACGTAACCACCTATGCTATGTGTGAGCCTACCATGACAGTAGTTATTACTTGACATAAACAGCTTGGCACCTAAGATCTCGAGAGAACGGAGCAAACGATAGAAAGAAAGCGCATTCGGATGGAAAGAGATGCAGTTTGCCGCTTGGAATTTGAGGCATATCTCAAATCGAGTCCGTATTGTATAATTAAACTCACCCCACGGTTTATTAATTGTATCGGTAATATTTACAGGAAAACTGATGTTAATGCAGCAGATTTTAAATAGCTTTTGAAAAGATTTTATCCAATTCTATTTAATAATACCTGTCATCATAGTGCCTATATAAGGTAACAATTATATTAGTAGTAACGAAAATATAATGACTAATTTAACGGTAGTAGAAAAGTAATTAAGAAGCTTTGCAGGTATAGGATGGATTAAATGAGCAATGCTGTATATAAGAATATGTATGCAAAAACGAAGCTTGTTTTCTGATAATAAGTGGCGAGTTTATATACACCCCAACTTGTCTTCACCAAAGTACTGAGGCAAAATAATAAAGCTGTAGCAAACCGTATGTATTCGGTACTGAGTAACGGGTGCGCCATGTAGTACCGAGTAACGAAACGTTGCACACGAATGCATTTCGTTACTCGTATTTTTCGTAGTATGGGCACCTACACTGTTTCAGTTCACGCAAAGACGCAAGTACCTACTGTTGATGCGTATAAATAAATAATTTTCGGCACCTATTTGTTGCTTTTTCATTATAATCGATGCATAATGGATTGCGATGTTATTGTGATATAACATAGGCTCACGGTTAAAATTTTCAAAATAGTAGATTCCGTCAACAGTTTACTTGTAGTTCTACACTTTACCTATTAAATCAAACTAAATTTAGAATAACTTAAACACAAGTCTGATATAGCATGTTATGAGGTATCAGAAGTAACGAGTACCGTAACGATACGATAGTAACGAGTAGTAATTGTTATAGTAACGAATATATACGGGTACGCTTTTTTTCTCGTTACTTTTACACCTCTACAAAATAAGCTGTCCCCACTACATTTTCAACTATGTCTATCGCGCATCAGTTTCTTATGGGTGGGGGTTAACATTTCCGGGGCCAAGCTGTTTCTGTCAAGTAATAGTTCGTAGTCAGCGCGCAGGCCTTGTCTCACGATGGTAACGGTACAAGTCTCAAATAAGTATCATGTTGTACGTTGTATACATTTTTATTTATGTTAGTTATGTTCTATAAAATTGTCATAAATTTAGGTTAAGAGGTTAGGGTGAGGGTAGGTGCTAGTAGACTGTACTGTACGCAGATAAGAGTGAACCTTTGTTCGACGGTCAATGATCACGACACTGTATTGATGCATTATTGGACTGAATTTAATATAAGGGTCGATTAACCCCGTTTTACTGACAATGAAATGTGTCATCATATTGCATACCAATAAATGAGAAATAAAACGGTTTCGTACATTTAAGCATACATATGTGTACATCAGAGAAATAGAGGAGATAAGTCTTTCGCAAGACTGGATCACAAGAAAGAAATTACTATCAGTGGAAAGCGTGGGTTGACAGCGACTGAGTTTAGTGCTGGCTGCGCGCTGATATCTATTCCGGGCGGCGTTAAGCGTGCCGCAGATAGAGGAGTGTGAGACTAGCAGTCTAGCTCTACGGTCTGCCAAAAATTCACAAACCAGGCATAGTATTTCGCCCCATTGTCACTACTATTGGATCTTCTACCTATAGGCTTGCGAAGTTTCTCTGCAAACTTTTACAATCACATGTTGGTTTAAGTGACTCTTATGTTAAGGACTTCTTTCCATTCCATTGATGTAGTATCCCCCTTCACCATGGTTCCTGTTAGGGATACTCTCGAGTAAATTCAGCAGATTTTTTCTAAGGATATCACTACTCCCTTTTACCATGTACTCACAACCACCTACTTCCGGTGGAATAACACCTTCTACGAACAAGCAGATAGGATAGCTATAGGATGCCCTCTCAGCCCGGTGGTCTCCTACTTTTACATGGTTTTTCTCAAGCCTAAATGCTGGTTTCATTACGTGGACTATACCTTCGTAGTATTGAGTTATGGTGATGAAGCCTTTGACAATTTTCTTCTCCACATCAGTGCTGTCCAACCCCGCATTTAGTTTACAATGGAGAAGGATGACAACGGAATACTTGCTTCTAATCATCATCCTGGACAAAAACGAGCCATGATTCAGACCCTTATTCACCGAGCTAAACGCATTTGTGAACCTTCTCTTTTACAACAATAGCTCTACATAAAAACGGTTACGGGTCGCATTGGGAAGTTATCACAGCATCAGAACGGTCTTTAAACAAACAAATCAGCTACGTAACCTCCTCAGATCAGCGAAAGACACCAGAGACCCTTTGATATCCGGTGGTGTTTATAGAATTCCTTATTCTCGTGGAGAAGTATACATTGAAACAATAAAACGCAGCATTAAGACGAGAATAACTGAACACAAACGCTACTACATATTTTGACCAATGACAACCATCTTGTTAAGTACGATGATACTTCTGTTGTCTACTACTTCGGAGTACGCATGCTAATTTACGCGAAGATCTTTCTTTGTTAGGACCATGTCGTGGACAAACCTATCTATCGTCTTTCCACAGTCTTGAGGAGAAAGGCTAATAGGCCGAAATTCCTTTGCGGAAGTATAGTAGAAATACTTCTACTACTACTACTTCTCAGCTACCGGATTTCGGGATGTGCACCACTCTCGTACCTGGGGATGCCTTAGGTACATGGTTTAGGGTTATGTTAGAGCGTGCTAGTCTCATCAAAAGACCTATGCTTGCCTCCTCCGCTCTTTGGAGAAGGACCGCTTAGATAGCATCTGGTCCCGGAGTGAGGGAGAGAAATTACAAAAGGATCTAGCTGCCCACTTGACACTATTGGAAGTGGCGATCCTATTGGCCAGCTGTCGGAACTCTCCCATTTGCGTGAAAGTTTCGCTAGAGCGGCCACCCTCGCTGGGAGGAGGATCGTCAGACACCCCAGATCTTAAAAAGTCTTGGTAGTGTTCCGATATCAAACAGGTCAATATCTAAACGTCCGTGGCAGCGAATGAGCAGTTCTGGAGCTTCACAGTTCCCGGAATAGCTCCCTGGCTTAGGATCGTGTCCAGTCTGGCTGTTTCAGCTCCCTTGCCATGTTACTGCATAACGAGACCCATGCAGAAGCTTTGGCCTCTCTAACTGCAGTTCGATTGTTTTCTCTCACACCTCTGTATGAGTCCGAAAGAGAGACAGAGATTATTTCACTAAATTGCTGACTTGCTTTACAATGGTCTTCTTTAACGAAATGCCGCCCGGGAGAGCAACCTTCACCGCCCCCATCACGTTACATCACTACCCAGTGCATCTGTTTTTTTCATTGTCTTTTAATCAAATAAACATCAGAATGAAACGATTGATGCAGCATTTATTACGCACCTGATTTTAAATATCGCGCTTAAAGCTTTACGATCGTTAGATAGGTACATGTATGGAAAATCGGATTCGTTTTATAGACCTGTCCTAAACGCGATTATTTCCAGTTTATGGAGGTGTTAACAAATGCCGAGAGAAATTTATAACACACTCGTTTATAAGGATGGCCGTTTGTAGTAGGTATCATCCCACGTGTGTGCATAATATGTACCTATATCAAAGTGCCCTTTATAGTCTATGTTTATCCATGTGTGCCTCCTGTATATTAAACGGCTAATCGCCAATAATAGTTGTCCTTTACAAACGTGCCGGTGACCTTTGCATAAAATTTCAAACGTTTTCTGGATGATAGATGTCAATAAACGCTAGAGAAATGTTGAATATACCTATCTATTATTTTTAAAATGGAAATTTGAATAATTGATAATGTACCACCCAAGCATCTTTCTCGTCATGTTCTTGTAAATCAAACCCAAAAAATTAAAAAATAAAATATGGATGGGACATGGGTGGTGGGAGGAGCTGCCAAGGAGTACACTTCATTTACTTCCTCTAAAGATGTGACCTTTAGTATGACCGGCGCAAAGTAAAAAAGAAACGGCACTAGGCTAGAAAAGGAAGGAGACAACTTGGAGCGACAGTCGCTATCGGCAACAAGGCTATAATTTGTAAAGTACTGTGCGGAAATTTTGACCACATTATTTGCTAATATTGCATTGCGTGAGTGTATTAGTATTACCATCGGTATTGTGCACAAATTAAGGTATGTTGCATATCTGCATCACCAGAACCTCACACGTGCATTTTTTATTTACATTTATTGGGTTTTAATGGGAAATAAATTTTATTTATGATTGTTACAGTAATATAATAACTTTGAATCTTTGCACTGGATATTTAACGTTTATTTTCGACTGTTTGTATTAGTTATGGTGAAACTAAACTTTTGGCAGGTACTGTATTGACGACTATATTAAACAGACAAGTGCGGAATGAATAATGAGCTCCGTATCTCTTCCTAGACTTCTGTCGTTGCGCATCCAGTACGTTGGAGGGGCACATCTCTACAGAGAGTAAATAGAGTATACGCTTGATGCTAGGACCGATATATTGCTTATATATTTTCTTTTTGAACGTCCTGTATAAAGCAGCAATTGTATATGTCATGCCTACATCGAGCCTAATGGCTCCTATTTTGATAGAACCAATGCACCCCCTGGAATTTTTTTGTGCCGGCTCCCTTATATGTTATACATCAATAAAAACAAATTTAGGACAATGAGCATCAATACATCCAACAGTAAATAAAATATTTTCGTATCATTTTTCATGGAAAGTTTGTAAAATTCTATTGACTGTAATTTAGTTCAGGTAATTGTTTTAATCCTCACAAACCCTCGACAATAGGATAACTTAATCAAGAAAACGCCAAACAAAGTTGCTCAACTTGAGTTGTAGTTCCTTTCTTATTTCTGATTGGGAAGCTTAATTCTCTTTTAAGTCAGCCTTTGAGTAAGATACTTAATTATTGTTTTACTATTTATATTCAATATTCTCTGTCTTCCTGTTAAGACCCAGCTGTTGTCGTTTCGTATTATTCGAAAACAAAGCGACACAGACGTTGTTATTTTACGTATAATAAATAATGGAACCCTATTACTTGATCCTGATCCTATATGTACGAGAACAAGGGCGTCGCCAAGGGGTGGCAACTGCCCCCCCCCTAGAGATCGAATATAGCTAGCCGCAAAGCAACCAAAGTGCGAGCAATTGACTTCTTTACCTATTAATAAATTCTGCATCGCATGACAAAACGTAAATAAATTCAATTCAAGCGTCCAACTTCTTCTTCTTCTACTGTCACTTTTAGCGGCGGTGATGTCGCGCCCCTAGCGGTTGTCGGTAGAACTCGTAGATTACGGCCACAAACTCTCTGGAATTTGGTAGCAGTTACTAGACCAGGTAGAATGTTACCATTCTAGAATTATGTTCGTTTGGGTATATAAAGGCGTGAGCCGCTGCGAGCGAGTCACTTTTTAATTAGAAGCGATCAACGAAACATGCTAAACAAGCGAATTGGAAAGCGAATATAAGACTACCGGCTTACCTGTGTTAGTCAATATTGATTTATATTTATTAAATAATAAGATTTCAGTGTTGAGTTGTGAATTTTCTGTGTGTCTCCATTCATCATCTTATCAAAATGGACATCAGAAAGTTTTTTGGTAAGTTATGTACTGCTTTAATCTTGGACTTGGAGCTAGTATTTTTATTTTTATTGCTCTTAGCTATTAACTAATTAATTACATAAAGTTTTATCAAAGCGTTTTGTTTTGCAGAAAGTTTGAAACGAAAAAAAACTGATGGATCAAGTAGCGACAGCGATGAACAGGACAAAGTAACGACAATATCGCATGTGTCTTCATCTGTCACCACAACCACAACAGGTTATATTCAGCCGCAGGAACTACCTAGACCAAGTTCCTCTAGATATCTGGCGCCGAATCCTAATTCATTAATGGATGACTGCAATGAAAATGATATCGGGCGATATGTTGGACGGGCACACATGTTAACAACCGAAAAGAAGAAGGAATTGATTGAAAACTGTTGGTCCCCTTCCGCGACATATAACTTTGCGGAAGATGCAAAACATTTAAAAAGAAAATTTAATTATTCTTGGTTGGAAACATACTCTCCATGGTTGGTATATTCCAGGCACCAAAAAGGAGCATTTTGTAAATATTGTGCGTTGTTCCCACCAAATCCAAATTCATTTAGAGGCATATTGGGATCATTTACTATAAGGCCTTTTTGTAAGTTCAAAGATATTCACGAGCAGTGCAAAGAGCACATTGAAACCCACTTCCATAAGGAAGCATTGAAAGCTGCTAAATATTTTCTCGAAGGTGTGCCTGTCGATTTGCAACTGAACAAATATTCCCAGGGAATTATTGAACAAAATCGCAAAATTATAAAATCTATTATTTCCTGCATTACATTTTGCGGGTCACACGACTTAGCACTGAGAAGTAAACATTATGATGAAGGTATTCTCGAGGATTTATACAGGCTGCGAATTGACGCGGGAGATTTGATTTTAAAGAAACACATTGAGCAAGGGAAAAAGAATGCAAGCTACCGTTCAGTGGAAATTCAAAATGAAATTATTGGTATTTGTGGAAGCGTTATTAAGGCTGATATTATGATAAAAGTGAAAGAAGCAGCAGCATATAGTGTGCTAGCAGACGAAACAGCTGATATTTCTGGCACTGAACAACTATCGATTGGGATGCGATATTTTGATAAAGAAACACAGGAAGTCCAAGAAATGTTTGTCGGATTCATT
This sequence comes from Agrilus cyanescens, assembly GCA_947389935.1. Classification (NCBI taxonomy): domain Eukaryota; kingdom Metazoa; phylum Arthropoda; class Insecta; order Coleoptera; family Buprestidae; genus Agrilus; species Agrilus cyanescens. The sequence continues at coordinate 7,317,266 of OX376713.1, read as the reverse complement.
GAGCTAAAAGATTTGGATGCGAAATCGATTGCACATAGCATAGATGAGTTTTTGACAAAGGAAGATCTGAATATAAATAAATGTGTTGGTTTTGGTTTTGATGGTTGTTCAACGATGTCAGGAAAAGACGGAGGGGTACAAGCGATCTTACGCAAAAAGTACACCAAAGCCCTCTACTTTCATTGCTCGTCCCACAAACTGAATCTAGTTATCAATGATCTAAATTCACTTCCTGAAATTAGAAATGCCATTTGAACCACTAAAGATACTATAAACTTTTTTCAGGAATCAGTTTTGAGAAGGAAGTTGATACCTAATATTTCCAGACTTTGCGAGACAAGATGGAGTGAGAAACACAAAACCATCAGAGTTTTTCAAGAAAATCTCAGTAATTCTGGAAGCCTTACAAACATTATCTCAGAAAGGAAATAGTGCAACTCGGAAAAGTGCCTTCCAACTGCATGCGGCTACTTCCAGAATTTCTTCATTCTCGGGATTATGTTGGTAGCCAAATACTCGGCTTTGATGGAACCCGTTGTCAACGTACTCCAATCTGTAGCTTTGGACGTGGTCAAAGCCTCGGAACACGTTAAAAGGATTTTACTTTTAATTAAAAACCACCGTGAAAATCCGGAAAAGGTGACAGACGAAATTATAAAGGAAGCTACTGCTGTTGCGGAGAAAGTCGGACTGGAGGAGGACATTACAACAATGCCGCGTATTACGGGGAAACAACGTCATAGAAGCAATCATCCAGCAGAAAGCCCTTCAGAATACTGGAAAAGGTCTTTAGTAATACCATACTTGGATTCAATTATCACCTCCCTTGAAGTACGTTTTGCTGAAGAAAACACGCCATCATTTGCATTATCTAAGTTACACTCGGCGCAGATGCAAAAGATGACAACTAAAAATCTGAAACAAACTTGTGAATCTATTGCCCAGTTTTATGATTTACCGAACATAAAGAATGAAATAGAACTTTGGCAGCAATTGTGGCACGATAGGCTTAATCAAACAAATCTAACATTTGTTGATGTCCTAATAGAAACAAATTCCTTCTTTCCCGAAACGGAAAAAGCATTGAAAATTTTGATCGCTTTACCATGCACGACCTGTACAGTAGAGCGATCCTTTAGCAGCCTCAGAAGACTAAAAACATGGCTAAGGAGCACCATGGCAGAAGATCGCCTTAATGGTCTGGCCATGATGAGTGTACACAGAGCTACAATAAATAAAAACCTAAATAATTTTAGTGATAAAGTGGTTGAAAGTTTTGCCAAAAATTCCCGCAGGTTATGTTTTAATTAAATATTTTTTTTGTTAAAATAAATAAGTATTCTACTATGTTTAAAAGTTTGATTTAGTTATTCTGCTGTCTGCTGCAGTCTGCTGAGGGCTTGTGAAGTTTTATACATTGATATTAGAACCGTTCTTATTATAAACGTCATCGAGGCAAAGACTTCCAAAGTGTAACGCTTCATGCTCTCGGCGTTCATATTTTTTATCCCCCATAATATTTTCCCATGGCCCCCCCCTTAGTCATAAGCTGGCGACGCCCTTGTACGAGAACGAATGGCCTGTTAGACTGTGCGACGAAATATGTATTACATACATATTGTCATGATATAGGGATGGTCATAATACAATTTTAAAAATATTAACAAATTTAGAAATTGAAACAAAAGTTCCAAAATATTTAAAAAAAAAATGTATTATTATTATTAGTTATGTATTATAATTGTTTATTTATAGTTTAAAATTGTAACAAAGAAAATTTAATTTTAAAATGTTTTGAAATGTCTGTTGCATTTCAAAATTATTATATCAATCTTGATTGTTTAAAAAAGAAAATTAAATTTTATTTGAAAGATCAAGAGACTAGAGAATTTGTTATGGTTACTAAGGGTTGAGACCTTAAAAAAAATTATTAAGTACAGAAATTAAGAAATTTAAAAAAATAAATTAAACCAAAACAACATTATTAATTTCAATTGAAGATATTTAAAGTGATGAAGTGATAAGTAATATTATGAAGACAACCACAGTTTTTAGAAAGTTCGAGATTATTTAAAAGGCAGCATTGATAGAACCATACCAGAAGAAGAATAAGTACAAGAAGAAGATTAAGATGAAGAGCCACTACAAAAGGTAAAATAGAAAAACTAATCTGGATGTGGAGTTGGAATTTTGGTCAAAGCTGATTTTCAATTGACATCGTGACAGTGTGAGAATAATATGTCTAAATAATTTAATAGAAAAACTTTTGACTTTATTAATTTAAAATTTTCATATTTATTAAAACAATTCTTTATAGTTCTAATTAGATTTAGTTATATAGTAGAATTTTAGAATTTAATTTCATTTTAAGGTTATTGTAATTTTTTGTTTATATTTTGGAAGTTACTCCGAGTAAAGAATTTTCATGCTCTTTGAATTCAGTAAATTAAATTAAAATTTTATATAAAAAATTGTTATGAATATCATCCAAATCTATCATAACATATTTAATAAGCCCCCACATCTCATATCATAACAATATATACATATACATAGGTACATTATTTCAACCCGAATGCAAAGCATACGAGAGTAAATGATGTTGATGCTTCGTGTTTGCTAATCCAACGACTGAAATTAATTTCAATTACGGACGAAATGGAACCAATTACACAATATGTACAATATTATAAATTATAGGACGTATCATGTTGTAAAGACTCCTAAAATATCGTCCTGGATAGAGGAAAAGACAGAAGGCTGGGGATGAAGAGAATGAGAGATATAGAGAGACTGTATTGTTACAGATTTCATACACGTGTGCAAAGTCATGGACAGTCTAGAAAAATCTGTAGCAACTAGACTTGGAGTGTTCGAGAAAATTCTAGTGTTTACTAGATGACGGCAAATAACTATCTAAGGAGAGCGATCGATGAATCTTAGTCAGTCAGTCATATGAGATAGAAATTACGAGTGCGCGTATCAAAGAGAAAAGAGCGGGTTTGTGATTTTGTTGTAAGTTAGTTGTTGTTTAGTGTTGCTATTGTGAAGTACATCGTTGGAGAGCCCTCTACGAACAGAAGCTGAATTTAATATTATAGAAGAAGTTCATCAAAGATTCTATAAGTTTCAACGAAGAACAAAGAATATCCAAGTGTGGAAAGCTCTTGAGTAGGAGAAGACCACTAAAGTAACATGCCAGTGATTAGAAGTCAGTCAGCGAACATGGAGTAACAAATGAAGGAATTGATGGAAATTCTCAAAGAAATGAAAACAAGCCAAGAAGAAATGAAGACCAAATGAGATCAGTCCAAGAAAAGCTAGAAGAAGAAATGAAAGCTGAAATCAAATCTGGACAGAAATAATTAAAAACAAAAATGAAGGCGATTTAAGAAAAACTGAAGCTACGACAGGAAGTAATGCAAGAGGAGCTCAAAACAATAAAAATGGAGCACAAAGAATTGAAAGAGAGAACTAAAGGGAGTAAGGACAGAAACGCAGATGTTAAACGATAGGTGAGGTTAGCTTGTCCTAGTGCATCCCAAAACTTTGCAGATCAACTGTCCAACCAAATGTTTATTGACGGAGACGAGACAGCGAAATTCAGCAAGCTCTTCGACCGTCATAAAACTGCGAGTCACACGCCCTAGAATAGAAAGCAGCGAAACAAGCATCGAAGACGACAAACTATTGACCGCTGACGACGACGGTGAAAAACTTCGTCAAGAGATGGTATTATTTATCCATAGTTTCTCAACCTTAACCTACTAAGTTATCTAACATCATTAACTATTTGAAAAAAAACGGCTGATATCCTCAGGAAACGTTCTCGCCAGTATAGCGAAACGTCGGATAACGATCTTTACCAGGAAATTTATCGAAGGTGGAGAGTCAATTCCTGACCACGGTTATCAAGCCTGAACAACAAATTTTCCTCGATCTTCCTTTACCCCTTTTTACTCCTGTTTTTGCCTATGGTATGATTCTATACTGTCCTTCTTGTCTCAGAATGGACCTACCGTATACGTGTATGTCCTTTTCGTTATTCGTTTTCATTGCGTTTTTTATTCCTTCTAATTTCTATATTTTTGTAACCTAACCTAACTTCTTTTTCGCGCTACTCACCGTTTGCGTTTCAGACCGTTATCATCATTATAGAAGGCCAGAGTGCTGATTTAAGGCGTAATAAAAAGTATTATAACTAACTAATTTAAAAAAATAAATAAAAAATGTAAATTTTGGTAGACAAAATGTTAAATTTTCCCAACTTTCCACATGTTATGATAATTTGAAGGAATTATCTAAATATTTCCTGTGTTGTTAATTGCTGGCCGAAATTGTGTTGTACAATGGTGGGATAATGACGTAATTTATAATTTTGTAAGAGCTTTACTTCACGATTACCTTCGGGGAAATGCTTTCATTCTATCTAAAATAATAACCGTCTTTTTTAAAATACCAAAATCTATTATACGCTCATAAGAGTTATAACAAGGATCCCCAAAACGTAGTTTACCATAAACTGTTAATTAAAAATATAAAGCCTCAGAGATCTGAAAATGCTTTTTAAGGCGTAAACTGTAGCTACACAAATGTTTACATAGTATACAATTCAGACTCTTTCCTTAGTTTGTTTGCAAATACTTTGGTTTATTTGTATATAAATATATATGCAGTACCTACGTGAAGAATATAAGAAAATTTTTTTTTGTTAGGTCTTTTCAGAATCTATTCATTCAACCCTACTCAACTCGATCGATCCTGAAAAAATTTTTTGTCTCTTTTTTTCTTTCTTCTGACTGATTATTTAAAATAAAGTAAAACATCAGCATGGGAATTAATTACTTTATGTAGAATGGTTTCCGGGCTGAGTTGCCGTGGTCTAGTAGGGTGAATTCCCGACGTTTCGTCCAAACCTGCGCTGGACATTATCAAGTAGCGATGTGAAATGGATGGAAGCTCGAGATCGAATGCTTCCATCCATTTCACATCGCTACGCTGTTATCGAAACGAATGAACATTTCCAATGCTCTGTTGGCGCAGTTTAGGCGCAATACGAGTAAATCCGAGTTTTGGCGCCGATTAATTACTGTAGATGAAACTTGGATACACCACTATACGCCTGAAAAAAAAAATACAGTCAAAACAGTGAGTGGACTGAAAAGGGACAACCGGCTCTAAAAAAAGCAAAATCTGTTTTTTCGGCTGGGAAAGTGATGGAGACTGCTATTTGGGATAGTCATGGGTCATGGAGTTATCCTAATCGATTATCTTCAAAAAGAGAAAACCATTACAGGAGCATACTACGCATCATTACTTGATGCTGAGTTGAAGGCAGAAATTGCGGATAAACGGCTACATTTGCAGAAAAAGAAAATCCTGTTTCACCAAGACAACGCCCCGTCTCACACCTCAACAATCGCCCTGGCGAAAATCCATAAATTACGGTTTGAACTGCTTCACCATCCACCTTATTCACCAGATCTAGCCCCAAGCGACTTCTTTCTGTTCCCTCAACTAAAAACTGCGCTCGGAGGACAAAGATTTTTGTCAAATGAGGAGGTAGGTAATCACCTTCGTGAACAATTATTTTGCAGAGAAGAACGCCGAGTACCATTTGGACGGATTAAAGAGGTGGGAGCATCGCTGGGAGAAGTGTATAGAATCACAAGAAGACTATGTAGAAAAATAAAAATAAATTTTAAGATAAAAATTCTTGTATCTATGTTAGGTCGGAAACTTTTCAGACCACCCTCGTATTAGCTATGTTAAAACTTACATATGAATAATTAACAAAAACAAAACATTTATTTTCTAATATTCGTATCAATATTTGCTTTTGCAAATGATTTCTGGGTACCATAATTTTTTAGCGCATTTAAAAAAAATGAGGTTAGAGCACGTAAACCCAGAGACCCGGGTTCGAATCCCGGCGGGGGTCTGATGACGGCAATAGATTTTTCGTCATTAATTTGAGGTAATTGTAGTTGCTTGAAAATCTTGATTCTTATTAATGTATTTAATATATTTAAAATCACAAATTTATTGTCCAATTATTTAATTAATTTAAACTCAACCACCAATAACCTAAGCTAACCTCATTTTTTCTTATCAAAATCACGAGAAAAGAAAAATCGGCACCGCTGGATTGAAACCATTACCATCGAGAATTCAAGGCCAAACAGCTTACGTGTGACGTCAATGCCAGTAGCTAATTTTGAAAACCTTTTTAATTTGGTAGACAAGAGATTTTATGGAACAAAAATTTTTTAAATCGCGGATTCTTGTAGAGGTCGATGAGCAAAAATTATAGAAATTTTTAACATTGTCAAAAGGTCTTTTCTTTTTTTCTTTATTGTAAAGGTGAGTGAACCGATTTCATAAAACTTTAGCTTTTTATTAGTACACAGCAGATGTATGTAAACATGCATCGAAAATCAATCTAATGTTTATTTTTTTTAAATTTGATGATTAACTATGTATTTATAAAACTTTTACTGCAATCAAAATTTACATCTAGCGTGCACCTACACTATAGTGTTAGTGTTTTGCAAAATGAGTTTTCTGACCTTTCGGCGCTTATGTAACGAACACCACGATAGATACAAAAAAAAAGTAAAACGACCATTTGTTGAGAATTGAATTGAAAATATTTTTAATAAGAATGATTACATAAATAATTTTGGAAGTGACGTTTTATTTAATTTAATAGTTTTTTAGTTTGAAATAATACGTATGTTGTCGCACCAGGTTACATGGAGTCACTCTACCTGCAGCAAGGATAGGCCCCTCTTTGGCAGACTGAATAATGAATAAGATTCCTTCTCATACAAGTATGACGTCATAAGTAAGACTACGTATCCTAGCCATGTGGTCCATTAAGAAAAAGTAGGTTAATTTAAAAAATGATTGTACCGAACAATTGTCGTTGTTTAAAACATCGTAAATTGAAACGAAGCTTCTATAGGCGTTCCTTTTACTGAACTGAGACCCATTACGGAAGATGAGCCTACACGACATCGAAGCCATAATCTAAAACGCTATTACTTTTTATCGTGTATTAATTTTAGAACAAAAGTAGAAATCTTACCTAACGAAACCCGTAATAGATACAAAAAAGTATATAGACCTTTATTTGTAGAGAATTGAATTCTCTACAAAGAAGTCAAGGACTGCATCCCTCTATCTCTTACAAGTAAAAGACGAAGACAAAGACGCCTCTGTGGTACATTAAACGTTCAACGGTAACCTTTGCTCCCATCTCCGAGAGTCACTCTGCTGGCAGCCTTTTGAGCTGTCAGACAGTATCCGAGGTTAGTCCCGCGGGAAGACCACACGCTGCTTACTCATACTGAGTTATTCCGATTCTACTTCACGAGGGTAAAACCTGCAACCTCAATAGAGAGGTGTGGTAGAGGTTTCAAGAAAGTGCCCTCGACCGTCACTCTTCAAAGGTTGCTAGAGTAGCCTGGCCTACTGAGTGCCGAGAAAAAGAGTTCCCTCCACATGTAAACGGGCGGGCAGCCGTTTGTGGGTTTGATTAATTAAGTTATGGTGGTATCCGTGGACAGTCGACGGGCGACTGAGGCACTGGAACTGGGGTACTAGTTACTTTCGGTCTTATTCCGATGTCCCACAGCTACCTGCCATTTTAGGAGCCAGACCGATTTCCTAACATAAATATCCGAGGCTAGTCCCGCAAGTACACCATACTTAAATATCCCGCAGCTGATCCCACCCTACATGGGTAAAGACTGAGGCGTCAGTAGAAAGGTGTAGTAGGAGTAGGGGACCTTCGAAAGCGGCCTCGACCGTCACTCGTCAAAGGTGGCTGGGGTAGCCCATCCTACATGAGTGCTAAGAAAAAGAGTCCCCTTCGCGTGTAAACTGGCGGACAGTCTTTGAGGTGTCATAGAGATTTAATTAAGTTAGGTTAAGTTATGTTAGTATCCGTAAAGAGTCGACAAGGAACTGAGTTGGGGTACTAGTTACCTCCGGTCTTATTCCGATGCCCCACCGCAAGCTGCTATTTTAGACGTCGGACCGATTTCCTATCATAAATATCTGAGGAGAGTCCGCGGGTACACCACACTTAGATTTGCCTTAGCCGATGCTACCATACAATGGTAAAGACCAAGATGTCAGTAGAAAGGTGTGTTAGAGAACCCTCGAAAGTGGCCTCGACCGTAACTCGTCAAAGGTCGCTGGGGTAGCCCGACCTACATGAGTGCTTAGAAAGAGAGTGTCTCCTTCAGGTGTAAACAGGCGAGCATCCTTTTGAAATGTCGTTGAGATTAGGTTATGTTATGTTAGTAACCGTGGAGAGTCGCCGAGGGACTGAGGTACTCGGTAGTCAGGTAGAAACTGCCTCAGTTAGTATATCTGCGTTGCCTCAGACGGACATAATGGCTTTAATTTTATGACCTGCCTCAGTTGGTATGCGTTCTCGAATATCTCATTTGCCTCATTTGAATACTTCCACACATTTTATTTATTCGCCTGTAATTTCACACCTCATAACTTCCTTTTTCTATCTCTTTTTTTTTTCTTCATCTGACATGAACAATATAAAAATCCATACGTGTTATTTATTACAAGGGAAAGTAGTAATGGAACAAGTATCACGTATCCTATTCTTAGATTGCTTATTGATGATATTATAATGAATTTGAATAGAAATCATTTCACAGAAATAAAAAAAGATCCTACTCCAACTTTTCAAAAAACTATTAAAAAAGTCATTAACAATTCAGTAGCCCTAGTTTCAGATAAACATAGTTATTTCCTATCAATTATGAATCCTCAACCCCCTAAACTATATGGTCTCATAAAACTACATAAAACAAACTTCCCGATTAGACCAGTAGTCTCTTTTGTTCAAGCCCCTTGTGTTAATATTTCAAAGTTTTTAGTAAATAAAATTAAACAGTTAACAAATTTCAAACCTATTTATACATTGAACAATTCCTTAGATCTAATTGACAAAATTTCTAACATATCTTTACCGAATAATTGTAAATTGGTTTCTTTTGATGTTTGTAATCTTTTCGCTAGTATCCCGCCGAACGAAGTTATCATAATAGTCAAAACACATCTAGAAACTAATAAGGTAAACCCCATAATTATAGATGAATTAATAAACATGTTAACAATTTGTTTGAAACAAAATTACCTAGTATTCAATAATACATTTTTTGAACAACAACAAGGTTTAGCCATGGGCAACCCGCTGAGCCCATTATTAGCAGACATGTTTATGAATGATTTAGAAATTATTATATCTACCAATAGTTTATTTAAAAATTGTATATATTGGTACCGTTATGTTGACGATATTTTGGTAGGTTTCAATGGTACGAATAGACAATTAACTAAATTATTTAATACACTAAATGCTTTACACCCTAAAATTAAATTTACGTTGGAAATGGAAGAGGATAAATCTATTAATTTCTTAGACTTGATGATCCATAATTTAAACAATAAACATTCGTTTTCTATTCATCATAAGGCATCCCAAACTGACACCATAATACATGCAAAATCATGTCATCCTATGTCCCATAAACTAGCTTTCTTTCATTCTAGTCTTCACAGACTTTTAACAGTACCAATGTCTTTAGAACATTATAACAAAGAATTAAACCGGATTTATTTAATTGCAATCAATAATGGATATGAACCCTCACTAATCAAGTCGTTACTAAATAAAAAACAAGAGAAAAATACCTTAAACTTAGTTTATCCGATTAATAATATAAATATTTCAAATAAATTCTACTCAATACCTTACTTAGGTAATATATCTACTACTTTAGGCAAAGTTCTATCAAAATTTACAGATGCTCGTATCTCTTTTAAAACGAATCATACCCTAGGAAGTTATATTAAAAATAACAAAGACGTCACAAAAAAGGAACATAAGTCAGGCATATATCAGTTGAACTGTGGCACTTGCAATAAAGCTTATATCGGACAGACAGGTAGATGTTTTAAAGATCGATTGAATGAACATAAAAAATGTTTTGATAATAAGAACTGTAATAATTCTACATATGCTGAACATTTACTGTTAAACAACCACAATTTTAATGAAAACTTTAAAATTTTACATGTTCAGAAAAAAGGTTTGAAATTAAATTTATTAGAGTCCGTAGAAATAAATAAATTAAATAAGTTAGGTTTAATTTTAAATGACCAGACAGATGTGGTTAATTCCCCATTATTAAATTTGTAAAAGTTTTAATTATTTTAACTATTTGATCTTTCCCTACCCCCTCCTTTTAACTCATAGGTATATAAGTAGTTTTAGTTTATGTTGTTTTTGTATTACTTCACCACCTGAAGAAGACACTGTGTGTCGAAACATTTGTTGTGGTAACAATAAATAATTTGTAACTCATCTAAAGTGTTTTATTTATTGATATTATAATGAAATGGTAAATTAAATATAGTTGACAGGGGTACTGTATTCGTGCCCTTATGACGGTAATGACAAGCCACCCCTTATTTGTGTTTAATGTTGAACCACTTCAATTTGTCGACTTGTATTTAAGTTAACGATTCTATATCTTCCATCAGAGTCCGTTAAGCTACGATTCCGGGTAATTACATTTTCCAGAAAGCTACTAGACAGACAATCTTTTTATATTCCCTTGAGAATCATCTAGTCCAAGAAAATCTTTAACTATTAAATTTTTTTTTTAAAAAGTAATATTTATTTTCCGTGAAATTAATGTTAATGTAAAAAAATTTGTATAGACTTACCAGTAGTGTAAGATGACCGGTTCTAATTCAGAGGAGGAAAGGTTACTTAAGGTCAAATTGACGGAAGGTCATTGACTTTAAACTTGTGTGTATGTAGTGGTCGAATTTTTCACAATGAATTGAAACATATGTACATGTATCGGTAATGTGAAATTAAATACGTCTGCAATCGTCTGAAGTTTACGATTTTTATGATAGAAAGTTTTAAATACGTCTACAGCCGTTGAAGTGTCATTGCAATGTTATTAGAGGAATGATGTTAGGTATTTGGTTACACTTACACTGATTAATGCAATTGCAATTGTACGTGATTCATGTAGATATTGTGATGGGGAAGGATGGGAAAGAAGTGCAGTTGTAAGCAGGTAGACAATCGTTAAAGTAGTGAAAAGGAGGAGAAGGCAGAAGTAGTTGAGAAGATTGGTTTGAGAATGGATGTAAGAAGCAGTAGTAAAAGTAGTAGTATCGATGAAGTTTGTGGTGCTACAAAAGAAGTAGAGTATTGGAATAATGCGGGCCACATGGAAGGATTGAATGATGCGCAGCGTAACACTGTGTTACATAGAGGAGATTACGTAGACACAGAGGAGTATACTGTAAATAAAGCAAATAAGTATGTAAGTGATGTGAGCTCAATGAAAGGGTGGAACGTAGCTCGAAAACTCTTCAAATGTGAAACGAACTTCTCAGCATGTTCTGCGTATGTGCTGTACTGCGATAGGAATAATCTTCGCTACCTACCAATGTGTTGGAGCTGTCGATATGGGGGAATTAATGGAGGAATTGTGTCATTATATACACGAGTTCCGAATTTATGGATGTTGGAAGTGTATATCCATGGCGAAGTTCACATTCATTGCGGATGGTGTGGTGAGATGTGCAGGTACGAGTCTGTTTGCAGTGAGAACCACCGTATCACAAATAAGACCGTAAGAGTGGTATGAAAAATTAGTACATGAAAATATGGATAATAAGGTGTAGTATAAGAAGACAATGAAGTATTTAATGAAATACTTCAGCGTAAAAAATGATGGGGGTAAAAGTGTAAAAATGAAGCTTTAGAAATTTTTTTGAAGCAGAAGGAGTTGAAATCGGGTAATAACATATGGTGTGGGAAGAAGGTCCCTAAGTGGAAGTACCCGAATCTGAAAAAAAATTTTAAAAAGAAAAATACAGTTGACAAAAAGTTGACACCTTTAAGCTTAAAAAAAATAGAAGCAGTTAAAAAAAAAAGTGTTCCACTTGGAAAATGTAAGTTGAACAGTGGGCTAAATGATCCCACCCTGAAAAGTCAAGAAATATTTTTTTAACGTGTTTCACCCTCATACTTTTACCCCCGAAAAGTGTATGAAGGGTAGATGATAGGGAGAAAATGTCTGAGTAAAAAATCCAATTATAAGCGAGTCAGGTCTAATCCTGACTGACTTTATTACAATAAATTACAGCTATTTATACAAAGTTTATTTACATATGTCTTGTGGTAGAATGCGCCGTCAGCCATTTTCGCTAGTGTGCGTATTTGCTTTTTATACAAAGTTTATTTGCATATGTCTTGTGAGTGTGCGTATTTACTTTTTATACAAAGTTTATTTGCATATGTCTTGTGGTAGAATGCGTCGTCAGCCATTTACAGTAGTGTACGTATTTGCTTTTTATACAAAGTTTATTTGCATATGTCTTGTGAGTGTGCGTATTTACTTTTTATACAAAGTTTATTTGCATATGTCTTGTGGTAGAATGCGTCGTCAGCCATTTACGCTAGTGTACGTATTTGCTTTTTATACAAAGTTTATTTGCATATGTCTTGTGAGTGTGCGTATTTACTTTTTATACAAAGTTTATTTGCATATGTCTTGTGGTAGAATGCGCCGTCAGCCATTTACGCTAGTGTGCGTATTTGCTTTTTATGCAAAGTTTATTTGCATATGTCTTATGGTAGAATGCGTCGTCAGCCATTTACGCTAGTGTGCGTATTTGCTTTTTATACAAAGTTTATTACCTATTATGATTGTTATTGAAATATGCACAGTTTGGTTAGCAAAGTGCTGCTGGTATACAGGTGTTAATCAGGAAGTATCCACACCTCACTCTACAGCCATTTACGCTAGTGTGCGTATTTGCTTTTTATAAAAAGTTTATTTACATATGTCTTGTGGTAGAATGCGCCGTCAGCCATTTACGCTAGTGTGCGTATTTGCTTTTTATACAAAGTTTATTACCTATTATGATTGTTATTGAAATATGCACAGTGTAATGAGCGTATGTGTGCGAGAGTGGGCAGTGTAGCGAGCGTATATGTGTACGAGAGCGAGCAGTGCGGCGAGCGTGTGTGTGTGCGATAGCGGCGACGAGAACCGACAGCAGATAAGCGGAGCTCAAAGAATGCCGGCGTCGGTCGGCGCTTTGATGACGATAAACAAGGCCATAAATTAGATGAACACAATAGGCACTCCAGTAAAGTCTAGTATGTAATTCTGGAACTTTCTGGATTGTTCCTAATCAGTATAAATACCTGTTGACGTGGCCAGTAGTCAGTCAGTTTACAGTGAGCTTCCGAACGAATGATATAAATACCGAACTACGATATATAGTGATATAAATACGCAATTTTCCTTGTGATATAAATAAGTCGTTGAATTGATAATAGTGTTTAAGTATTCTATTAGTGTTTAAGTGTTAAATAAATAGTTGTAAAATAAATATCCGTTAAATAAATAAGTTCTACTAGACAAGTCGTTACATTGGTGTCAGGTGTGGGGTGCTCAGCCAATCGATCCCCCAAAGAAGAGAATTATCTAGTAGAAGGAAAATTGTTAAATAAATCAAAATGCCTAAAAAGTTGTTGGATCTGAAAGTTGCCGAACTGAAAAGTGAACTCGAGGAGCGAGACGAAGATACGTCTGGTAACAAGCTCACCTTACAAGGGCGGCTCGAGGAAGCATTGATACGAGAGGGTTTCGATCCGAATACCTACGAATTTGAGGATGAACTAGAAAAGAAATTAAAGGAAAATTCAAAGGAACTAGAAAAGAAATTAAAGGAAAATTCAATGGAATTGGAAGGGAAACTGGAAAAGAAATTAAAGGAAAATTCAATGGAATTGGAAGGGAAATTGAAAGAAAATCTGGAAAAGAAAATGGAAAACCTGGAAGAGAAATTAACCAAAAATTCAAAAGAACTGAAGGAAAATTTAGAGAAATTCGACGCAAAATTGGCTGAAACAGAACAGAATTTTGCAGGAAAATTTCAAGAAATAGATTCACGAATTAAGGAAATAGAAGAAAGGCTTCTAAGTACGACAATGTCCGAACAGATCGATAATGAAGCTAGAAGTGTGAAGCAGGAGAATGGGCACGGTGTTTCATCGAAAGCATATACGAAGCCACCTAAATTCGACGGGAAAACATCATGGACCACTTTCCTTAAGAAATTTGAAACGGCCGCAAAGTCGAACGCATGGACGTTGGAAAATAAAGCCTCCGAGCTGGTCTGCGCGCTGCATGGTAATGCCGAGGAGATTTTGGATACCATACCACCCGAGAAATTGAACGACTATGAACATCTAGTGAAGAAGTTAGAGATGCGGTATGGTCAGGCACATATGACGAGCGTCAGTCACGTGCAGTTAAGAAACCGACGTCAGAAGGCAGGGGAAAACCTGCAAGAATACGAGGCCGATATCGCTCGTCTGGTCCGCCTCGCGTATCCAGGTACTCCCGACGACACGCTAGAAAAGTTGGCTGTCGACTCTTTCATCGATGGGTTGAGGGATGACGACATACAACAGCGACTCCGATTAGATAGGCCAAAAACACTCGCTGACACGTTGGCTCGGGCACTGGAGTATGACGTCGTTAAACAGGCATCGCAACGGCAGGGTAGAGTGCGTGAGCTAAGGGAGGAGCCCGACGGTCGATACGAAGACAGACTAGAAGAAATAGTTAACAGGATAGTAGGAAAATTAAACAAGAAACCGAGACCAATACGATGTTGGAACTGCGGGAAATTGGGACACGTAAGAACCGCTTGCAAGAACGAAGAGGTTACTCAAGAGCGCGTGCCCCGAGTTCCGGAAAACTAATCAGGGACGACGCGGCGGCGCAAACGTCGGTCCCGGGACACGAGGCCCCAGGTTTAGTAGCACTGACTAAGACAATGAAAGATCGAACTGACAGCCTTTTTCTCACTGGACTCATAAACAGGAAGCAGTGTTCATTTCTGCTGGATACTGGAGCTAGCAGAACGATCATAAGGCCCGGAATATTGACCGAGCCCAGTAAACTTCTGCCAACGCAATGGAAGCTCCGTACCGCCACTGGAGAACAAGTAGTAGTCAGGGGTGAAAGTTACGTCAACATCGAAATGGGAAGAACGTCTTTTAAACACTGCGTGTTAGTGGCAGAAATAGAGGACAATGTAATACTGGGTTTGGACGTCCTCCGAAAATATGACTTCTGCTTGAATTTCCGGAGAAAGAATGTGACACTGAACGGCGAAACGTTCCAGTTACACGCCCAGGACACTGCCATGCCACAAGTTAAAAGATTGAGTTCAGGGATGCGCAAAGTTCAAGGTATTCCGGAGGCGTTGTTAAAACTGTACAAGGAGGCGGTTGAAAACCGTAATCAACCTGAACAACGTCGAATAAGGGAACTCCTTGTAGAGTATCAGGACGTGTTCGCATTAGACAACGGCAAGAAAGGACGAACCAACATCGTCGTCTATAAAATCAACACTGGCGAAGCGCAGCCCATCCGTCAGAGACCGAGGAGACTACCACTGGCCAAAAAGGAAGAGGCCGAAAAGATTATAAGCGACATGCGGAAGGACGGAATAATAGAACCATCGACCAGTCCATGGACGTCGCCGGTAGTTTTGGTTAAGAAGAAGGACGGATCTACACGCTTCTGTGTTGACTACCGCCAGCTAAATAATGTCACCAAGAAAGACAGCTACCCCTTGCCACGCATCGATGATACCTTGGACACGCTTGCGGGGTCGACAATATTCTCAACGCTAGACCTTAAAAGTGGATACTGGCAAGTAGACCTGGATCCTGAGGCCAAAGAGAAGACGGCATTTTCGATCGGAACCGGGCTGTGGCAGTTCAACGTGATGCCGTTCGGGTTGTGTAATGCGCCAGCCACATTTGAACGACTCATGGAGACGGCCTTGAACGGCTTGATTGGGAAAACTTGCCTGGTATACCTTGACGACATAATCGTGATCGGAAAAGACTTCGACGATCACCTGAAAAACTTGGAAGAGGTACTTCGAAGGCTGCGTGATGTCAACCTTAAATTAAGCCCCAAGAAATGTCAGCTATTTCAGGAGACAGTGAACTACCTGGGGCACGTAGTCACGAAGACCGGCGTTTCAGTCGACCCGCAGAAGATCACAGCCGTACGAGAATGGCCAGTACCTACTGACGTACATCAGGTCAGAAGCTTCCTTGGCCTCTGTACTTACTATAGACGCTTCGTTCCTGGATTTGCCAATATTGCCAAGCCATTGACTCGACTAACCGAAAGTGGCAGACCATTCTGCTGGGAACCGGACTGCCAATCTGCCTTCGGAAAGTTAAAGCAAGCTCTCGTTTCCACACCCGTGTTGAGTTATCCGATACCAGAGGGGAAATTTGTTTTGGACACCGATGCTAGCAATGTTGGGTTAGGTGCAGTACTCTCACAAATACAACACGGAGAGGAAAAAGTGATCGGCTATTTCAGCAAGACCCTATCCAAGCCCGAACGAAACTACTGTGTAACCCGACGAGAACTACTGGCAGTAGTAAAGAGCGTGGAGCACTTTTATAAGTACCTGTATGGAAGGAAGTTCCTGCTCCGAACAGATCATGCTGTTTTACGGTGGTTACTGAGTTTCAAGAATCCAGAGGGTCAAGTTGCGCGTTGGATAGAAAAGCTCCAAGAATACCACTGCAAGCGCCTGGAGGAACATGAAGAAGTCCGGAGGATAACCGTCACGGATGAACAATGGCATCCTGATAACATCAAGACGGAACAGGGTTCTGATCCGGTCCTGAGCTTGTTTCGGAAATGGAAGAATGAAGGCAGGCGACCGATCTGGCAAGAGATCGCCGCTAAATCTGGGGAGGTAAAATCGTTGTGGGCCCAATGGGACTCCATTGTTGAGGAAGATGGACTCTTGAAGCGGAAAGTGGAAAACCAGAACGGTACTGAGAGCAAACGTCAATTGCTTGTATCGAAGAGCCTGGTAAAGGAAGTCTTGAAGTGCCTCCATGACGATGCTTCGGGGGGACATTTTGGTGTTAACAAGACCCTTGGAAGAGTCCGTGAGCGGTTTTACTGGGTCAATTGCAAAAAGGACGTTGAAGACTGGTGCAAGAAGTGCACAACTTGTGCAGCCAGCAAAGGACCGCAAAGACGACGGCGTGCTCCTATGCGCCAGTACAATGTCGGCAGTCCATTCGAACGGATTGCCATTGACATCGCAGGACCGTTTCCAGAGACCGATGGTGGCAATAAATACATCCTGGTGGCAATGGACTACTTCACGAAATGGGTTGAAGCGTACGCACTCCCAAATCAGACAGCCACGACAGTAGCGGAGGAGCTCGTAAACCACCTGATCAGCCGGTTCGGCGTTCCCATGGAGCTTCATTCTGATCAGGGTCGGAATTTTGAGTCCGCCGTGTTCCAAGACATCTGCAAGACATTAGGCATTCACAAAACCCGGACAACACCTCTGCATCCTCAATCAGACGGCATGGTAGAACGAATGAACAGGACCATTAACAAGTACTTGTACAAAGTGGTCTCCAAACACCAAAGAGACTGGGATCGCCATCTGCCACTGTTTCTTATGGCATATCGATCATCGATTCACGAAACTACTGGACAAACACCAGCAAAGGTACTGTTTGGTCGGGAGCTACGGTTACCATGTGACCTGAAATTTGGCTGCAAACCTGGTGAGGACGTTGCCGGAGAAGACTACGTTAGTGACCTTCGCAGAAGACTTGACCATATCCATGAGGAAGTACGTTCCCGAATGCAGATAGCTAGCGACCGTATGAAGGACACCTACGATATACGGGCCACTGATGGAGGTTTCCAGGAGGGAGACATGGTGTGGTAATACAATCCACAGCCCCGTAAAGGTCTTTCGCCGAAGCTACAGCAGCACTGGGAAGGTCCATATACAATCGTCAAGAGAATAAATGACGTTATTTACCGGATTCGACGCACACCAAATGGAAAACCGAAGGTTGTCCATTTTAACCGTTTGGCCCCATATGCCGGTGACAATCACGAAGAAGCACGGATCAGGCTTATGCAAGCTCGTTCTCCGGATCCCCAGTATGACGAGTTTATGGCCACGCCGAGCTTATATGCCAATTCCAGATTCGGTGTCACCTCCGAGAGATCCGAAGATTTGTTTTCTGCTTCGGACTCGCTGGTTCATTGTGTGGCCAAAGACTTGAGGATGGATCGCGGTATTGCCACCGTATTCAAGAAGAAGTTTGGCCGCTTGTCAGAGCTGCGGGACCAACTCGGAGGTGGAAAGAAAGTGCTAAGTCTGGTGGACGGGCACCGATCCATTTACTACCTGGTTACTAAGGAGGCGTCGTCTGAAAAGCCCACCTACCGCTCGTTATGGAATTCGTTGGTGGAACTAAGAGACCAACTGCTATCCACAGGTACCACAAGGTTAGCCATGCCAAGGATAGGATGTGGGTTGGATGGACTGAACTGGAGAGTGGTGCGGAGCATGTTGGAGGTCCTGTTCCGGTGGAGCGGCGTCGAAATAACGGTATACATCAATAATCCCCAACGAGATCCCGCACAGCCAAGGACGGTGGATTGCTACTTCCATATGACGACTGGGTGCCTTAGGGGACAGAATTGCAAGTACCGGCATGATCCTTCGAAGGAACGGAAGATGTGATCCGGGACGGATCACTCTTAAGGAGGGGGCAGTGTAATGAGCGTATGTGTGCGAGAGTGGGCAGTGTAGCGAGCGTATATGTGTACGAGAGCGAGCAGTGCGGCGAGCGTGTGTGTGTGCGATAGCGGCGACGAGAACCGACAGCAGATAAGCGGAGCTCAAAGAATGCCGGCGTCGGTCGGCGCTTTGATGACGATAAACAAGGCCATAAATTAGATGAACACAATAGGCACTCCAGTAAAGTCTAGTATGTAATTCTGGAACTTTCTGGATTGTTCCTAATCAGTATAAATACCTGTTGACGTGGCCAGTAGTCAGTCAGTTTACAGTGAGCTTCCGAACGAATGATATAAATACCGAACTACGATATATAGTGATATAAATACGCATTTTCCTTGTGATGTAAATAAGTCGTTGAATTGATATTAGTGTTTAAGTATTCTATTAGTGTTTAAGTGTTAAATAAATAGTTGTAAAATAAATATCCGTTAAATAAATAAGTTCTACTAGACAAGTCGTTACAACAGTTTGGTTAGCAAAGTGCTGCTGGTATACAGGTGTTAATCAGAAAGTATCCACACCTCACTCTACAGCCATTTACGCTAATGTGCGTATTTGCTTTTTATAAAAAGTTTATTTACATATGTCTTGTGGTAGAATGCGTCGTCAGCCATACTTGACTTACAAAATATAAAACGATATAATATAACAGAATTTTATTTAATATAATATAATATAATATAAAACATCATTGAATTTTAATCATTAAATTTACTCAGTAAAGCAGACTTAAGGTTAGCCAGCTTATTTTCGATTTCTTGTACCTCCTTTCTCGTCTCAACTACCGATCTGGTGTGGGAAGAAGGTCCCCGAGTGGAAGTACCCGAATCTGAAAAAATTTTTGAAAAAATAGAGTTGACAAAAAGTTGTCTCCATTACGCATAAAAAAAATAGAAGCAGTTAAAAAAAAGTGTTCCTCTTGGAAAATGTAATTTGAACAGTGGGCTAAATGATCCTACCCTGAAAAGTCGAGAAATATTTTTTTAACGTGTTTCACCCTCACACTTTAACCCTCGAAAAGTGTATAAAGGGTAGATGATAGGGAGAAAATGTCTGAATAAAAAATTTTTAGTCTTCCATGAAGAACAATTTGCTTCCAACGAAACTTAGAGGACGTCTGTAATGGGAGAAGTTGTGGGAACACCCTGTATTATGTACAATTCGGAAAGTATCACACTCTGTACAGCAGAATCTAAATTCTGCTGACAGAGAATTGTAACAGTTCTAGCCGCTAAACTAAGTCAGAACACAAATACGCATACTAGCGTAAATGGCTGACGATGCATTCTACCATAAGACATATGTAAATAAACTTTGTATAAATAGTTGTAATTTATTAAACTAGGTCAGAACACAAATACGCATACTAGCGTAAATGGCTGATGATGCATTCTACCATAAGACATGTAAATAAACTTTGTATAAATAGCAAATACACACACTAGCGTAAATGTCTGAAGGCGCAATCTACCATAAGACATATGTTTGAATAAGCAATGGTTCACACCTTACATGAGCCATGTATCAGAACTTTTATGTATGTGCTGCTGGTATACAGGTGTTAATCAGAAAGTATCCACACCTCACTCTAACTTACATTGTCATTTATAGCTCAAACAACTTCTCTTTCTAGTTCTTCCTTCTTCGCACAAACACTTGTGCTGATCTTAACTTTACCCCACTCATATCCTCCTCCTCGAAATTGTATAAATACTCAAGTTTTCACAACGTTCAGCACAGACCGCTAACACTGTCTTAACAATAATACAACAAATACAACAACAAAAAAATGGTTTACTATACAGTACTGTTTCTTGGCTCCGTGCCAACTGGTATAAATATAAGGGTGGACACCATAGTTTTCGAAAGTACCACTCCTGGAGGGTCGAAGTTATGGAAGGTGTCCGACAGAAGACCGGTCGGAGCCTTCTGCGAACACCTAGAAGCCCAGCTGTCATGGACCTCTTTTCAGGGGGCACTGGTCGTCTGTGCCATGGACCACGGGGCGGCGGTCTATATTAAAAATTTTTATTGAATTTGTTTTTTATTATATATACCTAGCTGTATTGTTTTTATATATTAAACTAAATAAAATGTTTTTATTTATAATTTATATTCTCTTTTATTTCTTTAATTACAAAATATAAAACGATACAATATAAAAGAATTTTATTTAATATAATACAATATAATATAAAACATCATTGAATTTTAGTCATTAAATTTACTCAGTAAAGCAGACTTAAGGTTAGCTAGCTTATGTTCGATTTCTTGTACCTCCTTTCTCGTTTCAACTACCGATCTGTTCAACTCCTCCAGCTCCTTCTCTTTCCGCTTCATATACTCAGTCAATGAAGCGGCCTTTGTCTCTCTTTCATTCAGTACCACTTCTCGTCGCCGCTTTTCCTCCTTAACACTATTTATGGCTTCTCCTACTTGGTCCACTATCTTGGAATAATCGAATGGAGCAGCCGACAACCTTCGTGTGTACGATCGCTTCTTCGGCTTCATCGATATCGACTTCGTTCCCGCCACCGCCATCGTAGAGGTGCTAGCCACAGGCTCTGCCATCGTTGCCGTGGTAGTACCTCCAACACACCCCTCACCTTTAGCGGATGATGTGAAGGAATCGTTTGGAAAGAAGTTTTCCAATATATCAGCCAGCTCGGTTTCGTTCATATTTAGCTCAGCAGCTAAATCAACACCGTTACCCTGTTGTCTAGCACTCATCTTACCACACCGTACCCACTACAGTTTCAGTATATATTCCTTTCGCCCTCTCCTTATGCCATCTCCACCTTACACATCCCTCCCCTTTTCCTATAGCTATTTATTGTCCCTCGCGTTCAGTATTCCTCAGTCGTTGTCGAGATATACCTCTTACCGCTAGCCGCTATGATCCCTTGTCCGGACTGTGATGCTTCCTTTACGCGATCTGATAATTTAAAAAGACATCGATTAACTTCTTGTCGGAAACGAGCACAGCTCCAACGTACATCGCCTCTACCGAAGAAAAAACTTAAAATTGCTACGCCTGCTGGTTCTTCTGACCGCTGGTGTGATACTTGTAACATTTACGTTCCACA
Organism: Agrilus cyanescens; assembly: GCA_947389935.1. Taxonomy (NCBI): domain Eukaryota; kingdom Metazoa; phylum Arthropoda; class Insecta; order Coleoptera; family Buprestidae; genus Agrilus; species Agrilus cyanescens. The sequence continues at coordinate 7,295,424 of OX376713.1, read as the reverse complement.
ACATTCCTACAACGGTCACCTTCGCAGCCTCAAGCATAAACAAACTTGCTGCTCTCCTCTTGAGGAAGGAATTACTTTCCTTTCGTCCGCCTTCGCTAACAGAATTGTGTCCTTTCGTATTTCATCCGCCAAGTTCTTCCTGTCGTATACCGACTTTTTCACCGAAGTTTTCGACAAATGCTTGCGTGTTATTCGTAATCAGATACAACTGCATGACACGCTTAAACTAAATCTTGAACTTTTCGGACGATATGTGCACGATGCTAAACAATTGGTTGACGTGAAATCCTTCAACACCAATAACAAAGTTGTCACTCAGTCGACGGATCTTTCCAATATTCTCCAAAGCTTCTTCGACGTTCTTGAGGGTAAAGCTTCTGAGTTTCAAGAACGAGAGTCAGGTAATTTATCATTCTCTCTTTATATATATTTCACTTGTGTTTACTATTATTTCATTCTTACAGGATGGGCTTTGGAAAGAGTCCTTTTCCTAGAACTCAATTGCAACAAGTACAATCCTCTTAGAGCTTCATCTTACATTCCTCTACCTAAACAAATTGTACTTAAAAGAGCTGTTGTGAACGTACGAAACGATGACCAAGCCTGCTTTGCGTGGGCAATAACCTCAGCTTTGTATCCCGCCCAAGCCAACCCGCACAGAACGACTTTCTATCCGCATTACTCCCGCACGATGGACTATGACGGTATCGATTTTCCTATTAAATTAAACGACATTCCCAAGTTTGAAACGAAGAACCATTGCTCTGTGAATGTTTACGGGACTGAATACGTTTTGAAGGATGGAAAATGGATCTGGGAAATTGTTGGTCCCCTCTACTACTTGTCCGTCAAACGAAGGCTGCACATCAATTTACTCTTGCTACACGATGATCGAGGAAATAATCATTACTGTTGGATTAAGGACATGTCTCGTTTGCTCTCTCAACAACTCTCCAAAACAGAACATCGCAAATTCCTATGTGACGGCTGCTTGCAATACTTCAGCTCTGTGGCTCACCTGCACCGTCATCAGCGGAATGATTGCAACCACTTTTACACGACGCTGCCAACTGCTGATCTCAAATTGGATAAGATGGGTAGGCTCATCCCTAATAACGTTTTAAATTTTCAAAACTACCACAAACGTATCAAAGTACCTTTTGTTGTTTATGCAGACTTCGAAACCATATTGCGACCCATTCATACATGTTTTTCCGATCCTAACAAGACCTCCACCACACCTACCCACGAACATCAACCGCACTCGTTTGCTTACTTGATTAAGTGCTCTTTTGACGATTCCCTTTCAATATTCAGAACTTATAGAGGACCTGATTGTGCTAATCAATTTGTTAAAACTCTTGATCAAGACGTTTCTGATATTTATCACCGATTTTTAAAGACCCCCGTTCCTATGATACCCTTGACTGATGAAGAAATGCGACTTTTCTCTGAAACGACGTCTTGTAATATTTGCGAAGAGCCCTTCCTAATCGATGATGTAAAGGTTCGCGATCATTGTCATTTGACTGGTAAAGTTCGATTAGGGGCTGCTCATTCCAGATGTAACTTAAACTACAAACTACCCAACTTTGTGCCTGTATCCTTCCACAACCTCTCCGGTTACGATTGTCATTTATTTTTAAAAGAAATGGCTGTCAACGATGTTAAATTTACCGTAATTGCTCAAAATAAAGAAAAATACGTTTCCTTTACCAAATTATTGCGAGTTGATACTGTTCCCGGTGTTTCAGATAACTCTACTCAAAACGTATTTGTTAAAATTCGATTTCTCGATTCCTTTCGTTTTATGGCTTCCTCCCTCGATAAACTGTCTGAAGAACTCGATCCTTCTCAATGCTTCTAAGTGAAGAAGTATTTTTCTGATCCTACACAATTTCAACTTGTGCGACGGAAAGGGGTTTTCCCTTACTCCTACGTCGATGATATTACTAAACTTGACCAATCAACGTTCCCTCTCCAAGACGATTTTTTCGATAAATTAACATCTCTACCCATTTCTGATGAAGATTATGAAAGAGCTGCCACCGTTTGGAAAACCTTTAACTGCTCCACTCTCGGAGAATATTCTGACCTCTACTTGAAAACCGATGTCCTACTGTTAGCTGACGTGTTCGAGAATTTTCGTGAAATATGTATTTCCACTTACGCCTTGGACCCCGCTCAGTATTACACCGCTCCCGGGCTAGCGTGGAATAGCATGTTAAAATTCACTCGCGTTAATTTAGAACTTCTAACTGACATCGATATGTTAAAGTATTTCCAAAAAGGGGTACGCGGGAGAATAAGTCAGTGTGTTCAAAGAATGCATTTCGCCAATAACCCACACCTTCCTGATTATGACGCATCTGCTCCCACTTCCTACATTATGTATTTGGATGCTACCAATTTGTATGGACACAGCATGAGTCAATACCTTCCCATATCCCATTTTCGTTGGCTCACCGATGCTGAAATTGATGAATTAAATGTTCTCGATTTACATGCTTCTTCTGAATATGGTTATGTACTTGAAGTTGACGTTCAATATCCCCAAAACCTACACGATTTACATCTTAGACTAAGAAAGAGAGGGGACAGGTAATAGTGGACTGCAAATTGAGGACGATTGGGATCGCGAGACAGCGCTCAGTATCGCAACATAAAATGTTAAGAGGGAGTTTGTTTTGTTACCATTATTCGTACAATTATCATTCCATACAGAGTATCAATTGTTTATTTGATAACGTAAACAATTATTAAGAACTGTTTTTTTGCGTCTTACGTTACTAAAAAAATATTATTTATTTTATGTCAAAGAGAATACGTGTTCAAAGAAATTAAATGCAAAGAATTATTTTATTAACGTTAATTAACATGATGTGGCGGAACTAATAAACATTAAGACGAATTTTATTAATTAATTAATTTTACTTTTTTAGATTTTTGTAACTAAAAGTGACGCCGCCTATGGTAATACTGTGGTAAACGCATGCATCTTACAACTTTGAAAGTATTTATTGTTTCTTACACTATCAGTAAACCATTCCAACAAAAAAAAAAGATGCGTTAATGATTATTGTACGTAAATCATAACATATTTTAAGTAGTATGTAAACAATAAACAAATTAAACACGATTTTCTTTGCTTAACCTTACTAGGTAAAATTCTTTTTACTTGTGAAATGTGATTTCTGATTCATTTCTTTCACTGCGGCTTTTACAGCCGTAAGAAGAACAAATCAGCTTTGTTTTAAACAAAAATCCACTAAAACCTAACTACACTATTTAATTATATTGACACTTTTACACAACGCTGTCAACGCACTGTTTGGGATCAGTAAATGGAGCCGGTACCAAAATATTGCGTCAATTTTCGACGTACAGTCGGCATAGGAGTTACGTGTCCCCTCTCTTTCCTAGTCTAAGATTTACATGCTGATCTTCCCTTTTTAGTTGAAAATATTATTTCTCCTGGTAATGCTAATGGCAGAGTCAAAAAATTTATTCCGAACCTTATGACTAAGACAAAGTATATTGTTCATTACCTACCGCTTAAACAAGCTCTCCAGAGCGGATTAAAATTACTTAAAGTGCATAGAGCTATTCAGTTTAAACAGTCACAATGGTTGAACCTTTCATAGATTTGAATACTAGAAAACGCAATATGTGTAATAATAAGTTTGGGAAATCATTCTTTAAATTGATGAACAACAGTACCTTTGGAAAAACGATGGAGAACGTTGATAAACGAGTTGACGTCAAGTTAGTTACTCATTGGCAAAACGTTGGACGGTACCTTGGTGCTGAAAGTTTAATAGCTAAACCCAATTTCAGAAATTCAAAAATTTTCACCCCCCATTTCGCAGCTATTCAGATGAACAAATTACACATTGTTTACGATAAACCGCTCTATGTAGGTTTCGCTATTTTGGATTTATCAAAAGTTGTTATGTATAACTTTTACTACGGCTTTCTTAAGCAAAAATATCAAGAAAATATTTCTTTGATGTATATGGATACTGATTCCTTCATTCTTAAAGTTTTCACCGAAAATTTCTACAGAGATATGATTGAAAATATTCATCACTTCGACACTTCCAATTATCCCCATGATAATAGTTTCAATATCCCTATTACCTCTTCTGTTATTGGTAAATTTAAAGACGAATTCCCTAATAATCCCATTAAAGCATTCTATGGAACCGGAGCAAAAGCTTACTGCGTTGAAGCCGTTGATCAAATTGTTAAAAAAGCGAAAGGTGTCAAGAAAAATGTCATTAAATTACATCTTCAAATCGATGATTACCTACGCGTCATTAGAGATGACGCCACCATTCTTAAATGTATGAATGTTTTCGTTTCCGATCTGCATACTATGTTTACCCATATGAAAACGAAAGTAGCCCTCTCTCCCAAAGATGATAAACGTTTCTTAATTCCGAAAACAACGAATACTCTTCCTTGGGGACATTACAATATAAAAAACTCAAACAGTTCCTTTTCAAAGTTCGACGGTGCCGTTGATCGATTTATACAAAATTTTCATCAACCGTATACCGACGACTTAACGGTTGGAGAATACTTTATTAAAAGACTTTTCGAAGCTTCGTCACTTCCACAGGAAGCCATTGATAATATTTATGAACACCTACTGTAATACCTACTTGGAGTTCTGTTTAAGTATAGCTTACGCTGAAATGTCACTCAATGTAAATATTTTATCCTTAATGTTGGTTGTATTGTATAAATAATAATAAAACGTTACTACACAACTTGTTTGTTTACTATTTTTATTGCTTTATTTACAGTATACTCCTCTGTGTCTACGTAATCTCCTCTATGTAACACAGTGTTACGCTGCGCATCATTCAATCCTTCCATGTGGTCCGCATTATTCCAATACTCTACTTCTTTTGTACCACCACAAACTTCATCGATACTACGACCTCTACTACTGCTTCTTACATCCATTCTCAAACCAATCTTCTCAACTACTTCTGCCTTCTCTTCCTTTTCACTACTTTAACGATTGTCTACCTGCTTACAACTGCACTTCTTTCCCATCCTTCCCCATCACAATATCTACATGAATCACGTACAATTGCAATTGCAATAATCAGTGTAAGTGTAACTAAATACCTAACATCATTCCTCGAATAACGTTGCAATGACACTTCAACGGCTGTAGACGTATTTAAAACATTCCATCATAAAAATCGTAAACTTCAGACGACTGCAGACGTATTTAATTTCACGTTACCGATACATGTACATATGTTTCAATTCATTGTGAAGCATTCGACCACTACATACACACAAGTTTAAACAGACGACTGCAGACGTATTTAATTTTACATTACCGATACATGCACATATGTTTCAATTCATTGTGAAGCGACGTATTTAATTTCACGTTACCGATACATATACATATGTTTCAATTCATTGTGAAGCATTCAACCACTACATACACACAAGTTTAAAGTCAATGACCATCCATCAATTTGACCTTAAGTAACTTCTCCTCCTCTGAATTAGAACCGGTCATCATACTCTACTTTAATAACATTAACAATGAATAAATTTTCTTATAATCTTCGATATTACTTAATGGCCATTTACCTGAGTCAGGACCGCTCTGCCAGCCTGCAGCTTTTTCCGTTCCTTCTCTTAAAATATTTTCTTCTATCCATTGCAGCACTGTTTGATGACGACCGTTGATATTTGGACTTAATGTATACGGAAGCCGAAACAAGTTGATCAGTTTAATACACGTTTCCAAATTTTTCGGTTGTGCGTAGTATGCTACATCCAGTATTAAGTCATCCACACACTTTAACAATGTAACATACATTTTCTTCACATTCATTACGGAGAACTTCTTATCCCGCATTAGAACTGATCCGTTTGTTAACATTTCCTTTAAAAAATATACGTCGTGTCGCATGAAATTATACTTTGTTTTATTTAAAATCATTTCGACATCATCAACGGTTATTTCCACTGTTTCACAGCAACATTTTAGAAATTCGTCCACCAATTCGTCACACCTTTGCTTTCTTTCGAATATGAAGTATAAAATATAGAACGATGTCTCTTGCGTTAAAGATAACCATTTGAATGCTTCCTTTGGTATTGCAACTCCCAACTTCGACAACACAACTTTAACTCTATCTAAATCGTTTGATAGTATTGCTCTTCGAAGGTTGAGAATGAGGACTTGCTTTTCTGCTTGATACAGCTCGTACGATAATGAATCCATTTTTATAAAAATTATACTTCAAAATCGTCAGGATCGCTCTCATCGACCACTAAGTAGCCTGCTATTACGATTTTATCGTATTCACCTTTTAATTCGAATTCTTCTGTCACGCTATCCAACTCTGACGCTACCAAATATCTTTTCAAAGATAATAAACCCTCTTTGAAAAATTTAACTTCAATTACGTAACTTTCAACCATTACTACGTCTTAAACGTTCAATACAGCAACTAACGATTACAACTGATAAAACTCATCACGTTTTATCTTATTTATAATCATACTTTGGGGAAGGGGTAAAGAGAATCATTATTAACATTGCAGACTTTATTATCAGAAAAAAAAAAACTGGGGATACATTACAAAACGTTCGTTTTATGAATCCAGCTGTTATGAGAAACCATATCACCTTTTCGTCTTAGTACACGTTCCACCAAATAAACATCTGGATATTTCGCTTTCTGTAGTTCCATACCATAAAATCCTCCTTTTATGTCTTCCCCTTTATCATCCTTTAAGTAATACATAATAGGATGTGACAATTTTATGTAGCTAATCGTAAATAATTCGTTAGACCAATTCGGGGTATAACCTTTGCTAAACAATTCACGATGTTTGCTTATTCGTACCCGGTCTCCAACTTTAAACTTAATTTCTCGTAAATCCACCTTCTTTGGATTGTTGTAAATACTTTTCAAAGGTGTTTCTTCGTTTCGTTTATTAACTTTGCTTGGTCTCATTCCGATAGTTCTGTGAACCGAATTGTTATATTCCTGTACTATATCTGGTAATAACTTCAACCATTTGTAGGATCCTTGCAAACTAAAGCGTTGCCACATTTTTGATTTTAGTGTTCGATTTACCCGCTCCACAACTGACGCTTTCTTGGTGCTATACGTTGAGTAATGGTTAATTTTATATTTTTGCATAACTCGTTTCACTTGTTCGTTGTAAAATTCTTTTCCCAAGTCAGTTTGCATATTCTTAGGAATACGTTTACTTCTTTTGAAAATTAACTGTAAAGCCCTTCCAACATATTCACCTGTTTTGCGTTTTACTGCTTGAGCCCACACAAATTTTGAAAAAACGTCTATTACAACCAAAATGTATCTGACACCTTTATTTTATCTCGCATACGGAATCATTTCCACTAAATCGTCTTGATGAAGATCATCTAATCCTTTCACTATCACTTTACGACGTGTAAAATTTATTCTCACAGGTTTATGCAGTTCTTTCACTAGTTCTTCTTACACATTTAACATTTTCCTTATAATAATGAAGAACTACATGGACGGAGCTGCTGTTGTTGGTTTAGAACTGCTCGATTTTGCACTACCTGTTCCTCTTTGTTGTTTCAGAGTATCTAGCCTTACTTTAAGCTCCTTTGCTTCCTTTTTTAGTGATTCCATCATTACCACTAATTCGTTATTCAGATCATCTTTCTTTTTATTGGTTCGTTGAATCTCTTTCTCTGAAAATTCCTTCACTTTTTTACACTCATCCTGAATCGCGATTTTAATTAATTCAAAACTCGTGTCTATATCATTTTTCATATCTTGCACAATTTCCGTCTTCAATTTCTTCGATACTTCTTCATCCCCTTTCCTAACAAACGCTTCTACACCTTTACGATCTAGTTTTACTTTTGTTGCAAGGACGTCCATTATTCCGACAGCATTCTTTTCTATTAAATCGTTCACCTTGCTTGTTATTTCTTTATCCCTGTCAGTATTATATTTTTCAAGTTCTCTTTCCAAATTTTTAATCGCTAACTCTATATTATCATTAAAAGTTTTCATCATCATTTCACCACTTTTGGAGACAGCTGTTTTCAATTCTCGTATATCCTTCATCCTTCTAACACCTCAATGACAGCACGATCCTTTACCTTTTCACACTCGATTCTGATATGCTCTTTTGTTAACCGATCTTTCTCATCTACATACATTTTAGTAACTGCATGAAACCCAGCGGTAGGCTCGTTCAAATGTGTAATACGCTTATTAGCCACATCAACGAAATACAACACTTTATCGAATGCTTGTCTAATATCGGTTACATCATCTTGCGATAACAGACGTTGCACCTTCTTCTCCAAAAATCGCACATTCACAGCATCATGCTCCTGCTGAGGATCACCGATTCTTGTTAAGCGGTTATGATTGAAATCATGAACATTGCTGAATGCTTGCGAAAACAATCGTTTTGTTTCTAACGAACGTCCGAACTTATCAACCGTCATTGTCTAACTAATAAGCTTAATAATTTGTTTATACGATTATATTGCACTCACGCAACTCTTCTAAAATTGATAGAATTTCGTTTTCATGATTTGTGTTGCCTGCTTGTTGAGAAGCAACCAATAACCTTAAACGATCACACAATTCATTAACGTCATCAAAATATTTGTATTCGATCGGTTTTTCGTTGTATGTCAACAACGACAATCCTCCACCTTTAGAAAATTTCGATGGTTGCTGTCTTAACTTGTAAACTGCTCCCGTACGTTTTAATATATCAGCGTAGTCTTTTCTTTCTTTAATCGATGTCCGATATTCAGAACGTAATTTGAAGAGTTGCTCGTATAATCCCACAGTACCTATGTATTTAAATTTGCCATCGATTACAACGTTTGGTCCGTCAAAATCCAGTTCAGAATCACCAATAAAAAATTTATTTGTGTTCCATTCGTATCGAACTTTATCAAGACGAGGATTCAGAACGTCTGCGTTAAATGTGTCACCATCATAGTCTTTAATAATTCCTTCTATATAGTCTCGATGTAGAGGATCGAATTCTTCTAAATATTGAGCAAATCGAGAGCTATTAATATAGTCTATGTACGCTTTCTTCAATTGTTCAAAGTCATCATTATCCTGGTCTGTGTTTTCATGACCCGCTGTTGGATCACTTTCATAAACACTTTCTTCCCTTAAGAATGAAGGAGCACCTGGTAGTAAGGTACCTGGAGCATTCGAATGGTCATGCTTTCTAATTTTTATTGGTCTTTCGACCAATTACTCACTTCTGGCTTTAATTCTTTTTTGATCTCTTCACCCAGCTCTGATTTCAAGTTAAGAAGCGATTTTGTAACTGGTTGATATGCTTGCTGTAACAGGAGATTCTGTCCTGCTGTCGATTCCTTTACCATTTGCAATTTCCTCTTTACCGCTTTCCTAACTTTGATTAGTTCTTTCTTTGCTTTTACATCCATGCTCTTGTCAAGGTTGTCTTTTAACAACTGATTGACTTTATATAACTTACATTAATATATATTTATCGAATCCTAAGCGATATCTTCCCTCATTTATACCACAATCCTTGTTTATCACTAGAAATCCAAACTTCTCTTTCCAACACTGCACAAATATTTTTAAATTGGTCAAAAGTCATGTCTGTAGTGACATGGTCTGCGAAGACGTGTTTGAGATTTAAATCATCCTGTTTAAACAGTATTATCAAATTTGCGTTATCTCTAATTAAATGTTTGGGAATCTGTGCATATGTTTGATTTAAATAAAAAGTGTCGATTGAGTTATGTCTTCCCATACTAAAGTATTCCCTTATCTTATTTTGATTTTCATTCGCAACATCGTCAAAGATGAATATAGAATTAGGTCTTGCCTGTGATGGAGCAATTACATCGTCTGAGTCTCTATAGGGAAAATAACCAATTCCAGCAATTGGTTTCAATAATTCAGCTAAATACTTATATTTTGGTTGATACAATGACTTGGAATAAACGTATACGTTTGCGAACCGTAAACCGTTCGGTTGCTCCAAAAGTCCTATAATCACATTTGTTTTTCCACAATTTGAAGGTCCGGCGACAATGGCTCTTATTGTGGATGGTAGTAATGGACCCTGTCGATTTATATTCCTAGCAATATCGAAGTCACGATTGGTTATGGGTAGAACAGATGGATGTTGTACTATCCGCATGTTTATTGACTATTAAACGGTTTACGCATGTGCTCTCGGATATATAAATTTAGAGTTAACAGTGTTTATGTAGTCAGTTCGTTCAGTATAGTGGAAGAGTTAACACTACACATGTTCCATGACACGAGGTTTTCTGAATAGGTTTATAGATAAATTACCTATTGAATTACACCTCCCAGGGTATAACTTTTGCGGTCCAGGGACTCGACTTAACAAACGATTAGCTCGAGGTGATTTCGGTATAAATCCCCTTGACGAATCTTGTAAATTACACGATATTGCTTACAAAACTTTTCCAGACATTTCCCATCGTCGAATTGCTGATAAGGTTTTGGCGCAACAATCATTACAAAGACTAAAGTCGCCGGACGCGTCTTTTGGTGAACGCTTGGCAGCTCTCACAATTGCTTCAGCTATGAAGGGTAAAGAGAAACTTGGAATGGGACACAAAAAGCGACGTCGTAAAGTTGGTGGTTCAATTCCGTTGCGGAAAATAAAGAAGAGAAGGCGAACAAGAAAAGGAGGAGCTCTACCGTTTCGTAAGCTAGTGACATCTGCGAAAATTGCTCTTAAGAAAACGAAACCTCTCCAGCTGATACATGCTGCTAAAATAGCACTAAATACAATTCGTAAATTTGGAAAGCGATCTAAATCTCCCAGAATCATTCCTATTCCAAAGACAGGTGGTTTTCTACCGTTAATTCCGATTTTCGCTGGACTATCAGCATCTGGAGCTCTCTCTGGCGGTGCTGCTGGGATAGCTAAAGCTATACGTGATGCGAAAACAGCACAACAACAGCTAGAAGAAGATAAACGTCATAACGCTTCAATGGAAGCTATTGCTCTTGGAAAAAATATTTCAGTACAACCTTTCCGTAAAGAGTTCGGTTTATACCTTAGACCTTATCAACAAAAAAAAAACGTAAAATTTTTCGTAAAGTTACCAAATCGTCCTTTGACAGATTTGGATTTAGTCAATTACATTAACTATTTACAAATTCCACATTTTCGGGGAATCTTTATGCGTAACGAATTATCCAGAAAAGTTAAAAGGTGTGAAAGTGGAATTGTTAATTTAGATTTAAACACAGGAACTGGTACACATTGGACAGCGTATGTAAAACGAAATAAAAAAGCTATGTACTTTGATAGTTTTGGAGATCTCCGTCCACCTAAAGAATTGGTTCAATATTTACAATCTTCCGGACCTTGTGCTATCACTTATAACTACAATCGTGTTCAGAACCCCTCAGATTTTAACTGCGGCCATTTAGTTGTCCAATTCCTTAATGAGACTACGCAAACCTTTTCTTAAAAACAAACCATCAAACTAACTTCGTTGTAGTAGACAGAACGTCAAACCGAAAACATGTTTTACACATTCACCTTGACTAATACAAAGTCGGAGCTGCAAATGATAATAAGTCCGCCAATTTTTTTAAGCGATGATGATGAATATCAAATTGCTTTGTTAAATTTTGAAGCATATAACAGTATTCCGAATATCGATGAAACTAACAACAAATTCTACTTTGAAGGTTCTACACCACCAGTCGTTGTTCTTCCGGAAGGATCCTATGAAATCGATGATATTAATCATTATCTTCGCGAGAAATTGCGAGATACTGATGATGCTATTGAATTGTTTGGAGACAATACTACCTTAAAAAGCCATATAAAAAGCACCAAAAAAGTCAACTTCGCTCCTACAGATTCTCCCGCAAAGATATTGGGTTTTGAAAATAAGCTTCTACCATCACTTAAAGAGGTGTCTGATCATGTAGCTGACATTTTCAAAGTAAACACGATTTCAGTGATGTGTAACCTCGTAACTAACTCCTACATACATACCAGTGATGGTGCTAAAGGACTAGATGGACATATACTACATCAATTCTTTCCCAATGTACCCCCCGGATTTAAAATTGTTGAGAATCCTACGAATCTTATTTATTTATCAATCAACACTCGTGTCATCGACTACATTTCCTTTAAAATAGTTGATCAAGACGGTAATCTAGTTAATTTCCGTGGAGAGCGTGTCACAATAAGATTACACTTACGAAAAGCGTAACATGGTAGTGCAATATAGCTGTCCCCAACGATATTCAAAGAAGAATAGTACTATAAAACTACTACCACAATCCCGAGTGATAATTTCGCCTACAACCATTAAGCGATTAACACCGCTCAATAAACAGTTCCTTAAATCTTTGGGGTTGCGATTGAAAAAGAGGAAACGGTAAAATGGTAGCAGAAATACTGAATGTTACCGAAAAAGCAGTCTTCAATAACGCTATAGTTAACGCTGATAAACATACTCATCAACCTTATGCGAATTGAACTTTCAAAAATAATGATACGATACGTATTCCAATAGAAAATGAAGATGTTTACACTTTGCCTTCTAGTAGTTTCCTATACATAGAGGGTCGTTTGCTTCTTAAAAAGGATGGAAAGGCAACTGCGAACACTTCTTTTATCCACAATGGAATTTTACACCTGTTTGATGAAATTCGTTATGAATTAGGTGGAAAAGTTATTGATCGAGTCCGTAATCCTGGCATGGTTACAACAATGAAAGGTTACGCATCTTGCAACGAGAATGAAAGTAAACGTCTCAGCAACAGTGGATGGTTGCCTCCTGCTTTAAGCGATCTACAAGGAATTAAGCTTAATTCTGTAAAACTAGTAGATTCCAACGGTTACTTCAACGTTTGTATTCCACTACGTATGATTTTTGGATTTGCTGAAGACTTCCGAAAAATAATATTAAACGTTCGGCAAGAATTAGTTCTAGTTCGCAGCAGCACTGACAATAATGCTTTATATTGTTCAGCAACGCCACTTGAAGATGTAGTTGTACATTTGGATCAGATTTCTTGGAAAATTCCTCATGTATCTGTAGCAGATGCTGAACGTTTGAAATTGTTCCGTTATGTTGATCGAAATTTAAATATGGAACTTTCATTTCGGAGTTGGGAACTACATGAATATCCGCTACTTCCCAAATCGTATTCTCACAACTGGAATGTGAAAACAACGTCACAATTGGAAAAGCCTCGCTTCATTATTTTCGGATTTCAAACAGATAAAAGTAATAATCTTGCAACAAATATGAGTGCCTTCGATCACTGCAAACTAACCAATTTTAAAATTCACTTAGGATCTACTATGTACCCGTATGATAATTTGAATTTAGATTTTGATACTTCCAGATTTGCCGTTTTATATGAAATGTATGCTAACTTTCAACAATCGTATTATGGTAGTGTAAGTGAACCCTTATTCGATCCTAAACAATTTCTAGTCATTGCTCCTCTTGTAATAGTAGACTGTTCATATCAGAATGAAACTGTTAAATCTGGTAGTATAGATATCCGTCTAGAGTTTCAAACTAAAGAAAATATACCAGACAAAACAGCAGCTTTCTGTTTAATAATACATGATCGTGTGATACGTTACAATCCATCCACAAACTTAGTTCAAGAAGTATAACACACAACGATCACTTCCACAATTTAGTTTTCTTACCGGTACTGAACAGTGAGCACGATGACTTTCTTATTGGACGTACAAGGTTTTCAGTGTAGTGAGAATCGATTTGTTTTTAAAGAAGTAGCTGTTGTTGCTCTAAAAGAAGAACCAGTTTATAATTTCACATTTGAACCACCATTTCCATGGGACGCTCTCCCCGTTCGTTACAGAAGTCAAAATCGTTGGTTAACAAGAAATTTTCATGGGTTATATTGGGATAACGGCGATCTTCCGTACTCTACGCTTTATGATAGAATTTACTCCATATTGATGGAGTCAACAGTTGTATATGTTAAAGGATTACAAAAGATGATGTGGTTGCAGGAATCCTTTCCTACTGTTAACTTTGTTAACATTGAAGATATCGGATGTCCAGCTCTCTCCAAACTCCCAACTCATTTTAAAGTTAAAGTGTGTTCTTATCATTTATTTACAACCGCTGTTGAACAGAATTGTGCTTATAAAAATGTTCTTTTATTAAACTATTGGTTGTCTCTACATTCATAAATTGACTGTATTTTTTTCCTTTAAACAAATAAAACACGTTCATAATATAAATTAGATTTTTATTTTTTTATATTCTTATACAATGTTATACATTTTACATATGTATTTCTAAATCAGCCGCTTTTCCAACAAATCCTTTAAGGCGAATTGACGGATGACCCACTTTATTCACAGTTTTTTCGTTTATGTCCTCGATTTCTGCATCCGTAAAAGCTTCTGCATGTCTGCACGGAAGAAATATGATAAAGCTGTATAAATCAGCTAATAGACGAGGTCCCCATTTTGTATTCACCCTTTTGAAGCGTTGCACGGGATACGTTTGATTTACTTCCAGTGATTTCAGAGCACGTATTTCTTTCTCTTCATAACCCACCCGCACATTATTAAACTTTTCGATAAAGGTTTCCATGTTAAACTGACTTAAACACACTCAACTCTGTTATACATCTACTGCTCCTTCACTCATTCCCGTAACTTATGTAAAATCCCCTTCCACTACATAAGCTTCAGTGGAGGGGAACTTATTATACAAACCACGTTGCTCGTTTTAAATGTCTCAGTTGTTATGGAAAAAAGCGATCATGATCAGTGTGTCATCGTTACTGATTTTAACATATTTGTATAACAATACCCTCTACATTTCCCGACCTGATAATACTATTGGAGATGAAGCCTATGTTTGTAAAAATTTTAATAAGGATATTGATGTGTCTTGTACATGGAAGAAAAATTGGGATACTTTTATTTTAAGAAATGTTAATGGAACAAATGTCTTTACAGTTGAAAACGTGCAGAACCTTCACTCTGTAAAGCTAGCATTTATTGATAAACATGGACAGTTTCGAAGATATATTGAAAGTCGATGGATTCAGCCTAAGGATAATGAAAACAGAGACGTTACAACTAAGGGCTATATCACCGACTCTTTCTTATTTCTACAAGTTGTTAGTACTATTAATATAATCTTATTGTTCAATATTTTGATTGTATCACTTACATACTTCATTTATTTCAAAATAAAGAATCGTTAACTATAACGACTTCACTTTTACTTCATATGCCTGTACCTTACACTTTTCTCCACTTCCTCTACATTATCATGTAAAAATATTTAAGAATCGTAAACTTCAGACGACTGCAGACGTATTTAATTTCACATTGCCGATACATGTACATATTGTAACGACTTTTCTAGTAGAACTTATTTATTTAACAGATATTTATTTTACAACTATTTATTTAACACTTAAACACTAACAGAATACTTAAACACTAATAATAATTCAACGACTTATTTATATCACAAAGAAAATGCGTATTTATATCACTCGGTATATCGTAGTTCGCTATTTATATTACTTGTTCGGAAGCTCACTGTGAACTGACTGACTACTGGCCACGTCAACAGGTATTTTTACTGATTAGGAACACTCCAGAAAGTTCCAGAATGACATAGACTTTACTGGAGTGCCCATTGTGTTCGTCTGATTTATGGCCTTGTTTATCGTCATCAAAGCGCCGACCGACGCCGGCATCCTTTGAGCTCTGCTTATCTGCTGTCGGATCTCGTCGCAACTATCGCACACATATACGCTCGCTGCACTGCTCGCTCTCACATACATATATCTCGTTACAATATGTTTCAATTCATTGTGAAGCATTCGACCACTACATACAGACAGTTTAAAGTCAATGACCTTGACCTTAAGTAACCTCTCCTCCTCTGAATTAGAACCGGTCATCTTACACTACTCTTACCTAATAATAGAATTTTTTGTGCGATGATACTTTTCAAAATTCCATCGGCAGACTTTTATATCGTGCCTGTAGCGTACTTATAAGAAAGAAATTTTTCTACTACAGGTCGGTTAATGTAAGGTGAGCTCTGAAAATTTTACAATCTGCGTAGAAGAAAGAAGGAGAACGCATTCGGAGGAATAAAGATGCAACCTACGCTCGAAGACTGCAACAAATAAATATAATATTTTCTAAACGGAGTACCTGATGTCTACGGTCTGGTACTTATCAGTTTAATTTATACCTCAATTTCTCGGTACTGTTTGTGACTCAAAACCAGATATAAATTTCTATTAATAAATAGACGTTCTTAATGAACCCCCTATTAGTCGGACCCATAATGATTATAACATCGAACCTTTCCAATTATACATATACTTTATAGTCATATTCTATTTTGCAGAAATGCATTTCTTTTGTTATATTATACTAGAAAGATAAACGCATTAAAATAAATAAATATTAGTTGTCTTCAACGGCGGCTATATTAGTAGGCTTACAAAGCCATTACCGTACTAATTATGAAAATCAACTTATTCTAATTATCTATTTTATAGCCATCTACAACCCCGCTGAAACGCAAAATTAATTGCCTTATGACAACTTCATTAGGACTTAGGGATGCATTATCATAATAATTTAATCTTGAAAATCAAACTTATTTTAATTAGCTACTTTATAATCCTACAGAAACGACCTTTTTTGTTATATTTTTTAAAAAAAATGATAATTGTTTCAAAATTACATGTTAAGTGAATTGCCGGGCGACTTAGTGTGCGCCCTGAGTAACAAAGAGCTAGAGAGCCGGCATTGAAATGATGTCTCTCGATGCCTCTGCAGCTCTCGGCAATAAGTTGTAACATTTGCCATTGCGCATCCTAAGGCTAAGCAAAACCAGAGCTCATTCTATAATAATTGACCTGTACGTATTTGTTTAACGTCAAACACAGAAAAAATCGTTGCTTATGAAAATCTAAAATGACAGGTATAAAAAAGCGATATAAAAAGATAGAGACTATTCGATGTCTGTACATACACATTTGTGTATCTAGGGAAGATTGAACGAAGAAATTTCAACTATTCCTAGTAAAAAGAATACCTGCTTCATTTTTCTTCAAGGAAGGTGATTTATTATGTTAAAAAAAACTTTTTTAATATAAGAAAGAAAACAAACTAGTTACATTTAGCACAACGTTCCTAAAGTAATTCTAAACATTTATTAACTTCTCCCCAACGGCACATACGATTTGTCGAAAATCATTTGCCCTTAAAGTGCTTTTTGAGCTTTGGGAGCAAAGTAGTCTGACGATTCTAAATCGGAAGAATAGAGCGAAGAAACATTCCGGGTCTTCAAGAGCCAAAAAGTTAGTAAAAAAAAAGTATATACAGGGTAGCTCAAAATCGGGCGCCATCTTGGATTGTGACGTCATATGTCTGCGCATGCGCATGCGCATTGTTGTGTTCCCGTACTCCCACAGCTGTACTACTTGTGGCGTTTTATATGGTAGGTCAGATACTTTTCAATACGTTCTCATATACAGCTACTCATTTTGTTATTATAATTTTTTCCAAAGAATTCTCGCCATTTAGGCTCTAACCTAACCTAACCTAACCTGGCCCCCAGCAAACCCATGACAGCCGGTGTCCCACAAGGCTCAAAATTGTCACCCATTCTCTTCAATCTGTTCTGCGCAGACATGCCATCCGCCCCTTTGATTCTCACTGCCCTTGACGCCAACGTATCGCCCTCATAAACTCTGCCAGGACAATTCTCCAGAGCTCCGCGAGAATCAACCAGTTTCTACTCTCCATTAACGAAGCCAAATCGGAAGCTAATTTCTTCTCCCGCAGGACCCGAAAACCTCCCCCCATCATCGTCAACAACCTCCACATCAAATGGAGCCACTCCGTCGCCTGCATCGGCGTCATCTTCGACAGAACCCTCTCCTGGCGGAAACACATCATGGCCACCCGATCTAAAGCCCTTGGCGCCTTTATCTCTCTAAAGCCCGTCTTCCAAAACAACTCTCCCAACAAACAAAAATCCGCGCGTTCAACGCAATCATCAGAAGCATCTGATCTTACGCCATTTCAATCTGGGGATGCGCCTCACCCCATCGCCTTCAACCTCTCCAAGGCACTTACCTGCGGATCCTCCGTGCCGCACTTAACTACCCCTGGTTCATCAGAAACATCCAAATTCTGAAAGAAACTGGTCTACCTTCTCTCCCAGAGGCTGCAATCAGGTTCGCAACCAATCTCCAGACCTCAATGTCAGGTCACCCAAACCCAACTATCTCGACACTCTCCAACTTCGCCCCTAGACCAAACGACCGTTTCAGAAGGCCTTGTCACCTTCTACCCTGAGCTGCCTCTCTTCTGCTCACTCCTAGTTTCGCTTATTAGCGCGAGTGCCCACCCAACACATAAGAGGTGAGCCACCGTCTTCTACCGCATTCTCCGCAAAACCCTCCCTCTCCCTTCTTAACCCTCCTCCATTCCCACTTCCACCCCAGCTTCTCCCTGGGATGATAAAACCTACGGGTTGATCTCCCACTCGAGGAGGGGTTTTAGTCGGTAAGATTCCGACACTACCCTCCCTTATGGGGAATGTCTATGCAAGATTTCCCCTCCTCGAACCTAAACTAAACTAATGAACCAAGTACAATGTACTCTCCTCTCAAACAAATTCTCTTTACCTGGTCATGCTATCATTGCTGTCGCAGCATGAAAGGCTTCGTTTGTCTTTCACGTCGGCTTATGGAACCCTCTGAGTTTTGTATTACCTGCAAAACTTACTGGGAGAATGTGGTGAACTTGTCCTAATGGTTCTTAAAATTGCCGCCGTTATGGTTCACACAGATTGAAGCAGTATTTACTATGAATCGCATAACCAAGGGCGAAGCAGAATTTTTACACGTGATCAGTGAGCTAGTACATCAATACTTCGAAGAGGTATAGGACATTACATATATTATAATCACCCACCAAACAGAAGTACGAAACTTTAAAACGTGCTTCGATTAAGCGACTATCGGATTCAGATTCAAAGCGAGTGAGAAAACTCTTAGAAAACGAAGAAATCGGTGACAGATTTCCTACTCAGTTTTGGCGTCACTTAACAAAGTTGGCAAATTCTTCAGTCAGCGACAGTTTTTAGGGGCTTTGCAGGTTTTAGCAGCGCTAACGGAAAATGATGGTGACAGGCTTGCTGAAATCGCCGAAGGGATACATGATATCCCAACGGAAAGAAATTGTGGAAACAACGTGGTTTCCAAGCCCGCATCAGCACAACTAACCCTAGAGAAGCTGCATAAAGAAATGCTAACATGTTTGATACTAAACGCTATTTTGGAAAACAAAAATCAACACCCAGGGAGATCATACACTCGGAGCATGAACAATTCGAGGAATCGTAGTAAAAGCCGAAAACGCTACAACATATGTTGGTATCATTATCGTTTCGTGCAAAAGGGACAAATAGTGGAAGTCTTAGACCATGCGGAGATTACCGAACGCTAAATTCACGGAATACTTCGGATAGGTACACACCATCGCACATCGAAGTCTTCATACAAGAACTCCATGGTGAAAAGTTATTTTCTGAAATTGATTTAATCCAAGCATGCATACAAATTCCTGTAGCTTCCATAGATATACCAAAAACCGCTATAACAACTCCTTTCGTATTATTTGAACACTTTTTTACTCCTTTTGGTTTGCGTAATGCCGGACAAACGTTCCACCGTTCCCTTGACAAAATAACGCTCGATTTAGAATCAGTGTTTGTATTTGTCAACAATATCTTTGTAGCTTCTAATAATGGAAACGAACATTACGGGCATCTAAAAACACTTTTCGACAGATTAAATAAATGCGGTCTAGTAATTAATTAACTTAACTGTTGGATTATTTTTTAAACTTTTAAAGGAATTATTTTCTAAAAAGTTTGTTATTTTTTCATGTTTTGATATTGCAATAACTGTGTTTCCTTTGTCGGCTTTGACAAATATGATATTGTTATTTGTTTATTCATCTCTAATTGAATTAATAGTTAAAAGGTGGGGGTTAAATTTATTTTGGTTCAATTTTGAATAACTATTTTGTAACATGGTTTTTAGTTGGTACTTTTTATCAATTGTGTAGTTTCCTCTTTTTAAAGTTAACTCTGTTTCTACTGCTGTTTTTAAAATGTTGTTTTGTAATAATTAGTCTAAAATTAAAAATATAACCTTTTCTTAGAAGGTTTTGTTCAGAATCATCAAAATAAGCGTCAGTAAGATTTTTAAATCTATCAAAAATTTAGTCTTCATTACTTCACTATCCTTATTAATAGTTTGTATGTTATTGATATTCGTATTTAGTGACAATCTAAACAATTTGAGTTAAATATTTCTGATTTTAACAAAAATATCGTCATACACAATTGTGTGTACCTAATCTAAAGGAAAGTTCCGAATGTACTACCTTAGTGTAGGCTGCTAATACGTGTCTTTTTCTGTATAAGATCTTCAAATTTTCGGAAATCCAAATCTTCACTGCTTTTGATATAGTAATGGCTGCTGCTTTTCCCATTTGGTTGATTTTCAAATGGAAATGGTTTGGGTGTAGATTTTTCTTCTTACATTGTGATGTTATAGAGACCTTTGCAATTCCGCAAACATCTTCTAGAGAATAACGTACGAAAGCTAGCTCTACTTTTACTTCTTTTACATACCTAACAAAATTTTTATTTGCTTACATAGATAACGTAAAATAGTCGGAAATTTAATTATCATTACAAAATTATAAAGGTGAATTTAGACATATCCGGATCGTGTCCGTTCCGGTTCAGTGTTACATCCGGAAGGAAATATAAGTCCGTGTCAGTTCCGTACACCGGCAGTGCCAAGAATAAAAATTTCGTCGGGGATGAATTCCTCTCTGGGTACTGTTTATAAATAATATCATCATATTAAAATAAATTTGTTTTTTTATTTGTCAGGTCTGACAAAATAATTTCAAATAAAAATTAAAATAAATTAATAAAACGCATGATCTCTTACAGTTTAATCTGAAATATATGTATTTAAAATATAAAATATCAAATACAACAACCATCTACATACACGCTATTTTACATGAGCCGTTGTTAACAAGTTGAATTAAAAAACAAAACTGCCATAAATAAATAAAAACATACAGTAAAAAGAAATAATTAAAAAATACGTACATATTTGTGAAAAACAAAAATAAAATATAAAAAAATTTAGAAGTGGATTGGACTTAATTACTACATAGCGATATCAGGGATAGCCAAAGCGTCGACCAGTCGACTCTTATTTACTGCAACCGCACGCTGGACCAACGATGGCGACGAATAGTGGCGGCCACAAATCACTGTCGAGATTCATCCGTTTTATGTGGTTTCAAAGCCGTGTTCGAGCCACAAGCAGTGGGAGTGACCTAAACACTAAAGTTCACGCCACATGTGAGGGCGAGTAGCTATTTGTAACTGTGACTAGTGGCTGCATCTAGACATTTGTGACTGAGGCAAGTGGCGGAGTCTATTTTGGCCAACCCTGGTAATAAGTAGTATTATAATTTCTGTTTCTAACTATTGATGGAATTACACATTTCATTGTTTTTTTTATTTAAAGCATACGTCCTTCCAGGTACAATGCTTTTTCTGTAGGTAACTTTCCTTAGTCTATGTTTACTTCCAGGAATTCTCTCGATTTTAAAAGTATTATGTCTAAAAAAATAATATTTTAATTGAAAAAAATATCTACTCAGTTAAAAGAAACAAATTAGGTATTACCTGACTATAAACTCTGGTTGACTTAGTCTCATACACAGCTTAGCTTCAGAGTAAAAATCAATATCGGTTTCAAGATTCAATTTTGGTTCAATCGATACTATGAATTCTGCTTGGGATCTTACAAAATCAGTATCGACTATGGCGAATCCTTCAACGACAATTCCAGCCCTACAAAGAAATAAATTTCATATTTCTTTCTCAGTTGACATGTTTTCTTACACATTTTAATAAAATACACAAAATATTTAAAAAAAAATTAAATTAGTTGAAGGATGGATATTTACGATTTTCGTACTACAGAAGCTGCATTCTTATTCCATAAAGATATAGAGATTTTTCCTGAGAGATCGAATGAAACTGCCCCTTTCACGTCCAATTCTGCTATAAAACCTGAACCTAACCTGAGGTACTCACGATGATCTTGAAGTAACGCCAATACCTAAAAAGTTGCTTCAACGTCATAAAAATCGATTCAAAAAGTCAATAAATTTTCCAGTGTTTAAAATGTTCGAAGACGTTCTACAACATTCCAGAATGAACTGGAATTTTCAAGAATGAATCAGAAATTAATTGCAGCTGGATTTATTTACTAATGTTCATGATTGTAAAGTACAAAGAAAATTAGCATCCAGAATTATTCCGGCACTATAAAAACTTTTGAAGCTGTACTTAATATTCTGGAGAAAACATATAAAAAAAGTCACCTAAGTTTATTTAAAATCAACAATGAAAGCTAAACAAAAACATTCTTTGACTTATTGGTTGTTAAATTAATTGGAAATCTGCATAAAAGTTGAATCAAAAAGATACCTGAAATGCAGGCGTCATTTCCGAAGCGGTGCCACTCCACACATGACCTAAAAGTTCACCTTGGTCACTGAAAAATACAAACGGACGAATTTGGGTCCCAAGAATGGTAAGTTCAATACCAGCCGTTGCTGACTCGTATGGGTCACTGGGTGATTCACTCGAAATAAAACTACCAAGACCACCCGAGAAGATACCCAACTGTAAATAAATCAGAAAATAATCCCTATTCGACGTTTCTTAATAACCTCTGAACTTACATTACATATGTCTTGAAGAGATTCATTTTTTTCCAAAACAATATCAACAATACCCCTTTTGACAATGCCACTGTCCATTTCCTGAATTGCAATCAAACTTCCGTTGGTCGAAGGACTTTCGAGAAACCTTCTCGCAAGAGCAGTTGACAACCCCTTTGGAGCCAAAATATGATAATTGTTTAACTGTTTATTAGACTTTATAATATCCAGAACCCTCCTATTGAAGTTCTCGTCGTATTCGCTGATCATTTTAATTCTTTGCCATAAATATTGTTTGACTTCGTAACGTTGTTCTTCGTGTAACAAGAACAATAACAATTGTTGTAGAGCATCATCGGAAAGTTGTGACTCAAGTAGAACATCGCATGCTATAGTCCTTGCACTCGAATCATGGACTTTGTCTAGTTGGAAGAACGTTTTCCATGCTGCTTTTTGAACGTCGTCGTTCCATGAAGATGATTTAAGAGCCATAATGGCTTTCCACGCGAGTGAGCCTTCTTTTAAAGTACCTGTTTTAATGGTTTTCAAAAGGAATGGGAGTGATGTCTTCGATCTCAGATTTTTAAGTGCTCTAAGGAAAATCAAATGATCATCAGCATCTTTGGAATGTTCAAAACCGTGGATAAGGATTTCCTCTACGTTGATCACTATCTAGAAAGATTTATTCACTTCTTGGGACTTTTATGGAATTATACCTACACTACCTTTTTTGATAAATGATCATTTTCAGGGAATTTTGAAAGCCTATAAGCCATTGACGAAACAGTTTGAAGAAGTGTTTCTTTTATTTTACGTGGAATGTCACTCTGTTTGAAATATATATTTATAAGGTCGTTTATTATTTCTGGATTTGGATGTGCAGACAGCGAAAGAGCCCAGTAATATCTTTCTATAAATTCCTCATGCTCTGACCTTTCCATTCGTAAACTTTTCATAGCTGCTTCGTAGGAATCTTTGGTCTGTGCATAGCCCAAAATGTCATACAATTGATATCTAAAATAAATATGACTTCAATTTACATTTTGATATTTATGACAAAACTTACAAAATCGGTTTGTTTTTTGTGGACGTTAAAACTTTAGCTATATCTTCTTTATCAGTTATTCTGGCACTGGTTACCATTTTAATGAAACTTTTTGCTGGACCAAGTTTTCCCAATAATTCACTTTTCAAGTTTTCCCTGCAGTCTTTCAAGGCGTCTGAGAATTTTTTGACTTCGTTAAGTTCGTTCTCTTTCTCGGTCACTAATGATTCCTGAGTAAAAGCGATTCCTTCTTGGTTTATGGCTTTTTCTAAAATTTCATCGAAAATGTTTCCTTCTATAATGTTGACTGTATTTTTGTCTTTGAATAAAAGGGTTTGGTGTATTTCAATTTTGTTTCCGGCATTTTCTTTTGCGTTCAAAGACATTATGTGTGTTTCATCTGAAGAGATTCGCGTTATTTTATCGCCGCTGGTGTCTATTTCGTAAGTTACGGTTCGGTCAGACTCCACTTTTACCCCCAGTAACACATCAGGGTTATATACGTAAGGAAGATCAGCCGATGAACAGTCGGTTTTCCTTTTTTTCATTATCGTCGGACCTATGGATGTATAAGTCACCCTGCAAAATCCTGACGAATCAGTCTCGTTACCTTCTGAATCTAAAAGCTGAAACTGAATAAACAAAACATTTCGATGAAAAATTGGGCTAACGTTTAGGTGTAAATCGAAATTGAGATCGAAATTATTTCTTTGGTGAAAATCTTATACCTGCAATAGACTAGCTATACCCTTTTTGAGATTAGCGATTGACAGTCTCTCGTTCTTTGGTAGGAGGATCTTGTCGATTTTGCCTTGATTCCAATGAACAAAAAATTGCTTATTTTGAATGGAATCCAAATTTGAACTATGTGGAACAAAACCATCTGGAGACGGGGCTTTTCTTGACTTTATGTACAACTGTGGAGACATCTGAAAAAAACAAAAAAGTTGAGAATAAGAATACAACTGAATTCCTTTTTTCAATACTTGAACTTTGAAAAATTCTTGGATTTGTATCTTTACTGACAACAGTTGTAAACTATCAGATACAGTAGACTCACGCTAGTGTGAACACTCGTTCATGTAAACCTCCCAGTAGTATGAACAGCTAGATAGAATACACTTTCAAATTAAAAATTAGGCAACGTTTCGACCGTCTGTTTCGGTCATCGTCAGGCTAAACACAACATCAATGACTGTATATATAATAAATTATGACAGCAAAACTAGTCAAAATGTGACATTCCATTGCCTAATTGGCTTAAAAGTTGTTGATTATTGGCAAAATTAAATTTTATTGATATTACAATATTTTATTTATACCAACAAGATTACATTCATTAATTGAATTTTTTTTTCTTATTCAAACAGAAATAAATTTGACGGTAATAGGCATGTAACATATTTAAACAAAAGTCATCCAAAATGAAACCATCAAAAGTTTAAGGTTAGATTAAAATACATATTATTTTAACATATAAACTTTAGGTAATAAATATATTACTTATACATTTTTGTTTCTTGAACTGTAAGTTTGGATGGCATAGGAGATACATATATTGCTTTCTCCAATTTACACAATTTTGCAAATTTTGGTATACCTCCGATGGTGTGAACAGTCTCAAGAATATGACCACGTCCGGTTTTTTGTGTTCACACTAGCGCAAGTCTACTGTATTAGTTTTTCGTACCTCACTTTCTCTTTTCTGCCTTTAAAATGGTTGAAAAGTATGAGGATGTAGACTACAATAAATTATAAATAAATAGCTTTGTTACCAAATAAAATTCTAAATAAATTCATGTTATCAAAAGGCGATTTAGAGAAAGCCCATATGTTTTGACTTAAAGCTCAAAATTGTAGAAAAATGTAACACTTTATCATATTTTGAAGAGATAAAAAACCAAAAAAATTTGTTCAGAATTGTCCTTCTGTCTTTATTTGTTCGAACTAATTAATTGCGAATTAAAAATTATTTTTAAATGTGTTAGAAACGCGATCCAACCCTAATTTCTTACTTTTCAACCCTCTTAAAATAAAACACTAAAATATACCTACCATTGTGTGACGGTCTATTAAAATAACAATCAAAGAAATATTTCTGTATACAAAGACTGTAATATTAAATAATTGCTTTGTAACGAATTAAATGGACAATGTACGATGCCTGGCTGCTAGACAAAGTACCGGAAGTTTGTCACTTAACGGTGAATGTGACGGCCTAAAAAGGGTCTGAATCGTTAGAGACCAAAGGAAAGTTTCTATCACATACTCCATTACATATCCTCAATGAAATGCTATAAATAAATTAAATAATTTATAATTTGTCGTTAAAATTAAACTTTCATTGACAAAGTAGGTATGTTTTAATAAGCAAAAGACAATTAAAAATGTAAAGATTGTGCAAATTACCTACTCAAAAAAAAAAATTAATATGGTTGCTTTTAATTAATTATATTTATGCAATTAAAAATAAATATATACAGGGTGGGCCAAACTCAGTGGTCTATTAGACATTTATGGAAAACTGATAGTAGGAAAATTTTGAAAACAAATCGTGTAGTACTTACGGTATATTTTCAATTCTCTAGCACTTCCGGTCATACCTTTGTCTTTTTCAAAAGGAATTGCATATTTTTTGCGACGAATTCAAATAAAAGGTTTAATTTTAAGGTAAGTTTGATAATCAACTTGCACTCCTAGGACGAAAAGTTTTTGAGATAATTTATAATTTAATTTATAGAAAAAAATTCACAACTGCAATCCAAACAATAAAAAATAATAACTTTCGAAAAAAAAGACTTAGAGTACTGAAGTTTAAGACTAACGCCCTGCCAAAACTAAACTTCATAATTTCAGGGCATTCATAAAAAAATCCAAAATTGAAAAATTTCAAACACGAATAATTTAGGGTTTTTAAATGGCACCTACCATACTTTGTTTTATCATTCGATTCTTCTTGTTTTGTTAATTGTTTTCATTATCATCAGAATTCCGTTAAATCCGCAGAATGCGTTATTTTTGAAACGATCGCTAGTGTTCTATAGACCGTTTTTTCATACGTAACAATTCTGTCAGTTTAATAGATACGCGCAACATTTTGTTGGTTGTCTAATTGTTTTTTGTTGTTAATTAAAATAGAAACTACATTTCTTTAATAAATATAAACGTAATTTAAATTTATTTAAAAAGTTTTCAATTCTGTAACTCGATTTTTTTATATATATTTTTTTGCACAGAACGTAATTTTTTGTTATTATTTTACACTATAATTTGAGTCAGAACTCATAAAGTGATTATTGTTTTAATAAATAATGAAATATAAAAATAAAGCGAATTGAAGAATGATAATCATGTTTAATTGTAAATAGTCTCGATGGACATCTTCAAAGTTTCCATTTTTTGATATTATAAACGTGTTTATTTAATAAGCTACAATCTATTAGTCAAAATGTACATTTTATGCAGTATTATCAATTCCATTTCCAAATAGGTAAATAAAGATAATTGTATTTATTCAGAATACAGCATATTTATAGATAACATTCTTTGGAGCTTCAAAAATCGAAGTCGTAAAAGTCCTCAATGGAAATAAAAAAATTTTTTGAAATTTTTTTTAAATAATAGCTCATCTGTGACGAAAAATACTTTATACAGAACAGGTCAGGAAAGATTTTAGTTTATTTTTATTTTAAGGTAGGTATTTTACAATACCTGAGAAAGTTGTATCGTTTTACTCATACATACATACATATACAGTGAAAATTTGACCTTAAAGCCACAAGTTGCCTTAAATCTAGATCAATGTGCAAAGATCGAAAATCCGGAATTTGCACATTGAATAGAATTTAAAGAATACTTCCAATTAGCCACTGGAAAATTTCCTTATTTTTACATCCCCTTTTTACTCACTTCAAACCTCAACAATCTTTGCTGGTCAGAACCACCCCACAAAACCTGCACCAAAACCTCTCCAGCCACCAAAAACCCAACGTCTTTCCCTGTTTCATTTTTTTCATTGAGTAGCACAACAGTATGCATGTGGTAAGTCCAGGACCCTCCCGGTTCCAGAATATCCGCCGCATTTCCCGCACCAGCGGCCGAAGATAAAAGTACAAATCCGTAACAAACACCAAAAATCCACGTAAACACTAAATAGTGCACCGTACACGCCGAATTGGACATAATGTAGGTATTTAAGTAACACAGATTCACACTGAAAACGATTCACCAGACACTTGGCGCATACTTGAAAGAATGTTGTGTGTTTACATAGAAACGATCAAATTTTGTACATCGTGTTGAGCAATCAGTAAACTTTACAAGAGTTCATAGTTTATCTCCACGTTATCTTCGTTGTTATTTAGTTTACTTGGCATATTACATTACATTACATTACACAGTTATACATGATGTTGACTGGCATCCGGTAAAACGACCCGGTGCTTGCTATCTAGTGGCCACGAGAGTGCCACGGTGTAATGACTCCACCAACGTGAAATGAATGGTATGGTATACATAATAAGCAGTACGAAGAAGTGTGTGGGTCAATCGTTGGTCCGACGAAGACCCCTCCACTTTTTTTATCACCGTAATTAATAGCTGTTTACCTTAATTGGGATACACTCCACTTGTATGGATTATTTGGAATGTGTCCAGGAATCAAGTGAATCGAAGTTAGTAGCAAATCCGAAATTGTTTTATATGTCATTGGTGCAAGTGCCCACAATAAAATACAAGACAACGCTTAAAGGATAGATAATAATTTTATTTGGATAAATTTTTAATCAATATAAGTACAAATGGTAGAGTATGAGGGCATATACCCACTGAGGCGATTGAGAAAATTTAACGAATAAAAAAAAAGATCTTAATTTCCTCAGAAATGATCCTACATACATTCAGTATTATCCCCTAAAAATGTTTGTTTTCATTGGTGATAAAGGGGGGCATATACCAACTGAGATGATCTTCATTAAAACACTACCAACTGAGGCGATTTACAAAATTTAGCGTACATAAAAACGAAAATAATTTCATCAGCGATGGTTTTATCTACATTTAATATTAGCCCTTAAGAATAGTTTTTTTCATCGATGATAAAAGGGACATATTCCATCTGAGGCGGCCGTCAACAAGACATTACCAACTGAGGCGATTAACAAAATTTAATGAATAATAAAACGATCTTAGTTTCCTCAATATTATCCCCTAAAACCGTTGTTCTCATCAGTGATAAAAGGGACATAGGCATACCAACTGAGGCGGCTCTCATTACAAATCCACCATTTGAGGCGATTGATAAAATTTAATGTAAATCATCATGAGTTCATCAGCGTTGGTCCAATCTACATTTAATATGAGAATTAGAAAAGAGTTTATCTGACTTCTCGAAACTTTGTATATGTGCTGATGAAGACTTAACGATATCTAAATCGTAATCCGCATCATTTGGTTTCAATAAATTGCTGACAAAGATTTTGCTAACGTCTGCTCAGAATTATAATTAGAAACGACATACCATATGTACCGTTATATAATATTTTACTTAAACATAGCCATATTATATATCTATTTTCATAATTTTGCTACTACTTTATCAGTTAAAATTCGGCATAATTACGTAAGTACATATATGTAATTATATAATTAATGTTAACAGCAATTGATTGTTTGTTTATCGACCTACTAATTAGTTTAAAAAAGTGCCCTTTCAAAGTAAAAGCAACAATATGATTCTAGAAAGCTGCTAATCGGTTTCCCAAATTTTATTTTTTTGAAACAACGGAAGATCACTCGTGCGTCTGTCTGTCCATATCCGTCCACAATTTTTAATCAGATTAAAGAAAAATCAGAAACCTCATGACTTTTTGCAAAAAAACTTATATGTCTTTTTAATAAACATATTCTTTTTTTACAAATCAAATTTTTACTGTATAGTTTTATTAAATTTTATTTTACGAACATCTTCGTAAGAAGTTGTGTTGTTGATCCCTCTAATTTTATTACTTTAATTTTATCTTTATACAGTAGAGAACAATATTTACCAACTTTAAAAAAAAGTGTTTGTTTTAGCACACCCGAACATCGACCTTAATTAACAACATTTTGATAAAGCAAACAGAGACTCAGTAGCTCAGCACGGGCTGCAAATATTGCCCCCCATTACACTTAAATTAGGTTACTTGCAGTACTAGCCAATAGTAGCAAAGAGGCGCTAAAATTATTCGTTGTGTTAACATTTTTTTTTCTATACGTTTAAAATACTCCTTAATTTTCATTTGTAATAATTAAGAACTGTTTCTCAGTAATTAAAAGATAGAAATTTAAATAATACATACAATAAACCGTGCCAACAACATTATAAATAATAAATTACAAAAACGTTATTTTATTGCAGCTCTTATTCATCTATGGTAAAAGAGATATATTTTTTTTATCTACATCTATTTAGAATAGCTTGTTCTTCTTGAAAAAGTACTCGATATCCTACTTAATATGAGTCTACCTAGTTTAATTTAAATTTTGTTTTGATTTTTAACTGGAAGTACATTTTTAATTTCACACCTAAATTGTTATACAGTTATCGATTGTCGATAGTCGGTAGTCTATAGAAAATATTGATTTATGATATGTTTTATATAATAAAAAAATTTAAATGTCCTATTAAATAAATCAAATTATAATTAATTAAAATAAAACTCTAAAATAAACAGACAATGTGAATTACTTTAAAATATGATAACATGACAAGTAAGTTATGCTGAAGTTATGAATTTGTTCATACACCGGATAGAGACAAATGCATATATTTATACATAAACGTTTACAACCTACTATGGATTCTTTCGTCCTAAACGTGCTAGCAGTATACTTATTATTATTCGTATGTATAAGGTATACAGGTTTTGATGTTCTTTTTTCTACGGCTCTACAATCGAATCTAAAATGTTTCGTTTAACAAGAATAATACAGAAAGAAAAAAATTTTGGCATTTGTTTACAATAAAATTGCCAATATGGTTCCTCGGAACCCCTGAATGGCGTCAGCAATCGCATGACTTACCATACATATCCGTTTCCCTTTCCCTATAAGTTCAATATAAGATGGGTGGGGAAAGCATATGGAAGTGGCAGAGCTAGTTCCGTAACGCTTACTTCCGTTACGTTAACTTGATTTATTTCCCTATATTTATCTGTTTAAATTTCAGCTATTACAGCGTTCGGTTTACAAATACATAAATAAGCAATAAAAATTGTTTGCACTTTTGCGTGTGGTCACTTTAAATTTTAACTCTGTGACCATAAATAATAATAAAAACTGTAATATCTTAAAATACAAAAAACTTTTCTCCAAGAAACTAAAGATCTTCAATAGAACTACAAAGCATATAGATCCGTTCTTTTGTACCTCAAATCCGTTAGTTTGGATACAGTTAAAGTAGTTTTATTAGAAATTTCTGTAAATCAACATAAAGTTGCAATCAAAAACGAGGTAAAAGGTACTTTTACAAACGAGTACCTAGTGAATCGTATGCGAGCATGGAGTGGAACATTAGACACGCTTGCGGTACATTTCATACGCATTAAAGCCCTATTTAATTAAGTACCGAGTTATTTTATTATAATCTTCTACCATTCTAAACATATTATAAAAATAGTTTGTGAAATTTATTTTAATTCTTTTAAATACTTTTTGTTAGATATAGAAGCTCAAAATTTTCAAATTGGAATTCTACTTACGAATTCTAAAGTTTGAGTTATAGACTAAGACAAATTTTCGGAAAACAAGATATTTTCATGCAACGTTTCGACCGTCAATTTTGGCCATCATCAGGCTTACATCAACACAATTATTAAGTCATTGATGTTATTACGTATCAGACTGATGAAACTCGCCCTCGAAACGTCGCGTAATTAAAGTGATTTTCATTAATTGTTGGTTATTGCCAATTCATTATTTTCATTATATGATACGTATTTTATCTAAAAGTGATCGTTTTTATAAATATTATGTACGCATATCGAACTTGTAATTGTAAGACAACCTGCGATATGGTAACTGTAAATGCAAGTTTTGATTTTACTTCTAAAGTTGTAGGGTCACTGACGTTGGACCTCTCACTCAAGGATGAAGTCGTAACTATTGCATTATATTACGTTGATGATGACAATGGTTAAAAGAAATTACTGTATGTCTTGGAGTTACTAAGTCCCCTGTTAACGACCCAATGAAAATTATTTTTACCAATTTACTAATAAGTATGTAATAGGGACTTTATGGGCTATTATTGGGAAGTGGGGCTCCAGCCGAAAATTGCTCTAAAAAATTTCTTGTATATTAGAAACTTTTTTAGTTCATCAAATGCATTTTAGAGGTGAAGGAGACATATTTATTATAAAAAAATAAAATAAAAAGAGCCGTCGAAATAATTCCCTGTGTCTTGCAATAGGTTATGGTAGAGGGTGGGTGTGTTTACATATACATACCCCACGAATCAATCTAGTATACTTATTAATAAATACAAACAGATTCTCCTTTTTTCTTCCATACTACGTCACCAAAATTAATGATTGAGAAAACATTTTGTAGATTTAGTTCCCTATTAATAACGAAAAAAAGATAAGAAATTTAAAATTAATGTTTCTGATAAAATAAATATTTTAAACATTTTTAATGTATTTTAAACTTATCGACAACCAGTTTTACAGTTGTTGGTTGCATATACGGAAATTAAATATATCTACAGAGAACTCGATATGCAAAATATTCGTAAAGGTCCTGTAATATTGTTTAATTTATTTATTTATTAAATCGAAAGTAATTATTCTTATATGGCTAATTCAAGACAAATCCAAACCTTCAAAGTCCGAAGTTATGAAGAAGAAAAAGAAGATTAGTGTTTATGAAAGTTTACCGCCGCGTCAATTATCATAAGTGTTTTATATTTTATTAGTTTGTTGTTCTATTTTACGTTATTATAATGGACGAATATCCGAATTCTGACGAAGAATATGAATTAATGCACCAAGACGAATTGGAATTGTTACGAGAGCATGGAGGTAAATTTTTCTGACATTAGTTTGTAGGTTATACTTTCTGGTTTACTTGATTTTTAGAATTTTTACAAGTCCCGAGTGAACCGCGTAAGCAATTAAAATTTTCTGAGAGCGAAACTACGTCTGTTTCTGTCCAGTCAGTTTCTGAAAAAAGTTTATCTCAACATTTAGATAATTCATTCGAAACTGACTTTGCCCCCCTTCCGAGTTCTCAGACAAATACAGAACAAGAAACCAATGGTACTTTTAACGATACAATTGAAGAACGCAGCAATAATGAGGCTATAAACTCAAGAAAACGTGGTTCTGATAAATTGACTGTTAACGATGATGACACTAATAACCAAATATCAAAACGCTATAAAGCTGATGTAGATTTCGAGAACAGCATTTTAATAAATCAGATTGTACAAATGCGACAACAAGCCAAAGAAAGATCAAAACCAGTATCATTGCGTAGTGGCAGCAGTATAAAGACAGGAGTTAGTTTCGATCAAAATAACTTTTCATACCGGGTTCCGAAATATCCCTTTATTGGTTTAACGAGATTTGACGGGGAGAGAATTTATGTACGTTGTCATTCCGAAGAATACGAGAAGGAGGAGCTGCAAAGAATAGCAGGTCAAGAAAATCATTATCGATTGTTAGGAGATTCTTCAAAGGATTTGTGGAAGGAAGCAAATGAAATTGTAAGTTTTATTTCAACCAAATTTGATTTGATGGTTAGGTTAGGTTAGGGTAGGTTAGGCTAGGTTAGATGATGTATTGATGTTCTTATTTGATGTAAAATTTGTATGTTGTAGATCAACAAAATGGTTGATGATGATTTAAGTAATGGTATGGCTGAAAATGATGAAGCAGAAAGTAACACTAATAAAAAGGAACAAAACAATAATAGCCAACTGTGGGTTGATATGTACAAACCGAAAAGCTATTTTCAACTCCTGAGTAACGAAGGTACCAACAGATCTTTACTGAAGTGGTTGAAAATGTGGGATAAGGTTGTTTTCGGTCGCCCATTTCCGCTAAAAATAAAACAGAATGAAACGAACATGAAATCGAAGTTTCAGAAGCAGGACGTTGAAATTAAATTTGATGATATTGGAAGACCTGAACGGAAAGTTGCCTTATTGTGTGGAGCACCTGGATTAGGTACCTAAGTTTCAATTTCAATTTAATTTCAATTTATTTTAACCAGAAAAAATACATTAAAGTTCAAATTAGATCATTTTTTATTCTAGATTTATAAATTTAATTTAATTTAATTTAAAGTTTCATTGCAGCCTATAGAGGTAAGCTATGTTACCTGTACATAGATCTGGCTTAAAAACTTACAAACTGACAAAACTTACTTACTATAACTTAGTACCTAAATTACAAACTTATAAACGTAGGTATACACTTAGTAAAAAATAAATAATTAAAAAAAAAGAATAATATCGCTTGTATTATAAAACTTATGAATTCAACAAAAATTATTAAATAGTTAACAAAAATGCCCAGAATAATCCAGCTCTTCTAATCACCCGAAAAAAAACAAAATAATTAGAATTATTAAATAACTACATTTCTAATCCAATCTTTTAATTTATTTTTAATTCCTTTTTTTGTAATATTTAACATTTTTAATTCTTTTGGTAAAGTATTATAATATTTTATTGCAATATATTGACTATTTTTATCAGTTAAAGTTTTATTTTTATTTGGCAGAATCAGTTTTTTGTGTCTGGTTATACTATTAGATGCTTTAAAAGTAAGTTTCAAATCCTCATAATAATAAATCATAGATTCTACTATGAAAGATTTTTTGATGCCTAGTGGTGGCATTGCAGATTTATCATTTTTCAAAACAGTCTTTTGTACTCTTTTCTGTAAATTAACTAAGGAATTTATTGTGTTATTATATGCCCCACCCCAGGCCACAATACCATAATTGATCACGCTGTGGAACAACGCATGATATATCATTAATAATTGCTTTGTATTCATTATTTTGTTTAACCTGTTGAAGATGTAGAGTAGATATCTTGTTCTTTTCTTAACATATTGTACATGGTGTTCCCATTTCATCTGCGCGTCAATGATTATCCCTAGATACTTGGTTTGGTACACTCGCACTACGGTTTGGCCATTGATACAAATATTTAATCTACTGGGTACACTGTCTCTATATGCTCCAAAAGCCATATAAACTGTTTTAACTATATTTAAAGACAGTTTGTTGACTGCCAACCAAACTTGTATCAGGTGTAGATGATTATTCATATCAATTTCTGCTTGCTTCCATGATTCCGCACTACTTATTACAACAGTATCATCAGCAAATGATAGGATATTATCTTCTGGAAGGATTTTCAGTAGATCATTGATGTATATTACAAAAAGTAAAGGTCCTAGTATTGTGCCTTGAGGTACGCCCATATTTACAGGTAAAGGTAGACTCTTGAAATTAGCGATTTTAACAACTTGTGTTCTATTTGTTAAATATGATGTTAGTAAGTCCTGAGACTTGCCTCTTATTCCATAATTATCAAGTTTGAGTAAAAGTATTTCATGGTCAACTGTGTCAAACGCTTTTGAGAGATCCAAGAACGTTGCAATTGTTGGTGTAGTGGAGTCAAGGTTGCTGTAAATCTGCTTGGAAATATAGGCTAGAGCATCATTAGTGCTTTTATTTTTCAGGAAACCGAATTGCATTTTAGATATTAAATTCTGCGATTGCAGAAAAGCAGATAGTCTTTGATGAATTATCTTTTCAAAAATTTTGGCAATATTTGATATCAGGGAGATTGGTCTATAGTTGGTAGCTTTATGTTTGTCTCCTGCTTTAAATACTGGTACAATCTCAGCACTTTTCAAGGGTGAAGGCCAAACAGCCTTTTCAATTGACAAGTTGAAGATGTATTGCAGCGGTTCACTTATTGTATGGATTATATGTTTTAGAGCTTTCACATTTATTCCATCAACTCCTCCTGCTTTTTCTTTCATGCTTAAAACAATGTTCACTATTTCTACTGAACTTGTAGGATGTAAAAAGATAGTGTTGTTGTTTTTTTGTTGTAAGGAGCTAAGTTGCGTGAATCCTGATGCTTGTATTTTACTTGCCAGAGATGGTCCTATATTACTGAAGAACTTATTGAAATAGCCAACTATATCTTTCATGTTATCAATTTTTACATCATTATCGTCTATTAAGTATTTCGGAAATTTATCTTCATTGTTGTTTTGGTTGTTTAATTTACTTTTTATCAGCTGCCATAATTTTTTATTATCTTTAATGTTTTTTTGAAATTGTTGCTGCTCATATTGATTTTTTGCTTGCGCTATGATTTTGTCAAGTAACTTAACATATGTTTTATATTCTAGTTTGTGGTTTTCATTATTTTTATCCTTTTTCCATCGCAAATATAATTTTTCTTTTTTCAGACATGATTTCATTATTGCTGCAGTAATCCATTTAGCTCCTTTTCTGCTAACCATTCTTTTTTTGGTTATAGTAGAGTTTTTTATGGCGTTCTGTATCAATGCAATCAATAAATTAGTGGTCTCTGTAGGATCTTCAAGTAGGTAAATCTCACTCCAATCAATGACTCTACACTCATGCACCAACTTACAAAAGTTAGTGAGAGAATATTGTACCATTTTTGGACATTTTGGTTTATTGATTTTATACTTAAAGAAAAGCGGCAGGTGATCAGTGAAAACATTCATATACTTAGCTGCTTTATGATCTTGAAGGCTAGTTTTAACAAAGATGTTATCTATACAAGTTCCTCTGGTTAAGTCCTTGTCGCTTGGCCTAGTCATCTCGACAAAGCTCGGTAAATAATTTTTTTCCAAAAAATTGTTAATATAATCCTCCACTATCGCGGAGTCATCCAGTATATCAATATTAAAATCACCAAGAATACAATGATTTTTGATATGTTTATTTTGTTCTAAATAGCGATTAAGTATGCCAACGAAATCATTTTGGGATATATCATGACATTTGTATACCCCTGTTACTTTAATACTGTTTTTATTATTAACTTTTACTTTGGTACTTATAAATTTGAAATTATTTATTTCCTCTATAGTAGTAGTTGCATCTAAGTACTTTTTCACATATATGACAACACCATCCGCTTTGTTAATTTTGCTATCATTATAGTGAATATTGTAATCTGCAATTCCATGATATTCATAACAGGAGAGGTTCCATGTCTCGGAACACACAATTATATCTGGTTTTGAATTCATCCTTTCAATGAATGTCTCTATTTTTTTATGATTTGTATTTAGGCTTCTAACATTAACATGCATCATAATGAGATCACTAGAGTCTAGAAATGCGTTCAAGTTTTCTATGTCAGAGATTTCAAAATCTTTGATATTATCATTATCACAGTCTGTTCCTAAAACCATTATTAATTATAGTATTAACGATTAGCTTTGTGTAGTTATTCTTTCTTTGGTTTTTGCTTTATCATTATCTCTTTTATTGCGCGAGCTAATGTCTTTATTAGTATCATTTGCTTTTTTATCTGAAGCAGATTTGATTGCACCAGTATCTGGATAGTAGCCTAAGTAAGCTGGTACATCAGGTTGCATAGGATAATCTGTTTGTCTAATCTTTTTGGTTATTAAAAATTGTAAATACTCACACTTTGTTGTGTCAGTGGTTACATGATTTGTGTTTTTAGAACTTCCGTGCTTTTCATTACTATAAATACAATTGATACATTTAATTGGTTGTGTATGATCACAGTCTTTGGTAGGGTGATCACCACTGCATCTTAAGCAGGCTACTTCATTTTTACATTTATTGCCACTATGACCAACTCTACCGCACTGGTAGCATGGTCTTATGTTCAAGTCTTCAACGACTCTACAACATTGATGGCCAACGTATATCTTACTACCTTGTAATTTAATATATTTGTATGTATCAGCTGTTACCTCAATAATAGCATTTTGAGAGCTATTTTTGAAGTTTTTATATGTATGTACTACAGTACAAGAAAGTTCTGTATTTTCAAAATTTCTATCATTTATATCTTGTTCTAACACTTCTAATTTCATATCATTTTGGATGCCTATAATTTTGAGTCTAGGATTACTAATCTCTTCTTTTGTTATGTAAAACTCATTTCCAATTTTTTCTAGTAATTTCTTTTTTGCTGCTTCTACATCATCGCTGTTTTTGCATTGAATAATTACTGAACCATCTTTCCTTTCCTTTAAATTTTTTATTGGCATTATAACATCAGTATGAATACTGGTTGTTACAACTGATCTGACCTTATTTTTATCTTTGCTTTTTTTCGCAGTGATAATTATAGCTGGGATATGTATCATTTCTGGTTTTTCTGTAATTTTTTTTTTAATAACTTCAGAATAAGTATTTATAGTTTTAGTTTCTTTATACTTTTCAAGTAATTGTTTGAGCACCTGGTTTTTATCTTGTAATTCAACATTAAGCTGGCGCAACAATGCAATCTCAGATTGGTAATGTGTAAGGTCCTCGCCCTGTCCCTCAAATATGGTCATGTTATGCTTATCGATTGTTGAATCATTCACTGTTGAAGAGATATTCTTAAGTATTTCTTCTTGGGCTTTTTCTTTTTCATTAAGTTTAACTTGCGCAATAATTTTTTTAGCCTCAGTTGTTAACACTCTCTCATTCGTTGGTACGGTTATGTCAAGGTCCAAGTGTTCTGGACATATGACAAAAACATCACTGATAATAGTTGCATCCTTTACTTTTGCAAAGTCAGATGCATGGTACACATTCTCACAGATTATACACACTTTGAGAGTAACTTTTGTTTTTGGATGACACTTATACGTCTTTTCTCTAGCCGTACTCGGCGGAGGATCTTCACACTCCGCCATTTTTTTTTGTTTTTTTATTTTAATTTCTATTAATATATCCACAGTTCCTTTTTCTATTTTGTATTTTTTTTTTGCAGGGAAAACTACATTAGCGCATATCGTTGCAAGACAAGCGGGTTACAATGTTGTTGAAGTAAACGCTTCGGATGACCGTAGCACCGAAACGTTCAAGACCATTTTGAAAAATGCCACTCAAATGCGTTCTTTCATAGATCGTGAAAATCGCCCCAACTGTCTTATATTCGATGAAATCGACGGTGCTCCCCAGTCGTCGATCGATTATTTGGTGAAGTTCGTTACTGACACAGCTGCAATCAAACCGAAGAAAGGCTCCAATAACAAACGGAACGTCCTTAAACGTCCGATTATTTGCATTTGCAATGATGTCTATGTTCCCGCGTTAAAACCACTGAGGCAGATTGCCTTTGTGGTCAGTTTTCCTCAGACAGCAACTTCTCGACTTGCTGAAAGATTATGTGAAATAGCGAGACATCAGGGCATTAAAACGGACATGGGTGCTCTTCTAGCACTTGGGGAAAAATCCAATAACGACATCAGGTCGTGCATTTCAATTTTACATTTCTTTAAGTCGCTCAGCAACAAGGTCACATTGTCAGATGTTTACAAGATAAGCATAGGACAGAAAGACGTGCAGAAAGGTCTGTTTGCTATTTGGAATGACATTTTTCAAATAGAACGTAACAAACGATGTGTCGTTTATTCAAGTGATAATAACGCGCGCGAAGTGCACGATAATTTCCGTTTGAAAAATCGAATGAAAAAGATTTTGGACGTTGTCAGTGCATACGGCGATTATGAACGATTAGCTCAAGGTGTTTTCGAAAATTTTACGAACGTGACTATCAAAGATTCGATGTTAACGGAAACGTGTGAAGCTCTCGAGTGGTTCTCATTATTTGATAAAGTGAACAAGAAAATACGGACTTTGCAAGACTATAGTTTGATGAGATATCTGCCGTACGCGTTCGTGGTTTGGCATTTCGTTTTTGGCTCGTTTGTTAAACCGAAACTTTCGTATCCCAATGCTGATTATGAGGTGAGTCACACTTTTTAATTTTGGGTATTTGAATATGTAAGTTACTTAAGTATAACAAAAAGCATGGTACATACAAAAACATTAATTTTGAATTTTATATATTATAGAGATTATTTTTTTTTTTAATTCATAGTTCGAATTACTGTAAATAAATATTTAACAGTTATTTTTTGATATATGAGATCGAGTCTACTATTAGTTGGTTGAAATTCATGATATAAAATTAATAACTTTTTAAAAGTTGAAAAAATCATCAGTGTGTTATTTTTTGAAATTAAAAATTTGGGATTTAAGATTAAAAATTAATTTAAGTACTAAGTAATCCAATAATGCATTTCTTTGCAACCCTTATCTGCGCTAATCATGAATCATTTTTATAAAATATTTCGCATCCAATTTATTTGCTTCAGTATTTTTTTTTTTATTATATATAATTGTTAAATAAGTTGGACACTTTATTTTTTAAATATTAAATGGAAGTGTTGACTTTTTTGTTGGCGTATTTAATATTGGTACTTAACATAAAATCAGAAATTAATTTTTTTAGTACCGTCAAATTATTTTAGTTTGCATGGATCTCGAGATAAATCGTTCCAATACAAACTTTTATGTGACCAATTTTTTATCCGATAGTTTATGTACTTTTTTAAAAATCTTTCAGTCTCAAAAAAGATTTAGTAGGTACTGAACGCGCGTGGATCATAAACCAAATATTCGGTTTTGTGCGTTTAATGAATGTCCATGAGTTTCTTTTATTTGAATTTAAAATTATATAATATTTAAAGAATCAATCGTTGGCTCTGTGAAACATTATTTAAATAATAAAAAAAAAAACAACAATTTGCTGTTCACTATATTATAGGTATTCCTCTACAATTGTCTAGTAAGCCAAAACAATTAAGGAGGAATATCTTTATTATACTGAAAATTAAAAAGCAAATACTTGTTTTTTTAATTATTGAAGTTGTATTTCAAAACTTCGTATTTTATTCGTATTAGAACCTGGTGTGCCATCTATACCTAGTAACAAGCAGTAGCAATTCATTTATCAGCATACGTAATGAGTTGAGATTCCTTTAGTGGTTTAGGAAGTAGTAGAAGACATTAGTCTGTAGATGGCGCAGTATGTGCTTTAGGCAAATAATGTTTTTCATCATTCATTCACCAGATGTCTCCAGCAGTCCACAAAAATTTAAATTAAATCCAAATAAATGCTAATACAAACTTAAAAATTTAAAAATCACATTCTGTATGTGATTTATACTTTAATAAAATCCATAATGTACAGGATGGGCAATTTCTATGTTTCTGTAGGGGAACTCGGTAACTATAAGAGATACAAAAAAATTAATGGTGCATCCTCGATCCCTTTTTTGTAAAAAACTTGTTATCGTCTTTTATTTTCGAATTATAAACAAAAGTTGGAACTTTCGAAATATGTTTATGCCTCGGTTGTTTGTTAAATTAGAAAAAAAACGACTTTCACGTTTTTCAGGCACTTTTTTACGTAAAATAAAGTGGCGTCGAAAAAAATATAATAAAGATATGCAAATAGTATAATGGAG
This sequence comes from Agrilus cyanescens, assembly GCA_947389935.1. Lineage (NCBI taxonomy): Eukaryota > Metazoa > Arthropoda > Insecta > Coleoptera > Buprestidae > Agrilus > Agrilus cyanescens. The sequence continues at coordinate 7,253,928 of OX376713.1, read as the reverse complement.
TAGATTTTCTGTGAAGGTTTTATTAAAAAAGAAAATATAATGGAATTTTCATGTTCTATCTTATGCTGATGATACAGCAATCATTGTTTTTTGGTGATACATAATCCGGGGTTTGCTCTAAAACGAATGAATATTTGGATATAATTTTTGGCTATTTAACTGATTTGAAACTGTCTTTAAATATTGACAAAACAGTATTCATGACGTTTGGAAGGTATTGTGACAGTGTGCCTGAATCAATGAGATGTGATATAAGTATAAATGATACTAGAGTAAAAAGAGTCCAGAGGTATAGATATTTGGGAGTTATTTTTGACTTTAATTTAAAGTGGGAGATTCATGTAAAAAACATAGTGAGCAAAACTAAATACCTTGTTGGGGTTTTCTACAAACTCAAAAAAATATATGAATGCTGAAACTCTCATGATGATCTATTAGATATGCTTTTTTTAATAGTGCAGTAAACTATGGAATAATTGCATGGGTAGTGCATATGATGGGTGCATTAATATGTTACAGACTAAAATACTAAAGATAATAATGAATAGATCCAATGTCAGTGTTAAAGAATTGCCACTATCAATCAGGGGGACTTTTCACCCTTGAATCATTATGTGCACATTATTGTAATATTAATGATATATATAAAACAACAACCAGAGGGACAAGAAATAAAACTATTCAATTACCCAGATTTAATAAATCAATCTTTGGGAAAAACAGTTTGTGTACTGCAATAAAATATTATAATAAATTACCCACTCATTTGAAGATTATTGAATTGTCAGAAAATAAAACAAGTTTAGCAATTAAACAGTGGTTGAAGAAAGAAGATGACATGTCCATTTCAATTATATGACTGTTTTATTTTTGTTTTTGTTGGAAGCAGTGTTTTTTTTTTTTTTTTTGAAGATTTAAAATTTGAGTATTAGTAATGGCTTTTAGTTTTTAAGTTTTAGTATTTAAGTTTTTTGTTATTGCGCATTACAACCGAACCTACGAACAGATTGCATTTGCCTATCTCTGTAGGATTTACATTGGTTGTTAAAATTTCCTGGTTAAATTAAATAAATAAATAAATTGTGAAACTGAACTAAATAAAATATTTAAGTTCCAAAATTCCATATACATACAAAATTTAAAAAGCTAAAACGTGTTTTGACAGGTAAAATGAGTACTGCGTTTTAGGTTTCCAATAAACGTTTTATATGTACTTTTGGAATTTTTAATGCTTCAGTTTTATTCATAAAAATAAATTCTACTGATGTGTTCTCGTTTTCTTACACAATCTAAACACAAAAATAGTAATAGTTTTTAGTTTGATATCTACTTAACGCACTCTTTTACATAATTATTTACTAATAATTACCAGTTTCTTTCTAATCGTTAGGCATACGTATACATTTATATAACAACCCTTAACAGTTTCTGCACATTCATTGGTTTTTTTTTTTCAAACTTCTGGTGTTTTTTGGCTTACTTAACTTCTATTTGTTTGTTTCATTTCTTTAAAAGGTTTTCTTTCCCTTTCTCGAAACAGTCGAAGTAATTATCTTACGACGCGCTTTGGGTACCTACGTAATAAGACAGCAGACATTAATTATTACCCTGTTTTGCTTTGTTTCGACTGTGCGATGGTATTAAAAATTACGGACGCTACTATCGCTGTACTACAAATTGCTACAATGTAAATTCCGCAACTGTCAAAAACTTAACTCGTTGTCGGCCAAGTTTGGAAATTTGTTACCACGCTTTAACTCATCTTTAATTGATGTTCAAGATGCTGTTGTTGGTTATTTTGTTTTAAGTAAGACCGGGTATAAATAATCAACACTCAAAACTTCCCCAAAAATTTTACACCAAAGCTCGGTTTTATTACGTCTAATGTCTACCACTTGTGGTGTAAGGAGTGGGGGTGATATAGACATTAAGAATCATGTAAAAGTTTAGGGTGATTCTGAGGGTGGAGGTGGCGTTGGGCGAGGGTGTGGAGTAGGGGTGGTGGGCTGGGGTTAATTTAGGGTTGGTATCATTGGGGAGTAAGGTAGACGTTAAGAATGTGAATAACATTTAACTCACCCCTATCCCCCTCCACCCCCACCCCCACTGGTGGTGTAATTTTTGTGTAGATGTTGGGGGTGATGTAGATGTTGAGAATAAGGTAAAAGTTTGGGAAGGTTTCGGTAATGGAGGTGGTGATTTGGGGTTGGTATTGTTGGGGAGTGAGGTAAACGTTAAGAATGTGAATAACGTTTAACTCATCCCCAGTATCTACCCCACCCCGACCCTTACCACCACTCCAAATTATGAGCTTGTAGTGCTGATTTTCTAATTTTCCCTATGTATGAGGGAAGTTAATTTTTCTATTTGTTGTAAAAATATTGGCTGCCTTTCATACATGTGCCCAATTTTCTTTTCATCCAGAGCTGTCACGGAAGTGCTCCTATATGTCCGTCCCGTATACAAATCATATGATTACCATCATTTTTTTCTCGTTAATAGAAGCCGGCTCTCAAGGTCCCGGTCGTCAAAGCCCCGTGTGTTTGTTTGCGTCCCTTTTCTTTCTTTCACTTTGCGCCTTTAAATAATAAAGCGTCTCTAATGAGAAGTTTTATCTCGGCAATCAACGAGCGGCCCTGTCACGAAATAATCACCTTCTAAAAACATCACGACGTCCTCTTATGACTCCTCCAGAACGTTCGGTAACGTAGCGAAACTTCATCATTTTCCCTTGAACCAACTTCATAAACTCATTTCAATTTAGCGCGGACCGCCCACATATTTCCAGATCTTGTGAAAATCTGGTCGTAAAATAAAAGCCATTCGGTCGTTACAGTTATGATACAAGGCCTGCTCGCTGATTACGTAACCACCTATGCTAAGCGTGAGCCTACTATCATAGTAGGAAGACCAGAGTGATGATTTGCGGCGTAATATACTGGGGTCCTTGTAGGGAACTGTTTTAATCTAATAGCCAAGAGATTTTATCGTTCAAAACTTTTTCTGATCGCAGATTCTTGTAGATGAAGGTTAGAGGAGCATTTGTTGAACTTTTTAAGCTGGGAAATAATTGGGTATATTGAATTCTCGCTTATCTCTTGGTGAAACATTTTTAACAGTCAAAGAGATATAAAAAACACTTGGTATTGTTTCACAATATATTTAAAGATTTCTTTTACAATTGTTTCGGGTTTTACACCATTTTCAAAGAGTAGATATTTATCGACTAAGGTACATATTTCAGGTAACAAAATTTATAAATATCTACTCTTTGAAAATGGTGTAAAAGCCGAAACAATTGTAAGAGAAATCTTTAAATATATTGTGAAACAATACCAAGTGTTTTTTATATCTCTTTGACTATGGGAAATAATTGTTGCTACTTTTTATTTAGCGTTAAGTTTTGCAAAATGTGTATTTCGATCTTTCGACGCTTACGTAGCCCAAATCGTGATAGATACGAAAAAAATTATAGAGCTTTTTGCAGATAAATGATTTTTATATAAAAAAGTCCGGAGCAGCACCCCTCTACCGTTTGAAGTTAAAAAAAAACAGCTCTACAATTTCGCTTAAGCAGTACTTTACACGTTAAAGTGTGTCTTTGAAACGCTGTATTTTTTTACCTGTAAAATGTTGATAGGTAGATGGCTACGTAAGCGTCGAAAAGTCAAACAACACATTATGCAAAACTTAATGTTAAATGATAAATAGTAATAATTATTTGCCAATGCTAAAAATTTGCACATAAATACCTGGGTTATAAGATTAAAACAGTTCCCCACGAGGACTTCCTTACTTGACGTTGCGCGTTAGCGCTCTGGCCTTCAATAACGACCGTAACGATTCTACACTAGGCCAAACTAAAGTTATCGGTAACAAGTTGGTTTATGGGTTGGTACGTTATCGGTTTATTCTTCTTGACGTTTAGAGAGTCATAATCATAATGTTCTCCACTTCAGAAAGTTGTCTTATGATTAAACTGGAGATCATTGCATTTGACTGTTCTCTTGAGTTGTTTACAGTAATTAGAACAGCATTATGAATTTTAAATTCGAAATACATGTTTTGGTTTAGTTCAAATTTTTGACCAAGTTTTGAGTATTTTATAACGCCCTAACATGTATCCTGCCATATTGCATTCGTTACTATTGTGGTATGGTCTTGGAATTCGGGCAACTTATTTTGTTCCGCTAATGAGAAATAAATTATGCAATGGCTGGCGCATAAAGACGTCGACGACGTCACGGTGGTGCCCTTGTAATTAGCGTACTCGCATAAAAAAAGAACGTCATCTGGCATCCGTCAGGGCTTACGGTCCTTCGAGCCGGACAGGTCCAGCCGGAAGTCTCTCTGTGGACGCAGGAACACTTTCTTTCGCTTTCGTTTTGATTTGTTCGCTTTGTATACGAATGCGCGTTCTTTTTTAATGCATGAGACGATTTAAATGGAAACGCTTTACATATGACGAGATCTTCAGAGTAAATGAGACGGGAGACTGAAAAATGATTAAATGCAACGGTTATCATAAAATCTCTTCTCGAGTTGCAGATTTTAAAAAATTGAAACGGTGAATTATGCATATCCATAGTTATGTAAGAGGAAATGACAAAATTTCTCATTTCATATACATACAATTAAAAATCACGATTTAATTTAATGATTTTTCTGCTGTGAATTATATTTTACGTTCCTTGAATGTTATATTGCAAATATTTATTAAGGAAATAATATAGGGTGTTCGTGTTTTGACGATATTTTGAAAATTCAGCGGGCTACTTCCGTGGTGAATAAAAGATTTACATTTAGCAACTATTTATGCTTATAAGTCGACTACGGGCAACTATCGGAACGTACTTATAGGCACCACCCTGGGTAATGTATACAGGGTTTTTGCGTAACCCGTTCGTTAAGAGTTTTTAAACTTATAATACAGGTAGAGTTTTGAAATCGTGCCAAATAACTGAAGCTCTACCTAATTAAAATATTTATAGTCGTCTGTCACCTCCGGTTATACCGGAAGTCGACACCAACTTTGTTATTTTAAATAGAATGGCATATTTTTTACGCCGAATTCGAATAAAACATAAAATCCTAAGGTAAGTTTGATAACCAATTTGTACACCTCCGGTGAGCGGTTTCTGAGATAATTTAAATTATAAAAAAAAATCGCTACTGCAACCCGAATTATAATATTATTATAATTATAATTATAGCAGGACCATAAAAAAAATTGAAACAAGCAAACAAGTACATAAATAGCAATAATAGAATTTAGAATAATTTGTACTATCTATTAGGAAGCAATATTAACATTTATTCGTTTGAAAACACCCCTCAATAAATTTATGAACACTATAACCACCAAAGAAGTACCACTTCTTATCAGCAGAATCGAACCGCGTTTTTTGCAGTGAATATGGGATAATTTGTACCGCGAAGATGCAATGGCAGATTTTGTACCTTTTGCCTTTCATCGAAAACTACCCCGAAGTGACATTACGCTTAAGAGTAAAGTACCATTTTTTATCAGCAGAATCGAACATCGACTTTTCAAACCACAATTGACTTTGGTCTTTCAACTCTTTGCAAATATGATGTTAAATTATGGCATTTAATAAATTATTAAGCAAAATAGGTGAATATGGAAGTAACATAACAAGGTGCACAGCAATGTAAAGGAAAATTATATATTTTGGCCATTTTGTAACATAAATGTGAACAACTTCTATCACCGAAAATTGCTTAATACGGGAAAATTTCATAAGCCTAATTTACGTGTGGATTTTGTTAAAAGAAAATGTTTTGCTTATTTCTAATAAAATTGAAGGTGATAGAAAAAGTCTGAGAATGCCATTGGATTGTTTTTAAAAAAAGTGGCAGGAATATGTTTGCTGATATAATATTTTCCGAAGAAGAAAAAGCACTGAACACATTTAAAATTGGCGCCCGAATTTTTAAAAATAAATACAATATGATAAAACACGAATGGTTGCAAATAATTCTTCAGGAGGAAGGATGAAATCTTCTTCCACCTGAAGTAATTCCTGTGGGGTGACATAATTATTGTGGACTTTCAATAAACAATTTTTTGTAACCTTTCGTGTTTTAATATATTGTGATCATAGAGTTACAAAAAAATATTAGCCTCATCATTTTCATTTTCAAGAATAAACGTTATAAACTTTTTTTAGAGGTAACGCCGTCATTCGTGCATTGAGTTCGGATGCTTTCTTTCGATTTACAAGTATTAGGAATTAATCTATTTACCTCTGTAGGGGTTTACTTTAAAGGATACACTAGGTATATATATTCGAATTGGCTGGCGATCCGAAATCAAGGACACTCAGAACCACATGAAATTTTTATCAGAGACTACTCTACACTACATAACAGTACCTAAAAATATTTTTGGCGATTCGAAAAAGTTTTTTTGATGATTTTTTACAGCTTGGACATCCTAATACAATCGAACGGAAATCCTCTGATTGACTTTAAATTTTTACCAGACACTGTACTATAAGTAATGTCTCTTCGGGGTAGTTTTCAATGAAAGACAAAAGGCACACAATCTGCCATTGCATATCTTTGCGATACAAATTATCCCATATTCATTGCAAAAAACGCAGTTCGATTCTGCTGATAAAAAGTGGTACTTTTTGGTGGTTATAGTGTTCATAAATTTATTGAGGGATGTTTTCAAACGAATAAATGTAAATATTGCTTCCTAATAGATAGTAATAATTAGTTCAAATTCTATTATTGCTATTTATGTACTTGTTTGGTTTTTTTAAATTTTTTTATGGTCCTGCTAGCTCCCTATGAACTTAGCAGCGCCACTATTTTCTTTGTAATGGCACGTAGTACAAATGTTTTTTTAATAGTACTAAATTAGTACTAAAAAGTTGATATAAGCCATTCGATTCTGCTGATTTGGGCCTTCCAGCTTCCAAAACGTGTCCAAAGTACTCTTTTATTATCCCAAAATTAATGAAATTACCTATTTTAAAAATTCAAAATTATTCAAAAATTTTCAAATAAAACAATAAAAAGTATCCATATGGATCGAAAGAGGATAAGAAAGGGAATCGAATGAAAAAATAAAATATGGTAGGTGCCATTTGAAAAAAACGAAGTTATTCGTGTTTGAAGTTTTTAAACTTTACAATTTTTTCTTGAACGTCCTGTATAAATTATTAAGTTCAATTTTATCAAGTCGTTAACTCTAAGATTCAGCTATCACTAATTAAAATTTTAACACTAAGCTGTCGAGATACAGCCCCCTAATGGGACGCCCTGTATATAATAATATAAGAATAATGTCATATTATTCTTCCACCTGAAGAAGCCGCTGTGTCGGCGAAAAAATTATTGTGGATTTACAATAAAAATAAAGTTTTGTAACTAAACATTGCGTGTGTTTGTTTTATAAATAGAGAATATAGATTTAGATAAAGATTTATGAGGAAACGATGCAGGAATTAACGAAGTAGGAAACACCAGGGGATGGGGGTGTTATGAATCTTTCGTAAAAATGGAAGAATGAAAAGATAATGGAGATCTATTAAACACAATATTTTATTAAAAAATAAGGGCTTCGATATAAACAAACCTATATTTAATTGATTAATGAAAGATGTATTGAATAATATTCTAAATATTTTTCACAATTCCTTCTCTTTCCCGATTGTACGATTGTAGTACGTTGCTACAGAATTCATATTAATTGCTAACAAGTGTCCCTGACACATGAATATCAGGCAAGTTATGTACAACATTTTTTAAGTCTGAATAAGCACAACAAGTTGTGAATCCCTTCGTAATGGTACGGGGTTGAAATGATGCTTTAAGCCAGGAAAGATTATCACAAAAGCTTGTACACAATCCTTGCGTTGATACACTCTTTGGGTTGTTATTTATCACAAACACTGTTGCTTTTTGGCTAACAGGTTCGTAAATAATTTTCCAGAAATATTGAGGCACAGGCACAGCATTAAGACTTTGGTCGCTATAAAAATAAATATCCTTATTATTAAATTTCGTAATACCATAAGTACCTGTGTATACGACAATTTGTTCAAAGGATGTTGATCCTTTCACGAAATCCTTGATGCTGTTTTCTAGGACTTTCCAGTTTCCAGCGTTGTACGGCTGCCATTGGGGAGCTGCATTGAAGTAATTATGCGTAAGACGTTGTTCTGCAGGGTATGAGAAATCGCACTTTGGGGTTAAGTGACCTTTTGCAAAATACAACTGCCCATCTCCAATAAAGCTTTTATCATCAGGTGGTAGTCCTAATAATTTGTTAACGGTGTTCCTTTGAGAATTTATCGTGTATAGATCGTCTATATTTTCTGGTAAGAGAATTCTGAAAGTACCAGTGAAGTACCAGCCTGGTCTCTCTGTGGGACAAGTACTAATTGATTTGTCTAAAATTGATTGAGCGTATATGGGAAGTCGAGTGTTGTTATCATAGCAAGACAAAATACGATGTAAAAAAGAATTATCAATTCGAAAACCCACAGAAACCTCCAGAAAGTCGTTCTTACAACGACCCATAACTTCAACCCTTGGTGAAGGAGTACGAGAATTTTGACACCTTATATCCTTAAGGTCTTTGGATTGGCCACGATCAACGAACTTGTTATTTAGACACTGTATATGTTTTATAACTGTATTTATGTCCGTTTTCTCAACCGGACACACCACTTTTATGTCTTCTTTGTCATTGAAGATCAATCTTCCATTTGTTGCTTTGGCAATTGATCTTTCACTTATTCTGCCGCCATCAGCAGTGGCATGGAAAAATAGCGGGACGTCGTTAGTTCTTAATGATGAAACCGGAACAACACAATTATTCGAATTTACCGAATGTTTAACCAAGAAAGCCGATGATATTAAAAAAACTGTTATAGTTAACATTATTGTTAATTAAGTATCGTACTTAATGTTGTTGTTGAAAATTGCATGATATGTGTGGTTGTGATGGAACGATTAGCACAATTATAGTAAATCAAGTATGACGTAATTAAGAGGTCAGAGTCATGGTCATATATTGAAAATTGTCTAAGTGAAAATTTTTTTTGTAAGAACAGAACTGTGACTTATAGTACTGAAAATTTTACTGATTGTAGTGGTGGTTTAAGATTAATGTCCTGCCAAAAATAAGCTTCAAAATTTGTACAGGGCGTTCATACTACAGTCGGTAAAAATTTCAGTACTGTAAGTCACTTTTTGGGAAAGTTATGATTTTTTTATAATTCTGGTAGCGATTTAAAAAAAATTTCTATAAATTTTATCTCAAAAAATATTTATCCTAGGCGTACAAGTTGGTTATCCAACAACTGTACGTCTTATTCGAATTCGATTTAAAATAACAAAGTTAGTATCAACTTTCAGTATAACCGAGAGTGCTACAAAATTGAAAATATTTTGAAAATATAAAGCATGCTCGATTGTTTTCAAAATTTTCCTAGTTTTCCATAAACGTCTAATAGCCCATTCACTTTGTGCCACCCTGTATACATAATCCATTGTGTTTCTTTTTCGTTGTAACCTTATTTACAGACAGCCCTCGTACAAAATATAATATTGGGACAATAATATTTGTTACTAATTGAATTTCTAGTAATACTGACAAAGCTGTGAACTCTGAACTCACAATCAGTATACATGCACTTAAAAATATGCATCACTTCCATTCTGATAATCCTATTATTTCTAGGTATACAATTAAATGAATTTACTGTGTAAGTGTTTAATTTTAGCGAATTTCAACTTAACCAAGATAAGAGGTTAATTAATTAAATACAAAGACCCCTGGCATCTTTAGTTAGTTTATCATAATCGTGTAACAACGAACTTAAAGACTGATGAGATTAGAAAAAGGAAATTCCATAAATATTAAAAATAAAATCTATTTACCATTATACTTACAAGACTTTCTTATCGTAGGGAGGTTAAGACTTATAAAAATAGTAATGATAAAAGTTAAAAATTAAAATCAAAAATTGCACAAAGCACTCACGGGGTGATAATTAATCTACGTTACGCTTTTAATAATAAAACTTCGTGAGGATTAGATTTATATGGCCAAAAATATTATTGGTAAGTGTTGAGGGAAAAATAACCCCTTGTATAATAAATAAGTTAAAACTGTGACATGTTGTTCCAGGTGAATTTTTGATAACTTATACTTATTATTTTTTGTTATTTTAAAACATTGTTTTGCTTTTTGTATTACTGTTTTATCATATTTTTTAATTACTGGTGCTATATAAAGGCGAAACGTAAGTCTTTGATTATAATAAAATACAAAGTTCTTCACCCCACGAGTACTTTGTTTAATTTCCGAATGTTGCTTTGGGGATGAACTATTAACTTCTAATAAATGTTCATAATTTATTTATTTACTACTAAAATAGAAATATTTAATTTTAAAGACCTGTTAAGGGGGTTTTATAATCCTAACCTAACCTAACCTAACCTACCTTTTTCCATGATTATCATAATTGTGACAATGCCTTAAGACTTTACGTTTATCCCCTTTCAAAAATATAACGAAAAAACGTTTTTGTTTCAACTGTTTTTTTTTGTTAACTTACAATTTTTACTGTATTTTTGATAATGACCTTTTGGTCAGTTAAAAATCATTTTTATGGAATAGGTTAGGTTATGTTAGGTTGTCAATAGTACCTACCGAGCTACTTTAGTTTTTTTTTATTTCAGGTTAGGGTCAAATCGAACAAAACGTTAGCTGTCGTTCGAGAAGTACTGAAGCAAATGCAGCCATCGATTCGAACCTATACTCATATTAACTCCCTCCTTTTAGACATTTTACCCTTTCTAGTCTCTATCATTGTTCCCTCCTTACGTCCTGTAAATTTACACCTTTACACCCAGAAGGAAAAGGAAGATTTAGAACGGTTAGTAAACACTATGATTGACTACAATTTAACGTACATTCAAGAAAGGCATCCGGATGGAATTTATTCCTATGAACTTGGTAAGTTAGTTTTATCATCATAATTATCATCGTGAAGATATGCTGTATACAGGGTGTTCCACTTAAGCGTATTTCTTTCATAGCTGGCGTAATATTATAAATACGAAAAAACTGTTTATATTAAAGTTTCATCCAATTTGTATCTTCACTTCATACGATTACTTTTATTTATACAGGGTGTTCCATTGCGCCTGGGTGATACCAAACTTTGTTTTTTTAAATGGAACACTATATATTTTTAAATTTTTGAAATAAGCGATGAATTTATGGGGTAGTTTAATAACCATACATTGTATCTTACTGTTGCCGTTTGGGAGTTATTTCGTCATTTTGAAAAAATATTACGCTTGCGGCGCTCTCTAAAATCCTCAGTATATCCGAAACCAAATTCAATAAAAAGCCGCGCCTTTTAAATAAGCTTAAGAAGGGATGATGTGTTCACATCATTTGAGAATTTTCATTAGTATTTTTGAAAAATCAAGAAATAAAATGAAGTGATTTTTGAAAACTTAAATCAAGGAAAACTTCATTTTTTTAAATGGAACGATAAAACAAGTTCTTTATATGTAAAAGAATATTTTTAAAAAATATTATTTATTACACAAAGAACAAAAGTGAACACAAATATTACTGAGAAGCTCAGTATAAGCCAATACAGTAAAGAATGGTTAAAGAAACATATTGTATTTTAGTTTTATTATAAAAATGCGCATCGTCGGCAGGTTGGTGTCCTATGTCACCATTACCGTGTGAAACCGTAATATGTCCATCCCATGATGATATACAAATTTTTGCATAATCAGGTGTAGAATTAAATTTCAAATCGATTTTGTAGAGGTATTTTGGCGACTATTTTCGGAGCTTTTAGTGTTTTAGTCTTAATACGTGACCTATCAAATAAAAAAACAGTCTCTGTTTTTCTACTTTAGCTTATGGAATTTAAGTAGATTTAGGACTGACATCTTACTGGTATGCTTGAAAAATGCCTCATTAATTGTAAAAGACTACTTCAAATCAACAAATTCAGCTTTATTCATAACTAAACGAACCAATAAATTGTAGAAAAAAGCCAACTTGATAACCCAAAGAGACTTAATATTAAATGCTCAAAATGTAGTCCATTATAATCGGCACACAGTCCTTCTCGTTTTTCAAAACACTGGTCTACATTTGTAAGCATTTCAGGGATGTCTCTAGAAGCTTCAGATATTCGATTTTTTATGGCTCCTGTTGTAGTCGGTAGTAAAACATAAGCTTTATGTTTTACACAGCCCCACAAGAAATAATCGCACCTTGTCAGGTCAGGAGATCTGGCTGGCCAACTTCTAGATCCGCCTCGTTCAACATTCTAAAAATCACAAGCTCTTTGGAAATTATGTGCTGGTGCCCCGTCATGCTGAAACCACATTCGTTGAAGAACAGCTAAGGGAATATTGTCTAAGATACCGATGAATTCGTTCCTAAGCAGTTCTTTGTAACTGATTTCATTCAAAACACAACACGATCACCAAATACGACTCCCCGAACATTTTAGCAACCAACGATCTTGGGAGCGTGATTCTCGAAGGAAGAGGGGTTTTCGCTCGAATAATTGTGAAAATTGTGCCGATTGACGAAGCCGTTTTTATGAAAGATGGACAAAACCTTTGAGAAAAAGTGTTCGTCTTCATTCAACATTTGTCCATTCACAAACTATTTGATGACTTTAGAAATCAGTATATAGCAGTTCGTTTGAAAATGATTGCCAATAGATGTGAAGGAAAGACAATTGCACGAACTACGAAGCCAATCAGCAGCTGCATTGTTTGTAAATAAAATAATGCGTTCAAAACAGAACCTGCAACAATGATAAAAATTGTACAAATTCTCGAGTCCGTGTTGTTAGCGCCGCGCAGTTAGCGCCGCGACCCTTTCGCGTGTAGGTATTGCCCCGAAAAGTGCAGGTAAAATTATATCGTGCATTTATCGCCGCGAGTATGCTATCAGTATATAAGTCTTTGTATGATATTTTATGAATTCTGTTTTCGTATATTTTAAACAAAAATTTTTACTGCTCTTTACATTTTAACCCAGGCTTAGGATTGGCCGTTTTTTTTTTTTTAATAAAACAGGCAAGTTGAAATAAGCATTATAATATAAACCTTAATCATAATATGTACAGGAAACTCAAATGCAGTGTGATTTCATTCATGCAATATTTCTAAACTTTAATAATATGCTCTAAGTTTTACAAAAACGATTGTGCTAATGTTATTGGGGATTATCCATCGTTAAATCTCCATTTAAAAAGTAATAATCATTACCAAAACCGAAATAATAAACAGTTGTTATGATCGGGTTCGTATTATTATCATATATAATAATATTAATAGAAACACTAAAAAAATAAGCACAAAAATCGTGCGAAGAATTTTTACTAGATGAAATTGGACAATTAGGATTATGTTTCTGAGCTTTAGCATACGCTCAAAAAATAGAATAACTGGTATTAGTATAAGTATAAAAATGACATAAATTTAATCACTTTGTTAATTAGATTTTTAATTTTTTTGTACATAGTATAACGAAAGTTTATAATCCTTATACTTTTAATCACGCCAATTTTGTTAAACAAAATTGCCAGTCCTAAGCCTGGGTTAAAGTGTGAAGGTAAGTAAAAACTTGTGTTTAAAATGAAACAGAAAACAGAATGCAGTAACTTAACATAAAATTTTAAATAAAAGCATTGTACATAGGCCTACTCGCGTCGCTAAATGCACGATATAATTTTACCTGTCTCTTTCGGGGCAATACACCTGCGGCGCTAACTGCACGGCGCTAACAATAGGACACCAAATTCCCGAATATCTTGAAAACTACCGAAAATAATCGCCAAAATACCTATACAAAATCGATTTATATTTTAATTTTACACCTGATTATGCAAAAATTTGTATATCGTTCCATTTAAAAAAATCAAGTTTTCCTTGATTTAAGTTTTCAAAAATCACTTCATTTTATTTCTTGCTTTTTCAAAAAAACTAATGAAAAACCTCGAATGATGTGAAAACATCATTCCTTCTTAAACTTATTTAAAAGGCGCGGCTTTTTATTGAATTTGGTTTCGGAGATATTGAGGATTTTAGAGAGCGCCGGAAGCGTAATATTTTTTCAAAATGACGAAATAACTCCCAAACGGCAACAATAAGATACAATGTATTGTTACCAAACTACCCCTTAAATTCATCGCTTATTTCGAAAATTTAAAAATATATATAGTGTTCCATTTAAAAAAACAAAGTTTGGTATCACCTAGGCGTAATGGAACACCCAGTATAAATAAAAATAATTTTATGAAGTGAAGATACAAATCGGATGAAGCTTTTGTATAAACAGTATTTATAATATTAATCCAGCTATGAAAGAGATACGCTTCAGTGGAACACCCTGTATACAGGGTGGTCCATTTAACTTTAGACAGGCTTGTATCTCTACAATGATACCTTTTATAAAAAAAAGTTTATATGAAAGTTGTTTAATGTTAAAGGGGAAAGAAGAATTGATTTTTCAATGTGACACCCCTTTGATGGTTCTTTCAAGGTCACTTCCTTTCTTTTAATGGAAACTTATATTTTTTTATTTCATAATAGAATTCTACGAAAAAGAATAATAATCTTTTATTAAAGAAATAAAATTTATCCGATTGTAACTTTAGAAGGCAGAACATGAAACATTGTTCGTTAATAATTTTGATGAATAATGGGCAATAAGGCAATTATTCATTAATCCAATTTTCTTAATAAACAGTGAAACTATCAAGAGTGTAGTTATTAATTTTTAATCCATTGATCATCTAGATATCAATTTTTCATACTTTAATTACGCGAACTGAAAAAAGAGAACGACTCACCCAAAATTATACTGTCAGATTTAATGAAATTGAATTAACTATTCTTAATTTAAGTGTTTTTATTTATCAGTTTTTACATTTTCCGCTAAATATAGAATATTTTTCTTTAAAAGAAACGATTGAGATGAGAATTCGACCCTTGAATAAAAATTGATAACTACGCTCTTGATCATTGATCACTGTTTATTAAGAAAATTGGATTAATGAACAATTGCTTTGTTGCCATTATTGCCCACTATTCCTCAACATTATTAACGAACAATGTTTCATATTCTATCTTCTAAATTTACAATTGGATTATTTTTTTTCTTTTTTAATAAAAGTTTATTATTTATTCTTCGTTGAATTCTATTATGCATTAGAAAATATATATTTCCATAAAAAAAAAAAGGAAGTGACCTTGGAATAACCATCAAAGGGGTGTCACACTGAAAAATCAATGTTACCATCTTCTTTCCCCCTTAATACTTAACAGCTTTCATATAGACTTTTTCTTTATAGAAGGCACAGTTGTTGAGATACAAGCCTATCTCAAATTAAATGGACCACCCGGTATATATCACACTAAGATTAAGACCATAAATTCTGCTAATTTCGTCAGAAAATCAGATGAAACTGATAAACTTTTTGATAATTTTCATGCAGATAATATGGACGTGGATGACTTTTTAGCAGTGGGCTTTCTATTTTATATTTCAGATCCCAATATAAATGAGGTAGCCTATTTTTCGATTTCGAAACCTTCTCGCACGTTTTCCTATTCAATAAAACAGTTGATATCCCAAGAAATCGAAGTGGAAAAAATTCGAAGATTGAGCCTGGCAACTAAAAGTAGTAATTCAAAAGATCAAAATGAGCATAGTAAAAAAGACGATGGGCAAAAGAAAACTGATACTCAAAACGTACCAAACCATTTGCAACGGATTAAACCCAAATTAAAGTCGCCTAAAGACACGGTAGGTTTTTTACTTTTTTAATTTTTTTTGTTTTTCAGAAAACACTACAAAAGTTTTTTTAGATAATTATTTCGGAAAATTACAAAAGTACCTTTTTTATTTTCGAACTTAACCCTGACCTCCTCCACGCGAGTTCAACTCGCACTTGTCAATTATTTTTTAATTTTCGACCCTCATATTGTCAGTCAATTTTGTGTATCTATTCGTGTATTTTATTTTCGTATTTTCTGGAAATACGTACTATATTATTATGTGCGATCTCGTAATTGCACATGCGATAGGGCGTGTGGATATGTGCGTTTATTATTATAAATTTTCTTACCCCTTGTCGTCAGCATTCTCCATTTCGCCTAATTTAACAAATGGCACAATTGCGTCTGTACAAATGATAAACTGTTTGAGTAGTTAGCTCATTACAGCGCACTTGGCAAAATTCGAGAGGGCTGCGGATAAAGCAATCAGCGAAGGGGTTGAAATTATACAGTCGGTTGCATTGTAAACAGTTGGAATTCAAAAGGGGTTGATTTAACAGAAAATGGGTTTCAGTTTATGTAATTCTAATATTAGTTAAATATGTAATTAATTTTCAATCGGCTGTATAAATGTAAATTTATCGTATGCAATAATCAGAGATTCCTTTATTAGCGAAAATACGTATAATCCGATAATAATTCGAGAAGTAAATCAAACATATAATACATCAGTAATAAAGAGACGGTGCATAAGTCAAAAATCAGAGGTATTAGAAATGATTTTTTTTAAGGGATCATTTATGGAAGTGTCAGAGTATCACATATGTATAATAATTTTCCAGAAGTTCTAGAATTTGCTGAATTGTTTCAGATTGTTTGAGAATGACCTGAAATGCTTCAGAATATTCAAAACTTTTCGAGAATAACTTGGAATGTTCGATAACGATATAGGATATTCTTAAATGTTTGCCCGTTAGATAATGTGGTACAGCATTCTGAATGATCCGGAATTCCGAAAAATGATCTGTTATGTTTCTGAATGTTAAATAAATTTTTCATTAAAGATTTAGAATATTTGATAACTATCTAAAATATTCTTAAATGTCAGATTTTATGTCGCTCAACATTTCGGAATGATCCGGAATTCTGAAGAATAATAATAATAATTGATAATGATCTAAAATATCCTTAAATGATAGATAATGTGCAACATTTTAGAATGATCTGGAATTTTGAAGAATGGTCTGCAATGTGTCTGAATATTGCACTGTAGATTTTTCATTAATGATTTATAATATTTGATAATGATCTAAAATATTCTGAAAATATTGTGAAACATTTTAGAATGATCAGATATTTTTTAAAAACGATCTGTAATATTTAAAAATGTTTCATCCAAGATTTTGAGTTAATGATTTGGAATGTTTGAAAATGATTTAAAATATTCTTAATGGTTATTAGAAAATTTTGTACAACATTTTAAAAATTTTACAATTTTCAGGAGAGATGTGTAATTTTTTGAGAATGTTGTACCGTATATTTTTCAAGAATGGTATAGAGTGTTGGAAAATGATCTAAACGTTCCAAAAGAGCATGCAGCACATTATAGAATATTGCAGAATGATCTAATATGTTCGAGAGCGTGATCTGAGAGATAATGTAGCATTTTAATACTGAAAGAATTTTTGCAGTCGTCAAAAACAAAAATAAGAATCTTTCCTTTTTATAATATTAGTAGGTATATAGGTATTGACGCCATTAAAATTATACAATGAGTTTAATTTTCACCGATATATAAATAGATATTATGTCTGTAAATTCTTAAAAGTACATACTTAAGTAAGTAGAAGCGTTTCGATATCCAACATTGGAACGGAGAAGATAATAAATCGACCTCCGAAGACAAAAAACCTCTTAAGCACCACAGTAATAGTGGTAATAAAGGCTAAGTATACGAAAAAGAATCAGCCAGTCATCAAAGATGATAAATCGCACGAACGCATAAAAGAATGGGGACTAAAAACCGATTTCGAAAATATTAATAGGCTGATGAAGCTATTCGTATGGGGATGCACGTCAATTGGGCACTACGTTTAAGCTTTTAGTTATTACAATAAACAACAATGTAAGTGTCGTTATATACGGTGGAAATTTGGAGTCATAAGTCATAGGTCATAGGTGACAACAGGGGCGGATTCAGAAGCCTTCTTTAGGGGTGTAAAAGTATGCTTATTAAGAAAACAATCTGTTTTTAAAAAAGAAAGGAAGAGTAACGATTAGCTAAGGAAATTGGTCACAAATTAAAAAAAAAAACAACATAAGACCCTTTTCAAAGGAGAAAATTATTTGTGTTTCATAAGTAATAAATATGCTGCAAGGATTAGTCCAATTGCCTATTTTTAGGAATAATAACAATTTTTGAATATTTGTTTGAACTTTAGACATAAAGCGCAAATTTCTCAGCCTGTTGTTACTTCTTTTATTTCATAAAATAATGTTTAATCTTTATTCTCTCAGTGTCTGCTTATTGTGCTTTTAACAAAAGGGTTGTAGAAAGCTCCTGCAGGTACCAGTTCGACACGAACGGGATTTTGAATTGGGTATAATCTACAAAAAAAAACCGGTATATCGAATATTTCGATAATTATCGATATTTCAATATTTTTGCTTAGGTATCGATATTTTTAAACCAGAACTTTTTCTGTTTTCTCACTACTTTTTTTTTATTGTAAGAAAATCTCAATAGTTTAAGTGATAAATTAAATTTTATCGGAATTGTATGTAATTATTCATTATTTTTAATATTGTATTATTTATGGACTCAGTTGATGTGAAGCAATGGTTAAATTGAGTTGAGGGGTGGTGTGGTGGGTGGGTCGGTGTCCGTACGCTGACAGCCGTGATCCGTTTTGTTCTCCAATGCGGACAAATTTCAATATGAAAAGAATAATACTAGAAAAGAAATCCAGACGCAATCGCGGTTTAATTACGTAGTCGTAATGACCCGGGGCAGATCTGAATAACGACGTCTTCGGGATAATGGATAAGATGAGGACGCGCGTTATAAATTAGTTTTGACGACGATCTTAAAAGCTTCCGACTGGAGAAGAGCCGGAAATATCATCTCTTCATTATAAGGGTTTGTTCCCACCAGAATGATACTACCGCGCGGCTTTGGGATTCGGTTCAGAAAACAATTAATTTTTGAGACTGGCACTAAAGATTTTAGTGGAGTTAATGTCTATTAACCAGGAGATTACAACCTGATGAGAACTGATAAGTTCGAAATCGCGTATGCTGACAAAAAACCTATTGTTCTGTACAATTTTTTAAAAATATTTTTAGAACGAATATTTATGAGATCCGGGGACAAAAATCGCCCAGTTCTTTACTGTACGAAACATATAAAATTACAGCGCCCCTTGTGACGTATTAGACCCTTAAGGGCAAACCTCTGATCCCATTGTGCCGTCGCGCGGTCGAGCATTGTGTCGGACAAAAGGATGTAAATTGAAGGGGTGGTTAAGAACCGCACGCGAAATTACGTCATAATTTCGCCAAGATTTACATTACATTAAAAACATTAAACGGAATATGGGGGGAGTCGACTCACGACTCACGACTACCATACTTTTATTATTATCTGTATGTTGCACCATACTGTCGTACCTTCCGGCTACGTTATGGTTTTTGGACTTGTGTTGGCGAACGAAAAGGATGCCGGGGTGAGAATGATACGTGAAAGGGTAATTTTAAGCACAAGAGGAAGTTACATTGTGTCGGAGTTTTTGCTTAGTCATAGACATATCAAAGTCAAACTCAAAAAGTGAATTTATTGGTTATATTTAACCCTTAAAAATAATATATGGTGGGGTGGACGCCTTGTGTCACCTACGTATGTTAAGTTTACGATTTTGTTTTCTTTCTTAAGGTGGAAATTTCGTTTTGAAATAAGTAAAGGGAGAGCTTATTGGACGATTTCGACCCCGTTCGTAAACTCAACGTCCTCACACCCTACCAGTCATTTGGTCGAATGGCCGTCGTCCGGAAGGAAACGGCCATCGTTCACCGGTGGCGGGACAGGGCCACTTCCTCTTCGCTATTGCCAACCTTTACTAAGTAATGCTATCATTCCTAAAACGGTAACACCCATTTGATCTGCACCACTTGCCACTAACATTTACTTATCCATTAATAAAAGAGAACAAAAGAAAGTTGACTCTGCTTGAGCTTTAGTGAAATTCGTACCGAAAGGAATCATAAACCATGGGGATTTATTGGGTGCTACGTACGTGGAGGTGTTGAATCGGGAGAATGTGGAGAATCAGCCAAAAAAAAACACAAATACTTAAAATAAATTACAATTCGACTTTCATCCACTTAGTAACAAAATTGTTAACAAGTTGTGTCTTTCTTCAAACTTTATCCAGGCTTAGGATTGGTTCAGAACGCCAATTGGCTATCTATATCATCATATAAATATCAATATTAATACGAACAATAGAACAATAAAAAAAACGTAAAAACAAAGTTTGGCTAGAAATAGTTCACATTTGTTCAAAATTTCTTCCATCATTTTCGATGTATTTATTTAGTCTTATTTCTGTGGAAGAAATTCCTGCTTCAATTTCTGCCCTGGACGAGGTTCTAATAGCATTTCGAATCCTTTCCTTCATGTTATCCTTGGTGGCGGTTTTCTGTTGATAAACCAAGTCTTTCAATCTACCCCACAAGTAGAAATCTAAACAAGTTAGATTAGTAAATGGCATTTTTATTGGAATGAAGAGATTGACAGTTAGAGCACAACGTTAAATTTTTAGAAAGAATTCAAGCTGCAGTAAATTTGATTGAAAATTATTTTCAATTTTCCTTTTATTTTTCCTAGGTAGGTAACTGCCATATTTAAATTTTGAACATTTCTTTCATTCAGGTAATCTGTCAACCAAATAGTACCGTTGCATTTAATGAAATCACGTAAATCACTTTCACTGTAATAAAACGCCCTCTAATTCAACTACATATTTAAAACTAAACAATTTAGCAAAAAATTTACTTGAAAATACCATGGCATGCTCTTTCAATTGAGACCAAAAATATTCAAATCGGTTAAATGGTTCAGGAGATATTTAAATGTAAAAATTGGGAGATACATTGGCCTCTCCCTCCCTTATAACGAAAGATACGAAAATATGTCACAGATAAAAAAGATGTGGCATCACCCAGGCTCTCAACTGATGTTTTCAAATTTTTAGTTCATCGCCCAACTTTCGGAAATAACATAAATTTAGCATTTCTCGTTTGCTGTTACGCCCCCTAATGGTGCATATTCGAACTTGAAAATAATTCCCAGCCAAAACTTTACTCCTACGAATTTTTCCCCCAAGTTTGTCAGCCATACCGCTGTCGAGTAAGCTTATTGGGAAACCCTGTATATGTACCTCGTAACTTTTATTTATTTTTCGTTGACTGTACCAACGTCAGCTACAACATTTGTATCATTTTTGCCAGCATATTACGTTCGAGAATTGCTACAAACTTGTAAAATTTCGTATAATTTTTAGATTGCCAGGAACGTTTATCGGTAGTAAAACTGAGAAATGTTCAAGAGCCGTCTCTAAATCCACACAGTAAACACTTTTGCGGAATATTATCCGTACATCCGGCGAGAGCGGCAAATTTGAATAAAACATGGCGTTTTGTACGCGCGATTTTCTCTTAAACGCGTACCCGGTTTTAGGGCGATTCGATGTTAAGGGTTGTATTCGCGGTATATGTATCTTCTTAAGTTGTTGACGTAATATTTTTCACTCGCTCGCACGGCTTAGTTAAATGGCGTGATAAGGAACGGTGACATCACAAGTTCTAAAAGTATCCGGCTTCGAATAGCGTTTCCGGAAGTTCTCGCCTACAGCCCCACAGATTTTATTAATAATTTTATCATAATGTTGTCAAAATTTTGATCGATGAACGGAGCGGGTCTGAAATATGTACAACTACATAAACACAAAGCCTATCGTTAGTTGTGGACCATATAAAAGGACAAAAAGAAAATACTACCTGAAGAAGACACGGTGCAGCGAAATGATCATTTCGGTCAATAAATTTATTTTTTGTTTCTTATGATTAGGGTCATGATTATATTTACATTGACCCTTTAACATTTTTTGGAGTTTATTCCTTAAGATTCAATATAAGGCCTGGGGTAACGGAAGTAAGCGTTACGGAACTAGCGCTTCCACTTCCTCATACAGGAGAAGGGAAACGCGCTAGCATGTTTGGGTCCGTCCGGTGACTTAGGCGAGTGCGTGACGTGAGCACAAGAGTCTAGCCATCAGACCATGAAGAACATGAAGATACACGACGTCTCCTTATATAAACTTATTACTACGTAATGAAACACAAACACACAAAAATTGGTTATACCTACTAAGTTATTGTCCGGTGACTTAGGCGAGTGCGTGACGTGAGCACAAGAGTCTAGCCATCAGACCATGAAGAACATGAAGATACACGACGTCTCCTTATATAAACTTATTACTACGTAATGAAACACAAACACACAAAAATTGGTTATATCTACTAAGTTATTGTTAAACAATTTAACAAACCTTGACTCAACACATGTTTGTTAATATATTTCAGAATCTTCTGGAGTGTACCGAAATATTGGTAAATATAATTAATGGTGATATCATTTTGATACAAATAAAATTGCGATTCTGAGCAGAACAATTAATCTGTTTTGTTTATTTGGTTGGGTTAGAGAACAAAGACGTTTGAAAAGAAGGAACTCTATCGTTGTGGTCGATTTTGTTATTTCATTCTTGTCTCTATTTTAATGGTCTTTACGTGATTTTGTCGGAAGAATTCCCGGAAATCAAAGCCAACGACTTGATAAGGAAAACGATGGATGCCATTAAGTGAATCTCGTATAATAGCCGAAGTGGCCGTAGATCATGACTAATGTTTCCTCCCACTCGTTCGCTGGACAGAGAATTAGGACGCTTAATAATACTCGCGGAAAAGGAGAAAATTTGCTCTTTTACTCGAATACAGGGGAAAAGCACGCCCACAGATTTTTATCGGGTAACGGCCAATTCCAACCCAATCTAATGTAAAACGTATTTTTCAAAAATAGATATATTTTCGAAAGTTCAACTATCATATTAGGAGAACTTAGAATGGTTGCAAGTCAAACAGCATGCAGGGTAGGACTTGAAATATAAAAATTGTATAAGAGTAAAGTAACCTTATTTCAGAAAATTCAGCAAAATTTTTTAGAGAAAAATTGTTGAGAATTAAGATGTCTCAATATTAAAACATGGCCTAAAAAAAATTTTTTTTGGTAAAAATACCTCATTTCCAAATAAAATTTTAAAATAAAGATTTAGCATTTCAAGTGAGTGTTTTTTAGTATGCATAGTATCATTACTAATGTCTCACCTTCTTCAAAAGAATTTTTGCAAAATTTTAAAATTGTGTTTCATACCGTTGCAGCATGAAGTTTGTGATTCCCTAAAAAATTAAAAATCTAAGTTAATTTTATAATTACGCTTGAATTCGAACAAAGTTATGCGAAATGGATCTGATTTTGATCAATATATTGCAGGATTTAAAGTGAATATAAAAAAAACATTTTTTTTTTTTTTTTTTTAAATATTCTTTTTTTTTTTTAATTTGGATATACAAAATGTAAGAGATTCCACAACGCGTATCGTATAAAAATTTCTTCCAATGTCCGAATTGGGCAATGGTGGAATTTACAGTTATACTTCAAACGTTAAATGGGACGTTCACTGTAGGTACTGGAAGAGAGGAGTAACGGGAGAGGGTTATTTTATTTCCGGCCAGCTCGCTTCCGACCGCTGGTCGATTCCAACATTTTATCCAAAAAATCCATTAACTGAGGAAGCAATTTAGAAGGAGTTAACACATCACGAGCCTGTCCGGGACAAAACAGGGCTCTCCTTCTTCGTCCTTCCGGTTCCGAGACCACTTACGTTACAATAAGAAACGCGGTTGTAGATACTGGTTTCACTTTATTGTTTTAATACTCACTATACCCTATTTACCACCGTCGTTTACGAGGTAATACACTTCCCTCGCTACTTTTATGACCTTTTCGTTTTACTTGCGACAGTTAGTTCAATAGACGAAGGTTAATTCCATTTTTATTATCATTCTATTTATGGATACATTGAGATGAAGATCGTGGATTGGACTTTGTCTCCACTGATTTGGTTTATCTTATATATATTTAAAGAGATATCAGAAAAGGAGTACTTTTTTCTTATTATTGTTCAAAAAAGTTATCTAAATATTAATAATTACTATACCCAAAAATGATTCCTTAATTAAATACTAAGGTAAATCTCATTAATTTTGATTTGCCTCAGAAAAGTTGCTGAATCAAATACCTGAATTGATTTTGAAGTGAAAACTTCTTTAGGCTTGTTATGCGATTTTAAGTAGGGGATAAAAATGTCAATTTGAGTTACCAGTGGGCCTGGTTATCGAGACCAGCCGGTCTTCATCAACAGGCCGAGACAGCTCCACCACTAGACTTTTGGATTTTATGATGGATATAGGTTTTTAGATCAGTTTCTACCGTACCATTTTCTGAAAACATATTTCTTGGGAGATAATGTTTTATTAAGCCATACATAATTCATAACCTAAGTTAATTTCGTTCTATATACATAATCTTAGAGAAAAGACTGAGCATTAACTTTTTAAAATTGACCACTCTCTATATCGCGGTTAATATCTATCATTTTTCTGCAAACCCATGGAAAGGGAGACAAAAGAAATAGCTACTAACCGCTTATTCGTTTCCTCTTCAGTCAGTTTTAGACACGAAAGCTCATTCCATTCTCTATATCTACGTAACCTAACCTAACCTAACCTGCCCTTACTTTACTTTACCCTATTACAATTTCCACAGACACATTGAGAATGGACCGTGCGTTCTGTATCTATGACAGACGTAAAAATGCAAGAGACAAAGCGAATGAACGACCTGTAGCTATCTCTTTTTTTCGGGACTGCGTCTTTTAGAGGTTTGTGGAAAAAGATAGATAGTGACTATAAAGTCAGAGTGAAATCTGTTTTCTACGTCTATGATAGTTTCGCTGCTTGGTCAAATGTTATTCGAAAAGTGAAATTAAAAAAAGGTAAAAAATATAAATAAAATTTATCAAAAATGGGGAAGGTAATAAGGGCCCAGACTTGATATTGGCTTAAGATTTTGCGTTCCGCCACTGACATTTTGTTCAACTGTTCAACACAGAATTTTTTGTTACAGATTCGAAAGGACTTTTTTGGGCGAGTCATCACATCACCAACAACTTCGAGTAAGTATTTTTTATTATTATTCCGAAAGTCCTTTATTAGCGATTTCTTTGTTATATGTGACTGGAATCTAAAAATAATATACAATTAGACATATATAAGGCATTTTAATTTTTTTTATGATAAGTCAAATAACATTTGAACAGGGTTGCAAAAAATTAACTTAATTGATAATTGTATTAGTACCAACCTTAATTAATTTTTTTTTCGTATTTATTAATTTAAGACAAATATGTATATTGAAAATACTTTTCAAATTTTTGTAATCCCATCTTATTTATTAGAAAATAAGTCGGAATTCATTTACTTTCAATATCTAATTACAAATTAATCTCGAATATCAAATTAAAAAGTTAATTTTTAATCATTAGTCACTGAATTAAAATGATTGAATGATTTTTCTTTTTTTTTTATATTTGGATTAAAAAAATTTCATGTTGTGGTTAAACAAAAAATTTTTGCTGTCTGTCTACATGAATAAAATAAGAAAACGAATTTGTTATAAAAACAACAAAAATGTTCATTGAAAATTAAATTTTATTCCTGAATTATAAATTAGAAATTCAATTTTTATTTTAAATCCTAGGTGTAACAATTAGCAATTACTTTTTCAATTTTTATTCCAAAAAATTCGAATTCAAGAGCAATTGTGAAATTTTTATCTCCATAAGCAGTATAATTGAAAATTTATATTTTTCAATTGTGAATTAAAAATTTACTTTTTAACTGTAAATATTAAGTACATAAGTGAAAAAATTTGCAACCCTGCATTTGAATCATACAAGCATCTTTAATTTTTTAGAAGCTTTCTAACCGTTTCCCATTCGTATTTTCGTAACCATTTCGTATTTAATATTTCGATTTTCTTTCGCATTTCAAATCCTTTGGGCGACATTTTAAATATAAAAACAGAAATTTCGACTCCCGCAAATTTAATATCAGGAAGTGCCTGATTGTCTCCCTTGCTGCTTCTCGGTCCCACATTCCCACCTCTCGAGTCTCATCCAGAGCAGTGGAAAGCTACAGAACGAATTAAACAATTGGAAACTCCGACCGCCGCCGGAGGCTCCGTCGGTATCATCGCCGGCGTCCCGACGGCGACGCCCGCGCCACCGTCCCATCCGTCGG
The DNA here is from genome assembly GCA_947389935.1 of Agrilus cyanescens. Classification (NCBI taxonomy): domain Eukaryota; kingdom Metazoa; phylum Arthropoda; class Insecta; order Coleoptera; family Buprestidae; genus Agrilus; species Agrilus cyanescens. The sequence goes on along the minus strand of OX376713.1, from coordinate 7,227,630 downwards.
TCCGTCGTCGCTAACGTTAATTGTCGCTTTCGGATTAGCAATTACTTATTAATACGTTTGCTTCGTTTACATAAGGAAATGAAGATTCGACAATGACTTTTGCAAGCGGCGTGACGGTGGGGGGAGCGGAAGACGGCGACGACGGTCGGCTTCGTGCAGCGTCGGGTCTGGGGGAGTCGTCGTCGAGGGGGCGCAATTACAGCGGTTGGTGGAACGGTAATTTATACGTAACAATGTTGACAATTGTATCTTCCGCGCCGACGGATTAGCGAACGGCCCTCGGTGCTCGATGAGAGGGTTGGCGGGGGTAGAATCAGAGCAAGAGACGAGACATTATCCCATTGTTTGCCAAAGATAATTACAGCGCCGCATTGTACCGGCAACGATATCGAATCGAGATTTTTTCGTGTTGAGGTAATAACGAATTTTCGCTCATCTAAAACGGCTCCTCCTACAAGAATTTTAGGGGAATTATTCCAATAAAAAAAACAAAATTATATTTGTTCTTCAAATACTATTATCTCCTCCTTCTTCTGAATTTAAAATAGAAACTGTTATTTGTATATAACAGTAACAATATTTAAACTATTACATTTGTTGTAAAACACTGATCATTGTCTGTTAAAAGACGCACGCCACTGCCAAACAGTTATATTTGCAAGATTACTCTCACTGGCCGGTTTGGGTTTCAACTCTTCGCTCGTTAATCACCTCATTTTTATATGACAATAATTTTTTTTTTCTAAAAACCTTTCGGCTCTTTTCCCATGTAACACTATATAAAATAAAATCTCATTTTTGAAACCTTGAAATTATTTACTAGAAGAAACACGCTATTATTTTAAAATTCCCTTACAATAAAATTCCTATCATCATTTCTATTTCTTTCCAGAAACTGAATCCAACCAGAAACACAACGATATTTGGTATCACTACAAAGAAGGCTACAGTAATGCCGTTCGAAAACCTGTCAAAGTTTCTTCCCTTAAGTAATTATCTGAAAATAAAATGGAATCATACTAACATTTAAGTTAAGAATAGAGAAGATAGATCTCGCTGGGTATTTATACGTACATATGTAAGAGGTATTGAGATTTATTTTATTTATCCCCTATTTTTGTGTAATCTTATCGTTTTATAATAAATTCTAGAATGAAGGAAGTTGTAGTCAGATTATTTTAATTTAATTTTTCGTCACTCCTGAACACTCTGTCTGAGTCAGAAAGATTCCTGTTTTCCCATTACATTTACCTTGTTTCATCTCAAAGTTTAACCGAAGTCGAAAGTAAACTGTGGAGGTTCATAAAGAATTACAGGTACAAATTTATTAGTATTTATTTATTTTTATTTTTTCGTCCTGCATGCTTCTATAAAGGATCGCTTTGATTTATTTATTTATGTTATACTAGCACAACATTTGTGTTTAATAAGTTTTAAAATTTTGAAATAATGAATGTGCAATTCCGTATTTAAAAATTAATTAGATACTGTCAAATTTTTCAACCAAGACTTGAATTCAGACTGATGTAGGAAGATCCAAGGGCTGTATTATTTAACGGACAGCCAATCACGTGCAACTTCCCTATCTGTATGCCGATACCTGCATATTTCATAGGCGCGTACTTGAAGGAAATAGCTAGAGTGCCTGCCCCTTCGAACATTGTACCTGCCTTCTTAGGACGGGGTTTGCTACTGCGCATCTACTCCTTAAGTCTCGGTTGAAAAATTTCACAGACATACGTATTAAAAGTTCTGATGACTAATACTAAGTTTTATTTATGTAGTAAAGTATTTATGAAAATTCGCAAAATATTTTTTTTATATGTAAAAATAAGTCGAAAATCAAAGATTATTTTGTTTGCGGTTTATCATAAGTCACCTAATTGTAATAAAGATTCAAATAAAAAACAACATATTAATAAAGGAATATTTCTGTGCTTCCTGAAATGTTCGAAATTAATAGAAACAACGTAACTCGAATGAATTCGTTCTATAAATTTTATAAAACATGATTAAAAAATATTGAACTTCATTTTTTACGCATGGAAAAATACAAAATTATTTTCTATTAACGTAAGTCCAAAATCAAAGGTTAGTTTGTGTTTTATCATAATTTACCTAATTGTTTAAAAGCAGCGAAAACAAAGCGTCAAATGAAAATTTTCGTACGTCCCGAAATGGGCGACGAGGATCGAAACAACGTATCTCGGATTAGTCCGCCCCTTACATCTCTTTGTTAAATGTTGGAATTAAATCCGTACGATTAAAAAACATCAAATATAATTTTATTTGTATAACTTTTAACTTTAACGTAACTCGACAAACTAAAAGTAAGTTTATTAATAATTGTATTAAAATGTCTAAGACGCTATAATTGTTAAATTAATATTTCCATACATTCCCAAAAATATGCTACTTTAATCATAACAACGTAACACGAATCAATTCGTTCTATTTATATATTTTCATATTAAATGAAGACATTAAATTCTATAAAACATATGTTTAAAAAAGAAAAAATAATAAATACAACATCATTGTTTACATGAAAAATTCAATTTTTTTTTCTATTAACGTGGGTCAAAAATCAAAGGTTAGATTGTGTTTTATCATAATTCGCCCAATTGTTTAAAAGCAGCGAAAACAAAACGTGTGAAATGAAAATTTTTCTACGTCTCGAAATATGCGGCGTAAATCGAAACAACGTAACTCGAATTAGTCCGCCTCTCATAGTCTTATATATCTTTAATAAATGTAGGAATTGAATCCATACGATCCAAAAACATTAAATGGAATTTTATTTGTGTAATTATGAAAAAAATAGAATTATTTTCTATAAACGTAAGTCGAATATCAATGGCTATTTGTTTTTGTGTTCTATATACCTAACTCATATAATTGTATTAAAATTTCTTAAAAGGTAATTATTAAATTAATATTTCACATACATATGGTAGAAAATTTCATAAGACTAAGAAACATTCAATGTAGGTACTGTTATTTATATGCTTATGGAAAACGAAGAATTTTTTTCTACAGACGTAAATCGAATTATTTAGGTTCGAATATCAAAGGTTATTTTTCTATGTGTTTCATTAACCTAACCTAACCTAACTTAATTGTTGTATAGTGGTGAAAAAACTGCCACGTAAACCAAAATAACGTAACTCGAATCAGTTCTTTCGCCATATTTCCATATTAAATGTGGTCATTAAATTCTGTACGATTCGAAATTTCATATAACCTCTACAAATAATTTCCAAGCAACCCATTTCTATGATGGTTCAAAAATTTTTACCATTTTTAGCCATTTAGTTCTAGAACAGTATAACATTTGCTAATCCGCATAAGAAATTTATGCATTTAATCCAAAAATCAATTGTGGAATTTTCGTACTAGTTAAACTCAATATTTGTTAAAACACTGATAGAAATTGGGGTTGGAGGGGAGAGGGGGGGGGGGAACAGATTTTATTTCAAACAGAAACTGATCATGATAAAAATCGATGACCTACAAACTGTATTGTTTTAATTTGATTGATCAATTTCTTAAGCCCGCGCAGATCCGATCTAATTAGTTGCATATAAAGGATGTCGTTTGTTAGAATTATGATCGCTATAATATTCCGGTAGGTTTCGGATGAAAACGATCCATCTCTTGAACCAGCCAACTTCGTTTATTCATTATTAGTGTTGGCGAAACAGTGCCATTTCGGCAAATCTATTAGCGCACATCACGTTAAGAACAACATTAATAATTCCTCATCGGGCCCTATCTCCATAATTAATTCTGTATATTTACTCGAACGAGCAACCCTCAACCCTTCCCGCCCCAACCCTTTCGCACCCAATCCCATCTAATACAGGCCCGGTTTCGCAACTGGCACAATTTGTCTCTGTTGTTTTGCGCTCAGTCTCTTCTAATTTACTCTATAAATTACGATGCCTTAATTTACTAAGTAGAGTCGAATTCGGACACTGGCCGAAATTTTAACTTTCATAAAAAGCATTTGTTCAATTTTTTAGTACTGGCAAATAATTTTTACTATTATACGTCTTATTCATTTAACGTTAATGTTTTGCAAAACGCGTTTTTTGACTTTTCGACGCTTACGTAGCCAAAACCGTAATAGATACAAAAAAAGTGAAGAAACTTTTTTTGTAGAGAATTGAATTTCCTATGAAAATGTCCTGGGAAGCATCCCTCTATCTTTTACAGGTAAAAAAATACAGCGCTGCAAATATGCGCTTAAACGTGTAATGTGTCACCGAACTGCGTTCTGAGCGCTGTATTTTTGTAGGTACCTGTAAATGTTAGAGCGGTACTGTGTGGGACCTTTTTCTAGAAAATTCAAATCTGTACAAAAAAAAATTCTGTTTGGTTTTTTTTGTGTCTATCAGTTTCTACTACGTAAGTCTCGAAAGGTCAAAAAACGCTTTTTGCAGAAGTTTAACATTAAATAAATACTAGTAACAATAATTTGCCAGTGTCAAAAATTTTTCGTATGCCCTTCTCATCGACTGCTAAAAGAATCCGCGATTAATAACAAATAAATTCCTTGGCCACAAGACTAAAACAGTTCCCTACGAGGACGTCGCGTCTTAGCGCTTGGGCCTTGCATTTACGATGGTAACGGTTTACACCTTAGACTAGGAAAGAGAGAGGACACGTAACTCCTATGCCGACTGTATGTCGAAAATTGACGCAATATTTTGGTACCGGCTCCATTTACTGATCCCAAACAGTGCGTTGACAGCGTTGTGTAAAAGTGTCAATATAATTAAATAGTGTAGTTAGGTTTTAGTGGATTTTTGTTTAAAACAATGCTGATTTGTTCTTCTTACGGCTGTAAAAGCCGCAGTGAAAGAAATGAACCAGAAATTACATTTCACAAGTAAAAATAATTTTACGTAGTAAGGTTAAGCAAAGAAAATCGTGTTTAATTTGTTTATTGTTTACATACTACTTAAAATATGTTACAATAATCATTAATGCATCATATTTTTTTTGTTGGAATGGTTTACTGATAGTGAGAGAAACAATAAATACTTTCAAAGTTGTAAGATGCATGCGTTTACCACAGTATTACCATAGGCGGCGTCACTTTTAGTTATAAAAATCTAAAAAAGTAAAATTAATGAATTAATAAAATTCGTCTTAATGTTCATTAGTTCCGCCACATCATGTTAATTAACGTTAATAAAATAATTCTTTGCATTTAATTTCGTTGAACATGTATTCTCTTTGACATAAAATAAATAATATTTTCTTAGTAACGTAAGACGCAAAAAAACAGTTCTTAATAATTGTTTACGTTATCAAATAAACAATTGATACTCTGTATGGAATGATAATTGTACGAATAATGGTAACAAAACAAACTCCCTCTTAACATTTTATGTTGCGATACTGAGCGCTGTCTCGCGATCCCAATCGTCCTCAATTTGCAGTCGACTATTACCTGTCCCCTCTCTTTCCTAGTCTAAGGTTTACACGTTAAGTTATTTGTTTTATTGTAAATCTTTTCCTGAAACGTAATACAGGAAATTTACGAAACCCCACAACGCGTTTTTGCCTAATAATAAACTTTCGCCCTTTGAATGGTTATTTTTCATCCTTACTGCTATTTTCCTGGGAAGAACTAACATTGAGCATATTTTGGTGACAAAGAAAAAATAACTAAATTTCCGGTTTCCAAATATTAATGATAAAGTGCTCGTGTTATCAAATACCTGATAATTGACTAAGTATACACATGTGTATATGCATTAGTATATCGGTTCAAGTAACAAGTTTACGTTAGAGGGATTGCGAGGGGAGCAAGGGTTGCGAGGTGATGAAAACGGTATTTGTAAGCTCCATGTAGGGTGGCTGGTGGTGATGTTAATAATTATAGCGATGTGTTCGTTTGTGACACGGCGACGTGCTCGGTGTGAGTTACGAGCGCAATTGTGAAATTAGATATTTGCTACCTGGCTTAGCTAGTAAGCCTATAATGGAATTGCTTCACTAATGTATATTGCTGCGAAATGCGGCAACGCTGCAGGCGAAATCGTTAAATCACAATGAGATATGTATATCTGTATATGCGGTTGTGTATATAGTTTGTATACAGGGTTTTTCTGTTTTCACGTAACACTTTAGTTAAAAGTTTTTAAACATAATCCTCGTCGAGTTTTGAAAATGTGGAAAATAATCTAATAGCTGATGCTCTATCGTATACAAATATTTGCAGTCGTATGTAACTTCCGGTTATACCGGAAGTCAACACCAACTTTGTTATTTTAAATAGGACGGTATATTTTTTATGACGAATTCGAATAAAGCGTAAAATATTGAGGTAAGTTTGATAACCAACTTGTACACTTACGATGAGCGGTTTCTGAGATAATTTAATTTAAGAAAAAAATAGCTATGTACTACAATCAAAATTATAAAAAATCATAACTTCCACAAAATAAGACTTAAATATTATAACTTTTACTAGTGATATATGAATCTCAGAGCTAACGCCTTGACAAAATTGAACTTAATTATTTATACAGAGCCGTCAAAAAAACTGTGAACTTTTAAGACTTCAAACACGAATTACTTCGTTTTTCTTAAATGCCACCTACCCTATTTTATTTTGCAATCGATTAATGGAATCACCTATTTAAAAAATTCAAAATTACTCAAAACTTTTCAAGTAATTATAATTTAAAAAACTGTTGGCGAACGGGTTACGTGAAAACCCCTGTATGTATATAAATTTCTACACTAAACCTGTTGTATCTACATACGTATATGAGATAAATGTAAAATATCAAAATTTTTATAAGTGAAGTGGAAAATAGTCAATTGGTTTATTCGAAACATGAACACACATTTAATTTTAATGTTTTAATTAAAAGTACCGCTTAAAAAAAAATGAAATGGATTTAGGGGAAGCAGAAACGATTACTGCTTATAACGTGCAGAATAACTAAGTGAAAAAACTGTAGCTTTTTATTTGGCAAATTAACAAAAATGCATAGATTTTTCAGTAGAGTTCAAAAATAATGAAGTCCATCTTCAAAAATTCAACCCTCTTAAACATTATACACAGAAATTGAGTCCCTAACTTCACGAATATCTAACGATCTGCAGTGGTCTAAATTTCCAATTTAGAAAATTAAAATTTTGATCACATATTTGGGCTACAGTTTCTTTGAAATTCAATCCCAGCCTAACGACCTTTGTAAATATTGAAAAATATTAAAAACAAAAAATAACTGGAGTAATACAACTTAAAAACATTAAATCTACTTCTTTACAATTCTATTGTCCTCTTGTTTAACAGAATGGAGATGCATTAATCAGGAACGAAGCCATGACTCGTAAATTTTTGATATTCCTTTTTACTGTTTATCATAATAATTTTCGTATATTGTATTCACGAATGTATCATGATACAATTTATTTCGTTGAATTTATTTTGTTTGGACAACCGACTGAGTTGCCAAAAAATTCTCATCGATCATTCGAGACATAAATAGGAACAAGATATAGTCCTTGTAGATTAGTTTTAATAATGACCGTCAAAAATTGACCCAAATATTAGAAAAAAATTGAAAATAAAGTACCTACTTATATTTATAAATATAGTGCCCAGTCTTAGTACTTAATAAAAACTGTTTTATACTATTTTATCACCTACACAATAGATAAAATAAATCTGATCTTTTATTCTCCAAAGATTGCAAAAATGTATTTATTATCGTATTCTAGCAATGACGATTAGCTACCGACAATTTTTTATTTCGGAATTAATAATTTTCTTTTATAAATACATAATCGCTGCGTTCTTAATTTATCGCCTTTCCGAGCTTCCGTGCAATACCCCAGAACGAACACGTTTTATTACTGTATTACCCCTCTAAAATTAGGAAAGGTAGTGGGCGAATGGTATGCATATGATGTGGGCAGTTTGAGAACGCACGAGAAGAATTTAGTCGAACCCGGTCGAGCCGTCGCGTCGCGTCGAGTCTAAGCTCGTTTGTAGTGTGGGAATTGATTTCGTATAACTCCCGCTGTCTTTTACGTTGATAAATAATTTCTAATAAAATTACCCTCTAACTGATTAATAATAATTACCGAAATAATATAGAGAAAGCACATGAGAATACAATTTAAGTAGACAATAAAAAGATAATTAAGCGAATAAATTTAAGTAATTTTTAAAATTTATGATATATGTATATAATTTATTTTTATTTAGTAAAATTTGATAAAACCGGCTGCTTGGACGATTGTCTTGTAGGAATAAATTTAAAATTACATGTTAGAAGTAAAACAAGCAAAAGCGTTTTGCCTCAGGTTGCCCTACACTACGACAACTGAGTTCTTTTTATTTCTATCAGTGTAAATTAAACACATGCATCTTCCTATTTGTTATATTCTTAATAACTACAAAAATCAGAAACCGAACAGTGTATGTATTTTAGATATCAAATTAAAACTTAATTTCCACAAAAGAGACATTAAAAATAAATAGTCGACGAAATTTTTTTAATTATCTCTTTATTATTTTATACAATTACATAAATAGAAAATTTTTAATTTCACGTTGTATTTGACCATTCAATATTAAGAAAAAAAAAATGTAAGGAGTCTGGTAGCTTTATTCTTTATATGTATTATAGTATGTGGAAACTGCCTATGATGCACTGAAGAGAATTACCTAATAAGTTGGAAATCACAATTCGTATCTAGTTTCGACAGAATTCCAAAAAAAAAAAACAATTTTGATTTATTTGCATTGTTTTATACGATTATAAATATCTAAGTCAATTATTTTTCCAATTTAAGAATTTTTTATAATGTTAAATGCTACAGTAAATAGTTAAGAGACGCTGAAATTAATTCTGAGAGTTGTTTTGTTTTTTTTGGTCTGAATCATTTCCGGAATTACTTTCTTAATTCCTTTTACGTATCTATTGTAATTTTTTTTGTGAGATACTTAGGTTAATAAAGCACAAGTTGGTCACGAATTATCTCTATATTTTCGCAATATTGTACAATTAAATTCTACACTGCTTGTAAGTATTGTAGGTATATAATTGCTTCATTACTATAGATACATCATAATTTACTTATTATATCACATCACAATTCAGTGGTAACAATGATAATGGAAATTTGTTCGAATACATCCCTAGTCTACAAAGTATGTACACCTTTTATCATTACAATATTCACATTAATTATTATTATTGCTTTAATACATTTTCGCTTACTTAATCTATACTAAAATACTGAAAGTATAATTAATAGAACAAATGAAATATTTGATCGGGAAATTTTCGAAAACTCCGGTTTTGATAAACTATGAATCGATTCAGCTCGATATAAACCAACAAAGTGTTAAAAAAGCGATAAATATTCTCATGGGTCATTTTAGGAAGGCGATGTGTGCAATAAATTTTTTAAAAGAAAGGACTGTGATCACTGATTCATAATTATTACAACATTGAAAAACCCATTTCACATTCCCATTAAATCTACCCTTATGTTGAGTGTTATTTACTATTAAAATTGTGAGTTTCGGAAATTTATTGTTGCCTTCTTAAAGCGACTCAAAAACGACGAAACTTAAATGGGAGGTTTACTGCATATTTTTCGTTTTAATTAAAAATAATGTCATAAAAGGTACTAAAAGAGTCAAAATAATGTAATTTTAGGCTTCTGTCATTATTACGATTAAATGTAAAGTTAGTAATTGATGTAGTATTTGAGGTTAGTTTAGGTGGGGTTAGGGATTTTATTTATTTTTGGAAAATTATGACCGCAGTTCTAATATTTTTATGTCTATATTATATCTACAGTTAAAAGGTTTGTTAATTTCTACTGTTATTTTGAAAACTTATAAAAAAGGCATAAATATTAATTCAACAGAAATATTTTTAGTTTCTTAATCTACATTTTTTTACAATTTATACAATACATAAAACAATAGGTATCGATCGCTACAAATAGTATACCTACGTATATTATGCGACTAGTGGGAGAGTAGAAAAACAACAACAACATATTGTGCAACCAGTGCAAGAAGAATATTCCATGGGCGTGGAATTAGCTACATCAACCACACAAATGGAATATTCTTCTCCGAACAATATTGGCAAAGTAATTAGAAGCGAACAGTGTCGAAGTGAGGCGGAAATTCGCTACTGCGTGGTAATAAAATTTCCGCCTCTGTTCGGCACAGTTCGGCTGAACTCTTTCTGTGGTTTATTAATTCTCCCATTCTATAAAGGAGTCCCGAAATTACATATAACTTGTGGGCGTTAAATAAAATAATTTTCTTGTCCATTAACCACTTTAATTGCACTGAGTTTTCACAAATTTTCTATATACTAGGCAGATTTTATCGTTTCTTAATTAAATCCCTACAGGTAAATACAATTGGTCTTCATTATATTGTCTATTAAATAGAAAAAATGTCATTTCATGTTTCAAACATTTATTTATTATTTAGCCAATCGTATTTTATTTCTTATAATATTCCAGTTTTAACTTTTTGATTCTACATAAATAAGTACTTCCTCTACCAACATCCATTTTTTATACAGTAAACTTTATCGGCCGCATCCTTTGCAAAGTACCTTTAATTTTACGTTTGTTCCTTATGAGAACTATTGAGTCCTTCTCCGCTGTGCTCTTGTTTCCTTTGAAACGCTTGTAAAGTTGTGAGAGGCGGCAACAGCGGGAAGCTGAGTCCTCCCGCGAGTCCTGCAGCCTGTTGAAAGTTGGCAACGTGTTGTAAACTTTGTAGTAGCGCCGCGGAATGTTCTTGCGCTTTTCTGCGAAGTTCGGCAACGCTGGAGGTACGCTGATCGCTGTCGCTTAGCGTCGCATCGGATAGTGAAAACGAGCCGACGCTCGTTATCGGTTTGATGGGACAACAAGAACATAATCCAGGGAAACCTGAAAAAAAAAAATAGAACATATCAGTAAGTTCTAGTTTACCGCAGAATGATTTGAATTTTATAAAACATAACCTAACATGTGTACAGGGTGGTCGAATTTCGAAGTTTTTATAAGGGAATTCGGTGACTATAAGAGATATAAAAAAACTAATGGCGAGTCCTCGATTTTTTTTTTTTTTTTTTGAGAAAAACTGTGGTTTTCAAAATCGCCTTTTGTTTTCGAGTTATAATAAAAATTTGGAATTTTCGGGTTTTTGAAATATGTTCTTATCTTAGTTGTTTGATAAATTAGAGAAACGACTTTCACGTTCTTTAGGCACTTTTTTATGTAGAATAGAATGGCGTCGAAAAAGTTTCAAAAAAGTCATGCACTTTCGAGTTACAGCATAAAGTCGTGTGTTTTTAAATGGTAATCATAGTGGGCTATGTTTTAGTTAAAAATACATTTTTTTTCTCTTTTGAAAGATGTGTAACATGTGGGGTCTCTTTTGTTGTTTAAGCGCACAATAACAAAAACAATCTTCTTGTAGCATTTTTCTGCTTTTTTAATGTTTGTATCAGACGTCTGTCATCTAGATTCTTTTGTCATTGCTAAATATTAACTTGCAATTTTATAAATACAACCTGCTTTAAGATCATAAGACATTAAGATAACAGAAGAATCTAGATGACAGACATCTGATAGAAACAAACATTTAAAAAAAGCAGAAAGAAAGCTACAAAAAGATTATTTTTGTTATTGTGCGCTTACACAATGAAAGAGACCCCACATGTTACATCTCTTTGTTAAGAGAAAAAAATTGTCTTTTTAACTAAAATATAGCCATCTATGATTCCAATTTAAAAAAACAACTTTACGCTGTAACTCGATTTTTTTTCAAATTCAGCAAACAACCAAGAGATGGACATATTTCGAAAATTCCAACTTTAGTTTATAACCCGAAAACAAAAGATAATAGTAATTTTTTAAAAAAGCCTGTAAATTTGTCCTAAAAAAATAAATAGAGGATTCGCCATTATTTTTTCTGTATCTCTTATACTTACCGAGATCCCCTACAGAAACATCAAAATTGGACCACCCTGTATTTATGTTTCAGCAGAACTTATTTATATATAAACCTATTTTAATTATTATTCTTTATGCGTTGGGTTTAGCATAGCTCTAAAATGGTCCCATATTATTTAGATAAACGTAAACTAAGGTACTGTTACGTTTATGGCATTCCCAGAACACGGTAGTTTAGATTAGGCTTGATTAAGTTGGGTTAGGTTAGGTTAGGTTGAATCTTAAGCAGACAATTCCTACTACACGACTTATATACTTAAGAGAAAACTTTGTGATTAGTAATAATTGTTAAAAAATAATGCTCTGACTTAAATACTCATTCTATGGTACGAAACGTTTCGCTTTAAATAAATTATGAGTTCCGCCACCGAAAGAAAGTGAAAGTAATTCGTTGTGCCGATGGCAAAGTTTCCGGCGGGTATGTGACTTTGAATGGAAATCGATAAACTAATAAAAAGTTACTTGCGAAATCGAGTTAGGCAAAAGTTATTAGGAGATGCCGCAAGTTATCCGATTTAAAGTTTAAAATCAACAAATTTAGCGATCCCAGGTGTAAAAGAGTACGCGTAGTAAGGCGATAAAGAAACAGGCTGTGGCTAAGTGGATTGAAAATCGACTGAATATCGAGGATGTAACGTTCGATGTCGAATCGTTCTCGAAGATTTTTATCGCCAATGCGAACTTACGTACGAGAGGAAATGGTGCTCCGGAAAAACTTTACGACAATCAAATTTTCACTTTACGTTATTTCTGTCTTCTATGGTAAGTACTTTTAAAAATGATCCAATTATTTTAATTTCGAAATTAATGGGACTCTCCTGGACATTTTATATAAGTGCAAATCCCCAGAATGCAATAAAGCATATTGAAATGAAAACATAATTTTCTGCTTCAGACTTTGTAGATATCATTCTCGACCATTCTAAATCATTGCCAAAAAATCTGGAACATTGAACATAATTTTTAAAAAATCTAGAACATTTTGAATCATTATTGGACACTCGGGAACACTCTGGATCATTCTAGGACATTCCTAATTACTCTCTGACATTTTTTTCCTGGAAAAATCTGAAACATTCCCGACCATGTTAGAACCCTTTTAAGTCATTTTCGAAAAATTTTAGATCATCCTCAATCACCCCAAACACTCCAAATACTGTTGAAAACATTTGGAACATTCTTAAACATTTATGCAAAATTCCCTGACACCTCAAATGCCGTCAATCAGCTTTCGACTCGATTTATAGGAAAGGTAATATGTTCGACAAAAATAGATGTCCCTCATTACACATCCTTGACACCTTAGACTAGGAAAGAGAGGGGACACGTAACTGCTATGCCGACTGTACGTCGAAAATTGACGCAATATTTTGGTACCGGCTCCATTTACTGATCCCAAACAGTGCGTTGACAACGTTGTGTAAAAGTGTCAATATAATTAAATAGTGTAGTTAGGTTTTAGTGGTTTTTTGTTTAAAACAATGCTCATTTGTTCTTCTTACGGCTGTAAAAGCCGCAGTGAAAGAAATGAACCAGAAATCACATTTCACAAGTAAAAAGTATTTTACGTAGTAAGGTTAAGCACAGAAAATCGCGTTTAATTTGTTTATTGTTTACATACTACTTAAAATATGTTATGATTTACGTACAATAATCATTAATGCATTATATTTTTTTTGTTGTAATGGTTTACTGATAGTGAGAGAAACAATAAATACTTTCAAAGTTGTAAGATGCATGCGTTTACCACAGTATTACCATAGGCGGCGTCACTTTTAGTTATAAAAATCTAAAAAAGTAAAATTAATTAATTAATAAAATTCGTCTTAATGTTTATTAGTTCCGCCACATCATGTTAATTAACGTTAATAAAATAAGTTTTTGCATTTAATTTCATTGAACATGTATTCTCTTTGACATAAAATAAATAATATTTTCTTAGTAACGTAAGACTCAAAAAACAGTTCTTAATAATTGTTTACGTTATCAAATAAACAATTGATACTCTGTATGGAATGATAATTGTACGAATAATGGTAACTAAATAAACTCCCTCTTAACATTTTATGTTGCGCTACTGAGCGCTGTCTCGCGATCCCAATCGTCCTCAATTTGCAGTCGACTATTACCTGTCCCCTCTCTTTCCTAGTCTAAGCTTGACACTCACCCCCTCTTATTATCTATGAGAGGTCAAGGGTTACCTACCTACCATAATAATCACAAGTGGGTTACAGTAGGGGTTATTATGAAAAATGAGGACAAACATAGAGAGGCCTCTCTTTGAACAACGTTTTTGTTTAGTGTTAACTACTAAGGCTAATTGTAAGGGATCCTAAGTATAAATGGTAGAATCTTACCTTTTAGTGCTGGAAACAGTGGGGGTGAGAATTGAGACGTTAGGTGAGACGCTAGGTGGGATGGAAAGAACAATGGGGGTGTCGTTCTGGACGTCGTACTGTTGTCGAGTTGTAACGGTCGAAAACCCCCAGCACTGAAACAAAAAAGAACTTTATAAGAACATAAAAAAGTTAAATCATTTAATATTATCAAATTTACGATATGCAATATAAAGTAGAAAGTGCTGAAACTCTAACTTGAAATGTTAGAATGTTCAATATTCTTTCAGAATGATTTTATATGTTCGGAAATAATTTTAAATTTTCGAAAATAATCCAGAATGTTCTAGATGATTCAAAATATTTCAGATTTTCCGAAAATAATTCGAAATGTTCTCGATTTTTTCAAGAACAATCCTGAGTGCTTCAGATTTTCCAAAAATGATTTACGATGGTCGAGAATAGTATCTGCAAAACTCTGACAATGATATAGAAAATTATGTAATGCATTCGTTTGAAATTTACTTAGTTGATATAGTGGATCCATTCTCAGTTAAAAATATCATAAATTCAGCGTCTTTACAAGAGTTGTTCATTAGAAAAGGGTATGCAAACCAGCGTTTTCGATAAATATCTTGCCTTGTATATGAACGTAGTCAACCAGATGTACTCACATTACAAAGGAATATCGTACCCTGGTTTTATGATTTTTCAATTAAGATTAGAAAAACTATACCATACTTTTTCCTATCCTGAGCTTATTAGGTATCTTTGCATTCCTCTAACTAACTAACATCCTTAACTAGATCTAGATTTCCGTCTGCCCTCCTGTACTTCTGTTTTTGTTACAAATACTATTCTCAGTAGCTTTTTAAATCTTAGAAAGTTTAATGACTTCCACAGCGTTTCTGCAGCCTTTGTTTTCCTACCCTCTTCTACCCCACTCTGTTTATAATATATTGTACATTTTAATTTAGTAAATCATCTTACTTTACCCAGTTTTTGTTTGTTAGAAACTATTAAAAAGATGTTCTTCTTCTTATCATAAGTTACCCCCATGAACATTTTCAAAAAGCTTTAAGTGTTTACATTTGCAAATCGTTTAACAGTAACGTTTGTAGACACATTGCTTTCATGCGTGTAATAATGTACACAAACCTCCCCAAGTTAAAAACTTCAAGACTTCAATTTACTTTAATCCCTCATGAGACTTAAAAGATTAAAGAGAGAATGTATGAAACATCAGGTTAATGTTTTGCTTGCATTCATCGTGAAATATTATTGGATGGTAGTAAACCACTTTCATCAAATCTAATACAATATTCTAGACTTTTTTTTTTCATAAAGTAAACTATGATTGCCACCAAAAATATTTTATACAAAATAGGTGCCTGTTCCCAGAGGCATTTTTAAGCTTCTAAATTTTCAAAAATGTGTTGTATTTGTCTTCAATGTGTATGTGTACCAACGCGATAATAACATCATTAGTACTTGTATATTTTGTGTTTAATTAATCTTGCGACCATGTCCTGTTTATGTTAAGATGAGATTAAGGAACGGTTAACCAGGAATTGTTTATTTTTATACTAGCGTACTACGTAGGTTATATGGTGTAGGCGTGAACGTGTGCATTTACACGAACCCACACCTACTACCGCATAACCTATGTGTAGTTCGTTATCTAATCTAAAAATAACAAATACAACATGCACTCAATATTAAAATAAATCAACAACACAACTACTAATGATGTCATTATCGCGTTGGTACACATACACATCGAAGACAAGTAGAAGAGATTTTTGAGCATTTAGAAGCTTAAAAACACCATGAACGGTACATTTCCGTAGTGCGTTACAAATTATTGGTCGTTGGTTTAAGTGTCTTCTCCTAAAAATTGAACTTTTACCTCCGTGTTCTAAAAATCCACAATTACTTACAAACTCTGAAGATAAAAATTATATGGCATGTTGTATGGATATATGTTTGTGTGTGTAAGTATTTGTGTTGAACGTGCGTCAGAAAATGGCGTTTCCTAATCTTTCGCATGTCAAGCCCATTTCCTTTCAAGTTAAAACTTTTTAATACCTGAGCGACTTCTACATGTCAAATAAAGCCCGTCTTCCCGCATATTCCATTACTTTTTCCTCATATTCCATTATTTTTCTTGTCCTGCCTATTTGTTCGTACGGGTCGTATATCACGAAACACAGCCAACGAAAAATGCCTGACATAATTTATTTAATGTAAGTTCCACCAACTCGTAAAACCTACGATTGTTTTTTTACATAAATAACGAGTTATTACGTACATTATCTAGACACGAGCGCAGCTCTGTACGGGTGCCAAACGTAAATGGTAAGCCCAAAGGAAATGAAAATTTTAAAAGGGTTTGAAATGTAGTGTTATCGCCGAATACTGAAACTAACCTTCATATAAAAAAAATAATTAAAATTTAGAAAAAGTAGGAGAACAAAGAGCTCATTAGTAGGAAAAGTAGAAAGGGTAGGACTTAAAATAGAAGAATTTTTAGAAGAGTAAAGTATCCTTATTTCAGAAAATTCAGCAAAATTTTAAAGAGAAGACTTGTTGAGAATTAATATGTAAATCTAAGGTACCCTTTAGATGCATGTGAAGATTGATGAATCACTTCAGATTCTGAAGAATGAAACACTGGTTTTTGTAGATTTTAATATAATGCAACTTAGTAACTGTTTCGGCAAACTGTAGCTTCATCAGAAGTTTAAAGCTAACCTAAACCTAAAATGTTTACAAATTTAATGGTGGGGACTGGATGACAGGAAACATACTTAATTCTAGTTCAGTGGTTCTCAACATTTTTGTCGTTGCGACACACTTTTAATAATTCCAAAATTTGGCGCCACACTAACAATTTAATATAATTTTTAAGAAATCGTCATGAAATTTTTTCACGATTTCGAATTACTTTTACAAATTGTTTTAATAATCTACATGACAAAAAGAACAAATTGAAAAAACGAATTTAAAAGAATTTTATTTTCTATTAATTTATCATTGATAATACATATTACCTATTCAATATTAGAAACCAACAATTTGTTTCTAAATAATGCTTTACAAAAGTGTTCCACGTTTTTTTGGTGGTTCCAATGGTGTGCGTGGAGATGAGGGTGGAGGTGGTGTTGATGGTGGATGTCACCGAGATGAGGCAGGTGGTTTTGGGAGTTGGGGATGGTGTAAATGTTAAGAATAGAGCAAAAGTTTGAGTTTACTTCGGAGGTATAAATTTAAAAAAAATCGTGCAGATTGGTCCACTTCTCGATTTATTACGGCCAAGAAACTATATTACCGTCATTGTATATGATTACCGAATCAAAAGTTAATTACTGCATTAAAGATTACATTGTTTGAGTACTTCTAACCCAACATAATCTACCCTAAGGAACTACATAATCAGAAACTATAAAGGGTGTAGCATTTTCATGGCTGCATTGGTACAGAAATTGAAAAATCGCCGTAGATTCCAATAAATTGGAATTTTCATTGTTAGCATTTTCAAAATTTGGTAGCACTTTGACGGCACACAAAAGTGTCGCGGAACAGTGGTTGAAAGTCACTATTCTAGTTATTCATTATTATAGAAACAGAGCATTATTTTTATTAAATTTGTTAATTTCTAATATTTCTAGAAAAAGTAATTTTGATATATACATGTAATGTTTTCAATTCTTCATTAAATTAATGTTTTATTAAATGTTTGGCATAATTTGACTCTATCATCTTTTAGGGTTACTTATTCCTAACAAGTTTTTTCGATATAAAACCTTTTACACGATTTGCATTCTAATTGATAAATTAAATATATTAAAATCTGTTGAATTCTGCAAAGATCAGTATTAAAATGAAAAGTATCGCTAGACTCAGTTCACACTTCAATTTTTTCAAACGATTTTGTTCAGAATTTAACATGTCTTAACGCACTGTGGAAGATACATTTATCTGATAACGATAAAACTGTTCTTTATCAATCAAAAGATTCTCAAACTTTTAGGATTAGTAAGTACAACTATGACCCAAGCTGAAAAACAAAAAAAAATGAAGGCATCTAAATTTCAAAAATGTCAAATCGTATATTTTTGTTTGAAGAGTTTACATTGACCCACGTTTTGTGATGCGAGGATTTTAAAACCAGGGGATCTGTTATTGATGTAAAATAAAGGGCCAGACGACCGATTTGTGACGTTTTACAGTCGACCCTTAATTTCGGATTATGATCTCATTCTCTCGACACGTTTTTAAATAAATAATGACCGTATTTTGGGAAGCGGAAATCTTCTTAAATTAACAAACGTAAAAGGGTGCGGGATAATTTGCGATAGACTTTTACGACTTCTACGTTTTAAATGCATCAATACATTGAAAATATGTGAGATGTGGAAAATACTTTCACTAATTTTGGGGATTTTCAAAATTGATGAGAATGACCGTGTTCATGCACCGATGTTTTTAATTTTTACAATTGACATGTACATCAGCATTGTCGAAAAGTTTATTTTACTTCAGCATTGTGTTGATGACTGATGTTCCAAGAGAAATCCCTTCAATTGCTGTTGATGAGACATAGGAATCAAAGCTCCGTCATCAGAGTAGAAATAGACATCACAACGTTCAATTAATTATTATCTACTTGATAAATCAAAATGACTACAACTTCGAACGTTGCTCAGAACAGTTTCATGAAAAAAATCAGAAGGAATGATTTTACTACGTGATGATGATCTAAAGAAATGGTTTTTGGCGATAAATTCACGAGATACTTCCCAAGAAGGAAGAGAAAATGGCCTCAATGGAAATGACTACGTAATATTTTTTCAGTAGAATTTAAAAGTTTATTCAACAGGCCTTTTACATTTTGATTAACTGTTGTCTTTTAATTATTCTTTTCCGGGAAAGTAACAATAGTTCAAGAATGTTCTGATGACATTCTTTTAATTTACTTATAAAAAAAAAAATTAAATGAGCCTGGCTGGTTTGCGATTGCCCATAAATTACTTCGTATTAACAGACGCCTGCAAATAGCAGTAATAATAATTAATCGAATGAAGACAATGTAAGTGTTTGTATGTATGTGTGTATTTATATACCAATGTACAGAAATGTGCAGATTTAATATCTATCTGTTTCAAAATCAACTTTATGAAGAGTAATGAGTAACTTCATTAAGCGCACGTATATTTCTGGTAATCTTTGGTAGTGATGAGCAACATTAGTCTCGGTCTTGCAGTTTTGGTCTTGGTTTTGCAAATTTTAGTTTCACTTCAACAAGACAATGCCAAGACCCTATATATATATATATAAATTAAGAGCAAGACCCAACTCTGTAAGAGCAAGACCAAGACTTATTTGCTCAAAACCAAAACTTTTACCAAACTTAGTGTTGAAAATAATTAATGAACTCCCTAGAGAATTTAAGGAAACTTAAAAGTCCAAAACATGATTGATGCAAGATCAAAAACAAGACTCGATTGATTAAGACCAGGGCTGAGATTATTTTTGCAAGACCAAGACTCAACTCTGCGAGACCAAGACATATTTACGCAAGACCAAGACTAAAACTAATAATGCAAGACCAATACTAAGATAGAATCATCAACACCAATACCAAGACGAAAATAACGATGATCTTGGTCTTGATTTTGGTCTCGCTCATCACTAACATTTGGCATTAAATCACTTTAAACCTCCCTCCTTCACCTCATTTTTTTAAGTCTAAAAATAGTAACAACAAACTTCAAGAACAAATAACTCCCTTATGTTTGAGGATATGATACCGAAGCATCAATAGAGGGTTCAATAATTTATTTAATTAATCAATTACATCAACATTTTACCAATAAGGCTAAAACTGCAGTAGATGTATAATGTTAGTTATTATTGTCCATAATAACCTTTTAGTCATTAATAATTATCACCGTAATTCTGACAACATTCAACAAAATCTGTTCACCCTGTACATGAGAATGGTCATAACCACTTGATATGTCACCAAGAATAACGTTTAATTGATTACATTTAAGAGTGTGGTGCGTATTATTGATATAAGTAATGTGGACAATGATGTTAAAACATTGCAAATTGACCTCTGACCGGCAAAGCGCTGTTCGCAAATTACGTTTGCAATAACGTTGCCGGGGGCAATTGCGACAAATGGCATGTTGCTAAAATAGAAACGGACCAGGCTTCGATGGCCTTAATTCGTTTAAATTCTACGACTTTTTACTGCCAACAAACATTGCTCATATTAGAATAAATTGGCGTGATCTTCATGAGCAAATTCGACCCCGGCCACCGACATTGTTGGATTCTTTTTTGGTTACACGGTTACAGGAAACTCATACAACTAATTCCTTCAAAAAAAAATATCAGTCCAAACTGACAAACGTAGTTATTTTTTTCTGATTTACTTTAAAGCGAATTAAATTATTCAACCAATTACAAAGTAGTGAGGAAACACCTGTTGCTATCGTCATATCTTCGCCGGGATTCGAACCCGGGTCCCTGGGTTTACACGCCAATGCGCTAACCACTGAGCTATGAAGATGATATGACAACAACGACAACGACGAAACGTACTTACGAAGTCATAGAATCGTCGACTTCTATAAGTAGAGTTAGATGGCGGGAAAGGCTAATAAGAAGAAGCATTTGACATATGGTATTGCAGGAAAAAGATGAAAATTCCTTGAGAAAATAAAAAAGGAACAAAGGGTTCCATAAAGAAAAGGAAAGATATATGGTAGGACGACCGTTACCATCGTTATTGGGGGCCAGAGCGCTAACGCGCATCGTCATTTAAGGGGGTCCTCGTAGGGAACCGTTTTAATCTTATAGCCGAGGTATTTATTGTGCAAAAGTTTTATTGATCGCAGATTCTTATAGAGGAAGATCAGGAAAGCAGTTGTTCAAATTTTTAGCATTGGCAAATAATTGTTACTATTTTTCGTTTAACGTTAAGTTTCACAGATCATGTTGTTTGACTTTTCGACACTTACGTAGCCAAAACCGTGGTAGATATGAAAAAAACATATATACCTTTTTGAAGATAATTAAATTTTCTACAGAAAAGTCCTGGACAGCACCTATCTACCTTTTACAGGTAATGAAATACAACGTTTCAAAGACGCGCTTAAACGTGTAATGTACCGCTTATAAGCGCTCCTGTTGTGCTGTTTCTTTTTTACCTGTAAAAGATAGAGGATTGCTGCCCCAGACTTTTTTATATAAACTTCGATTATCTACAAAAAGGACTTTTTACTTTTTTCGTATCGATCACGGTTTGGGCTACGTAAGCGTCGAAAGATCGAAATACACGTTCACAAAAACTTAACGCTAAATAAAAAGTAGCAACAATTATTTGCCAGCTTTAAAATTTTAACAAATACTCCTATGGTCTTACTCTACGAGAATCCACGATCAAAAAAAGGACCCCCGCATATTTCGCCTCAAATCAGCACTCTGGCCTTCTTTAACGATGGTAAAGGTAGGACTCCTTTTGGAACATCAAGGGTAGTTAGAAACTAGAGACAGAAATACAAGTAAAGGGGGAAGCCTGGATTAGATATTTTTTCAGGAATGTTTAAGTATGTTGGATTATTTCTTTTCAAATAATGTGAAGCGCAAAATTAGAGGAAGTAGAGGTGCGTGTCCAACCAATCTTTGAACTGAAGACTCTGTGATGATCAACATCACTCATTTACAATTGAGTGTTAAAGGAACTTGATTCTGTACATTGGTTGGGTTTAATTCTTTTTTGTTTTCATCGAAATTTTTTAAGAAAATGAGTGTATTGGATTGATTAAGTTTGATCGTCACTGTTTAATCTTTGCCCCATATGTGGTCATACATTCCATCAGGCGGCTTTGAATTTAATCACTGATTACTTTTTGTATGCAACATTTAAAGTCAATTAAATTACTTTGAAAATGACCACATCATTCTAAAGACGTGATTTTTGATTTTTTAGGATTTCCTGTGAGACTAATTTTTTGAAAAGATTTTTGGAAAAAAATTTTGAAGCCAAGAGGTCGAAATTCTACACTACATTGTTTTTCAAAAACTTCAGTTGCTCGGAAATTCATAGTTGAGTTAATGGTTACGTAATCCTTAATTTATACTCTTCAATTCGCTCAAAATATCCAACATTAGCCACCCTTTTTAAGTTAAAAAAATTCCCTATTTTAGGCACAATTTTTTTCTATAAAATTAAATAATTCCTAGGTGTTACAGTCGTAGTCTATTCTTACCTATCGCTTAAATAGTGATTCTATTCCACCCAGTCTTTGCTTAAATTTCTGTAGTAAGGGTAGTGGTAGTAGACTATAGAACGGGGAGGCTCTTATACAAATGTGATGGAGCGTGACAATTTGAATGGTATTAAGCCGTTTTATCTATTATTTGTAAAGTCACCCCGACACGTGCCCTCTAGACAAGCATGAGAGGGCTTATCCTCGATGTATACCAGCCCTAAATGTTATTTCCATTACATCAAGGAATGGTAAAAAATAAACAAAAGAAATACCGAAAAACTTGACCAGAAAATATTTACATTTATAAACGAGAGGAAGGGACACCCACTCATAGAGAAAGAAAATTAATACTAATATAAATAATTAAAGAATAGAGATTTATTAGAAAAAAGACGGTTTCTTTTCTTCTAAAGAAATATAAATAATATTTTCATTAATTTCCCAGTCTATAGGGAAGTTATTGTAATGATCAGGGTTATGGGTGCGCCGTATCTTCAGCGTTAAATTAAAATAAGTAATAATTGAGTAAGTTTCGTGTCTTACGACTATTTTATTGAAAATTTCCTCCCCTATAAGGAAGTTTTTTCAAATTTGCGTTATCAATTATAGTTTTGGAGTTATTTATAAAAAAAAATGAATGCCTTTATTTTCTCATCTTAATTTGTTTATAACTTTTGTAATTCGTTATGTGCTAATTTAATATTTTAACACGTCATTATAGACGTTATTCCGAATCCAATGAACAAACGCATGTATATTTAAGGGCCTAAGCAAAGCCATTACGTAAGCAGTAGTTATATGCGTCCTATGTCCGATCTTTCCGAGCAAACCCTAGCACGTAACTGGCGAGTACTGTTGCCCAGCCTCCGATTGTATTCTAGGTAGAAAATAGTATTTGCATGGTATTAACGGTAGGGATGCGGAAAGGCGATAATTTAAGAATGAAACAAATATTTACTAAAGAAAATAATTAATGCTACATTAAAAATTTGTGGGTAGCGCGCGCGTACCTGCGCATCTTATGACGCAGCGCCACTGGTTGCGAGGAGGGTTGCGACGTTTCTTTTTTGGATTTTTGACTATTTCGTGGGTTGTGAAACGATGCTGTGTCATATAAACAGCGGAAATGCATATTTGTAAATTGATTTACGATTAGTTTAAACGTGTAATAAATCATTATTGTGGTATAAATCACTCACTCAATGGTAGAAACGTAAACAACAATTGCCCATTTGCAACAATAACATTCAATTTAAGCGGACTTATGTACGTGTTTCTATGATTCGCCAATCGACCCCTAAACGCATTAAAGTGCCTCCAAATGCTCGGTGCCAGCCCATTGCTCCCGTTCACCATCAATTTCGCAGTGTCGTCTTTGCCGATTCGGGAACATTTTCGCTAACTTCCGCTTCCGCTCTTCGGCGTGCGTCTATCGCTTCCGGAACTCACATCCGATGTTCATTGGCTACTTGTAATTTCGCTGCTCTCGAACAACAAAACCTTATCCTATTTACACGTTGGACCAAATGAGTACGAATCAAAAAATCATTGTTAATATACAGGGTGAATTTATGTAAAACTTTTTCTATATACTGAGTGATTGTGTCCAGCACCCAGGGGTCAGAAAAATAATAAATCAAAAACAATGTTTTCAGAGTAATTCAAGTATGGTTTTGATATTTCATAAAGTTTTTTTGGGGGTAGATAAAATCTTTAATGGACATTTATTCACATTTGACTGCTTTAACTTCTAAATAAATAAATAAAAAACTGGAACCTTTAGTATAGTATTTTCTTTTGTTTATTTCTGAATATGACATAAAAATATAATTGCGTACTGTGACCAGTCTGTATTTATTTCTGTACATAATTGAACACACAATGCATACATATGCTAGCATAAATGAGATCACCCCCGATGCGGAGCAGCAGGGGTCGTTTAGCCGTCATTCGGGGACCCTTCGGTTTCGACAAGGGACGTCTTTTTTATGTTGAAGTGATTTTTTGTTAATAGCGGTTTCGGGGTGTTTAATACTTGTATCACTCACCAGATGTTTTGTTACGTTATTATTGTTGCGAACGGATGAAGTGATCGCGCATTTTGATACCCACTCGAATCTGAATAAAGAATAATTATAACGTAGTAAGCTGCTGCGACAAAAGGGGATACTTGTTTCGTTTGTTTTTGTTTTGGTTTTTGTAACGTTACAATCTATAAATTGAAGGTGGGGTGGGTTTTGTTAACTCGATGTAATAATGGTGGTTGATTAGATTGTCTAAGCAGAGACACCCGTACAATCTATTGTTTTTTTTAAATAATAATAAAGAGAAAATTTCCAAATATTTCTCAATAATTTTATCTAGCCTAACCTATATTTTCTACTCCCCTAATTCAGCATTCACTTCCGGTAAGATATGGCGTTAAGCCGTATTTAGAACTGTAATTTTTTACTTGTGGCAGATAGAGAGGCGCTTTTCGGGACTTTTTGTAAACAATTTAAGTCTCTACAAAAAAGGTCTATATATATTTTTGTATATCTGTTACAATTTTCGCTACGTAAGCTTCTAAGGGTCAAAAAACGAATTTTTCAAAACTTTAACATTAAATAAATAATAGTAATATGTAATTATTTTCCAGTGTTAAAAAAATTCGCACAAATGCTCTCCTCGGCGACTTCTACAAGAATCCGGAATCAAAAAAAAATTTGCACTATTAATCCCTTAGTTACTAGTTACTTTCAATGACGTCATGTGCAAGCGGTTTGGCCTTCCTATTTCCTGATAGTAACGGTAAAAAGCCACTTGGTTTGAATACTTTATTCTTCTCTAACAATAAGTAAAACACTGCTCACATCTAGGTACACGCTCATGTCTATATAATTGCTATTGATAAAGTTACAAAGTTATAGATAAATTTTTGAAGTAGGTAATTAACTAAAATTATATACAGTGTTGTCATTGTAGTGTGAAACTCATGGAATTTTAATTAATTAAATCAGAACCAAAATATAAATATTTCCGAAAGTTGGAGCATGTTCCATAATCATATTAGGTGCATTTTGAATTGTTGCAAGTTAAACAGCATACAGGGTAGGACTTAAAATATAAAAATTGTATAGGAGTAAAGTAACATTGTTTCAGATAATTCAGCAAAATTTTATAAAGAAAAGTTGTTGAGAATTAAAACTTTTAAATAGAAAAACTTTGGTTCGGGCTTATAGGCCGTGGTGTTTAGGAAGTATTTAGTCCAAACATTTAGTCAGCAACTGCAGTCGCTGTCGAGACTTCGAGGTACAATCTCCATTCTCTACAACATTTCCACTGAAGATGTCAGCCGCAGTTGATGACGAAACGTTTGGACTAAACAGTTCCTATAGAACACGGCCTATAACTTAGACTAGGAAAGAGAGGGGACACGTAACTCCTATGCCGACTGTACGTCGAAAATTGACGCAATATTTTGGTACCGGCTCCATTTACTGATCCCAAACAGTGCGTTGACAGCGTTGTGTAAAAGTGTCAATATAATTAAATAGTGTAGTTAGGTTTTAGTGGATTTTTGTTTAAAACAATGCTGATTTGTTCTTCTTACGGCTGTTAAAGCCGCAGTGAAAAAAAATGAACCAGAAATCACATTTCACAAGTAAAAAGTATTTTACGTAGTAAGGTTAAGCACAGAATATCGCGTTTAATTTGTTTATTGTTTACATACTACTTAAAATATGTTATGATTTACGTACAATAATCATTAATGCATCATATTTTTTTTTGTTGGAATGGTTTACTGATAGTGAGAGAAACAATAAATACTTTCAAAGTTGTAAGATGCATGCGTTTACCACAGTATTACCATAGGCGGCGTCACTTTTAGTTATAAAAATCTATTATTAGTTCCGCCACATCATGTTAATTAACGTTAATAAAATAATTCTTTGCATCTAATTTCATTGAACATGTATTCTCTTTGACATAAAATAAATAATATTTTCTTAGTTACGTAAGACGCAAAAAAACAGTTCCTAATAATTGTTTACGTTATCAAATAAACAATTGATACTCTGTATGGAATAATAATTGTACGAATAATGGTAACAAAACAAACTCCCTCTTAACATTTTATGTTGCGATACTGAGCGCTGTCTCGCGATCCCAATCGGCCTCAATTTGCAGTCGACTATTACCTGTCCCCTCTCTTTCCTAGTCTAAGGCCTATAAGTAATCCCGAACCCAAGCTTTTCTATGGATTCCGGCCGTGGAAGGTTATGTTCTTATTTTGTCTAGATACCAATGCTTGGCCTCATAAGAAAAAAAAATATTTAGGAAAAATACTCGATTTCCAAAAAAAATGTTCTCTTTTTTATTCACCATAAACCCCGCCATATATCGATCAAAATCAAGTCGATTTCGCATAACTTTGTTCGAATTCAAGCATAATAAATTGTCAAATTAACTTAGATTTTTAATTTTTTAGGGAACCACAAACTTCATGTTTGAATGTTCGTAATGGAACACAATTTTAAAAATTCGCAAAAATTCTTTTCAACAAGATAATACATAAGTAAGTATAGTATGCATATTAAAAAACTCATTTAATGTGCAAAATCTTTATTTTAAATTTTTATTTGGAAATGATTAAATATTTTTCCCAAAAAAAAAATTCTTCTTAGGAGGCCATATTTTGGTATTTAGATATAACTTTTACTTCTTAACAATTTTTCTTTATAAAATTTCGCTTAATGTTCTGAACGAATAGTACTTTATTCTTACACAATTTTTTATATTTTAGGTCCTACCCTGTATACTGTATGATTTGCAGTCATTCTAAGTGCACCTTATATGATTATCGAACATGCACCCACATATTTTTATTTTGGTTGTGTAATTAATTAAAAAAAATTTCCACTTGTTGCATACAAAAATGATCACACTGTATACATACATATACATATGTATAAAATGCGTAAAGTGTTGTAGTAGTTAGACAGATAGATGTATAAAATCAACGTCGACCTCGTCGCGACGTTCCGCGTCGCTTTCGAGCGGACGAGGTAAAGCTAGATGAGGATTGCTGGCGGTGCCGTGTCGAAGGAACACGCAGCCCGCTTTGATCCAGACTCGTCTGCTAATTATCTGATTAATTAATTGCACATTCACTCTAATCCCATCGCAATTTATTAATGAGCAGCAACATTAATGTAATTAGCTCAGGTGTTCCGGGAGATCTGCATGAATAAATGCTCAGCCATTTAACAGTATTACATTTCTCAGTTTCCAATAATATTCCACTCGTAGATGTTTACTCTGGTTATGGATCTCATGATTTTATAGAGCATAAATAATAATTAACGGATGTATCATCACAAAGAAAGAAATAATTAATACCATAATTCAATAAATACTTCTATCAAAGTGACTCTAAAGAACTACTAGGAACTTTTTTGAAAATTGGACACTTTTAAAGGCAAAGTATACTTTAAAGTAGTGATACACAAAAACCGATGTCGGTGTCTGGAGCTCAATTTTTATGACAAGTTCATTGGTGCAAACCACGTCTCGTTATCTGTCACCGTTTGAGAGATACAGGGTGTTTTTGGAAAATGTACGTTTTCGAAAAACCTCTATAACTTTTTTCCTGGTGCAAATTTTGTATTTCTGTAAAAACATTCCCAAACCACTTTTTTCGTAGAATTCAACGGTGTTAGATGAATTGTTGTAGAGTGGATAGTTTAGCTGTAAACAACATAAACAGTCATGTTTTAATGGAACACCCTGCATATATTAACACGTTTTATGAGTGCTCAAAAGTACCTTAACACACTCAATATTTTTATCAGATAATCTTCAAAGTAAATCACTTTATAGATTTCGTATTGCTTAATTTCGACAAGTAGAATCAAACCACATACAAAAAAATATCGTTAAAATGTATGGGGTCAGAGATGTACAAGATACCCTGTACAAAGTATCTGGAATACAAAATACAAGATACTTTTAAAATAAGTATTTCAGATACCAGATACAAATAACTTTCTGGAATGGTATCTGAAATACTAGATACAAAATACGTATCTTTCAAATACTTTTTCAAGATAAAATACTTTTCTAAGAAAACAACATTTTATTGAACGTAAGTTTATCTTTTTACGTGAATTATTTACAAATAAATCGCATTGATCGTGCAAATGTGATAAGGCAAAATATTATACTTTAAGGGTTTTAATTAAAGACTTGAGTAAAACCAGT
Organism: Agrilus cyanescens; assembly: GCA_947389935.1. Classification (NCBI taxonomy): domain Eukaryota; kingdom Metazoa; phylum Arthropoda; class Insecta; order Coleoptera; family Buprestidae; genus Agrilus; species Agrilus cyanescens. Next base: position 7,198,748 of record OX376713.1, on the reverse strand, counting down.
TAAAATAAAACTTTCGTTTACATGTTCGCGATCTCGAATTTCACAAATGCGATATTGTTGATATCACACAAAAAATAGGGAATAATTAATAAATGACACAAGTCAGTGGGAGGGGGATGGGGACTTCATAGCCGATGACATTCTATCAATTTGGTCCCAGACTAAAGTTTTAATCGCGCGTTCAGTTTTATCTATGGTAACATTGATATTTAAAATTAATGGCCACAGAATCTTTTCACATTTAAGTGAAGAAATTCATAGATTGCTATTACTAAAAGTATTTTAGCAAAAAGTATTTACAAAATACTAAGATACTAAACAAATGGTATTTAAATACAAGATACAAAATGAATTTTAAAAAAGTATTCTAGATACAAGATGAAAATATGTATTTTGTATCTTGTATCTGTATTTTAGATACTTGTATCTTAAATAAGTCACATCTCTGTATGGGGTGTTCCATTTAAAAAATGATTGTTTTTGTTGTTTATTGCTAAACTATTCACTTTATAACAATTCACCCTTAGACTAGGAAAGAGAGGGGACAGGTAATAGTCGACTGCAAATTGAGGACGATTGGGATCGCGAGACAGCGCTCAGTATCGCAACATAAAATGTTAAGAGGGAGTTTGTTTTGTTACCATTATTCGTACAATTATCATTCCATACAGAGTATCAATTGTTTATTTGATAACGTAAACAATTATTAAGAACTGTTTTTTTGCGTCTTACGTAACTAAGAAAATATTATTTATTTTATGTCAAAGAGAATACATGTTCAATGAAATTAAATGCAAAGAATTATTTTATTAACGTTAATTAACATGATGTGGCGGAACTAATAAACATTAAGACGAATTTTATTAATTAATTAATTTTACTTTTTTAGATTTTTATAACTAAAAGTGACGCCGCCTATGGTAATACTGTGGTAAACGCATGCATCTTACAACTTTGAAAGTATTTATTGTTTCTCTCACTATCAGTAAACCATTCCAACAAAAAAAAATATGATGCATTAATGATTATTGTACGTAAATCATAACATACTTTAAGTAGTATGTAAACAATAAACAAATTAAACGCGATTTTCTGTGCTTAACCTTACTACGTAAAATCCTTTTTACTTGTGAAATGTGATTTCTGGTTCATTTCTTTCACTGCGGCTTTTACAGCCGTAAGAAGAACAAATCAGCATTGTTTTAAACAAAAATCCACTAAAACCTAACTACACTATTTAATTATATTGACACTTTTACACAACGCTGTCAACGCACTGTTTGGGATCAGTAAATGGAGCCGGTACCAAAATATTGCGTCAATTTTCGACGTACAGTCGGCATAGGAGTTACGTGTCCCCTCTCTTTCCTAGTCTAAGAATTCACCAAACACCGTTGAATTCCACGTAAATAAGTGCTTTGGGAATCTTTTTACAGAAATGAAAAATTTTCGCCAGGAAAAAAGTTATAGAGGTTTTTCGAAAACGTACATTTTCCAAAAACACCCTGTATCTCTGAAACGGCGACAGCGAGATGCAGACGCGGTATGCACCAATTAACTTGTTATAAAAATTGAGCTTCAGACACCGACATCGGTTTTTGTCTATCTCCTCTTTAAAGTATATTTTGTCTTTAAAAGTGTCCAATTTGGCCCACCCTGTACATGTATAAACGCGTACATACGTATGTGTATATAGTGAAGGGGAGACGAAAATTTGCCTGATAGACAAAGTAACGATTTCGCGCGGTGCAACGCTGCATTTTGCCGCGCAGCCCTAATTCACTTAAGGAATTAGCCTAATGAAAATATAACTGTCAGCTCCATTTCTGTGAGATGCAAATGAAACGTAGCCAGGTGCTTTTTGTTTTGAACGAACGGAAAAATACATTTTATGATATTAGGATTCTCGAGTCTGAGTCGTCGCAACATGAATATTTAAACCCCGCCTCGTCAGACCTTTGATCCCTTTCGCAAAAATGGCGTTATACAGGGGCAGGGGTTGGCCCTGGCTACGACTACTACTTTATACATACACGCATATAGAAAGACAACGGATTCGGAAAAATATATACGTATATATATGTGTGTAAGTATATAAAATTTGTATTATTCGAATATGCGCTTTGTTTATCCTTTGAACGAACTTTACCGTTTTAAGGGTAGCCTCGAAGGAGCTGTAGGGGCGACGCGACGCAGCGGACGGCTGGGGGTGGTGGGCGATGGATGACTCTCGTGAAACAGAATCGAAAGTCGGATGAGTAAATTCTATTTCTGATTCGTCTATTGTTTTCTCATGTCTCAGAGTAAACGAGAACAAATGGAGACAAGTAAATAAGTAAACTAACTAAAGTGGAATCGAATAAAAATGATATTTGAGATGGCCGTAAGGGCCGTAAGGATCGGATTAAATAAACTGAATGTCAGTGGCCGTTAACAAGTGCGACGGGAACGAAGGAAAGTGAGGGAGAAATAATTCAACATAACCTAAGTGACTTCTAACCACTTTCTGCTTTTTCTTGTAAAGTATCATTGAAATCGGTTTAGTCGTCTAACTACACCGAACAGGCAGAAAACTAACAGTCATAGAGGTTGATGACGTTTCTGTGGTGATCCGGAACTGATCAAAAACATAGATGCACTTGCTCCCACGTTTTTCTAAGTTGTTATCGGGTAAAAATTTTTTTGGGGCAATTTTTGTCTAGATTCCCTATTCTAAATAATGAAATTACCTTAGAAATAGTTATAGTAAGTGTGATTCTAAAATTGGGGTGCACTGGACACAATAATAATAATAATAATAACATCCCAAGTATTATTTTGCATGGCTAAATTCAAAAAATTATTCATATGTCCAGCAGAATTTGGGAGTTTTTTAATTATCTAGTTCATATGATTTCAATCCGTTACTCCAGTGAGCATTTTACATAAATTAATTTTTTTGTTGTATTAACTATCAATTTAAAAATCCGAAAAAATGATGATGTAACACTTCAAAAAAAATATCTACTCCATTCGTTTATCAATTTGTTATAAACAAGTGAACTAGTCATATATATTTTTTCAAGAATTTTTTGTTATATTAGGAAAATAATGACTTTCATAAAAGGAATTATTATAAACAAAATAAACAATTTTCAAATACTTTTTTCACACTATCTTATCAAATATAAATACAGAAAGGGCAACACAATTTGAAAATTTTTTTGGGCCAATTAATTCAACATTTTTTATTGCCTCATTTGTTAAAAAATGGACTTTAACAATTTTTTCTTTGAAGTGTTAAGAGTACACCATATTTTTTTCAAATTTTTAAATTGATAATTAATACTATAAAGGAAAATAATAATATATATTATATAGTACTGACTATCAAGCAGCACGTGCATTCTTTAGCGGCCGCGGGGAGCCCTATCTTCAACGTTAAATTACATTAGTAATAATGAAGATAGAGTTTCGGACGTTAGGACTTTTTTATTGGAAATTTCCTCCCCTTTAAGGAGTTTTTTTCCAATTTGCGCTAACACTTATGGTTTTTGAGTCATTTACGAATGCTTTTATTTTCTCATCTTAATTTGTTTATAACTTTTGTAATTTTTTATGTGCTAATAGGTATAATATTTGAATACATTATTGTAGGAATTATTCCGAATCTAGTGAACCATCGCATGTATTTTTAAGCAAAGCCTCGTAAGCAGTAGTAAGTAATACGCGTCCTACGTCCGCTCTTTCCGTGCGAACGCAAGCACGTAACTGGCGAATACTGTTGCCCAGCCGCCGCGTCGGTTGTATTCGAGGTAGAAATTGCCCAGCACCTGGTGAACTAGTACATCGGGACGCTGCGGCCAATAATATTTGCATAGTATTAACGCTAGAGATGCGGAAAGGGCGATAAATTAAGAATGAGCTCACCTGCGCACCTTATAACGCAGATATAAAATGCTAGAAACCTAAACCTGGGACACCATCTATTGACAGTTTGTTTAGCCAATGTACATAACAGTTACTGATGTGTGTGTGTATATATATAAATATCCTCCATTTTTGACGAAAGCCAAAGAGCTTTTATTTTTAGGTTGTACCTATTTAAATTAGTAATTAAAGAATTAGTTTAAAAATATGCCTCTTCATCGTGCATTGAGACGACCACTCAATTGACACCAGTACCACTGACATCATCACAGACGTTTTTGGCTTTTTGGTCACCAAAACAGTTACATACATACATATACAAGTAGGTATTAGCTTATAATGATACACATGTATGTAACTATAAGTTCGTATAACATATTACAGTATTTAACACTTGTATGCAATCTGTCTAGTTAATTACATCGCTCTAATTCGGTTTGATGCTTATAAATTTGTGAATAATAAAACTCAATTTGTTGAGCGTGTCATTTTATTACTTATTACGTACGCGATGCATATGGTGGCATTCTCATGCTCATGGTCGAAACAAACGAACGATATTATACACAATTAGCACCGCGGCAAAAGACAAACCAATTAGACCAAACAAACGTACTAGTACATTATTTTGTTCCTAGAACTATTGTGACATCATTCGATTAAGATACAAAAAAAAAACTACTTAAAAGAAAGTGTAAACTTTAGGTTAGGGCAATACTAATCTGATCTGTTAGAATAAAGGGTAATTATGCACAATAGCTTACCCCCCATCGATTTTCTTGAAAAAAAAAAGTGTGTTGTAGAGTTCGTCATGCTGACCAAGAATACACATTACGTTAGATGAGGAAACGAGCCGTTCGTGGTGTTTTTTGATCTTCTAAATTTTCAAAAATGCCCTCTATTTATTTTCAAAGTGTATGTGTACCAACGCGATAATGACATCATTAATACGTGTATTGTTGTGTTTAATTAATCTTGCAATCATGTACTGTTTATGTTAAGATGAGATTAAGGAACGGTTAACCAGGAATTGTCCATATTTATACTAGCGTACTACGAGTAGGTTATATGGTGTAGGCGTGGACGTGAGCATTTACACAAACCAACGCCTACTAGCGCATAACCTGTCTAAAAATAACATTTTTTTCTCTCCAATTCCTATACTTTCCAGGAGGGAAATTTTAATTGGCATTCCCTGTATATGTGTAGAGATGTGACCATATTTATTATGATAAGGATTAAAAAGGAAAATGATGCACAAATACCTATATTAAGTCCTGAAAAAATGATAAATTATTTTTTTTTTGCTAGTGAAAATTTAAATTCGAACTTGATATTTTTAGTATTTTTTCATGATTATAACAAAAATTTACACTCTCCCCATTTCATCCCTTACGGGGAAAGTATTTCTATTTCGTCACTTCGTGTTTCGTGAAAAAATATTTTGTTTATTGCTAATTTTAGTTGTTTAAAATTGAGACATTTCAACATCTTAATCTGCGTCAAGAATGGCCTGTTTTTTGCATTCCTTTTGCAAGCGGGTGCCTTTATAATTAAAAAATTACAATGTGTGCATGTCTCGATCAATTAAAACAAAAAAACTAGTAAGTATATTTAAGTTAATTATTACTTTAATGCGTTTTAGTCACGTGACTTGATGGTTTGTAACAAGCAGAATCGTCCGTTTTCGTGTTTATTTTAATTTATGTCTGTTTTATGATAAAGGCAATTATGACGGCTAATAAAAGCCCCCATGTGTGGCCCAAATAACATTATTAGTGCGAGCGCCACTTCGCGCCGTTATACTTCTATTAATGCTATATTGTATCGTTCATTTTGTTTAATAGTTGAGTTCCTAGTTATTATAACTTAATAACCTTTTCACTTTGTAAAACATCGTTGATAATTGACACAAAAACTGCTCTTAAGTTACAGGGTGGCCCAAAGTTAGGCCCACTATAATACTTTTATGGAAAACTTATGGTAGATAAATTTTAAAAAAAATGTGTGGTACTTAACGACGAATTATTTACAGTTTTAAAATATTGTCTGTTATCCATGACACACTTTTGTGTGTGTTGAAATTTGCTGTTTTATGTAAAATTTCAAAATAACTCAAATTTTTTCTCAATGCATCATAAAAGGATAGAAACGTTAATTCAATGACAAAATAAAATATTTTACAAATAATTGTAAGCATTACTGTAGAAACATAAGCAAAAAATAATTTTTTATTAATTCCGGAAATATATGTAGGTAATTTTGTTTTTACAATTAATTACAAAAAAATTGCACACTAATATGACCACAGTGTATAATTTTTCTTTTTAATTCTGGTGACCGTTTGTTTAATAGGTCGCTGACTTTGGGACACCCTATACATAAATGAATAAAGATATTGACGATCTTTAAACGTTTCAACTTGCAAGAAAAAAAAATAGTATTTTATACATGAAACCGAAAATGATAAGTCCTATGGGTTGATTTAGTAGAAGAGCATCGGCATGGGCGCAGCAGCGAATATATGTATGTATAGGGGCATCAAAATGCAAAATAATTCACGTAGAGCGCTCGTCGGTTCAAAGTATAACTGGTCCACATTGGAACTCGGGCTAACTTGTATCCGAGAAACTTTATTGAAGCAAATTTGATTTAATTTTTATAACAGGAGCAACGGCAGCAGAAGCAAAGAGAAATGAGTGCTGTAATTCCTTTTGATGCTGAAATATAATTTTCCGTGTGCCTTCTACCCACTTTCGGCATCAAAATTTCAAAAGCAATACTCTTATTTACGCGGCCTTAGAATATAAAACGGGAACGGCGGTGGCGCGTCGCGGCGACTGAAGGGGCGGCGCGACGCGATATTGATATTTCATAGACAGCATGCAATTTCGCGAAACAAAGTGGATTTTCAAAAGGCAATAAGTAATAAAGACATAAAATTGACGAAATATCAATGCATTTTCCCTATTTTTATTTTCTTTTTAAATTAATGTATGAGACAATTTACCATCAATGTCAAACCACCCCTTTATAAAGGAATCTAATAGACTAGGGGCCCCGTTTTTAAAAAAAAAAAAACTGCCGCTATTGCTTATTCCCGTCTGCTAATTTTTTAATTTTTCAAAGCTCTTTCCAAATGTAAAAAAACCCTCAACAAAAGAACGAAAAGGGCATAACCAGATGGTTAAGAAAGTCAAAAGTATTCCAGGGATATCGAGAAAAAATATGGACATGTTAGACATCAATAATAAAAAATATCTCCAAATCTTTAGTCCACAGAATTCAACCCCAACTTCAAACAAAAAAAAAATTAAACGTAAAAAAAAGTTTTTTTGTAACCTTCAATTTTTGAATGAAAAATCTTTTTCTGATTTAGCCCTGATTTAGATTTGAAATTTAGCCCTGAGGTGGTGCTACTTTCTTTTATATAGAACTAAATGGCGTCGAAATGTTTTTTAAAACAATCATCTTTTTTTTTCGAGTTATATATTTCATCAATACACCCTTCTTAGTTTTAAGATTATAAGACATTAATATGACAAAAGAATCTAGATGACAGACGTCTGATAGAAACTAACATAAAAAAGCAGAACGAAAATTACAAAAAAATTATTTTTGTTATTGTGCGCTTAAACAACAAAAGAGACCCACTCTTTGAAAAGAAAAAAAAAATGGTCTTTTTAACTAAAGTATAGCCAACTATGATTCCCACTCAAAAAAACACAACTTTATGCTATAACTCGAAAGTGCATTATTTTTTTAATTCTTTTTCGACACCATTTTATTGAAGTGAAAGTCTTTTTTTCCAATTCATCAAACAACCAAGATATGGATATATTTCAAAAACTCAAAAATTCCAAGTGTTGTTTATAATTCTAAAACAAAAGACGATAGCAATCTTTTGAAAACACCAGTAAGTTTGTCTCACAAAAAAAAAATATTATTATTTATATAAGCTGGGCTATAGTCTTTTTTTGTTTTGTTCCTCTACAGAGCCCCTATGCAACGGTATTTTCCACTACAAAATAATTTTTCAAAGCAGCGCCTTTAAAAGGACTGAAACAGGAGTTAAAAGTATAATATACTTAAAAGGCCATTTTAGGCTTTGAAATTTTAAAACATGAAGATAGGTGCATAAGATATATAAAAAATTGAACCCTTTATATCGAAAAGCTTGTTGAAGGTTACGTGTTATAATTGCATTAAAGTTATATCCAAAAGGTTCACGGTACGTTAAGTACGGTTTAAAATACATCTGAACATTTAGTTACAAAATTAGTAAGTAAGATAATGCGAACACAAAGGATAATCCTTATAAGAGTCTAACACGTGCTTTACTGGGTCCTAATCAGGATAACCAAACCAGAGCCCTATTTATAATTAAAGTTAACCTTCTTTGGTCTTATGATCACGACATTAACATTTAAATTCTGTTGGGAATAACACAAAACTGAATGAACGAACCAAATAGGCGAACATGTATTATTTATTAGCGAACGCCCCCTGCTTTTAATAGTTTAAAAACTTTTTTCGTCCGAATGAAATTTAGTAACGTCAGTTTAATTTTTTCGGTGTCGGCGTCTCGTCGGCGTCTCTGATGAGAAAGCAAAACGAGTACTAATCGGCTTATCTCGGATAATAAAAATTGGAAGAGAAATTACTTTACGCATTCAAGATATTAAGCAACGAGACTTGAATAAATTACTGGCCGCCGTTTTCCAGCGAAAATTCAATATAAAACTGCGGAATACGCTACAACTACCCGCCCAAACTAGATTAAAGTATTAAAAATGCACGAGTCTTTCTCGGTAACAAAATACGGCATCCATTACGGCTATTACCTATTTATACAGCGAAAAATGCTTTAATATAAATTCATATTTTCCACAGACGCTCATCCGCGCTCTTCCTTTATGTCTGTTTTCTTTTTAAAATTGAGACAATGTCATCTTAAACTTTTGAATACCACAGATATATACAATAAAGAATAACTAAATCATAATATTACAAAAAAAAAAGAGTGTGTACTTAAGACCACCCAGTGGCGGATCCGGGGGGAAATAAGGAAGCCCCATCCACTACTGAGGAACCGCCTGCGAGGGAACACAACCGATACGAGAATTTCATTGGTAAGCGTTACGATGATATGTTTTTTTTTATATTAATTAATTAATTAAATTAATTTGGATATACGTATGGCATATTATGTACATGATTTAAGTAACTTAGAATTTTTTAAATGATTACCTACTCTACAAAACCCAGACAGAAATATATATCACACGATTGATGGTGTCAAGAATTACGCAGATACCATTCTCAATTATTTTGAATCATCCTGGAATGTTATGGAAATATTTTCTTAAGTTTTGGAACATTGAGCATCATTCTTAAATATTCCAAGTCATTTGGGAAAAATATCGAATATTTTTGATCATCTTGGAATATATCAAATCATTTCAAATCTTACCGAAAAAACTGAAACAATTAAAATTATTCTCGAACAATCTAGAGCATTCGGAAAAATTCTAGGTCATTCTTGAACATTGCAACTCATTTTTTAAAAGTCTAAAACATTCTAAATAAACCTCCAATAATCCGAATCATTCTCTAAAAAATTCTGTCATTCTGAGACATTTCATCATTCTCAAAATGTAGGGAACATTGTAAATCATTCTTGAATAATCAGGAACATTCTGAAAAATTCTAGATCACTCTCAAACTTTCCGAATTATTTTCAAAAAGTCTTGAGTTGCACGTCGTTCTGGAATATTATCTAACATTGCTGAGAAAAAAAAATAGTATATAATTGATAGCGCCACCCACAGTCATTTATCAACCAAAATATCTAAAAATAAATTAAAAAACCAGTCTAGTCTGCAGGGTAATTTTTTATATTTGGAAAATGGAAATAAATTCGTTTATAAGAAATATTAGTAGTTCATCTTCAGATCAAAAACTGATTGGATATATACCATCACACTTTTCCATTGACAATTCTGAGTCCCTTAGTTCCTGCCAGATCACCACCGGTAACCCATAAACCTTTTTATTTTGTGAACGATTACAATAGATAATTACTGACTGATCAAAATGATTCTGTCATAGTCATAGTCCAAGCCCTTAAGTAGGTCCAGAATGACCCTGCAATCGCATATCTTCTATCCCAAGTCAATTTCCAACAATTGTGTAATGTCAGTCTTCCTCTATCCGTCTTGACTCCCATAAGACCTATGTTAGAGACGTGTCAGAGGATATATCACCATTTCATTTCTTCATAACATCTTTTACACCCCCCCTTGTCCACAGTATTTTCAAAATTCGCTCACTCGCCCATAAGAGTTCATCTTAAACTCATAACTTTTTTTGGATGTAGTTCCCAAAAGCGATTAGCACAAAACTTTGGGCATATGTTGCCGTTGATGGGAAAGATAAACCCTCAAAGGATTTTTGACTGAAATGCACCATTAATTTTTTATGGGTGCTTAATGTTGCAATTTTTTAAAGCAAAAATATTATTATTATTTCATATTGTGAAACATCTTCGTCAAAAGCAAAGCATCATCAACAAGAATTCTTGTTTTCCCACCTTTGAGCATAAACATAAACCATATTCAAATTTTTGTTTTCTTTCCAGACCCTGAGGTCATAATTATTTGAGAGTCTTTTAAAAATACGGGCGTTTTAATATAGCATGTATTATTAAGAGGCACCAAATGTAGAAATGTAGATAAGTACAGATGAGAAATAAAATTCCTTTTAATTCACATTCATGTCCGCAGTATTCATCATCACCGTTAAATATCTTTGCTGGTTGTGTTCATATTTACTGCCTAATTTAGCCAATTATGATCTTAATTTAATAAGGGACGCGCTTAATAAAGCAAGCTGCGCTCCGAATTAATTAATGACGTCATCAAGTGTTAATTACGCATTTATTGACAGTGACGATGATGAATTGCACGAAACGCGAATATACAAATGAAAATGAAAAATAAATGTTTACGCAACTCCTTTTCTTTGAAATAATTACGTCCTAAAGTTACTCTTAAAAATACAAATTAATACTCACCAGTTATTAATTTCAGTGTGCTTCTGGTTGCATATGTTAAATGTGTATATATACAGGGTGACCACTAAAGATGCGGCCAAAATTTAAGGGGTTATTCCTTGGACTATTTTAAGAATATTTTGTCCTTTGATGATTTTTGAAAAACGGCTTTGTTTCGATGATACAGGGCGAAAACTATTTTCGAAAATAACATTTTATTCTGAAAGATTACAAGTAATTGTTTTTAATCTACAAAAATTGTTGGAAATGATTACCGCCAGTTTGTATACAAGAATCCATTCTTTTCCTCATTGATTGCCGGACTCGTTCAAACACACCTGGGTCGTTTCGTATTGTGTTACACCCAGCAATTATCCGATTTCTCAAATCGTCGACATTTTCCACTGGAGTAGTGTAAACTAATGACTTTAGGTGTCCCCATAAGAAATAATCCAGAGGGTTTAAGTCCGGGGAACGAGCAGCCCATAAGTGAGGTCTACCTCGACCAATCCAGTGATCTCCGTATGTTGTTGTCAAAAAGTGACGAGCAACTAACTATACTAAAATGCGCTAGTGCACCATCGTGCATAAACCACATTTTATTTCTTGTTGCCAATGGTACATCTTCCAAAAACTCAGGGAGCGTGTGTTCCAAAAAGTTGCGATACACTTCGCCGGTAAAATGAATAATAAAAAACCTGCAGTTTTTGAATCGTACAAAGTTTTTGCATTCGATAAAAATTATCAACATTGATTTTCTCGAAAATGGTTTTCGCCCTGTATCATCGAAACAAAGCGGTTTTTCAAAAATCATCAAAGGACAAAATATTCTTTTATTTGGACAAAGTAAATTATTTAAAGAGGTGAAGAAATTAAGCACGAAGAATCTGAAAGACTTTGAAACGTTCTAGATCATTTCTGAAATAATTCCTGAAAAATCTGGAGCAGTCCAGATCATTTTTGGGTAAAGAGGGGTAGCGGGAGATATAGACTATATTATCGAAATTTTAATCATACTCGTATAGCACTATGCATTTATAAACGACAACTATTTAAGTTTTTAGTTCTGATTGTTCCACCTTAACCCCCTTAAGATATTTAATTATTTATTTTCAGGAATATTATATTTTTTTGGGGTTCCACAGCCAAAATATACAAAATTTAAACATACTATGTTAGGAATTTCGACAAATTTTCATACACGTGTGCAAAGTTATTGACAGTCTCTGGCGAAAGTTCTAGTGACTAGATCTGGAGTTTTCGAGAAGCTTCTAGTAGATACTAGACAACATCAAATAAGTGTACAGGGGTTTTCAAATTGATGGGCTATTAGAAGTATATGAATTAGTAGAATGAATTCAATTCTGATACTGGGGCTCATCTTGTAACTGTTTATGCCGCTTCTTTTAAAAATATTTTCAAGTTCGATTAACATCCGATTGTACCGAAATTCGACACCAACTTTGTTATTTTAAATGAAATAACTTACTTCTTCTTACATTCTCCGATAGAAAATATGATTTGATGCATATTTTGTAGGAAGCACGCGATTATTTAAAACCGTGATTTAACTAATTTTGGAAATTTTGCTTTAAAACTTCTACCAATTATTTATAATTATTCACATTATCGAAAAAAATACAAGGTGTACAAATTTAGTGGTCAAAGAAAATCAACTACAAAAGAGCATAAGTTAATATATTTAAATGGAATGACCCATTTTTGACTGCATATTAGAATTCCACATTGAATTTGGCGTCTATTGATATGGAATTATTTAATTATTAGACAACGAAAGAAGTGTTCAACATCACCTAAAAACTTAATCAGAAAAACAACAACAATTACGTTAGATGTACAATATGTATAAAGTGTTACTTTTATTTTTGAATTTTTGAGTTAGAATTCACTTAGTAGGTAATTAAATTGAGGTTATATTGTAAGAGCAACATTAAATGGAACAGACTGTTGCGTCCACACGTCGTCGACGTCAACATTTTGGTGGCAGTCGCCTGTTTCCATTAAATAGTTTCGAAAAACGTCCGCGGTATAACTAAAACTAACGTGTACACGTGTTTCGGGCCGTGGAATATTAAATTTTCGACTTGAAAGTCGGATGCTAATGTGTTTTCGGCGATTTTACATATTTAACGTGCTCTAGGCAAATTTAAATTACTTTTCCGAAAGCTCAAACATATACGCTTACGTACACATGCATACGTACGTTGGACATGGACAGTCCAATTTCGAATGTTACTCCTGCTTTATAAGTATAAACATTAGCATTTCATGTTGACTCTATTACTGCGCCTGATAAAAACGGACGGGTAAATATTATAACCGTTTCTATCTTCAAACGAAAAACGTATCAGTCACAAATTGGATTTTATTCGTACCTACATATATGTATATGCATACTGGGGTTCATATACATAGATAATATTTACAAAAGATAATACTTAACTAACTCTTAATTTAGAACATATACATATGATGTACGGAGTTTGAGAACGCACGAGATGGTGGGAAATATTTCAGCGATCAACGAATTTAGTCGAGCCCGGTCAAATCGTCGTATCGGGTCCGAACGTTTGATTGTGAATTGTCTTCGTATATCACTGTTTCTTCTCACGTTAATCTTAAGATCCCTTAAGACTCTTGTAGGTATACGAATATGTGAAAAAGCGTACAGTGAAAAAAGCGTGCACTCAAAATTTTGTGAAATAAGCGTACAAGAGATGATTATGTATACCTTGCTTTGGTCAGGTAAAAGTTGAGAAATGTTAGAGGTGTGAAAAAAACCTACACACCTCATGTCTTTAACGAACTATAACAGAAAAGAAGGGGAAATTGTTCTATATTATTTTAAATTTAAATCTGATAAAATATTATAAATATATACATATATATATATATATTGTCATGATATAGGGATGGTCACAATACAGTTTTAAAAATATTAACAAATTTAGAAGTTGAAACAAAGGTTCCTAAATTAAAAAAAAAAAAAAATATATTAAAAAAAAAATGTATTATAATTGTTTATTTAAAGTTTAAAAATTGTAACAAAGAAAATTTAATTTTAAAATGTTTTGAAATGACTGAAGTATTTCAAAATTATTATATCATTCTTGATTTTTTTTTTGAAAAATCAAGAGATTAGAGAATTTGTTATTGTTACTAAGGGTTGAGACTTTAAATTATTATTAAGAACAGAAATTTAGAAATTAAAAAAAAAATAAATTAAACCAAAAGTAGGTACATTATTAATTTCAATTGAAGATATTTAAAGTGATGAAGAATTATAAGTAATATTATGAAGAGAATCGCAGTTTATAGAAAGTTCGAGATTTAAAAAAAAAGGCAGCTTTGATAGAATCATACCAGAAGAAGAATATGTAAAAGAAGAAGATAAAGATGAAGAGCCACTACAAAAGAGAAAATAGAAAAATTAATGTGGATGTGGAGTTGATTTGGTAAAAGCTGATTTTCAATTGACATCGTGACAGTGTAAGAATAATATGTCTAAATAATTTAATAGAAAAACTTTTGACTATTAATTTAAAATTTTCGTATTTTAAAAAAAATTGTTTATAGTTCTAATTAGATTTAGTTATATAATTTTAGAATTTAATTTCATTTTTAAAAGGTAATTGTAAATTTTTTGTTTATATTTTGGAACTTACTCCGAGTTAAGAATTTTCATGCTCTTTGAATTCAGTAAATTAAATTAAAATTTTATTTAAAGAATTGTTTTGTTTATCATCCGAAATATCATAACATATTTTATTTGTCCCCCAACTCATATCATAACAATATATAGAACTTTTAACAGTAATTTAGACTATTTTAGAGACCTAATTAAAAGTGATTTTCTTCTTTCTCTTTCCTATTTCTCGCGAAATCATTTTGGTTGGAATAATAATCATAATTATTTAAATTAAAAAAATTAATAAAATCGTATAATTTTTTATCCTTAAATTTAATTTATATAATAATTATGAATATTATTATAAAGGAAATAAATTTGCGAAAAATACGAGAATAGTCTGCTTTTATCAAGAATACGAAGTAAAATTATCTTTAATTGAGTTTTTAAAAATAGTCTAAACTACTACCGGAAGTTCAATATTCAACATTAAATCGCCCTTAAATTTCTAAAACACAATCATTAATACAAATTCTTCAGATGCAGTGTGATGGAAATTATAAATGATCACCTTGTACGCTTATTTCACGAGTAGAACATAAATAGCAACCCCTATTAAGATATAATTAACCCCCCCAGCGTGAGATCATACGCTTATTTCGCTGTACGCTTTTCTCGCGACACCAGATATACTACCTGGACGGCAGTGAATCCGATGTTCTTTTAGACGTGTTTTAATGATGCCTTTATATACCTATATCTATTGTATTTAGTACAGAGTGTTCTTACTACGGTAACGAATAGATCGTTTAAGTTTGTTGTACTGTAGTACATACTGGGCTTTTTCTATTTAGTACAGTCAGTTGTTATAAAACGCCGGGTATATAGGGAAGCATTTATTAGCCACTAACAGCAGTTGTCGCCCTAATGAAAGCAGAAATTAGAACCCGATAGAAACATACAAAATTCGGGATGCAAATGCGTTCGCTCCGAGCAACCGTGTCTCGGTTTTATTAACTAATGCACGGCTGTTAATTGGAATTATGCAACATATCCATTTGTATAACGAAGTGTAATGCAGCTAGGAGCTATACTCGTTCTATGGACCATAATATACCACACAAAAGCGCTTAAGAGAATAGGTACCTACCAGGATTCGCAACCATAAATTCTGACACGGGGACATACTCGAATTAGTACCTACTTTTTATTAGGTAATAATTATAATTTGTATTGATCACTTGTTACGAATGTTATCTTAATGTCATAGACTTCTTATAGATTTTCCTGTAATCTATAGATTTTAATAGAAATGGTCAATTTTTATGTTAAATAACTTTAAAACTACAGTGGAACTTCCCTAAGTCGAATCT
Source organism: Agrilus cyanescens (assembly GCA_947389935.1). Classification (NCBI taxonomy): domain Eukaryota; kingdom Metazoa; phylum Arthropoda; class Insecta; order Coleoptera; family Buprestidae; genus Agrilus; species Agrilus cyanescens. The sequence goes on along the minus strand of OX376713.1, from coordinate 7,182,763 downwards.
CCAAGGGATAGGAAGTGGAGTTCGAGTTACGGAAAATTCGAATTATGGAAATTAGACCAAATTGAGGATTTTAAAATTCATACACTTTATTACATTTGGGCGATATTAAGCCTTCTTTTAAATTTATCTAGCCACCCTACACTAGCTAAAAAATCTTCGCGACCGAAAGCAACCGCAAATTCCTTAGCTTTTTCTCTGATTAACGTTCCCGAGAGAGGAAAATTTTTGTTTGTCACGTGCGGTAGTATCCCACTTAAGCATAGCTTCATCAACATCATTATTAACACAAGTTGTAAGCCTTTTTCGTTTGGAGTTAAAATTGTAGTCACCTTTTTTTTTAAAAAGTTTGTTCTTGGTTTTCAAAATGGTTGATATGGTTGATAACGTGTTAGGAGGAATTCCAAATTGTTGTGCAATCTCCTTTTTTTTCTTTTCATTCTTTTCTACCTCGGCAATTAATTTTAATTTTTCTTTAAGCGTTAAAAACTTTAATTTTCGTTTTGATGCCATCTTAGTCCCTCACTGATATCACCACAATCCAAAATTTCACCGGTTACTAACTATAACTGATAAAATCTTATAATGCGCGTCCGAAACAATCTAAGAAACTAAAAATATGTCTGTTTATGGCTGTGGTTTATGGTCTTTATTTGTCGCCGGCTCGCCGATCGATAATCCCCCTAAATTCGCCGAAATTGGAGTAGGTGTTTCCCCGAAAAATTCGAGTTCCGCTCGGTTGCCGCCTCGGTTACTGTTAAATTTTAGTTCGAGTTTTAGAAATATTCGAGTTATAGAAATTCGACTTATAGGGAAAAAATTACATAGCGATGTTGTAAAAACGTATTTATTTGTAAAGAAAATTCGATTTAGAGAATAATTCGAGTTAGGGAAGTTCGAGTTAAAGAAGTTTCACTGTATTTATTTCGAAATTATAAAAAAATATTTAAGACCGTCACCCTTTAATTTGGTTTGTCACAGTGTGGTCATTTTAGTGTGCAACATATGGAAACAACAACAAAAATAAAAATATTACCGAAAGTTAAGTGCACTTAAAATGGTTGCAAGTCAAACAGCATACAGGGTAGGACTTAAAAATAAAAGTTGTATAAGAGTAAAATGACCTTATTTTAGAAAATTCGGCAAAATTTTATAGAGAAATGTTACTGGAACTAAAAGTAAAATTTTTTTTGGGAAAAATACTTAATCATTTCCAAATAAAAATTTAAAATAAATATTTTGCACAGTAAATGGGAGTATTTTAATATGCATACTTTCATTACTTGTGTCTTACCTTCGAAATTTTAAAATTTTAGTTAATATCCTTGCAACAAACATGAAATTTGTATGGCGAAATTGATTTGATTTTGATTAGTATATGGCAGGGTTTATGGTGAATATAACTAAAAATTTTTTTTTTTTGAAATGATCATTTTTCCTATAAAAAAATATTTTTTTCTTAGGAAGTCACGTTTTGATTTTTAGGTACAATTTTTAATTCTCAACAACTTTTCTTTATAAAATTTAATGGTACTTTACTCTTATACAATTTTTATATTTTAAGTCCTACCCTGTATGCTGTTTGACTTGCAACTAATCTAAGTGCACTAAATATGATTATCGAACATGCACTAACTTTTGGAATTATTTCTATTTTTGTTGTGGAATTAATTAAAAAAAAATTCCATAAATTGCATACTAAAATATTAAATTTTTTAATTTACTAATTTGTATATTTTCTATATTTCCTCTTTATGGTCTTTCAACCTTCCAACTACCACATTTATTGAATCTCATTATGCCTTTGTAGGTAGAGTTATTATCTAAGTTTCTGTGTACTTTATTCTGACCCTTAAAAAAATAAAATAAAAACCATCCACTTACTTGTCATTAAAAGAATGAAACATGTGGTGAGAAAAAGCTGGTGGATTAGGTTTCGGTGGTTCCGATGAAGACGATGGTGCTGGACTATGAGGCGAAGAAGTAGTAGAAGGTGTTGGCTCTGGAACGCTTCGTTCCCGTTCAGGGGACTCCCTAATTCCACTTCCTCGACTAGAACACTCTCTCACTGAATCGTCTTCGGGAGCGTTTAGTTCTGAGGGTGTACTCACCCTGGTCACCTCGTCATTCTAAATTGAGAATAGATTAACCCATTAGAAAAATATGTTTTTTTTTTTAATAGAAATAATTGAATATTTTTGAAAATATGCACGTATTAATAATGCATGCAGATAAAAATGCTTACAAGATAAGGGTTAGTTTTTCTGAAGAAAATAATTTTAGACATCAAATAGTTCTAAATTTGGGAATTTAGATCCCTATTAATTTTTTGATATGATTTTAGAAGTCATCAACAAAAATAAAAATCTTAATATCTTCGTATTTACCTTTTCTTCTTTAGTTTCCCCATCTCGTTTGACAACACCTTGCTCTTCTCTTTTTCGTTGCTCTTCTTTTAATCTTTCTGCTTTTCTCCATTTAGCTCTTCTGTTTTGAAACCACACCTGAAAAAAAAACATCATACTATAGCACTTTTACTTCATTGTGCTAAATTTAAATTTTTTTTAGACTCTCTTGTTTGAGAAATTTAGATTGAATTTAAAAATAATAATCATAAGAGTATCTGAAAATCATATCTCGTAAAAATCCATACAACAGGGAATTAAAAAAATATTTATCCCCTTCTAATAACGGACTAGTAAAGAAAAAAATGTTTTGTTTTTTATTTTATTTATTATTATTGACTAAAATTTTTATATAATAAATCTAAAGTTATTTTTTTGGTAGTAATTTCTTATCCATGTCGTCGCCTTCTATAAAGGACCAGAAATAATTTCAGATCTTCCGAAGAATCCCACAAATTTATAATTTAAGCCTAATATGTAAAAGGTGACGTAAGCACTGGATACCTTAAAAATTTCAAAAAATGGCAAAAAGTATAAAAAATGTTTTCTGATTGATGTCTAAAAATTTTTATGTAATCAGTAAATTTAATCATGCTAATGACCAACAATAATTTATGAAAACAATTTTAATTATGCAACGTTTCGACCATCTATATCAGTCATCATCATTGTTATGTAATAATTGTAAAATTATCTGTTGTTACCCTTATGATAACCGAAGTTGACGGTCAAAACGTTGCATAATTAAAGTTATTTTCATTAATGATCGCTGACATTGGCCTTTGGCATAATATCTACCATCGAATCCTAAAAATATTTTTTTTTCATTTAAGTATACATAAGTGTCAAATACATACATATATGTAGGTACTTATTTTGAAATCTTTTCTCATTTAAAATTTAAATATATAGGTATAATGATACTTTATATACACGTTTATAGCATTTTAAATTCATATTATCTATTTCTGCCACAATTTGTTACGTTATATTTAATTGTACGGTTATGCAAATAGTAAAATTTCAAATTCAAATATTTCAAATTGGCGCCACAAAAACTTGGTATCTTAAATTTCTATTTTACTCGCATAATTTCAAGCAGATTTTAAAAATATTTTCTCTATCGTGGTAAAGACATTCTAAGGAATTATAAAAGACATAAAGTGTTTTATCTCCTGTTGTATTAAAATTTCCATCTAAAAAAACTGTTTCCGCTTTTGCGTCAGAACACGTACCTACACATAACCCTTCAACAGACAGTGTTGTTCGCGATGTCTACCGGTAAAGCCATAAGCAGTAGCTAGTGTATGTGCAAGGAGATTTCTTAAAATGTGCCTTCAGTTGCTACACACGTTATGATAAAATAAAGTCTTATAGGTTTTAGTATAAGTTTTAGTAGTAAATTATTTAAATGCTTAACATAATACGAAATGCATCGTAAATCTGGTATGTCTTTGTCTGTCATTATGTATGTACCTATGCAGGTATGTGACTTTACTACTACTTCGACAGGTAGTGAGTAAACTGCTGCTTTGGTCATGATTTTGTAATATTTTGTTTTACATTTCGAACAATAATATAAAAAATTGGTATCTGCTTTTAGGATATCATTCTCAAATAATTCAAAATTATGATATTAATTTTATGATATAGTAAATTCATTACGGATTGAAAAAATAAAGCAAAATATGAAAATATGTACCTACATAAAATAAAAAGTAAATAGGTATGTGGTTTGTACATATATTACTACCAAATGCAACGTTGCCACTGTATCAGATTTTAAAGTAAAATTGGAGAAATTGTAAATTCAACTAAAAAATTTAATATAAAACAAGAATAAAAAACACTTGGAAGTTTCACTTAAATTTTTATTCACTCTATACGTATTTCGCCTTTTTAGGGCATCTTCAGGAGTTTACAGATTCTAACATAAACTAAATCTTTTTTCTGAGAAGAAAAAAGATGTAGCAAATTATCAAACCAGCTTCGAAAACAACCCCCTCCTTAACCCAAACATAGTTTAGTTTAAGTGTAAGATATAAATAAGAAACATTGTAATTTTAGATTTAGTTTATGTTAGAATCTGTAAACTCCTGAAGATGCCTTAAAAAGGCGAAATACGTATAGAGTGAATAAAAATTTAAGTGAAACTTCCAAGTGTTTTTTGAAAATAAAATAAAGAAGTCAACAACGACATCTTTAATAACAATTTCCATTTGAAAACTGAGAAGCGTTAAATTTTTTGTTCTACAATATTTAATAATTGAACTGATGTTTGTACCTCTTTTTCTAAACACAGTCAAAATTGCGAATATAATTCTTTTAATTTGTTTTTTGTTTAAATTGAAAAATCGCTGTTGTATGAACCAAACTAAGGTCGAGGGACAATCTTTAACTAGTAACATATTAATAGATATTTTCAACCCATAAATCAACTAATTCGCGGGTGGATCCAAAATTTGTGAAAGATGGGGTTCACAAAAATGTCTGTATTTTTTTTCCCTATCAACGCGAATAATTCTATTGTATTGAGTGTGAATAAAAATCGAATTTTATTTTTCTGATCCCAAAGGAAACGACCCGAAAATAGTCTCTTTGCGTACCTACCCCAGCATGTGGGGTACCTCTACAAAACTTTTGAAAAATGTCTAACTATATGTTTGATTTTGATATCCCAATCTGTCTACCTCTACTAGTACTAAGTTCAAACAAAAGTATCTATTAATCTGGGGAAAAAATTAAGGGAAGTTTAAATTTTATATGAGTTTGACAATAATTACAATTAGATTAATTGGTCACTTATTAATTAATTGCATTAAATAAAAGAGCAAAGTTCAAAAACCATTAGATGAGCACATGTTATCGTTAAAAAAAAAATTAAAAAAAAGTTATATTTCTTCTCACAAGAGATTCAACTTTAAGGCTTTATACTTTAAATAAAAGGAGTTTCATGGACTGAGAGGTAGGCAACAGGTAAGGGTAAAATTTGTCGATGCTTAGTTGTAAATACTCAAATAGAAGCTCTAAAGAGGGCGACAAAATTCAAAATCACGATTTACCCCGTTCGTGGTCGTGTTGATTCAACTATTTAGAGGCTAAACCAACTTTATTTCCACTGACTTCAACTTATATTCTTAGCTATTTTAACGATTGATAAATGCGAGTCAAGGGGTTTCTCTGACAACCAATCAATTTGCGCCTTGTTCGCGACCCTCACGCGCCGCGACGAGACGCGTAGCGCCGGCATCGCGACCGACCGGTCTTCAAATATTTCCTCTAAAATGACGTCCGATTGACATGAGAAATGGAACCTGCGATTTCATATGTAACGCGATACCCCCAAAAGGCTGCAACCCGCGACCCTGGGGACTGGCTACGATTTACAACCCCGTCCATCACCATCTCCACGTTTTGGTACCCACTACCAAACTAATCGAATTTTTTGTTTGCCTGATGCTGTCCGTCTTTTTGAAAGAGTTGATTCGATTGCCGCAAATAATTTCGTTACTTGTTAGAAGAATAATGATAATCTAATTGTTCTCGGGCCAACAGAGGTCCATCGACAACGAGCGGACTTTTCCTACTCCCACAACCCACTTCCACCTCTACTCCCCAATCATCTCTTCCGCGCTCCATCCCCTCGACTCCGACTTCCTCTTTGACGATAACATAATTCGGTTGATCCTCGTTTAATATTCTCTTTGGGAACGATTTCGAAAGCGAATTATACAACTAACGAGTTTAATGGTGATTAAAGGCATTAGCGCTCCATATCAGTATCTCTTATTAAATCTGAGGGAATGACAGAAACGTTTCAGAATATCACTCAAAAGAAAAATCATTTAAATAGTTTACAATTACTCGTAATTTAGAATTATACGTCCATAATGCGTCTTCAAGCTGCATTTGCAAGAAGGATTCACTGGAATCAAAAAATTTAGATTCTTAACTGTCAAATGAGAATGGTCGTATATCACTAAAGTGCTGATACTAACCAACAATGCGAGCGTTGAAACTTCCATCGACAAAATAGAGTCCAACATCCATGTCCTCCTTCCTCTTTCGGAGGGGGGACCGTCCAAATATCAAAGATCCCAGACTCTTCCTCCAGTTTTACATCCCCACTTTTGGTATTAGTTCTAATCCTACATTGACCTCCTCCTCATACTAATATTTTTATTTATTTTCATTCTGTACCTCCTCACTAGTTATGTACCTATATTAAAAGTATTTTGAACCATTCAAATGTACCTAATTTGTAAATATTAATGAGTATTTTATCTTGTTATATACGTAGGTATACTTTTTATTGTCGTCGAAAAAGAACAAACCAGGAATCTCCCCTTCATGAGAATGCTTTCTAATTGGTCTTATCCAGACCATTTTCCCCCTCGGACAATGACAAAAACAACAATAGCAATAACAACTGTCGATTAAGTGCGTACAACGTGAAAGAGCACTAAAGGCTAAACATAATTTGTTCACGCGCGTACTGGCGCACGCGGGTCAACCCGCCTCCTCTCATTACCGGCACAACAAAGGAACAAAAATATTTTGGGCAAAACAGAAGGACAGAAACAAAGGAGGCGCGTCCCAATTAGGGTGACAATGGTGCTTATGGAGCAGCGAGGACCCGCTGTTGTCGGAACCGTCATCGGGGCCACGCGAAGTACCATTGATGACGACCTTTGCTTGCTTAGTTAATGGGAATGAATGCGAAAACGAAGACGAGGGAATTATGCAGTTTTAATTGACGGTATATTAACGCTGTCAGCGAATTGAAAGGGGCACACGTGTACAAAATGACAATCTAATAAAAATAATAATTAAAGGATGAAAAAAGGGAGATAAGTGGCACTAAAACGTTATGATGTAATCAGTGAAATTGCACTAGAAAATATTCTTCGAAAAGTGTTTCATGTGATTCTGATAAAGTACAGCACCCGCCATAGAAAAGTGGCCTATGACCTGTTATATATAGCATGCCACTTTTAATAGAACATTATTGGTTATGCAACCTATATAGAATCACTCATCGAAGTGACATGGCTACTAGCGTATCAGAAGACACAATATGCACCTCTGAAGCAAAATTAGAGTTTGTTCAATTTTTTACCAGACGAAAATGACGAATGATCTCTATATGAATACGGGATTCACCTCAACGATTAAGACATTTGGGTCTAGAGATTGGAGTTGCTTCGTAACATTTCGCTAGCATAAGTGGAGAGCTTCTTCAGAGGTTCCTCCATTTTGTAGTCTACACTACATGCCGCAACGGAGATGGATGGACCTCTGAAGAAGGTCGCCACTCGTGCTAGCGGAACGTTAGGAAGTAACTCCAACCGACGACGGCCTTAAGGTACTCCCCAATCAGGACATCACCAGTTCATTCTGCAGAATGATTTAAATCGTTTTGGACACATGTTTTATTCTTTAAGGACTCTGATATTGAAAACAACTAAATACTACCCATCTTCATCCTTTAAGCTTTAGAGGGTAGTTTGCCTAAGCCTTGATAAAAATTAAATTAACCAGTCAATATTGAGACTTTGAGTATGTCAGTTCCCAAGAGTAATAATGTAGAGACTTTCACTCACGTATTCCAGAATGTGAATGAATTGGGGATTTTAACAAGTTGAACCTGAGAATCTAAAATTCTTGTTTAATGTGCCTTAGTTAGAATTATTTCCAGCGGAAAAGTTGACTATTACATATACCCACCTAGGGTCCTAGGATGTAGTTTAATATGACAAAAAGTCGTCGACCCGAAGATCCGAACCTCATCAAATTTAATATTGATACCTATCAAAAAGTGCTTCATTCATTTGTATCAACAACATGGGAGTTTTTTTAGATTTTAGAAGTCATTTATCAAGAAAAACAACTACAAGAGAATTTTCTAAATTCCTAACGGTTTCCTGGGAATACATTTCAATCGGACTCAAGAACAAAAACAATCAAGTGCCAAATAGAAGTTCGTTCGTTCTATTTCACAGATACTCAAGTCTGGCTCTTGTGCATATTCATCTTGTATCTTATATGACGTTCACTAGAGTGACATTTGACGTAAGTTTCTCTTATGGTGGTATTAAGATTTCTGAGGGTCCAGGTGGTCTGCGAAGTGTAGAGAGAGGTTGTTTGGAATGACTTTTAGAGGTAGGATTTCCATTTCACGTTGGATTTGTGTGTTTCTGATATACCAGGGGGCTCTTATGAGGTTCTGATTATCCTGTTTTACATATTCTCCAGTATTTTAGTAGGTGTTTCCATGCAATCGAGCCGTGATTTTGGACCGAGTATAGATTTTGAATATTCTTGGTTCCATATCATTAGTTAACTTGCTTTCTTTGCAAAATAATGGGTATAGAAGTTTGAATGCTGCTGACCCTTTTCCTCTTGTTCGCGTGATGTGCTTGTTAAAGCTGAGCTTGTGCCAAGAGTGACCCCTAAGTATTTGATTGATTGAGAGGAATTTTTTTTAATTTGAATACTATTTCTGTTGATCTGAGATCTGAGTCTTCTGTTAAAGTAGATGGTTTTGTTTTCATTGGTCTTGATACTCCAGGCTTTAGTTGGCATGTCAAAGGTGTATAATAAATACAGAGGTGGTCCTATGAATGATCCATGAGGGTCGCCTGCCTCGGAGTTCCTTGAGTTGTCTTCTATTTTAATTCGGAACTGACAATTGATGAAGTATGAGTGCAGGAGTTTTATTAGTTTTGTTGAGATGGTGAGGATGTGCAGTTTTAGAGTGAGTCTTTGGATTCATACCTTGTTGAAGGCCTTTTCTATGTCCAGTTGAGTTGCTGTGATTATCCTACATTTGTTGATACCTTTGGAGGTGTAAGAGATTACTATGGTAATATACTACTAAAATTAATACATTGAATAGCACGCGGTTCTCATATTTCATATGTCCTATTTCCGTCACATTCATGGAAATGTCGTTATCTCTCCTGGACGAATAACTCCCAGTGACGTAACTAAGCCCCCCATAAATCTGTTTTACACCCATCTTAATCTTTTTTGAAATATATACGTCGACTTCTTAATTTCTTATTTTCATAAAGGGACCTTAAGGTGACCAGCACCCCCCAGCCCTTTACGTTTCTTCCCAAGATACTATCCTTTTCTGAGTTTTGTATTATATTTGATCCTGTCAACATAGATATGCGGATAATATGCTAACATTCTGAAACTAATTAGAATAGAAAATCAATTCATATAACATGACGACTAAAATAGATTCGAATATATGTAGCTTATTCATTGCCTCTTCACATCTCTCCATCCCAATCCTCTCTGATCAAACCTCCTCTCGAACAATTTGCAACAGTTTGTACCTCATCCCTAACACAATGTTCATCTGATACGTATCAAGGAATTAATACACTTGTATTAGTGCCGCTAAACACATTAACAATTTATTACGACTTTGATCACAAAACAGGCCTTAATACGCCTGCAGATCGGAATATTGCCACGCACACAAACGTACGTACATAAAGACTAGGGGCCCCTTTATGTACGTACATGCCCACATCGATACAAATACACGCGCGACCGGAATAATACGATGGTGAATCCACGATGTTCGGTGGCTGGTAGTAATTAGTGGAAGTGCTCCTGCATTATGTAAAATAATCGCATTTGCTTACTGTTTGATGGGTCCTTCGTTAATAATTGACGACCTCTCTAAAGCATCGCCCCGCGCGCGCGTCACGTAGCGTCGCATCGTTGCTGTTGTGTTACTGTTTTATCGCAATAACTCGCCGAGACTGATGAAAGCTGATGCCGGCTATTTTGATTTTTGACAAATTCGAGCTTTCATTACACCCAGTGATTTCTACTGTTAAATATTTTACAATTCTATCCTCCATGAAACTGATGAAAATTATTTTTATAACTAGCGTTTGACAGCGACCCCTCATCCGCACGAGTGCATTGTTTCTTCTGAATAAACGTCGAATTTTGATTTTTTTAATCCCAAAGAAGGGCAATCCTAATTCGACTCCTCCCCTCCCTAGTAGATTTATGTAGGTATTTATTATGCCATCCTTAAATCGAAATGGGTCCTGATGATAGTGCACACCTACAATTTGTAGCAAATTGTAACAAATGGCGATAACTTCCTGCCTATGGCACATTGTTAATCCTAGTTGTTTACTAGGACTAATAAATTCGAAATTGTGTTCCACTTCTGGTGATTTCAACTGAATGATGGGCAAGTTGGCTCTCCTGGTTTAACAGGTAAGATGCGAAGTTTGGTTTAGAACAGGAAGGAGTGAAGATGTGAACTGACACTCTTGTGTGATCCAAATTGGTCTATAATGTTCTTTTGCAATATCGTTGGTTTATTTGATGCAAAATAGTAGAGAACAATGGATTTGGAACATAAATTGGTTACCAAGCCACACAGTCTAAATAAATCCATATAAGAAAATTTCTGAGTTAAGTTACAATAGATATATCGATATCTTTTCCAAAGCACTTCCAATACAAAGTAGATATGTGGCGATAATTGAACTCATGAGGATTTTAAAAAAGGTTCGTTGACATTGACGTTTGATATTGTATCATACGTTCATAAATGTCAGTTTACAATCAAGTGGATGGACAGCGCGTAACGTCGGTTGTGAAATCTAATATCGCATCCGAATTTCAAGTTAGCTGAAAGAAGAATGAACCCCGAAGGGGCACGAAAATATAAAAGTGCTCAATAACAAAACGAGACATTGAGGAAAAATGGTAACCAGTTTGTAATATGACACCGGACATGTCCGTATTCAACGGCTGGACGTTCGCTGGGGACCAGTTCCAAGACCACCGCACACTTCGCGCGGACTCACTTCCCGTTTTATTACCGTCTCCCGAGTTTCAGTTCACTCCACTCGTACGTAGCTGGTCCCACGGGCTCCAATCGAATTTTGGCTTCTCGGCCGCGAAAACTTACACGTCCACCGCCATTAAGTCTTCGACTTTTTGGACTTTAGCTTGGCGCTAGTTATAAAAAGACAATCTTCTGTTTCTTAGATTATTTAATAGTGCACTTATACAACTCAATTGAAAGTGAATAGTTGCTTAATTGTCGAAATAGTCACACACACTCTCACCCCTCGATTTTTCTTTTGTGGACGTGATAAAGTAACAAACATTTAGTTTTATCTCCAAAAAGTGTCTATCTTAACAATTTTGGAAAAGGGGAAACTACATCATTACTTTCAAATTGAATCTGATTTTTATGACAAATCTCAGTATGACTGTTTCCTCAGTCCGTTCTATATGAAAATTTCATCAAAATTTTATTTCTTAATATTTATGAAATCAACGAACTAATACTGATCAAATTTCTGGTCTGGATCTTCCTGTATTCTATTTTTTTCTGAGTAGGTCATCAATCCGAAGACTGGTTCATCACGTCTTTCCACTGTATCAAGTTCTTCTCATTCCTCAAAAGCTAGAACACGCCTCATTCTTAACTATTTAGGAACAATAATAATCAAATCTATGGAATTCTTACTGAACGAACAAACATTGTTTTTCCAATTTTAAGTTTTATTAATATAATATTATTCAAACGAGTCAAACCTTAGTGTTTCCTCATACTGTTGGGCTAGCCAGATATTGACTCAACACAGACAAATGACTAATTGGTAATCAAATTCAAATTTTATTTAAGGAACTGGACGACAAAATTTTTTTAAATCTTTTGAGATGTGGTGTTATAGACGAATGATGAAAGTGATGGATGGAAGAAGTCAGAAATGAGAAGGTATTAGCAAATATGATAGGAGTATGATAAAGTAAGTGGTGGAAGGATACCTTCTATGACATGAACGGATAGTTAAAGATATATCAGAGACATAAGCAGAAGTAGGTAGGAACAGAAAGAACTAAAATCATAGTTAAGGAGGAATGTGATTAGCTGAGAATACGAAGAAGTGGAGATGGGTGCCCCAGCAGACCAATGACTGATAATACATTTTACTATAGTGAAGTTAATAAATTTCATCCTAACCTACAAATTGTTTTGAATTTTAATGATTTAGTTTATAAAAATATATCCATATGTAAATATCCTTCTTGTTATAACATTATCCCTTCCGTTAGTGGTGGTTTTTAAGTTTGTTAGCATTTGTGAAAACGTGTAGTGGAAATCGTGACGACAGTTGATCTCTAACTCTCTTGCCCCGTTGTTGCTTGTTGCCAGTAATGACATTATTGCCCAGGGGGCAGTTGTCAGCGATGTGTGTATTAGATTGTAGCGTCAATTAGCGTCTACTAACGAGCCTCTTCTGACGCTGTTAGTACATGTGTTATTATTGTAGTAGTGGCACTCTTGCTACCTACTAGCAGTCCTGCCAACGCAGCCTGGATGCATCCCTTCCCACCCTTCGTCGTCACCTCCTTTTCTGCTCACTCTTCTCTCGTTTACATTCTCAACATTTCGTCTGCTGCTCTAATGAAGCTAATTACGAAGTAGAAAGGGAACAAATGCGTACAATTGTTACTTTACATCGCAAAAAATAGAAGAAATTAACAAGGTAGGTGAAAAATTAAATACGAGGAATGCTCACAAAATTTTCGTTCAAACGTACTAGTAATAAATATACGAAAACTAAAAACCACCCTTATGATGCACCACTTTGTTGTTGGTCTATTTTGCAACTATTGATTTAAGTATTCTTTATGGATATTAACGACTGTTATCATAACAAATCAAATCGATAGAGAGAGAGAGTGAGTAAAATCTGAACAGGTTGTGCTTGGTATTCTGCATTCAAAGGGGTTGATACCTCCGTCTCTTTGACGTTTAAATTCAGGGTCGAATGGTCTGTGCAGCTTAAAGCCATAAACAAATGATTTCGGTCGAACATGTGTAACATTTGCGATATGAAAACACCCCAAGCTTATTCTAACCACATAATACCATATTGCAATATTCATGACTGTGTGTTTGCCAAGGGGTGGATCGAACAAACGGAAGGCATCGGCGGCGTGCGCGCCCTCTTTCATTGTTATTACCGCGCCGCAATAATTACAGGGCTCCTAATGTTGCAACAGTATAAACGTTTTATTTCTAATCGGCTAGACTATGCGTGTGTGTATTATAAGTACATAAAACGAGGCTTGTTATTATGTGTCGAAACAGAAGCTTGTTTGCGGACAAGAGGGTGCTCGATGTTAAACATTCGGTATTGAGGGATCATTAAGAATGTAAACATATCATAAGTGCTTCTTTTTACCATGTACTTATTCTTTTAGTAAATTAAAATGTTACGGTGTACGATAGATATTGAAATGTTCGTGGGTTAACAAATTCTAACTTAAAGACTTATATAACAGCAATAACAATTTATTTACACTACCTACTTATAAATAAAACTTAAAAACACTATTGAATTATTACTAACTTAGATCACTAACTACACTATTTATTTACACTTATCACTTTGCAGTGCGCGTCTCGATTTATTTCTGAAGTCACTCCTATGACTGTCAATTTATTTATGACTCTTCGGCGATCGTCTTTTTATAGTTCTGTGTTTAAACTCTGAAATATTCTAGAGGTATTTGGAAACGTAGGGAGTAGTTTATTTTTCTCCGAGCTGCTTAATTGCTTTCCTAGAAGGCAGGTACGACACACATATTTACAAATACGACACACATATTTACAAATACGGCGCACACACCGCCGAAATCGCCCGCGGCTAGTCGAGTCGGCCCGTACCGCGTACACGTGTACCTGATCGCACACAATCATACTCGTGTTCGCTACAATTCATTGTTTTTTGTAATTTTCTGTTAACCCTCTACTGATATGATGGTAACCGAGCCACCAATTGGAATCATTGGGTTGTCATAAATGATTTAGCGTCATTTTCAAGGGAAAGAATTTTTTATAAGGCCACACATGATGAGGTAACGCCATCTGTGGTGAACGCTATAAAATATAGGAACTGTACCACAGATGGCGCTCTCTTGTCATCTGTGGCCTTATATCAATCCTCCTCTGGAAAGGATACTTTAGTCGGTCGGTATTCATTCAAATCCAGTTAAGAGTTAAACCAACATACCTAAGACCTGGAGCAGAATCGATAGAATTGTCTAATTGCAGTTATGAATATTACTTATACCGAAAATTTCTTTTTAAGTAAGTCTCAAGGCAATTTATTTCATTTCTTTTTCCGCTTTTTTGACAGAATAATCTATTTATTCCTGTAGAAAATTTTTCAATTAACTTAACCAAAAGACGTTCCTTTTTCATTACCATCCCTAATTTTTTCTTCTTTCGTAAATAAAACAAGAAACAAATTCACTTTACGTACCGTATCTTTCCATAACTAAGACTCCTCGTCCCTAACCTAATAATATTCTCAAAATTATCTGTGAAATGGAGAAAAACGAACCTTATTTGAAAGGAGGTTCATTTCGTTTACAATTTTAAGCCGAGCAGAAAATGAAACTCGAAATATCCGGGCGAAAATCTGACTCTTGTTAGAGTTTTTCGTCTAAATGGCGCAGATGCTTTATTAAAAGGAAACGAGGGCTGAATCCAGGCTTAGATTAAACAGGTTTTGAGATATAATGTCACACTAACAAAATTACTCTATTTCAAAAACTCCCTTGTTTAGAAAAACAATTTCCACCATGTCCAGAAAAATGATTTCTGTACAGATAACCAGACTTTGATACCGTAGATATTTATTTACCCCAATGTTAGAAATCTAGCTGATTGATATTAGTATTTGTATGGCGAAAAGTGAACCTCCGCAGACCTTGCATGGCGAAGGGGGTGAAGGGCTCAAGAAGTTACTGCTACCCGGCAATTAAAAAATAAAAACATATAATTTATCCGGAATGAGGAAGGATTGTAAGGGCCCCTGACTTGATATTGCGGGGGGAGCTTCTCATTTTTTGTTACGTCACTGCATTCGTTTTGTTTAATTTGGAAAAAAGCTTGTTCAGGTGAATTATTTTTAAATCATGTCTGTAATTTAAATTGCAATTTTATTGTGTGTCAAATCCTATTTGTTCCTCCTATTATTCTTTGGTGTTGATGTTGGTAAGTTCTAGCACCACAACCAACGGATGAATGATAACAATATAAGCACCCTTGCGGTATGGCAATCAACAAAGTGTAATAGCTCCAGCTCGTTACACGCTCGTTAGGCGTAGCCGTCCTCATATGTCACCGGTTTTATATGTGTGTGTGTGTGTGTGGATGCATGCATGTATTTTGCGCACTCACAGTCGTTACCAGCAGATTTTCACACTTGGGGATCACTAATTGTGTTCCTGGTCCATTATCGCGTACCGTACGCCATGAATTCATCATCAACTACTGAAATTCTATCAGCGCAGAAATCGAAAATGAATTGACGTTGCTGGACGAATCAGCAAAATAATTCCATTCAATTATTTACTTCGTATGTTCGTTTCTTTGATCCGAGTGCTTAAAAGTGCATGACAACATAAGTACATCTATTTCTTATAAGGGAAAAAGGCATTTACATTTCCTCATAGTTTTTAAGCAATTTCGTTTTTGAAAGTCAAAATTTTGAAATCATCAACTCCACCACTCTGACAGCGTACGCTAAAAAAATATTTTTCAATCTAGAATATTTCCTGCAAAAGTACCCTAACCTCACCCTATAATTAGAAGCTTATTAAATGGAAGGGATTAGGTGTCCTTATCCCACCTAATATTGCTCCCACACCAGTACCACTCCATTCTATTCCACCCTGGTGGTGCTACCTCCAACATCACCTCATTCCCGAAGCCACCCCAACACATTCTCGGATTCACTCTTTCCCCCAACATTACCACTATCTCCGGATCCATTCTTTTCCCCAAAGCCATCTCCACCCACTAATCATCCCGCCCTAAACATTACTTCCACTCCCAAAAGTAAAGTAGTAATTACTATTTATTTCGAATAATTTGGAACAGAAAGTTGTATTTGATTCATTTTCAAGATTTCGTTACTGATTGAATCTTTCTCCTCTTTCTAGGGTTAAATTATCCCCAGCGTCGTTCTCATTTGAAGAAATTGATGTGAAAAGACTACGATCTCGTTACCGAAGAGAAATGACAAAGATTATGGTCGTTCCTCTGCATTTGCAGGAATTAGATTCGCGGCGGTCGAGAGAATTCCGCCCGTTTTTATTGAAGATGACGCAGTGCCAATAAGCTACGGATAAAAGCTGATTTGGGGGTAAGTCGCTTGTAACCGAGTCCTTTTCCCGATTCCGGTGGCATTAAGGTTCCCGGAACAGGGATATATTTTATTGAAACTGATGATTGTAGCCAACACGATACGATAGGATGCGATGTGGAGAGAAAGCAAAAGCAAAAGCAAAAATTGAATGGTGTTTTCTTTTTATTGCGGAAATGGTTGTCGATACCAAAACGACTTTGCAAACACATAAAATATATCGTTAAATAAATACTAGAACCAGAAATTTCACCCAAAAAAGGTTTAAAAACCTAAAACACATTTCGATACCCAACGTTTCATCCTCACTTAGGGACTCAACTCATCAATGTCGTTAATATTAGCCGTATGTCTCGTTAAGAAATAGATCAATTCCAATCATTAGGAGGTTGATTAAAACATATAAGTAGTAATATTACCCTTAAACTCCAGTTTGAAATTCTACACCAAAAAGGTACATTTTTGCACCCTAATAGATTAGAACATGTAACTAAATTTTAGCAAAATAAAATTACTTGAGTTCAATCACCATCCAAAAGGTATCATCCGTTTTAGGAAATTGTCCGCCTATTGGATTCATTCATTTTTACATCTTAATTGAGGAACTGAATTATAAACGTTAAATATCAATTATGTAATTCTAAAATCTCAGTATTTTCTAGGTCGATGTTAGCTTCGAAATTCTCAGTCAGTATAATATTGGTTGTCAAAATTGGATTTGTCTTTGTCGATTTTGCCCTCCACAAATCCCAGCGTAAACCTATATTCTACGAAAGACATTTATTTACCTACCTGAACTCGAGCTTCAGTTAAATTAATTTTCATCGCAAGATCTTCCCTTGTGAAAACATCGGGGTAGTGGGTCTGAGCAAACGCATTTTCGAGCTCCTCAAGCTGCTGTAACGTGAACGTGGTTCTATTTCGTCTCTGTTTTCTTCGCACGAAAGTGTCGTCGTGGATTGCGGGGTGGTACGAGTAACTTGTGTCTGAAAATCATAATACATAAAAATCATTATGCATAATATTTACATTTTGAAACTAAGTATATTTAAAAAAATATATTTATTATGAAAATTGATCGGCGAAAAAGGGATGTCTGTATAAATAAAAAAAGTTTTCAATGTAACATTAATATTTTTTTTTAGTAAATAATCAATGAAATCTTAATTTATCGCGTTTCCGTATCCCTAGTGTTAATACTTTGCAAATATTATTCGGCCGCTGCGTTACAACGTACTAGTCAAATGCAACCTGCGACAGGGCAACAGTACTCGCCAGTTACGTGCTAGCGTTCGCTCGGAAAGAACCACTGTTTACGTGGCTTTGCTTCAGCTCCTAAAAATACATGCAATAGTTCATTCGATTCGGTATAACGCCTAGAATAATTTATTAAAATATTATATTAGCACATACAAAATTACAAAAGTTATTAACAAATTAAGATGAGAAAATAAAAGCATTTATTTTTTCGTAAATAACTCAAAAACCAACAGTGGTAGCGCAAATTGGAAAAAACGTCCTTAAAGCAGAGAAAATTTCCAATAAAAAAGTCTTTACTCCCGAAACTCTATCTCCATTCTTACTTATTGCAATTAAACGTTGGAAATAGGGATCCGCGCGGCCTCTAAGGATGCGCGTGCTGCTTGATAATCAGCACATAATATAAATTAATTTTTTTTGGTATTAATGATCAATTTAAAAATTTGAAAAAAAATATGTTGTATTCTTAATATAATAATTCTTTTTATGAAAATCATTATTTTAACTCCCAGGATCTAGATTTTTGGGAAGCGGGTTATGTTAGTTTAGCTTACAAAAATTTCAACCCTTGTTTCCCTGCAGACATAAGCAATTCGATTGGATATATTAACCGTTAATAAATGTCGAATTTTGCTTTTTATAATCCCGAAAGCGAGGGACTCTCCTCTTCGTGGATCTGCGACTGGACACCCTGTAAACGTTTAATATTCGTGTATTATTAAAATCCCAGAGATAGAAATGTAATGAATTACAAATTCAATTCGTCCACGTTCGTTTATATGTAATATGTATATGTATAATATCTTTTTTTTTTTTAATTTCGCTTTGTAAAACATTAATATGATGCCAGATTACACTTTAAAAATAGAATTAAAAAAATAAAACTTAAATTGAAACACATGCATACAGTATATGCCCGGGCTCGGCTTCCGTTGCGGTATATGCATGCAAAATGTAGTTAGTTTTTCAGCAACATTCGGCGTTTAGGTTCAGTAACGGCATTAACGAAACAGAGTGAG
Source organism: Agrilus cyanescens (assembly GCA_947389935.1). NCBI lineage: Eukaryota > Metazoa > Arthropoda > Insecta > Coleoptera > Buprestidae > Agrilus > Agrilus cyanescens. Next base: position 7,163,857 of record OX376713.1, on the reverse strand, counting down.
AATGTATTAATTAAACTCTCATGTTTATTTCATGGAAATTCTACTTTTAATCCCATAATCTTCTGCATCCCCGCGAATTAAAACCGCGCAAACATTGCTTATTTCGAATTCATTAAATATGTAACGGTTTAGCGTTGATTTGTACAGACGCGACCTGATGGGAATGATGGGGGTGGGGATGTGATAACGTCGACGTCGCGGCGCACAGCTCCACTGTTGCGAGTCAAACCCTTTTCAAGTACGATGCGTTACCACCCCCTGCCGGCGACGCCATTTCCACAATTATTTCGGCTTTTTAATAATAAGAAGCGTTAATTTTTAATGATAAGTATTTCAAGCACTTAATGACGTTTTTTTGTCTGTAAATATCCTACCTAATTCGTTCTACGCCAGATAATATCCGTCGAATCACGTCTTGGAATCTGGAAGGACCAATTCAGCAGAATCGAATGGCATATATCAAACTTTTTAGTACTAATTTAGTACTAATTTGTACTATTAAAAAAACATTTGTACCACGTGCCATTACAAATAAAATAGTGGCGCTGCTAAGTTCATAGGAAGCTAGCAGGACCATAAAAAAATAAATAAAGAAAGCAAACAAGTACATAAATAGCAATAATAAAATTTGTACTAATTTGTACCTACTATCTATTAGGAAGCACTATTTACATTTATTCGTTTGAAAGCACCCCTCAATAAATCTATGAACACTATAAGCACCAAAAAAGTACCATCTTTTATCAGCAGAATCGATCCGCGACTTTTGCAATAAATAGGCAATAATTTCTACCCCAAATATTTACAAGTAGGTACAGATTTTGTACCATTTGGCCTTCATCGAGAACTACCCCGAAACGACATTACACATAAGAGTAAAGTGCCATTTTTTATGAGCAGAATCGAACCACGATTTTTGCAATGAACATGCAATAATTTGTACCGCAAATATATGCAATTGTAGATTTTGTACCATTTGCCTTTCATCAAATTCGTTACTAATAATAGGTAAATACAATTGAATCTAAACGATGAAGCGATGATTTTTGAGAAGTATACACATACATAAAAGCAGTGGGAAAAAAGAATAAACTGTTATTAATGTAAATCAATATTTTCAGCATGCCAAGGATTATTACCGCTAAAAAATCCTTTTAGTTACTGTCATCTACTGTATAGTACAGTATCTGGTAAAGATTTAAAGTCAATCAGAGGTATGGTTCGATATTATACCTAAGGATTTTCAAGCTATAAAAAAATCATCAAAAAAATTTTTTTTCGAGTCGCCAAAAATCTTTTTAACTACTGGTATCTAGTGTAGAGTGTCTGATAAAAAATTCATGTGGTAGTGAGTGTCCTAGTTTTTGGAACGCCAGCCAATTCGAATATATAGTGTGTCCTTTAAGTTGGTAGTTTCCTTTATTCAAATGCACCAGTACATACAATTATAATATAAAATTGTCTCCTTTCAACTATTTTCAATGAAAATAACACATTCTAACATGTCACTCTTTCCGAAATTTTCGAGAATGTTTTTTAGTTTTACTATTGAATTTGATGTAATTACGAAGATGCAGATTAATACATCGCATTTTGAAATAATAATGGAATACAGATGACAAACGTTGGCTAGAAACAATCATAAGAAAGCAAAATGAAGGCTACAATAATTTTATTTTTCATACTCTACCCTTACACGCTTTGTTGAAGATTTTGTAACGACTTTTTTAGTTTAACTTATTTATTTAACGGAAATTTATTTACAACTATTTATTTAACACTTAAACACTAATAACAATTCAACAACCTATTTATATGACAAGGAAAATGCGTATTTATATCACTCTGTATATCGTAGTTCGGTATTTATGTTACTCGTTCGGAAGCTAACTGTAAACTACTCTCACTGACCACGTCAACAAGTATTTATACAGACGTAGAATAATCCAGAAGAATCGAGAAACTTTCTAAAATTTACTCGTGTTCGTTTAATTTATGGCCTTATTTATTGTCATCATTTGAACTCCGCTTATCTGCTCCCAGATCTCGTTGCCGCTCTCGCACACATACGCTCGTTACAATTTTTTGGCTTATTAATACAATGCGAATATAAATTAGAACAAACGAATGCAAAACTCAAAACAATACAGAAAATTTATGGAAAAATAAAATCATTTTCCAATGATAATTTTTCCGCTGATAACTGTAAATTGTTCTTTAAAATATCCAAGTAACTAAATCGATCCATGGTTGATTCTATAAAATGTAACTGGCCGACGCCATTTTCCGCCATGGACCCCCAAACCATGACGTTACGAGTGAGCCGTAAATTTTGGGCATCCATTTCTGTTTTTTTTTTTTCTCTAGACAATTGTCCTTCCATCAGAGCCCTACACATAGAATTTACTTTCATCAATAAAGACAACTTTCTTCCAAAAGTCCAGTGGTTTATTAATATGCCTTTGCGCAAAATCTAAACGTTTTTTCTTATTTACTTCGGAGATGAAAGGTTTTCTTCTTGCTACGCAGCCTCGGTATTCGGCCCGCCTAAGGATGTTTTGCACTGTTTTTGGTGTAATGTCTTTGTTAAAGTCACTATTAACCACTGAAGCAAGTTTTGTTGCACTCATTTTTGGGTCTTTCTTTACTAATTGAATAATTTTTCAGGTCGGCCTGCACGAGCTTTTGTAAAAACATTTCCCTTCTCATTAAAATTGTTAATAACTCTCTGCACAGTTGCATGGGACTTTCCGATTGTATTCGCTATTTTTCGCATTCTAGGTATGCCCTTCATTTCGCAACTTTATAATTAATTGTCGCAGTTCTATAGACAACATTTCTCACTCATTCTTATTTTTTTTTTTTCATTTTGCACTTTTAAAAAACCCTGTACCTATATGTAAATTTTAATTACCTTCTTCACCCACACTTGAATAAAAAATGAGAGAAATGACGTTTAGTGACCAACAACCAGCACAGCCAACTTTAATTTCATTTATACATAAATAAGTAATTTTTGTATGCAGACTTTTTTCCGCCAATTGTTTGCATTGGTTTGATTGTTGCTTCGATTGAACTATCGCCTGTGAATTCTCAAAAACATGCATTGGTTAAGTGAACCTATTTACTTGGTTTTTGAGAATTTACAGCCGAAAATACTCATTATTCTCAAATTTTATGCCGCAGATCTGCTTCAGCACTCTTTGTATGCAGACTTTTTTCCGCCACTGTATTTTCAAAAAGAAAAAAAAATTGCGCTACCACTGTTGGCTTATGAAATTTCCCGTATTAAGTAAGTTTCAATTATACAAAGTTGGTCACATTTATTTTCAAAAATGGCCGAAATATATAATTTTCCGTTACATTGCAGTGGACCTTGTTGTGTTACTTTTTTATTGACCTATTTTGTGTAATAGTCATTAAATTAAATGTAATATTTTAACATCATATTTGCAAATAGTTGAAAAACCAAAGCCAATTGTGGGTTCAAAAGTCAAAGTTCGATTCTGATAATAAAACATGGTACTTTACTCTTATGCGTAATGTTGTTTCGGGGTAGTTTTCGATGAAAGGCAAATGGTACAAAATCTGTACTTGTAAATATTTGGGGTAGAAATTATTGCCTATTTATTGCAAAAGTCGCGGATCGATTCTGCTGATAAAAGATGGTACTTTTTTGGTGCTTATAGTGTTCATAAATTTATTGAGGGGTGTATTCAAACGAATAAATGTAAATAGTGCTTCCTAATAGATAGTACAAATTAGTACAAATTCTATAATTGCTATTTATGTACTTGGTTGCTTTTTTTTTTATTTACTTTTTTTTTATGGTCCTGCTAGCTCCCTATGAACTTAGCAGCGCCACTATTTTATTTGTAATGGCACGTGGTACAAATTTCTTTTTAATAGAACAAATTAGTACTAATATAGTACTAAAAAGTTGATATATGCCATTAGATTCTGCTGATTTTGTCCTTCCAGCTTCCAAGACGTCGTCGAATCTAAAGTCTACGGTTCGGTTGACGTTTACATACGAGAATACTAAAGTAGGAAGATATTGAAATAAGCCCCGTAGCTTTTCTCATTTTTAAATATTCTGGATCATCCTGAAATGGTTTAAACCATTCTTTAACCTTTTGGAACATTTCTGATCATTTTAGAACATTCTAGTTGATTCTAAAAAACTGGACCATTTTAGAACGTTCTAGATCATTCCAAAACATTCTCGGAACGTCTGGATCATTAAAGACAGTCAAGGTCATATAAAAATGTCAATTTCCCTGCTGTTCCAATTGTTTTCATACTACACAACAAAGAAATATTTTTTTCGTCTCATTAAATTATTCACTCTGTATATTAATGTCCTTTCAAAGTAAATGTAGTTAAGAAGCAAAATTCAATCGCTAAATTCTTTTATTATTACGGTTATCCATTAGAAAATCTTTTCCAAATTCGCGCTTTTTGTCCACGTCTAACGACGTTAAATATAATTTGGCAATTTTAATGCCAACTCTAATTCTATGAGGGGTGAGTCCATCATCTTGTCCGATGTGGTTGATGCCAGAGCTCGTCATTCCTAATACCGACAATCACGCAGAACTTTAGCACCCCACTGGATGTTATTTATTATTACCCTTATTGGCCTCTAATGTACTGAGGGTGGTTGTAAATCCCCATTAATGCCCATCGGAACACACCACCATACGGCACAGTCTCATGTTTGGCAATTTGGCTTTTTGTGTGATTTGCGAATATAGATATTAAAGAGTTTTTCAGGAAAATGCTGTTGTAAACAAAGGCCAAAATGCTCCATAACCCAAAATCTCCAAAATACAAAAAAGTTTAAACTTTATCTTATCTGTGGATTTGAACCTAACCTAACTTACGAGCAGTACCTAACCTAACCTAAAAAATCCGAATTGTACTTTAAAAATCCGTTCATGAATCTCAGATTAATGATCAATAAATAAATAAATAAATAAATGCAGGTTTTGGTATCTAGGATAGTCATTGGGAGCGACGCGATTCAAAAGGCTTGGTGCTCTCGCAGGTATCAATTCCGACAGCGGACGGTCTTCGATCAAACAATTACATTACGATACGGGCACATATTCAATTGTCATTGTTTCGCGAATTATCGTCGACAAAGCAAATTGCGCACGCGATCCCAACCTTTATTACTATTATTGTTACACGTATTGGTGCTACATTACGTACCTATAAATGCAAGTGAGAGGTGTCGGAGATCGGGAAATTACCCTCCTTTAACTGTGTATTGCGTATTTGTAAAGTGAAACTTACTAAGTACACATATACGTACGTTTGTATATACGTAGATACGTAACTAGGAACAGTTATTTCCTGACATATTTGTACATTATATTTCCATCAAAAGTTGCATAAGGGAAATTGATAGAGACGTGTATTGGCCATTCGATTTTGGTTGATCCTACCTACAGAACTGTCGATTTTTAAGTATTGGTTCCAATAAATGTTGATCCTTTCAGATTTTGTAGATTAAACGAAGACTCGTCGTTGGTTTTTAGACGATTTGAAGCGTTCATATTTGAAGCATCATCATTATACAGGTTAGAACGGAATTTCATTATCATCACAGAATTGTCAATCCAAAAACTGGTTGAATGCACACTTTAGTTAAACCTCGTATTCCCCAAAAATTAAAACATCCAACTTCTTAGTCTTCCCAGATCACTCTTTGCTCCTCTAGTACGTCTTCTATTAGTCCCGAATTTTTCCTTTTTCTCATTGGCTTCCAAGGAGTCTTTTGTTATCCTCCTGTTTTTCTAACTTGTCAAAATTATCACCTGAGTTGTCAGTTCGAAAACTGGTTAGACATTTACCTCCAATTTTTTTCGTCTAAAACTGAAACATGTAGTTAAAATCTAGATCTACTCCTACCCTCTTCATTTTCGTAACTAGGGTACTTTCCTATCATCAGTTGATCAGCTGACGCAAGGTTTCAATTTCGGTAAAACAGTATGCTGCCAATTTTTCCAGGGTTTACAATGAGTTTCATAGGGTAGGCAGTGTCCACACCTGCCCCTCCGTAACTACACCTATGCCCCTCATTGTTCTTTCTACATCTAATATATCTCTAACTAGTCCATCATTCCTCAGGAGATGTCCTATCATCCTATCTGTCCTTTTTTTTATTGACTTCAATGGCGCTTTCGCACCCTTTGTTGTCGAATTTTTTCTAACACTTCATCACCATCATCATCATAGTCTCGATCCAATCCTAAACTCTTTTCGTGTAATAATCTAATATAGGTCTAGACCTTTTCTGTCTCTTTTGGTCTTGCTTTTGCCACTATTTTGTTTCTAACTAGCCCTCCTTATCTCAGAATATGTCTTACCATTTTATCTCTTTTTTTGATTGATTTCCTGTCGTTTTCGTGTCCTCCGTTCTCCTACTTTTTCTAATTACCCATCTTCATCATCTCAGAATCGAAGACTGACGTACACTTCTTAACTATTCCCTAATTTGAGCTAAACTTCGCATTCCCGATTGACTCAAACATCCAACCTTCTTAACTGTTTGAGGGGAGTGACCTAATTTTGATGTAGATCTTCCTCTGGCTCTCATTATTACAGCTTCTGTCTGTACTATGTCTCTAACTAGCTCTTCGTTTCTCAGATACTGTGCCTCCATCCAATCTCTATTTTTTCTTATTGGCTTCCTACAGTGTGTCTTTTGTTATCTCTTTTTTTTTTTATAATTTCTCCTCAAAATCATCACTGGAGTCCAAAGACTAGTTGGACGTTCGTTTCCATTATTTATTGTTTAAGACTGACACGCCTAGTGTGCTTAACTATTTTCGAGTGATAATCTGGTCCAGATCAAGGCCTTCTTCGGCTCCTTCGTGGTCTTACTTCAGCTAGTATTGTTTCTAAGTAACTCTTCTTGTATCAGAAGATGTCGTATCAGTCTACCTCTCCTTTTTTTGTTGCTTTCCTGGCGTTTTCGCTTCTTTTGTTCTCCTACTTTTTCTGATAACTTACTATCGTCACAGAGACATCATTTTGAAGACTAGTTGGAAACGCATCGCTAACCTGAGCTAATCTTAGCATTCATCTTTGGTCTTTATTGAATCCACTTCTAGTAAGGAGAGGCTTTGGTCGGTCGGTATTCTGTGGAAACCATCTGCGGCACGCTGATGAGAGCCAAGCAGCTCGAAATCGCGATCCGTGTCTGGTGGTTTCGACAGAATACTGACCTGAGATCATATTTTGTTTTATTAGGTTCGCGTGCCTTTCACGCAGTCGTAGCTATGCGTAGATCTGGTTCAGCAAGCATTACCTTAATGAAAAGGTATCTTGTTGAACACTACAGTACCTATTATTAAATAGCGTTTACCATAGATGGCGCTCTAGTGTCATCTTTGGTCTTTATTGAATCCTTAACTGTTTGCCAGGAATAAATAATTCTTGTCTGGATCTCTCTTTGTCCCTCTTTATTACTGTTTCTACCTCAAATGTATCTCTAACTGGCTCTTCGTATCTCAGAAGATGCCCAATCATTTTCACCTTTTTTTGTCTACTGAATTCCATAGTATCCTTTATTCTCCTAGTTTTACAGGGTATAAATTCTCTTTAGATTCTTCTGTATACATTCTTAGACGATTTCTACATCTTCTTTTCACCCTCATATCCATCAAGTTTTTTAAAAATATCTGAATTCATCTTTAATTCAATCATTTAATCAAAAGTACCGATTCTACGAAACTCTCTGTCCCATTCCACAGATAAGGCCACTTTCTTTGGTTCTTCCTCTACACCAGTTTTTTGGACTTATTCTACACTTAAAACATGTACCAAAAATTTAACCTATTTTAGATGATCAACTTAAATTTTATTTCTATCTATATATCTAATTGTGTAAATTCCATAAACAAAATAACTTACATGGATGAGTTGGAGCAAAGGGATAATCGAGTTGTGGCAGCCTAGGTTGCGTTGTTGCCCCCGGGTGAAGAGAAGGGGGGCAGTGGTAGCAAAACATACCACGACCACTCCCACCCCCAATCTGAAACGAAAACAAAAAATTTACTTAGGTACATGGTTCGATTAGTTCTAATTATTACAAAAATTTCGAAGTAAATTTCGCATTTGCATTCAAACCAGAAAGTTTTAATTGGATAATTAAATTTATAAATGAATTAATTATGTTTGGTCAGCGTTTTGTAGATATAACCAGACGCAGATTGCGATTTCGAGCTTGTTAGCTCTCATCTACGCGTCATAGGAAGCCTCGATAGAACAACGACCAAACTCGAGTGAAACTCTATAGATAAAGTTCAATACAATACCACAGATGACATATGAACGCCATCTGTGGGGTCTAGCTACGAAATTAGGTTTGACACCAACAAGGATTTAATCTAACCTAAATTTGTAACTATTCCCCGTAGATGGCGTTTATATGTTATCTGTGATTTTATGTTGCATATTAAATAATTTAGAAAATAAATAATACATTTTGAAAAACTATTAGATACTTATTGTTTCTAAATTTATTTCTATGATGATATGAATTAAAACCACTCCAATTTAGGTTTGGTTAGACTAAGTTTCTTATCGAAATTTTGAGATGAGATTTAGAGCCTTAATATTTTGAGATTTATCTAATAAATAAACAATTATGACAGCTAAATTCCTTACATTTGCATGAACAATTATGTTCTTTACTTAAACGTCTTTGTGCATGCATACATAAGTAATTAGCGCCCATAATTATCTAAACCTTGACGCCGATCCTGTCTAAATTTATGGTAAGTTGGAAATTCGTGCTGAAGGAACCATCATCGTCTCAGATCCTCCTAATCATACACATATATATGTAGGTACATGCATATGAATGTACATACGACATCGTATGTAACTGTTGTATAATACTCATATTACGTTATCTTTGTATGTGTAATAAATACGACATATTGGATGTACATGAACGTATACACATGGATTTATTCAACGTCAAGCGAGTCGCTGCATGTGATGTCACGTATCTAGTTAATGTAGTTAACTTAATCAGAATTAATTTGCTACTAATTCAACCAACATAGCCCGTACTTCGGGCTGCTAACGGCTACTGAATCTACTGCTGCTAATGTTGGTAATGCCGTCCGCTCGTTGTTGCTACGGCCGGCGACAACGAGACGTGCGATTTTATTAAATTTATAAACGAGCTCGAATAAAAATATACACAGGGTGTTCGAAATATCATCATCATAAAATTTTTTGATTTGCCACGCATCTCCTGATCCAGAAGGCCTAGGAACATGACACTGAATTGAACCATTTTTTTGACTCACGATCAGTTGTTGGTCTCTAGTCTCAAACCGATAGGAGACCCCCTTAGATTAGGAAAGAGAGGGGACAGGTAATAGTCGACTGCAAATTGAGGACGATTGGGTTCGCGAGACAGCGCTCAGGATCGCAACATAAAATGTTAAGAGGGAGTTTGTTTTGTTACCATTATTCGTACAATTATCATACCATACAGAGTATCAATTGTTTATTTGATAACGTAAACAATTATTAAGAACTGTTTTTTTGCGTCTTACGTTACTAAGAAAATATTATTTATTTTATGTCAAAGAGAATACATGTTCAAGGAAATTAAATGCAAAGAATTATTTTATTAACGTTAATTAACATGATGTTGCGGAACTAATAAACATTAAGACGAATTTTATTAATTAATTAATTTTACTTTTTTAGATTTTTATAACTAAAAGTGACGCCGCCTATGGTAATACTGTGGTAAACGCATGCATCTTACAACTTTGAAAGTATTTATTGTTTCTCTCACTATCAGTAAACCATTCCAACAAAAAAAATATGATGCATTAATGATTGTTGTACGTAAATCATAATATATTTTAAGTAGTATGTAAACAATAAACAAATTAAACACGATTTTCTTTGCTTAACCTTACTACGTAAAATTCTTTTTACTTGTGAAATGTGATTTCTGGTTCATTTCTTTCACTGCGGCTTTTACAGCCGTGAGAAGAACAAATGAGCATTGTTTTAAACAAAAAACCACTAAAACCTAACTACACTATTTAATTATATTGACACTTTTACACAACGCTGTCAACGCACTGTTTGGGATCAGTAAATGGAGCCGGTACCAAAATATTGCGTCAATTTTCGACGTACAGTCGGCATAGGAGTTACGTGTCCCCTCTCTTTCCTAGTCTAAGGAGACCCCTTTACGTGCCCACATCTAAATCTGAGATTTCCCTGAGCTGATATTCCCATTCCCTTGTACTCAACTGTTTTCAAGCATTAAAATGACGCGAAGTTTCTTACCCTGCAAGACATTAGCAAATGAGTCACCCTCCACACATAGGATTGCTACAAAGTATATTCACTTTTTCTATAGTTGTTGATAAATTATTAATTTCCTTATACTGACAAGCTACTTGTTTTTTAACGTGTTACCTAAATACAACAGACTTTTGGGAAGACTATTAATCGTTCGCCGATGGAAAAGTTTCCCCATCTGCTCACTTCATTCGGTGGAGATTAAATTAAAAAGCGACGTCGATGCCTGGGGCTGCTCCACTCCACTCCATTCGCAGGTTACGAGTGTGTGTGTGTGTGTTCCCAGTTTATGTCTTCTCCCCATAAAAGTTACAGCCAATAATCGTCTTATTCCATTATAATTTTCACGTTAAAAGTTCAAAGTTAAAGTGCATCCGAGCCTTTTAAATATACCTACCCGCCTACCTCTACCTATTTAGTAATTTGGCGAGTTATAATCTCATAAAACTTTTTAATGGCTCGATGAAATAAACGTAATACCAAAGTACGTCTGCGTCAAAATTTAATCCGCTCAACGACATCCCCGGTCTCTCCGAGATTCGAGCTTTACCGTCAAAAATATTTGTAAGAATTTGTTGAAAAATTTGCTCGTCAAATCGAAAAAAATGGTAGGTACATTTGGCATCTAGCCAATACCTCATTAAAACCTGATTAAATAATTTTGCACGCGTTTAATTTTAAATAATATTAACAAGACAATTTTATCTGTAATATCCTCCCAGTACTTTCATCTGCACTCCTGATAGTGGCGTTCGCAATCCCTGCTGTTATCTGTCACCGAAATGCCCTAAGCCACTTCTTACGAAGATCACCATTTTTAGGGCAGCGAAACACATTTACACGATTCTCGAGGTTATAATTTCCTTTACATCCATTTATATATAATAAATAATAAAGTTTTTTGAAAATTACTATCCATGCACAATTTATTAAAAGATTATCTTGGACTTTACGGAGACTAATAATTGTAAGAATAATGTTACATTTTGTATTATTCAGTTCTTGTGGTCTTTATTAAGATTTTTTCAAGTGTTACGGCCCCTAATTGTTTTTAACGATGTAATTAATTGATTACCTAATGAAAATGGTAGTGATTGCTACGCAAGAACTCATGGAGGTTATTATAATGAAATGATCTTATTCTCTCAACGAATTGACTGTTGTAAGAGCATAACAATTTAATAAGTACAAGTAGCCACTTTATTGAGCGTAGTTATTAGATGGAGAATTTATTGAGACATATCACGACCGATTAATATTAGCGCTTATGACCCGCACCGATATTTGTCGTCATTAAATTCGGATTAGAAACAATATTATTGCAATCAATTCGTTTCATTTCAATAGTTACTTCCATTAAAAATAATAATGAGATAGTTAAACAAATTACCACATACAAATAATTTTTTTAATAATTACCAACAAAATGTGTACCGGTAGGTATTATTATTAGCACTATATTTAAATTACTTGGTAATTTATTCGAATATTCGGATCATGTACTGTTTGTTTATTTTGTAGATTAAATACCAAATAATTTATAGTATTTTATCTACAGGTGATACATGATACAGCTTGTTTGTTTTAACTTTGGTAGGTTATTCTTAGTCTTTTACGAATACAAATGGTTGAGGTACGATGTGTGGAGTATGTAAATGTAAACACACCAATCCTGAACCGTAACCTATTGCAATACACACGGAAGTATTACGACAGTTTTTTGTTCTCGCTGTCTCTCTCTCTCTCTTTTAAACGATTAAAAAATTAATTTTGAAAATAAATTTTGCGATTCATTTTGAACTTAAGTTCGTAGCTCGGAAACGTAGACAAACAGAGCTCACAGGAATTTCTATTAATATACAATTACTTTGTCATCGCGATGAGAGCGTCGCGTCGCATCGCGTCGTAGTCGTCTACGGAGTTAGTTAGTTACCTTCCTATCTCGGGTCCCTAGCGATAACATTGATAACGGCTTACGTTGTACGACCGGCCATTAATATCAATTGCAAAACGTAGTGTGCGTCGTCTGAATTAGTTCTCATTAGCATATTATATCGCCCCATGAACGGAGGAGCCAAAGTAGCTACAAATTGCATTGCATACGTATGATTAGGGCTTAATTCGCTAACTGAGAGGGGCCCACAGTAAGGGATATCCACTCTAATAGAATTACCGATCCCCTATGATCAACTTACCTCGCCGACAACTGCTGTTACTACTATTATTATTATTATTATTATTATTCTTGTTACTATCATTATTATTATTAATGTGTGCTCCCTAGATCTAATGAATACACATACATATATGTATACATATACGAATATGCCATCATCACGCCGGTGCATCCTCTACGTCACAAGTTGCATATAAAGGTGGGTTTAGACTAAGCCGGCAAGAACATGGAACAGTGTGTAGTGAGCATAACTGAAGTAAGCGTTACGAAACTAACGCTGCCACTTCCGTATGCTTTCCTCACCCGTCTTATACTGAACGCATAGGGAAAGGGAAACGGATATGTATGTTAAGTCATGCGATTGCCGACGCCGCTCAGGGACTTCGCGGAACCACATCGGCAATATTATTATAAACAAACGCCAAAATGTTTTTATTTCTGTATTATTATTGTGTAACTAGTTAAACGAAACATTTTAGATTCGATTGTAGAGCCGTAGAAGCAACATCGACGTATTATAAGATTTTTCATTTCGTTTTATTTGAAAAAGTGAATTTGAAATTTAGCTTCATCCAAAAAGAGAACATCGAAACTTATATACCGTAAACAAACTTAATAATAATATACCACTAGCACGTTTAGGACGAACGAATCAATAGTACGTTTGTAAACGTATATGCACATATGGTATATGCGTTTGTCTCTGTCCGGTGACTAGAGCGAGCGTGTGAACAATTTTAAAGCTTTAACATAATTTACTTATCGTTTTATCATATTTTAAAATAATTTACATTGTCGGTTTATTATTAGATTTTTATTTTTGTTAATTATAATTTGATTTGGTTATTTATCAACTTGGAAAAAAAAACAGAATTTCTCAAGGAGTAAACTCCAGTCGCGTGTCGAAACTGATACACACAATTTTTTTTAAATTATTTCTGAGACCTATGAACCGTCTCTGGGAATATTTTTTTATGTATGTTACGAGCAAAACTTCTTTGTTTTTTTATTTCCTTCGACAATCCCAGATCAAGATTCCTTAAATTATGTTAGATTAGGTTAGATTACTGAAGCGTCCTTCTTAAGTGTTCGAAGGTAAATTCTAAACTAATTTTAAAGATTTTTTCCTTGGGTTCCATATAACTTATGGTCACTATTTATGTATCCGTATTATACGACTTTTGATTCAACAATTATTACAAGAAAAAAAAATGTTTTTGCATATCGAGGACCTCTGAAAATAGAGATGATTGAAAATCACTTACGAGGGTGGTCTGAAAAGTTTCCGACCTAACATAGATACAAAAATTTTTATCTTAAAATTTATTTTTATTTTTCAACATAGTCTCCTTGCGACTCTATACACTTCTCCCAGCGATGCTCCCATCTCTTTAATCCGTCCAAATAGTACTCGGCGTTCTTCTCTGCAAAATAATTGTTCACGAAGGTGATTACCTCCTCATTTGACAAAAATCTTTGTCCTCCGAGCGCAGTTTTTAGTTGAGGGAACAGAAAGAAGTCGCTTGGGGCTAGATCTGGTGAATAAGGTGGATGGTCAAGCAGTTCAAACCGTTGGTAATTCATGGATTTTCGCCAGGGCAACTGTTGAGGTGTGAGACGGGGCGTTGGCGTTCTTGGTGAAACAGGATTTTCTTTTTCTGCAAATGTGGCCGTTTATCCGCAATTTCTGTTCTGCCTTGAGCTTGTCAAGTAATGATACTTAGTATGCTTCTGTAATGGTTTTCCCTTTTTGAAGATAATCGATTAGGATAACTCCATGACTATCCCAAAAAACAGTCGCCATCACTTTCCCAACCGAAAAAACAGGGTTTGCTTTTTTTGGAGCCGGTTCCCCCTTTGCATTCCACTCACTGTTTTGACTGTATTTTTGTTTAAGGCGTATAGTGGTGTAGTGCATCCAAGTTTTATCTACAGTAATTAATCGGCGCCAAAACTCGGATTTATTGCGCTTAAACTGCGCCAACAGAGCATTGGAAATGTTCATTCGAACACGTTTTTGGTCTAACGCTAACGTTAGCAAACGCGGCACGCTGCACCCAACGCTCGGACAGCTTTCTCATGCCTAGATCTTGATTTAATATGTGTAAAACACGTTCGTTTTTTGGACATTTTCATTGCCTCTGCTATCTCTCTCACTTTAATTCAGCGGTCGTCTAACACCATTTGGTGAACTTTAGCGATGTTATCGTCACGTCAGTAGTTACAGTTTTTGGACGTCCCGAACGTTCATCATTTCCCAAGCTCTTACGGCCACGTTTAAATTCAGCTGCCCAAAATTTCACTGTGGCAAATGACCGTGAAGAGTCCCCGTCGCCGTACACAGAGTCTAACTCCTCTTTGATTTGCGTAGGCGTATTCCCTTTCAAAAACAAATATTTTATGACAAGCTCGATACCCGATTTTTTCCATTTTCACAAAAATACTGACATCGACTCACTCAAGCGACTGTCAAATAAAGACTGCGCGTCCAAAATGGCTGAAACTTCGATGCATCTTCGATGTGTTGCTGTCAACAGATGCACAACTACATTCCCTGACTTTTATTAACGAGTGCTGCCATCTTCACGTTGAGGTCGGAAACTTTTCAGACCGCCCTCGTATTTTACGCCGTGGTTCCTTTGGATAAGGTTAACCCAGGATAGCCCACACCGATAATTTTCGTTAACCTACCCTTATATAAAAGATTATAACGGAAAAGGATCACATTAATGATGAACCATTGAAATTAAAGATTTATTAAATACGATGATGATGATGCGTTTGCTTAAAATTAGCTTACGAAAACCCACTTTTTCTTGTTAACCGACTCTTTATTCAAAAGGTTATTAAAAAGAATTCTTGCACAAGTTAAGAATCTCTAACAGGGCCATCGACAAAAAATGAACAGGCTATTTAGGGCTAACCTTAGGCAAACGAACCACATAGTTTTCATTTAAAAAAATCGCATTTAGAGGTGTCAGCTTCACATAGCCAATATAATGTTAGGTTGATGGTAATCCCAGAATAAGGTGAAATATAAGCTTTTAATGTGTTTTTTTTTTAATTAAATTCTTGACATCCACATTGCTACTTTTTTTGAAAAATTAAATGTAAACTTTATTTAGGTTAGGTTAGGTTTTACGCCCATATCCGTCACCAAAACTAATAAATTGCTGATTATTTTAGACCATTGAATTAGCTATTACTAGAATTTTACGAATTTTTTGAATCAAAATAAATATTTATTTAGTCCTTACTTATTTACATTTTTTAAGAGGTGAAGAGGGAAAGTATAAGCCGTACTATATAGGACAGCCTTAAAAACTTACATAGTTGAAGATTTGCTACTAGGATGGTTGAAGCATTAGGTAGGTATATGAAACATTCGCGTTGACGATTTGCGATTATCCGGCCCTACACAGGATGTAACAATTTAATGCGGTGTCGCATCCAGGGCATAATTGTTATAATCACATCGTGGCCCGCTTTAAACCCAAACAAAGTCATTGCGCAAATTGAACCGAACTCAGGCACTTTCATATGTGTAACAGAAAGAAGTATCAACCCAATACAAACACACCCAATGTTAACAAAAACATAAGCGGTTTTCTTAAGACCATCATTTTATTTACAATTAGGGAAATTTAATTTTATTAATTCTAAAAATTCGAAAATCAATCAATTGCTGGTTTCCTCTTTCTGTTTAATATGTTTTTGTTTAGCATTTTTGCAGATCAACAATAAGTGTATATAGTTTTTTTGATGTGACAGTGAGTTAGAGCGGTCAAAATTCAAAATTGAATTTACAGAAATAATATTTTTATAAAATTGGTCCTTTTGCTTAATAATAGTATTCTCATATTCACAATGGAGATTTCCAGCTATGGTTTTAAGACAAATTTCTTAAGATTTACAAAGTGAATGGTGGCAAAAGTTCTAAAAGGACGGTAATCACAGAACGGTTTGGACTTTTATCATTCAGAGTTGATAAATCTTAGGTTTTACTGAAAAATATTAGGATTTACCAAAGCTCAGACGTTAATTATTTTTAGTAATAAGACAACTTTTCATTTCCATTCAGATTTTTTTTTCATTAAAGCAAAAGTTATTTCTACAGAATAAAAATCAGAAGTTGCTGTAGGTATTACAAAAAAGAAAATATAAGGTTAAAGTAGAGGAAGTGGTCCAAATATGTATTATGTCAATATTAATTGTTGACGGTACTTTATAGATGATTTGTGGACTATAAACACTTTATTTTATGATTTGTAATACAAAAAGTACAATAGTAACCCCATTAGGTACAGCTTCACTAATATTTTCCCATATTAGGATCTTTTAAAAGGCCCATATTACCAAACCCATCCCACTGGGGAATAAATATTTTTTTATTTATTTTCATTTATTTAGAATATACAGACACTAGGTCCTCTCATGAATTAATACAATATCATTGTATATAATTTCACAATTTGAAATAACTGTTTTAAATATAATTTAGTTAATAAAACATTCTCAATAAATGAACAAAACAAGTAATTCAATAAACTATATAAACTAATATTAATTTCGAGATTATTGAGTATAACTAAACAGTGCAATTCTCAACGCACTTTTAAATGCACCTAAACGATGACAATCTAATAAGTCAGGAATATCCCTATTATTATTTACCAGATTGCTTGATCTTATAAAAAAAGAGGTACTCTGCAAATTTATGACATTTCTAGGAACGACAAATTGACAATTATCTCTTAAAATTCTATTTGGTACCTTAAAATTTATATATGATTGTAGAGTTGGAGAATCAATATAATTATGACTAATTTTATACAAATATAGCAAATCAAGATACATATGAAATGAACTAATAGAGCAAATTTTCAATTGTTGAGAAATCACAAAATAATCATGATCTTTCATTGACATAAGATTACCAATTTTAAATGACATTAATCTAATAAAACAATGATTAATGGATTTTAATTTATCAATATCACATTTTTTATAAGGAGTCCAAATTACAGAGCCATATGTCAATTGTGACCTCACAATCGCATTATAAAGATTAACCATAGTCAAAGGATTCTTGAACGACTTGGTGTTTCTAAATAAAAAGTATAGCATTTTAGTTGCTTTGTTAACAGAGTAATTAATATGATACGAAAAGGACATGTTAGTATCAAAAAATAAACCTAGATCCTTTACAATAGTTACCCTTTCCAACATATGATCTCCACACAAATTGTATGAGAAGTTCTTATGTTTCGAGCGGAAAAAAGATGTTATGTTACATTTGTTCAAACTAAAGTTCAAGCCATTTTTATTAATCCAACTACTAACGGAATTCAAATCATGCTGTAAATTTCTAGCATCCTCAAAAGAATTTACCATTTTAAATACTTTAATGTCATCTGCATACAACAAGATTTTAGAATATATTAGAGTATCTACTAAATCATTTATATAAGTAATAAAGAGGAGAGGTCCAGTATGTGTACCTTGACCAACTCCAGTGAATGTAGAATACTCAACAGAAATAAAATTTTTGTATCTTACAGAATATTTTCTATTAGTAACAGCAGATTTTATCCAATTTAATAACGATCCCTGAATCCCATATAACTGTAGCTTATAAAATAACATTTCATGGTTAATTGAGTCAAATGCTGATGACAAATCCATATAAATAGAATCTACTTGTAAATCATTTAGCATGTTTTTAACCAAAAATTCTGAAAATTCCACTAGATTGGAAGTTGCTGATCTTCCTATAAAGAAACCATGTTGTTCTGGTTTAATAAATTTCTTAAGATATAAGTAAAGTTTCTTATAAACTAATGAATCTAACAGTTTAGAAAAAAGGGATAACTTGGCCACAGGCCTATAATTTCTAACATCCGTTTTGTCACCCTTTTTATAAATAGGAGTAGCGAAGGAGTGCTTCCACACATCCGGAAGATAACCTTCATCAATCGAATCATTAAACAGAGAAGTAAGAATCGGTGTTAACCCATCTACATTTTTTTTTACACGTTATAAGATAACGTTTCAGTGCAAAATTAACGATGCCTTCAATAAGTTGTGCCCATTTTGTCAATTGTGGTAGTCATATTTAATTGAAATCTTATCAAATATTGTATTCGGATATAATCTCAAACAAAAATTCTGTCACGTGCTTCCAACTGTGTAAGATTTGAAACTAATATTATCTATACACAAAATAGTTGGCCCTTTAGGATGGCATATTTTGAAATTTGAAGCAGAGATTTCACTCGGTACACATTTGTGAGATTTGGAAGGACCAATTGTAAATACAGAACCTATTTCAGACCATTTCCTGTAGAAATTTAGATGTGAATTAATTTTAGAAGTAAATTGTTAACTTTTGATCATTTTCGAAAAGAGTAGCATTTCCTCGTAAATATTCGTTCTTTAATTTTTCTCTCTGCCCATGATGGTATGTCTATATTCTACCATATCAATTTTTACCAAATGTTGGAAATGGCTTGCAATGGCTATTCAAGAAACTTTACAAGATGTTTCGTATTCTATCTATCTACATAGGTAAATAAGAGTCTCAAAACGACAAATGGCTTAATATGCAATACGTTCATAGGTACCCTCATGGGCTAATTGTCCTAATTGTATTAGGACAATAATCGAATGCACCGAACTATTTTCGGCTCATCGCCTCTCAATGAACGATCGCAATCGTACAATCGTGTTTTTCACTTGGACAAACACTCGAGTGATCCTACATACATACATACATAAACACATGTAATCAACTCCTCTCACTCTCACTCGTTCTTTCTGTACGAACACAAACAAATTTCACGCACAATACGTCCATTCGCGTATGCTTATTACACGCCACGATTGTGTCACCACCCTTTTTTCAACTCCTTCGTTGCAGTTGTTGTTGTTGTTGTAAAAGGATCATGAGGGTCATTATTTGGTTTTCAATACAAATCGAAGCGAATAAAAAATTAAAAGAAAAAAATAACTGATGATAATAATCTACATAAAATTGTAGAGCGAGTGCGTGAACAAAATCTTACAGCTTCAGCATAATTTACTTCTCATATTTTAAAATAATTTCGATTTGATTTATTTATTTAAATCTACAAAATGAAAAGTTGTATTAGACAAAAGTGGGATAGGCGTTTTAATTACATTTTTACAAGTATTTATAAAAATACTAGCGGCCCGTCTCGGCTTCGCACGGGTATTAGTAAGGATCCCTAATTGATCAGTTATCGAGCGCAGGAAATAGCTAGAGTGCCTGCCCCTTCCAACATTGTACCCGCCTCCCAAGGGCAAGGTTTGCTGGTGCGCACCTAAATGATTAAATTACTAAAACAACTATTAAAAAATAGGAGTGGGTGATGGAAGGGTGAAAATTTAGGGTTGTATGTATTTTTTAATGCCACATTATAAAAAAATTAAAAAAACCATTTGTGTCAAAAAAATTAAAAAAAATGTTAGGGGTGGATAACCCTTATTACTTAGGGGTATAAAAAATTGGTAGTAGCCGATTCTCAGACCTACTGAATATGCGTATAAAATTTCATAAAAATTAGTCAAGCCGTTTCGGGGGAGTACGGTAACATACACTGTGACACGAGAATTTTATATACCTATAAGAACATTTAAAAAAATTGTACATATTGTGTAAATATTTGGTAATTATGTACAATAGCTTAACACCTTCCGATTTTCTTGAAAAAAAAAGTATGTTGTAGAGTTCATCATACTGATCGAATGTTGGGCGCGGAAACCACCTCTTCATGGTGTTTTTGAGCTTCTTCATTTCGTGTGTTTGTCTTCCATATCTATTGTAAATCGCGATTAGTAGTAGTGGTTTGTAGATTTATTCAAATGTTCGGATCATGTAGTGTTTGCTTATTTTGTAGATTAGATACGGAATAATTTATAGTCTTTTACAAATACAAATGTTGGGAAAGGGTGAGGGATATGTAAATGTACACACACTCATCCTGAATCGTAACCTACTGCAATATACCTACATGGCAATATTGGGGCAGTTTTTTGTATTTTATGACATCATCATACTGGTTTTGAGCTTCAGAAAATACAAAAAACTGTCGTAATACTTCCGTGTATATTGCAATAGGTTACGGTTCAGGATGGGTGTGTTTAGATTAAAATACCGCTCACCCTTTCCCAACATTTGTATTCGTAAAAGACTAAGAATAACCGTTTCCAAAGTTTAAACAAACAAGCAGTATCATGTATAATCTGTAGATAAAGACTAAATAATTCCGTATTTAATCTACAAAATAAGCAAACACTACATGATCTGAACATTTGAATAAATCAGCAAACCACTACTACTAATCGCGATTTACAATAGACAGGGAAGACAAGTACACAAAATGAAGAAGCTCAAAAATATCATGAAGGGGTGGTCTCCTCGCCCAACATTAATATATATATTCTTGGTCAGCATGCCGAACTCTACGACATACTTTTTTTTTTTAAGAAAATCGGAAGGGGTGAGCTATTGTACATAATTACTAAATATTTTCACTGCTGCAAACCCCCACCCCCCTCTGTCTAGAATTCGTTAAATAGGTACGAACGTAAAACGAAGAAGAAATATCGCACCTCCTCAATCACTCTTTCTGTTCCTTACATCACCACTGTTAGCACCAACCATCACCATCACCACCACACCACCGTAAGTAAGTAATTAATATAACACCAGCGGGCCTCGGAATGTCGGACAAAAGCGTTTCCTGTAAGCCCGCGTTCTTATCACCTAATCGCATTTACAGCTCGTTCAAGTGCCGATGAAATCTGTGGGTGTATTGTTTGTTGTTGGCGGCAATATTGTTGTACTTCTGTGGTACGATCTGCTTATTTGATAAAGACAAAAATTACCCACCCGTTCTCGTTTATGTTCTGGTGAGAACCGTAAAAATCTAACACTTCTTTTCATTCACACCAGAGGATTTTATTTCAATAAACTATTTCTATTGTTCAAGAGAATTTAGCGAATATTAATGACGTAAATACACTCCAGCGAAACCACGAGCCTCAGGCTAATAACTTATTAGGTAATTTAGGGTTAATTTTGGTGCTTGTTATAACAGATAACTCTGACAGAAATAGAAATGCTCCGAAGGCATTAGCGGCTTCTTTGTCTATCTGTACATACACAATTGTCGTCTTATTTGACTGCACTGACAGACCGTTATCCCTTCAACATCCCCCTCATTTTCATGACATTCGCACCACTGTCACTTGACCAAATCGCATCTTAAACGTTATCGAATTTGTATAACGAGTATCAGCCCATTTGCATGCTCTATTAGCCCTATTGTGATCCCTTTGATAGTAGATATATTTCTCTTTCTCTTTTAAGTAGTAGCAAATAGTTTTTGAATCTGGTGCAGAAGAAATGTATCCATTCTGAATAACGTTATTTCGAAAAAATAACGAGAACACCGGCTAGTTAAGTTACCAAGAAATTAAAAAGGTTAATATTCAAATATTTAACTCACAAAGCGTAGAAAGATTTCACCCCTCTATATTTTGTAGATAAAAAAAGTAAAACGCTCCTAATATGGCTCAATACCACATTCTGACGGTATGACGAAAACTTAACTATCCACTTTTAAGGTTTTAATTCGTTTTTGAAGCACTGCTATTTTTTTACTCTTAAAAGGTAGAGGGGTGTTCTGCCGAGCTTTTTTGTAGAAAATTCAATTCTCTACGAAGAAAGACCTAAATCTTCTTTTCGATTTTCTTGAAAAAAAAGTCTGTTGTGGAGTTCGTCATGCTGATTAAGAACACATAAGTATACGTTGTACGCGGAAATGAGCCGTTCCTGGTGTTTTTGAGCTTATAAGTTTTCAAAAATGTCTTGATGTATTAGGCATTTTACGTCGATGCTGTTTAGACTTATGCTACCATTGCTGCCCGTGCCTTCAAAACATCGGTTCTTAGAGAAATAATTATTTTGACATTTCAGTAATAATTTTAGAAATTCAGTTGTACTTTTATTGTGTTTTTTTTTCTTATTTCTGTTTTCTTTATTTTCGCATTAAACTAGTGCGTTTCCTTTTTCCATAATAACAATTTCACATTCCATCGAATCACTGAACTGATCATTCAGATACCTATATGTACCTACAGCCATCTTTTCTTCAACACAAGGAGCATTGGTTAAATGTACTAATTCCGAACTTATTTTTACATGGTTTTTTACTTCTTCATCTGTCTGTCATTAAATTTAAAACCTAATATCTTAGATTTCCCGCTAATTTACATTTTCCAATGAAAGTTAATTATTATTATAACAAATAACATGGTAGCGCCATATTTTATAATTTTGCTAAATTGTATCTACGCTTCAACAAGATCCTTAATTTTAAGTTTAAATTTAAAACGATCTTTTTGGAGCTTACAATTTAATAAAATTGTTCAAAAATTGTGCTTGTATGCCATTAATTGGACTTGTGGTAACATGGCTGGTGATCAGAGCAGTTGCTTTGTCTGTTTTCTACCGAAACCTTATACGACACGCTGATGAGAACTAACAAGCTCGAAATCGCGATCCGTGTCTGGTGGTTAGGTTTTTTGACAATTTTTTTTGTATCTTTTGTTCTATTAAAATTTGCCTCATACATTAATGGGTGTATACATGTAGGTAGACAGACACCACTTCCACAATTTTTACATTAAATATCTTTGAGGGCGGCATTGAGATAACAACACAAACAAAAACAACTAATGTGGAAATCGATGTCCACGTCTGGTAATTTCGATAATTATCTAACCAGGAATGTTCTCAATTTTGATAACCTTTCTTCAAAATTTTATATCAACCCCAATTTTATTATAAACGAATTTATCCACGACTGTGTCCACGTGTACTATAATTATTAAGAAATAGTTAAAAAAGTCTTTATAAATGTACAGCACAATACGCAGACGTATTCTAGGTTGCCTACACAATTTATCAATACTACACGTGGCATATGCGACGGAGAGAGATCAGGAACCACAGAAACGATTTTTGTTTAACTTTTAGATGAATTCGGGAGAAGAAAAAATATTTCACTTGCAAATAAAAAAGGTTATTTCAGACAACCTCCACTTTGTGCTTGTAAAGTATCATCAAAATTGGTTCAACCGTTTCGAAGATAACCCTGAATAAACAGACGGACAGAATTTTTGTGAAACGATTCATTAGAATATTTTAAAAGGTTCTTCTAAAATAATTTGTATAGGTGTTTTTGTATTCGGATTTATAACTATGTAATTTTGAGTTACAGAAAAGAATTGGATTCCCTTTCACTCCCCAATTTAATTTAGATAATAAAATACAATGAGAACAGTGTCCTACCTTATGACTTTCCCCGAAAATCGTGATGCTGCCTATGGGGATGGTCCCCAAACGTATCGCTTACGAAAAACGGACAATCTTCGCCCTCAATACAAGAGTAGATATTCATAAACTCACAACCGATTTATAATTATTCATAGTTCTATTCACCACATAAACAGGTTAAGAAGCGTAACTCTATACAGGTGAAAGCTTTCGTTTTTCGTGCTTGAGGGGTGCGTTTTTCCGGATTTTCCCGGAGTTTCCGTCGCCGCGCGTTTTCACGACGGAGGCGCTTATCGTCCCGACGTCGTCAAAACAACAGATGAAAACGCGAGATATCACTAAGATGAGGAGGCTGCAGTGGGAGGTGCGTGCAGGATGTGAGGACGCGCGGTAATCCGTTTGCGCAGGGGGCGGAGCCGCTTATGCCACGGCCGTCGCACCGGAATCACGCCGAAACTCCGGCGATCCGGATACCGAAATCGTCCTGAGCCGGGAGATTCGAATAACGGCGCGCCGGTATTTCGACGACGCTACGCGACGCCGGCGACGAGGACGCTTGCGATGGGGAGGGGAATCGAATGGATTCCTGCACGGAATATTATGGCTAAACACCGAAGGGATGCTGAAAAGTGGAGGTGGCGAGGGTGGTGGTTGTGGAAGGACCCGAATGATGTCAGTTCTCGTGATTGTGAAGCGATTTGTGTAATTTGAGAATCGTTTTGGAGGCGTCCTATGCTTTAACTCGTTACTTGCTTCTGCAATGTTACATTTATATGTACGAGGATTGTTTTGGAATTATTTTGTCGTTAAAGAAACTTTTACTGACTCTAAAAGAGAAACTAGTAAATGATCATATAAATAGACGTTAGATGCGAAGGAATGTTCGATTTTTCCGAATTTCTCATTTACTAGAATCTGAATACTCCTTTTGCCTACACAGTCATAAGTGAATAGCGTTTTGGTACAATTGATAATTCAAAATGTGCTAGAACGAGATAAAGTACCAACTTTTTCTGGCAATTTTTAAGATAAGTCTCAGTGGAGCTGCCCAGGATGAACTTATCAGTCTCCAGGAGTCTCAGAGTCAAAGACCAGCCTCGAGTGTATATTTTTTTAGTGCATCGATAGAAAGCAGTTGCAATATAGTTCTTCTGACAATTCTAATCGGAAGCCATCACACTTCTTATAAAAAAGCGTGCTATCACAAAAAAAAAACCGTGAGACAACCACTCTAGTTCACTTTAATTCTTATTTTGTTGTTTTTTATTGTTTTGGTGGAAGGTTAACAAATAGCCCTTCTCGATAGTGCTGGTCAAAGTCTACTAGTGTGGATACTACGTTAAATGGAGTTTACACTATGTAAGGTGGTCATTTTAGTGTTCATATGGAATTTTTTAAATTAATTGCACAACCAAAATAAAAATATTTCCGTAAGTAAGTGCATGTTCGATAATCATATTCGGTGCATTTAGAACGGTTGCAAATCAAACAGCATGCAGGGTAGGACTTGAAATATAAATATCCTATAAGATAAACCCGGTCATATATTGATCAAAATAAAATCCATTTTACATAACTTTGTTCAAATTCAGGCAAAATTGTAAAATTAACTTTTTTAGGGAACCACAAACTTCATGTTGGTTGCAACGATATAAAACACAATTTTAAAATTTTGCAAAAATTCTTTTTAATAAGGTAGGTATCTAATACATTAGTAATGATAGTATAGGTACATATTAAAAAATTCTCATTTAAAGGGCAAAATCTTTATTTTAAATTTTTATTGGAAATGATTAAGTATTTTACAAAAAAAAAATTGTTAGGAGTCATGTTTTGCTATTTAGGTATAACTTTTAATTCTCAACAAGTTTTCTTTATAAAATTTTTATACTGTATGACTTGCAACCATTCTAAATGCACCTAATATGATTATCGAACATGCACCAACTTTCGCAAATATTTCTATTTTTGTCCACATGGTCCTATTCATTCCTAGCTGTACATAATTTAGTTATAATTTTTATCAATATTGGTTTTTGGTTAACCGAATTCCTTCAGTGTTAGCATCTATACCTAATGCATTTTCAGTAACTTTCTTCGAATTAGTTGGTATCATATTTTTATTTTGTTCGCCAACGAGGGAAAACCAGATGACTAGACCGCTCGGACAATCAACACATTCGAAATTAGAGAGAGAATGAATAGAGTGGTACGTACGTAGTAGCGAAATTGGCGGAATTAGAAGTCGAGACTAGTAAACGTTAACCAGAGCGGGCAAAGACGGAATCTAATCAGCTAGGGCCTTAACACAGTTACCAGTTACTGTAGCGGCAATAACAAATAGAAATAACTCGAATAATGCCTAATGCAATTGTCTTCGTCCTGCTACTATTTCCCAGTTATTTAACTCCGAACTACGACGTTCTTCCTTTTTACACTCTGCTCGTCGTTCTCTTTCTTCACCAGGAAATTCAGTTAGCAACGTTCAAGAATTAACAGGAAACTTATCAACCGGTTTTATTTTTTGGTTTCATTTCATCGTCAGCATTACAGAACTTCGTCTCCGAAAAGTTTATTTTTATTTTTCCAAATTAAATGTCTGTAGATTTCTCTATCAAGTAACTAATTGACTACTTAGTTGTGCTCATCATCATCATAAGCAATAAATTGCATTGTGGATGCAAACTGCTATTGAATTAATTAATTTTGAATCAAAACGTTAAAAATTAAAACAAATTGAAAAAGTTAGGAATGGTGGAAGGTTAAAAAAAATCGCTATAGAAGCCAATAAGGAAAAGGCTTTTTTAGAGATGATGAACAAGTGCGGAATTTTAGATGTAGAATCAAGAGTGAAGTAAGGAAATAGGGCTCAACCTTAGACTAGGAAAGAGAGGGGACAGGTAATAGTCGACTGCAAATTGAGGCCGATTGGGATCGCGAGACAGCGCTCAGTATCGCAACATAAAATGTTAAGAGGGAGTTTGTTTTGTTACCATTATTCGTACAATTATCATTCCATACAGAGTATCAATTGTTTATTTGATAACGTAAACAATTATTAAGAACTGTTTTTTTGCGTCTTACGTTACTAAGAAAATATTATTTATTTTATGTCAAAGAGAATACATGTTCAATGAAATTAAATGCAAAGAATTGTTTTATTAACATTAATTCAGATGATGTGGCGGAACTAATAAACATTAAAACGAATTTTATTAATTAATTAATTTTACTTTTTTAGATTTTTATAACTAAAAGTGACGCCGCCTATGGTAATACTGTGGTAAACGCATGCATCTTACAACTTTGAAAGTATTTATTGTTTCTCTCACTATCAGTAAACCATTCCAACAAAAAAAATATGATGCATTAATGATTACTGTACGTAAATCATAACATATTTTAAGTAGTATGTAAACAATAAACAAATTAAACACGATTTTCTTTGCTTAACCTTACTACGTAAAATTCTTTTTACTTGTGAAATGTGATTTCTGGTTCATTTCTTTCACTGCGGCTTTTACAGCCAAAAGAAGAATAAATCAGCATTGTTTTAAACAAAAATCCACTAAAACCTAACTACACTATTTAATTATATTGACACTTTTACACAACGCTGTCAACGCACTGTTTGGGATCAGTAAATGGAGCCGGTACCAAAATATTACGTCAATTTTCGACGTACAGTCGGCATAGGAGTTACGTGTCCCCTCTCTTTCCTAGTCTAAGGGATCAACAGTGTAGCCCAAAAAGGGCATAAGAAAAAATCGCGGCAACATTTCAAAGAAAAAATATATTCAAACCTAATTTTCTGTGACAGTTTCATAAAGTACAAGAATCAACTCATTTAGTAAAGGGTCACATAATCAACCCTCAACTTCCGCTTCTTCCAAAATTGATTCACATTTTTAGATAAATATTTTTTACCTTTCATATTTTTTGTAGCAGCTACATTAAGCTAATATTATTTGAATAAATATGAATACCTTCGTAAATTAGATAGATGAAATGTGGCATGGGTGCGAGTAACAATAAAGGGTGGTGTCGACAGGCTTGAGGCGACGGGGCGCGACGCGACGAATTGAATGCAAGAAGTTGTTTGCGAAATTTCATAGAGCGAATTGCGCGACTTGCGAAAATGGATAAAGTGCGCGATGTATTATTCAAGAATTTTATGCTAAAGTTATTAGGGTGCCCGCGCCCAGGAGCAAATGACGATTCCGGCTCAGCCGTTTGCCTCCTTTGCCTCCGAGCTTTACGACGACGACACGTTGCCACCGATACCATCGGCACATCAATTCCAACAGCGCTAATCGGAAAGCTCCTATCACTACACGTAAATTCTCAAGCCAGGCAAAAGTACAGGAGTTAAGGGGATGTACAGGGTGTTTCTAAATGTCAAAAAAAGGGTATTCTTTGGCTTATATTGTGACTAAAAGTCATAGAAGACTAGAGAGGAAAAAAAGGAGTAGGTACAACCCCTGAAAAAATATCTTTTCACTGCTGGATCTACAAAGAAAAAACAAAAAAATCTTGTAAATCAATAACGAAGCGTGTTTGTATGAACTTTGATGAGTTTTGAGTCACAAAGTAAGCCAAAGAAGCACCCTTTCCGTATGTACATGGTATTTACGAGCACCCTGTATATTAATAAATACAAAACTCAACTTTCATGATCACGACCTCCCCTATTTGATCACTTATAAAGATTATAGGGTTATAATTAGTTGTTTTAAATATAGGGTTCGATTCCTGACTCCTGAGGGTACCGTGCTTTTTTTTCTTTAATAACAAAACTAATTATATAACAATTCTTCACCGAGAAACGTGAAAAATCGCCAAAACCAAAATCATATCTTTAACAATTTACAATATTAAGAAAAAATATTGCGGCAAATTATAGCTAATGTTTTAAAATGAGCTCCAAATGAAATCCCCAGAGTTAGTTGTTTTTGTATAAGAATTGTAGTTTTAAAAATTTATTGCATTATTTTCTTTGTGTCACAATGCTCTCAAAATCAGCGCGAAACAGATCAATTAGCGGCCGGAACCGAACGAAGCGACTGGAACTGTTACCTACCATCCTTATTGAAGGCCAGAGCGCTAACGTTCAACGTCATATAAGGAGGTCCTCGTAGGAAACTGTTTTAATCTTATAGCCGAGGTATTTATCGTGCAAAAATTTTTGATCGCGGCTTCTTGTAGAGGAAGATCAGAATAGCATTTCTACAATTTTTTAACATTGACAAACAATTGTTACTATTTTTGCAGAACATGTTGTATGACCTTTCGACACTTACGTAGCCAAAACCGTGATAGATATGAAAAAAATATATAGACCTTTTTGTTGATAAAATTAAATTTTCTACGAAAAAAGTCCGGATGGCACCTATCTACCTTTTTTAGTAAACAAATACAGCGTTTCAAAGACGCGCTTCAGCGTGTAATGAACCGCCTAAGCGCTCTTGTAGTGCTATTTTTTTTTACCTGTAAAAGATGTGCTGTTAGTTTTTTCGTGTCTATCACGCTTTGAAATACACGTTTTGCAAAACTTAACGCTAAATAAATAGTAGCAACAATTATTTGACAGCATAAAAATTTCAACAAATGCTCCTCTGAGCTTCCTCTACAAGTATCTGTGATTAATAAAATTTTTAGACCATAAAATCTCATGGCTATGAGATTAAAACGGTTTCTTACGAGGACCTCCTTATATGACGTTGCGCGTAAGCGCTCTGGCCTTCAATAACGTGGGTAACGCTAGAATTGTTTCGCGCTGATTTTAGGAACATTTTTCTCACATTTCTACAGCTCTATTAAATAACTGAGATAGGGAAATTGTAATCTGTAATCTCTACACCATCAAAAACAGTTTACAAAATTAAAATTAGATTGTCTCTGTTAATACGATGGAAGAAAATAATACCCTACATACTTAAAATTATAATTATGCTATTATAAATCTCTTCATAACATCATATATTGCCCCAGATACGAATTTCTAAACTTTTCTCGGTAATGATTCGGGCAATTAGACCTTTGAAAAGAATATTTTGTACGGTTTTTTATTATATTTATGTTTTTATGGTCTACTTATTATCCTACGCATTTTTTTACCTATCTACATCTGCGAAACTATGAAAAATCGAATAGGATACGTGGAATATCCCGGGGTGGAATTGACGTTTGACAGATCGTCAAGGGACGTCGATGGCGTCGCCCATTCCCTGTCACCGCGCCGCCTGTGACGAGCTTTACGAGGTTAACTCTTCGAGAGCTTTGATTTTAAATTCCAATTCATTACGATTCGTTCTGCGGCCTTTGCGTCGCTGCTTTACCTAATTTGTTACGACCCGGATGAGACAAACTCGGTTTAGAGAAAGGATCACCGACATTTCTCGACAACGGAGCTGGCGGCGGCGCCGGGGACGTCTCGTCGCTGTGTCAGTAGATAGCAATGACAAAGACGTGAAAAGCGTTTCGTGAAGAACAACAAAAAACGAAAGAAATCTACAACGAAAGTGGCAACAACACAATTTCCATAACTCGATTATTTAGCTACTTCAATCGACCATTTTGAAGGCGTCATTCCTTTATTCCGAACTTGTGCAAAATGAAATGCTATAATAGAGAACAAGCTTAATTTGTTTAAATTTTTATATTCTGCATACAGGGTGACTAGAAATTTGACTTACAATTTAATCCTTGAAAGTGGTAAAATAATACGATGTTTGCAACAAATTGAGCCCCTTCAAATGTAATTATTAGAACTCAGGCCAAATATTTGGTTATGAAAGTGACCTTTATTTTTAACGGGAAATTCAAAAATGTAATAATATACAGGGTTTTACACTTAAAAAAATTAAATTAGGTAGCGCTCAGGCGAAACAGTACACCCTGTATATTCGCAAATAATTCAGGACTGTGAATAAGTTCATGCTAAGAAACATTTATTTGAATTACTGTTTCATAAAACCAATATTAACGACACAATCTTCCGTGCTTGCACTATTGGTCCACCCCGTATATGAAGTGATCGTAAGGGATGACTTACTGACTCACTCCATACTTGATTGAAAAAATATCGATGTGACACTTATTTAAACAAAAAATAAAAAAATGAAATATTAAGTACTTTCCGTTTTTGTTTAAGAAAATTTTAAAGTACGCAGATGGCGTTAAACTTCCAATAAAAGCTAATCTTGCCAATAACCAGCGACTGCTGATGATGAGTAATTCAGCAACGTTTCTACCGTCTATTTCGGTTTACAACAATATACAGGGTGAGCCACGGTGGAAGTATATGGAAATCTAATGCTAGGATAATTTTGAAAAAATGAGGCAGTAGTTTTGGCACATGATCAACATTTTTGAAATACTTATTTTCAATTTTGTAGCACTGCCGATTATACCGGAAATAGATACCAACTCTGCCATTTTAAATAGAACGGTACATTTTTTATGACGAATTCAGATAGAACAAGAAATTCTAATTTTTATAACCCAGCTGTATATCTAGGATGAATAGTTTTTGAGATAATTTAATTTATACAAAAAAAATCTGTCGTTACCAGAATTAAAAATTTAAAAATCATAATTGTCACCAAGAATGACTTAGGTTATTGAAATTTTTACCAGTTATAGTCGAGTCTTAAGCATAATTTCCTGCCACAACTAAGCTTCATAATGTATAGGTACAGAGGGTTCCGAAAAAAAATCCAAAATTAAAAAACGTTAGAACCTTTTTAGAACCTTTTGGATACTTCCTATTGTTTTATTTGAAAAGTTTCGAGTAAGTAATTTTGGGTGTTTACAAAAATACCACACTTTTATTAAACCAAAAGTAAAATTAGTTATTTTTGTAAAAAATTACTTGAATCTTTTCAAATAACACAATAGGAAGTATCCATATGAATCGAAAGATGATAAGAAAAGGAAAAAAGAAAATATGGTAGGTGCCATTTGAAAAAAGTAAGGTATTTGTATTTAAAATTTTTGAATTTTGGATTTTTTTCTGAACGCTCTGTATACATTACGAAACTCAGTTTTGATAAGAAATTATGCTTAAGACTCGACTATAACTGGTAAAAATTACAATACTCTGTTATTTTTAGTGAAAATTATAATTTTTTTTAATTATGGCAGCGATTGAAATTTTTTTTTGTATAAATTGAAACTATTCATCCTCAGCGTACAAGGTACAAGTTACCTTAAAATTTCACGTATTATTTGAATTCGTCGTAAAATATATACCACTCTATTAAAAATAGCAAAATTGGCATCAGTTTCCAGTATAACCGGAAGTGCTACAAAATTGAAAATAAATATTTTAAAAATGTAGTTCATATGCCATAACTTCTACGTTATTTTTTACAAAATTTTCCTAGCTTTAGTTTTTCATAGATCTACTTCTAACAGGCCATCCACCAATCCACCATCACTCTGTATTATATTTGCACCAACAAAATTAAATTTCTTATACATAATTAAAAAATTTATGTTTTGATTTTGACAAAGAAGTATTGTTAAACTATTAGCATAACTTGGGTAACATAGCACAAGGTTTCAGCTTTGGTAATCTGTTTTTTTTTTTTAAGTGAAAACTTCATTTAGGCGCCTTATGCAATTTTTAGTTTGGGAAGAACTTGTAGATTCGCGTTACCATCACCAGCCGGCCATCATTAACAGATCGAGACCGCGTCAACACTAGACTGGCGCATCAATGATTTGCAATCTATTACCAATAAAAATAAACCGTATTTCGAAAACCTTAGTGTTCGTATATTGTCCCCTCCACCCCTAAGCAGTTTCACATGATGTTTTATGAAAATAACATCCAGTTTGCACCACGATTTTTTATGTAGGTATAAATTTACATATTTTTTTGTGTTATAAGGTATGAAGATGGTTAATAATGGAAGGAATTTGTATTTATGTAACGTCGAGTTAGTGTCTTTCTTAACGCGTAAAAGTAAACGTTGTCGGAATTTGACGTGAAAAGTCCATAAATCTAAAATGAATAACTCATTTGCGGGAAGAACACGATTATGCTGAACACGCAGCCGTTTGCCGCGGGTTAAATGTACAAATTTAAAAATTGTGGTCGTATTTTAGCGAACGGCTGCCACGCCTGCAGATAGAATAATCTAAGAAGTTGATCTGCGGATGCTAACACTTTCAAGTCTTGTTTACATGTTTTTCAAATATTTTTATAGCTTTGGTTAATAAAACTTATCCAGATCAAAGATACAATAGAATAGAATCTTATTTTAGTGAATAATCCTCCTCATTATCACTATCGATTAGCTGCGGTACTTTAAGGTTATGTTGATACGTCATTGTCATGTCTATGGTCTAACAATCGGGAATTTTCGGTAGTAGAAATATTCAAGAAACCAATTTCAAAATAGGAATTCTCGCCTCAAAAAAAATTCAACATTCTCATACCTGCAGACAATAAGTGGTAGGTCTTATTATATTGAGGAGAAAGGACAAGATTCGATGAACGTGCCCGAAGGAGGAACCAGTGTAAATATAGGGTTCCCGCGGGATTCTGGACGATATATGGCAAGTCGGAATCGGTTAGACGGGACCATTCATCCTCCTGTATGCAAAAATATATCTGGATACAGTGCGCGAGACAAACACATTTTAGGGCGATTTGCAGGGCAAAGTAGGGGCTAAAACGAAAACGGTCCGTCTTATAACTCTCTATCGCACCCGAAGAGGGTTGTTAAGGGGCGGGACAATGGATTACGGGCCGAGGCATACTTTATCGACTAAGGAAATTTATTTTCAAAGTACTAGAAACATAATAAATAGCCTTGAGGAAACTTTACGTGAATTATGTATCGTAGCAACCAGGTAGTTGGCTGTGGACAGGGCAACCCTTAATATTTTTGTAAATAAATTGCGGAAATGGTCGAAATTTTTGTTGTCGAATAAAAGAAAATGAATGTGGGCAAGTTTACCTAAAGAGTACGTAAGATGCAGTTTACTATAAAGTTTCGGAGAAATATTTATGTACAGGGCAGCAGGGGGTGATCCAAATTAATTTTAAAATTTAAGGGTTTATTTCAAAAGACGCCTAATGTTCCTGACTACTTACTAACCAATATACAGGGCGATTTTTCAATTTTTGATCGTTTTGAAAATTGCTGATAATTTTTCTATTTCTGAAATATTTTTTTAAAGGGAACTCCAGTGACGTACTCAGTATTTTTCAATATTCGCCCATTTTATCAGAATTAAATAAATTTTTGTAGTGAAAACTTATTTAAGCGCGTTATACAATTTTTAGTTGATTCGCGTTACCGAGATCAGTGCCACCGCTAGACTGGTGCTCGTACGCTCCACGCGTAGAGTAGGTACACGTTTACAAGAATAAACCGTATCAATATTGGCTTTTAGAATTTATTTCTAGGTGTTCCATTTTTATTTATTATTATTTTTGTCGCGGATTTTAAGATTTAGAGTTCTATAAAATTTTATACTTGTTTGAAATATCCAATTTAATTTAAAAATAATTAAATTTTTATTTTAAAATTTACAATTAGATAGGTATTTTAAAAATTCAAACAAAGCACTGTGATTTTGTAGTTTTACTTTTTTTTTAAATTTTTCGCTTCTACCCTATGAGTGCCAATTTTTTTTTAATAGAAATCATAGAACTTTTCGCAATTATTTACTACTTTAATTAAATATTGTACTAGAAAACTTAATATTTTCGACATTTTTATAAATCTACAAATCTACCCATGACTACAAGGCATTTTTTGAGGTTAGGTCAAACTATAACTCATTAGAAAATTTTTTTTCTGATAAAATCAGCGGTGGTGGAAAAATATCTGAGTACGGTACTGGATTACTCTTAAATAAGTATAACTGAAAATTTTATTGTTTGAATAATAAATTAATTTTTGTCACCAGTTTCTGAGTAAAAATAAAATTGTCCTATTCGTTTTAATGCATGAATAAATTAATGAAACCAAACTTTCATTTTTGGTTCGATTTATCCCTTTTACATACATTAGCTATAAATTATATAGAAATAAGTCGTTATCTAAAATACAAAAAAATTTTTTTGTAAAACTAAAATCACCGGGATATTTTTAGTTTAATTTTATTGTAAGGAGCGTATAGAAGAAATAAATTTGTTATTTTCCGGTTGTTCGGTTTTCGTTCCATTTTAAGGAATTTCAAAGTTAAAATCCCATTCTACAGTCGAGATCTTCCTGTAGAGTTACAATGCGATGTACATACATCGTCCCTCCAACTTTATATAAATTTTTCAATTTAAACTTTCACCGAAGTATTTTATATATTGTCAATGAATTGGAAATGAAGAATAACGGTTTGGGTTCAATATAAGTTCCTCCAGGGCTTAGAGTTTGCTCCTAGTTTATGTCTTGTTTGTACGAATTCTTGAACTTATTCGGTTCGTATTTATATTCAAACGTGGATAAAAATTGAAAAATGGATATAGGTATGCAGCAAACCCATAAAAATTTAGAATTATTTTAACAGCAAAAAGAAAAATTAAGGGCTAGAGAACCGAAAATTGGAACCCTCTCAAAATCACTTGAAATTAATAAATATAACCATTTTTAGTAGTTTTCGAACTTCAATACTCAAAAAAAACCTTCATTACTTTTTTCACGATTTCGGATCATTTTTACATTTTCGAAGGTACTAAAGCTGATTTTTCGATTAATCATAATTAATAATAAAATAATTACCTACTCAACTATCCCCATAACCTAACACCCACAACCACCTCTACCCCCAACACCACACCCTGCCCCTAATAGAAACCACCACCTTTAGAGTTACCCCCACTGTCAACCTCACCATAAAAATCTTGAAACCATTTTGTAAAGGATGATATAGAAATAAATTGTTTATTTTTTATTGAAAATATTATCAGTGATAACTAATCGAAAAATCAACCTTTTTTTTTAAATTTGTCTGTATTTTCATGGAAATTATAGACAAAAATTAATGTGGCCCAAAATGGTGCAAAAAATTTATGAAAGTCCGAAAACTACCTACTAAAAATATCTAGGTACCTATTTTTTTTTGTTCTTGTAATTTATATCATAAATCCACTGTAATATGGAACAATTTCAAAAAAATCATGCATTCAATTCAATTTTTTACAATCAAAAGCCAGGTGAACGGTGACTGTGTTTCATTATAATTACCCTTATCCAATTAGAAAGAGTTTGATCATTAAAACTTATTTTTAATTAGAATAGATACCATTTTTCAATTCATAAATACCCTTGACCTTTGAAGATATCCTACAAGCCTCAGCCTGACAAAAAAGTTCGTTAAAAACATGCAATTTTCTTAAATAATATTATATATCATTAGGATCTATTTGTTACAACACGTATGTTTCAATCTAAAATTCGGTCATATAATTGCTACATGCTTTAGAAGCTACCTAAATGTAGTCTCAATTGAACTACAATTATGCGAAATCGTCAAGTCAGTAGTCCCTTTGGCGCAGCGGATAGCGCGTTGGACTTCTAATCCAAAGGTCGCGGGTTCGATCCCCGCAAGGGATGGTTACTTTTTTCGTATTTTTTTTTCTATAATTACGTTTCATAATGTCAGACATCTCAATCTCGTCGTATTTTATGGACATTAAAATTTTTAATTAATTTTGCCCATCATGTAAAATTGATGACTATTAATTATTATTAATATCATTAGGTGCATGTCAATTCTTACTTACAATTAAAGAAAAATAACGCATAGTAGGTACCTATTAAATTTAAAGAAAATTGGTTTTATATTATAAGTTTTTTGGTTTTCATTTTTATAGTTTGTTAAATTATTGTTATTAGAGACGTGCTAATTTGCTTATTTTAGTTTTAAGCAGAGTAAAAAAATTTTTTTTCTTAATACATTTTAATAATAGGGATGTAGGCGACATCTGCCAGTCTGATATTGTAGTAGACGAGATTTCAGTGAAGTTTTCTGCAAAGCTTATTAACATTAAATTTTGTATTACAGCCATCTGCTTGTATTGTTATGAATATAAGAATTCTACACTGGAAAAGCGTTGATCCGGAAAAATTTATTTTCATTTTTTCACAAAAAGTAAAAATGGTCCTTCATAATCAACAATTTCTCCACTAAAAAACAATAAAATTTAAATCAATTGTATTTGCAATAAAAAGAAAACAAATATTAATTAACGGTGTTATAAATAATAAATTATTTTTAAATTGTATATGGTATATATAACAAAAAATAACAACATAAGTAACCAAAATAATTTCGTATTGTTTTCTGGTCTTGTAGATTATCAATTTCTTATAAATAGGACATAAAATAGAAATTTGACTATAAATTTTTATTATGTAAAAACCCAAAAGTGGAGAATTTAAAATTAATTTTTTTTTTACTGGGTTATGTAAGGTTATTATAAATTCTAATTAATATGCAATCGTACATTTATTACTTAATTTTACATAAAGCAATTAAGCAGCAATTTTTTAAACAGAATGTATTCATTTTTGTACGTGAAATCCAATGAATAAATCTTGAGGTCTAACCCTTCTATTGGTAAACATACATTTTATATTTACTCATCAATAATTTAGGTTTAGGTTGTCCACACTTGCTAACCATTACATTTTTGCCGCGGTGGCGTTACCATTATTTTTTACAATAATACCGTTAATTGAAATTTCTTTTTTGAATTGCAAATACATATTAAATTTTATTTTCATTTTTGCTGTAACAATAAATTTGTAGTTATGAAAGAGCATTTCAGGAGCTATTTCTTAACTTGAACTTATTAAATAATTTTTTGGCATTATTAATTTGTTGTTTAACTGTTCTGTGGTTTGTAATAAACAACCAGAAGTATAGAATAGAAAACCAGATTTTCTGATTATATTTTTGTATTTTAATTGGACATTTTTGAAATTCGTATCAGAGAAAATAGTAATATAAACTATTACTGGGAGCATGTAACATGTAAGTGTTCCAACTAGATACTTAAAACAAATTACACCAGATGAACATTTATTTGCTGAGGAGTTTGTTAACTCCAGACATTTACAAGATATTACCACGAAATGCAACATCAGCAATTAAAAGGAACACCACCAAATCATTGAAGAAAACAAAATGGGACAAGAAAATCATCAAGCAGCTACAACCCTCCGACAGTCGCCCACCAAGACTATATGGATTGCCAAAAATACACAAACCAGAAGTGCCACTACGCCCAATCGTGAGTACCATCGGTTCACCGACATTCAACTTTGACCACTTTGTTGGCTCCGCACGTGGGAATCTCCGAACATCATATACAGAATTCAAAACATTTCATCGAGAAACTGAACAACATCAGGATAAAAGACTGACATCCTAATCAGCTTCGATGTGAAGTCGTTATTCACGAAGGTACCACTGAAAGATACTCTGAAACTACTACAGACGCGTTTGTTTTCCGGATGAAGAAGTCGCACTATTCGAACACTGCCTGACGTCCAGCTATTTCCTATTAGACCAAAACTTCTACAAACAGGTCGACGGGGTAGCAATGGGTAGCCCACTCAGTCCACTGATAGCTAATTTCGACATGGAGTATTTTGAGAAGCCAGATATAAACCGACTCACTGGTATCAATATATGGATGATACCTTCGTTGTTTGGCCACATGGAGAGGATAAGTTGAACAAATTTTTTGACCACCTGAACACCCAACATCAGAACATACGCTTCACAAAAGAACAAGAGTCAGATAGAAAGATTGCATACCTTCACGTCATTGTAAAAAGAACCACTAGAGGCTAACTTGCTCACGGTGTCTATAGATAGATACTTGAACGCCGCTTCCAACCACAATCCAGCCCAAAAAAGAGTTGTCATCAAAACACTGGTAAACAGGACAAAACTCATCGCGGACAAGGAACGTTTACAGCCAGAATTAGACCATCTTCAGAAGGCTCTACAAGCAAACGGTTACAGCTACGGCGAAATCCAGAAAGTAATACATCCTAGAAGCCACCACAACGGGAATAACAGATCGACCGAAAAAAAAGATACAATCGCAACTTATCTTCCTGTTTAATCAGAACATTACGGACAGGATAGCTAAGATTCTCCGAAAAAAGGGACATAAAACTACATTTTTACCCACCCGCAAAATTCGAGATGAACTACGACCAGCTACGGACTCTCTCGATCCACTATTAACACCGGGAATTTACCGTATACCCTGTGAATGTGGAAAAGACTACATTGGGATGACGCAGCGCAGCATATTGACAAGGAGGAAAGAACACGAACGTGCCATCAGACTTCTGCAACCCGAGAAATCAGCATTAGCTCAACACGCGCTTGAGGAGTGCCACATCATACAGTTCAAAGATACTACTGTCCTGGTTAGAACTTTAGGATTCTACAATCTGGCTAGACGTGAAGCTTTGGAAATTGAACAACAACCCAATAACATGAACAGAGATGATGATGGGTTACATATCAGCAAAGCTTGGAAACCCACTCTGTAAAATAAACAAAGTGCCACCAACCGAAGAAGACCGGATCAACAGAACAACACAGATGCAGTCAACCGAAAAACCACTCACCGTAACGATAAAAATGGTAACCCGTTCTCAGACTGCATCAGTTACGACTCAGCACCTGCCCAGTCACCACTGAAGATGCCGTCATCGAAGATCGGCGAAACGTTTGGAAATGTTAAATTCCACGGAACACGGCCAAAAAGCCCGGAAAACAGCACCACATCGATTTATTTGTTTTTTTGCTGAAGAAATTATTATTATTAAAAAGAGTATTTATCATTTTTGCATGATAAATTGAAAAGCCAACATTTTTCCGGTTAAATCCACCTCTTGAAAAATTCTTTGTTTCCATTGATTTGTTATTTAAATTTTCTGTCTTTCATAGTAATCTACGAAAGATAGAAAACTAAATCTTCTGATCATATTTTTTTAAATATTTTATTTGATCATTTTTGAAACATGGCTCAAATGAAGTTAATAAGTTATTGCTGGAACTTCAACCATTTAAAACATAAATTACGTATTTCTTAAGCAAATCACTTTTTTTAAGCGCGAGCATTATGCTGTTGAAAATATATTTAGAAAATAACTAAAATACGCTTTCTCTGTGGTTTATGCCTGAACCTTAAAAATTTTTAAAAACATTTCTGAAATAATCAGATGTTTTTATTATTAAAATGTTTATGATTTGTTCTTGCTCATCGTCATCATAAGCAGCAAGCTTTGTTTAACAATCATACCCAAGTATATGCTTAAATGTTTTTATTTGGTAAATAGACTTTTCGTAGTTGGTGAGGAGGTATGTAATGCTAATAATTTAAGAAGTTCAAATATTGATAGAATACAACTAATTGTATGATAAAAATAGACAAAAATCAATCAAAAACGAGCGTAGGTTTTTTTCAATAAAAAGTGGAGGTCGACAGTTGTGTGTAGTCTTATAGAACAGCCAATTCGAATATATTCTATCAGCAAAATTTATTACTAGACTGGCGCCGACTGCTCATACCTGTGGCGCTAAACCTTTTCGATATAAATAAGTATTTCGATCATAAATAATTAGGTATGGATTTAAAAATAAAATAGACTCAAACATTGCAAAACAGCATAAATAAAAATATGAATATTTTACTTTTATTTAATTACTGGCTGACCTATTGCTACTTCGTCCTAATGAATAATTCTGATTGTGTTCTAGAAATTTAAGGGCGATTTACTGCTGAATATTGAAGTTTCGGTAATAATTTAGACTATTTTTAAAAACCCAATTAAAGATGATTTTATTTCGTATTATTGATAAAAGCAGACTATTCTCCTATTTTTCGCAAAATCATTTCCGTTGTAATAATATTCATAATTATTGTTACATAAATTAAATTTAAGAATAAAAAATTATACGATTTTGTTATATTTTTTAATTTAAATAATTATAATTATTATTGCAACCAAAATGATTCCGCGAGAAATAGGAAAGGGAAAGAAAAAAATCACTTTTAATTGCGTTTCTAAAATAGTCTAAATGACTGTTAAAAGTTCTATTTTCAATATTATATCAAATTTAAATTTAAAATAAAATAGAACAATTTCCACTTTTTTTCTGTTGTAGTTCGTCAAATACATGAGCTGTGTACGCTTTTTTCACACCTCTAAAATTTCCCAACATTTACCCGACCAAAGCCAGGCATACATAATTATTATCCCTTGTATGCTTATTTCACAAAATTTTGAAAACTGAATTTCGGAAAAAGCTCGGAAAAAACTGCGAGACTCGTTTCCTGAACTATTTATAATATGTAACCTACTGTATTTTTCATTTTCGTTAGGATTTTCGGGAAATCCAGATTTTGGAAGACAAAAACACTTATAAATTTTGATGTGTGTCTTTTTTCCTAATTTTTAAGTGGCGATGCAAAAACGCATCCTTGTTAATGAATGTAGTCGTTCACCCAGTTTTACTAATGAACTTGTCAAACACTTCTATTGAAGTTTATCATTATCAGGGTCACTATTCGGTACTAATTAATGGAACAATTTGTTATTATAACTAAGCATATGTTAGTGACATTCGGAGAAAGTCTCGTGCCCCTGTCTCCAATTATTGACCGATAAAAAAAAAAATTATCTTTGAATAAAACTTTGATGCATTCATGAATTTCACTCGCAATAACAAAAGGTTTACAGCAGTTAAACGTATGAGAATTATTAAAATAAATTCATTTAAAATTAAACGGCATAAACAAATGGCGCTAATAAATTTTGCTGACAATCAGACTCGGTAAACAAGAAAGTTAATTGTGCATGCATGATTACGACAAGTGTAAAATAGGAACTGTTGTACAGTGACGTCCGTTAAAAGTAAACGCATTGTACAATTTACACGTGCGCTTACAATTAGTCCCGTTACTATCGATAATACAAGGCCCGACAGCTTACGCGTGACGTTATTCATCGAGGTCAATGTAGGAAATAATTTCAGTCCTTAGACTAGGAAAGAGAGGGGACAGGTAATAGTCGACTGCAAATTGAGGCCGATTGGGATCTCGAGACAGCGCTCAGTATCGCAACATAAAATGTTAAGAGGGAGTTTTTTTTTGTTACCATTATTCGTACAATTATCATTCCATACAGAGTATCAATTGTTTATTTGATAACGAAAAAAATTATTAAGAACTGTTTTTTTGCGTACTACGTTACTAAGAAAATATTATTTATTTTATGTCAAAGAGAATACATGTTCAACGAAATTAAATGCAAAGAATTATTTTATTAACGTTAATTAACATGATGTGGCGGAACTAATAAACATTAAGACGAATTTTATTAATTATATAATTTTACTTTTTTAGATTTTTATAACTAAAAGTGACGCCGCCTATGGTAATACTGTGGTAAACGCATGCATCTTACAACTTTGAAAGTATTTTTTGTTTCTCTCACTATCAGTAAACCATTCCAACAAAAAAAATATGATGCATTAATGATTATTGTACGTAAATCATAACATATTTTAAGTAGTATGTAAACAATAAACAAATTAAACGCGATTTTCTGTTCTTAACCTTACTACGTAAAATTCTTTTTACTTGTGAAATGTGATTTCTGGTTCATTTCTTTCACTGCGGCTTTTACAGCCGTAAGAAGAACAAATCAGTATTGTTTTAAACAAAAATCCACTAAAACCTAACTACACTATTTAATTATATTGACACTTTTACACAACGCTGTCAACGCACTGTTTGGTATCAGTAAATGGAGGCGGTACCAAAATATTGCGTCAATTTTCGACGTACAGTCGGCATAGGAGTTACGTGTCCCCTCTCTTTCCTAGTCTAAGTTTCAGTCTAATAGCCAAGAGATTTTATGCTACAAAATATTTTTTGGTCGCGGATTCTTGTAGAGGTCGATGAAAAGAGAATTTGCGCAAATTTGTGGACGCTGGAGCAGCGAAAACCATGACAGATACGAGA
Organism: Agrilus cyanescens; assembly: GCA_947389935.1. Classification (NCBI taxonomy): domain Eukaryota; kingdom Metazoa; phylum Arthropoda; class Insecta; order Coleoptera; family Buprestidae; genus Agrilus; species Agrilus cyanescens. Next base: position 7,120,942 of record OX376713.1, on the reverse strand, counting down.
GAGTAAAGAGGCCTTTTTGATAGAGGATTACGTTTTATACAATAAAGCCGGTAACGGACACAAATTCCATCCGAAAGAGTAATAAGAATATCGCTAATATGAGATAAACATTTATCTATCTCTCACCATCTCGTGCGTTCTTAAAATGCGCACATCAAATCCAGCACCTAATGATCTCGTAACGCTGCGGCCGATAAAATTACCACTAGGGATGCGGAACGGCGATAAAATAAGAATGCATCGATTTATTTACTAAAGATAAAAATTAATGCTAAATTTCAAAAATGACGACAGTGCGCACCCACAACGTATCTTACCGTTACCATCGTTATTGAAGGCCAGAGTGCTAAGGCACAACGTCATATATGGGGGTCATCCGTCATCGTAGGGAACTGTTTTAATTTTATAGCTGAGGTATTTACCGTGCAAAAAATTTTTTCATCACGGATTCTTGTAGAGGAAGGTCAAAAGAGCATTTATAAAAAATTTTATCATTGGCAAATAATTGTTACTATTTACGTGTTGTTTGACGTATCGACGCCTACGTAGCCAAAACCGTGATAGATATGAAAAAGTGTATAGACCTTTTTGTAGATAATGAAATTTTCTACAAGAAAGTCCCGAACAGCACCATTCTACCTTTTACAGGTAAAAAAATATAACGTTTCAAAGATGCGCTTCAATATGTAATGTACCGCCTAAGCGCCCTTGCAGTGTTATTTTTTTACCTGTAAAAGACGGAGGGCTGCTGTCGGGGATTTTTTTATTTAAAATTTAATTATCCACAAAAAGGTCTTGATATTTTTTTTGTATCTATCACGGTTTGGGCTACGTAAGCGTCGAAATATCGAAATAGAAGTTTTGCAAAACTTAACGCTATATAAAAAGTAGCAACAATTATTTGCCAGCTTAAAATTTTCAACAAATGCTCCCCTGACCTTCTTCGACAAAAAAAATTTTGGACGATAAAATCTCTTGGCTATTAGATTAAAACAGTTCCCTACGAGAACCCTCGTATATTACGTCGCAAATCAGCACTATGGCCTTCTTTAGCGATGGTAATGACCTTACTTATAGCCTACCGCCACTGGATGTCCGATGTCCTACTGGTACATTGTGGTTTGCCTTTTTCAAGTTACTTTTTACGGAACGTAACTGTACATAATATGTTTGTATAGATATTTACTCTTATAAATTTCCGTCTTCATCCAAAACCTTTTGGAACTGTATCAACTACGAATTATATTGTTTGAATGCTGAAACCTAAAATATATTTCATGCACAATTACAGATTCTATATATGCAGTTCCATAACGCAACTAACGTAGTGTCTTGTTTGATTACAAGAAAGTATCACGTTCTAATTGTACTAGTTAAAAAAAAATCGTAAATATATTGTAATTATTACCATACTGTGCAGTCGTTGTTTTTATTAAGGGTGGTGTAGATAGCAGTAGGGTGAGTTGATTATTTTATAACATTAGTAGGGCTACTTTAATTTCAAATCGACAAAAAAGTGAGTTTTGTTTGTCCCTATAAAGTTAGATCATCGTTTCTCAACCTATTTAAATTCGCGACCCCTAATACAACCCCTAAAAAAAATAAGAAAAAAACACCTCCCTGAGTAAAATAACGTACGCGACTCTCCACATTTCTATAGACGACCCCATGGGGGTTGCGACCCCTAGGTTAATTTAACTCCCAATGTCCAATATCCCTCATTTTCGCCTCCTCCCCCCACCCCCTTCACTATCTATTGAAACATATAGAACATAAAGTGTAGGTATTTATTTATAGGCACAAAGGGAATTGAAATAGTCAATGCGTTTGCTATAATAAAGTGGCGCCAATGTTTGACTACTCGGACGTTATAGGTAATTACTGGTTACCTCGGAACGTAATAAGTCTACAGCGTTGATATATGGGATCATTGAACGCACGAATTGCAAAACACGTGGACATGCAACGACAGCGCAAAATATACCTTCAACTTGCATTTTCTTGCGTATCTACACATACGTATTTATTTTATAGTCGACATTAATAGAGGGCCGTCCATAAAGTACGTCACACTAATTTCATGATATTTATTACCCCCGTTCTTGCCACAGTTGTGAGATTTCCGCCCTAGTGAGACGTCACATATTTTGCAATTTTACAAATATAATTAAAAATACTTTCAAGTGTTTCGTTAATAGTTCAAATTTGCCATTTTAACACTTCAACGTATTAGATTTTGAAATGTGACGTCACGAAACTAAGGACCCCTCCCACCCCTTTACACACTTCTACGACCCACTCCCCTCTTAACGTGTGACGTGCTTTATGGATAATCCCTAGGGAGGGAAAAATGGTAGCAGGCTAATTAAAATTTTACTCTTAAATTTAACAGTAAATCGACTGCGGTATCATTTGTAATTCATAATCTTGAAATTGACTAAAAATGATCCCTAAATTAAACGGTTCAACTCGCCACCGAATCCTAACGAAGAGAGACGCTGCCTTCAGGAATGTAAGGCCCGATACCATACGCGTGACGTCATCCATCGGAGGCAATGTGGGAAATAATTTTAGTCTAGTAGACAAAGAGTTTATCGTAGGTACAATACATTGTAACGGTCGATGAGAAGAGCATTTGTGAATTTTTTTACCACCAGCGAATAATTGTTACTATTATATTAATTTACAGTTAAAGTTTGGCAAATAGGTTTTATGGTCTTTCGACGCTTACGTTGCGAAAAGCGTGATAGGTACAAAAAAGTGTACACACCTCTTTTAGAGACAATTAATTTTTCTAAAAAAAGCACCTTTCTGCCTTTTATAGACAATGAAGTAGCGCGCTCTTAATACAGCACGCCACGTTTTTTAGTGTACAAAAGTACAATAAAGAGAAACGGAAGAATTGCAACCACAAATTAATTCATCATATAAATATTAAATTTTGTATCTACCCACCCCAATCAGTAGGTACACATACACACAGGGTGTCTCAGGATGACTACCCATTTGAATATTTCGGAAAGTACTTCGATTTGGATTTTGAAAATTTGGACAATAACGACATTCATTGGGTATGCTCTCCTCAATCAAAATTATATTAGCGGTTATTTTATATGAAATATGAAAATCATAACTTTCCCAAAAAGTGATTTAGAGTACTAAAATTTTTACCGGTTGTACTAGAGGTTTAAGATTAATGTCCTGCCAAAACTAAGCCTCGTAATTTGTACAGGGCGTTCATAAAAAAATCCACAATTTAAAAACTTCAAACACGAATAATTTGGTTTTTTAAAAGGCACCTGCCATATTTTGTATTTTTTGCATATTTTCATTCGATTCCTCTTTTTTTCTACTTTCGATCCACTGAGGGGTTCACTATTATTGTATTTGAAAAAATTTGAGTAATTTTGAATTTTTACTTTAAGTTGCTAGTTACGGTAATTTTGGTTTTATAAAAATGTGCCATGGACAACTGACAACTAACGCAAAATTAAACTAAAAACCGTTCTTAAGAAAAAAAATTATTTTCCAAAATCACCATAAACTGAAACTCCAATGAGGGAAGGTATTCATCACGATTGGTATTCATTACAAATATTTTTCTTGAACATCTTTGTAAAATAAACTAATCGAAAAAAAGATTTTTTATTGTGTTTTTCCCATGTTTTTCCTTTGATTGTCGTTAGTTGTCTATTGTCCAAGGCACACTTTTAACAGTAATTTAGACTATTTTAGAAACCTAATTAAAAGTGATTTTGTTCTTTCTCTTTCTTATTTCTCGCGAAATCATTTTGGTTGCATTAATAATTATAATTATTTAAATTAAAAAATATAATAAAATAGCACAATTTTTAAGCTATTGCATAGCTTTTATCGCGGGCTTTGAGCGCGGCGACCGAATCAAGAAATTCCGTAACGAAAAAACCTAACACCCCCCACTCCGACCGGCACGCGGTGCGGCGTGTGCGTGCGACTAGACGTATGCGTGTAGACTGTACGAAGCTCGCACGGATCGAGACGACCTGCTCCGAAATCGGACGAATACGTAAGCAGCTGTTTTTGAGAAAGTATAAAGTATATAGGTTTATTGTTATATTAATATCAAAGAAAAAAAATATTGCATAAATATTATAATTGCATAAGTTGATAAACTATGCAATAGCTTTACCGCGGCAGTCGCCGAGTGCCACACGTATTTTTTTATTCTTAAATTTAATTTATGTAATAATTATGAATATTGTTACAACGGAACTGATTAGGAAGGCACAGTGGTTGGACGGTTAGCGCTACAGATTGGCGACCACTAGGTTGTGAGTTCAAATCCCGGTAGGAGCTAAACTCTTTAAAGAAGTTTAGATACGTGATTTGTGTGAAGAAATATGCGAGTATGTGAGTGGAGTAGTCGAGGAGAAAATAAGGGAAAATGAAGGTAGATTTTAAGAGATAAGCATAGAAAGTAAGATTGTTAAATAAGTTGTAAAGCAGTGGCAAAATGTAGATACTCTGTTAGAGCATACATGTGAAAAATTAATAAATAAAATACAACGGAACTGATTTTGCGAAAAATAGGAGAATAGTCTGCTTTTATCAATAATACGAAATAAAATCATCTTTAATTGGGTTTTTAAAAATAGTCTAAATTACTAGCGAAAGTTCTGTATTCAAATCATCCTTAAATTTCTAGAACACAATTAGAATTATTCATTAATACAAATTCTTCAGATACAGTGTGATGGAAATCAGAAATAATCACCTTGTACGCTTAGTTCACAAGTAAAACATAAATAGCAACCCTTGTGAAGATGTAATTAACCCTCCCAGCGCTTATTTCGCTTACGCTTTTTTCACAACCACCAGAAGAACCCAATAAGCTAAGACCACCATGTAAAAAAAAGGTACCTATTTGTAAACGTCATACGTGTGACCTTCTGATCTGCAGATAAAACAATAATTTTTAATTAATTGTAAATTAAATTGTCTTTCTTGGGTTCGTCCACAGGATTTTATTTATTTTATATTTTCCAAGTTGTTTTCGTTCTCGTCTATATACCTACATAATTATGCAAATGGCTAAAGTTGTTTGGATATTTATAAGAACACATATATATCTGCACGAATTATACAAAACATTCAGATTAAATTCAAATGGTGTTGGTGTCCATTATTCAATTGAATTTATTGCTTCGACTTCGACCACAAGCACGTTCAACTCACTACATCTCTCTTGTAAATGGCTTTTAAGTAAGCATACTACAAATCCAAATATAGATATCGACAAATAAGGAAGCTTTTAGTGTTAATCCCAAAAAAAAAAGTTTGGGCAGATAAGGTACGTGTTACTTAATGAATTGTTCTACATTTGAAATTAATCGATACCCATTATCTACTTGATAAAGATAATGTTTTAATTTATTTTATCGTTTAATGAAATCTGTAATACCCAAGTTCGAAATGCGAACCCAACAAAACGATTAAAAAAATATAAAATGTAAAATCAGCGGAATTAACAGGAAAATATTATTTAAATCTTCTTACATGTGTACATCTTACATGTCTAGTTTTAAAGATTTTTTGAAGTTAATGTTAAAACAACAACTAATAAAGTTTACTACATTACTATTGTGTGAATATTAATTTGTTATTTGTAAGTATTAAAATAGTTATTATTTTTTATAATAACTGTATATGTCTTCTTTTACACACAAAAACACACACACACACACTTTTTAACAGACACTTGTTGCTACGATTGTACACGTGCTCGGCGCAGCAGTGGTGGGGGATAGCCGCATGTCTTCTATGGGCGCTCATAGGTCATTAGACGTGGTTGGTTGTTGGTTACGTGCGTCACAACGTCCGCGTTAGAACTGAGTGAACCGCTGTCCATTATCATTTATTCGTTCGAGATTTTAACGTGTTATTCAGTTTCGTGATGGTCCTCGGAGTGTCCTTATAAAACACTGATAAAATGTGATCTTTACAACGTTGTTTTCATTGATCTGTTCCTGAAATTATCGAAGGAATTCTTTACAATTCCCGTTGTTGCGTTGATATAAGGGACACGTGTTGTTTTGGTTTGTTATGTCGTTCGTTGATCGTGACTCAGATTGTTTTCGTTTTAAGTTGGCGCAGAGCTGGCGTTGCACTGCTCGATTATTGTTTGTTTGCCAGTAACAGTTCTAACCTTAAAATGTAATAACTACTTGTGTTTGCTATTTTGCGTATGCGGACATTTCTCGCATACCTCTGTTGTTTTATCCTTTTTACTTCGCTAAAGTGTATAAATGCAAGTGTCTAACCAACACGCACAGGTGGATGTACCTGATGGAATACGTCTATTTGTTTCAAAGTGAGTACCTACATACCGGTTTGTTTATGTTAACAAGTTTGGTAAATAACAAATTAATAAATATTGTCTACAACTAGTGACCCAACTATATGTAACCATTACATTACATTCTTCCCACCATTTTTTCAATTAATTGATTAATCGATTTATGTAGTACATATGTATTGAAGATGGGTTACTTTAATGGTCTACATATTTACATAATGTTGTATTGTAAAAATGTTTGCCAAATTAGGTATAAGAGATGTCATTGCACTGCACCGGTTCAAATGTAGGTATAGGTACCTACCTAGAACACAATTTGTTAAATATTTAGCTATTAGTAGGTATAGGTACCTAACACGTTTAAAAATTAGACAATGAAAAATATGAGTAGGTACATTAGTTTTACATGAATTGCTTTTTTATATCTGTAAGTATATACCTAATCTTGTCACACATGTATGAAATATTTATATGCGGTGTGTTTATAGATATGTGTATAAATGAAATTTTTTTGATAAATCAGTAACACATTGCGCTGTAAAGTGGATAGGTACCTATGTATGTGATGTTTTACAGCCACTCTTGAATAACTTGTATGGAAGCCATGTTCGTATTGTATGTATGTACAAATACATAAATAACTTCGATTATGCTTTATCAGCATATCTTCATGAAGTGGTATAGATGTAATATCATCCTGTAACATGAGCTTATTAATTTTATATATTGGTAGGTACATGGGTAGGTAACGGAGCAAATGCGTAACTTATTTTATTGTATTTAGGTAAGATTTATATAAAGAAAACCTACGATACAGTTTCTTATCATGTAGATTTTATACTTGAAAAAAACTACCTAATTAAAATGATCATCATCCTGAAAGTTTTGCAAGTGCGAGTTTAAGTAAACAACTGATTCGTTTCATGGGGCAACTTTTTAGAGGTGTAGGTATTTTGCGGAAAGAACGCCGATAAGTTAAGTTGCCCACGCATAGTTGGATAGGAAAAAAAGTGAAAAGACCGGTGGTTTCAAGGTCATCCGCGTCACTCGTTTTGAGTTATTTTTAGAATGCTACTGCCAAGCTCGATGTTGTAATTTTGTAATAATGTCTAGAGTAGAATGAATGTTAACCGTTTTTCTTCGACTTGAAGATAAGTATACCTATGTAATTGGACAAGGGTATGCATAAGAATGACTGTAACGCAAACGTGATAGGTACCATAATTTTCTATTTTGGATCGGCGTATTAGTGTAAAGACATCCGAAAAGTTATTTACAACACATTCGACATCGTAATTGTCAAAATAACAATAACAAACACGAGATAAACAATAATTAAACACGGCGAAATCATTCCCAACGTTCACATGCTATTTTCTCTTACTTGGTTTTATCGTTACCACCGGGAACAAGAAGGCATGGCAGCTTACGCGTGACGTCGCGGTTAGTAGTTAATAAATAGGAACCCTTGGTACTTACGTTTTAACGCCACCGCGGCAAAAATTTAATGGTTAGCAAGTGTGGACAACCTAAACCTAAATTATTGATGAGTAAATATAAAATGTATGTTTACCAATAGAAGGGTTAGACCTCAAGGATGAGGGATATGTAAATGAAAACACACCAACCCTCTACCCTAACCTATTGCAATACACATGGAAGTATTACGACAGTTTTCTTTTTGTATTTTTTAAAGTTCAAAACCAGTATGAAGATGTCTTAAAATACAAAAAACTGTCATATTACATCCGTGTGTATTGCAATAGGTTACGGTTCAGGATGGGTGTTTACATAAACAGAATGTATTCATTTTTGTACGTGAAATCCAATAAATAAATCTTGAGGTCTAACCGTTCTATTGGTAAACATACATTTTATATTTACTCATCAATAATTTAGGTTTAGGTTGTCCACACTTGCTAACCATTAAATTTTTGCCGCGGTGGCGTTAATACGTAAGTACCGGAACCCTTTTAGTGCAGTGGGAGTGAGGGTGATATAGTAGGTGGGGTGGGATAGATTTTGGGGTGGAGTAAGCGTTAAGATTAAGAATATCATTTACCTGTTCCTCAACATCTAATTCTTTCTCCATCCCTAATATCAATTGCCACTACCACCGCCACCCTACCCGCTACATCACTCCCAGCACCGTTCCCACCCTCTATTTTTATTATTAACGTTTAAACCACCCCCGCCCTCTACCTTCTGCACGAAGTTCTCAATATTCAGAAAATGCTATTTAGAGGGTTGGATTTTTTATAATTCTAATTATTATCATAAATCTTCCGTAATTTAAAACAATTTATAAATAAATATTCGGACCGGTCCATTTTTCAAATTTTTATAGAAATATATGTAGATAATTATGTTTCTTCTGATATAATCTCATCTACCTTAATCGCTGGTAGGAACCTAGTCCGACCCTGCACAGACATTTTTCTTAATTTATTCCCTTTGATTATAATGTAAAATATAAACATTGTTTTTTTTTTACTGACCATCACATTTCTTAGTGTGTATTATAATATTGATACGCGTTGTATAAAGTGCTCTGAGGTCAAATTCCAGTGCCCTCTCCAATTGGCGAGCTATTTTTATCCGAGATCGCTATGAAGCGCGACACCAAATCAACGTTGGCGTTGCTAAAGGCTCACGATAACAAAGCAAATTGTCGGCTCGTAAATTATGGTTATTTTATACACTATTGTACTTAATATAGCGAATCATTGTTACATAATCTAAGCATATAAAAAAAAATATGTTCCAGAAATCTATTAAAATTAAAATTGTAAAATTTAATTGGCCCAAAATAGAAATTCAGTTGACGCAGTCGCTGCTAAATTCGAATATAATTGGGTTACGTATAAATTGCACGATTATACTGCTGTACCTGCAGGTACAATGTCAATTAGTGAGTAAGTAATGTGTTACCTGAACCGTAAATTTTTCTTTTCGGCAGTGAAATTGAGACCCCGTGGAAACATTCCGAAAAAAGCGACTGAAACGTCAATGCCCGAGTTGGTGATAAATTTTTTGTTTGATTTCGATCTTTCAGTAATTTGACGTTTGTATTAAATTTTTATACATAATGTGGATTCTACAAGGAACAAATGTTTTTTATTTCGTTATTTTTGCTGTATTGCATATCAGTTGGTCATGCTGATCTAGAATACATATATAAGTTGGGCGTGAAAATGAGCCGGTAATGGTATTTTTGAGGTTTTAAATTTTCAAAAACTGCTTGCATTTATTTTCAATGTGTATGTGTACCAACGTGATAATGACAGCATTAGTAGTCGTATTGTTGTATTTAATTAATCTTGCGACCATGTAGGTACTGTTTATGTTAAGATGAGATTAAGGAACGGTTGACGAGGAATTGTTTATATTTATACTAGCGTACTACGTAGGTTATATGGTGTAGACGTGGACGTGTGCATTTACACTAATCCACACCTACTACCGCATAACCTATGCATAGTTCGTTATCTAATCTAAAAATAACAAATACAACATGCACAAAATATTAAAATAAATCAACAACACAACTACTAATGATACCATTACCATTATCACGTTGGTATACATACAAATTGAAAACAAATACAAGAAATTATTGAAAATTTAGAAGCTCAAAAACGGCACATTAAAGTTCCGATGTCTGATAGGTACTAATTACAATAAAGAATTAAATTTAATAAAACAAATAGCAATAAATAACAATTACAACACTAATATCATTAACACCTTACTACAAAAAATTTCATACAATCAAACTCTTTCAAAAATTTTCCCAGTTACTAAAGACAATATAGATAAGAAATTCACAGTATTAACATTCATAGGTAAACCGACATTAACAATTAGCAAATTTCTCAAAAACAACAATATAAAAGTATCCTACAAAACATGTAAGTTAGAAAAATCTGGCATTTACCAACTCAATTGTGGCTCTTGCCCAAAAATTTATAGGTACCTATAGGTGAGACGGGAAGAAATTTTAGAATTCGCTTAAACGAACATTTAAGATCATATAAAAATAGAAAAATAGATTCAAACTACGCCAAACATGTGATGTTAGAACAAAACCATATATTTAATTTAGACCTAAAAATTTTGCACATAGAAAATAAGGGCATAAAATTAACACTATTAGAATGTAAAGAAATAAATAAATATAAGAAAACAGACAAATTACTCAATGATCAAGTAGACATAAACCATTCACCATTATTAAATCTATTTCCGTTCCCCGCCCTTCACTTACCACCGTAAAAACGATATTTATAGAATTGTATCCTAGGTAGTTTTAAGTACAATTTATACTTCTGAAGAAGCCACAGTGTAGGCGAAACACGTGTCAAGTTAGACAATAAAGTTATGAAAGTTACAAGTGTGTTTTTTGTTTACTACCAATATGTTAGACTTTCACCAAGTATCCTATCAATCAATACAAATCATATATCATATTTATAATATGGAAATAATAATAGTTAATAACCTTCTTTTGTCTTAATTTTGCATTTAGTGTTCTAATAGCAGTTGTTTTTTGGTGCTAAAATGAATGACAATAACGTTTATATTAATAAATGATCATTATAGATACATAAATATTTATGTTACTTATCCCATCAATTACAGGTTTTTTTTTTTTTTTAAAATAATTGTTTTTTATATTTGTCATGATGTATAGATACTATTAAATAAAATTTATATCACAAAAAGTGGCTGATGGGCGAAAAATGCCTCTTATCAACCCTCCTCCTTTCGTAAATGTATCTGTCAATTCAAATAGAATTAAGGCCCACAATCGCCAAACTTTTCTGGAATGTTGTAGAACATGTTCTAACGTTTTTGAATATACATACTTACTAGAATAAGTATTCAGATCATTCTCAAACATTCCAAATAAATCTTGAAAAATTTCGAAACATCTGAAACAACACATCGTTCTCGAACGAACTGGTACATTTAACAAAATTATGGTAGACATTCCAGTGACCAACGAATAGTGGAGTAGACATTGAACCCCCAATCTTTGGATCAAGCACCGGCACGTGTATGGATGTATTCAAAGAGAGCAAACGGGGCACCCCCAGCATTTCCTTTTAGCCTACGATTAAAGAAAATTCAAACGTAGTTTTTGAATGTGTAGGATTTATTCATTGTTACTCATTCTTTAATGAGAACTTCTTCTCAAAATTGACTTCCACCGTTTCCAAGGTTTTCTTGTTTGCTATCTTTAATCTAAATGACAATAATAATGTTTGATATCGTGTAAATGAGGGCCAAAAAGTGTTCAACAGATTGACATTATTGACATATTGTTGTTTAACTGATAAGCATTGTTATCTTTCTTCGATTTAATGTGGGAATGTGAACGCCTTATTCCATTTAAGAGACGTTGACTCATTCCAATTCAGGATTCACAAAACTAAAAAAAAAATAAACCCTGTTAGTAAAGTGAACTTGATCAAAAATATATAAAAATGAAAAATGTGGCGTTCTTTTCAAGTTAGAATAAGAAAAAAGTTGGATTAGGTTACAACGATGCTAAACTAATAATTTCACATAACATTTAGAGACATAATAAGTACGTGTTTCGATGCCCAAGATGTCATCCTCTAGGCCTGTAAACGTTGTGTGAACTTTGGGTTTTAGTTTCCAGTGTTATTCTGTTAAGTTACACGATACTTCAAGTGGTTTTATTGTAAAATCGATAATTATCGAGTATATCGTACAGATTTCAGATCAGTTGTAGAAAATCCTGGGCGATTACTGCTTTTAGTTATCTATTATCGATATAAAAAAATATCCAATGTACAGAAAGTTACCAGTTGCTGTTATAGTTATCGACAGGTATCAGTTACCATGATTGTTATCGATTTTTATTTTTAAGTCAGCTGTTGGTCATACTGGAGAGTTGATAGACTGTAGCTGTGTAGGTACCTATTATGCATTTGTAAATCCAAGTAGGTACTTAACTGAAAAACTAATAGAACTGGTTGCTACTTACATAAATGTGTAGTACATAGAGGGTCTATGTCATAGACCATTAATTAAAAATGGAAGTAGGTACATACATAATATAGAGACATATGTGGTATAACTATGTGCACAAGTATATGTATTTAACTGCTAGCTACCACCTCGCGACTTCAGCATCTTGATTTCATGATGGTCATGCATCGATCGCAAAATTCTCTCAACAGTGAACAGTCTCAAGCGAAGTCTTGAATCGGAGCAAGCTCTGATTTAATTTGAGTAACAAAAACGACGTGTTTATAGCTAATTGTACTTATATCAAAGTAACAACTGATTTGGTTTTTTATTTGTTGCTCGTTCGATTGTTTTATTCGAATCCTCATCGAGAGAATTGAATGAGCTATTTTGTGATGATGGTACTATGTTCAAAAAGGTACCTATTCTTGTTTGTTTTAAAAAAGGATTAGTTAACCTATTTAATCAAAATGTAAGTACAAATAAAATTTTTAATAATAGTTTAAGAAAAGTGGGTTAAGAATGTTAATAAGTTGGGTAGTTATTTTATGATGAAAATTCTTAATGTAGTTCATTAAGTCGTTTATAGTTGGCATATAAGTTTTAATTGATCAATTTTACGGAATTTGCGAATGTTTTGCTTCAGTCAGTTGAAAATATTTTAAATTATCTCGACCTAAATAACAAATAAGAAAACGTATTTTCATTTCAAATCAATCATTTTTTAATTATTAGAATTTAAGGTTAGAAAGAATACGAATGGGACTGCAATGAAATGTAATTTAAAATAGATAAATCACCATTAATTATAGTAAAAATATTCTAGGGAAGTTGGATCGCCAATATACAAAGGTTTTTACGAATTTTCTGTGCTCAAACAATTGTCCATTAAGTGGTCAATTATTAGAAATAAAAATTGCTCGAGTTCAAAAATTAATTGTCAGTAAATTTATTGCCGATTAGAAAACTACTGAAAATTCAATTCAAAATTGAAGCTTCTGATATCAGAAAATTGCCCCTAAGCTCATCACAATAAAGCTAAAATAAATTGTCTAATATTAAAAAAATTAACTTATTATAGATACAAATGTATATACACTGTAGTCATTTTAGTGTGCAACATATATGTAGAATTTTTTTTTAATTAATTGCACAACAAAAATACAAATATTTTCGAAAGTTGGTGCATGTTCGATAATCGTATTAGGTGCACTTAGAATGGTTGCAAGTAAAACAGGATACAGGGTAGGACTTAAAATATACAAATTGTAGGTATAAGAGTAAAGAAAATTATTTCAGAAAATTCAGCAAAATTTTACATAGAAAAGTTGTTGAGAATAAATAACACTGTGGCTTCTTCAGAAGTATAAATTGTACTTAAAACTACCTAGGATACAATTCTATAAATATCGTTTTTACGGTGGTAAGTGAAGGGCGGGGAACGGAAATAGATTTAATAATGGTGAATGGTTTATGTCTACTTAATCATTGAGTAATTTGTCTGTTTTCTTATATTTATTTATTTCTTTACATTCTAATAGTGTTAATTTTATGCCCTTATTTTCTATGTGCAAAATTTTTAGGTCTAAATTAAATATATGGTTTTGTTCTAACACATGTTTGGCGTAGTTTGAATCTATTTTTCTATTTTTATATGATCTTAAATGTTCGTTTAAGCGAATTCTAAAATTTCTTCCCGTCTCACCTATACCTATAAATTTTTGGGCAAGAGCCACAATTGAGTTGGTAAATGCCAGATTTTTCTAATTTACATGTTTTGTGAGATACTTTTATATTGTTGTTTTTGAGAAATTTGCTAATTGTTAATGCCGGTTTACCTATGAACGTTAATACTGTGAATTTCCTATCTATATTGTCTTTAGTAACTGGGGAAATGTTTGAAAGAGTTTGATTGTATGAAATTTTTTGTAGTAAGGTGTTAATGATATTAGTGTTGTAATTGTTATTTATTGCTATTTGTTTTATTAAATTTAATTCTTTCTTGTAATTAGTACCTATCAGACATCGGAACTTTAATTAATCTGTGTAACATACTGTAAAAAGCTGCGTTTTTGTGTTGATAAGGGGGTAATAAAAGTGATTGAAGGATGGCTATCTGCAAAGAAATGTCGTAATTATGCACAATAGCTTTACCCCCTTTCGATTTTCTTAATAAAAAAAAAAATATGTTGTAGTTCGCCATGCTGATCAAGAATACATATACATGTTGGGTGCTAGAATGTGCCGTTTTTGGTGTTTTTGAGCTTCTAAATTTTCAATAATTTCTTGTATTTGTTTTCAATTTGTATGTATACCAACGTGATAATGATAATGGTATCATTAGTAGTTGTGTTGTTGATTTATTTTAATATTTTGTGCATGTTGTATTTGTTATTTTTAGATTAGATAACGAACTATGCATAGGTTATGCGGTAGTAGGTGTGCATTAGTGTAAATGCACACGTCCACGTCTACACCATATAACCTACGTAGTACGCTATTATAAATATAAACAATTCTTCGTCAATCGTTCCTTAATCTCATCTTAACATAAACAGTACCTACATGGTCGCAAGATTAATTAAATACAACAATACGACTACTAATGCTGTCATTATCACGTTGGTACACATACACATTGAAAATAAATGCAAGCAGTTTTTGAAAATTTAAAACCTCAAAAATACCATTACCGGCTCATTTTCACGACCAACTTATTAAAGGTTATATCTAAATACCAAAACATGGCCTAAAAAAATTTTTTTTTTGAAAAAATGCTTAATTTTTAATTCTCAATAACTTTTCTTTATAAAATTTTTTGCTGAATTTTCTGAAATATGGAAAATATTTAAACTCATTGTCAATGTGAAGTATTAGAGAGAATTTTTTTAAACACATCCTAATTAGCAGTAGGTTATGTTTAATTTTTTGTGTTAATCTGATTCAACTAATAAAAATAAAAAAAGAATACGTAGGTATTTTTAGTCAACATCGACAAGCAGTTTATTGAATTATGATGAAACATGACATAGTTTTCCTGCGAATTTATTTTGAGATCGTGGCAGATTTTCATCGCTGTAACTGTTTTTATTCGTTTTAGGTAAGTACACAAACAGCAGCTGATATTTTACTACAGATATAATTAATCGTTCTTACTTAACTCGGTTGTTTTATAACGTACGAGGCTTAGAAATAAAAGCCACCTTATTCACCTTATTATACCTACCATATAAGCCACGCATCTACTGCTTAGACTAGGAAAGAGAGGGGACACGTAACTCCTATGCCGACTGTACGTCGAAAATTGACGCAATATTTTGGTACCGGCTCCATTTACTGATCCCAAACAGTGCGTTGACAGCGTTGTGTAAAAGTGTCAATATAATTAAATAGTGTAGTTAGGTTTTAGTGGATTTTTGTTTAAAACAATGCTGATTTGTTCTTCTTACGGCTGTAAAAGCCGCAGTGAAAGAAATGAACCAGAAATCACATTTCACAAGTAAAAAGAATTTTACGTAGTAAGGTTAAGCAAAGAAAATCGTGTTTAATTTGTTTATTGTTTACATACTACTTAAAATATGTTATGATTTACGTACAATAATCATTAATGCATCATATTTTTTTTTGTTGGAATGGTTTACTGATAGTGAGAGAAACAATAAATACTTTCAAAGTTGTAAGATGCATTCGTTTACCACAGTATTACCATAGGCGGCGTCACTTTTAGTTATAAAAATCTAAAAAAGTAAAATTAATTAATTAATAAAATTCGTCTTAATGTTTATTAGTTCCGCCACATCATCTTAATTAACGTTAATAAAATAATTAAATAATATTTAATTTCATTGAACATGTATTCTCTTTGACATAAAATAAATAATATTTTCTTAGTAACGTAAGACGCAAAAAAACAGTTCTTAAAAATTGTTTACGTTATCAAATAAACAATTGATACTCTGTATGGAATGATAATTGTACGAATAATGGTAACAAAACAAACTCCCTCTTAACATTTTATGTTGCGATACTGAGCGCTGTCTCGCGATCCCAATCGGCCTCAATTTGCAGTCGACTATTACCTGTCCCCTCTCTTTCCTAGTCTAAGATCTACTGCATGAATATACATATTATACGTGTGGGCTCATCATTTGCATCAACACAGTTTGTATTGTATAAACGGTCTTAAAACATACTGAGTATTTTAAGCGTCGTATAGCTGAAATACTAATTAATATATCTGTTGAAAAATTAGGTAGGTAGGTACCTACTTGAAAAGTGTTTGAATTATGCTTTGAGTTATTTATTAAAAGGTTTGTTCAATAATACTGAAAAATATTTTTGCATTAAATTAGGTTAATTAATTAAAACATTTGGACAACCAGTACTCATCATGGTACTTTTTGTATTTCAGTTAGGATGACTAGCTATACAGGGTG
The DNA here is from genome assembly GCA_947389935.1 of Agrilus cyanescens. Taxonomy (NCBI): domain Eukaryota; kingdom Metazoa; phylum Arthropoda; class Insecta; order Coleoptera; family Buprestidae; genus Agrilus; species Agrilus cyanescens. Next base: position 7,104,172 of record OX376713.1, on the reverse strand, counting down.
TCCCACCTAAGACGCGGTGGTCGATATATCGGAAACTAGTTCGATTTGAATTTTGAAAATTTGTGGCACTTCCGGTTATACCGGAAGTTGAAGTCAACTTTGTTATTTTAAATGTAATGGTATATTTTCTATGACGAATTTGCATTAAACACAAAATTTTAAGGTGACTTTGTGACCAATTTTGTATATCTATTACTTGACAGAAACAGCTTGGTCCGTGAAATAATAACCCCACCGATAAGAAACTGATGCGCGATAGACATAGCTGAAATGTAGTGGGGACAGCTTATTTTTAAACTCGCCACTTTATTATCAGAAACCAAGCTTAAATTTAAGGGTTCATTTTCGTTTTTGCATACATATTATTGGATACAGAATAATTGCTCTTTTAATCCATCCTTTAGCTGCATAGCGCCTTAATATCTTTTCTACTACCGCTAAATTAGTCATTATATTTTCGTTACTACCAATATAATGGTGGGTAAGTTACCTATATATAGGCACTATGATGATAGGTATTATTAAATAGAATTAGATAAAATCTTTTCAAAAGTTATTTAAAATCTGCTGCATTAACATCAGTTTTCCTATAAATATTATCGATACAATTAAGACACCGTGGGGTGAGTTTACTTATACAATACAGACCCGATTTGAGATATGCCACAAATTCCACGCGGCAAACTGCATCTCTTTCCTTCCAAATGCGCTTTCTTTCTATCGTTTGCGCCGTTCTCTCGAGATCTGAAGGGCCAAGTTATTTCTGTCAAGTAATACAATGAGCGGTTTCTGAGATAATTTAACTCGTAAAAAAATCCCTACCGCAACCCAAATTATAAAAAATCATAAGTTCCACAGAAGACGACTTTAAGTGTTGAAATATTTTACCAGTAATAGCTGAACATCAAAGCTAACACCCTGACAAAAGTGAACTTAATTTATACTGGGCGTTCAGAGAAAAAAATTAAAAACGAATTACTTTGTTTTCCAAATGGCACCTATCATATTTTATATTTTCATTCGATTCCTTTGTTTATTCCGTTTATTCTCTTTCGATCCATATAGACATTTCCGTACTTACGTATGAACGCCACTGCGGCAAAAATTTAATGGTTAGCAAGAGTGGACAACCTAAACCTAAATTATTGATGAGTAAATATAAAATGTATGTTTACCAATAGAAGGGTTAGACCTCAAGGGTGAGGGATATGTAAATGAACACACCAACCCTCTACCCTAACCTATTGCAATACACATGGAAGTATTACGACAGTTTTCTTTTTGTATTTTTTAAAGTTCAAAACCAGTATGAAGATGTCTTAAAATACAAAAAACTGTCATATTACATCCGTGTGTATTGAAATAGGTTACGGTTCAGGATGGGTGTGTTTACATAAACAGAATGTATTCATTTTTGTACGTGAAATCCAATAAATAAATCTTGAGGTCTAACCGTTCTATTGGTAAACATACTGTAAAATAAATTTTAAAACATAACATTCTTTTTTAATATATTTAATTTGATATTGCTGATTAACAGAGTTTATATCTAAACGTTATATTTATCGTTTGAAAAGGCTGTTGGTTTCGAGTGAATGAAGTCATTGTTTAATGATTGGGTAGACCCATAGGTAATAACATAAAGACGATAAGCAGGCGGCCGGAGAATAAGAAACACATGAGTCAGTCTGTGTTGGTCCGCCTTGCGTGTGGTTGAATTGTGAGCGTATCAAAAATGATACAGAAATAATAATTAAAGATATAGCATGCTTTCACCCCTGGTGCACTGTTGCCCGGTCAATACGGCCGTGGTTCCTTCGAGTGGGGCTACTCGCAATAGGGGGTGTTGCGGGCTACTCGAATGACATGATTCTGGTGGCGGGGTAGCTTCATGTAAGTGCCCCACATCTGATCATTGAGATGCTAGTGCCAAAGGGAACTGGGCGTCTAGGGAAGCCTTACTTATTTTAGGGAGACTCTAGCTAGTTGTCGAAGAATAAAACACGTACATACAAAACTGGTAAATAATGTAATGGTTGTCTGTACAATAATGATGGTTTAGTTGAGCTAGGGGGAGGCAAGCCCCCCGGTGAGTACATTCATGCTTATTATTGGTTGTCAGTAACTGTTATCTATTTTTGGGTCTACCGGAGAATATGTTTGTCCATATTAAGTGCAGTCAAGATCTGTTGGGGAAAAGAATCCGTGAGATTAGTTATCAACGCCCTGGAGACAAAATGTATGTTTAACAATACATTTTATATTTACTCATCAATAATTTAGGTTTAGGTTGTCCACACTTGCTAACCATTAACGCGGTGGCGTTAATATGTAAGTACCGAAATTTCCTATTGTTTTATTTGAAAAATTTTGAGAATTTTGAGTTTTTACTTAAAACAGCTAATTTTAATATTTTTGTGTCTTGTACAATTAACAGCTGTCGGCGATCAATGTTAAATCGAGCGAAAAATCGTTCGTTCGATTTATTTTTGTTAGGAAAATATTCGAGAAAAATGTTTTTAATAAATACTTCAATTGAAGTTTTCGTTTTTGGTTATTTTTGTAACATAAATTAATCGAAACGTCGACTTTTAGCTTAATTTTGTAATGATAGTCAGTTGTCCAAGTAGTGATGAGCGAGACCAAGACCAAGACCATAGTTATCTTGGTCTTGGTTTTGGTTTCGATTATTGTCCCTTGGCATTGGTCTTGCATTATAAGTTTTAGTCTTGATCTTGGTCTTGCATAAATATGTCTTGGTCTTTCAGAATCGAGTCTTTGTATTGGTTTTGAAAAAATAATGTCAGTCTTGGTCAATTGAGCCTTGATTTTGATCTTGCATCAACACTGTTTCGGACTTTTAAGTTTCTCTAAATTCTCTAGGGGGTTCATTGATTATTTTCAACAATAAGTTTGGTAAAAGTCTTGTTGTGAGTCTTCGTCTTGTGCAAATAGTCTTGGTCTTGCAGAGTTGGGTCATGGTATTAGTCTTGTTGAAGTGATACTTTGGTCTTTGCAAGACCAAGACCGCAAGGCGGAGACTAATTTTGCTCATCACTATGTCCAAAGCACACCTTTGCATGCAAGAATTATTAAAAATAGCTGTTTTAAGTAAAAATTCAAAAATTTTCAAATACAATGTGACGGAAACTATCTCAGTGGATCGAAATATAAAAAATATAGACCATGTGTCGTAAGTGCTATATAATTTCTTTCAAAATTTTTATATCACTAGTTTTCCATAAACGTCTAATACTTAGGCCATCCTGTATGTATAATTGATGAACTATAGATCTGATGGCAAAATTTTCTGAATCCCTGGTGCTTTTACTAGAATACTTTTTGCTTTTTGATATCCGTATTTTTTGTTCTGAAATGTATGTGAAATAAAACTGAGCATGAATGTATAAAATAACATTAAGTAAATGAAAATTCATTTTCTGTTGCTGATTTATGTATTTACCTAAATGGTTGCACACATATAAATTATGGATAGTTAGGTATTAGATAATTTGTTACGTAGGTAGGCAGGTTTGTTTATGTGGATACATTTCTCCTTTATAAATATTCATGTAGTTGTTAAATGTGGATAAGTGTCTACATAGTATAAATAGACTTATGTCGAAATTGATAAACGGTAAATTATCATAGTTTTATAGTTATGTATCACGAGAATTATCAGTAATTACTAATTACAGCATTTTTCTTTCTTAAATCATACATTCTCGAGAATTGCGTGACGTAAGAGCAGAGTGGCGCAGTGGAAGCGTGCTGGGCCCATAACCCAGAGGTCCGTGGATCGAAACCACGCTCTGCTAAGTTTCTTTTTTTTTGTATCTTTTGCTTGGTACTAGTTAATGACTTTCATTCATTACTTACAATCAGAATTACACATAGATTGTTATTTAAACGTTGACTTACCATAGTAACGTCAAGGAAAAATAGGTGCGATAATAATTTTTCACAGACCTCATTTTTCGTAGTTGTTTAAGTTTAACATTGAAGTACAGAAAAACGGTGTAGGTACTACTACCGTTATAAAGACATCGAAGGGACAACTCACTTTTGGTCGTAATAACCGATGATGTTTTCGAGGTACAAAATAATTTTTTACTGAATGTGTAAGGTACATATAAATCCATAGATATTACATAATAGGATTAATATATTCATGTATGAAATATGTTTTGGTGCGTATTGTATACATTTAAGTATAAAAAACTAACTGAAGAGATATGAGAAAGTTGGCTTTGATTATTTATTAGATATAATTCTCCCTCATTTTGGCTACGACATGCTTTTTATATCGGTATCGCGAAAAAATGTGATCATTATAGAGCGGACAAGATTAGTTTTTTCACTGGAATTAATTTGCTGTAGTAGCAGAGATGTGCGCGGTGTAATACAAAAAATTACAATTTTATGTGTTGTGTTGGTCTGCAATTTGAAATACGATTACTCCGAATATTTCATTTTTCTTATAACTGCTTACAACTCACCGTTCGCCCTTTTTTAACAAGAACGTTAAGCCTTTTGTTACATTTTTGAAGTGAACAATTTTTGCGCCCATCTTCATACTGACTATACTAAACCTGAGTGCCTATTGGTCGAAGGTTGATTTCAATGAATGATACAACCGTCAAATCAGGTCCATAGGCAGCGCATGGGGCATTTGCAAGGGTATCGTGGTTGAGGAAAATACCCAATATATTTGCGGTAAGCGGTTTCTACTACATCACCATAGGACCATATCCACTATTTTAGTAGTTCAATACGTGTTTTATGTACTCGCGGCATTTTTACAACACAATTGATTCGCTATCGATTGATTTGCTTTTTCAACATTTTGTAAAATGTTCACTACCTGCTCGGATTGTACATTGCAATTTTTTCACCTGTCAGAATTTTCGGAATAAGTCGAGACATTGTTAGCACGCCACTGACAAGCGGCGGCGAATTCTGTGTATGCATCGTTATCAATGAATTTCTTGATAAAAAACTAATCTTGTCCGTTCTCTAGTAATAATTGATTCTGTACGATTGATAATAATAATTCCTTAGACTAAGAAAAAGGGGACGCATAATCGTCGACTGCAAATTGTTACGCGATGGACCCAGCAGTTATCGCTCAGTAGCGAAACATATATTTTTAAGAGGGAATTAGTTTTGTTACCATTATTCATACAATTATAATTCCATACAGAGTATCAATTGTTTATTTGATAAAGTAAACAATTATTAAGAACTGTTGTTTACCGTTATACGTTACTAAGAAAAATATTACACATGTTCAATGAAATCAAATGCAAAGAATTATTTTATTAACGTTAATTAACATCATGTGGCGGAACTAATTTTAAGAAGAATTAATTAGTTTTACTTTCTTTTAGATTTTTATAACTAAAAGTAACGCCACCTATGGTAATATTGTGTTAAAAGCATGCTTTGTTTCTTACTCTATCAGTAAAACATTCCAACAAAAAAAATATCACGCATGATTCTTGTACGTAAATCATAACATATTTTAAGTAGTATGTAAACAATAAACAAATTAATCGCGATTTACTTTGCTTAACCTTACTACGTAAAATTCTTTTTACCTGTGGAATGTGATTCCTAGTTCATTACTTTCACTGCGGCTTTTACAGCCGTAAGAAGAACAAATCGGCATTGTTTTAAACAAAAATACACTAAAACCTAAGTACAGCATTCAATAATATTCACTTTTAATGATCGACACCAACGCACTGTCTGCCACCGTTTCATGGAGCCAGTACAAAATAAAGTAACAATGTTCGACGTACAGTCGGCTTACGAGTTACGTGTCCCCTCTCTTTCCTAGTCTAAGAATAATTTGTAATAAATATGTCAATAATGGTTCATGATTTCCTATCTTTAATAAAATAATTCACGTACAAATGCATACATTTGTATATTAAAATAATAGGTATTGTAAATGGTATTAGGTATACATTTTTTATATTTGAAGTACGTCGATTACTCTTGTTATCAATATCAAACACAGTAACGTAAATGTTACTTGAAGTGTTTTTCTATTGTCTTATCAATCGACAACAATATTCTACACACTGCCACTGATGGATGATATTGATTTTGATTGTTTGTACGGTGTTATACACGCATGCAATTACATGTATAAATGCACGACTGATTGTTTCTTGTCTTTTGTTTCAGTTTTTATCCTCGTTTTTTCAAGAGTTGATCAAGGAGCCCACGTCGTCATCGGCGAACGGTGACGCGCCGTAGGGCAACACTTACACGGTAGGCAATGTAACAATAAACATACGTACCTACATATATGATACCTAGCGTGCTATGATTTTATGTACAGTATCTATTCCGATCCGATCGAAGTCGCTTAGGCGATAGGCGTACATTGCATTCAACGCTCGTGTTTATTATTTATTTGCGTGTACCTGTAAATATATTAATTACGCCTTTGTCGAGTTTTTCGGGTATTTTTTTTCAATTTAAAAAGTGGTGTTTTCCTACTTATTGTTCGTGATCTATTTTTGAAATATTTTTACGCGTGGTGCGTGATCCAGGTGGCTGAGGTCTAAGGAACAGGGTGCAAGGAACTTGTGCGATTTCGTTCCCGAGATTATCTAATATTTCTGTTGTGGCGACCGCTTTATTTCTAGCGGTCGGTCACATTGGATCTATTTCAAGAATTCGGCATTGGTTTGTTTTTCTTCTCTCTCAATTTCTAGTACCTAGGTATTTTGTGTGAAATATTTTCGACTTACCTACGATTAGTTCTATAAACGTTCGGATATCTGGTTGATTTGTTCAGAAAGGTCAAAGGTAAATTTTTGGAGCGATTTTTGTTTGGAGCCCCAATTCAAAATTATTACCGCATAAGTTTACTTCATGTTTTTTTTTGTAAAAAAAGATCTGGCTTAAAAAACTACGTCTTACACATTATAATACGTCGTATTGTTCTGGTATTTTATGGTCAGCAACTGTCAGTAGCCTTCCTCTTTAGGAGCCAGTTAATATGGCTGTCTCAGTTGGTCGTGTTAGCAATAAAATCGCCCCAGTTGGTAGTGTTTTAATGAGGGTCGGTTCGTTTTGCATGTACCCTTTTGTACATTAGCTTACCCCCTTCCGATTTTTTTAAAAAAAGAGTATGTCGTAGAGTTCCTCATGCTGATAAAGAATATATGTAGATACATATATGTTGGGCGCAGAAACCACCTCTTCATGGTGTTTTTGAACTTCTTCATTTCGTGTATTTGTCTTTTATGTCTATTGTAAAACGCGATTAGTACCTAGTAGTGGTTTGTTGATTTATTCGAATATTTAGATCGTATAGTGTTTATTGTTGTAGATTAGATACGGAATAAATTGTAGTCTTTATCTATAGGTGATACATGATACTGCTTGTTTGTTTAAACTTTGAAAGCGGTTATTGTCAGAGTGTTACGAATACAAATGTTGGGAAAAGGTGAGGGGTATGTAAATGTGAACACACTCATCCTAAACCGTAACCTATTGTAATACACACGGTAGTATTACGACAGTTTTTTTTATATTTTATGACATCATACTGGTTTTGACCTTCAAAAAAAAAAAAAAAACTGTCGTAATACTTCCGTGTGTATTGCAGTAGGTTACGGTGTCTTTATATTTACATACCCCTCACCCTTTCCCAACATATGTATTCTTAACACACTAAGAATAACCGCTTTCAAAGTTTAAACAAACAAACAGTATCATGCATCACCTATAGATAAAGACCATAAATTATTCCGTATCTAATCTATAACAATAAACACTACACGATCTAAATATTCGAATAAATTAACAAACTACTACAACTAATCGCGTTTTACAATAGACATGGAAGACAAACACACGAAATGAAGAAGCTCAAAAACACCATGAAGGGGTGGTTTCCGCGCCCAACATATTGTTATGATATGAGATGTGGGGCTAATTAAATATGTTATGATATGATTTGGATGGTATACAAAACAATTTTTTTAAATAAAATTTTAATTTAATTTACTGAATTCATGAGCATGAAAATTCTCAAGAAGAAAATCACTTTTAATTAGGTCTCTAAAATAGTCTAAATTACTGTTAAAAGTTCTATATATTGTTATGATATGAGTTGGGGGGCAAATAAAATATGTTATGATATTTTGGATGATAAACAAAACAATTCTTTAAATAAAATTTTAATTTAATTTACTGCATTCAAAGAGCATGAAAATTCTCAACTCGGAGTAAGTTCCAAAAATATATAAAAATTACAAATACCTTTAAAACTAAATTAAATTCAAAAATTCTACTATATAACTAAATCTAATTAGAACTATAAACAATTTTTTTAAAATATGAAAATTTTAAATTAATAAAGTCAAAAGTTTTTCTATTAAATTATTTAGACATATTGTTCTCACACTGTCACGATGTCAATTGAAAAATCAGCTTTCATCAAAACTCCAACTCCACATCCAGATTAGTTTTTCTATTTTCCCATTTGTAGTGGCTCTTCATCTTAATCTTCTTCTTGTACTTATTCTTCTTCTGGTATGGTTCTATCAATGCTGCCTTTTAAATAATCTCGAACTTTCTATAAACTGTGGTTCTCTTCATAATATTACTTATCACTTCATCACTTTAAATATTTTCAATTGAAATTAATAATGTACTTTTGGTTTAATTTATTATTTTTTTAAATTTCTAAATTTCTGTTCTCAATAATTTTTTTAAGTCTCAACCCTTAGTAACCATAACAAATTCTCTAGTGTCTTGATCCATCAAATAAAATTTAATTTTCTTTTTTAAAAGCAATCAAGATTGATATAATGATTTTGAAATGCATCAGTCATTTCAAAACATTTTAAAATTAAATTTTCTTTGTTACAATTTTAAACTATAAATAAACAATTATAATACATAACTAATAATAATAATACATTTATTCTTTAAAATATTTTTTTTAAATATTTTAGAACTTTGTTTCAATTTCTAAATTTGTTAATATTTTTAAAATTGTATTGTGACCATCCCCATATCATGACAATATATATTCTTGTCTACGACATACTTTTTTTTTCAAGAAAATCGAAAAGGGGTAAGCTAATGTACATAATTACATTTATGCATGGGGCAATAATTATCCGCCATATATTTCCCTAATATAATTAAATAACCCGAGAATTGAAATTTATACAGGGTGGTTCTGATATAAATACGGATTTTTGGAGGGTGTCAACTAGATGCAATATGTAATCGAATGGTCACTACAGCAGCGCGGTGAAGAAACAAAAAAAATTTCAAAATTTTTGAAAAACATCTTAACATGAATTAATTTGAATACGGTCCGGTGCGTTTTCGCTTTGACTTAAGCAACACATTTGGCAACTGTCACAAAATTCTGATGAACTAAACGCCATTTTCGAACACACTTGTTTACGTTACAGTAACCGAGTAACCTCATTCACCGTCAGCTGATTGAAGACAGCGTTGCCACTACACACGACCAGGTCAATCGAGGACACGTTTTACACAGGACCGTACTCGGTTTTGCCTGTATTTTCACATACGTTTTTCTCGAAAACGGTAAACTTTAGGACCTGCGAAGTTTTGCTTAATTTTCTTATTTTCTACTGCCCTATCACCTCCTTAAATATCCGCAGTTATATCAGTAACACCCTGTATTATTAGAAAAAGCTCTCTTTATTAGCATTTTTCCAGCTTTTGTTTTCTATTATCTACGTATCCTACAAATGAAGGCGCAGTTGTTTTGGTGATAAATTTTAGAACAAGGTGTTACCTACCTACTTTTTTTTTCACTAAATCGTATTTGCATTAAAAATTTTCTATTGTATTGTTTATTGACAAATTATAATTTTTGATATCTACACAAACCTTCATATTTGCTTAACATCAATAAATTCTGGGAAGGGCAAAAAATGTGTATGTGTATTCGAATTTTGCATTATAACTGAAATCTTACGAAATAAATATTATGAAGTTTTAGATTCAAGATTTTAGTTAATTATTTTGGTCATCTTTTTTTGTAAAAAGTATTATTGGGTCTGAGATTTTTCCAATAAATTATTTTAAATGAAATTTATTAAAAATATTGCAGTTTAATTTTAGAAAGTGATGAAAAAGATAAACATTTATATACTGAAATAGCACATTATCAGATTATGGTTATGAAGTTATGATTGAATGTACCTACGTGCAACTGTTACTCGATAAAGCAAAAGACAGAAGAAAAAATAGCTGATAAATATCTGATAAATTAATTCATTGCAATCAAAAATATTTAATTTTAATTTTAAAGTACCTAATACCTGTAGTGTGCATGAAGACGTTTATACGGAAAATCCCTCACTTGACGTTTATCTTTATACCTACCTACCTGACTTATTGTTAGATACCTAAGTCATTAATTGTAATTAATGTTTGTAGTTTTATAGTATTTTGCTAAATAGATTTCTAAATTTTCAAATGTGTCTTGTATTTGTCTTCAATGTGTATGTGTTCTAACGCGATAATGACATCATTAGTACTTGTATTGTTATACCTATTTAATTAATCTTGCGACCACGTACTGCTTATGTTAAGATGAAATTAAGGAACGAGTAATTGTTCATATTTATAGTATTAGCGTACTAGGTTACATGGTGTAGGCGTGGACGTATGAAATTACACGAACACACACCTACTACCGCATAACCTATGGTTCGTTATCTTATCTAAAAATAACAAATACAACATGCACCCAATATTAAAATAAATCAACAACACAAATACTAATGATGCCATTATCGCGTTGGTGCACATGCACATTGAAGACAAGTAGGTACAAGAAATTATTGAAAATTTAGTAGCTCAAAGACGAGTAGGTAAACGCTGTGTAATTTTTGTCTCTAATTTTCGTGTCACAATCTTTGTAACTGATGTATTTTTTTTGTTTCTTCCAGAATTTATGAAGAAAATCTGCAACACCAAGAAGACTGAATATACATAATTAAATAAGTGGCGTATTCTATACAGAAATATACCGAGAGTTAGTAACAAATTTGTAACATTGCGTTGTAACAAAATGTTAGTTTTATATGCTGACGAATATTAGTTATTAGAAGAAAAAAGTAATTGCGAGAAATACATACCAATATTACATCAGAAAGTATAAAACAAAAAGGAGTTAGGAAGTAATAAAATAGAGAAAGAACATTTGGACTTCTGCCATTGATAAATCGATTGATTTATTTGAATACATTCCATATTGGAATAAAAACGAAATTAAGTAAATAATTGTGCATAAGCCAAGAAGAAAGCCTTCCAAATTAAAGGAATTTCGTCATTCGGAGTGGATAATTAGTGACCGCTAGTTATTTTCTTCGCGAGTTGTTGTGTTTGTCCGTTATTTTTTTTTTTTCGGTTGTGATAAACGATTAAAGTGTGCGATAGTCAGTCAGTCAGTCACCGAGTCAATAAGTGCGACCGACTGCCGATTCATCTCTCCATCGGTAGTTTGTTTGGCGAGTGTCCAAGAAGGCGCTTGGCGATCGTTGCCAAATTTTCGGTCGAAACGGCACCGGTGCCGGCGTTCGACTTCTCCTCCTGTCCGCGTCGACAAAATCCCGTTGCCGTAGTGGGCGCAACAGTGGCCGCGTATATGCGCATCTGCTTCGGCCCGTTTTGCTTTTCCTCCTCGCGGCTTCAAAACGCCGACGAGGACGGTGCCGCGGAACTCGGTGGTGGTTCCGACGGCCGTCAGCACGCGTTCGTCCAGAGACAGGTGCCTCTCGCGACTATTGTCGCCGTCAACGGGAACGCTGCCACCGTCGCGAACATGGGTTCCGCGTCCGTGCAGCAGCTACATGAACTTCTTCAGGTGAGTTAAGTCCTCTTAAAGTCCCCTATTGTCTGTTCTCTATATCTAGGTGCTATGAACTTTGCTTATATGTAATTTAAATACGTATCTATAATATATTTGCATGTGATATGCCGACAACGGTTGAACCTTAAAACTCGCTCTATGAGGGTTCTGTACGATGACTATTTCATTCACCACGTCTGGTTTTTAATTCTGACCTCTGTTTGTTTGAGGTACCTAACTAAAACGGCATCTTTCAAACTGTGAGTGGTACAGTAGACGTTTTAGGGAAATTAAGCACGTTAGAGATTTGATAATTTGGCCGTGGAGGTTAACAAAGGTGATTTTTCTAATTACTACTGGAAGTTGATGTCAACTTTGTTATTTTAAATTGAATGTTACATTTTTTACGACGAATTCGCATTACCGTTACCGTTACCGTCGTTAAAGAAGGCCAGAGTACTGATGATTTGCGACGTAATATTTTAGTATCCAGGGTTAAGCGCAACCTAGAGACCTTTTTGACAAATCACGTGTCATTTAAAATTAAATACCCACGACTTGATCTAGCGGAAACTGTTTTGGTACCACCGCGGGTCTTCGAAAATCGACGAATATATGGTCGCAAATATGACGTGTTGTTTGGGGAACTTATATAGTGGTAGTGAAGGAGTGCGATCCAGACATTTTTCGTGTGCGTTTCTTTGTTTCTAAAAAGTGTTTTATTTATTTATATTTAAAGGTAATTAATTACACTTTACAATTGTCTTTGTTTTGTTTTGCTAATTATGTTTTTCTTTGTCGAAAGAGAGAATTTTAAACTAAACATCAATGTATTTTCACAGTTTCATTTTGTCAGATATTTTTAATTTGTTCTAATATTTGTATTTTTGAACACATTTGTTTTTTTTTTGTCTTAATCAAGTCCCTGATGTGTGTCAGCATTTGATTTTTATTGTTTCATGTTTTTATAAATCATACTCTTGGTTGATCTACCAGGTACGTTCAGGAGTATGGTTGTGCCTTGTTGAATCTAATTAACATTTTCATCCGTGTGGGATATCTGTTCTGGGAGTATTCACGAAATTGTTATTTTTATGTGTTTTTGATTTTCTCTTCGGAGTTTGAATATCACAAGTGAGGCCTAGACCGAATCTCATTTTCAACTATTAGCTGAGTAGCTTCCCGTACGGTACCTCAGTGCCTTCTGGCATTGCTGGACAACTAGGTAACCAATCTCCTTCAGTTTTATGTGAAATTTTTTTTGATCCACGCATGTGTTATGTGCTGAGTGGATTTCCCTGGAGTGTGATTTTCGGTTTCATTTCAATTGTTGCTGTTTTTTTATGATGCACATTTGTGATTTGCAGAGCCGAGAACGTGGGTTTCTCTGCCATGCTCTTTCCCTACGCGAACCCTAGACTGAGCCTGGCATTCATTTTGGTTCTTTTTCCGCGAGTTTTCTTTTATTTTAATTTAATAAAGTTAGGTGATTATTCTGCTTTTTATTTGTACTTCCTCAACACTTGGCTCTCAATATACGTTAGTAATCAGTGTATTAAGAAAATATTAATTACAACGTAGGTAAGTCTGATGATCATCGTTCAACCCTGGGTAAGTTACGCTACAATATGCGGAGATTCTCGTAGGGAACTGTTTTTTTTACCTTTAAACGGTAGATAGTTGCTGTCCCGGGCTTTTTTGTAGAAAATTTAATTGTATACGAAAAGGTTTATATGTGCTTTTTTCGTATCTATCACGGTTAACGTTAAATGAAAAATAGTAGCAATTATTTGCCAACGCTAAAGATTTTCAGAAATGCTCTTCTGATCCGCGATCAAAAAAATTTTTGCACGATTAACACCTCGGCTGTAAGATTAAAACAGTTCCCTACTAGGACCCCTTTATATGACGTAGCGCGTTAGCGCTTTGGCCTTCAATAACGATGGTAACGATTAGGTGACTTTGTTAAACAATTTGTATGATCTACGATGAGCGGTTTCTGAGATAAATTAATTGATAGAATTTAATAAATGATTACTTCCACAAAATGTGACCTAATGTAGGAATTTATAATTCATAATAAGTACATAGCTGTATTTTAAACCTAACCCTTTAAAAAAATTGAACTTAATAATAATTTATACACAGGGCGTTCAGAAAAAAGCTTCAAACACGAATAACTTCTAATTTTAGACACTGAATTTGCGGTCAGAAATAGTTAAAAACATTTTAATAATGAAAATTAACTTGGGTTTCAATGAAACACAAAATACCGTTTAAACTGTTTTACTAAAATTTTAATGATACTCTTACAATCGTCTCTCGGCCATTTTCTCGGACTGGTTTCAGGTAATAACTCTTTGAGAATGGTCAAGAGACCGAAACGATTGTAAGAGTATCATTAAAATTTTAGTAAAACAGTTTAAATTGTATTTTGTGTTTCATTGAAACCCAAGTTAATTTTTATTACGAATAACTTCGTTTTTTAAATGGCATCTACCACATTTTGCTTTTTCGTTCTATTCTTTTTTTTATGCTCTTTCGATCCATATGGGTAGATAAGTACTTTCTATTGTTTTATTAAAAAAAAAATGAGTAATTTTGAATTTTTACTTAAAATAACTAATTTTATAAAAAAATCTGTAAAATAGTATGCCTTGGACAAACTTTCAAAAAATTGATTATATGTTGATGCGAATTTCAATTTTTAAAGTTTAAATACCTACGTGAAAAAGGGGTGGTTTTTCACTATAGAAAAACTATTGTTTATTTTTATCTTTTCCGTTACATTTCTTCATTGCTCTATCAGTTGTAAGCGACCACGGTGTCACCGCTGAGGGGGGCAGGGGCTGCGGTACCCGTGAACGATTGCCGACCCTCAGGGATGAAGGGAGGATTTCGACAGTGTGTTACGGAAGACGGGTTGATACGAAGCATACGAGTTAATACTTAAAGCATTATTGCGATTATACACATATTTTAAATAAAACAAATAGTTAAAGTTACGAGTTGATTTTATACAGTTTTACATTTTGTTTAGTATAATACCTAGAAATAGTAACGTTATATATTTTATAACCAGTACAATATTAGATACTAATTAAGTCAGTCCTGACCTTATAAGGTACGTTTTTGATATCGGTACTGAATAATGATACATATAAAATAAAACAAAAATCGTGGTTTGGTCTCGAAATAATTCAAATATAACTTTACATAGACGATTAGATAGGCCAAGGATGAATAGTTCTTGTGAATTGAAAGAACATTGTTTTTAACCTTTCTGTGTCTCGTATCAGAACAGGCTTACCAAGTTTAAGGTCACAAGCAATAAGTTGACGACTTTAAGCGGCCATTACCTAGTTATCTTTTTAATATCAGAATAAATTAATTTGGTCATTAAGTGATGTTAAATATTGGAACTTATAGTATATGTATATGTTATTACTTTGTCTGAAATAAAATACATATGTTATAAATTTACGTAAGTTGTTAAAAATGTTCAAAAATGATTGAGGAGGTTGAGACGAGACGCTATAAATCGAAATCAATTGAAATTTTGTTCAAATTTAATTATGAAGCCTTTAACTTTATGAAAAATAATTATTATTTGAGGACACCTTGAGTGTTAAAAACACTTGTTCGATTTCTAGATGTTTTATGGAATTTTAGGTTTTTATTTTAAATGGTGACTATACTAGTGGAATTAAGAGACAAAAATTTATTTGAAGAAAATAGCAACATTCTACTATCTAAAGCCGGTAGGTGTCTGCAACAAATTGCAAAAACAATTCAGCCGTTCACTCGACGCACGAAAGCAAAGCGGGCTCCTTATCAGATTACCAACTTAAATATCAAAAACAAACGATACACACACACGAGTACATTACAAAAATCTTTCGATATTTTAGTGAATTCGGTGACCTGTTTCTTCCTTTATCATTTTTCTGATTTTTGAGTTACCACTAATAACTTATGGGGTGTGCAGACGTATATAGACGCGCGTTACGAGGTTGAATTTGTAAACATCTTTGATTTCTTATTTCATTTCTATGCGCGCTTTCTTTAAATGATAAAGAACTGGCACAATTAAAGATACTTTTCTTTTTCTATGCTTTATTTAAAATTTAATAAGAATAACTAGGGAGTACTTTAGATGAAAAACTCGAAATTTCGGGCGCGAGCGCCTCTTGTGAATGTGTACTGTACTATACATATACGTAAAAGCACGAAATTTAAATCGATTGGAGGATGCTTATGGTTTTTATAATTTTTTCAAGTGCTGTAGTTAAAATTTGACATGTAACAACAATCAGTTTCTAAAAAAAGGTTGCTACACGCCGAATTCTAACTTTTTAAAAATAATGTCCACGAATAATAAAAAGAAATTTTAGCAACAACAATTTGAGAACCAAACATGAACAAACTAGGACTTCTACATCAAAAAGTAATTGTGACAAGTGTAGGTAAAGTTATACACAAATATAACAACTGCAAACTTTATGAATAATTGTGAAGTGAAGCATTTCAACTTACTGTAACTTGTGGACTCCAACGACTCCATTTAAGACGCGATGAAGATGAAAGTGGAGGCGATGGGGTAGTAACGAAAAGAGGGTTATTCCGTAATTGTTCTTACATTTTAAGGCGGATTTATCAAAATAAAAAACCTGCGATATTGAAAGCATTAATTACACTTCAACTTACCGTAACTTGTGGACTTTAACCACTCTAACTGATTCCAGGAAAGGCCTGATGAAGTTGAAAGTGAAGGCAATGGGGTGGTAGTAAAAGAGGTTTATTCCGTAATTCTTCTTACAGTTTAAGGATCTACATCCTTAAAAAGAAAAATAAATACCTACATACATTGAAAGCATTAATTGCATTTTAACTTACTATAACTTGTGGACTCCAACTGACTCCAGGAAAGACCTCTGAAATGGGTACTGAACTATTTGACAAGTGACAGTAGTTGACACCCCCTGATAGCAAGTGTTTCTCTAGCCGTTCGCGAATCGCAAATTCTCAGTCCAATATAATGAATCATTATTGTACAAACTTATAGACTAAACAATCTGTTAATCATAAAATAACAAGAAGCCAACAGATTACAGACACCCATATCTTCATGATTAATCCCTACACAACTTTCTTCATACATGGGGATGAAGAGTTATTAAATTAAATTCTTATAACTGAAATTAACTTAAATTAAAAAGTTCAAAGCAAAGAAAGGCTTTGAATGTTTTGCAATTTTTTAAGGTCGTGTACAGTACAATACAGTACAAAAAATAAATTATATGTTGTTCACTTTATTAAAGAAAGCCTAAGAAGCACACCGCAAAATTTTTGTAGTTGGCATTGACATACATTTCATCTCCATAGTTGTAGTTAATATTATCTAAATAAATAATTTATGTTCACTCTAAATTGATTTTGGTTTATTTCTCAAAATTTTTAAAATCTTACCGCGCACAGAAAAAAATATTTTCTTCATTTAAGCAAAATACATTCAATATAAAAAAAATGGTTGTTTTATATATACGCAAACAAGTTTTCTTTTTCATTTAAATAAATAAAAAAGTCTGGTTTAACGTAATATATTGTTACAAAAAAGATATCTTTGCTCAAGTCAAAGCCACATTACTTAAATTAACCAAACAAAAATTTTAATTGAAAAATAATTATTTTTAAGTGAAGACAATAATTTACTTGGATTAACATTATGTTATCCTTTTTGACCATAATCGCGATTATGGACCCCAAAAGCGGTAAGACGTTAAGGAAGGAACGAAGAGAAATTAAAATTACTTCTGATTCGACCGGTAATAGAACTAGTTTAACTAACCGCCAAGGGACTCTATTTAACAAGTCCAGGGTTCAAGACGAAGGCAATCAACAAGCGTCCAACGATAATACTGAAAAAGCTGGTGAGAATAAACAGATTAAAAAGGAAGTCTCGACCGTGCCAGTATCTCGAAATCCATTCCTAAATTTCTTGAGAGATTTTCGTCGGAGAAATAAAGAGAAACTGTGTAAAATGTCCCAAATGGATATAGTGCGCACTTGTGCTGCGGAGAAGTCCGTTTACGTAGAACAAGCTGCTAGGGCCCCACGATCCCGAAGAAGGCGAACCAGAAGGCGCGGAGGCAGGAGAAGGAACAGGAGTCTTTCTGCAGATTTTAGTCCACAGACTCTTCGTGGAGGTCGCAGCAGGAGCCGAAGCCGAAGAGGAAGAAAAGGAAGTAAGAGGAGAAAGGGAAGCAAAAGGAGAAGGGGGGGAAGACGTTCAGGACGTCGTTTTACTTTTTAGGGATATTCATTCGAAATTACAATGTCCGGTATTAGTCACGAAATATTTTAGTGTTTGTATATTTTACATATATGTATTTATTTTTCAGCTGTTAATCACATATTGTATGAATTAATAAAATTATTATCGTAACTGTTTTTTTTTTTTTTATAAAAACAGACTTACAACTTTCAAAGTTAACCACCCAAAAATATTAAATTTTCATCAAAAATAAATTACAAGACTAACTAGAAACAAGAGAAACAACTACTCCGAGGGCTAATACCCCTACCGGCATTGAATTACACTATTGAATCTGAAGGTACATACATGTTAAACGTAGATAAAATAATCTAAAAAGACAGGTAAATTCCTGTTACGTCTAAATAATTAAGGATTACTAATTCCAAGTGTGGGATTAGTAATCCTTAATTATTTCGACGTAACAGGAATTTACCTGTCTTTTTAAAAATAAATTATGTTCAAGACTGAAAAGAATCATTATTGTATAAACTTATAAACTAAACAATCTGTTAATCATAAAATATCGACAATCCAACAGTCTACAATTTCTTTGGTTCTTGTGCATATTGTTCTTGTTTCCTTTTTCTTTTTGCAGACGAAAGAAGAAAAAATTCGGCAACTTGAGACATTGTTACGCGCCCGCGAGGAAGAAATATTGGATTTAAAGTCGCACCTGGACAAGTTCCAGAGCGTGTTTCCATTTCATGTGAACGCGGTAAGTCCGAAGCACAAATCATTGAACAATAATGTGAGTGCGCGACCGCGAAAGCAACGAGCCGGGATCTCGGCCGAGCCGCAGACGGAAGCTTCTTTGCAACAACTTGCCAACCAGACGTTCCAAACTTACGACAAGGACGAACGGTAAGTTTTTGCTTTATATTTCTTTATTATTTTCTCCTTACTCAGGGCTATGAACAGAGAGGACGGTATAGGTTGTATAAAGTCTATCTATAAAAAAGGGTAATTATGTACAATAGCTTAGTCCGTTCCGATTTTCTTGAAAAAAAAGTATGTCATAGAGTTCGTCATGCTGATCAAGAATATATGTATATATAAGGATGCCTACAATATAATTTTAAAAAAAATTAACAAATTTAGAAAATGAAACAAGTTTCAAAATATTTAGAAAAAAGTGTATTAAAAAGAAAAATGTATTATTATTAGTTACGTTTAGTAGTTTATTAAAATTTTAAAGTAACAAATAAAATTTAATTTTAATTGATCAAAAAAAAAAATATTTTGATTTGAAATCACTGTAGCATTTC
This sequence comes from Agrilus cyanescens, assembly GCA_947389935.1. Classification (NCBI taxonomy): domain Eukaryota; kingdom Metazoa; phylum Arthropoda; class Insecta; order Coleoptera; family Buprestidae; genus Agrilus; species Agrilus cyanescens. The sequence continues at coordinate 7,084,719 of OX376713.1, read as the reverse complement.
AAAATTATAATACTAATCATGATTGCATGAATTTTAAAATTAAATTTCATTTTGAAGATCTAGTGTGGAGAACTTGTTATTATTAGATTAGACTGGATTAGACGTTTAAAAAGTATTAAGAACAGAAATTTTGAAATTAAAAGAAAATAAATTAAAATCAGAAGAACAATTGATAAAATAGAAGATATTTAGTGGTGAAGTAAACAAGTGTTAATATAAAAAAAAATTAATCAAAGTTTATCGGCAATTCAAGATTTTTAAGAAAGCAATATAAATCTAATAATACAATAACAAGAAGAAAAAGTAGTTATTAAAACAGAAGAAAAGAAAAATTAATGTGGATATGGAATAACTTCATATTTTGGTAAAAGCTGATTTTTAAATTGACATTGATTGACTTTAAAAGCAGTGAGTGAATTAAACTTGTCATCATAATTTAATTAAAACTATAGAATTTTGATAATTTAAAATTTCATTAAAACAAAAAAAAAATGTTAATACTTAGTATGTACTTAATTAGTTTTAGTTATAAAGTAGAATTTTTAGAATTTTATTTAATATAAAAAAAGAAAATTGTAAATTTTATATATGATGAAACTTACTCTGAGAAGAGAGTTATTCATGCTCTTAAATATTTAAAAAAATTAATATTTGAATTCAGTAATGTAAATTAAAATTTTAAAAAAATTGTTTTGTATCTCATCAAATCATAACATATTGTAACGAGCGTATATATGTGAGAGAGCGTATATATGTGCGAGAGCGGGCAGTGTAACGAGCGTATATGTGTGCGAGAGCGGCGACGAGATCCGACAGCAGATAAGCGGAGTTCAAAGAATGCCGCCGTCGGCCGGCGCTTTGATGACAGGAAATAGGGCCATAAATTAAACGAACACAATAGGCAGTCGAGATAATTTTAAAAGGTTTCGCGATTGTTCTGGAACTTTCGGTTTCTGTATAAATACTTGTTGACGTGGTCAGTGACAGTAGTCTACAGTTAGCTTCCGAACGAGTAATATAAATACCGAATTGTTTTATCTAGGTCTAACATGTGTGTACCTTCAGATTCAATAGTGTAATTCAATGCCGGTAGGGGTATTAGCCCTCGGAGTAGTTGTTTCTGTTGTTTCTAGTCAGTCTTGAAATTCCAGAATATTACATTAAAAAAATTAATATTTAAAAAAATGTATTATTATTTTGCGTTAAGTAGTTTATTAAAATTATATAAAGTTGTAACTAATAAAATTTAATTTTAATTATTAAAAAAAAAAAATGTTTTGAAACGACTTCAGCATTTCAAAATTGTAATACATAGGTACTAATAATCATGATTGCATAAAAGAAAAAAAAAAAATTATTTAAAAGATCCAGAAAATGGAGAATTTGTTATGATTACATTAAACATAAAAAAAATTAACAACAGAAATTTTGAAATGAAAAGCAAATAAATCAAAATTAGAAGAACATAATTAATAAAATAGAAGATATTTAAAGTCGTGAGAAGAAAATAAATATTTTAAAGAAAAATTAAAGTTTATAAAAGATTTTAAGAAAGCAATAGAATTTTAATAATACAAATGGAAGAATAAGTAGTAAAAAAAGAAGAAGTCAATTGATATAAAAGAAAAGAAAAATTAATATGTATATGGAATTACTTCATATTTTGGTAAAAGCTGTTTTTCGATTGACATTGTGACAAAGTGAGTGAATAACATAATTTAATAGAAAAACTATTGACTTTTAGTAATTTAAAATTTCATTTTAAAAAAAATTTGTTAATAGTATTTAATTAGTTTTAGTTATAGAGTAGAATTTATAGAATATTATTTAAAAAAAAAAAAGAAGTAAATTTTATATTTTGGAACTTACACTGAGAAGAGAGTTATTCATGATTTTAAATATTCAAAAATTTAATTACAGAAACCAAATAAAATCATTTAATTTTATAAAAAAAAATTGTATTGTATTCTAACAAGTCATTACATATTTTTTATTATTCCAACATATCACATTACAATATATATGTGTATTTATGTTGGGCGCGGAAACCACCCCTTCATGGTATTTTTGAGTTTCTTCATTTCGTGTATTTTTCTTCCATGTCTATTGTAAAACGCGATTAGTAGTAGTGGTTTATTGATTTATTTAATTTTATGTTCGGATCATGTTCTGTTTGCTTTTTTGTAGATTAGATAATGAATAATTTATAGTCTTTATCTATAGGTGATACATGATATTGCTTGTTTGTATTAACTCTGAAAGGTTATTCTTATTCTTTTACGAACACAGATGTTGGAAAACGGTGAGGGGTTATGTAAATGTAAACACACCCATCCTGAACCGTAACCTATTGCAATACACACGGAAGTATTACGACATTTTTTTTGTATTTTATGAGATCTTTGTTATGTATCCTATAATTTGAACTAGTCAAACAAATTTAATTTGGCGTGTGACGACGACTTATAAAGAACAGTGCAGCAACATAGAGAATTTTGCCACTGTTTTAACAAATTAGTTCTTGCCCCCGAACAATCTTCATACTGGTTTTGAGCTTCAAAAAATACAAAAAACTGTCGTAATACTTCCGTGTGTATTGCTATAGGTTACGGTTCAGGATGGGTGTGTTAACATTTACGTACCCTTCACCATTTCCCAAAATTTGTATTCGTAACACACTAAGAATAACCGCTTTCACAGTTTAAAATAACAAGCAGTATCATGTATAACCTATAGATAAAGACTGTAAATAATTCTGGATCTAATCTACAAAATAAGTAAACACTACATGATCCTAACATTCGAATAAATCAACAAACCACTTACTAATCGAGTTTTACATAGACATGGAAGACAAATACACGAAATGAAGAAACTCAATATATATATTCTTGATCAACATGACGAACTCTACAACATTCGTTTTTTCAAAAAAAAAAAAAATCGCTATTTTACAGAATTACCAACGCTAATATGTAACAATCGCACGCCACTGGCAATCAGTAGTATTTATAACATTACTCTCACTGGCCGGTTTGGGTTCGAACTCTTCCCGCATTAACCGTCTTACATTTATGCCTTTTCTGCCAAGTTATCGTGCGACAATTATTGTTTAATTTTATGCAGATAAAAAAAAAACACCCAATTTGGGTTTATATAATGTGGATTGAATAATGTCAACCGTACACGATTGTTGGTTCAAGTTATTTAATTAATAGCTGTTGAGCAGTGAACTAACTGTGCATACTAGTAGCAACTATGAGTTGTCAGCAGTGTTTTTTTTATAGACAGAGTTACGTGGCCAGCCTGCCAAAGTAACGTCTTTCCAAAGGTGTTTACACGATTGATCGTTTCAATATGCAAATACCGTTCGCAATCGCACCCACAGCTTCTTCCATACTTTATTATATTCTCGTTACGTAACGACTTGTTCCTGATATTTGTATGTACAATGCAACCTTGAAATTTGAATTTTAAAATTCTCGACCGCAATAATTAAACGTATACCTACATAAACACTTATAATTCTATTCTATTTTTTTTTTTTGCAAAGTTTCCGCTTCGTAGCCGACAAATGTACCTACAATTTCAAGAGAGCCCGAAATTATCTCGCATCGGTGGTTTTGTATAAATAACACACAACACACCTAAAACATTGAGAAAGTTACACAATTTAATTTTGAAAATAGAAAAAGTAATTTCCAATGTTTGAAATTGTTTCACCACATCGCCTGTCAACGTTTTGCCAAGTTGAGAATTCGTTTATTTAGTGCAAAATTACTAAGAGCATCTAATTTATTGTTTAAACATTTGGTGAGAAATATTTTTTTAAATGATTATTATTAATTTTGGTAATTGTGCTTCGTTTGAGGCGACATTTTTTTTTCTCGCTCATTTGACGGAATATTCTAAACACATTAAAAAAAATCCCATCAAAGATGAGCTTTTAATTTTAATTTGAAGTACCTTACTCGCTAAATGGATTTTAAATATTCTCATTTAATTAAAACAAAAATTTTTTTTAATTATTTATACCTCCGCGGAATTTCATGCTATTCAATTGACCATCGGCGGAAGTTGTAGAGGAATCTTTCCTCTTTAAAAGCTCTTGCAGCTTATATTCAATCTACGAACTACGTCGCCAATAAAAGACTATAAAGGTTGTTTTTTTTTTAATTTCATTTTCTCCCAATCTATGAAGTTTAGAGGAAAATTTATAAGTGCTTTTTTGTAGAGAATTTAATTTCTTATAAAAAATGTCCTACAAGCATAACCATAGAAGTAATAGGTTCCGAGATAATTGAGTTAATTATAAGAAAATTCTATATACTTACTTATATCAGTACGTATTTTATCGAAATTTTTGTACTTTTTTTCTGAAAATACATTTAAGAAAAAGAGTTATTGTATTTTGTGGAGCACGTAATTTATTAAATTTAAATTACTTTTTTTAATTTTCGTTCTTGGAAAAAAATAAAAAAACATTTTGAGCAAAAATTTTTTTGTCAACGTAAGTAGTTCATATATTTTATACGAGTATAAGCTGTAAGAGCTTTTAAAGAGGAAGTATTATTTAAACGAGAAAATTTCAAATTCATCTAACGATACCTACTTAAAATTAAAATTAAGAGCCCCTCTTTAGTGGGAATTTTTTTGTGTGTTCGAAGCAATATTACGTCAATGTACTGGAAGCCACCCCTTCACATAGTTTTTCTCTTTGAAGATTAAAATTCGTAACAACATATCGGTTTTTCTGAAAATTGAGAGCTTTGAGCGGGAGACAGAAGATGTAGGTTGTATTGGGGGTAGGGACGGTGATAGTGGTCGGTTTTGGGGGTGTATTACTATTCAACCTCAGCCCCTACAACCACCTCCGTTTTCTTGTCTTCCCCTCAAAGCTCTAAATTTTTAATTATGTTACGAATTTTAATCTCCAAGGTTGAAAACTAGTATTTAAAGTGGTGGACACCCGGAAGTGGCGGATTATTTTTCCTTCCTAATCCTCTTGATACAGATATCAAATACCGATGATTAGGTACCTATCTATTGAAAATTTCAAACTTTAATTTATTGTTTGATTTGCGTAAACCTGTAGCTTTCTAATAGCGAAAGAAGATATTCAAACTTTCACCACTTAAACATTAATTCACAATTTTTTTATGAATGTTTTCTCTAATTTTTGACTTTAAATAGGTATATAGGCTGATATGAATTGCTAATAAAGTTGAGTTTTAATTGTTTATTTACACCACCGAAAATACGAACACCGAACAAATATATACACAATCTAATACTATACAATAAAACTAACAGATATATATATATACAGGTGAATTAAGTACAGAGAGAAAAAAAAATGGAACTTGAAAGAAAAAAATTATATGAATATATATACAATATGAGCTAAGGTGGCTAGAGCTCTCTCTTCCTTGCCGTGGGTCGGTGGAATATCAGAGGTAGCCGATAGCGTTACTAGAAAGGCACAAAGGGTCGAAGGTGGTAAGATCTCTCTCTTCCTTGCCGTGGGTCGGTGGAATATCAGAGATGCTAGTACTGGGCGAGTTTCGGCTATTTATACAAATCCCAGTACTAAGCAAGGGTTGGGAAAAAAGAGGGGTTGGAAGTGGGGTAGTGAGAGAAGGGCAAAATTAACAAAAAAAACGATTTTGTTTTTAAAGTTAATTTCGCGGTGAAAATTGAAAAAGTAGATAGCGGCAAAGGACAGAGCAGGCATGAAAACGTAGGGTTAGAAAAAAGAACCGTAGTTTTAAGGTAAAAACTAACAGAATTAGGAAATAAAACAAAAATAGTGAAGAAGAGAATAAGAACAGAATAGTTAGAGAGAATACTACAACCAATACGAGCGAGAAAAAAAAGAAAAATAAAGGAAGAAATTATTGAGAAAAAAAAAATTAAAATAAATACGTGAAAAATTAAAATAGATAGAAGATAGTGGTGTGTACGAGTTTGGTTGTCGCAAGTAGTAGGAACCGGTATTTGGACGAGGTAAATTAGGGGTGGTGACGTCAGGAAAAAACCCACGGCTAGTTGTCGATCTTCCTAGAATGGATCGGTGTTGGTGTTTACCGAATAATATTTCGATACAATGCCATTTTCTTTTCGGACTGAGAAGATCTGTCAAAGGGGCCGAGACGTCAGCAAATCGGGGTAGGTACTCGCGAAGCCAGTTGCACAACCCTAAAAATTTTTTTAGCTCCTTTCGTGTTGTTGGCGGGGACGTTTCGCAGATCCTACCAAGGTGACTGGGAAGAGGAGAGTTTCCTTCTTCGGAGATCAAATGTCCTAAGTATATTAGTGTTCTTGAACCGAAAACACATTTTTCAGGAGCGCAAGCGAGACCGTGATGTTGTAGCCTCTCGAACACACGACGCAGAAATTTTTCAATTTTCTTTACATCTTTAAAATATTTTTTCGACACTTTCAGCACTTATGCCTAATTTTTTTTTATCACAAATTCCATACTTTTCTATTCTATTAATTTATGAACGTAATAGAAGTTAGAAAATCGTCTTAGTTCACATTTTTTATTTTATTTTTTTATTTCAATACTCCTCAAGGCATAATCGTGGACCCAAATCTGTTACTATCTCCTGGTCCAATACTTTTTCCTTTTCTAAACAAAACTAATTTATTTGAACAACCCTGACGATGTACTCAACTAAATCAACGCTATGAAAAGTCAAAAGTGCCTATCATAAAATTTGCAAATATCGAATTTTGAATGTAACTAATCTAATCAGTAGAAATACATGCGGTTAAGGGCAAATATTTTGTCCTAGAATTCTTTTACAATCAAAATATGTTCAAACCTTAACACTGCCCTAGAGACTTGTTATCGCAAAGCGGCAAAACGTTTGACAGATAATGCAGAAGTCAATTAATTACCTGCTAGTAATTTTTGAAATGCATTTTCGTACAGTTGCTCAACAGTCAGCATTCTGGTCGCGATTTCGAACCCATTAGTTCCTGTCTTAAAACTTGGAACTTTTACCTCTACCCTTCCCCCACTAATCCCACAGAGTAGGGGATGGAAGATTAGTTTAGTTAGGTTAGGTTAGGTTAGAGTGTGTAGAGTTAGAAGCTTGGCTCTACGTGAGATCTGATAACTTTTTGTCTCGTCTTGGTAGCATTTTACATGACAATGTTTCGGTAATTGGAAAAGGTTAAGGTACGGGGGGTGGGGTATGTAAATGTATACACACCCACCCTCTACCATAACCTATTGCAAGACACACGGAAGTATTATGACAGTTGAAGCTCAAAACCAGTATAAAGATATCAAAAATCTGTCGTAATAATACTTCCTTGTGTCTTGCGATAGGTTATGGTAGAGGATAGGTTTGTTTACATTTACATACCCCACATCCCGTACCCTAAGCTTTCCCAACATTTTTATTCGTAAAAGACTAAGAATAAATCTTTTAAAGTTAAAACAAACAAGCAGTACCTACTATGTATTATTTGTTTCTAATTTAGTAGCGTGTTAATTACGAATTGAGTTTCTATTTATACGTGCCGTTCTATTTTGATATCATTTATAATCATTAATATACCAATAAGACTATTTCTAGGACATTTTTTCGCCTTTGAACGTAACATTCGAATCGAGAGTGAAGCAACGTCTAATTCCATATAAGGAAACAAAATAGACATGTCGTTATTCGTAGTGAAGCCAATTAAATTAAACACTACATACCGATGTACCTATTTAAAGTAAATAGATCAATAGTAGCGACATTCACATTCTAATTTCATCGATTCATGTTTATTTCATGTGTCATTCATTATGAGGCACGTTCTAATTAATCGGTTTATTTTTCAACAGATCATTTGCGGAAAAAATTGTTGTTTGTCATTTGTAACGAAAACACGTACGCTTATGTTGCGAAAGATTTGCGCAAATAAGGAAATTTTAATTGTTTGCCGATATACCTATACCCACCGATCGAAACGTTTACTTTTGACACGTTGGATAATAACGTCATCACAGAAAAGTAAATAACAGGAGCGGAGTCTTTGAGCGGAGTACAAACTAAAAAAAAAAATGACAATGAATACATATTATGTACTTATATGAATTCGATTTGCTAGAAAATGGTTCCTTGTCAGATATCGCATTTAAATATTCGAAGGACAAAATATGTGTGTATTTTTCACAGCAGTTGAAAATTAAAATAGGTAGGTACCTAATTATTAACACACACGAAGAAAAAATCATAGAAAAAATAAGTGTTGTTGGGGGTGGTGTTACATAAATTCCCCAATTAATCCACTCGCAATCATTTGGTAAAATTAGGTTAGGCTACAAACGAGGTGAGAATTTCGACAAAAGAATTTAATTTTGTTTTTAGGATTCAGTGAGATAGGTATATTAAAATTTTTCAACCGAGACTTGAATTCGGTCAGATGTAGGATGGTCGAAGGGCTGTATTATTTAACCGACAGCCAATTACGTACAACTTTCCTACCTGTATGCCGATACCTGCATATTTCTTAGGCGTATTTGAAGAAAATAGCTGGTGTGTTTGCCCCTTCCAACATTGTACCCACCTTCTTAGGACGGGGTTTGCTGGTGCGCATCTAGTCGCTAAGTCTCAGTTGAAAAATTTCATACAATTTACATAAAAGCCACTCAAATAATATACTTACCCATTGCATAAAAAGAATTGAAACCACAACATTGTACCAAGTCCTATTTGGGAACGAAATGATATCTACAGAATAAAATAAATAGATATTTTAATTAAAAAATTTTTTTTCAGGAATCAAATTTGATAGGATTTGGCTTAATTTTTTGTGTTCACGTAAGATGAAATAATTAATAACTATTAATCAAAGTTGCTTTTAAATTCCCTAAAAATTGAGCCAAGTCCTATCAAATTTGACTCCTGGAATTTTTTTTTATTAAAAACATGTCTGTTTTGTGCAGATTTCATTAATTTTTTTTCCCTAAAAATTGTAGAAATAATAAATACGTACATATACTTAATTTCTGACCCACGGTCAGGTTTAAAGTTTATTATCTTACCGATGCAGCAATAAGAAAATGAAATTTATGCAATATTTATTTAAACAAAGATAAGTTACTTCAAATAAACGTTAAAAATGACAGGCAAGGCTTTTGATAATCGTAAACACATTACAACTGTAGTACCTCTATACATATCCTCACAATTTTACAAATATTAATTTTTAGTTTTTTAAAAAAACAAAAGTCAGTCTGTCACGCAAGAAAGAAGGCTATAATAAAGGAAGCTAAATGAGAAAGAGTGAGATAACTTTGACTCGCAAGACAGGGCAGTATACGGAGCTACATGAAAAAAGTGAGAGAGAAAATCGGCTTGTTATTTTGAAGTAACAGAAATATCGCTTCTAGGGGCGTGGCCAAAGCCGTAACTTTATTAATATGTAATACAAAAATCTAATTTTTTACACCAAATGAAAGGTTATTATCGATATTCATTACCTATAAAGGATAAACCAACAATATGCAGTAATTAGCGAGATATTTGCATCTAAAGATTCCCTGATGACGTTACACAATGTTTTTCCTGTATATAGTACTTGTAGACTCGGCGAACGTGCCTAAGAGAGCGCGATATAGTAGAGATAGAGAAAGAGAATGAACTTGGCGCCGAGTATCTACCAGATACTTAGACTAGATCTATGACAGTGTCTTTGAATGATTTTAACTCACAATTTATATTATGGTGAATTGTAACACAACATTCAGATTGAAGCGTCTAAGTTGTTTGATATTTGATGCTGATTCACAGATATTGCTAAATGGGCTTGACATGACGATATGTTGTTGATAATTGATAGACAGATACAGATACCTACTCATTTTGATAGGTAGCGACTATAGTTAGACAGTTGATCGGATACTTGATATTAATAGTTTGATTGTAACATTTACCGATATCACTATACTGGTTTTGATGGATTTATAGATTTTGATAGATAGATCTATACATATATTCCGATACCTCATTTGAAAGATTAGTTTGATATGTGACCGGATACCGACTTAAAAAAATAGGTAAATTTAAAGTTAGTTATTAACTGACAAAGGATGAAGGCGTGGTCAAGATAAGTGGAGAGAAAGTTGATAAAGTTGAGGAAACTGATCAGAATAGTTACAAAATCCTGGGGAAAAATAGGTAGGGGTCTAAAAAGGTGAAAACCACAAAGGGGAAAGTCCCTTCATATTGTGTCCTATGTCCATGCTAGAACAAAATATGTTCTCGGCCAGTATTCCGTCGAAACCACCAGACACGGATCGCGATTTCGAGCTGGTTGGCTCTCATCAGCGTGTCGCAGGTGATTCCGACAGAATACCGACCGACCAAAGTCTCTTCTTACTAGAAGTGGATTTAATAAAGACCAAAGATGTCACTAGAGCTCCATCTATGGTAAATGCTATTTAATAACAGGTACTGTAATATACCTTTTTCATTAAGGCAATGCTTGTTGAATTAGACCTCCGCACAGCTACAACTGCGACACGCTGATGAGAGCCAACCAGCTCGAAATCGCGATCCGTGTCTGGTGGTTTCGACGGAATACTGGCCGAGAACATATTTCGTTCCATGCTAGGTTTAAAAAAAATGTTTTCGAATTCGTTGATTGGAACCATGTATCCGCGAATGCCTAAGAGTGTCCCATGAATGAATTAGAAATGAATGTAATAAATTCAGAACCAACAAAATTTGTCGACCTCTAAAATGATAGTATAATATCATCAGATCATTACTGCTATTGAAACTATTAAGATTTTAATTATTTTTTTTGTGAAAATTATTAGTTGTAGAACAACAGCCACCAAAAATGATGCCGATCACAGACTAATTTCTAATTATTTGTACTGTAACCGTAGTTAATGAATGCATCAATAAAAGAACGCTTGTCATATGTAATTGTTTCCAAGAGGCAGCCATAATATGTTCGGCCTATTTTTATGCCGTTTGATTTTAGAACAGACAATCGTACGGCTAAACGACAGCTAAAAATATAATGTAACGTCAAGGCGAAAATACAAACTATATTATAGGCCTTAATAAATTCACGTTTAATTATTGTAGTTTGTCTCATCGTCAAGGAAAATTAAACGCAGAATTTAGCACGAAAAATAACAAATTGTAACGAAAACACCGGCTGCTTTTATTTATACAGAGTGGTCTGTTAAGAGTGTGCATAGATGTGAAAATAATTAACATGTGGTGTTTATTTTTGGCGCCGAAAGTTAACGAATTTAGAAAGTAGGTACAGGGTGGGCCAAAGTTCATTGGTGCAAATCGCATCTGCGTTTCGTTATCTGTAACCGTTTCAGAGATACAGGGTGTTTTCGGAAAACGTACGTTTTCGAAAAGCCTCTGCAACTTTTTTCCTGGTGAAATTTTTTTTATTTCTGTAAAAACATTCTCAAAGCACTTTTCTGCTAGGTGAATTGTTGTAAAGTGAATAGCTGTAAACAACACGAACAGTAATTTTTTAAATGGAACACCCTGTATATTATAACACGTTTTAATAGTGCTCAAAATTAACAATTTACTTTACAACAATTCACTTAACACCGTTGAATTCTACGTAAAAAAGTGCTTTGGGAATGTTTTTGTAGAAATAAATAATTTTCGCCAGGAAAAAAGTTATACCTAGAGGGTTTTCGAAAAACGTACATTTCCCAAAAACACCCTGTATCTCTGAAACGGTGGCAGATAACGAGACACGGTTTGCACCAATTAACTTGTCATTAAAATTGAGCTTCAGACACCGACATCGGTTTTTGTCTATCTCCGCTCTAACGTATACATTGCCTTTAAAGGTGCCCAATTTGGCCCACCCTGTACAAAGCATGCTTTCGTCTTTAGATGTTTTCAAAACTACCCTCCTTTTAGGGTTAAACAAATGACGTGTTCATCATTGGTAAATTACTGAATTTTTTTTTTCAATAGAACACCCTGTATTTTTTTTTCTGTTATACCTTCAAAATTTAAACAAAAGAGATTATACTTAATTTTCTCTTAGAATGAAAATTGATGGGATTATGGAGTCAAAACTGAATCAATTTAATGAAATTTACAAACGGTTTACAAATTAATTTATTCTTCTTTATCTTAAGGAAACTACTATTTAAGCGACTGTATATTTTACCCAAAAGTCTGCCTTAAATTTTTATTGATACATATCATCCCCTGTATATAGGTACCTATTACTAAATAATAATTTATTAGTATTATTATTATTATTATGCTTGCTATTATTATAACTGTCTCAAGATTCTGACCGAATACAAATTATTTACGTGCGTTTTTTTCGGTAGATACGTGATAGACCTCACGTTGAACTTTTTTTTAATTTCTGCACAACTACAATTGTCTACGTATCCATAGAAAAGTAGTTTTCGTCAACGCGCCTAATTTGTCTGTGGTGTATCTGATTGTGCGTATAAGTAGTCATCGGGATGAGAATTAAAATGACGTTATATTTTGTTAATTATATTTTTTGCACGTCTTATGATTATCAATGTCTGCCTTACATTATATAAAAGGTAAACCTGACACCAGTTCGGGGTTGTCGTATGATGAAATATTTCTTATTATATGGTAATGATATACATAATTTAAGACGCTCATGTTTATATTTCTATGAGTCATTCTTTTGTACGAGAAATATTAATTTGATCTTGTATAGGTACGTGGTGAAGTTTTAGAAGTTTGATATAAAATAAGGATTTGGTTGATTCGAATTGTATGGAAAAGCGGTACATTTTAAATGTGTTTAGTAAAGAATAACAAGATGGTGGGAGATCTGTGTCCAGCGATCAACGGATTTAGTCAAACCCGGTCGAGTCGTTTCGTCGGGTCTCAGCACGTTCGTAGTTGGTTAGGAATCGTTTTCGAATATTGCTGTTGTCTCTCACGTTGATAGGAAATTTGCAATAAAATACCTCTTAACCCATTAATATTAAGTACCGAAATAATATAGCGAAAACTCATACGAATATAATTTAGATAGACAATAAAAATATAATTAATTTTATGTATTTTGGAAACAGATGTTACCAACCCCTATAATATAAACTCGGATTTTCGGTTAGGTTCAAGATTTAAATATTGAATTATATTGTAAACGTACTGAACCTATTATAATGATCTAATGATCCTTAAATTAAAAAAAAAACTTCAAAAAAATACAAAATAAGCTAAAAAGCTAATAACAATTTTTTTAAATAATTTTGATGTCAGTGCCAAGTAACAAATTAGATACAACGAAAACATTATCAAAACAATCATAATTTCTCTTCATCACATCTATTGTAATTTATTACTTTGCACGATATCAAAATTATTTCCTGCATTTTAATATCTACACTTCTGTGTTTTTTTTTTTGAAGTCGGTATTTTTTTAATGACAATTATACAGGAAAATTTTTGAAAATCTTGGTAGGTAGATAGGTACTTCAAACCTTGTGTCCAATGTACTTATTGCTACATTTTCAGTATAAAAATACTGACATGTTTAGCATAGTTCTAATTTATTACTTATTGATAAAATACGAAATACTTGCGTTTTTATCGATAAAATGAATTATCACAAAGTTATCGCTGAAGCAATCTAATATTTGTGGTAATTATTTCTGATAAAATTTAATGATAGAAATGGAAAATTTGAAAATATGCTGCCTATATCTATTCATTATTTCAAAATGCAGCCGCTTGTAAAGATCATTTTGTGTCACTCTTTTAAATTATAAAATCTTTGACAAAATAGGCCTACGAAGTAAGATGACCAATGAAGAAAACACTCACATATTTTGGTTTGTTTAATTTTTCTATTCTTACAAAAATACATCAATAAAAACCACATTCTGAAATTCTTACAAATTAAATACAATATTCTGTATCTATCGGTCATAATAAAATAGCAAATAATCTCTTCATTGATTCGGCCATGTAGGTATATTCCTCTTTTGACGTCATAGCTTTCACAAGAATGGCATTTTTTTATGAATGACAACATAATCGACATTTCATCCAACTACAGACCTCCAGTTTTTTTTTTTTATAAGAATATGTCCCTTAATACTTCATCAACAATATCATATCATTTTATAGATTGCGTTATTCGCTAATGACTAAAAATAAACATAAATTTTAAAATTACATAAAAAAAATACAGGCGCCTACTGACAAATACAAATAGGTTTTACTTCTCATTTTGAAGTGCTGTGTACCTACTCGACTATAGAAGTTTTACTTCAAAAACGCGTCTTGTTTTTTTTTTTAGTTATTTTCTAATAAAAATAAAATTCAGATTCATTAAGACCATAACATATTCACTGAAACAGTTGGTTTACTGTGGTAAGCTTTGGTTGGCTCCAAAGCGACTCCGTTATATGACAGGCGTAAGATTACGGCGAATGACGTCAGTTGACGGTGGAAATTAATACGAGCAGCCGTCAGTTGACATTATCAAACGACATTTTAGAAATATGGATGAGTTAGATCTTGCGCTTTTAATTATGTTTTAAGAATACAATCAAAAGAAAAAATAGTCATAATACAGATTTATGCACCAATAGAGGGAACAGAAGAAATAAAAATGATAGAATTCTACAACGAGCTACAAGAAACAGTAGACAAAGAAAGAGAAAACTGCGAAAATATAATAATAATGGGAGATTGGAATGCAAGAATAGGAAGAGATGAAAACGCAGGAATGGGATGTATGGGGAGTTATGGAGAAGAAATAATAAATAGAAATGGCCGAAAGATGTTAGAATTCTGTCAAACGAATGATATATTAATAGGAAACACCTACTGGGAACAAGAGCTAGAAGAAAGATATACTTTTAGAGCAGAAGAAAGAAATGCGAAAAGTATAATCGACTATATTACATATACACAAGAAATAAGAAAAGAAATCCAAAAAGTTCAGACAGAAAATGATGCAGAACTATCAACACACCATAGACTAGTAAAAGCTATCTGGAAAATGAACAAAAATGAAAACAGAACAGAGGAAAGAAAGGAATACCGAAAGATAGCAATTAATAAACTAAGAGATGAAAATAAAAGGAGAGAATATCAGGCAGAGATAAATAAATCTTTAACAAACATAGAGTTAGAAGGAAAAATGATGACAATAGAAGAAAGATGGAAAAAATTTAAAGAAAGCATAATAAATAAAGCAACGCTAATTTGTGGAACTATTAAAACAAATAAAGAAAGGAAAATGACAGCGTGGTGGAATGAAGAAATAAAAGAGGAAGTGAAGAAAAAGAAAGAAGCTTGGATAAGATATAATAGAGACAGAACAGAATTAAATAGACAAGAATACATAAACAAAAGAAATTATGTAAAAAATCGAATAAAGCTAGAAAAGAAAAAGAGCTGGGAGAAATTTAGCAAAGAACTGGAAACAAATTTCAAAACAAACAATAGACTATTCCGGAATAAAATAAGAAATATGAAAACAACCCAGAAAAAAGAAATAAAAGAAATGAAAAACGAGAACAACCAGATTAAAACAGAACCTAATGAAATAATGAAGGTATGGTGGGAGTACTATAACAAGAAGTTTGGAACAAACGAGAAAAAGGAAATAATAAAAAACACAGAAGATACGCAAGAATACAAAATTGAGAGAGAAGAAGTAGAAGAAGCAATAAGCAAAATAAAAATAGGAAAAGCAAGTGGAGAAGATAATATAGAACCAGAAATGATTAAATGGATGGGACATAAAGGGGTAGAGTGGTTATGGAAAATATGTAGAGAATCATGGGAAAAACAGAAGATACCGGAAGAATGGGAGAATAACCTAATAATACCAATATATAAAAAAGGAGACTCCACCAAATGCGAAAACTACAGAGCGATATGTCTATCAAGTGTTTGCTTTAAAGTATATACAAGAGTGGTGGAAGGAAAATTCCGAAAAATAATAGAAGAGAACTTAGAACAAGAACAAGCAGCTTTTAGAACAGAAAGACAAACAAGTGACAACATATTCGTACTAAGAAATATTATAGAAAGAAAAATAAATGAAGGAGAAGAACTATTTCTAACATTCATAGATTTAAGAGCAGCTTTTGACACAATAAATAGACAAAGCATTTGGGAGAGCCTAGAGCAAATAGGAGTACCAAAACAGATCATAAAATCAATAGCAAGCATATATAGAAAAGTGAAAGGAAAAATACAAATAGCAGGCAGGAGATCGGAAGTTTTTGAAATGAAAAAGGGACTGAAACAGGGAGACAGTCTGAGTCCTTTACTATTTATAATAGTAATGGACAAAATACTGAAAAACATCAAAGAAAGAATAAAGGGCCTAGAAACAACAATAGGATACAAAAACCTAACACCAGTTAAAATCAATTGTCTACTATACGCAGATGATATAGTTATAATAGCAGATAAAGAAATTAAAATGCAAAAACTAGTAAACATATGGATAGAAGAAATAGAGAAGATGGAAATGGAAATAAACATAGATAAAAGTAAAATGATGATAATAAACGAGAACAAAAATATCAAAACAGAAAGAGAGATAAAATGTAAGGGAAATAAACTAGAGAGAGTAAAAGTATATGAATATCTAGGAACTATAATAACACAAGATGGAAAGATAGACGCGGAAATAACAAACAGAGCAAGAAAAGGAACAAGAATATACTATACAATAAATAAAACCATACTAAGTAATAAAGACATAGAGAAAGAAACAAAAATACGAATTCACAACATAATAACGGTACCAACCATAACATATGCAAGCGAAAACTGGACGATACAAAAAGAACACCAAAAGAAAATAGAATCAATTGAAATGAAACACCTACGTAAAATAGCAGGCAAAACAAAATGGGATAGAGTACGAAATGACGAAATAAGAGAAATGGTAGAACAAGAATCAATAATTAAGAAAATAGAAAAGAAACAATTGAAATGGTATGGGCATATCGAGAGAATGGACACAGAAAGAATAACTAGAAAAATATTAGAAACAAAAACCAGTAGGAAGAGGAAGAAAGGATGACCAAGACGAACATGGATAGAACAAATAGTAGAACTGGGAAAACAACGAGGAAAAACACAAGAAGAAATGAGAAGAATAGCACAAGACAGGAAAATATGGAAGAAATGGGTTGAAAGCAACCCAAACTCCGACGCCTGAAAAGGCATAAGGAGAATGGAGAAGAAGAAGATGATGACTGAAGATGAATTCGAAAGGCAAAGTGAATCCGTATTGTTTAAAAAACGTAAAGAAGGTTCTTTTGGAATTATAATAAGGCATCATCTAAATATACCAATGGAAATAAATTTAGGGAGTATTTTCGCCTATAAGCCCAGAATTATGTACTATAATTATGAAACAGGATGATGGGTATTTGGACTTTTTAGTAAAATATCCGTGATCCTGCTGATTATTACGTTGGAATTGATCTTAAAAAGTTGTGTTATAATTATGTCTTGAAGTAAATACAAAATGACATTTTATATATAATTATGTATACATTCATTTTTCAACATTTTTGCAGTAGTGTAATTAACATCTACAATATCTACACCAATTTTAAGCTGTAGGCGAATTATTGTACAACAATCAAAAATATTTTTTTGTCTATTTTAATTGGACGATTTTATGTAACGTCATTCGTGTAACGTAATTTTGCGGCGGCGTCATATAACGGTACCGCTTTGGAGCAAGCAGAGACGACTTGAAGCGGCAAAGCAGTCCCTAATAAATTGGTTGTCAGATGTGATATATCTTTTTTCTCGTTCTCACTTTGGGATGTAGTAGCTTCTCTTTGAATGACAATTAGTTGAGTAATTTAGGTATAGACCCCTAAGTAGTACCTATTAGCCCAGGACCCCACAAATTCACGTACCGTCTCTGATTTTGCCACTTAGAATGGTCTCTACTATATCTGGTCTTCTCGAAATGAAGATATCAATTACCAGATGGGCAGTTCGGCATGCAAATTGAAATTGTTCAGGATAACGTATCCAACCAAAGCGATTATGTTTCTTCGTTTTATTTGCGTTGGTACAAGTATATGGTACCTATATGGAGTAGTACAATACATCTTATTGGGTATCAAGCAGACTGGTTTTTCACAGAGCAAGCAGACTACATGTTGTTAGCGAACCGTGCCAACTCGGTACCTTCCCGTAATGAGTTGTAAATGACAACAGAATATTACCGAGGCGGTTTTTATTGTACTGGTACCTGTTGGTGTTATCCATCTCGTTCAGGCACTTACAAGTCTCGTTATTTTAAGTATTATACCTACTTCAACGAATGCCCTTTTGATGGTTTATGAAAACCTAACAATAAATATTACGCACAATGCATCATCATCTCAAAACAAAGTACCTCATCGAATATCTACAGGGTGTCCCCTCTCAATTGGAAAAAACTTCTAGGGCATATTGAGGAACCATAGACAAGCAGTTTGAGATATTAGACTGATGTCCGGAAGTGCATGGTTTTCAAAATACAGGGTGTCAAAGTTTTTTTCAAAAAACTTTTTTTTTATCAATATCTTGGCGAACATTTGATTGGGCCGTACATTCTACCTCATCACCTCAACGGGAATAGCTATCTAGTTTTTTTGCGAGATGTTCTGCCCGGGCTGCTAGAAGATGTACCCCTCCAGTTGCGTAGAGAGGCCTGGTTCCAACACGATGGTTGTCCAGCGCATTTTGCGCGCACGGTGAGAGGTTACCTCGACCAAACCTACAACAACAGGTGGATTGGTATAGGTGGTCCCGTCCCTTGGCCAGCAAGGTCGCCGGACTTGGCCCCCCTGGACTTTTTTCTTTGGGGCGAAATGGAACGGTTGATCTATGCAACTCCTGTGCCGACCATTGAGGACCTAGTTGCTAGAGTTGTTGTGGCAGCGGAATTTATCGCGAACGATCCAGGCGTGTTTGCTCGGGTGCGCGAATCCTGGGTCGACAGGTGCAGAAAATGCATCGAAATGCATGGTGAACACTTTGAGCATTTGCTTCACTATTAATAATAAGTTAAAGTAAAGTTATTTTCCTAACAGATAATGAACCTTTTAATAGAGTTTTTAATAAAAATTTTTTCTCGAAAACGGAGAGAGATACGAAAAAATATCAAGTGACAAAAAAGTTGTACTTTTAACTGAGCTTTCTAAAAAATATAAAATTTTCAAAAAAAGTCAGTGGCGTACATTTTTTTGTCATTTTTATTCGTGACACTGTCCCCCGGGGCGCCACTGGAAGTAATAATTACCATTTAATTAGTGCTAACTGAGCGTCTTATTAAAGCTTACATCACCAGCGAATTTCAAGAAAATCGGTCAACGTGCCTTTGAGATATTGATAAAAAAAAAGTTTTTTGAAAAAAACTTTGACACCCTGTATTTTGAAAACCATGCACTTCCGGACATCAGTCTAATATCTCAAACTGCTTGTCTATGGTTCCTCAATATGCCCTAGAAGTTTTTTCCAATTGAGAGGGGACACCCTGTATAATTACATTTAGAATTGGAGCTCCAGACATACATCGCTCCAGAATTTTTTTCACCCCCTAGAAATCATTCTGTAGGGTAAAATTAGATACCTACATGAAAGTAGTGGAGACTTCTTATGGGGTTTTATAGAAAAAATAAATAAATATTTTCTATCGACTTGAGAAGAAAAACATAGAAGTTGTCAAGGAGTAAACACCAGTCGCGTGTAGGAGCTGACACACACTTTTTTGTTTTGCCTTGTTTCAAAAATAAGTTTACCTGTTTCTAAACGAGGTTTATTTTTTAAATGATAAAACTGCATTTTCAAGCATTGCATTTACGTAGGTCCTCCTTATATTTATAAGCAAGATGATCTTTCGTAAACTTTAGCCTTTAAAGTTTAAAGAATCAAATAAATGTATTGCGAAATTTTCATTACTCCTGATGGGAATACGTACCACAATTTATTGTCAAATGTGGTATTAGTTGGAGTGAGGTTTCTTGAAATTGATACCTATGTACAGGGTGGGCCAAATTGGACGCTTTTAAAGGCAAGGTATACTTTAGACCTTTAGAGCGCAGATAGACAAAAACCGATGTCGGTGTCTGAAGCTCAATTTTTATGACAAGTTCATTAACGCAAACCGCGTCTTGTTGCCTGTCACCGTTTCAGCGGTACAGGGTGTTTTTGGAAAATTTACCTTTTCGAAAAACTATAACTTTTTTACTGGCGAAAGTTTTTTATTTCTGTAAAAACATTTCTAAAGCCCGTTTTTACATAGAATTAAGAGGTGTTAGGTAAATTGTTGTAAAGTGAATAGTTTAGCTGTAAACAACATAAACAATTATTTTTTAAATGGAACACCCTGTACATTTTACCTCGCTTTAAGAGTGCTCGAAATTACCTTTCCAAATATACAACACACTTATTATTTTTCTCAAATAGTCTTCAAAATACCGCACTTTATAGATTTCGTATTGCTTAATTTCGACAAGTACCTAGGCCGTGGAATCAAACTACATACAAAAAATGTCGTTAAAATAATAGCAGAGCAGTTGCTGCTATTTAATATTTACATTTACATTTTCTCCCAATTTAGTAAGTGGCAACATATACCTACACTAAACTAACAACAATGAGGTATTCCCCATAGGAGATATTTGATCTGTCGTCCAACTTACAGCAATCATGAGCAACATCTGATTTTAATATTTCTGGCCGAATTTAGATAAAATTTTGAATTAATTGCCAAAAGACCCTTCAGTTGCTTTAAAAATCACTGCAATGTTAAAATCTGTGTTTCTAACTCCAACTGAGAAAATAAATTTGGCCAGAAATATTAAAAAGAGAAGTCGCTTACACAGAAACCTAGACGACAGTTCCAACGTCTTCTATGGGGAATTAGCTCATTGTTAGTAGCACTCGTCAATAAAAGTCAGAGAATGTAGTTGTGCATCTGTTGACAGCAACACATCAAAGTTTCAACCATTTTGGACGCGCAGTTTTTACTTGACAGTCGTTTGAGTGAATCGATGTGAGTATTTTTGTGAAAATGGAAAAAATCGAGTATCGAGCTGTCATAAAATATTTGTTTTTGAAAGGGAATAAATACGCCTAAGCAAATCAAAGATGAGTTAGACTCTGTGTACGGGGACGGGGACTCTTCACCGTCATTTACCACAGTGAAATTTTGGGCAGCTGAATTTAAACGTGGCCGTAAGAGCTTGGGAGATGATGAACGTTCGGGACGTCCAAAAACTGTAACTACTGCCGAAAACATCGTAATCGCTAAAGTTCACCAAATGGTGTTAGACGACCGCCGAATTAAAGAGAGAGAGGGGAGATAGCAGAGGCACTGAAAATGTCCAAACAACGAACGTGTTTGTCACATATTAAATCAAGATCTAGGCATGAGAAAGCTGTCCGCGCGTTGGGTGCCGCGTGCCGCGTTTGCTAACGTTAGCGTTAGACCAAAAACGTGTTCGAATGAACATTTCCAATGCTCTGTTGGCGCAGTTTAGGCGCAATACGAGTAAATCCGAGTTTTGGCGCCGATTAATTACTGTAGATGAAACTTGGATGCACCACTATACGCCTGAAACAAAAATACAGTCAAAACAGTGAGTGGAATGCAAAGGGGGAACCGGCTCCAAAAAGAGCAAACCCTGTTTTTTCGGTTGGGAAAGTGATGGCGACTGTTTTTTGGGATAGTCATGGAGTTATCCTAATCGATTATCTTCAAAAAGGGAAAATCATTACCTACATTACAGGAGCATACTAAGCATCATTACTTGATGCTGAGCTGAAGGCAGAAATTGCGGATAAACGGCCACATTTGCAGAAAAAGCAAATCCTGTTTCACCAAGAACGCCAACGCCCCGTCTCACACCTCAACAGTTGCCCTGACGAAAATCCATGAATTACAGTTTGAACTGCTTGACCTGACCATCCACCTTATTCACCAGATCCCAGATCTAGCCCCAAGCGACTTTTTCTGTTCCCTCAATTAAAAACTGCGCTCGGAGGACAAAGATTTTTGTCAAATGAGGAGGTAATCACCTTCGTGAACAATTATTTTGCAGAGAAGAACGCCGAGTACTATTTGGACGGATTAAAGAGATGGGAGCATCGCTGGGAGAAGTGTATAGAGTCGCAAGGAGACTATGTAGAAAAATTAAAATAAATTTTAGGATAAAAATTCTTGTATCTATGTTAGGTCGGAAACTTCCAGGCCACCCTCGTATTTTGTCTTTCTCTTAATTACTTGTTAAACTGATTTGATACTAAATTTAAACTACTCTGCTTTTTTTAACGATATTTTTTTTGTATACGCAGTGCGGTATTTTGAATATTTTTTGAGAGAAATATCAAGTGTGTTTTATTTTTGGAAAGATAATTTTGAGCACTCTTAAAACGTGTCTTAATATACAGGGTGTTCCATTTAAAAAGTGACTGTTCATGTTGTTTACAGCTAAACTATTCACTTTACAACAATTCACCTAACGCCTCTTAATTCTACGTAAAAAAGGGCTTCGGGAATGTTTTTATAGAAATAAAAAAAAAATTCGCCAGGAAAAAAATTGTAGAGGGTTTTTGAAAACGTACATTTTCCAAAAACACCCTGTATCTCTGAAACGATGACAGTTAACGAGACGCGGTTTGCACCAATGAACTTGTCATAAAAATTGAGCTTCAGACACCGACATCGGTTTTTGTCTATCTGCGCTCTAGGTCTAAAGTATACCTTGCCTTTAAAAGCGTCCAATTTGGTCCACCCTGTACGTACTTATTACGTATGTCTCACAATTGCCAATATACAGCTACATGTACAAATAAAACAACACCTCGTTGAGGTGATTTCGTGTGAAACGATCTTTAGAAACGATCGAAGGTGGTTCGAATAAGATTTATCGACTGCGAAAGTCAATTTCGCACCCACTCGACTTCGACTTGAAAAAAGAAAAATCTTGACAATTGATGAATCCGTGCATGTTAACCGACCGCGACCGCGCAACGGCTTGTGATGGAAGCGTAATCATCGATCATTTTTGGCACCGTGACTTTTTCGTGCAAGAATGCCTTTTCGCCACATGTTACCATCCGATTTAATTATAATTCCTTTTTTTTTATACGTCGAGCTGTTCTCTCGATACAATAACACTGTACGTGTAAGTGGTTATTAAGCTGTCGTAAATTATTAAAAAAAATTGGGTAAATTGTTTTCGTCGTCACCTTTTAAGTACATATTTTTTTTAGAATTTTGATTATATATGTATTAAAAATTGTCTCATTATTAATTCGGAGTCATTTGTTTATCTGTGCATCTGTTAATTAATTCTTCTCAAGTTGATAATAAATCATTTTATTGCCACAACTTAGTGTAGTATTTATCATTAAATTGTACTTTACCTTCTAAACTTTTGGACGATTGTGTTCCTACATCCTGCGCAGATGTATACCTAATATGATATAAGTATTCATTTTTTTTACCAGAATTGTAAAAAAAAAACTCCAGGAACTGCATTAAAAGAATAGTTGTCTCTAGTTGTAAACGGTAATTAATATTTAAAAATAGAAACTATTTACTAAGCAATTAACCTTGACATACACATGCACAACTTTATACGATATCGACTCTAAAAATAAAACATACGTGACAAATGTTTAGTCATGCGTCTGTCTGGTAAAAAAAAAAATAAAGAAAAAAGACAATTAAGTATGTCCAAAATCATAACCAATTCTGAAATCTATAAAATTTGTTTATTAATATATACCCAATGGGTAAATCACAATACATAAATACCTACTAAACATGCGAAATCATATCAATCTGTACTCAATTTGTAATAATAATTGTCACTATTATTTGTTTTTTATTGTTAAAGTTTTACGTAGCGAAAACTGTGGAAGATACAAAAAAGTATACAGACTTTTTTGTAGTGAATTGAATTTTATTCACAAAAGTCTGGGACAGCACCTCTCTATCTCTTCCGGTAGAGTATGTGGTGTTTAGAGCACTGCACTTTTTTTATTTTTAAACGATTGAGGATGCTCTTCCAGCATTTTGTGTAGAAAATTTAATCCTCTACATACTTTTTTTGTATCTATTACGATTTTCGCTACGTAAGCGTCAAAAGGTCAAAAATAGCATATTACAAAATTTAAACGTTAAATTAATAACAGTAATAATTATTTCCTCGCGTCAAAAATTCGCAGAAATGCTCTTCTCATCAACCTCTGCAAGAATCCGCAATTAAAAAAATTTTATACAGTTAAAATCCTTTGGCCACCAAACTAAACGGGTTCCGTACATCGACCACTTGCGATGATGTAACGCGTAAGCTATCATGTCTTCCTATTCTCGAAGGTAATGGTCACTTAAAGTGCTGATTTGCGGCGTAATATACGAATATACGAGGTTCCTCGCAAGGAACTGTTTTAATCTAATAGCCAAGAGATTTTATCGTCCAAAAATTTTTTTGATCGCGGATTCTTGTAGAAATTTTTTTGAAATTTTTAAGCTGGCAAATGATTGTTGCTACTTCTTATTTAGCGTTAAGTTTTGCAAAACGTGTATTTCGATCTTTCGATGCTTACGTAGCCCAAATCGTGATAGATACGAAAAAGACTTTTTGGTAGATAATTGAATTTTCTATAAAATAGTCCGGGACAGCACCCCTCTGTCTTCTACAGATAAAAAAAAACCAGGACTTCAAGAACGCTTAGGCGATACATTACACGTTGAAGCGTGTCTTTGAAACGCTGTATTTTTTTACCTGTAAAAGGTGGATAATTGCTGTTCCCGGTTTTTTTGTAGAAAAATTAATTATCTACAAAATGGTCTATGTACTTTTTTCATATCTGTCACCGTTTTGGCTACGTAAGCGTCGAAAAGTCAAACAACACGTTCTGCAAAAGTTAACGTTAAATGAAAAATAGTAACAATTAATTGCTAATGCTAAAAATTTGTACAAATGATCTTCCTTTACAAGAATCCGTGATAAAAAAAAAATTTGCACAATAAATACCTCGGCTATAAGATTAAAATAGTTCCCTACGAGTACCCCCTTATATTGTAGTCATATACGAGCCCTGACAACTAATATGTTCGGACACGTAATAATTTTACAGAAAAAGGTTCAGTTCTTAATGTGTAACCATAAACGAGTGATTTTATGTATTAATTTTATAAACTTACACACAAAAAAACAAACATTTCACAGTATTAACGTTTTTACTTTTTATAACATACTTGAAACATAACAGTACAACTAACAGAATGTTATTTTCTTGACAACTAAATGTTCGGACAGAAGGCAACACATTAAATTAATATGGCGTAACATCACATCTTGCTTTTATGACTGCATTAATCCTTTTGGGCATACAATCTACGACAGTCCGACAATCGTTGTTTGAACAAGTATCCTAGATATCCTGCAGTTTAGCACGTAAATTAGCAACTGTCCTCTGTGGATTATCCCTGAAGTGTCTTTTCATCTTGTGCCAAACTGTTTTAACATTGTTAAGGTCTGCACTGCTTGAAGGCCAATCTAAAACTGTTGGATTGTGATTCTCAAACCATTTTTTCGAGGATTTAGCCGTGTGGCACGATGCTCCGTCTTGCTGGAAAATAAAATTTCCATCAGGATGTAACTTTCTTACATTTGACAGAAGCCTTTCGTTCCAAATTTTCTGATATTGTTCGGCATTTACTGTTCCCTCGATAAATTTTAAAATCCCCAATCCTTTCATCATCAATACATCTTCACAAGCGTAACGGAACTATCGCTGCCACTTCCATATGCCTCTCCCACCTATCTTATACTGCACGCATAGGTAGAGGGAAACTCGCTAGGTCTGTCCGGTGACCAGAGCAAGTGCGTCAACACAAGAGATCATAATCATAATACGATTATTCCTCTAGCAAATTTCACTGTTCGTTTCAAACAATCTGGATGGAAAGCTTCTGTTTTCGATCGAATCACCCGATTGCGGCTATCGCCCATTGGCACTTCGAACTTAGATTCATCGCTGAATATAATCTTATTTCAATCTTCCTTTGTCCAAGATGCTCTCTCCCTAGCCCATGCCAACCTCTTCTTTTTTTGTCTTTCCGTTTGCAAGGGCTTCTCCTTGGCCTATGTCGTACTGTTACTTAGAATGCCAATTAGGTAACTTTCTGACACTCTAATAATTACCTTGTAGAAGCCAAGACCACACTTATGAATCTGCAGCACTCCCGGGATACATTCGATCCTGCTTGTTGATTCCATTGAGTAGTAAAGTCTCTCAAAGTGGAACGGCGTAATTTTTTGCAGTTTCACTAAGACTCTTCTATCTCGGCTTGTAACAGTGCAAGAACGCCCAGTTTTTTTGCCAAATATTTTAATACTGACCATTTTACCAAAGTGCTTTATGGTTCCCTCAACAGTGGACTTCGGTATAGCAAGATCTGCCAACGTTTCATTATAATTAATTCACGAATTTATGGACTTGTTGGTAATCCACGAACATTAGTGATAAGCTATTTTTCATAAATAATGAATTCTATCACTAACAAGACACTCGCAAGCCACAACTGACAACTTCTCAATTACTTCAATGTTGTAGTCATAGCCTTCTTCTACATAGCAGCGTTTTTGCAAACTACTGTCCGAATATTTGGTTGTCAATAAACTGAACACCTTTTGGGAAATAATTCTCCTGGGTCAGCTAAAGTCATATTTTTTTAATAGCATTATCTGATAGACCCTTTTAAATACATTGTTTAATAAAACAAAAAATAGCTCAAGTGGTTTTGATTCATCCTTCAATTAAATTTCCTACATTAAATACTAAAAACTTACGTGTCCGAACATATAGTTGTCAGGGCTCATAATATTGTTATATATAATATAATTATTACCGGTACTATTCTACTATGCATACCTACAGTTCTATAGATACTATAGTACACAATACACATCACATATTGTTACTGACCTTACGGTAGTTAGTGTGAATGTGAGGTTGATCTTGATCATTAAGAATTATTTAATTAATTTGTTTTATTTTATTTAATATGAATTTGTTATACGTTTTAAAACAATTTTAAGACCATAACCAATGCTCTTCTCATAATTGGTAATAACTGCTTCAAAGAAATTTATTTCGATCCACATCTTATAGATTTTCGTTCGTATATTGAAATTTTTCAACCGAGACTTGAATTCGGTCAGATGTTGGAAGACGGAAGGGCTGTATTATTTAACCGACAACCAATCACGTACAACTTCCCTATCTGTATGCCAATACCTGCATATTTCATAGGCGCGTACTTGAAGGAAATAGCTAGAGTGCCTGCCCCTTCCTACATTGTACCTACCTTCTTAGGACGTGGTTTGCTGATGCGCATCTAGTCGTTAAGTCTCGGTTGAAACATTTTACACTATATATGTTAAAGAAATATTAACGAGCATTGCATCGCATAAAAAATGCTTGGTGTGAAAAGTCTTACCAAATACCACATGAAATATTGAGATACCGTGGCTACTTCGATCAGTCGTCGTTTATCACGCTGTGGGTCATAATAATGAACGCCATTCGTCAGTAGCCGTAGCCCGCTCCACGACCTCATCAGTAGTGCCATAATTACGTCTACCTTTCTCAGGCTTTGTACCCCGATGAAAGGACTCGTTAATCGTCCTGCATGTAGTGCGCTTCCTTGAACGATTTGTAAAGCAACCGTAAAATATAATCGCACTAAATCATACTTTTAGATTTATGCTGATGATTTCTACACTGTGGTCGTTTTAGTTTTTTAATTAATTGCACAACAAAAATACAAATTTTCGAAAGTTGGTGAATGTTCGATAATAATATTAGGTGCACTTGTAGAAGTCAAACACTATATACAGGGTAGGACTTAATAATATAAACGTTGTATAAGAATAAAGTACTATTATTTTAGATAATTTAGCAAAACTTTATAAAGAAATGTTGTTGAGAATTAAA
Organism: Agrilus cyanescens; assembly: GCA_947389935.1. Lineage (NCBI taxonomy): Eukaryota > Metazoa > Arthropoda > Insecta > Coleoptera > Buprestidae > Agrilus > Agrilus cyanescens. Next base: position 7,056,709 of record OX376713.1, on the reverse strand, counting down.
AGTTTGGGAAAAATACTTTACCATTTCCAAATAAGAATATACAATAAATATTTTGAATTTTAAATGAGACTTTTTTAATATGCATACTGTCATTACTAATGTCTTACCTGGTTAGAAAGAATTTTTGCGAAATTCTAAAATTACTTTTCGTATCGTGGCAACAAAAATGAAGTTTGTGGTTCCCTAAAAAAAAATAAAAATCGAAGTTAATTGTACAATTATGCTTGAATTCGAATAAATTTATGCGAAATGGATTTGATTTTGATCAATATATGGCAGGGTTTATGGTGAATATAAAAGAAAACTTTTTTTTTGGAATTAATCACGTATTTTTTTTAAAATTTTTTTTTAGGAAGCCATTAATACTCAATAACTTTTCTTAATAAAATTTTGCTGAATTGTCTGAAATAATGGTACTTTACTCTTATACGTTTTTTATATTTTAAGTCCTACCCTGTACACTGTTTGACTTGCAACCATTCTAAATGCACCTAATATGATTACCGAGTATGTTGTATCAACTTTCGGAAATATTTGTTCTTTTTGATACAATTAATTAAAAAAAATTCATAGAATACAAATCGATCGTATTAAATTGAAATGAATTGAGGAGGTTAGGTAAGGGTAGATTTAGGTTAGTGTAGATTAAGTTGGGCGTTTACCCTTTCAAACTGTTGCCAATTTACTATAGATTTATTTATTCTATTAAATTGTTAGTATTGAGCTAGAAAAATAGGGGTAAGGTTAAGTTAGGTTAGGGGTTAGATTAAGCATTCCATTTTTTTAATATCTTTTGAATTTTAACTTATCAAGATGTTTTTAGAGTGCATTCCTTCCTTATTTTGTTCACTTAAAGTGTCAATAAACATACGTTTAATGTAAACTAATAAATAATATTATGTGTGGGTTTCTCTTATGGATTTGCTAACGATCAGCGTTGATCAAGTGGTCGTTGAAATGTCAGTGAGCCGGTTGCTGATTGGCACACTGGCGATTAAGTATGCAATACGCTTTCGTATTCGTCGAGTATGAAACAAAAAAAGAAAACGAATTCAGCGTTGCCCTGGCCTGCTTGTTTTTGGCGGTAATGGACGTCGACGTCAATTTAAAGTGCAACAACGTCGAGTTGCATTGCACCAGTTTTATAAATGAGACCGCATTTACGGCCAGATTATGTCGATCAACTGCTTATTACGATTAATAAACTGTGCGAAATCGTTGAAGAAGAGATCAAATCTGAGGTTTCAACGCAGTCTTTCGATAACACAAACTGGTAGTCGAATTTATTAATAATAGTGATCAGCTTCCACAGAACACAGATTAACATGAAAAGATATATTTTGATTTTGAAACTCTTTTCCTTTGTCCTGTAATAATTAGATACCTACTAGTAAAGCTCTCTCAAATTTTGACAAGGGGTGCATAGCTTTTTTACTTTTAGCTCCCAAAGGGCCATTTTAACTCTCTTGTCGAGAATCAAATGGACGTATTTTGAGTCCGTTGTCTGAATTGAATTGCATTGATCTAAAATGTCATTGAATCTTTAGGATTTTTCAATAATGATCTAGAATGTTCCAGAATATTCAAAAATGTTAAAGAATGTTTTGAATCATTACAGGATAGTCTGGAATGTTCTCGGTCTTTTGACAAAGATCTAGAATGTTCCAGAATCTTCAAGATTTTTGAAAAATGATCTACATTGTTCTAAAAAAAATCAAAAATGTAGGAAAATGTTTTGAGTCACTACACTGTAATCTAGAACGTCCTCGATTTATTGGATTAATCTAGAATGTTCGAGAATGTTGTAGATAATTAAAATATGATATATAAACAAGTATTGCGAACAGTTAGAATATGTTTAACTACTAGTTACTAAATAAGTAGGGTTAGTCCGGGAGAGATCGACCACTTTTTCAAAAGACAGTCATAATTCTTATAATTTTACTTTTTTGAAAAAACAAAAAGCGTTTAGATAATATTTGGAGTTTAAGAAAAGCAAATAAGTAATATATTTTCATAAAACATAAAGAAATATGAAATTATTGGTAAATAAAAATTTCTTGTCATTGGTCGGTCTATCCTTACATGTCCCGGAGAGCAGTTCGACCACTGACAAAAGAACAGTTCGACCACAGGATTTTTACTACATATTCTGATATTAAACAACTATTTCTTCTTGTTTGTCACTTTTCCATACATGTCACAGTAGTTGTCAAACTTTGAATAGTTTTTATGTAACCAATTTCCACATACGATGGTATTGAAACCAACTAACTATCTCGGCTGATCGTCATGAAGTAATTTTCTCCACAGCCTCCACCATTGTCTTCTGTTGGTGTTATTTTTTCTCTTGTAAATGATGGCATAGCTCTCCTGAAATCAGTAAGTTGCGTGGCTTTTAGATTTGTAACTTTTTTTGCATTATATTAATTCAAAACTACTTTATTTTATTGGTCGATCTCTCCCAAATTACAGCTGGTCGGACTATACCAATTCAATGGTAGAGACCTACTACCTTATACATATCTCAAAAGATAACAGTAGTATTTGGCAAAGTAGTCAATTTAACTGTGTCTTGTTGCATGCATTATCTAGTCTCATAAACATTTTTTTATAAAACATACCTTGTTTGAATTAAATTGAAATTATGTCCACACACTATTAAACTTGTCACTAAAGTAAAATCTTTTGAAGTCGTTAACTACCCAACGACTTTTGTTACACTGATAACATACACAACATTAATAATAAAATCTAAGCCCCTTGTTCACAAATTTCGACGAAATCGATGATGGTCGGTCTCTCCCGGTGGTCGATCTCTACCGGACTTACCCTATATAGTTTTGAATTTTAATGAACTTTTGGCACACAAAAAAACTACCAAAATGTCTATTTTCAAACAACAAGAAATTCTTCAATGTTTACGAAACCTATAAAAATCTGATATGTATATGGGAAGACAAACCAGAAGTCAAAATGAATCCTTTGGGAGTTGAAGGGGGATTTTTATATCCTATCAAGGACAACAAATACCCAAAATTTCGTCCCGATCGGTATTACTTATGTATTTATATTTACATAAATTTGACATGAAAACTGTTGTTACTACCAGTTTCAAAATGTATTACGAAGTCAAAATTTTATTGTTAGGTTAGGTTAGGTTAGACTAAATATGTAGGCCGGAATGGTCAAAATTACCGCCTTTTAACTGCAAATTCTTGTTAAACGGTATCATCCTGGCTCCCGATGGTCTCAAAGATTTTTCGATCTTCGGATTTTATTTAAAAGGCGTTCTTTTTCAAATATTCAATGGCAAATTTCTCCTAAACTCCAGAGAAAAAGTCTATTTCAATTCTATCTTCAAGCATCCGTTTCTCTACAATCGTTAACACTCCCTTAAGTGGACAATATCAAACTGCTTGTAATGAAACAGTTTTTTTTTTTTGTTAGTTACTTTCAGAGTAGATGTAGGTACGTTAAAAAAAATTCAAAACAATCGGTCCAAGAGAACCGAAAGGCCGTTCTCATTTAACTTTTATCAGTTGCATCAGATCGGTGCGGTGGTAATAAAACGTAAAACATGACCGGTTTAATAAAGGCCTTTTACTTAGTAAAAAGTAGTTGTAATATATCTGTCAACATTTCTTGTGCCGACGATTGATGATATAAAAATCAAAACCATCACTGTAAATTACAGAAACTCAAGGCTTCACCTGTCTGAATAAAATAAACGTTTGACGGTAAAATGAAAAAGTTGAATTACATAATGTACCTACGTAGTTTTGAATTTCACCTCGTGTAGTATGTGAATCTTTGCTAGTTAATGATTAAAATCAGCTTGCTTTGTTTTTTTGCACTAATAAAAATGTTATAAAATCCACCTTGATAGGATGTTTACGAGACCCTAAAAAAGTATCCCCTAAAGGGAGTAGTTCGTTGAGGTGATGAATTTCAGGTTTGTGTCTCTTCATCAGTTGGCCAGTATTACATCATTCTGCAATCTTTATTTTTGACACTTTTTTGGTTTTGCCACGTAAACCATACAGAAATATTTTTTGTAGCTTATTAACTTGGATGATGGATACTGCATCAGCCTTTTTAGTGGTCGTTGTCAGATTATCTTTTTGTTTTTATCATTCCGAGTTAATTAGCTGACCTTTTTGATTCATGTTTAAAACCAAGGTGCACACAACTCGAAGGCCGATCATTATTGTAAGAAAGTGGGTCAGGTGAATAAATTTTATTTCGTTAAATTTAATAATAAGATTTTTTATTAGGTCTTAAAGCTACCATGGTTTATGGATATTTACGTTTTTGCAAAATGGTACCTGTGTTCTTTGTTATGTCGGATTTCATGGATATTTACACACTTCGCACGAAGCGACGATTAATGCTGTTAATTATTGTGTTCGTTTCAGGTTTAATATTTTTTTTGATTTACGATGTTTTTCTGTGAATACTTTTACGGCACTGACTTTAACACTTCAGGTGTAATATATACAGAGATGTGAGTTATTTAAGATACAAGTATCTGAAATACAGATACAAGATACAAAATACGTATTTTCATCTTGTATCTAAAATACTTTTTTAAAATACATTTTGTATCTTGTATTTAAATACCTTTTGTTTAGTATCTTATTAGTATTTTGTAAATACAATTTGCTAAAATACTTTTAGTAATAGCAATCTATGAATTAAGAATGTATTCTTCCACCTAAAGAAGCCATTGTATGGCGAAATAATTATTGTGGATTTATTAAATAAAATTTTGTAACTATTGTGATCGTGTTTCATTCTTAAAAATGGAGTTACAACAAGTAAAAGCCTCATAGATTTTATTTTTAATCTATGAATTTCTTCGCAAAATGTAACAAGATTCTATGGTGCCATTAATTTTAAATATCAATGTTACCATAGATAAAACTGAACGCGCGGTTAAAACTTTAGTCTGAGATTAAATTGACAGAATGTCATCCGGCTATGAAGCCCCCCCCCTCCACTGACTCGTGTTATTTATAATTATTCCATTTTTTTGTGTGGTATCAACAATATCGCATTTGTGAGATTCGAGATCGCGAACATGGAAACGAAAGTTTTATTTTAACTGGTTTTACTTAAGTCTTTAATTAATACCACCCTTAAAGTATAATATTTTGTCTTGTCACATTTGCACGATCAATGCGATTTATTCGTAAATAATTCACGTAAAAAGATAAACTTACGTTCAATAAAATGTTGTTTTCTTAGAAAAGTATTTTATCTTGAAAAGTATTTGAAAAATACGTATTTTGTATCTAGTATTTCAGATACCATTCCAGAAAGTTATATTTGTATCTGTGATATATGAAATACTTATCTTAAAAGTATATTGCATTTTGTATTCCAGATACTTTGTACAGGGTATTTTGTACATCACTGAATATATACGTACATAACATGTACCTTCATACAAATTTAAATAAAATTAAACTAAAGAGCTTTTGGGAGAGGCTACATTGAAATATATTATCAATTTTCGGTTGTAACCAATATATGTTTTGGATCAATTCAACGTCTCATTCGGTACCATCTTCAATTTACAACACATTAAGTTTCTGTTCGGTTTTCTTATTGTAAATCATTGAGATGGAGATTCGTATTGTTCTATTTCCTATCCTTTAAATCCTCATCACAAAGTTAATAGCCCCCCATTACGGAGGTTGGGGGGGGGGTTTAAGCCATCTTGGAGAATGAATAAGCTGGATCTCTACCCAAGAGACAAAAAAATACAAATAAAAATTACCCGAAATGGGGGAGGAAATATAACGTCAATTTTAGTGACGCTCTGAGGATATAACTGTGCCAATGTTCTTTGTAGTTTTTGATACCGAACACTGATGGAATAAATGATGTTTTAGAGGTCTAAAACCTACATAATTGTGTGATATCCAAATTGCCAACGTGTCGCCTTCGAGGGGTCGACCCGGGCCAACAGGCGGAACGAGTTTAAAGGCGCAAAAACTAGATATATGATAAATGGAAAGGATATTTTTTTGTATTATGTAAATTGCTGAGAAAGAAAAAAATAAAAAAAGGAAGAAGGAAATAAGCGCAGAAAGTCCGGAACAAGAAGCCAGAACGGCAAAAAAGAAGAATACGGATAGGCAACTAGCATTTGAGATGGAAGAAATAAAAAACATGTTCCAGGAAAGATGGAGAGAAGAAGAGGACAGGCAGAAAGCAAGAGAAAAAAAAGAAGACGAAAAATGGGAGGATTTACAGAATAAGATGAAACACATGGAGATAAAGGTTAATCAGAAATTCGATGAGATGAGTAAACAAATTAAAGAGATCAGAGAGAACAAGAAAATAGACAAAATGAAAATAGATGAGCTGACAAGAAAAACCAAGGAGATAGAAGAGAAGATGGACAGTTTGAACAGTAATGCAGAAAGGATTGATAATGGGAACTACAATGAATTAAGAAGAAAAATAGAAGAGCAAGAACAAAGAATAGGAAATATGGAGAGCGAAATGGAAAGAAGAAATAAATATGAAAAGAAGAGCAATGTAATGATATTTGGAATAGATTTGGGATCTGGAAACTGGAAGGAGGCGATGGCGCAAATGGTTAATGAGAAAGTGAAAGTCAATGTAGGTATAGTTGATGTATGGAAGGTACGGAGTGAAGCTAGAAGATGTTACACAAAAACTGAAAATATTAAAGAATAAGAAACAACTAAAAGGTTCAAATGTGTACATCAAAGAAGACCTAACATTGGAGGAGAGAAGGATAAACAAAATTATATGGAATATGGCAAAGCAAGAGAGAAACAACGGGAAGGAAGTAAGAGTGCTGCATAAAAAAGTGCAAATAGGTGGGGTATGGTGGATTTGGGACGAAAAGAAGAAGAGGATGGTAGAAGAATCAACAAATAGGTTTTTTCGTGAAAAAGGTGAAGGATCATAATGAACATGATATGAGATAGTGTGCTTGAGTGAAACGTGGTTAGAAGAAAATGGAATTCAAAGAACTAAATAAAGATGTAGTAACAATTAGGGGAGTTATAGGGAAAGAAAAATGGTTAATTATGTGTGTTTACCTTAATGTAAATATAATAAGGAGACTAGATGTAATAGAAGAGCAGATAGAGTTAAGTAAAGATAGTAATGTAATGATAATTGGGGACTTTAATGCAAGAATTGGGAGAGAAATAGGGGCTGCAGTAGACGATAATGGGAATAGTAGAAATACACAAGATGGGCATATAGATAAGGAGGGAAAACAATTAATAATGTATTAACTTAAGGTTTTAATAAAGTATTATTATTATTATTATAACGTGAATTAAGCAGGAAGAGCAAAATCAGCAGAATCAAAAACAGACACATGGACAATTAAAGGTTCATTAAAGGCTAATTAAGAGCTCTAATAAGAAATTAAAGGCTCCGGGTACTTTTACAAAATTTAATGTTCGGCTGGCTTAAGATTGACTGAGCACAAGAGTGAAAAAATATATTTAAGCAATGAAGATAGTGTCTATAGATACACAGTACTTAAAGGCTCATTAAAGGCTTTCAAAATAGTCCAGTTCCGAATTAAATGGCCTTAATATTTTTGTAGTAAATAAAGAAATTCGCGACTCGGACAAAATGTTGACAGATGATGTGGCGAAACAAGATCCGAACATTGTGTAATGAGCGTATGTGTGCGAGCGCGAGCAGTGCGGCGAGCGTGTGTGTGTGCGATAGCGGCGACGAGAACCGACAGCAGATAAGCGGAGCTCAAAGAACGCCGGCGTCGGTCGGCGCTTTGATGACGATAAACAAGGCCATAAATTAGACGAACACAATAAGCACTCCAGTAAAGTCTAGTATGTCATTCTGGAACTTTCTGGATTGTTCCTAATCAGTATAAATACCTGTTGACGTGGCCAGTAAGAGTTCAGTTCACAGTGAGCTTCCGAACAAGTAATATAAATAGCGAACTACGATATACCGAGTGATATAAATACGCATTTTCCTTGTGATATAAATAAGTCGTTGAATTGTTATTAGTGTTTAAGTATTCCATTAGTGTTTAAGTATTAAATGAATAGTTGTAAAATAAATAGCCGTTAAATAAATAAGTTCTACTAGAAAAGTCGTTACAATTGGAAATTACTGTTTAAGGCTTTCTCAATATTAGCAAAAGTTGAAATAGGGAATATTTCAATAATGTGCAATTCTCTTAATTTTTGCTGTAATTTAGGAATTCATAACAGTTTGCGAAAAGAGTAGATTTTGTCTATATTTTTCATTAATTTATGGTATTTTAAAATCCATCTTTGTTTTTAAGTAATTTGAATATTTTTCCTGATGTAAGAATTTTTAAGTAAAATTCTGTACTTAACCATCCATAATTTTTTGATTTAAAAATCAAACATATTTGTTTCATACCAAACATTTTGTCGCTACAAGATGTCTTTTTAAGTAAATGACAATGAAATATCTAAAATTTGAAAATTTTAGATTTTCCTAATTCCTGTAGGGATGATCGAAATTATTAGGAAAAATTGTTGTTAAAATGTTGGACATTTAATATTTAGCTAGAAATATGTATTTAATTAACAGTAAAAATAATCCGACGTTTAACTATTCAAATTGGTTTGTAAGAACATAATTAAAAAAATATTCAAATTACTTAAAAAGAAAAAATGGATTTTGAAATACCATAAATTAATAAAAAATATAGGCAAATTGTTGCGAATTTCTCAGTTGCAGCCAATATTGAGAAAATTGCATATAATTCAAATATTCTCTATTACAACTTTTGCAAATAAGAAAGCCTTAAACAGTAATTTCAATTGTTCGGATCATGTTTCGTTACATCATCTGTCTACATTTTATTTACAATTTCTTTATTTATTACGAAAATACTAAGCGCATTTAATTCGGAACTCGATTATTTTGAAAGCCTTTAATTACTGTGCTCCAGGCCAAAGAGCTAGCGCGTGACGTAATCTACGGGAGTCCTCGCAGTAAACTGTTTTAATCTAGAAGCCAAGGGGTTTGTCGTTGGTTTTAGATAAAAGTGACAGAGTAAGTGTTATGTAAATGGATGTAAAGGAAATTATAACGTTCAGAATCGTGTTCATGTGTTTCGCTTCCCTGAAGATGGTGATCGTGATTTTATTGTGACAGATAATAGCGGGAGTTGTGAACATCACTTTAACAAGGAATTTTAATTTTTTGATATCTAAATTAGGTGGTCTTCACTGTGATCCCTATCTATCCTATTCGTTATTGATTTCCACGGTTCTCTTTCTTTTTCTAAAACCCCCTCAGCTCTAATAAGTCTCTGAAACTAGAACATTTACTAGCTCTATGATTTTTTTTTACAAGCTCTGCAAATTGCTCTTTCTTGACTTTAAAAATTTCTCTTTAATCCTGTAGAGATTTTATCCGACTGTAACTTCATTTGATGCATGTTTTATCGTATCTCAAGTCGTTGCCATTCGCCTACCTGAATTCTTCGATATATTTATTCCTGGAAGCAGGTTTTTAAGTAAATGGACGACGCGCCGAGTAGTTGCGGCGAATAAGTTTTAACGAGAAACGTGATTATCGTCGACATGTTTCTGCGTTAACAATTTCACAAACGAATTAACAACGAGACGCGTATCTCGCCACGAATACCTACCATCGTTGATACACTCATAAAGATGACACCTACGCACGACCGTTTAAGAAAAATATATAGAATTAACCAAGAGATTTCACAGATAGACATTTATAAACTATTAGTTAGTCAGTTTCTATCCAATTAATTATTTGTAACCTTTGAACTTCTTGCTTGATCATCAAAAGGTCGTAAATTAAAATTTTTTTTGTTGCAAATACCGCAACTTATTTCAAAAAAATTGTGTTCTTAAATTGCTGCTTCTCTTGCTAAAGAAGTTAATGTGACAAAAGGGGGAAGCGATAAAATATAATTAGGAGATGATTGTGATTACTGAAACTGTCATTGGCCTTATTTTTAGGCCAATTCTAAGAATGGAATTCGTTACGACCATTTGGAGAAATTGGATGCGAATAAACGACCAAATATACGAGTGGTCTTTTTCAACAACTAATCTTAGAATGATTGCATGAGACCACAATTGGGAAAGATCCCTTCGTTCGTCTATCGAATGCACATTCCTAAATTTGGTCGCTTATATGCGTCCAAAGTTTCTACAATAGTTCCAATTTAAGGTTTGGTCGTAACGGGATGATCCATTCTAAAATTGGTCGAATTGTACGACCCATGGCTGCTATTGGGTCGATAAATACCAATGCTACTCAATCGCAAGCTGACAGCAATTCAACAAATGATTTTGGTTACTCTTGGATTTTCCGAAAACGCCCATAAGTTTATCTGTTGAGAGCAAAGTCTGAAACAATAATGGGACATATTTTTTTTACTAATTCCAGAAAAGTAAAGTTGTTTCGACCAAATGTAGCATCAACAGTCAAACATGGAAGTGGGCATCTAGAATATGACCAAGGGGATTTTTCCAGCAACTTATCGTAAAATGTTTGCATGGGACCTCATTTAGAAAAGATCCCCTTGGTCATGTGCCAAGTTTACATCCCTAATTTTGGTCGTCACGAGATGCCCATTCCTAAAACTAACCAAAAAGTACGACCAATGGCCGTTTTCGGACTTTAAGTTAAAAAAAAGAATGTCAAGGTATCGTTTTTATTACTTATTTATGTTGGGGTGTAAAGATAAAATTTAAGGGGTCGATAATATCAATGCTATTTAATTACAAATTGATAGCAACTCAACAAATGATTTTGGTTACTAATGGATTTTTTCACACTTTATTTTGAATGTATCTATTGAGTGCAAAGTCCGAAAAAGGCCATTTTTGTACCATTTTGGGGTATATTCGTCTTATTACCACCAAATGATACATTTGGACGCATCAAACATAAGAGTTCGCATTAGGATGTTTGCATGCAACCACAGTTGGAAAAGTTCCAGTTTGAAGGTTGGTAGTGACGAGATGACCATTCCTAAAATAGGTCAATGGGCTGAGATAAAAAAGAATGTGTCTCATTTTCAAATTTTTATTGTTATGTGAACATATTAATCGACCTACGAAATTTAGTATCAATTTTCACTTCAGATTTATTTTTTGCTTTTGGATTTCGGCTCTTGAGTAAACGTAACTAGGTATTTTCATTTATGTTTCAATTAACAATAAGTGAATCGTTTTTTCTTTTTTTTTTTTTTTAAATTACCGTGTACTTAAAATCACTATCAAAAATCTGGTTTCGAGACGACAATTTGTTCTGACGTGGGGAAAATGCTTCAACAAATTTGGTCTTGTTTTTCTGACTTGCCGTATTTGGCGCTTTCAAATTGCCAGGAACGCAGACGGTCAACATGAAAGCGTGACACGTTCAGATAAACGGCTAAATGAGTGGCTCTTGCGTGCCGCTTACCACTAATTTACGGATTTATTAAGCAGGTAGATTCGACAAAAAGAAAAGTGACAACTGGCCCGTCCCAGCTGGCCATGCATGCACTCATATTTATGCATGTATCAGTATACTTGTACTCGTACTTGTTTCGTCCCTATACCGACTCCGGGCATTAAGGTCCTTAATCGGGCAATTGTCAGCAGACATAAATTTCACCAAGGTACGCTATTTGTTTCATTTAATTGCATCTTTAATAAAAACTTGATTAAGAGTACATACAACTGTTAAGTCTATCTACTGGGTGTATTCTTTTAACGAGGTCAGAAGTGTTAATCGCGTTATAATTGGCGATTGGCGATACAAAGACCAAGATTCTGATGGCGATTTTGATGCACGACCAGTTTTGCTTATGGGCTCCTGGTTTTGATTGGTTTTTGTCTAAGAACAAAAAATTTGTGAAACTGCATTTTGTTATTGTGACATCGACAAAAATAAGGGACTACATTTGAAATTTTTGAAATTTTAAAATTGATTAGGTAATGATAAATTTCAAAAAGAAAGTCGAGGGAAAATTCAAGAACCCCATCAAATTTCCTTCTTAGGTACAAATTAAATATCTATTTTCCTGACGTGGTGTGTATCACCCCTGGAGAAAATTAGGATCCTCTGATAGATTACTCAATTTTGGTCATAAGACTGCCTGATTTAATACTGTATGAACTTAAAGTATTTCGTCCTTACGACGGTTAGGTTTTGGGAATAAATAGAAATCTGACTGTGCTAAATCGGAAGAATAGGGCAGGTCAGACTATTTATTCCCAAAGCTCAAAAAACCTCGAAGGACAAAAGATCTTTGACATACACATAAAGAAGTCGTATGTGCCAATGAGGAGTGGTTTGCAGACCAAGACAAAGAATTATTTTTCCAGCGGTTTATTTGTAGAGATTATGTTACGTTAATTAAATTATTAATTAATTAAAATATTGTGGCATTTTATATGCTGGGCCAGATACTTATCAATACCTCCTCGTATATTTTTCAAATTAATCTCAATAGTTACCAAACTTGACATTACTTTGTTGCAGCTTGTTTGATAAGTGATCTTTAACTTTTGTTTAAACTTCGAATTTTCAAAAAATTGCAGGGCGTTTCGGATGGCTCTTGATAATACTTTCCTGTTTTTTCCTGATACTTGTTCATTTGATTTTGATACTGATAATGTGAATAATAATACGGTATGACAATGATTTTTATTTTTTGTTTCAGGTGAGTCAATATCAATACAGAATAATTTTTAACTTATTTAAAAATTGATAGAACCTCTGGTAAGTTGTAACCTAACTATTTTACTCATAGATTTAGAAGGCTTTAAATTTTAATGTTTCAGTTAATAACAAATTTAATATTTTATTAATCTACTGTGTATCGTCATTCCTTATCGATGATATTTTCGGTGATTTTAAGAAGTCTCGGTATGTGAATGTAGTTTTAATTCAATACTTTATTCCCATGTATTATTTTTCATTGACAGAGATATTTTTTTAGCAAGTCATATCTCCCTTAATATTTCACCAAAATCAGTTATTGAGATATCATTTTAAAGATTACGTTCGCTAATAATGACGAAAAATAATCAGGAAGTTTAAAATTACTGTTTTCGTTAAAAAAAATATAATTGAAAACTAAAACCGAGAGCGCCATCTGTTGCCAATATGTGTAACTAATATAAACGATTAAAAGCTATTTATTAGAGTAGTTTATAGTCCATAGGCAACTGTGATCTATCGCCAGAGAAACCGATATCGTAATAAAAGATTTGTCATTTCGTTGTATTTGAAAAAGTGAATTTTAAATTTACCTTTATCTAAAAAAAAGAACATCCAAACTTGTATACCATAACTGCTAGCTCTTTTAGGGCGAACGAATCAATAGTACAGTTGTAAACGTATATGCACAAATGTATTCGTTTGTCTCTGTCCGGTGACTAGAGCGAGTGTGTGAACAATCTTCCAGCTTGAGTATAACTTATCATATAATAATTTTTTATATAATCAACATTGTTCAAAGTTTTCGAGGAGTAAATTTTCAGCCTCGCGTTAGAGCTGACGCCCACACTTTTTCTTTTTGTCACGTTATTTATTAACAAGACTGACTAGAAACAAAAGAAATAACTACTTCGAGGGCTAATATCCCTACCTGCATTGAATTACACTATTGAATCTGAAGGCACATGTTAGATCTAAAAAGACAGGTAAAATTCCTGTAACGTCTAAACAATTAAGGATTACAAATCTCACACTTGGAACGCGTCCTATACAATAGGCACAACGAACCATAAGCCATATCCTACAACCGGTTTCAACCTATTGGGTCTCATCAGGTAGACGCTGGCAAAACACAAACTGCAAAGTTCACTTGAATAGCAAGATTGACTAGAAACAAATATAGGATATGGCTTATGGTTCGTTGTGCCTATTGTATAGGACGAGTTCCAAGTGTGGGATTTGTAATCCTTAATTGTTTAGACGTTACAGGAATTTTACCTGTCTTTTTAGACGTTATTTATTCTTCTACTGAACTCTTTCTTATATTCTCACAATATCGATAGTAGGGTTCATGATTTCTCGAGCTTTTCAATTTCTCGGGTCTCGAGAATTCTCGAGGCTTCTCGGGTTGTCGAGAAATTTACATTTACGTACGTTTTCTTATATTATTTGGTTCCAATAACGTCAACAAATTCAGTGGTTTTCCTCTCAAATAAAACAATTAAGTTAATTATAAAACTTTTATTGATTATATTCAAAAACATTAATCTTATGAAATAATATTATACAGACTCATAATTATAATGACAGCACCATTTTTGGCTGGTTATTTAGAACTTATAAACAAAAGTAGCTTCTATTAAACTAAACAAAAAATCAACATGAAAGAAAACGTTAATATCTTAACTTCTAATTAAATTACAATCACAGCACAATTTTTGGCTGGTTATTTAGAAAAAAAATCAACTTAAAACCTGTAAGCAAAAATAGTTTTATTAAAAAATAATAGAAAAGAATAGATAGGTACTCGTACCAAGTAAAATTTAAGATCATATTTAGATTATATTATTGATAAAAATAGTATGAATAATAATGCCATGATGCGTCAATAAAAGTCAAAAGACTTACCTGTTTGATTTCAATTTATCACGTTATCTGTGAAACACTCACTACGTAAACTATACTTGGCTAGAGCGTTCCCAACGTCAGACAAGGCCTGCGCGCCGATTACGTAACCACCTATGCCGTGCATGAGCCTACTTACTATCATAGTAGGCTCATAGGCAGCATAGGTGCTACGTAATCAGCGCGCAGGCCTTGTCTGACGATGGGAACGGCTAGAGTCGAAACACGAATGAACGTGTAAAAACGACGCCGCAGAGCGCTTGCAGCCAGATCAAAGGGTGCTTTGGCCCGCGCCGCCATGCAACACAGCAAACGGCCATTTAATTTATATATAAGTACATGATTTCTCGAGTTCTCGACTTTTCTCGAGCTTGATTTCCCGGGAACAAAGCCCAACGATATCCCGGGAATTCTCAGGCCGATAATAAACCCTAATCGAAAGATGTTTATCGTAATTTAGCTTTAACTAAGTTCTCTAGTAATTTAGTAATTTTCACCTTTTGTTTGTACTTTATACTTACTGTTCCATAAGTATATGTTGTAAATAGGCATAGGTACATATATGTGTATAAGTAACCTGTTGGTGATATTTTATCGGTATTAATTATCTTATTGGTGACAGCAATCGTTCTTAATGCAGGTGTTGCTGAACAGGTTTTGCATTTTTTATCCTGTCAACTGTATCGCTTTACAATGGTGATGTTTTGGCCACACAGGACTTGCATTACGCCCGTTATAATATCTTCGATCCAAAGCTGCACCTGTAATCAATCAATTTTTTTCTGATCCATGTAGTTATTTTATTACACCTACTTATGGTATTTATTTATTTTGCTTCTACGTTTCAAATATTGGTCCTTCCTTGGCTATTATCTTGAATTTTTTTACAATTGTTCTTTGATATTTTATCACAAAACTATTAAAATATAAAATAAGTTATATTCAAAAATAGATGTAAACGTGGCAACCTGACAACATCGCCTGGGATATTTTATTCTTAACAGTTGGTTGATGGGTAAATATGAGTTTAGAGTCCACATTCATTCTCTTTCTCTATCATTACTAGGTACATTTCGGTCTCTTAGGCGCGTTCGCCGAGTCTACAAGTGCTATATACAGGAAAAATATTGTGTAACGTCATCAGAGAATCTTTAGATGCAAATATCTGGCGCGTTCAGTTTTATCTATGATAACATTGATATTTTAAATTAATGGCACCATAGAATCTTGTCAGATTTTGTGAAGAAATTCATAGATTGCTATTACTAAAAGTATTTTAGCAAATAGTACTTATTTACAAAATACTAAGTTACTAAACAAAAGGTATTTAAATACAAGATACAAAATGAATTTTAAAAAAGTATTTTAGATACAAGATGAAAATACGTATTTTGTATCTTGTATTTGTATTTCAGATATGTACTTGTATCTTAAATAACCCACATCTCTGCCTGACACTTCTTAAATTACATTGTCCTAGATGGACAAAAACTTACCTTATCCTATGACAGTCATTACCAAGATAGTAACAAATGGTGTCAGCGCCTGGCAGTAACCCGCACTTCAACTTTTACCAATTAAAAAATTTAATTGTACTTTCAGTACCTAAACTAAACGTGATGATTTACTATTTTGGAATAAAAGTTCCTAAATAAATAATAAAAATAATGCAATTCTTGGGTTTTAACTTTATCTAACCATATGAGAAGATGAAATGAAAAATGAGAAAAGACAGTGACGAACTCCCGTTGTCGGTAAGAAGATCAATTTTGATTAAATTACTAGACCAAACTGGTAGGTACAGTAAAATACGCGCTTGTTAATCTGTCATATACGGTAGTTGTCGAAGGAATTTCTTCAGTTGTTTGCGGTATAATTATCTTTAATTTTAATTTCCTTTGGCAAGGTTTCAAGAGGTTATCAGGAAGGATATGGCCAATTGACCGCTTGTACCAGTGAAATACCACGTCCAGACATTCAATTAGCATGTAAATTTCCTGCAATTAACTAGGGCATAGACATTGTCTTTCATACTAAAAAAAATTAATGCTTTCGTTTTGTTTAGAGAGTGTTAAATGTTGAATAAGAAATTGACAGGATCGATTTAAAGAAAAGATTCTTTTTTTTTTCGATTTTATTAGTGCATAATTATACTACTTACAAATAAATTAAAATAAAGGTGAAACAAATAAATAAATTATAGTAGGTATAATAATTTTATTCCTTATCTTCTTCGAAAAATTAAAATAATTCCTAAAAATTAAAGTGATTTTGAATATTTACAGTGTTGAAGATAAAACTGTCAATATTTGGCATTATTCATATCTCCGAAGATTAGCCGATGTAATAAAAAGTCGTACTTTTTATTTTAATGAAATGAATTGAAAAAGGTATCGTTTCGCAATCCTAAACAGATCTTACTTAATATCCAAGACCATAAAGGGGCCGAATAGGCAAACAAAATTCTACAAAAAAGGAGTTTAATATTCCAATGGTTGTGATGATAAATAAAAAGTTGACCGATTTAAACCATTCATTTATTGACTTAGCAAAATAATTACAACACAGACGTTTCGATCCCTAATTTTAGGATCCTTTTCAATGTGATAGATAAATTCTAAAAAATATAGTAATTAAACATTAATTGATTTTTAATCATTAAATAAACTAATGAAATAGATAAGACATTTAAAATACATACCTAGGGGATGAAGAACGTGTATTGGTATCAAAACCCCTTTAATATTAAATAACCTTTTAAAAAACCATGTGGTTTGCGTTGAATAATTTTTTTTTTTATAAAAAAACTACACCATTTAAAATATTAATAAAAATTAATGGAAGAATATTGATGGTTTAGAAAAATTGAAAAAGATTAACAATATTAGATCATATTAATAAAATTAAATTAAAAATCAAGTAAAGTGGATGTTAACTTGAGGAGTTAACATCCAAGAATGAGTAAAAATTACATAATTGAGAGGTGATATAAGAAGATAAAGTAGAAAAGAGGTCAAAAGAAACAACATAATCAAAAAGTAAGTTTCAGTTCATGTGATAGATCAGATCAAAAGACAACCCAGAAAAGAAAAAATTAGATTTTATTAAGTAATTTATCATAAATTTTATTAAGTTGTTCTGAATCATTTTGTTCATTGAGAGTATTAGGGTGTTTTTTTATGTGAGCCATTTCAGAGACAAGTCGTTTATGGTACTGAGGTTCATTGTCAAGTATAGAAGTTCCTTCCCAGTCCATTTCATGATTTAGATCAATGACATATCTAGATATAACAATCAGGCTTTTCAGTAATGTTACGTTTGTGTTCTTTTAATCTAGTTTTTAGGTGTCTTTTGGTCTGTCCAACATATGCGCTGTTACAATTATTGTTCTTACAATCTATCTTGTATACTACATTAGTCTTATCAAATTTGTTGAGCTCATCTTTCCCAGTTTTAATGATCATGTTAAGTTTCTTAGTGGATTTGAAAATAATGTGAATATTAACATCCACTTTACTTGATTTTTAATTTAATTTTATTAATATGATCTAATATTGTTAATCTTTTTCAATTTTTCTAAACCATCAATATTCTTCCATTAATTTTTATTAATATTTTAAATGGTGTAGTTTTTTTTATAAAAAAAAAAATTATTCAACGCAAACCACATGGTTTTTTAAAAGGTTATTTAATATTAAAGGGGTTTTGATACCAATACACGTTCTTCATCCCCTAGGTATGTATTTTAAATGTCTTATCTATTTCATTAGTTTATTTAATGATTAAAAATCAATTAATGTTTAATTACTATATTTTTTAGAATTTATCTATCACATTGAAAAGGATCCTAAAATTAGGGATCGAAACGTCTGTGTTGTAATTATTATGCTAAGTCAATAAATGAATGGTTTAAATCGGTCAACTTTTTATTTATCTACAAAAAAGATTTAACAATTTTACATAAATACGTAGGTACAATTGATTGATATATTTGCTGATTATTATTATATAAATGGAGAAATTGTCGATTGACTGCTATTTAATTTTAATTTTCTTCAATTAGCAATAAATTATTATTAGAAGCTGTAAAAAAAGTCTCAGCCGTTACAGTTAGTTTATTACAATCTATTATAATCAACACAATTTATTGCGTTAGGTTTCTGCAAACACCAAAATGTAATGAAGGCTGCCTAAGTTGCACCTAGATCTATGGTATCTATATTGCAGGTATGTATATAAACTATAACTATGGGTTAGAAGTACTGAAACAATGTAACCTTTCTCAGTAATTATTTTTTTTATTTCGGTAATGATATAGGATGACGGTAATATAGTTTTTTGGCCGTAAAAAAATCGAGAAATGGACCAATCTGCATGATATTTTTTTTAATTTACACCTCCGAAGTAAACTCAAACTTTTACCCCATTCTTAACATTTACACCATCCTCTACTCCCAATACCATCTGCCTCATTTCGGTGACATCCACCTTCAACATCACCTCCACTCTCTTCACCACCCACACCATTGGAACCACCAAAAAGACGTGGAACAATTTTGTAAAGCATTATTTAGAAACAAATTGTTTATTTCTATTATGCGTTATCAATGATAAATTAATAGAAAAATTTTTTTTTTGAAATTTGTTTTTGTCATCAATTTAAAAAAAATATGTAAAAGTAATCCAAAATCGTGAAAATATTTCATGACAATTTTTTAAAAATTATATTAAATTGCTTAGTGTTCCGTCAAATTTTTTAATTGTTAAAAGTGTGCCGCTATAATAAAAAGATTGAGAGCCACTGGTATACTGTATTCTTTTTTATCTTAAATTTCAAAAATTTACGCTACAAGTGAATAACGTGCGCTTCTTCCTGTTTCTCATTTCCGTCTCGTTCACGAAATCATATTCACAAACCTAAAGCTTAAGATATAGATAGGTACCTACTACAAATCGAAAACTTAATTGTGAAATACTGTCGCCTTTATTCATCTTTAAATAAGTAAAAACACTTTTAATAGATGTCACAAAACTTTCCGTTATAACACTTTATAATTGAATCTAATCAGTGTTATTGATACGGTTTAAAACTCGTGACTTCAATTTATTTATTTGGGACAAATCGATGATGTTGATCGTGATTAATTTGATCTACTTTCAAAGAAACGATAAAACATCAGCAAGTTGGTTCCTATTTTCAGATTTTAAAATTTTTCTTTTTATTAGAATTTACTCCTTAAAAATTGATATAAAATCGATTGAAAGTAACGGATGCAAGCGTAACAATTCTATTCGTCATATCCTTTTAATTTTGCTGGCAGGATGAACATTTGGGTCAATTGAAGAGGTGGAAGAAGTAGTCTTGAAGCTGCCGAAACGTTGGCCCAAATGCTTTAAATTTGGAAAGAACATACGTAAAAAAATAATTGTAATATTAAACCAAGTTGTTTATCAATCGACTCTTAGATGAATTTTTTGATTTCCTTTTACTATCCATTTTATTACGAGATTGTGCGAGCAGGCGTGTGATTAAATGTTAAAACTTTATTTTTTACTCAAAAAAGTAGACAGTTATCATAAATGGATTATTAACTTAACTGAATGCTTAGGATATGCTGAAAATAAAACGTATCTTTAGATGGAATTTATTAAAATCGTTATAAACTATGGATGTGAAGGTATATTTATATGTGACGTTTTAATCTAAGCGAGTTCAAATAGAATAAAAAATTTTTTTTCTCTGGGATTTTGATGTATTTATCAAAGGTATTATCCGTTCATTTTTTTGTTTATACAACAATTAAATATAAGTTAGTACCAAGAATTGCGATTAAAAAGTGCATTATGCGAAAATACAAGTGGTAAAAGATTATTATAGTCAAGCCAATAAAAAAAAAATGAACTAAATCAATATCTTGCAGACACCGTTGATTACAAATAAAAAATGATCAACTTTTTGAAATTTAACTTTAAGTTAAACAAAAAGAAAAATAGAAGAGAGGATTCGTTCACTTATTTACCGACCTTAGAGGAAGGATATTTTCTTTAAAAATTTCCGTAACATCCCCGCTATAAAAGTCAGAAAATTTTGCCATGAAACAAAGTATAGAGGTTTTTCGAAAACATAGGGTACGACTATGTCGAAGCATGGATGGTAGCAGGAAGAGTGGAAGGTAGCGTAGATGGGACAAATAAAACCGTCTGTACATACAGGATCGTTCATAGTGGAGCGTAAAAGGTCGCTGTTATGCTAGCGTGTTAGATATCAGGTAGCGTCAGGATTGAATGGTTCCATTCTTCCAGCGACCAGTAAGCAATGAACATAGAAAAATTAATTGAAAGTGTACGAGTATGCACACCATTATGGGATCAGTCGCACCCTGATCATCAAAATAGATATGTGCTAAAGTATGTAATCGAACGTTGCAATGCCCATTCTTAGATATTGTCGAAAACGGTCGGGGAATTTGCGCAGGCTTTTGTATAAACGGTGGTATTGTCCAAACTTCGGTATTTCTTTGTTAATAGGATGAACGCTATATTTTCGGTACCTTTTGCTTCTACTTCTTCCCTTTCTATCTCACATACCACATAATACCAGGCTGTACAGCTATTTTGCACTAGCATTAATTCTTCAGTATCGTATTCAGACATATTCAAAGTGATCGCAATACTACAATATGCGTCCGTGTATGCCAACATTCTGAATTAATTTTAGTAAAAACAGGTAACGATTGCCCACCTCATGAAAGCGACAACGTAAATGAATCACGCCCCCACTATGCCACCTTTTACGCTACAAGCTACCATCCACCTAACCATCCAGGTTCCGACGTATCCGTACCCATAGTGTAACGAGCGTATATGTGTGCGAGAGCGGCGACGAGATCCGGGAGCAGATAAGCGGAGTTCAAAGAATGCCGGCGTCGGTCGGCGCTTTGATGACAATAAACAAGGCCATAAATTAAACGAACACAATAAGAGCTCGAGTAAATTCTAGTAGGTCATTCTCGATCCTTCTGGATTGTTCCTTGTCTGTATAAATACTTCTTGACGTAGTCAGTGACAAGAGTTCACAGTTAGGTACCGAACGAGTAATATAAATACCGAACTACGATATACCGAGTGATATAAATACGCATGTTCCTTGTCATATAAATAAGTTGTTGAATTGTTATTAGTGTTTAAGTATTCTATTAGTGTTTAAGTGTTAAATAAATAGTTGTAAATAAATATCCGTTAAATAAATAAGTTAAACTAGAAAAGTCGTTACAATAGATTTTCCATAAACACTCTGTATCTCTGAAGCGGTGATAGATAACGAGACCCGGTTTGCACCAATAAAAAAGTTTTACTATGTATTAACTATTATTTTTATTTTTTATTTATAAGTTTTTATACATTAATATGAATTTAATTCAAAACCATGTCATGTCCCCGGCGGGATTCGAACCCGCGTCATGATGACAGCAATAGCAATAGTTTCTTGAATTGAATTCATATTAATGTATTTAAAATCGCCACTATTAAATATTTCTCGGTATTTCATTGTTAATAGATATTAATAAGTTTTTATTTCTACCCCTTATAATTAGAGAATAATAGGGATGTGAAACCTTAACCAAAATTTCTGTTTGCATATTCATAGACATATCTTTGTGTATCGTTTATATTATAGATATTATATGTATCCTGTTCGGTTTATACTCGACCTCGATTAGGTAATTATTTTTGTTACATTATAATTTTATAATATCAATCTTTTGATGGCACCTTCACTTGTAATTTTTAGCGTTTTTATTTTATTTTTTTTTTCAAGTATTCAAAGTTTAATAAACCTTCATCAGTCATTATTTCTTCGAGATAACACATTACTTGCGACTGTTATTTGAAAATGTTGTAATGCTATAAAAAAATTGTATATTTTTGGTCAATATTACTTTCATATGGTTTCGATAACCAAACGTAATTTAGCTACAAATCGTGAACTGTTAAAGAAAATAATGTTGAGTTGTCATTTCAAAAGCCATAGAAAGTTACATAAAGAACCCGAGTTATTTAACAGCCTGCGAGTTAAAGCGAGAACGCATAGGAGCACTGGAGTAGTCCTAGGCAAAGATACCGATATATCGATGGTTATGGAAAGTATCGATAGCTATCTATAAATTCGATATACTTATCGATTTTTTTTTTGTTGTTGATAAGCGATGACTAAAATCAGTTAATTTCGTTGTCCGAATTCGGAAATTAGGTACGACATATATATTTAAAAGTCCAAGGAGTAAAGATAAAAGAACTACGGCACTACGGGATAATTAGGGACAAGCTGGATTTTCACATGAACCTTCTTTTTATGTTTCTGAAGAAAATCGTAATATCAATAATTATTTTATACACCTATCGATAACAACTGTCGATAATTATCGTTTGTTATCGAAACTTATCTATACATCGGTAAATTCTATATTTTTTGGTTATCAATAAATGTTAACTCAAATCGGTTATAAAAAAATACCGGACAAGTGCGATTCGTATTCGCCCACCGAGGGTTCCGTACTTTGTAAGGTACATACCCAAAGTTCCCTCTAAAGCTGCGCCTCCGCGCACTAACTTTTTGAAAGTTGCACAGCCATTTTTGTATTTTGCGCGCAATTTTTTTTAATCATTTTATGAAATAATTGTAACTAAAAAAGACAAAAATCCAAATTTCACAAAAAAATGTTGAAATATTTTGAAATTTGTCTTTGACATTTAAAAGAAATTGATGATGATAATACGTCCTAATGTTACAAGAGGGTTGTAAAAATCTCGTGCAGGTACCAGCAGCTACCCAGCCTAACAGGAACGGGATTCTGAATTCTGCAAAATTTTTTGTTTTGGGAGAGAGCGGTCAGTTACCAGATGTTAAACCATAAATATTGGACAAAGTTTAAAGTAATCTAAAAAGACAGGTAAATTCCTGTTACGTCTAAATAATTAAGGATTACTAATCCCACACTTGGAACGCGTCCTGTACAATAGGTACAACGAACCACAAGCCAATTCTGCGACCGGTTTCGACCTATTGGGTCTCTTCAGGCAGAAGCAGGCAAAACACAAACTGTAAAGTTCACTTGAAAAACAAGACTAACCAGAAACAAGAGAAACAACTACTCCGAGGGCTAATACCCCTACCGGCATTGAATTACACTATTGAATCTGAAGGTACATACATGTTAGACGTAGATAAAATAATCTAAAAAGACAGGTTAATTCCTGTTACGTCTAACTAATTAAGGATTACTAATCCCACACTTTTGTGTCTAAACGAAAATTAAACGATTACAAAAATATGGACAAGTTAAAACTAAGTATAATGTAGAAATGCTTTTCTTGTTCATGTTGTAGCGATCTGTACATATTGTATATATTTGTATTTGTTTCCTTTAAATTTATTTGTATCTTAAGTCTTTATTTTCACTTACAATTTCAAACACTTATTCATTCTTCTTTACCTGGAAACCTGATACCAACATGTACCACGTCCACATTTATTAATACATAACATCGCGCCATTTTTATTACGAACCAACCAAAAAACACTACAATGTATTAATTAAAATACTTCAAAAAGTAATTATTAAAAAAACTACGGCACCGGACCACCCTCGTTTTAAAAATTTTTGCTACCATATAATTTTGTACCACGCAGTCAACATAAAAATTAGGGGGACATTGTACCTACATACCTATTAATTTTCCCGAAATTCTGTTTCCAAAACCAATACACAATAAAAATAATTAAAAGTCTGTTTTTTAGGCTTGTTCCAATGAAGCCCTTTCATACGATACCCCACATGACACGGTTAACCCACTTCAAATTTTGGACCCCCGTTCCGTGCATAAAGACTTTTTGTTTTTGATTTAATTAAAAATGTATAGTTTTCCGTTTTTTCCCTAGACTTGTATATAAGACGATATTGCTTGCAAAATTTCATAGTTCTAGGTCAATGGAAAGTACCTTATAAATTTTCAATCCCTTAGTGTCGAATACATTTTTTTACGGCATAAACGGCCGTATCTTTTTTTTTTTTTTTTCGTTAACTTAAAAGTTTGATTTCTGCACAGCTTCAAGGGACTGTATGCCTGAGTATATAGCTTTAATTTCAACTCGATAACTCCTCGCGTTCCCGATATAAAGGGTCTTGACAGACAGACAGACGGAACCGTATATAAGGGTTCCGTTTTTTCTTTTTGAGGTACGAAACCCTAAATAGTGTTAACAGGTTCCTATACGCCTTTAATTTTGTGGTCTACCTAATTTGGTGTACGTTCCTAAAATCTGAAGTACCTAATAGAAATAAAATAAATTTTCTATCACTCTCTTTCAAATTTAGCGCACAATAAGAAATAAATTGTTCAACCTTGTATATGTATTATTAAATAATTATGAAATGCAGTGCAAAATGTTCATTAGGGACACTTATTTCATCGTATATAGTTGTCATTGACGACGGTCGATTGGAAGAGTTTATAAAGGTTGAAATTGAATAAAAAATAGGATACTTACTATTAGTGGTTTTGAAATTGTGTTTGATAGTTGCAAATAGCCCACGCGGACATTTATTTATACAAAATATAATTGCAATCAAGTGCGTATTGCTGCTTTATGTACGTTAGTAGGTAGGTAGGTACAGAGAAGCTTTAATAAATTAGTAACTCAACGCAATCGCAATTATCAATAGACGTGCACACATAATGAAAATTGCAAAAGATTCCGACAAATAAATTACTGTCTTTTTTTGTCTGCCGGTCTTTCGCGATTAGTAGATACACGAACTTAAAAGTAGTAATCATTTTTCTTTTTCGGAATACTTCAAGATCACATCATTATTTAATGTTATGAATCGTATTTTATTTTTATATTATTACTATGCCTTTGCGACATCTGTTTGGGGTACGATTTCGAAAAATATGTGAAAAAAGGGTATAGTCAAAATTTTGTGAAATAAGCGTACAAGGAATAATTATTTATGTATACCTGGCTTTGGTCAAGTAAAAGTTGAGAAATGTTACGAGGTGTGAAAAAAGCGTACACAGCTCATGTATTTGACGAACTATAACAGAAGAGAAGAGGAAATTGTTCTATTTTAAATTAAATCTCATATAATATTAAATATAAGTAGAACATTTAACAGTAATTTAGACTATATTAGAAACGTAAATAAAAGTGATTTTGTTCTTTCTCTTTTCTATTTCTCGCGAAATCATTTTGATTGCAATAATAATTATAATTATTTAAATTAAAAAATATAAAAAATCAGATATTTTTTTATTCTTAAATTTAATTTATGTAATAATTACTTATGGATATTATTACAACAGAAATTATTTTGCTAAAAATAGGAGAATAGTCTGCTTTTATCAAGAATACGAAATAAAATAGTTTTAATTGGTTTTTTAAAAATAGTTTAAATTACTACCAAAAGTTCAATATTGAGCAGCAAATCTCCTTTAAATTTCTAGAACACAATCAGAATTATTCATTAATACAAATATTCTTAACATAATCAATTCATCTAACTTTTAGGGCCCTACAGCCCCTAGTTTAGCCGCGTGTCGTGCCGATACAGACAGACACAACTCTGATTTTATTTATATAAATAATTTCGTTAATCGATGTAAAGCAGAAGTGAGTTTCGGTCAACTTTATTGATTTATTTGCCTACTACAGGGCATACGTTTTTATCCGTTTATTGTAAAGTACATAATGGTTTTTTTTTTTTTAATGTGAGTTTTTCCGAGCATTTTTTATCTTCGGTTTTAACGACGTTAATGTGGTAATTTGTGTTAATAGCGTAGTTTTTGCGAATATTAAAGAAAGTGTCGACTTGTTTATTATCCGTAGGTATTAGTTATGTAAGTGGTAATCGTGTGTAGTAAGTACCTGTATATAATTTAATCTATTACATAAAGGTAACCAACCACAAGTTCCTTCGATGTTTGTGATATTACATAAATAATATATAAATATAGAATTACTTTAAATGTAATGCTGGAATGAATTTTATAATTAGCAAATAACTTTACTGTGTTCATAATCACTCAGCTAATAAATTCAGCTGTTGTTAGGATGGTAATGGAATTGTCCATGGTTGTTGTACTAAAGAAAATAAAACAGATGAAAAAGTAAAACCAACCCTCATTGAGGGTAGGATTTGAGATTATCGGGGAAGTTTTGGCAATTGATAAATGTTTAATTAGCACGTTTTAGTGATGAGACAACGTAGGTATACTATACTTTTTAGAGTTCTGTACCTAAAAAGAAAAAAAACGGAACCCGTACAGGATCACTTTGTTGTCCGTCTGTCTATCTGTCAAGACCCTTTATCTAGGGAACGTGAGGAGTTACCGAGTTGAAATTAAAACTAAATACTCAGGTCTACAGTCCCTTGAAGATGTGAAAAAAAAATTAAGTTTCTAAGTCAACGTAAAAAAATAGATATGGCCGTTTATGCTCCAAAAAAATGTATTTCGACACTCTCAAGGATATGAAAATATATAGAGTACTTTCCGTTGACCTAGAACTATGAAATTTGGCAAGTAATATCGCCTTATATTACAAATACAGGGGAAAATGTGTAAACTAAACATTTTTAATTAAATCATTAAAAAAGACAGGGTCTTTATGCAAGGAACGGGGGTCCAAATTTTGAAGTGAGTTTACCGTGTCATAAGGGGTATCGTATGAAAGGTTTTCATTGGCACAAGCTAAAACATATTTTTAATTTGGAAACTGAATTTCGGGAAAAGCTCGGAAAAAACTGCGAGACTCGTTTCCTGAATGATTTATTATATGTATCTACAAATTGGTATGGAAGCCTCGGTGTGCGTGTCCAACCGTTACCATCGTCAGAAAAGGCCTGCGCGCTGATTACGTAATCACTATTATAGTAGGCTCACAGGCAGCATAGGTGGTTACGTAATCAGCGCGCAGGTCTTGTCTGACGATGGTAACGGTCCGACTCGCACTTGTCCGGTATTTTTTTTGTTATTATTGGGAGGAATAATTTCAGTTGTAAAGGAAAAAGATAAAAAGAAATATTATAAATTATAAAATTAATATTTCCGATAGAAACAGGTAAAATCTTTAGGGAACTAGTTTGTGAATGTTACCGTTGAAGAAATATCACAAATTCGGAATGATAAATAATTTTTTTATGTGGATATCTATGTAAAATTTGACGGAATAGAAAAAAATGAAAATAAATAATTATACATATGTACCTAATCACTAACACACTAACTTACTTATGCATCAATTCAAATCGCTTTACTTACGGAATTCAATTTTGCAAGAATTGTTACATAATACATTTATAATGTGGGGTATTAAAAAAGGAAACATTACACTCTTTTTTTGTAGAAAATTGAAAAGAATTTTACATTTACAGTTAAAAAAGTGTAGCGTTCCTAATACGCGTTTCAGTCTTATTGGCGCTGACTGACTCGTATTTGAATCGCTATACTTTTTTACTTCTAAAATATACGGGGGTGCTAGGTAGGTATACCGAACTTTTTGTAGAAAATTCAATTCAGAACAAAAAAGGTCTCCATACTTTTTTAAATCTCATCAGGGCTTTTGCTACGTAAGTGTCGAAAGGTCCAAAAAACGCGTTTTGCACAACTAACATACAAGATGATCATTTCTGAGTTCCATCACAGTGTATCCGAAGAATTTGTATTGTTGTATAATTCTAATTGTGTTCTAGAAATTTTAAGGCAGTTTACTGCTGATTATTGAACTTTCAGTAATATTATTTTTATTTAATTTTTCACACGTATGCTCTAACAGAGTATCTACATTTTGCCACTGCTTTACAACTTATTTAACAATCTTACTTTCTATGCTTATCTCTTAAAATCTACCTTCATTTTCCCTTATTTTCTCCTCGACTTTTCCACTCACATACTAGCATATTTCTTCCCACAAATAACGTATCAAACATCTTTGAAAAGAGTTTAGCTCCTGCCGGGATTTGAACTCACAACCTAGTGGTCGCCAATCTGTAGCGCTAACCGTCCAGCCACTGTGCCTCCCAACTTTCAGTAATAATTTAGACTACTTTTAAAAACCCAGTTAAAGATGTTTTATTTCTTATTCTTAATAGAAGCAGACTATTCTCCTATTTTTCGCAAAATCATTTCCGTCGTAATAATATATTCATAATTATTACATAAATTAAATTTATGAATAAAAAATTATACGGTTTTATTAAATTTTTTAATTTAAATAATTATAATTACTATTGCAACCAAAATGATTTCGCGGGAAATAAGGAAGAGAAAGAACAAAATCACTTTTAATTACGTTTTTAAAAAAGTCTTAATTACTGTTAAATGTTCTATATTTAATATTATATTAAAATTTTTTCATATATTCATGGTGAGGACCGCTCTCTTTCAAAACAAACCCCCCTTCTTTCCCTAAGGAAGAGTTCTGGATCCTTTCCAAATTAAAAAGTAATTTTTGCTCGACAAATCCCTTGGCTATTAGACAAAAAGGGTTTCGTACAATCGACCTTCTGTAGTGACGTACCAGACTAATTACGTCAAAGCTGTCCGACCTTGCATTTCTCGATGTTAATGCCTGCATCTAACACTTAAAATTTTTGAAAACACAGTTAACATCAAAAAGGTATTTTATTGGTCGCGTGGGTGTTTAAAAAACGATCTACTGATCTGGCTACAAAACACCCACGATATTGCAATTATTAACAAACAAAAAAGAAAAAGAAAAACAAATTTTTTCGTTATTTTTATATCAACAAACCGCGCCAAGTATTTTCCTGCTACAAATTCGAAATCCACGCGATTAGAAACAGCTTTGCTGCACATATAAATATGTACCTAGTATGTATAATGTATATGTATTAATCGTTATCTGTTTTCCATTTAAATTATACGTTCATCGCTGCTTCTACAATAATAAATAGTCGCCCGTATCTCTCTTATACATTCATACGTACGTACCTACTACTACATACATTTAATTGATCACATGCTTCGTATTTCAAGGTAAAAGCCGTCTCTCGTCTTGAACCGATCAGTTTGGAATTAATTTTTCGTGGTCGGCGCTAGAGGAAGCATCATCTATCTATCTATCTATCTATCTATCGATCGATCATTGATTGCGATTGATCGTATGAGTGTAGATCTCGTCTATTATTGATTCCTTTGTCGCTAGCCCCGCAAAATGACTAACAAAAACGAGCGAACGCGTCAACTATTCACATCGTTTCTATTCCAAGAATGAGTGAAATGTGGTGACGGTCGTTCGGGATCCAAGCAGTCTGTGGACGATTGTCGCGAAAATAGGAGGCCGGGTCGAGTAAAGAACGCGATTTTTTTTTCTTTACGTGAATGTGGTGGTTTGTAGTACAGGGTGTTTGTGTATAGTATTTATTTGACAATAAAAAAAAAAGAAAAAAAAATTAAATTGTGAGACCGGTGTATAATTGTCAGTAAAAAGTGCTCGTAATTACATTGTTCATGTGATAGATATTTCTAAAAAGGATTCTGAAATTTGGATGCATTTTTGTCGGGTAATTTATTTCTATTTATTAATTTTTTTGAAACATGTTAATATGTGTAAGACATTTTTAAAAAGGTTGTTTTTTATTCATATGAAGAACGTGTTTCTGTGTATCTTTTTTTTTTTTAGATAAATTAGTTTTATCTCAAATTACGTTTTCGATATAATATTAATATAATTAATTTTTAAGTAAATAATAAATAGGCACGTAAAAAAGTTTAGCAAGTAGGTGCCCTTTTTTTTTAAATAAAAGTTTGCCTATGTTCAGTTCTATTATTGGCCAACTTCTCTACCAGTTTTAAGTGTCGTAAGGGCATTGCCAAGTTCAAAACGTATCTGTTAAATAGCGCGTGAAATTAAAAAAAGAGTACCAATAGCACACCCTTAGAATATTAATCTTATTTTCCATTATCTTACTTGGCATTCTTTAGTATTGCTTGGAAAATGTTTGACTATAACTGTAAATAAAGATGCCCAAACAGCGTTTATATGTTTGTATAAATTTCCCTGATTAGAAATAAATTTCCTAAAACAATAAAAATAGAAAATAGTGTTCCGTACCTGTTTGTTGTACCTACTTAATTGCCTGATTTGGCCACTAATAGAATTGTTTGCCTAGAACACGTTGTGAGTGTTATAAATTTCTCACATCGCGTTTGGGGTCAATTTTGCATTTTCCGAATTAACCATAATCGCCACAACACGTTCTGAGTAAATATTTCGGTCAATGTCCAAATTTTGTAACAAAAAATACAAAATTGAACTCTAAAAGAAATAGTATATGCACACAAATTTGGACGAGGGACATTCATTTTTGGTCCCTTTTAAGGCGAAATTCGTTTACCCAAAAGATATTCGGTACCTATCTATTAGTTTTGTTTTTCGATTTTTAAATTTAATTTTTCAAAAACAAAATTTAAAGTTTCATTTTATACCTACATTTTAAGAATGTCTTACTTTATTATTTATATGTATTTTAGTATATATTAATTATTGAGCTGTAGTTTGTGAATTTTGTCCTTAAAAAGCACCTAGTGAAAATTTTTAAAAATACAAATTAACCATTGAGAAATTTCAGTATTCATACAAAAACGTTATTTGTTTACTAAGAGTAATTAAAAGTTTATTTATTTTTATGGTACGTACATATACATATATACATGTATTATTTTTTTTAATTAAAAATCGAAACTACCTATACACCGACTGATTTTAGTATTTGTGGAAATTAAAATCAAAAATTGAGCCTTATAGTAGTTAAATATTAATCTTTAATGTGCCCTATGTAGCGTTAAACAGTTTTTAATTATTTAAACAAAAATGGTTTATACAAAAAGTTAAATAGGGGGCAGGTACTGTAATGTATTAAATTTACACTAAAAAAATTTAAATTACCCTGCTTCGCTATGTCAAAATTTTATATTTACGGATAACTATTTCTTTTTGGGGTTAAAAAGTGAAAGCCTTATCACATATTCGTCTGTCATGATCTATTTTTCAAAAAAACCATAGAATATGTAGTGCAGAAATATGAAATTTAGTGTAATTTATTGGTAGGTACATAAAGTACATATCAAGTAGGAAAAAATGATGAAAATAAGAACAATAAGTTGCATGACTTCACATACATTTATTTCCCTTTTCCTATGCGTTCAGTATAAGATAGGTGGGGGAAAGCATATCTATGGAAGTGGCAGCGCTAGTTCCGTAACGCTTACTTCCGTTACGTTAACTCGATTTAACTCTTCCCGGGCCTTATGTTGACTCTTAGGGAGTGAACTTTAATAAGTCAGGGCTCGAAATGGGAATTGACGAATTGGTAAGCTCCCCTTCGGACTGACAGGTTTACTTGTTCCGAGTGGAATCGTTTAATGAAATTATACCTTTTGAACTTTTATTATCTAACAATAAATAACATACCTATTTGATAATGTACAGAGCTCTCAGCAATACGCAAGTCATTTTTATTTTGATAAAATTTACGGTTCATTGTATCAAAAGTTATGTTTTAATATGTGTTATATTGTGTGTGCGTTAAGTTCCTAAAATTTTAACATTATAGGGATCCGTCTTTCTGCTTACAAGTTGAATTTTGGCGTCTGCATTCAATTTTTAATTGCAAACATCAAACTTTTTACAAGTACAATACCAATTACTTACATCCCATTCAAAGAAATCGTTCATTTAAAATAATCATGCTCCTATAAACGTAGTTAAACATACGCTAATGTCCTTGAATGATGTTCAGATTATGCTATACGTACGTAGGTTTTTAAATTGTACATAAAAATACTTGGAAATTGTTAATAGTTTACTTGATGAAGTGTGTATGTATTTACATAGAAGATAATTGTGTATGTATACGAAGTTTCGGTCCCAAGCAGTCTGCGCTGTTGACAACACCACTGGTAGAAAAAAAGGAATATGTACATAAATGCTTAACCGTGTGCCAAAAGTTACAATAATTCATGTTTGTTATTGTAAATGGAACGAGCTGTTGTATCCACACTGTGCAGTATTATACGTAGTATAATATGTGTATTATGTCACTGTGTATCTAATTGCATATTAGTTTGACACTGAATTTTTGTCGTTGTTACTGTTGTTTGATTTAAGCAGTTGAACCTTCAACAAAACTCAATAAATGTACAAGAAAGCAAAATACATATATTGCAGTTTTTGAAGTGAAATTTTCTTTAGGTGCGTTATCACGTTGACCAAATCTGGCCCAGCACTAGACTGGCGCGCACACTCACAGACACACGGGTAGCGGTCAGGGTTAGTGGTGTAAGGAACTTGGTTCCTTAACTGCTTAACTTACGTGGTAAACAAACACACACGACTTTTAACTTTTTATTTATTTTATTATTTTTACTATTTATTTTACTATTTCACCTTATAATAATAATAATTTTACTACCTATAGTTTTGATGTTCTAGTAATGAAGTGTTAAGTGCTGTCTGCCTGTTCTTTTGGTGTTTCGTGTTTTTATAATTTTAGTTGGCGTCCTTTTTCCGAAATACTATTGGTTGTACTTTGGTGGGGTAATTTTGAAAATCACCAATAGAATTTGAAATTTTGAATTTTACAAGTTTGTCCGTTGACGGTTTTAGAGAGAGGTAACGTTTCTTGGAAGGTTGAAGACCGTTGTCGGCAAGTGAAACTTTTATTGAAGGGATGAATTTAGAAAAGATACTGCAATAAAAAAGAAACTTAAAAGGCCTGAATTTTAAAGGGACGTTGAAGAAAAGAAAAGAAAATAACTGTACTAGATTGTAAAAATTTGGTAAAAGATGTTGGCTGAAATGAGACCGTGTGTGTGAATATAAGCAACGATAAACAATTAAATTAATGTTTCCGTCTATACTTTATCGGAGTATGTTATGTTTAAGTTTTTAGATTTGATCTGGATTATAATTGTATTCTTTGTTCTTTGTTTTGTCGCTGTGGATATTAGTCATAAGATATAAGCAATGGGCATATGTGGCCACAAAATTAATAATAGAGTTCAGTTCGGTTTTTGCTACCATATAAAACGGTTTAATAATTTTTCTATTTGTTCACAATTAAATGCTTGTAGTTTATATTTAAAGTTTTTGGTTACAATAAATAGTTTCACACAATTTTTTTTATTATCATCTAAAGTCATCATTAACAACAAAAGAAACGTAGTTTTCAGAATAACGGTTTTAAGTAATATACAGGGTGTACTAATTTATATGCTTATAAAAGTGGCGATAACTAATTATACTTATCGATGACTATCGATAAGTTTCGATAACTTTCAATAGCAATCCATAATTATCGATTCGATAGTTAACGACATATCAAGATTTTTTCGAAGTGAACGAGTTTTTATGAAAACCCGTTTTCATGACCTTTAACCTTGCGTAACATTTTTAGCGTCATTGATGAGGATCTTTACGATTTTGTTCAGAATCATAAAAAGATGGTCCATGCAAAAATACAGCATTTCCCTAATTATCCCATAGATTTTAGTCATCGTTTATCGATAACAAAAAATATCGATATTTATGGGTACTTATACCGATAGTTATCGATAACCATCGATATATCGATATTTTTGTTATTTTTGCGATTTCGGATCGCTGATAAGTATATTTTTTTTCATAATCTACATGAAAAATCGATCAAATTGAAGAAAAGTTTAAGAAAAAATTGATTTTTCGATTTATTATCATTAATAATATACTCAATAATAGAATTAGACAATTTGTTCCTAAATAATCCTTTATAAAATTGAGTTTTTATATGGTTTGGATGGTAGTTCCCCTAGGTTTTTGGAAATGTCACACAAAGGTGGGTCTATGTACATATAGATACACCCACCCTCTACCCTAACCTTTTCAACTTTTGCATTCCGACCCCACAAGCCCCACCACTGCAACAATTGTCTCCTAGAATCCCTACTCCCTACAACTCCACCCCAAAAGTATTATTTTTTTTCAAGAAAGAATGGAAAAAGTTAGGGTAGAGGGTGGGTATATGTACATGTAGGTACACTCATTCTATACAATTACCGTATAATCTTGTGTGCATGTGTGTACAGTACTTGCATATATACCTATTTATAGGAGCACAATTATTTGAAAGATCAATAATCTTCCTAATAACCATTGATTGATAACGAGTAATTAAGCAACGTTTCGACCGTCAATTTCGGTAATCTTCTGTTGTATTCATTTTTAGAAATTTTTGTCATTTCCTGTAAAATTAATATTTGTTCGTACGCCTTTCTGATATGAACCCTTAGAAATGCGGTTAAATTGTTCATTGTAGTAAATAAGTTAATAAAATCGTTTCTGAATGGAATACATCGACACGCTTGCATAATTATCACCACTTTAATGCTTTATGCATGTATTTTATGCCGATAAAGACACTATAATAAATGAATACTAATTATTTGCATTAACAAAAGGTTTCGACAGTAAAACATCAATTATACAAACGATAAAAACGTACGAAATTGCTTTAAATAAACTATCGCCTGTTATTGTTTCTAAATGATACTTTTTTTAAACAAGTCATAGTTCTCTTAATACTTTACCAAAATTAATAATCGAGGTATTGTTTTAAAAATCACGTTCCCCGCTAATGACGAAAAGGAAACGAGAAGTTTAAAGTGTATATTTTCCTTAAGAAAATTATTTTAAAAACTTAAACCCAAGACGCCATCTATTATCAATATGTTCAACTGCTATTGGTTACATCTACTTATATAGCACTGTAAAGTTCACTTGAAAAACAAGACTAACTAGAAACAACAGATACAACTACTCCGAGGGCTAATACATGTATGTGCCTTCAGATTCAATAGTGTAATTCAATGCCGGTAGGGGTATTAGCCCTCGGAGTAGTTGTTTCTCTTGTTTCTAGTCAGTCTTGTTTTTCAAGTGAACTTTACAGTTTGTGTTTTGCCTGCTTCTGCCTGAAGAGACCCAATAGGTCGAAACCGGTCGCAGAATTGGCTTGTGGTTCGTTGTACCTATTGTATAGGACGCGTTCCAAGTGTGGGATTAGTAATCCTTAATTATTTAGACGTAACAGGAATTTAACTGTCTTTTTAGATTATATAGCACGCTAGTTTTCTATATTTTTGTCATCTAGGATGTCTCTATAAACATCATTTTGTTGAAATTTTAAGAATTTAAAAAAAGTTGGCTCTTAATAAAAACTGAGGTAAAAAATAGAACTTGTCTGGCTTCATAATCCATTTTGCCTTCCGATAATGTCAAGTAATTTATCAATCCTTATCAGGGATTAATGCACTAAAATGGATAGAAACAATTTAAAAATAATATGGTGTGTATTTAAGTATAGCGGCATTTATTATTTATTAATTAATCCAATTGAAATTAAATTTCAACAGTAAGACGTAAGATCATGCATACCTACCTACTAGACAATTTTTAATGAAAATCATTTTTCCGTTAATTAAACAAACCCATTTTTGTATAGAAACTAACAATAACTATCAAGTAGACAATACATCCATTTTTGGAGTTTACTCCTTGAGGGAGTAAAATCGAGTGAACGTAACGGATGCAAACGTAACGGAACTAGCGCTGCCACTTCCATATGCTTTCCTCACCCATCAGATGGGTTCCATCTTATACTGAACGCATAAGGAAACGAAAACGGATATGTATGTTAAGTCATGCGACTACCGACGCCGATCAGGGACTTTGCGGACCCACATCGGTTATTTACAAACAAATGTTATTGATGATGTGAATCTTAAAAAGTCAAGTGTCGTTATATTGATAGAAAATAATTAGATAAAATTATCAGGTAAATATCTACCTTCAACCATTTTTTGTCTATTTGTCATATCTTTAAATTTAGTTCAACAATTTTCCAGTGAAATTTTCCAAAGAGATACTTTTTATGTACACAATTGTGACTCGTCATGCTAAATAAAAAATTTACCACCTATACGAGTAGAGACGGTTGTGTACAACCATTGATTTATTGAAGAAATAATCATTAACTTTTATAGAGGAAGCCCGATAAAGTAGATATACGTTTTTTTAACCATACGTTATCAGTGGCTATCAACAAGTGGTAAACTGAAAATGATTTATTATCTATATGATTTATAGGTGTTAGAAATTGTAACTAGACAAGGTGTTTTTGTAAGATTTCATGAAGTAAATAAATAAAAAAATGCGTTTTCTAATATTGCAAACAGAAATAATCAGCGGCATATGATAGGGAATAAGTAGTCACGCTTTTTAATCTAAAAGACATAATGTAAATGTCACATTATTAAGATTTCACCCAGGAGAAAATTATCAGTCTCTAGGCATCTCGGAATTAGAGACTAACTTCGAGTCGCTGCAAGAGTTTTCCTTTTGGCACTGAACGAGACTGTAGGCTCGGAGATTCTAGTCTTTAGAAGAGAAAATTTGTATACGGAAACAGTGAGGGACCATGAAAGACTGCAAGAAAAAGCATTACGATCGTAAGACAAGGGCTTGTTTCACGATGCTAACTGTTAGTCATTGTATTCAAAGATTGATTAAAGGCGCGTCTCAATTTGTTCTAATGGTAACGACTTTTCTAGTTTAACCTATTTATTTAACGGATATTTATTTACAATTATTTATTTAACACTTAAACACTAATAACAATTCAACTACTTATTTATATGACAAGGAAAATGCGTATTTATATCACTCTGTATATCGTAGTTCGGTATTTATATTACTCGTTCGGAAGCTAACTGTAAACTTTGCTCTCACTGACCACATCAACAAGTATTTATAAAGACGTAGAATAGTTCCAGAAAGATCGGGAATGACCTACTTGAATTTACTCGTGTTCGTTTGATTTATGACCTTGTTTATTGTCATCAAAGCGCCGACCGACGGCGGCATTCTTTGAACTCCGCTTATCTGCTCCCGGATCTCGTCGCCGCTCTCGCACACATACACGCTCGTTACATAATCTTAAATCTTCAAATTCCCCGAAAACTCAAACATCCTTCACTAGTTAAGAAGAAAATTTAATCTAATTTTCCCTCTACCCCTCTTTATTCCTGTTTTGATATTTTTCTTACTACAATTTACCTGGTTCTGTATCTCATATACAGTATAAGAGCTCCAGAGAATCTCAAGAACCTTTTATACGTGTCACCCCTTTGTATGTAGATGTGTTCAAAAAATTTGAAGATTTTTCATTCTAAAAGTATGTGACAAGTTTAAAAACATATTAGGTCGAAAGGCACAAAAAAAATAAAGTTGTGCCAATTTTAAACGTCCCTGGTTTTTGATGATACTTGACAGTAAGGTTTATTTTGTAGGTAAATTATAGTACAGTAACGATTACCCTTTTGTAAAGAAATTTATATTAATCGACTCTGTTTGTTTTAGAAAAGTTAAAGAACCAGTGGCGGTGCGTGATATTACGATTAGGGTCACCATCATACACAAAAATAATAAAACATGAGATCAATATTGATCTCATATTTTAAGGATATTCTTGTTAATATAAAAAAATGCCTAATTTTCTTTGTAAATGAGCTCAATTCTGCGACTTTTGCGGTGTTCAAATTTTTTAATTATACGTACTTTGTTGTTAAAAATTTAAAAAATTGTAATGAGGTAGATTGACCCCACCATATCGTGCGTTCCTAAACTGCGCACGTCATATGTATACAATTCACCCACTACCTTTCCTAATTTTTAGGGGGGGGGGGCATTAAGCAGTAAAAATAGGAATTTTAAGAATCAGCAACTGTAGATATCTATTAGTATAATTTGTAAAAAAAATATCGCCAATTTATGTAATTGTGAGTCAGAAAACCAGATTCCAATCGTTTATTGTAGATCACTTGAATTCCTGTCTTTTTTTTGTATGTTTACGTTTAGTGTAAGGTTATGATAATAAATGATCGTGAATTATTAAAACAAACAAAATCATTAATTTATGTATCTATGAAATATAGTGGCCTTTACTAAAATAAATGCTGGTTCCTTTGGTGCAAACACAGTTAAAAATTATTTTTGGAAACATCTACACATGTCAAATTAGTTGTTTTCATTTTATGAAAATTATTGCACCTATAAAGAAAGAATATTGAATTTTCAGTCAAGGCCAATTTTACGGAATTTGATAAAATAGTTATTTTGCAACAAATTTTTCTGTTTTTCTTCTTGTTTTTTTTTTTTTCTTTATTAAGCAGGTACTTACTCCAATGTTTTAATTCATGTATGTATGTATCTACAACTTTTTTATCATCCGGTACACACGTGCTGATAAAAAGTGCATGTCGTTTTTGAACTAGATTATTTTTACATTATTTGTTTAATTTATTTACTTACCGCATAGTTACGTGAGCCAAGAGTGACCCTGAATCAACCATGAATTGTGGAATCTCCAAACGAAATTTGTGTTTCTAAATTTTATTCTTCATTCATTATATATATATTTTACCAATTTGGATTGTCTGTATGTACTTGAAAGCTATCTGTCACATGTGTAAAACATACATTTTGTTTCCAGGGCGTTGATAATTATAATACACAAAAAATCGATAGATAATAATGAACAGGTGCAACGTCTCACCTAATCTCACGGATTCTTTTCCCCAACAGATCCTGACTGCACTTAATATGGACAAACATATACTCCGGTAGACCCAAAAATAGATAACAGTTACTGACAACCAATAATAAGCATGAATGTACTCACCGGGGGGCTTGCCTACCCCCTAGCTCAACTAAACCATCAATATTGTACAGGCAACCATTACATTATTTACCAGTTTTGTATGTACGTGTTTTATTCTTCGACAACTAGCTAGAGTCTCCCTAAAATAAGTAAGGCTTCCCTAGACGCCCAGTTCCCTTAGGAACTAGCATCTCAATGATCAGATGTGGGGCACTTACAGGAAGCTACCCCGCCACCAGAATCATGTCATTCGAGTAGCCCGCAACACCCCTTATTGCGAGTAACCCCACTCGAAGGAACCACGGCCGTAATGACCGGGCAACAGTGCACCAGGGGTGAAAGCATGCTATCTCTTTAATTATTATTTCTGTATCATTTTTGATACGCACACAATTCATCCACACGCGAGGCGGGCCAACACAGACTGACTCATGTGTTTCTTATTCTCCGGTCGTCTGCTTATCGTCTTTATGTATTACCTATGGGTCTACCCAATCATTAAACAAATGACTTCATTCACTCGAAACCAACAGCCTTTTCAAACGATAAATAGGTATAATGTTTAGATATAGACTTTATTGTTCAACAATATAAAATGAAATATATAAAAAAAAGAATGTTATGTTTTAAAATTGATTTTACACATGAAAGATTGGGCGGAATCGTTTCATAATTTTGACCACGGGGCGAAATTCTGGATACTGGACCATGTGCCAAACTTTACTTTGCCCCAATCGCTTTTCCCTTCTTGGGTTAGTGATTGCAATAAAGTGAATTAAGTGGAACTTCCCTAAGTCGAATCTCCAAGGGACAGGAAGTGGAGTTCGAATTATGGAAATTAGACCAAATTCATACACTTTATTACATTTGGGCGATATTATGCCTTCTTTTAAATTTATCTAGCCACCCTACACTAGCTGAAAAATCTTCGCGACCGAAAGCAACCGCAAATTCCTTAGCTTTTTCTCTGATTAACGTTCCCGAGAGAGGAAGATTTTTGTCACGTGCGGTAGTAACCCACTTAAGCATAGCTTCATCAACATCATTATTAACACAAGTTGTAAGCCTTTTTCGGTTGGAGTTAAAATTGTAGTAACCTTTTTTTTTAAAAGTTTGTTTTTGTTTTTCAAAATGGTTGATAACGTGTTAGGAGGAATTCCAAATTGTTGTGCAATCTCCTTTTTTTCTTTTCACTCTTTTCTACCTCGGCAATTAATTTTAATTTTTCTTTAAGCGTTAAACACTTTAATTTTCGTTTTGATGCCATCTTAGTCCCTCACTGATATCACCACAATCCAAAATTTCACCGGTTACTAACTATAACTGATAAAATCTTATAATGCGCGTCCGAAACAATCTAAGAAACTAAAAATATGTCTGTTTATGGCTGTGGTTTATGGTCTTTATTTGTCGCCGGCTCGCCGATCGATAATCCCCCTAAATTCGCCGAAATTGGAGTAGGTGTTTCCCCGAAAAATTCGAGTTCCGCTCGGTTGCCGCCTCGGTTACTGTTAAATTTTAGTTCGAGTTTTAGAAATATTCGAGTTATAGAAATTCGACTTATAGGGAAAAAATTACATAGCGATGTTGTAAAAACGTATTTATTTGTAAAGAAAATTCGATTTAGAGAATAATTCGAGTTAGGGAAGTTCGAGTTAAAGAAGTTTCATTGTATTTTGAAATTTAAGCGTCTTGTGTTTTACGAAATCCTTAAAGTTTTAAATTGCAAATAAGTTAATTTATGTATTTTCGCCGGCGTTAACAAAAGGAAAGGCAGGCAAAATAGATGATGCGATTTTCTTTGATCTCGTATTAGGATGGTCGAGGCGTACCTGAACGAATACGTCATCGACAATTTTAAACTTCCTGCTTCACAACAAGCTGTATTTCTATTCACAGGTGTTATAATGGCCTGTTTACGTCGAGAAAATGAAAAATAGATCCAATGCATCCAAGTTGTGATTCATATGCAACAATCATTGTTTTCAAACTGCCGGAATTGATGTACATATTTTATTTTTGAGTTACAAAATGTCTTATTATTAGTCTTCAAAACTAATCGAGAGGAAACTGCCAATTTTGCCATTCCAGGATAAAGTGTGCATTAGTAAACAGGGAATACCGTACCATAGAGAAATACGAAGGCCATGCAGTGTACTCGTGACGTCACTGCAGGTGGTCGATACGTGGACCTTTGGCAGTCAACTAACCAAAAGATTTTAGGTTTCAATTTTCTGTTTGATCACGGATTCTTGTAAAAGTAAATGAGAAGGGTATTATTGGCTATTGACTGAAAATTGTTACTACATATTATTTATTTATTGTTAGATTTTGCTAATTTTATAAAGAGTTGTCAATTCCATCCACATTTTGCTAATTTTAAATTTGCTTATTTTGTACGACCTTATTCCCGTTTATCATTGCGGTGTTTCCTGCGTTTACTTCACTCTAGTTATGTACCGGACGTGCTAATTAAAATCA
The DNA here is from genome assembly GCA_947389935.1 of Agrilus cyanescens. Classification (NCBI taxonomy): domain Eukaryota; kingdom Metazoa; phylum Arthropoda; class Insecta; order Coleoptera; family Buprestidae; genus Agrilus; species Agrilus cyanescens. The sequence continues at coordinate 7,014,848 of OX376713.1, read as the reverse complement.
GTTAAAAAGCAATTAATTTTCGGCAGCCATTCGGCAAGAAAAGTTGACAGCTTATTTTAAAACGAACCGAGAACACGTGTTTTTCAGGTGTTGGCTGCCCGACCGTGAGCGAACCACCTCACCACAAGCCTTTTCATTACCGTTCCGCGAAAATTTGCGAAATGTTTTGGCAATAAATCATCGTCGAGAGTTAATTTTACACACGCAACGTCCGCACTCTTATTACACTTTTTATTCATCGTTTGTGTTATGTACGGACGAACCCTTTCACTCACTAAAACTATAAATATATCAAGCATTATGTATGTTTGTCCTACTCAATTGCTAAATTCGAACACTGGCTGAAATTTTTACCTGGAACGTTTTGTGAATTTTTGTAAATTTCTCACATCGCGTTTAGAGTAATTATATTCTGTGTTGATATGCCTAGATAATCGGCAGGATTTGGGTAGAATAAGTAAATAAATATAGCGTAAAACGAATAACCTAAAAAGTAAGTGTGCATGTCCGTGTGGAAAAATTGCGAAAAGTAAACGAAAGAATAATTACGGTAAAATTTGAAATGTCAGCAAAGGAAATTAGCGACAATAGGTATATCTGAGTCAACATTGCAAATAAATAATAAGTACCTACCTTTCTATTTGTTTGGTAACAAGAAAAATTACACATACAATTATACAGCCATGGAAAACACAAATTATAATAAATGTACAGAAAAAGTTTACTCAACCACTGTGTTTGTTGTAATGAGCATTAAAAACTTGGTCATAAAAATATAATTAAACGATTGGGATCGCGAGACAGCGCTCAGTATCGCAACATAAAATGTTAAGAGGGAGTTTGTTTTGTTACCATTATTCGTACAATTATCATTCCATACAGAGTATCAATTGTTTATTTGATAACGTAAACAATTATTAAGAACTGTTTTTTTGCGTCTTACGTTACTAACCAAATATTATTTATTTTATGTCAAAGAGAATACATGTTCAATGAAATTAAATGCATAGAAATAATTTAATTGACGTTAATTAACATGATGTGGCGGAACTAATAAACATTAAGACGAATTTTATTAATTAATTAATTTTACTTTTTTAGATTTTTATAACTAAAAGTGACGCCGCCTATGGTAATACTGTGGTAAACGCATGCATCTTACAACTTTGAAAGTATTTATTGTTTCTCTCACTATCAGTAAACCATTCCAACAAAAAAAATATGATGCATTAATGATTATTGTACGTAAATCATAACATATTTTAAGTAGTATATAAACAATAAACAAATTAAACGCGATTTTCTTTGCTTAACCTTACTACGTAAAATGATTTTTACTTGTGAAATGTGATTTCTGATTCATTTCTTTCACTGCGGCTTTTACAACCGTAAGAAGAACAAATGAGCATTGTTTTAAACAAAAATCCACTAAAACCTAACTACACTATTTAATTATATTGACACTTTTACACAACGCTGTCAACGCACTGTTTGGGATCAGTAAATGGAGCCGGTACCAAAATATTGCGTCAATTTTCGACGTACAGTCGGCATAGGAGTTACGTGTCCCCTCTCTTTCCTAGTCTAAGGTAACGAGCGTGTACGTGTGCGAGAGCGGCGACGAGATCCGGGAGCAGATAAGCGGAGTTCAAAGAATGCCGGCGTCGGTCGGCGCTTTGATGACAATAAACAAGGCCATAAATTAAACGAACACAATAAGAGCTCGAGTAAATTCTAGTAGATCATCTCGATCCTTCTGGATTGTTCCTTGTCTGTATAAATACCTGTTGACGTGGCCAGTAAGAGTCAGTTTACAGTGAGCTTCCGAACGAGTAATATAAATACCGAACTACGATATACCGAGTGATATAAATACGCATTTTCCTTGTCATATAAATAAGTTGTTGAATTGTTATTAGTGTTTAAGTGTTAAATAAATAGTTGTAAATAAATTTCCGTTAAATAAATAAGTTAAACTGGAAAAGTCGTTACAATATAAACCTAACTTAGATAATCTATTGCTGATTTTATTACTGATGTTATTGATGTCATTAATTGAACAATAATTTTTTTTTAATTAAATTATTTTCATTATTGCTAATATTTGTTCCTACAATGTTTTTTGTATTTGAAAACGGTTTTTATGTCTTAAAGTATTTTCAATTATGGTGGGTTTGTAGCCATTTTTCAATGGTTTTTTAAAAATATTAAAATTTAAAGTGTTGATTGTTTTTAAACATATTGAGATCGAAAAAGTTTATACTATTATTTTCTTCAATTTCCCATAGGTTAGGTTAGGTTGTTTAACAGCGAATGTACCATCAACAGCATTAATTACTTTGTAAATAAATTTGTTAATGGAAATCTAGATGGACGGAATTGAACAGTTACTTAAGTAATTTTCCATTTTTGATTAAGCTGGAAATGTTTTCTCACCAGTTGTGTTTAATTTAAGAGAGTTTACCTTCAGATTTAATTTTTTAGTTAATCTATTCGACTTATTGAGAATTTCTTTCTCTATATTAGTTTTCTCAGAAAACCGGTACCTGTGTATACTTATTTAATCTTTAATTTCGAGCAAAACTATAAAGAATTTATTAGGTACCTAGCATAACTTAATGACATAATATGAAGTAAAATCTTTGCATGAACAATTATGACGTAATAACAGAGATAATGGTATCAACAACAATAATAATAATTGTGGTGATAGAATTATTTAAATTCTTTAACAACAATTTAAATTGCTTACGGCTTACATAATAATTTTCATTCTTATTGAATTACAAAAATATGTAGGCTATAAACCATGTTAAATAAAGTAAATTTATATAAACTAATTTTTTTTTATTGGTGTTGCAATTTGGATAAACTGTGATTTAATAAGGGGCAATTTGTGAACTGTAGAGCATAAAAGAATTAAGTGGCACTTTCTCAGTCTCTTTTTTGAGACAAATTACTGGTGTTATCAAAAATCAACTGTATACATGTATTGTTTTATTTAAAAAATGTGGATCATGTTTTTTTTCAAAATTTTCCTATTAATTCAAATGAGTATTAGTGTTCTTTGAACCTAGTACTTAAAGATCTGTTAGTCTGACCTACTACTGTTTAAAAAAATATCACAATTATATTTATTTTATTTGACATTTGTCATTTTTATTACTGAGCAACTTAGGACACTTTTTATAACCGAATTTACGAATTTATTTCAAATTAGGATTGTATACAGGGTGTCCCCTCTCAATTGGAAAAAACTTCTAGGGCATATTGAGGAACCATAGACAAGCAGTTTGAGATATTAGACTGATGTCCGGAAGTGCATGGTTTTCAAAATACAGGGTGTCAAAGTTTTTTTTTTTTTTTTGATATGTTTATGTTTTACCATGACAACATTGTTTTGTTTTAGATTTTCAGATAATGAACCTTTTAATAGTTTTTAATAAAAATTTTTTCTCGAAAACGGAGAGAGATACGAAAATATATCAAGTGACAAAAAAGTTGTACTTTTAACTGAGCTTTCTAAAAAATATAAAATTTTCAAAAAAAGTCAGTGGCGTACATTTTTTTGTCATTTTTAATCGTGACACTGTCCCCCGGGGCGCCACTGAAAGTAATAATTACCATTTAATTAGTGCTAACTGAGCGTCTTATTAAAGCTTACATCACCAGCGAATTTCAAGAAAATCGGTCAACGTGCCTTTGAGATATTGATAAAAAAAAAGTTTTTTGAAAAAAACTTTGACACCCTGTATTTTGAAAACCATGCACTTCCGGACATCAGTCTAATATCTCAAACTGCTTGTCTATGGTTCCTCAATATGCCCTAGAAGTTTTTTCCAATTGAGAGGGGACACCCTGTAGAATTGTAGGACAACCTTTGAGGCATGAAGAGCTGATTGGGGACATATTAGAAATAGAAACAGGAGTGAATAAGGGAAAAGAAAGACTTTCATTAGATTAATGTTAGGAGAAAATGATAAGGTGTATATGTAAAATCAATTTGGTTTTTACTCACCATTTCTTTGAATTTCAGTGTAAACTTTTTATAAAAATACAACAGCAAAAAAATAAATTCAAAAATCGTTGACTTGGCACCCGATATTTGTAATTCAACATAAATTCGAAAAAAAAAACTGTTACGTAATTAGTAATTTTTTTCATTGTCAGATGAATGTACAAATCTCTTGGAAATTTGTGATGGTTTTGTTTATACTACTTATTATTTTTAGTCTGATTCAGAAGGTGACTTTCCGTCTCTACTAGTTAATTAAAAAAAAAAACTAATGTTATAATTTATTTACTTTTCATTATTTTAGACTCAAGTCTTTTTAAAGTGTGACTTTCTCTACCTTATAATTAAATTAAAAACATTACTAATTACGGCTTCTACGAAATTATGTTCGTTTAACATGATGTGATCGTGAAAATTAACAAATCACGAAAACCACTCAATGCATCAGTTGAATAGATGAAATTAATACTTATTATATTTAGAAGTATGATTCGTTAATTATTCCAAGTGGATAAGCAATTCTTTGTTATACATTTGTGACGGTGTCCCGTCAAAACGTACCAGCGACAAAACGTACAACCGGTTTTTTTGCGATAAAACGTACCACTTGTACCTGCAAAGGGTCATTAATTAATCTAACGACGACAAAACGTACCACGGCTACTTGCAAAGACTCATTTATTAGAAGTTGACAACAATGCACTTTAGAGGTGGGGGAGATATATTTTTCATAAAAATAAATAAAATCGTAATAATTCTCTCCAACTTTTTGAATGTTGCACAGCCATTTTTGTATTTTGCGCACAATTTTTTTAATCATTCTATGAAATAATTGTAACTAAAAAAGACAAAAATACAAATTTCAGAAAAGAAATGTTGAAATATTTTGAAATTTGTCTTTGACATTTAAAAAAGATTGATGATAATACGCCCAAATGTTCAAAAGGGTTGTAAAAATCTCGTGCAGGCACCACCTACCCAGGCTAACAGGAACGGGATTCTAAATTCTGCAAAATTTTTTGTTTTGAGAGAGAGCGGTCAGTTACCAGATGTTAAACCATAAATACTGAACAAAGTTTAAAGTATTTTACCCTATAAACGTTAAAAAAAAAAGAATATTTCTTAAGGCTCCCCTACAACGTTAAGGAGCAAAAATTTGTTGAATTTCTCTATTATTGTTACATAAATACATATAATAGTATATTATTATTACTATTATAGTTTTGTTTATAAAGCATAAACATGGAAGGGAGTACTATTTGTGAAACTGCATATTAAAAATGAAAAAACAGAAAATAAAAAACAGAAAGTTTCACTAAAATTTATTGGAGAACCTCGACAAACTTGCTTCGACCCAAACGAAGTCATTTAAAGAGGAATACAGAAATTTGTCGAGGTTATCGAATAAATTTTAGTGAAAGTTCCTGTTTTTTATTTTCTATTTTTTCGTTGTTATAAAACTAAATTATAAAACATAAACATTTTATAATAGCTCGCCCTAATTAGGCACATATCTGCATGTGAGCATTATTTATTTTAGATAAAAATGTCTAAACGAAAATTAAACTATTACGAAAATATTGACAAGATTAAAATAGAAATCCTTTTCCTGTTCATGTATTAATTAAAATACTTCAAAAAGTAATTATTAAAAAAACTATGGTACCGGACCACCCTCTCACTTGCACACTTATATACGTTTCGAAAATTTTTGCTACTATACAATTTTGTACCGCGCAGTCAACATAAAAATTAGAGGGAACACACCCCAAAATTTTAATGTAATAGTTAATTTGGTATTTACAAAAAAAAAAAAATAAAATAAAAAAAAAAAAAAATGACAAACGCTTCACAACACGCCAAAATGGTAATTTTGTCAGTCCAAAGCCTGAAAAAAGTGTGATGGGAATCAGATTCTGTTTTGAAAATCGCTTTTAAATAATTGTTTAAAAACATTCAATATTGGTCAATAAAAGTGGTACGTTTTGTCGCATCCAAAATATATTAAGCAATTAGCAGAACCCTTGGCAGGTAGAAGTGGTACGTTTTGTCGCGTGGTACGTTTTGTCGTGTATTCATTTTAGCCTAGCAACCAAATAATTTATTCATTATGAAGCATATACGTTGTCTGGTTTTAAATAATAATAACAGAAATGATATCACTTATGCTGGGAACAAAGGGATAATAAGAGTTGCAAGTATTACCAACAACTTTTACAATAAAATAGAGACATTCCTGTACCATATTAACATTTTAACCGTTAATATTAGTCATAGTTTCGGAAATGGTTTAATATTTATCAGAACGATAAATAGCACATGTTAGTAAAAGCAGGTAAATATTTAAAATTATCTAAAATATAAAAAAAATTAGCAAATTAAACCATACATAGTTGTTTTAACTTATTTTTGTAGTACATATTTAAAAAAATTAAACCTGAAGATTTATTTCATTTTGATTATTAACATTTAGCAACGAAAGAATTTTTTTTAGGAAATTATTTTTTCTTTAAAATCATAATATTTTTTGATCTTCCAAATCACAAAAGAATAAAAGAAATGAAAGAATAATTGTTAAGGTAGCATTTAATAATGAGAAAATGGAACAATGGAAATTTCTGAAAAAAATTTTTTTGAGTGCATTATTGGCATTTTTCATTTTTTAATACTGCAGATTGTTGATAAAAAAGAGAAAAATAAAAATGTTAATTTTAACATCGGGGATTCATTCTGATACCTCTTAAGGACCTGAGATGTTAGCTGAATATTTATTGGGGTTTTTATGTTAACATTCTATTGTGGAAAAATTTGTTAATTAACAAAAGCATAATTAATAGAAAAATTGGGATAAATTTTTTTTATTCCTTAATATTATTCGCGGGCGCTACAATCCGTTTTCTGCTCAATTTTTGGCTTGCAATTAAAATTATAAATAGTGGTGACAGTTCCGGGCGGTAGTACTTATTTTTAGTAGATTTCCTGCTCTTTAAGGATCTTTTTCCGATTGCCGATATTTGCAATAGTTTCTGCGATATTTACAAAAAACTAAACCCTTCTTTTATTTACTTTTGTAATTTTTATAGGCCCCGCTTCAAAATTGTCAAAAAGTTTCTAGATGTCATTCCGAATCGAATGAGCCTTTAGTCACAATTTTCGGTGCCCTTGATGAGGTTTTTACCTACATGGGTCTTGTTGACTAGACTAAACCGTTTTATAAAAAGCCTTCAAAATTGCTACTTGTAGTTGATTTGTTGAAGTCTCAGAAAATTTTAATGTTTGTCTAAAATAAATCAAATATTTTTCGTATAATTCGTAATTAGTGTTTTGAGAATGATTAAGTGTAATTAAATGTGTACTAATATTGGAGGTACGCTGTATTTAAGCTGATAGCAAAGCGATAGGGGATGTATTTTGGGTATTTTTGTTGTTCTTGATAGGACATGAAAATCCCACAAAAGGATTTTTGGAGTAAATGCACCATAGAGTAGCAAATATAGTCATAGGCATTTAGTTAGGGTGTTTTTTAGGGCGTATAGCCGACCAGCTGATTTGGTAATTGTTTTTTTTAAACAATTGAAATCAGTGCACTGCTTATTTTTTTAGAGTAGGCTATGCGTTGTATAGGATGGGCAATGCCCACCCTTGCCTAACCTAACCTAACTACGTCCATGGTTATAGGAATGAATTCATAACCTTTTCAAAATTAGTTCATTTGCTTATCATATTTAACCATGAATTCATTAAGTTTATCACATTTATATAGTAATTTGAACATTGTTTGCAATTCTAATTATCTACGGTACGCAATATTTAAATGGTCCTAATTGGAAATCTTTTAACACCTTACTTTTAATGAAAGCATGTGATTTTGGCAAATTTTAGAGTACAATTTTTTGTATTCATTATTTCGTAACCTAATTATTCAAAGAATGTAAAATCTCGTATGTTTTCTTTGTTAATTAAATAGTTGAAAGTAAACAAACTTGGCGGTTTTTTTTTTGATGGACATAAAAATAGCAAATGATTGACAACAGGAAGTATTCCATTTAAGTTTTTTCACCATCTATCCTAATATTGTTAAGGTTTCTCCTAATCCTTAAGGGATTATTCGTGTGTCTGTCCGTCTGTCACTACCAATATTGGACTGAGTTGAGATTTGGTACATACACGTGATGCTCCGTTAATCAAATTCGAATTTGTAACGTGAATAAACAATTTTAAATATGGGTGCCCTTTTGAAGGACTAAAATTAAAATTATTTTCTAATGTATACCGTGTAATATATCAAATGAGAGAGCTTGTTGTGAGGGTCTCAAATATATGTATTTTGTAACGACTTTTCTAGTAGAACTTATTTATTTAACAGATATTTATTTTACAACTATTTATTTAACACTTAAACACTAATAGCAATTCAACAACTTATTTATATGACAAGGAAAATGCGTATTTATATCACTCGGTATATCGTAGTTCGGTATTTATATTACTCGTTCGGAAGCTCACTGTGAACTGACTCTTACTGGCCACGTCAACAGGTATTTATACTGATTAGGAACAATCCAGAAGGTTCCAGAATGACGTACTAGACTTTACTGGAGTGCGTATTGTGTTCGTCTAATTTATGGCCTTGTTTATCGTCATCATAGTGCCGACCGACGCCGGCATTCTTTGAGCTCCGCTTATCTGCTGTCGGATATCGTCGCCGCTATCGCACACATATACGCTCGTTACACTGCCCGCTCTCGCACACATACGCTCATTACAATTTTTTATAATTTTAAAATAAATAGTTGAAAAATAATCAAACCCCCTTTTATGTCCGATACTATTGCGCCTAAAATTTTGAAAAACAGAATGCAGGAAGAAGTTGTTTTTTGTACTTATAAACTCCAGGAAAACCCATAAGAAGTCTACAGTCATAGTTTACTTATTAAATAATTTGTTACCACAAACAAATTTTGCTTCTTATTAAAAAAAAAAGACAAATTATTATGATGGTGTATTTGAAGTATTTGATTTGCTTTTGTAATTGTCCCGAAATTATTCCTGAAACCTTTTCAAGGACACATAACTGATAAAGCCAAAAAAATACTAATTTATATATTTTCTTCGAGTTGTGAGTTACGGTCAAAAAGTCCCATTATTAAAGCACTGTCAGTTTTACTTCCAATTCTCTAATTTTTCTTACGAACATTTTAAAAATCAAAATTGGCCAAGTTTGTCCAGCCATTCTGATCATTTTGAATTAGTTTCTTGTTTTTATTAGGATGATTTTTGTATATATATCTACTTACAGAATCTGCTGAAGTATTAAAAAAAAAACAAAAAATTGAAATACTTAACTGAATGAGGTTCATAAAAGATTGGTAAAGATAATATGTACCTACTCTATAGTACTGTTTGTTTACAAAATTTGTCATATTTCTTATTATATTATACTTACATATTAACACTCGCACTTAAGTAATCAATAAACTTGTCAAATTTGTATATTTATTACAAAAAGTAACTTTTATGTTTACTTTATCTATTTTACTTGGGACGCTCGCTGCTATTTTATTAGCATACCTAATGTGTGAAATTGGTATGATGTCTATCAAAAATGTAAAATAAGTAAAAGTCTGGAGACGGCTAAATAAGGTTTGAACCGCTGCTGATAAGAGAACGAAATTTTCGAAATGTTCCTTGATAAAAGAAAAACTTTATTTCAGAAGAGTTGAAATTTTGGTATCCCCCAATGGAGTATCCCAAGCCTCACTATCCCACCAACTTTTGTTTTGTAAGTAACAACCCCCCTGTTGCAATACCGCAGCTCTCCGCTAGTTATGAGCAAACGTAATACCAAAACAAGACCAATGTAGTCTTGGTCTCGTTCTTGTTCTCGCACATTAAGTCTTCATCTTGGTCCTGCTTTTCGGGAGTAGAATTAGTCTCAGTCTTGTTCTTGCGAGATCGAGTCTTGTTTTTTGCAAGACTTATCGGTAACAGTTTAGAAAAATAAAAATTACATGTATGTATATTGAACCATATTTAAGGGTGGGTGTATCTTTTTTTAAAAATTGGTTATTAATGCAAAGACACGTACATTTTCATAAGAAAATTTAAGTATTTATTACAAGTGGAGGTTGCTATTTAAGAAACAAATTTTGTTTTTGAAAATAAACGTGTTTAGTAAAACACGAACCTCCTAAATTTACAGAAGTACGTACCTGTAAAGAAAGCCTTAAAAAAGATGTTGGAAATAAGATTCACTATAAAGTGTACGAACATATAATTTATGTGGTGCTTAAAAAGGACAAAATTCAGAACTACGAAAGACTGAATGAAAAATAACTAGGTGTTTTTTCTTTCATCGTAGGAAAATTGAAAGGAAACGTATTTTTTTGGAAATGATAAGAACAAGAAGGGAATTCCTATAAAATGAATTATCACGCAGCAGTTGCCAAATTCTTCCGGAAAGAGAAGAATATTAAGAAAAAGGCTTCGAAGATGCCCTTTTCTGAAAACGAATCTCAGGTGCCTAAATAATTGTGTATTTTTGTCTCATTAATAAGAAACGAATATTTAAATTTTTTTTTTCGAAAAATTAACAAATGCAGTTCTAGTTTTAGGGGAACAACTTCCTAACAGAACTACTTTGAAAAACAAATATCGAGTCTAATTTTTTGTTTTTGAAATAACTTTTTTTTTAATAGTCTACTTTTTATTTATTATTTGGTTTAATTGTGGTAGAATTTATTTTATTTGTAGCCCATTGCAGTTGTCTAAAGTTATACGTTTCTACTTTAAAGTTCATTTAAACCTAAACCCGTAATTTTCACTGGGGTTTTAGGAACTCTTGTTCTTCAATTGCTGTGTTAAAAACATTTTTTCATTGATACACTGGTATAGAATTTTAAAAACACCTGAGATTATGTTTTCGGAAAAATATCAACTTAGATAATTATTGATTTAGATTTTAAAACGGACCATTCAAGAGAAGAACGAAGAACTTAAACTGAAAGAAGAAACTATATTTAAGTTGAAACAGGAATTGGAAGATAAGGAAGCTCTTATTAAATATCTCCAAAATGAAATTGATAAATTCAGACAGGTGGTGAAACCAATCACAAAACAAATTATCACGAAAAAGTTGACATTACAAGACGATGATGAGGATAGCAATTCGGTTAAGGAAAACACAGCATTACCAGCTACCATTAGTCATCAGGAAAGGCAGAAGAGACAAGCTATCAGTGCAGAACCATTAAATGGTCACGAAACTTTGAACAAAATATTAAAAATTCCTAAATCTATCAAGTAAGTTTGGCATAATCGTAAGAGAAATATTGTAAAACTGATATTGTACGTATGTACTTAAGTACTACAAAATAATCCAAAAGATACTTTTGGGTCAATTTCGGAAGGCGAAGTCCTCAGACCAAACTGAAACTTCTGTATACCAGCTTGGATTAATGTTTAATTTATTTTAATTAATCTATAACACATATCGTTAACGACAAAAATACACAATAAAAAAAAATAGGAAATTATTTACTGTAGCTTCATACCCTCTTCCGATTTTCTTAAAAAAAAAAAGTATGTTGTAGAGCTCGCGGAAACCACCCCTTCATCCTTTTTTTGAGCTTCTTCATTTCGTGTCTATTGTAAAACGCGATTAGTTGTAGTGGTTTCCTGATTTATTCGAATATTGTGATCGTATAGTGTTTATTGTTGTAGATTAGATACGGAATAATTTATAGTCTTTATCTATAGGTGATACATGATACTGCTTGTTTGTTTAAACTTTCAAAACGGTTATTCTTAGTGTGTTACGAATAAAAATGTTAGGAAAAAGTGAGAGGTATGTAAATGTAAAGACACTCATCCTGAACCGTAACCTATTGCAATACACACGGAAGTATTACAACAGTTTTTTGTATTTTATGACATCTTCAAACTGGTTTGCAGGTTCAAAAAATACAAAAAACAGTCGTAATACTAGTACTACCGTGTGTATTGCAATAGGTTACGGTTCAGGATGGGTGTCTTTACATTTACATACCCCTCACCCTTTCCCATCATTTGTATTCGTAACACACTAAGAATAACCGCCTTCAATGTTTAAACAAACAAGCAGTATCATGTATCACCTATAGATAAAGACTATAATTAATTCCGTATCTAATCTACAACAATAAACACTATACGATCTAAATATTCGAATAAATCAACAAACCACTACTAGGTACTAATCGCGTTTAACAATAGACATGGAAGACAAATACACGAAATGAAAAAGCTCAAAAAGGGGATGAAGGGGTGGTTTCCGCGCTCAATATGTATATATATTCTTGATGAGTATGACGAGCTCTTCAACATACTTTTTTTTTTCAAGAAAATCGGAAGGGGTAAGCTAATGTACATAATTACCAAAAAATCTTCCCCTTTAGTATATACATGATTATAACTTGACAAGGTTTATTAATCGGCAACGAGGACACATCTTTAAATTGATAATCTACTGATAATGATGGACATTGTCTATTGTAAATTACTTTTTATAATTGTAAGTACTCTTTATATTAAAAACCTTCAGCTGAAAATTCTAAAAAGGGGTTATTAAGTAATATAAAAAAAATAAATCTTTATCTTTGTATATAAAAGACCAATGCTTTATTTTCATTTGTTTGCCGATTTTTAATCATTATAACTATCGACCTCGTTCTATTTTAAAGTTCTATTTAAAATGTTTATCACTCAATTTAAACGCACCATTATAACCTATAACTGCCTCTTATTATATGGTAACTGACTCATTTGATTAGTATTTGAAACGGAATCATTGAATTTGCAATGAACGTTTTTGTAATTACAATCAGACGTTTGCAATGATTCGAATACAAGAAATGTTTAATGACCATTTGGTTTTTAAAGTAGCCATTTAATATAATGAAAAATATGGCAAATTATTGCAGCGTTCATGGTCGGATGAAGATGAATAAACTTAAAGGAAAATCATTCAAGTTCAGTAGGTAATTTGTGATGCCTAATAGATTTATTCTGGTTTTATTTTTATACCAAATGACGTAACATACGTTATCTTGCCCAAATTTAAAAAAAAAAAAAATTGGCCGTAGAAATGGGAAAAGGAAACAATTTTTTGAGTCATAATTTTGTTTATTGACAATTGTGGAAATCGTGTTTTTTCCGTTAATTTGATCAAATTTGTTTGTGGTGATTGAAGTACAATATTGTATATTGTGGTAGTTTTTCGTTAAGATTAATTCTGAAGTCTTTTGCTATATTAATCTTTACGCCATAGTTTCGTGGTCGAGAGAAGGAATGCTCAATTTTTAACTATTTTCTTAAAAAACATTAAAGCTGTTTATCTTATAATTACAAAAAATATATATTTGAAACCCTCATAACAAGCCCTTTCATTTGATATGTAACATGGTGCAGTTTGCAAATTTTCTAATTTGCCTTCCAAAAATGACTCATCTGTATACCAATTTTCAACTCAATCGGTCCAGTAGATTCCTAGTTAACACGCAGACACCAGAGTGATCTTCTAAGGGTTTCGTTTGGAACCCTAAAATGAATTAGTAGAAAATGTCCGCTCCTACCATCAGTTATGATTAAGGATGCATACAAAAATTGACTCTAGCTGTGTATGCGAATTTTCCGACTTTCTTTCGTTATTATCCCAATTTATTTTTTCTAAAAAATTTTCAGGAACGTAACAAACAAATTAAAAGTAATTACTAATATCCATCATTCGTTTCCTAACTTATTACTTTAGACAATACAAAAAATCCCATGGAAAGAAAAGCACTTTCTCAGTTTTTCTTCAATTTCCGGCCAACTTTTCTCGTTCGAATCGTTGCAATCATTTAAAAGGAAAAATCGCTGTATCGGAAAAGATGTTTTCAATACTTGTAGATTGACTAGTCGTAAATTGAATAGTTTTTATAAGATATTTAATCATTTGTAAACAGGGTTGGCATGAATGAATGATTTTTTCAATAAAAATGAATGATTTAATCAAAAATGTTTTTCACTTTCTTTCACAGAAATAAACATAAAAAACAGATTTAGAAATTATAATTAAGTTACAAACTAGGGTCGTTTAAATCTGAGAAATCAATATCATTATTATAATATTTGAATAAAAAAAACTAGTTTTCCAGCCTTTTCAATTCCCAGTCGGTTTCTTAATTTGCTCTGAACAATTCGAAAGGTGGAAAACAGTCTTTCCACAGCAGCTGAAGAAGCTATCGCTCCAAACAATTGCTTCACCACTGGAAAAACTTTTGACTGTTCCTCTTCACTAAATATATTTTTTTGTGACACCCACCACTCTAGTGGTGCAACATTTTTTACTATTTCTTCTGCGAACATCACACTTTTGAATGGTTTTGATTTTGACTTAAGTTACACTATCTATGGTAGCAACAATGAACCATCATAGTGATTTCGCGCTTCCTCTAACGCACTTTCTTCTTCAGACAAAAAGGAAATCCCCGCGCTGTGTCCGCGCAATCCCTTGAAGGCGCTTTCCGTTTTGCGCAATAATATAGTTCGATTTAATAATCAAACTAAAAAATCAAAAAAATCGTACTTTATTCGATTTTTTTAAAAAATTATGATTTTTTCCAACTCTGTTTGTAAATGTTTATTTTGTTGTTTTCATGAAAATGTCATTATTAATTTCGCTTTCTTCTTGAAAATAAGGTCCGAAAAGTCCGAATATCATCACCCTGACGTTACAGTTATTTTATTTTAAAAAAATATGAGTGTACAATTTTACTAAATATAAAAGATCACGATCTGAGGGAGGGTACAAAAAAGTTTCAAAAAACGAATTTATTAATGTTTTTATTATTTTACTTTTAATAATATTCATTGTCCCAATCATTTTGGTGGGCAAATTCGATCTACTTTGGCATTTTGTCAAATTTTCTTTCGCATTATTATTGATGTACATATTCGCGCAGGACCGGCTTCGATTTGTAAGACGTTGTCATTTACTTAAAAAAAATTTTGTCCGTAATCACAATGCGAATCACATATTATATTGCATGTAATTGGATCCTTTAAATTAATAACAAATAATTTTAATCAAACTTTATTCTTTTTTTTGTTGAAACATAATATCATCAATAAATGTATAATAAATAAGTTATGTCATAACCAAAGTTCCCTCTAAGGAAAATGCAGAAATTTGTAGAGGTTATCGAATAAATTTTAGTGAAAGTTCCCAATGTTTCGCTGTTATAAAAATAAATTTTAAAACATAAATTTTATAATAGCAATAGCTCGTCTTAATTAGGCACGTGTTTGCATATAGGGATTATTTATTTTAGATAAAAATGTCTAAACGAAAATTAAACGTTTACAAAAATATGGACAAGATAAAACTATAATGTAGAAATCCTTTTCTTGTTCATGTATTAATTAAAATACTTCAAAAAGTAATTATTAAAAAAACTATGGCACCGGACCACCCTCGTTTCGAAAATTTTGGCTACTATATCATTTTGTACCGGGCAGTCAACATAAAATTTAGAGGGAACATTGTTCATAACTTTGCTTATTTATTAATCAACAGTCTTTGCTTATTGGCAATTTTTTTGATTGAAAATTTTTTCGTATGAGTTAATAAAATTCGTTTTGTTAATTTCTTTTTATTTATTATTTGTATTTCCTCATATAGATAATTGTTGTTTGCCTTAATAAATAATTTCCATTTCAGATCAAGGGAGTTGATAAAAGCGGCGATCTTAGATAATGATTTCATGAAAAATTTGGAATTAACTCAAATACGTGAAATTGTGGACTGTATGTATCCGGAGGCTTACACGGCCGGAAGTATCATAATTAGAGAAGGCGATGTCGGAAGTATTGTCTACGTTTTAGAAGGTAAGAATTTATTTGCTTTTTTTTATTTATAACATTTTGACATTTTTGGTAACACCTAATGTAAAATAGCATGGCGATACAGTTGAGTATACTATACAAAGTCCACGTGTATAGTTGGTTATATACCTCAATACTTCAAAACTTAAAATTACATATTTCAATGTACGTTTCGTATTTCTTTATCTTTTAGTTTATTACTAATTTTCAATAACTATAGATTCTATTTAAAATGACTTTCTTTCATTTTGTTAATACCATGAAAAGAAAGAAAATTAAATACAAAAAAAGGTAGAAGTGAAAACTTACAACTATAAAATAATAATACTTTGTTTAATTTTTTAAAAATTACCTAATTGTAATTTCAACAATAAAAAATTCATTATTTTTTTGTAAACTAAACTTATGGATATTTCAAATTATTACAAGATTGTATATAACTTACGAATAATGAAAATATTTGAAAATAAATGTTTTGTACTGTGCAGTTACGCTACAATTCAACATTTAAAATAATATTTAAATAAATAATAATCAGGGTATGAGCACCTGCATTAGACTGCATACATTGTTTATTTTAATTTAATGGGTAATTCCCCTATAGATTGCAATGTATTCGTGTACACGTGCATATAGATATAGACACCTATACGGGCGTGTGTATGTGTGCACGCTAACGTTAGTCTAGTTGCTGGAGCGGTATCGGTCTGTTGATAACGGTCAGCTGGTACGAATTTAAAAGGGTTTAAGTATTCTCTCCGTTAAGAATTTAATTTTTATTAAGGTGCTTAATTCTATGAGATTTTCTTTCGACAAATGAACGATTTAACAATTTCTCAACGATAACATTTTAAACAAAAACACTGAAATTTAGTAAATTCTGGAATTTAAAAAAAAATATATCTGATCGAATTGGTTCTGATATAACTCTATACTTCAAAAAAAGTACCTACAGTAGAAAGTTGTTATGGTTTTTTATTACATTAAAGAAATGGCAAAAAAATGATAAATAGTTAATTTTAATGATAAATTAAATTGTGAATCGAATAAATATGAGAATCATTAGGTTTCCATTTATTCTTCTGTAGGTATTATCATTAGGAAGTTTATAATTAAAAATAATATGTAAATATTATTTATAATAAAATATTTTTAACAACAATAAAAATTCTATGAACTTAATTAAAAATTTTCATTGGTATTGTAAAAAAAAAATAAAATAAAAAAAATTAAACACAATTAAATATTGTTAACAACAATAAATTAGTGTTATTAACAATGAAACATTGATATTAGCATTTAAATATTACGCCACACACAAAATTCTCAAAGATATGTAATTTATAAATAAATACTGTAGTAGTAGTAGTAGTGACCTACACACATATAATAAATGTGAAATTTAAATGAAAATTACTTTAGTTATTTGTCTCGACCTGAAGGGTCGCTTGTTGTTGTTTAATTTTTGGGGCACCTTCACCGCAATTATAGAAATTTTTGAGTTATTGGAATTCAGAGAAAAGAGTTTTTTAAACTTTCTTCTTAATATAACATTTTGGAAATGTTACCTACTTCTCCTGAAGAAATCTAATAGAATCCTTGATGGACTCCTAATCATCTGATAAATAAATCATACTTAGTTAAAAATTCCGCTGAGAACAGGTATCTATTAATTACTAGTGTACCATAGAACAATTTAAATATGTCTCACTTTCAGAGGTTTTATCACTCTTTGATGAAGCCAGTTCTAACTATAATTGTTACTAAATTTTATGCATAATTAGTAAATAGGTATTGATGATTATATAATAGGGGAGGGACTTATACAATAAAATACTGCGCCTTCAAGCCCATGCGATCCATTATACATAAGTATATTTACTTACGACTTGTAATAATCGAATTGTAACATCTCGAATTTCTCTAATACATAATTAATTACATAGACACTTCCTTCATTTTAATTTCGTTACATAATCTGATAAGAATGATTTTGTACGAAATATTCGTAGATGATTGACGGTAAAGGTTAAATTAATTGCAATTGCTTTTACAAGATTTTTATCTTTTACTGGAGGAGTTTACATATAGGTACTATTAAAAAAAAAAAACAAAATAATGGCTATAAATAATTAATAGTAATGGCTATTAACAACTAATGGCTGCTATTTTCCAATTCTCTTAATTAATCCGAATGGACAGTAAAACAGTTTTGTTTTATAATTACTCAATTCAATTCTGCTTTCAAAAAAAGTAATTACCGGACTAATTGTCTTTAGTTGTTTCTCGGGTAATGAGTCTTTTTTAAATTACATATTAAAAACCCACCTAATAAAATTTATTTTACTTAAACTCAAATAAATTTTGAATTAACGTAAATTAATATTATTAACGACTATCTTGATAATAAAGAACTGTTTTACAGTAAAGGCATTAAACAACAATTTACATGTTGATGAAAGTAATTATCATGTTTTTTTTTGTAATAGATATACGAGGGTGGTCTGAAAAGTTTCCGACCTAACATAGATACAAGAATTTTTATTTTAAAATTTATTTTTCAACATAGTCTCCTTGCGACTCTATACACTTCTCCCAGCGATGCTCCCATCTCTTTAATCCGTCCAAATAGTACTCGGCGTTCTTCTCTGCAAAATAATTGTTCACGAAGGTGATTACCTACCTCCTCATTTGACAAAAATCTTTGTCCTCCGAGCGCAGTTTTTAGTTGAGGGAACAGAAAGAAGTCGCTTGGGGCTAGATCTGGTGAATAAGGTGGATGGTCAGGTCAAGCAGTTCAAACCGTAGGTAATTCATGGATTTTCGCCAGGGCAACTGTTGAGGTGTGAGACGGGGCGTTGTCTTGGTGAAACAAGATTTTCTTTTTCTGCAAATGTAGCCGTTTATCCGCAATTTCTGTTCTGCCTTTTGCCTTTGCTTAAACTGCGCCAACAGAGCATTGGAAATGTTCAGTCGAACACGTTTTTGGTCTAACGCTAAAGTTAGCAAACGCGGCACGCGGCACCCAACGCTCGGACAGCTTTCTCATGCCTAGATCTTGATTTAATATGTGACAAACACGTTCGTTGTTTGGACATTTTCAGTGCCTCTGCTATCTCTCTCACTTTAATTCGGCGGTCGTCTAACACCATTTGGTGGGTGAACTTTAGCGATGTTATCGTCAGTAGTTACAGTTTTTGGACGTCCCGAACGTTCATCATCTCCCAAGCTCTTACGGCCACGTTTAAATTCAGCTGCCCAAAATTTCACTGTGGTAAATGACGGTGAAGAGTCCCCGTCTCCGTACACAGAGTCTAACTCATCTTTGATTTGCGTAGGCGTATTCCCTTTCAAAAACAAATATTTTATGACAGCTCGATACTCAATTTTTTCCATTTTCACAAAAATACTCACATCGACTCACTCAAACGAGTGTCAAATAAAAACTGCGCATCCAAAATGGCTGAAACTTTAATGTGTTGCTGTCAACAGATGCACAACTACATTCCCTGACTTTTATTGACGAGTGCTGCCATCTTCACGTTGAGGTCGGAAACATTTTTTAGACCGCTCTCGTATTATTCTATCATAGTATTACGATAGTTTTTTGTATGTTATGACATCTTAATCCTGGTTTTGAATGCCAAAAAATACAAAAAACTGTCGTAATACTTGCAATAGGTTACGGTTCAGGATGGATGTGTTTACATTTACATAATCCCTCACCCTTTTCCAACATTTGTATTCGTAACACACTAAGAATAACCGATTTCAAAGTTTAAACAAACAATGAATATCATGTATCACCTATAGATAATGACTATAAACAATTCCGTATTTAGTCTACAAAATAAGCAAACAGAATATGATGCGAACATTCGAATAAATCAACAAACCAGTACTAGGTACTAATCGCGTTTTACAATAGACATGGAAGACAAATACGCGAAATGAAGAATCTCAAAACCACCATGAAGGGGTGGTTTCCGCGCCCTACATATACATATATTCTTGATCAGCATGACGAACTCTACAATATAATCTTTTTTTCAAGAAATACGGATAAGCATGTAATGTACATTTACCGGAAATTTTTACTTGTCGTCTCTGACCAGTAACAAACGATTGTGCAACGCGCTAATGTGCATGTCCCAAACACGTTGCAGCTTTTATATTTCATAGAATCAATCGTCTGCTGTTGTTGAGTTTACTTAGTTAACCGAACATTAAAAAGTGACTTGAGACTGATCAGCTAAGAGTTCGAGCCGGCCAGGCCTGGTCTGGCAGGTAAGGACCGCGATATCCGTTTACGTTGGTTTTATTACCACAAGAGTTGAGTACGGACCGATGTTCGACATAAGCGTCGCACCTCCAGCTGCACGTTCGTTGCATTGCTTTCAGTTCAGTCTGCCAGGTTTTAGTGTTGCTCTATTCGCGCACCGAGGTTGACGCGGTCGGTCGTTCTCGAAACGAGACAACAACAGACCTCGTGCACTGTTCATCTTTTGACAATACTCTAGAGACGGACGTATTTGCTTACTGATTTATACATGTTGCTGTGTTCTTGAAAGACTGTTTTGTGTTTGGAAACTGTCATTAAGTTTTTCCGACTTTGTCGATATACTTTTTAGTTTTCTTTTGTTGAATTCGTCGTGGAATAAATAAACCGCTAACGCAAGAGTCTGCAAGTTGCTGTAAGTAACGTTTTTTTCATTTGTTGCCTTTCGTGATGAGAATATCTGATTTTCAAATTATGGTCGTGATAAAGATGAGGTGGATAACTGATAGCATGATATTGCAACAAGTCACAACCGGTAAAGTTGAAAATACGTGATGCATGCATGTTACATGTTACGGTTGTCTTCTGCTCCAATGATTTAGAAAAGTGCTATTGCTGCTCCAAAATATTTATAGGTACACAGTAAACAGCATTTTAAAAGCTTTTTGTTTGTATTTTGTGTTAGTGTAATACGTAGGTCTCAGTGTGTGAGTTCGTTAGTAAGAGAAAAGTAGAAATGAAAGCATTTAGAACAGTGGTCCACTGTTATTATAAATTATAACCAACATCTTCACGGATGTTAAATCTCCAGTAGTAGGTACGTAATTGTGTGTTTATAGCACATTATACAATCGTCACTTCATAAAATCAAAAAGAATTTCAAATGTTTTGTGGAACGACTTTTTTAAACTGTTATTTATTTCTTTTTCGGATATTAGGAATTATGTAGATGTTGCTCTTTGTTCGCCTGTGCGGAATTCGGTTATGTTGCATCCCTTTTACGATTTTAGAAGCTTAATTTTGTTAAATCCTTTATAAATTTGATGTGTGGTGTGACACAACTGTCAAGAAATTTACATTGTAGGTACTTTGTTTGTTGAAGATATTACTTATCTCCGCTTCTTAGAATTATTGCAAATGTCATTTACATTGTGCAGGGAGGGCCAATTTCGATGTTTCTATAGATGGACTCGGTAACTATAAGAGGTATCTACAAAAAATTAATGGCTCAACCTCAATTTTTTTTTTGAGACAAACTTACTGGTGTTTTCAAAAAATTGCTATTGTTTTTTCTTTTCAAGTTAGGTATAAACAAATTTTTTGAGATTCGAAATATGTCCATATCTTGGGGGTCTGTTAATAGACGACAGCAGTCTACTAGCAACCCACTAAGAGTATACTAACAAAATCGCATTAATAGTCAGAGTTAGTAGGGTACTGGCCACTAAATATCTTAGTAGAGCGAAACCCCGTCTTTAAGCGGGAATAACGTTCTAAACATAACCTCTGACCATGTTTTTTTTTTTCATTCTTATATATTAGATTTTTTCAGTCAACGACTATTTAAATCTGATCTTTATGACACCTAAGTTAGGTTTTCATCGTGAAAAGCTCGTTACCCATACTCGGGTTCGAACCGACAACGACTTGGCGATAATCCGCTGATCAAGTCGCTCGGTTAATCATCATTGCCTCGCGGCCACCTGGCCGCCCTATGACCATGTTAGAAGGGTATTTCTCTTAAATGAAAAACGCGTAGAAGAAATGATATGGTAATATCGAGAATTGCACGATCTGCGAATGGCGAATGAGGGGGAGTAGTGTAGTGTAACTTACCCAGGGTTGACCGATCTTCATCAAATGTACCTACGTTGTAATTCATATTTTCTTGTTACAGTGATTACTAACGTATTTTGAGAGCCAAGTGTTGAGGAAGTACAAATAAAAGGCAAAATAATCACCTAACTTTATTAAACATAACATTTATAAAAGAAAACTCGCGCAAAAAGACTAATATTTAAAATTTAGACCAAAATGAATGCCAGGCTCAGTCTAGAGTTCGCGTGGGGAAAAAGCATGGCAGAGAAACCCACGTTCTCGGCTCTACAAATCACAAATGTGCATCATAAAAAAAAACGACAATTGAAATGAAACCGAAAATCAGACTCCAGGGGAATCCACTCAGCACAAAACACATGCGTGGATCAAACAAAATTTCACATAAAACTGAAGGAGATTGGTTACCTAGTTGTCCAGCAATGCCAGAAGGTACTGAGGTACCGTACGGGAAGTTACTCAGCTAATAGTTGAAAATGAGATTCGGTCTAGGCCTCACTTGTGATATTCAAACTCCGAAGAGAAAATCAAAAACACATACTTAAAAATAACAATTTCGTGAATACTCCCAGAGCAGATTCAACAAGGCACAACCATACTTCCTGAACGTACCTGGTAGATCAACCAAGGGTATGATTTATAAAAACATGAAACATTAAAAATCAAATGCTGACACACATCAGGGACTTGATAAAGACAAAAAAAAAAAATGTTCAAAAATACAAATATTACAACAAATTAAAAATATCTGACAAGATGAAACTGTGAAAATACATTGATGTTTAGTTTAAAATTCTCTCTTTCGACAAAGAAAAACATAATTTACAAAAAGAAACCAAAACAATTGTAAAGTGTATTTACCTAATTACCTTTAAATATAAATGACACTCCGCGTAAAGAAAAAACACTAAAAAAAAACACTTTTTAAAAACAAAGAAACGCACACGAAAAACGTCTGTATCGCACTCATTCACCACTGTTTTTCGAAGACCCGCGGTGGTACCAAAACAGTTTCCGCTAGATCAAGTCGTGGGTATTTAATTTTAAATGACACGTGATTTGTCAAAAAGGTCACTAGGTTGCGCTTAACCCTGGATGCTACAGTACCATCATCTACGTTTGGAATTATTAAAATTTAAATGTAATAAAATAAAACAACCATAATTGCCGTTAAATTCCTTTTGTTAAACAAATAAAATAGGCTGAGGAAGATACAATGTATGTAATTTCAAAAAGCCACCACCCACGCAAGGGGCACATACATAATTACTCTTACAAATTAACGGAAATATAAAATCCCTTTCGATTTAAAAATATTAGGGGATTTACACCACTTGGATTGCCACGAGGTATATATATATATTTTAGGATTCCTATGAATCTCATTTCTTCCCTCCGCTTCCAACACTTCTTGATTAACGTCCAACACTTCAAAATCTTCCATCTTTAACTTGAAACCCTCACAAACACTTTGGAATACTCACTTACACTTCACCACAACCGCAATGACAATTAACGATTCAAAATTTAAAAGTAAGTTTAAATGTCAAAATTACCGCCCTTTCGACGTTCAGTAGGTCGTTTGCTACAATTTCGCGCTGTTGACAAGTCGTTACGATGCAAACCATCCTATTAGCTAGTAGCATGTTAAATAACAACTACATATTAATATGAAACACTTAGTGGTAAGTTTGTCTCAAAAAAACAAAGATCGAGGATGTGCGTGCCATTCATTTTTTTTTGTATCTTACAGTTACCGGGTTCCCTTATAAAAACATCGAAATTGGCTCACCCTGTACTGTACAATGCAAGGACGGATATAAGTGGGGGGCAATCGCTCCCCCCTCCCCTTGTCGCTTGTTCCTGAAGCAAATGCTTGCTTTTTTCTTTGAAAGTATAAAAATGCACCTTAACTTTTTAGATTATCCCCAACTAATCTTACCTATTACTATTTTATTTTGCCATTCTCCCCTTCATTGGAAGACTTTTGCATCCGCCCATGTTACTACGACGATATAAAATCTCAGGGATTTAAAAGCTGGGCTGTTGCTGTCTATAAGTCAGGGAACAATTTCTGAACTAAGTACTACTTTCATCTTCAGGAATATTTTAATACCTACCTATATATATAGGCATGTATTATAACGATAGGTATATAATATATAACTCATAAGGTAGTAGAGGCATATATGGCCCACCTTATTGTTTTTATTGAATAAAAATATGCTAAAAAATAATGACTAAATGTAACTATGTAGCAAACAAAAGACCAGCTTGTCTAAAACATTTTATTAATAAAAACATAACAAAAATAATTTTCTTTAAGAATATATCAAAAGAAAACAAAACCCCTACAGATGGGCTATATTAAACAACCGGTCGGATTATATGGCCCGATCAGTTAAACTTAAAATTATCATATGAGATCGAGTCTACTGCTACTTGGTTGAAATTCACTAGATTTTTTTAGAAATAATTTTTTTACCTCCTCTGTATTTATGGTAGGTATCTTGATGTAGGGATGCTTTAAACCTCAAGAAATCGAGTTTTAAAAAATCAAACACGAAGTAGATTTTATTTAGATTTAGATATTTTTCAAGATCATTTTTTTAATAGGAAATGTATTTTTTTATGATTACTTGTTTATCAATTTTGTAATAAGTATCAAAAATTGAAATGTGTTTCATTATCTTTAGTATTCCATTACATGAGATTAAATTCTATTGGGATGTTAATAACCATTAAACAATTGAAAGGATTCAAATAATATAATTCTTCGATCAACCACTCAACTTTGAATGAACAATTGGGACGTTTTGATCGTAAATTTATGGACCTTTGCAAGAAAATGCAAAAACTAAAACTCTAAATTTAGATAATTCGTGAAGATTATAATAAAAAGCTATAAAAAGAAGCCATGAAATTTTCGATATGGTAAAAAATAAAAGCGAATATTTAGGTTTAAAATTTTAATATTTTGTTTATCCAACTTTTTCTATTGTAATCTTCACGAATTGTCTAATTTCAAGTTTCTAGTTTTTTTTACCAATTCTATTGTTTGTCATTTAATTTTGAATCTTATTTGTAATGGTCATTTATTTATCACCGAAACGTCGTCTTTTGCTACTATAAGTAGAGTGATTTGATTATTTTATTCTTTAGGGGTGCACATATGCTTTTTTATTGACCAATTTTTGAGTCTTCAGTCTACTGGAAATTATTTCAAAATATACTCCACAGATAGACATCGATCCCTGTACAATTAGAGGTACTGTCTATATTTTACACCTATTATTACCCTCATATTTAAATTTTGAAAGATATAAAAGAGAAAGGAGTATGTCAGGAAGTTTTCTTCATGATTTATTCCTCTACAATTAGCATAAATAAAATTAAAACACAAAGCACAGCTTTAGTGAGTTTGCTGGTTGTTGTTGTTATTAGGATGTACATGTACTCATGCGTGGTTATGAAGTTAACAAATAATGATTGCTTAATAGATACATAACACGAATTTAATTAGGAACCGTTATCATTTCTATTTTAACGAATGATCCAAATAACGTCTTGTGATTGTGAGAGGAGTAAACGTTGCAGTTATATAAATTTAGAGGACGACGAACCGAAATAGAGTTGATTATTTAATCTTGTCAGTTAAAATAGTGACGGATTTTACTTGTTCTGTCATGTTGCATTACACAAACACTACCGCTCACTCGTATTTTATTGGATAATATTAGTGTAGCAAATTTAATAATTAGTCACTGTAAGTACGAATAAATGTGGCGGAAATTTTATCTATGACCCTTGTCTCATCAGTAAAATTGGTCTATAGATATTTTTTAAACAGAAATTTTATTACAGTCAACATATTCTTCTAATTATTTAATGTAGGAAATACTCAGGATAAAATTATATATTATACCTATAAAGACTGTTTCAGAACTATGGAAGATCATTTATCATTATTTTATCCTGAGTTGCATTTTAACTATCAAAGGAAGGGCATCTTTTAAGAAAAGAATTGTCATTAAATAATACTAACAAAAACTGAAAAGAAGATTACTATTGTGTTACATTGTATTTTCGAATTACATGATATACGTCGTAGTTTTAGCTATTGTTTGGTAATTATCTGGAAGTTAAACTGTTTCAAATTTCTTGACAACTCCGGAACGAATCTTGCGGATTATAATCTGAACTTCTTCATGATATGCCTTAATGTTATAAAAAACAGCCAATTTAAAGCTAAATATATCTTCAAATATTCTCTAATAGAATCTAAAGAGACCAAAGATAATTGACAGGAACAAAGGAAACTTACTAAAAAGCAGCAGATGCAAGGAAGAAAGGTTGTGAATGATTTAACTTTTTTTCCCTTTTGGAATCTAATTCGTTACTTACTTGGAATCGACTTTGGAATAGAATTATTCTCTGCTTTTTGGTTAACTTTAGTTTTCTTTTCCTTAAAAGGTTTTTAAATATTTTACAATTTTAAGTGATAGAAAGACCTCTTAAAAAATTCTTCAATAACTTAACTCAGCTTAACGTAACCTAACCCAAACTATGTATCTTGTTCTGAGATTGTCATAAACCTAACCTAACCTACATTAGTTACTTACATTTCCTGTTTGATGTTGGGATGTTCCCCGGTGTATCTTCTAAAATAATAGTAAAATATTAATAAAATTAATTGGATGTATATTAAACCTATTGCAAAAATTTGTTCATAAATAATGAGGCTCCGTCAGTTGGTCAGTAGGTATGCACAGTCGATTAGAAATGGCATATTTTCAAAAAGTGTTAATTTGTCATGCCTTAAATTCATAAATTTGGCATTTTTAAAGGTTGGTACAACTCCTTCAAACAGAGCTTTTATAGGTACCTACTAATATCAGTGCTATGTAGAACTATTATCTAAATTTTGATTTTTTTTCGAAGTTTAATATAAGTATGCATAATGTGTTGTACAATGTGCCAATGTGACCTAGTATGATAACTACCCATCATTTTGTGACCGTATGGTTTTTAAAAACTGAAGTGTTTAATACTATTTCCCAAAGTTAATTATTTTGCTAGAACGCCACTTTATTTTAAAAAGTTGATTTTGGCATAAAATGTGTAGATGGCTCCATCTATTGATAACCATTTTAACCAACATATATGATTCTTTAAAAAAAAAAATTATTTTGTGTCAGAAAAAAAATTTTTCTCGGAAAATTGTACGTTCTCGAAAAAAAGTGTCAATACGAAAATTGTACTACAACTTTTACATTTAGGTCTAGTTTCTCTGAAAATTGCGAAAAACACTTCCACCCCTAAAGTGCACCCCATTTCATCTTCCGTACCTCGAATGGACTCCAATTTACTTTATTCGTTATCAGCACGATATACCTACAGGTACAAGTTGTAATCGAAACAGGAACGCCTTGTGGATAGCTACATATGTAGTTAAATTCACGTAAAAAGATTCACTTCCGCGATAAAACATCCGTCGTTGGTCGTTGATCACGTAGAAAAGTTTCCGTGTCATCGTCACTTTGTCTTTACATTTAATTTGATAGCGCTTTCCATGACGTACCTACTCTGACCTAGTCATCGCTAACGCACAAAGAATTTTATCTAGAAAGCTGCTCCCAATAGGTAACAAGTTTTTTTATGTGTACATATACAGGGTGACTATAACAGAAAAGAAGAGGAAATTGTTGTATTTTATTTTAAATTTAAACCTGATAAAATATTAAATATAGAACTTTTAACAGTAATTTAGACTATTTTAGAAACTTAATTAAAAGTGATTTTGTTCTTTCTCTTTCCTATTTCTCGCGAAATCATTTTGGTTGCAATAATAATTATAATTATTTAAATTAAAAAATATAATAAAATCGTATAATTTTTTATTCTTAATTTATGTTATAATTATGAATATATTATTACGATGGAAATGATTTTGCGAAAAATAGGAAAATAGTCTGCTTTTATCAAGAATACGAAATAAAATCATCTTTAATTGGATTTTTAAAAATAGTCTAAATTACCACTGAAAGTTCAATATCCAGCAGTAAATCGCCCTTAAATTTCTAGAACACTATCAGAATTATTCATTAATACAAATTATTCGGATACAGTGTAATGAAAATCATAAATGATCACCTTATACGCTTTTTTAACAAGTAGAACATAAATATCAACCCCTATTATGACATAATTAATCCTCCCAACGTGAGACCGCCCGCTTATTTCGCTGTAGCTACGCTTTATTCCAAAACTTTTTTTTTTCAATCGCGTTGGTATAGAGATCGTAAGATGTATACGTCAGATTTAACATTTATCACAATTCGCACTTTTACAGCAACAAATTGGTATTTGTTAATCGTATTTCACTCTTAATTTAGTGTAATAAATGTGAGTAATTCTGCTATTGCTTTTTGCTCTATTAATTAATTACTTATCCAATGCTCAACGTTATGCAAGTGGCTAACTATTAAGTTAAGAGTTTTGTTAGTAAATTCTCTTTAGATGATATGGAGCAAGCTCGAAAAATTTGCGCAATTGGCACAGTTAGTGGTGTCAATTTGGTGTAACATTTTAAAAAGAAATTTAATTTTTTTTGTCGATTTCTTGCTTATAATTGATTTTAATTAATGCATGACTCAAAAATGCGATTTACACTAATATTATAAAGCGGTGAAGTTTTTAAGTTTAGATGTAAAAGGTAATCTCCAAAACTACTTATTGTATTTCAAAATTTCTTTCATAAATATTTGTAAACTAAAAAGAAACTTTTCGTGGACACCAGTTCTGCAAAAAGGCAAGACTAAATTTTTAATACGTACATGATGAAGCTTGCAGTTTCTGAATAATTGTGATTTGATTTCAATTTTCGATACGGCCAATTGACAATATCTTTGTAGAATTTTGGTCTTTTTTAATGTTTTTATTTTATTTAACAACTTTTATTTTTTGTAGTAGAAGTTTTAATAGAAGAATAACCATATTTTAACGCAGATTATATTTTCTTCATAGTTGTAGGTATCCTATTTATACCTAAATAAAAAATTAAATTAATGGTGAAAATAATCCAATAACAGGGAAAAGGAATTGGATAATTTTTTAAAAAAATCGGAATTTTTGTGTTTTATTTATTATCTATTTAAAATTAGATGCAACGTTGAGTCAAAATATAGTGCTATTCAGCAGAATATTAGTTGCATCATTTGACCTAGAAGGTTATATAGTTAATATGACTCTTAAACTTTCTATTAGATTTTGTAATACTATATATTGTTTAAGTTCGGGTACGCCAAAATTTTTGGTTTTTAGGTAAAAGGTAAAAATTCTTGAAACTCAAATTCCTACTTCGAGCAGGCAACGATTTTGGATTTACTGAACAAAATTTGTTCTCAGCCAGTATTCTGTCAGAAATATAAGATGCAGATCGCGATATCGAAGTTACTAGTTTTCATTAGCGCGCCATAGGCAGAGTACCGATCAGTTAAAGACCAACAACATATTTCTTTCGTTACATTTTGGTATGTGTGCCTACGCACCACAGATGGCACTTCCTTGCTGTCTGTGGTGGTATACAGATATAAAAAATCTTAAAGGCCATCTATCACGGTTGTTGGATGATTTTTGATAGATTCAATTTTTTTGACTTTAAAGGCAGTTATAAAAAGTGCTTGATTTATGCTAACCAAGCACATTTTGTTCAAATAAATGAGACCTTCGGTTTATTTTATTGTCAAAATATTTAATCATCCTGAACTCGAGCAATAGCCCAACCGAACCTCACATTATTTGTTAAAAATCCAGTGAAAAACTTGGTAGCCACAGAAATCAAATCCGGAACTACCACGTGTGAGGCCGTAACACCGAATAGGCTTTATAGGACGCGTTTGGAGTGCTCAACTTTTTCACTTGTTTAAGATACAGGTCTCCGGAACTTTTTTTGTAGAAAATTCAATTCTTGATAAAAAAAAGACCTCTATTTTAGGTCTAGTAACGTATTTAGAACTGGCCAGATTAAATCTAGACACTTTTTTGCTAAATTGCACCATGCAAATCGGTTTAAATTAGACGTGAAAGGTGTGTTTGCTAATAATAGCAGCTTGTAACTCAAATTTCTTTTGTGGTAGGTATTGAAAATATATTACAATAAAACATTATTGACTGTGTTTTACAATACACACGTAGACGAGTGGGTAGATAGAGACTTTCATGTGTATATGTTTGTACTTAGCATAGAGCTGCATATGCACAAAGAGAAGGTTGCTATCCTTGAAGAAATATAACTTTTGACATTTTACAGTTCACCATAGGTATGGGTGCCTTGCAATATATGTATAATAAAATACATATCACTTATGAACTACAGCATCGATTATTTAAATTTTGGATTCCTTAATGCTTTCGTACTCGATGTAAGTATACAGTGTGGTCATTTTAGTGTTCAACATATGGGATTTTTTTAAATTAATCACACAACAAAAATGCAAATATTTCAGAAAGTGCATGTTCGATAATCGTATACGGTGCACTTAGAATGGTTGCAAGACAAACAGCGTACAGGGTAGGACTCTTAGACTAGGAAAGAGAGGGGACAGGTAATAGTCGACTGCAAATTGAGGACGATTGGGATCGCGAGAAAGCGCTCAGTATCGCAACATAAAATGTTAATAGGGAGTTTGTTTTGTTACCATTATTCGTACAATTATCATTCCATACAGAGTATCAATTGTTTATTTGATAACGTAAACAATTATTAAGAACTGTTTTTTTGCGTCTTACGTTACTAAGAAAATATTATTTATTTTATGTCAAAGAGAATACATGTTCAATGAAATTAAATGCAAAGAATTATTTTATTAACGTTAATTAAGATGATGTGGCGGAACTAATAAACATTAAGACGAATTTTATTAATTAATTAATTTTACTTTTTTAGATTTTTATAACTAAAAGTGACGCCGCCTATGGTAATACTGTGGTAAACGCATGCATCTTACAACTTTGAAAGTATTTATTGTTTTTCTCACTATCAGTAAACCATTCCAACAAAAAAAAAATGATGCATTAATGATTATTGTACGTAAATTATAACATATTTTAAGTAGTATGTAAACAATAAACAAATTAAACACGATTTTCTTTGCTTAACCTTACTACGTAAAATTCTTTTTACTTGTGAAATGTGATTTCTGGTTCATTTCTTTCACTGCGGCTTTTACAGCCGTAAGAAGAACAAATCAGCATTGTTTTTAAACAAAAATCCACTAAAACCTAACTACTCTATTTAATTATATTGACACTTTTACACAACGCTGTCAACGCACTGTTTGGGATCAGTAAATGGAGCCGGTACCAAAATATTGCGTCAATTTTCGGCGTACAGTCGGCATAGGAGTTACGTGTCCCCTCTCTTTCCTAGTCTAAGGTAGGACTTAAAATATAAAAGTTGTATAAGAGTAAAGTACCACTGTTTCAAAATTTTATTTAAAAAATGGTTGAGAATTAAAAGTTATACCTAAATACCAAAAGTCTATTTTTTTTACGAAAAATAATTAATCATTTCCAAATAAAAATTTAAAATAAATATTTTGCACTTTAAATGAAAGTTTTTTAATATGCAAACACTATCACTATCATTACTAATGTCTTAAAGTAGTCAAAAAGAATTTTTGCGAAATTTTAAAATTGTGTTTTATATCGTTGCAACAAACATGAAGTTTGTGGCTCCCTAAAAATTAAAAATCTGCGTTAATTTTACAATTATGCCTGAATTCGAACAAAATTATGCGAAGTAGATTTGATTTTAATCAATATATGGCTAGGTTTATGGTGAATATAAAAAACTTTTTTTTTGAAATCATTTAAGTATTATTACAAAAAACTTTGTTTCTTAGGTGGCCAAGTTATGGTATTTAGACATTACTTTTAATTTTCAACATTTTAAGTCCTACCCTGTATGCTGTTTGACTTGCAACCTAATATGTTTATCGGAAATATTTCTATTTTTGTTGTGCAATTAATTAAAAAAAAAAAACCGTATGTTGCACACTCAAATGACCACACTGTATACATACAACAAATAAATAATTATTTCAAGTCGACTTGCATTTCTAGGTACATTGAGCCAATCAATTTAGTGCTTTGAAAAGGTCACTCCCCGGGTGCTTAAACTCTATGTTTCTTACAGTCTACGTACCTACGAACAATATTTCTTTGACGGCCGTAAAATTACTTTTTACGACCAGATGTTAAACTATTAAGAAGTGGAATTTTGCAATGTGTAATTTTTAGCCTGTACATGTACAAGTGGTGGATTGAGTGTGGCCTTTTATTTATAGTTTTTAATGTTAGGCAAAAGTTCATTTCAATTTTTAAATTCAGTACAGAGCCGTGCTCAAGAATGTAATTTATAACGAATAATTTTTAAAGAATTCAAACGTAATTTTGTTGATTCAAAAAATGTTGGGCCCCTAAAAAAGTCCTAATCCATACATTTTGTATCTAAATTTGGGGACAAAACCCCTAAGTTGACAACCCTGGCTCGGGAACAGAATGACGCTACTTAAGAAAAATCTCGAGGGACACCAAGACGCATGCGTGATAATCCTTCTAGAAAATTCTATTTCGGAAGTGTTCGCTAATCGAACTGATCCGAGCAACGAGTTTTATTTCCCAAAAAAAAAAAAAAAACCGTCACAAAGTAGTAGCATTCCGAGTTTTTCCATCTTGCTCTTTCTTGACCACAGAAGTAATTTCTGACCCTGCGCCAATGTCTTCATTTTGAATTATCTGATTTCATCTCCCAGGCGAGAAAATTAAATCGAAACTTCTGGTGGCTTCAACCGAACCTAATCTGATCCGTCTCGTCTAATAGCGTGCGCCGCTTAAATGCTTATCGTCCAATCGATTAGTCCCTTAATTAATTTTTTGACAAAATTGTCCTGCTGGTGAAACAATTGAGGTAAACATCCGGTTGGTATCCGTTCATAGATACAATAAAGTAGGCAAGAAAAAAGACCTTGTGGTTGATTCTTTGTGCTAAATCGGCAATTTAATTAATTAAAGTAACAACGGAAGTCTCGCATAATTCAGCATATACCTACATAGTAGTTTCTTCGTCTACTGCCAGTGCATACGTATCTACATTAACTATGTAGGTAGATGTGGACCTGTTTTAGTGAAACAATGATCAGAATTAATGGCTTTTTTAGCGAAAAGATCGTATCTTTTAGGTTAGACTTCTCGGGCAAGGTCGTATATATTATAAGTTTGTATCTGTGGGTAAGGTACATACGTATCGAGACGTTTGCATACATTCGTGAGAGATTATCTATGTGCGATATTAACCTTAAAAGCTTAGAATTACAGTCTAAAATTTATGATTATGTAAATCGAAAGGAAGGACTTTTTTCGATGCAAGGTGAAAATACTAAATTATGATTATAGCATCTAGGGTAGTTGGTTTTTTATTGCTTTCTAATGTCGAGCTAAAGATAATTTGGAATGTTGCTTTGGTCACATTAGATGCAATAATATGCATAAAATACTATTCGATGCCTTGAAACTGTGTATCTAACATCTATTGTGTTCGTTTCAACAGGAAAGGTCTTTCACTTGACCTTTTCTTTTAAGATTTAAATAACAGGTGGTTTTTATGTATTATAATTGCTGTATAGTGTATAACTAAAAAATTATATTAACATAAAAAAAATCACATGAATATCAATTTTTGTAAAATATTTTAGCAGGGAATCATTTTAAGGCGGAAAAGAAATCGACCCCTTTTTCTAAGGCCAAATGGTAAAAAATTCTGTAGTTTTCAACCATGTGTTAAAGCCATTTTGCTCAAATGAGTAACGTAATATAGTAAAAAAGTAATTCAAACGCTATCACCAACCTAACCTAACCTCACTTTCGTATTTCTCGAAAATTAAAAATCCTTAACTATCTGATTTCTGAACTGTAATCGAATCTGTTTCCTACCTCTGTTTACTTCTGTTTCTACCTCTAATATGTTTCTAAATACTCAAAGAGAAATAATTCGAAACAATTAAGCCGGTCAACTTGGTTTATTATTGCGATTTGCTTAATTTTTAACTAGAATTTATAAAAAATTACGAAATCAATCGGTAAGTTATCGGTCAATGATTCAATGAGAAAAATGTTGGGAATTATTTACATTACATTATCACCTCATTCCCCTAGAGGGTGGGGGGGTTGTATAAAATTTCAAACCCCTTATATTTTTTTGGTGTATAATATTTTGGGCGCACAAACTACCCCTTCATACAGTTTTTCCACTTTGAAAATTAAAATTCGTAACATATAATCGATTTATCTGAAAATTTACAGCTTATTCGATCAAGGAAGAAGTGTGTGACAGTGGTGAGAGGCAGGGGTGCTAAATGTTATCGATTGAATATAAGTTTGCGATACCTCCGATGGTGTTTTCTAGGAGGGGGTTTCAGGGGGTCAAAAACTCGCCCCTGCAACTCTACTTCCTGCAACCTCCAATCCCTAAACTTCTACCCCCATTAAACCCCCACCACTTATTCCAGAGGCTTTCTTTTTTTTTTTTCAAGAAAAAAATTAGGAAAAGGTTACGGTAAGGGGTGTGTGTGTGTACAGAGGCACACTCGCTACCCTAACCTTTTCCAAACCTTGTATTCTTGAAAAAATCCTCAAAAAATTTCAAATTGTAGTTGAATTATTTTTCGTTTTTTCCAATGTTTTTTTGAGGTTCTATTGCTCATGTTATAGACCGCTATTTCGGTATCTTATTTTATTCTAATATTGTAACACAGACTTTGGAATGCAATGCCAATCACGAACTGCTTCTCTTACAAAATATCTTTAATGTATTTTTCTAGAAAACAGCAGTTCAAAATTGATCTTATAAAATAAAAATACAGGGTGTCCCCTCTCAATTGGAAAAACTTCTAGGGCATATTGAGGAACCATAGACAAGCAGTTTGAGATATTAGACTGATGTCCGGAAGTGCATGGTTTTCAAAATACAGGGTGTCAAAGTTTTTTTCAAAAAACTTTTTTTTTATCAATATCTCAAAGGCACGTTGACCGATTTTCTTGAAATTCGCTGGTGATGTAAGCTTTAATAAGACGCTCAGTTAGCACTAATTAAATGGTAATTATTACTTCCAGTGGCGCCCCGGGGGACAGTGTCACGAATAAAAATGACCAAAAAATGTACGCCACTAACTTTTTTTTGAAAATTTTATATTTTTTAGAAAGCTCAGTTAAAAGTACAACTTTTTTGTCACTTGATATTTTTTCGTATCTCTCTCCGTTTTCGAGAAAAAATTTTTATTAAAAACTCTATTAAAAGGTTCATTATCTGTTAGGAAAATAACTTTACTTTAACTTATTATTAATAGTGAAGCAAATGCTCAAAGTGTTCACTATGCATTTCGATGCATTTTCTGCACCTGTCGACCCAGGATTCGCGCACCCGAGCAAACACGCCTGGATAGTTGAAAAAAACTTTGACACCCTGTATTTTGAAAACTATGCACTTCCGGACATCAGTCTAATATCTCAAACTGCTTGTCTATGGTTCCTCAATATGCCCTAGAAGTTTTTTCCAATTGAGAGGGGACACCCTGTATATATAAAAATTGTCTTCATTTAAAAATATAGAGTATATATATATATATATATATATAAGCATATTAACGTTCAAAAACTGTTAAGTAAAGTGAATTTTTAATGTTTTTGTCTTTTCGCCATTTTTGGATCTTGAATGACCTGTGACGCATACATGATCTTTAAATAATGCCATTTTACATAATTATTGTAAATATAAAGTAGTACCCGCCAATTTTTCAGTTTTAATGACATTATTCCCTCATGGATAGTAGGTAATTTTATATACATATTTGGTTGTTTACCAATAGATTTTAACCACTCGAAATACTATCCTATTAATCGAAACGTAACACTTAATAACAACTGACAACAAAAAAATTCGGACAATGGATTCGATGGTCGAGGCTGTGTATCATCTGCCATATGGTAGATTAGAAAGGTACCATATTTGTTAGCCGTTTTTTAATCACATGTAATAGTTACTAATATGGTGTTACCATTTAAAAAACGAGAAACCAATAGGTAATAATGTTAACGTAAGTAGAGGAAATTAAGTAAAAAACTAAAAAGTATGTTAATTACTTTACGCATGTTAAACTATATAAAAATGAAATCTATTGTTTATAAACAATCAGGCTTACATACAGATAATAAAATGTTTGCTTCTTGTACGTCCAGTTTAGATTTTTTTTCTTATTAATTTTGAAAAGCCATTTATTTTGTTTATTACCTACCTTTTGGCGATATTCTAAAGGGTATTTAATGAACCCTTTCCTTTGTGACTTGAATCAAATAAACACTTTACAATGTTTTACGTATTTACAGGACGTCCAGAAAACTTCATTTTTATTAATCATTTTTAATGAGCCTTATTAAAAAGCTTTTAAAGTATATTTTTCTAATTCCATTATTTATTGTAAAACTGCTAATATGATGGATCCGCATAAATAATTTATTATTAAGTGATTAGTATACGTGCCAAATTTGCTGAATGTTCCAAATTTCATAATGGAATAATAACGGGAATGCACGCACTTTACGTGCAAATATTTGGTATGCACTTAAGCTTTCAGGGTCTCTCTATTAATGAATATTTTATAAAATAGAAAGTAACATTAACGATTTCCTGTAAAAATGGTTATGCAATAAATAATAAATTGAGTTGGGTTCTAAAAATTAATATTTATCTACCATTATTGGAATTTTATTATTAACAACAAAAAATCTTCGATAAGTGTTCATATTACATTACATATTATGAATAGAATATACGCTAAAACTATTCCCGAACATTCAAGGTGATCCAAGAATGTTGTAGAACGTTTCATAACACTTTAGGGCATTTAGTATCATGCTCGAGTATTCTTAATCATCTTTAAAAAAAAAAGGGAACGTTTTGGAAAAGGTTAGATTATTGCAGAATATTTCTAACAATTCTCTGAAAATCTGTAATTTTGTAGATCATTCTCTGACATTAAAAATCATTTTTGAAAAACGTAAAAATATTCCACGTCATTGTTTAATAGTATTCCAAATCATTTTCTGTAATGTTCTTCATCATTTTTGTTAAATATTCTAAAACTCCTTGATTATTTTGGAATTTTGGAAGATTCTAAATCAGTCTTTATTCTCAAACAATTGGAAATGTTTAAGAATATTGTGGAACGTTCATAAAAGCTTATATCATTTTTGCCCCATTCCCGCCCACTTACTACTCACTGGAGGTTAGGATAGGTTAGGTTACAACCGCTAAAAAAAATTAGGCATAAGTTCAGCAACGGTTGAAATAGTATTTTAAAGAAAATTAAAAAAAATCCATCCTGTCTAGTAAAAGAATGAAAGTTTTCACCCTAAAGGACTCATGAAAACATTGGCATAAGGTCCTACTAATGGCAAAAGATCATTTCACGAAAAATTAGCAAAATTTTCCATCAACCTTCTTGCAGTTAATCGCCTGAGTTCATTTTTTTTTTTTTTTAATGGAAATAGAATTTTCACGGGGAACGTCGTACGGGAGTGGGTCAAATTTCTACTCAACTTTGCGGTCGGTATATTTTAGTACTCTTCAATGCATAAGTTAGAAAATCCCTTGGACCCAAATCTGTTACTTTTCCTAGCTTTCAGTAAAGCTCATGAATCATGATTGGTATCCCTAAGTCGGCGTTAGCTTTACACTTGACCCGGAATCTTTTAAAATTTAAATACAATTCTAATTAGTAGGTAGTTTGTACTAATCTGTCATTAGTTCATGCAAGTATTTGTTTAATTACGGTTAAGCTTGCATAGCTCGCTGTGTCTTATGTACATATTAAAACAGCGGAAGCGCTTAGTCATTAAAATTATAGCTTTTCTGTTTTTGCTGTTATAAGCACATCTAAAGACATAAATAGGTGTTAATCCGCAAAAATAAACACATACCACATGTTCTTTTGTAGTATGACGTAACATACATAATATACCATCTGTAAATGTTTTGTAGTTTCTTCGAAAGTTGAAGAAATAATAAATGAATCTGCCTAGTCGTTTGAAACAAATTAAATGCTCTGTGAATCAAGCATATGATTTTATATGTTATAGTTAGTATGATATAGTATCTATTTAATATAATAAATATAATACATAGCCATCAGCTGCGTTCTTTCGCTGTTAAATCATTAATATATAAAAGAAACCACTGATTGCGTGTTTGGGTTACTCAAAAATTAACACATTATATAATAGTATTCTTCTGCAAATAATATATATTTAACCGGAAGTTTGTTTTGTGATGGTTTCTACGGAAGTGATTTCGTATGTATATAGAAAGTGAATTTTTTAAGGACATAATAAATGTAATTGTTCATATTCTCTACTTTTATTCATTAATCACTTGCCTACATTTATATACATATTTGGAATTTTACGTTTTAAAACATTTAAACGAGAAAAAGTATGATAAAATAAGGCGTTATCAAATTTTTAAGAGATTAAATTAGATATGGCAGGGCACCTTCAATTTGGGGACATATTAGGAACAGAAACGGGGATCAAAAGAAGAGCTAAGACTAATATAATGTTGAATAGATAATTGTTTACTAATAGTTAAGGAATTTAGATATTTTAGATTTTGAGGACGAAAAAATATTGCAATTTTTAAATTCCTGAGCGACATGTCATAAAATACTACTGGCCTTCACAGTGTGACGTCAGCTAATAAAATAGTAAACTGAGCGAATGAAGAATAGAATAATCAGAAACTGGAGAAACTTTGGCGGTGTTGTAGAACGTACTAAATAGCTCAAACCCCAACGCCAAAACTTCAGTCCCTGAAGAAGATAACTTTGGTATCGAAAAGTGCTTCGGACATTTTTGATCCAAGTTTTGGCGTTGGGTTTGAGCTATTTAGTACGTTCAAGAATAGAATAATTGGTAATTGAGAGATTTCGTGGTGTATTTACTACATGTATGGCGTCACGACAGAAGGAAATATGGTGTTAGAGGAGCATTTGTTAAAATTTTTAAGCTGGCAAATAATTGTTGCTACTTTTCGTTTATTGTTAAGTTTTGTAAGACGCGTATTTCGATCTTTCGACGTTTACGTAGCCCAAACCGTGTTAGATACGAAAAAAGTATAAGGACCTTTTTGTAGATAATTGAATTTTATATCAAAAAGTCCGGGACAGCATCCCTCCATCTTTCATAGGTAAAAGAAAAAAGCACTACAAATGCACTTAGTAGGTACATTACACGTTGAAGCACGTCTTTGAAACGCTGTATTTTTCTTACCTGTAAAATGTTGATAGGTGCTGTCCCGGACTTTTTTGTAGAAAATTCAATTGTCTACGAAAAGTTTTATATACTTTTTTTTATATCTATCACGGTTTTGGCTACAAAAGCGTCGATAGGACAAACAACACGTTCTGCAAAACTTAACGTTAAATAAAAAATAGTAACAATTATTTTCCAATGCTAAAAATTTGCACAAATGCTCTTCTGATCTTCCTCTACAACAATCCGCGATCAAAAGAATTTTTGCACGATAAATACCTCGGCTATAAGATTAAAACAGTTCCTTACGAGGACCCCCTTATATGACGTTGCGCGTTAGCGCTCTGGGCTTCAATAAGGATGATAACGGTAGAGGGCGACGAGGACATCATTTGCGCGAACCACTGACAATGTCGTAACGCGTAAGGCCTTTTTCACACGTATACGGTTCCATTCGGTACGGCCCATGTTCGATTCGTTTTCGGTTGCCGCCGACGAGTGTGAACCGATTAGTGCGGCACGTGGAAGAATCTAATAGGCACCGCGTAGCACGGAACTCACCCTCTACACGAATCGGTTTAATGCGGTTTCATAAAGGCGCTAATTCGGGTTAAAGGCACACACAGTGAACGTGGCGTTCACACTTGTACGATTTTGTTACCGTTCAGTTTTGCTTTTGACGTTGACTTGTCGACCTAAGTATAAGCTATTTTTAAGTTAAAATGTGCAGTTTACCTATTGTTGAATCTTTTGACTTACCTGAGAGTTACGGCCAACATCTGAACCGGTTGAATACATTCCCTCATAAACGTATTCTTATGTTGAACATGATCCTTTAGGACTAGAAGTAATTCATCAAATGATGTTGTTGACATTCTAAAGTAGTTGTAAAATTTTTCTTTGTTCTCTCTTAATTTTGGAAAAACGGTGTAAAATACTCCAAATTGCAACCGTTTGGAGATGATGGGGGTGCTCCCAATAAATCCGAATTTTCCTTCTCCGTCTTTTAATTCTTCTATACACAAATAACATAAAAATAATTTGACTTTTCTCCATGGTGAGTATTGAGCGACTAAATATTTCGGATATCAAATCCCTGATATGAACCGCGTGAGTGTGAAGAGGTCTGTGATAATCCAAAACGAATCGAACATGGGCCGAACCGAATGGAACCGTATACGTGTGAAAAAGACCTAACTTGTCAGGCCTTTCTGTTCTCGACGGTAACGAATATGGTACATAGTTGAAATTTTGAATGCTATTTTCTATGATTACGCAGCTTCATTTTAGTAACTGAAAATTCTTGTGGACTAATACACCCTTATAAACATTTTACGCCAATTTGAGAATTACGGTCAAAAATCGCTGCCACAAAAATACTTATAATTATTAGTTGTAGGTAGGTACGTACTTAAATTGAAATTAAAATTAATTGCGTAGGTACCTTCTTTTGATTAATGATCTCTGGTGGCTTATCTTGAACGTTACGTACAAGAATGTAACACGGCCTTCTTTTTATCTGTTACGCATCGATTCGTTTGAGTAATCGAACAGAAACAATCACTGTATAAAATAATAGATTCTATCGTATTATTTTATCTAGATAGTGATTGTACCTACCTAGTAGCAGCGTAGGTTTTTTGTCGTGATACCGTTACTTTACTGCACAATGTAGTTCAGACACGACACGCGTATAATCGTTAGCTAACACACTTACGTACAGGGCAATAGGTAGCTAATTTCAGACATGAACGGAAAATTATTGATCGAATCATACTTAAGGTGGCATTACTTTAAGACTGCTTAACCTAACCTAACCTAACTTAACCATATTTTATTTTTACATTAGAGTTTCTACTTGTATACAGGCTGTTCCGTCTAAGACGCAGTGGTCGATATATCGGAAACTACTTCGATTTGAATTTTGAAAATTTGGGCCGTAACGTTATTTAATATATTCTTTTCAATTAAAACAACGTCATGTATGTCGCACTTCCGGTTATACCGGAATATAATACCAACTTTGTTATTTTTAATGGAATGGTATATTTTTTACGACGAATTTGCATTAAACACAAAAATTTAAGGTGACTTTTTTAACCAATTTGTATAGCTACGATGAGCGGTTTTTGAGTTAATTTAAAAAATCATAACTTCCACAAAACACGCCCTGTAGTGCTGATTTTTTTACCGGTAATAGATGAATCTCAAAGGTGAATTTAATAATGTATACAGGGCGTTCAGAAAAAAATATAAAATTTTAAAACTTCAAACACGAATAACTTTGTTTTTTCAATAGTAGGCCTATTGTGCGTTAACAAGAACGTAGTACAGCTAACGTATGTAATTAAAAAAGAATATAATTAATCCAGTTCTGAGAGCAATCTGGTTTGCCTGGATTATAACGATTATTAAAATATACAAGTACACGTGTATTTGTTTCAGTTAGTTTTTGCTTGTTACATATTAATGAGAGATCGAAGAGGCCGATAAGTGTCATTAGTGTCGGATTTTCTTTCACGGCGTGATTATGATTATAATTATTATAAAAGTTGCCAGCAACGATTTATTCCTTTTCCTGTCATGTAGTTGCATCTTTGTGACGTTCAATTACAGTCGGTTCACACGGAAAACGAAAGTGCCTTATTAGTTTATACTTACTCACGGCACTTACTTAAAACTTACCTCCGATGATTTTAACGAACTCAATTTCCTTTTACTCGAGCATTACGTATAATAACGAGGCGCATTGGTAATAATTCGTTACTGAATAAAGAATAATAATGTAACACCGATTTTATCTGCATTAAGTCATCGAAGTGGGCAGGCAATTTAAAGTTTTCATAATTTCTTTTTGTTACATTCATAACGTCTTATGTAATTATTAGAAAAGGTCCCAATTTGGCGTAATATTAATTTTTGTTTTTACAGATAATACATAGTAATCCCTATAAATAATATACAGGGTGTCCCCTCTCAATTGGAAAAAACTTCTAGGGCATATTGAGGAACCATAGACAAGCAGTTTGAGATATTAGACTGATGTCCGGAAGTGCATGGTTTTCAAAATACAGGGTGTCAAAGTTTTTTTTTTTTTTCCAGGCGTGTTTGCTCGGGTGCGCGAATCCTGGGTCGATAGGTGCAGAAAATGCATCGAAATGCATGGTGAACACTTTGAGCATTTGCTTCACTATTAATAATAAGTTAAAGTAAAGTTATTTTCCTAACAGATAATGAACCTTTTGATAGAGTTTTTAATAAAATTTTTTTCTCGAAAACGGAGAGAGATACGAAAAAATATCAAGTGACAAAAAAGTTGTACTTTTAACTGAGCTGTCTAAAAAATATAAAATTTTCAAAAAAGTCAGTGGCGTACATTTTTTTGTCATTTTTATTCGTGACACTGTCTCCCGGGGCGCCACTGGAAGTAATAATTACCATTTAATTAGTGCTAACTGAGCGTCTTATTAAAGCTTACATCACCAGCGAATTTCAAGAAAATCGGTCAACGTGCCTTTGAGATATTGATAAAAAAAAAGTTTTTTGAAAAAAACTTTGACACCCTGTATTTTGAAAACCATGCACTTCCGGACATCAGTCTAATATCTCAAACTGCTTGTCTATGGTTCCTCAATATGCCCTAGAAGTTTTTTCCAATTGAGAGGGGACACCCTGTATATAATTGTCCATAAAGTTGTCCTCGCAATTTTGATTTTTTTTTCTTCAGAAATGAACAGTCATATAAGGTGCGCTGACAATTATTTAATTTAGCATTAATAATTTTCATTAGTAAATCATCGATGTATTCTTAATTTATCGCCTTTCCGCATCCCTAGAGTTAATACCATTCAAATATTATTCGGCTGCAGCGTTACGACTTACGAGTCCGCCAGGCGCTGGGCATTTTCTACCTCGAATGTAACTGGCGGCTAGGCAACAGTATTCGCCAGTTAAGTGCTTGCGTTCGCTCGAAAAGAACGGGCATGGGGCGCGTATTACCTACTACTGCTTACGTGGCTTTGCATAAGCTCATAAAAATACATGCGATGGTTTATTGGATTCGGAATAACGCCTAGAATAATGTATTGAAATACTATATTAGAACATGAAAAGATACAGCAGTTACAAACAAATTAAGATGAGAAAATAAAAGCATCTAGTTTTTTGTAAATAACTCAAAAACAATAAGTGATAGCACAAATAAGAAAAAACGCTCTTAAAGGGGAGGAAATTTCCAGTAAAAAAATCCCTAACTCCCAAAATGCTATCTCCATTATTACTAATTTTAATTTAACGTTGAAAATAATGCTCCGCACTGTCGCTACAGGATGCGCGTGCTGCTTCAAAGTTAGCAATTTATTTAAAATAATTTTTTTGTGGTATTAATTATCAATTTAAAAATTTGAAAAAAATATGGTGTATTCTTTAACACTTTAAAGAATAAGGCCCCGTTGGAAAAAATTGTTAAAGTCCATTTTTTAACGAATGAGGCTATAAAAAATGTTTTTGTTTAAAATTTATTTTCTGTTCTAATACCTATGTAATAATTTTGTTACAACAGTTAGTTATCTATTTAAATTACTTTTAATTTTCTATGGTACCAACTTTCGTTTTAAAAATATGCACATTTCTTGAACCTTGTAAGACTTTTACATTTTGCATAGTAATAAGCCGATTAATGATTATATTTGAGTAGGAATGTCGCTACCATTATTTTACCTCAAGGAATGATAGACATGACGTGACTTGTCCATGTGCGTAGTACGGGTAATATTTGTTTCACGGTCTGAATTCTTTAGGTAAAAATCGCTTTCTAATTAATTACTTACTTGCACATTAATCAAGCTTTGATTGTCAAGTTGTAGTCAACAACAACCTCATTTGTCTGTCTTTTTTAATAAGTATAAAATATCTTTTGAAATTCAATGTAACAACGGATGTAAATTGACGGCTGTTTGGTAAAGCGAATTCACATTTTTATCTCTTACAAGTTTTCACTTCACAAAAGATTTTTAACGTTAAGAGCTTTTATTATTATTTGTTGTCTTATTTCTAAACACGTTCACAAAAAGTATATTTGAATAAATAGAGCATTTTTTTCTGAAAGTTGTAACGTTAGGTATATTTAATCATTTTTACTAAAATGCAATCCAATTTAATTCAAATACGTACCTAATTAATAAACTAGAAATAAAGATTAAAATTGGCTTTTAATGGAATTAAAATAC
Source organism: Agrilus cyanescens (assembly GCA_947389935.1). Classification (NCBI taxonomy): domain Eukaryota; kingdom Metazoa; phylum Arthropoda; class Insecta; order Coleoptera; family Buprestidae; genus Agrilus; species Agrilus cyanescens. The sequence continues at coordinate 6,970,222 of OX376713.1, read as the reverse complement.
AAATTAATCGAGCCAAATAAAAATTTTAGGAGAATTTTATGGTTTTTTTTTATTTAATTAAAGTAACGTTAACACTTTCAAAAGAATTGCGAAGTACCTAACTTGTGTTGTTAAGAAAATAAATGTAAATTTATTTGTTAATATAAATAGACACCCACCTGGTTTTCGTTAAACGAGCTTTTTCGCTTAATTAAATTTGAATTTGTTTTAAAAATTAAGTAAACCGTTAAGAAGGGCGGCAATTTCTTGGCATATTGTGATTTTTTGTGTGTCCCCATTTCTCAAGGGAAGTAGAGGTACTCGTTAAATCTGAACAACGTATTCCATTTTTAAGGGTGAAAAATTTGGGAAAAATCCTGTTTTATTAACTTTGTAGTTTAAGTTTGTACATATAGGAAAAGGGCCATCATGTAGCCCAATTATCTATGGGAACTATCTGTGGATCTTAAGCGATAGATTACATCACCCTGAGCAACGTTTCAATAAAATGATGTTTTTCTCTGGAAACTACAAATTGAACAAATGACACAGGAAAATGGTAAGGGAAATTACGTCGATTTCGAAAATGAAAAAAACTTTTCTTCTGTCAGAATTATTTTTAAAATATGTCAAAACTTCCGAAATTTTGAAAATATACGAAGATTTATTTCATGTTGGAAAACTACCTGATTTCCGCTTCCATTTTTATATCTGATTCGTTTGATTCGGAAAATTTCCTTACGATTACAGATTCCCCGGGGGTTGCTTTCCCAGGTTTTAGGATGAAACGTCTTATTGAAACCACCTACCATTTCTCTTAAGTTGCCACGTTTGGAGTAAACTGACTTTATTATTTATTTTCTGACGATTAAAGCAACATAATTATAAATAGCTGTTACAAATAAAATATTTTTGTGTCTAAATATAGTAAAAATTTTCTTGAGTGATCATTTACAAGATCCTAATAGTGATAAAGTTGAAGAACATACCTAAATATGCCAGTACATATTATTGGACAGATTACATAAATAATTTTACAAAGTTAATTAATGAAGTAATTAAAAGGTCGAATCGATACTTTTTCGAAGTTTTTGTCTGTCCAGAGAGTGTTCTGTTAAGCGAAAATTCATGAATTTTAATTTCCTAACTGCATACGTGTAGATATTATAATTTAGTTAATTCGCGAACTTGCTCTTCTCTTACTCAAAAACTTTAGTACGTACCTATACGTCCGTCAAAAAGCTTTATTCAATTTTAAACCGGAAATTGCTTTATTAAATGGATTAAATAACAAAAGAAAAAACTCTGTGGCACAACTTCCGGTTACTTTCTTTCGTCTCTTACTTTTTTATTATGCCAACGTGTAACATCCTTTCACTGATAACATTGCATATAAAGTAACAGTCGTAACCAGAGTTCTTTGGAACAATACCAAAATGGTTTTAAGTAATTAAAATACAGGGATGAACAATGGCGTACGTATTAGTTTTGGGCTGACGACCTATTTTATCCGATTTTTTTTCTTAGGTAGCCATGTTTTGGTATTTAAACATAATTTTTAATTATCGTCAACTTTTCTTAATAAAATTTTGCTGTATTTTCTGAAATAAGGGTACTTTACTCTTATACTCCTACCCTGCATGCTGTTTGACTTGCAACCATTCTAAGTGCACCGAATATGATTATCGAATATCCAACTTTCGGAAATACTTTTATTTTTATGTACTTATTGCAATAGGTTACGGTTCAGGATGGGTGTCTTTGCATTTACATACCCCTCATCCTTTCCTAAAATTTGTATTCGTAACACACTAAGAATAACCGCTTTCAAAGTTTAAACAAACAAGCAGTATCATGTATCACCTATAGATAAAGACTATAAATTATTCCGTATCAACGACATACTTTTTTTTTTCAAAAAAAAAAACGGAAGGTGGTAAGCTAATGTACATAATTACCGAAGTTTTCACTTCAAAATATTCTACTAGATAAGTACTCATTGTTCGCATTTGCTTCCAGACGAGTACTTCTAAAACATGTTTTTTTCTTAACTTTTTACAATTCGATTGATAAATTCTAGAAAATTAAAAATCTACTTTGTCAGCTATAATAAAATAAATTCACTTACATGAAGAAATGTTACATTGATGTATCTATAGTTCGTTAGGCAGATGTGCTGGAAGGAAGTAAAAACCGAAAATCTCCGATCAACAACAATCTCATTGCTTGCTAGGAAGCAACCTACTTTGCATTCGTATAGATAATACCTAAAGAAATGCGTACAAATCTACTACAAACAGTACGTTCCTTCAATGGTAACGTTGCTTTTAGAATTACACATAGATACAATACACAGATCAACTGTAGGTATTATGTGTGCCAACGTTGGTTTGTTTATGTATCCACATAACGAAGCCTGTTAGGTTTAAGAAGAAGATGCTTTCGCAATTGAAGAAAGTAGGTACATTTGGGATAAATGGAGAGAAACCTTCACATATTATGTATCGTATATATGTATAACCACGAGACCTTAAAAAAATCTTAACATGCCAACTGGGTGACATTGTACCTACACGTGTTTGAAGGGTTTCCTACGTTAGAATGAAAAAAAAAAAAAGAATCTATAGGTACTTATAGAATAAATAACACGTGTGTGTCTGTCAGTCCATGTACCTAACATCAATAAATGAATTTTTAATCAGGGTGTTACTTTTGGTGGGCAAATTAAAATATTAAAAAAAAAAAAACAAGTTTTGGAAATTGTACCCTGTGACATATCGAATGAAAGCGCTTGTTATTGTGTCCCAAATTTGTATTTTTCATAATTATAAATTACAGTGTAAACTCCAGGTAACGTCACTCGATTTAACGCTAAATTCCCTAAAGCGTCGAAATCACTCTGCTTCGGTTGGTTTAGCTTGTCTTCCATACAATGATACACTCTATATAGCATTACACCCACTCTCAATAACGTCAACAATTAAATACTAAAATCCTAGCCTGCAATAAACTCGACTGTCGGCATCATAAATACCGAACTTTCTAAGAAATCCGTTCTTTTGTTCACAAATTGGGATTGCTCGCACGTGTAGACTGTTGTTAGTAGGAGTCATAGAATTTCTATACGTTATCATATTCTTAGTTGCTCACAAATTTTCAAACTGTAAACATGGCAAGTAAGTGAAAATCACTGTGTATTAGCGAAAAAGTTTTACTGACACGTGCAATAGAGGCGGGAGAGAAGATAAGTGATGTTGGTAGACGCTTTGGATTTAGTCTCTCTACCGTGTCCACAATATTTCTTTTTTCAATACAGATTTTTCCTCTTTCTATTTAACGACAACTCTCTATAACGTCAAAATATGCACAGTCCCTTGAGTGTCGTTATATAGAGTTTACACTGTACAGTGTAAACTCTTTATAACGTTATCCTTTATAACGATAAACTCCCTATAACGTTGGAGTGAGCCCAAGTTGGTTGGTTTGCGTTAAAACTCACATATTGAAACACTCTTTATAGCGATACGCCATTCTCTATTACGAAGAAATGTGTTCATATTTTTAGACAGTAAATATTTATTATCGGTATTATTGTTTATGTTATGTTATCAGGTAACAAAAGACTTTGAAACTCCGAAACATCCGAGGTCGGTCTAGCTTTTGTTATCCTTAATTGCCTTGTACACGTGCAGTATGACGCATTGTTTTCTCGGATGTGATGGTCTTCGACCAAGCATACTGGGTACCTATCGTATTATCAGTCGTAAACCTACTTTGAAACTGTTAACATGGCCACTCCATATAACGATAACTCTCTATAACGACAAAAAATGCTCAGTCCCTTGAGTTTCGTTATAAAGAGTTTACACTGTATTTAAAAAACTACCGAAATACTTCTCCAAAATCGATTTATATTTTAATTTTACACCTGATTATGCAAAAATTTGCATGTCGTACCATTTAAAAAAATCAAGTTTTCCTTGATTTAATTTTTCAAAAATCACATGATTTTATTTGTTGATTTTTCAAAATTATTAATCAAAATTTTCGAGTAATGTGAAAACATTATCCCTTCTTAAGCTTATTTAAAAGGCACAGATCTTTATTTAATTTGGTTTCGGAGATACTGTGGATTTTAGAGAGCGCCGCAAACGTAATATTTTTTCAAAATGAAGAAATAACTCCTAAACAGCAACAGTAAGATACAATGTATGGTTATCAAACTACCCTTTAATTTTATCGCTTAATTCAAAAATTTATAAATACACAGGGTGTTCCATTAAAAAAAACAAAGTTTGGTATCACCCAGGCGTTATGGAACACCCTGTATAAATAACAATAATTTTATGAAGTGAAGGTACAAATTGGATGAAACTTTTATTTGAACATTTTTTTTGGTATTTAAAATAAAAAGCCAGCTATGAAAGAAATACGCTTAAGTGGAACACCCTGTATGTACATGAAAATTAATTTTCCTTTAACAACTAAACTGAAAATGAGCTTAAAATTATTAGAAAAAATGCAAAAATTGTTTACATTTACATCGCAGGAACGGGGGTTTTCTGAGAAGTCTATGGTTTTAAAATAACTTGGTAAATCAAACAAATTTAAGTCAGATTTAAAAAAAAAATAAAATTAAAGGACATGCATATTCATGGTATGCGAGTTTAGTCGTTACCATCGCCGGTGACGTAACCAACTATGCTGTGCGTGAGCCTACTTTCAACATATGATCAAAGTAGGCCTCCTTTAACGATGGTATCAGTCCGACTCGCACTTTTCCGATAATTTTTTTGTTTATAGAGAACAGAAATAATGATAAATAGATAAAATACCAAAATTGCTGCAAATGTTTGTGAATATTTAAAGCAATTTTGGGGTGTTGAACAACTTGGAAAACCTTTAAATTTCTTGTGTAGGAAAATCGGAATATTTTTAAGTAAATAAATAAAACGAGAATTAAACACTTGGTATAACTTTTCAGTTTTTATTATCGGAACTCGACAATTGTTTCGATAGTAAAAACTGAAAAAAGTGTTATTTTCGTTTTATCCATTTAAAATGTACTTTCACAATAATTGCACCTTAAATATCTTGAACTTTATATTTTGAAGTGTTTGAATTTTTGAAAAACATAACAATAATAATAATATTAATAAATAGTACATACATTTTCGTGTTTTATTTATACAAAGTGTTTAACAATTGACATCAATTCATTGTAATTATTCAAATTCAAAATTTACGGATGTATGTAAAATAAGGTACAGCTAAACTATCTCCTTTCATCTAAAATCTTCATTCTACATAATATACTAAAGTAACTATTAATTACCACAGTAACATCTTTTGCTTTTGTTTTATGCTAACTAGATACAAAATAGCGACAAAGTACATATGGCGCAACAGTGTAGGTACCATGTATTTATTCGGCATGTGTGTGTGTGTGTTAAAATTTTTTCATAGGTACATGCTTTTAATTAGTACAATCGAATGTAAATTTATGGAAGACGGAAACTCATTAGCGATGCTCTTTCTCGCTGAGTTTGGCGAAAAATAAAAAGCAAAATTGTATACACACCTCATAGCCATAAACGTATCAATGTATATAGTATGCTGATTTGTTGAGTTTCGGTTTCAGAGCATGACGCTCAAAACAAGTTAACGTGGGAGAATCTGTTGATACACTCGAGAAGTTCGTTGTATGAATATCTCTTTTGTAATCGCTGTTGTATTACATTATAAATACGTAAGTGCTTTTGTATTGTACCATTTTTCTTTTTTTTCAATACACAGACAAACTTTTTGGGTTTACTAGGTACATGCTCTTTACGAGTTTAAGACGATTTAAATTTTTTACTTTCGCTACGTGAAATCGATTTTCTTGTACATTTGCACACGCATACCCGCTACCGTAACCTGCTACACTATCGGCTACAAATTTCGTCTTAAGTAATTAACAAAAGTCTTTATAGAAGGACAAGGGAAGTTTAATTTTCTAATTGTACCTAGTTAATTAAATTGCAATGGTCGAATATAATGAAAGTAAAATCGTAAACGTTACGTACAAAATGGCATTGCACGAATGAATTTTGTGCAATCTGAATTCTACGATAATAAATATTAAGACAATGCGGTTATATATTGAGGTCAAAATTGTCATAAAACAGAACTTTATTTACGATTGCAGTGCGGTTTCTTTTAATGTAATAAATTCGTTGTAATTTTATTATTTTTTTTCCGGAGCGAAACGTCAGTCTAATTACGTTAATGAAAAGATGTGGTAATTATTAGGAAAATAACTACTGTTCAGTGACACTAAATGTACAGAAAATTTTCACTAAAAAAATTTTTTTTTTAAACAATTTCAAGTACAAATTGCCCCACGGTTAAGGCATTCGTCCTTCTTAGATACTCAAGCGCAAAATGTGCGTTGTGCATTTTGAAAAAAAATTAAGTTAACGTAGTGGATTGTGGTATAGGAAAATTTTTCATGGATTTTTTCAGATATTTTGGGTGACACATTATATTATGTGAAAGGTCAGAAGTGATAAAAGGTTAATTGGCTTGATTAATTTGTCAGCGTTAGAAAATTTTCTATTAGCTGTTAAAAAATTCATCAAAAAGATCATTAAGAAATATTAGCACCTCATTTCATACAAATACAAATTGTATGATTATCTAAGTAGATCGTGATCTATCAAATACACCTACTGCCGTTTCCATTTTAATCAAATAGGGCGCTAAAATTTCGGTAATTATGTACAATAGCTTCCGATTTTCTTGAAGAAAAAAGTATGTCGAAGAGTTCGTCATGCTGATCAAGAATATGTATGTATGTTGGGTGCGGAAACCACCCCTTTATGGTGTTTTTGAGCTTCTTCACTTCGTGTATTTGTCTACAGGTGACACATGATACTGCTTGTTTGTTTAAACTTTGAAAGCGGTTATTCTTAGTGTGTTACGAATACAAATGTTGGGAAAGGGTAAGGGGTTATGTAAATGTAAACACACTCATCCTAAACCGTAACCTATTGCAATATATACGGAATATTACGACAGTTTTTTGTATTCTATAACAATTTCATACTGGTTTTGAGCTTCAAAAAATACAAAAAACAGTCGTAATACTTCCGTGTGTTGAAATAGGTTACGGTTCAGGATGGGTTTGTTTACATTAACATATCCCTCAACCTTTCCCAACATTTGTGTTTGTAACAGGGAGGCGTATCTACACAATTACCTAATTTTCTAACGCTGACGAATTAATCAAACCAATTGATCTTTTTTATGACCAATTTCTGGTCTTTTCGATGACATTTCCATGTATGAGGGTGCTAAGAGAGCAGAGTCGTCTTCTTATGCCTTTTGTATTGGATTTGCATCATTATACTGTTGCTAACTTCAGTGATCATCTGTTTCGTGTATAGGTATTATGCAGTTGATGACGCACAGGCAATTTTAAAATGATGTCACATTGTTTTGCAATAAATCGTAAAGATTTCGAGGTAATGAATGAGCAGTTGTTTCCGTTTTATTTTAGAACGACTGGCGGTAGGTAAATTGCGCCCATTATACTTATCCTAAGAGACCGCAAGTCTGTCTTAATGACGGCGTAATTTCCGCAGAACCGCTCAACCGTGTTACTATGCCATTAAATACCTACTACTAAAAGAAAACTTCCTTACCGGCTGACTACTGACTACTTGTCTCATCGCCAGCAGCCGTGAGAACGGGATGTTCTTGAACGAGGCTCGTCAATGATCTTGCTCCTCTACTGCCACAGTTTTAATCGCAGCTGAATAAATGTCATGTGCATGTATCGTAACTCAAGAAAACGATCTTTTCATGCAGAATGTATTAAAACGTTTAAAGACTATAAAAGTATTTTTTTTTTGTTTTAAAAGACCATCATAAAAAAGTATTTTCACAAATTACCATTCTACAATTAAATTGACTGAAGAGAGTAAGTAATGAAGATTAATTTTTGTAAGAGAAATTTTTTTTAATGATGGCTTTCAATTGAGACAAATTATTCTTTTCTCTTTCTTTTAAAGAATAAACGTCCCACCTTAATTACATGATAAATGGGTTCTCGTCGATCAATGTGGCTATTAAGCTGTAAACAATTTTTAAAGTTCAATAATAGCTACGGAAGCCATTCGAGGTGTCGAATCAATTTAATCAGAAATTGATTGTATCGGATTCATTTCAGGTCGATAGGGAATTAATTTAATGGAAACGCTTCAGTGATGGTGAATAGGGTAATTGTTTATTTGTCGTAAACAAATGAAAAATAAAAATCGTATTGATATTGACAGCAAATGTTCTACGGTCAGTTTAAGAAGGCGAAACCTGAACTCGCAGTCGAAATCGAATGAGTCAGTGATAGTTAAGGGTGACAGCGCTGCCAGCGAGAAATAGGAAGACCGGAAAGCTTACGCATGACGTCATTCAAGCCAGTCCAGTGAACGGAATCCTTTTAGTGTAGTATCCAAGGGAGTTATACTACAAAAATTTTCTTGGCCCTGGATTTATGTAAAGATCGATGGGTAGAGCATTTATGGAAATTTTTTTGACATTATGTATTTATTTATTCGATTCTTATGTTCCTAAAACCGTGATAGACATAAAAGAAATAAACGGACCTTTTTTTAGAGATTTTATTTTTCTACAAAAAGGTCCAGGACAGCGCCTGTGTATTCTTTATGGGTAAAAATGTGCACCGCTTCAAATACGGCTCAGCGCCACCTTCTGCTGTAATGGTGAAAGCTTTTTACTTTTCTGTCTGTAAACGATGGAGAGGAAATTCCCGGGCCTTTTTTATAGAAAATTCAATTATCTATGTATCTATAACAGTTTTCGTAAGCGCTTAAAAATTAGCGCATTTTAACGTTAAATAAATAATAGTAACAATTAGTTTCTAGTGCTAAAAAATTGCACAAATGCTCTTCTTATCGACCTCTACAAGCATCCGCCATCAAACAATTTTTGCAATATAAATCCCTTGGATACTAGAATGAAAATGTTCCCTACAATCGCCTACCTACAATGACGTAACAGCGTTTTACGTCGAAGCTATTTGGCCTTGTTATCTTTCAGTAGTAATGGTGACAGCAGCTTCGTTCGGTTATGGTCTTACGTTGATTCGTTTCGTCCTGGCTCAGGGAGCATTTTTATTAGTTTATTTCTATTTAAAAAACTGATACAGGTTTTAAAAACTGGTTGCAGAATTAAAATTGGATTTTCTCTGACGTGAACAAAATAAAGCCCTAAATTATTTATGTTGCAAAAATATTTCAGTTGCTCCTATAGACTTTTTAAATCGTCTGAACACTTTTTAAACTTCTATTTCGATTTTTATTTCTGACTGTTTAAATTCAGACTGCAATTTTGCATTACATACGAGTGTACGTAGTTATGATGCTATCTTGAAATATGTTTCTAATGTTGTCTGTCACTTCTTCGGTCAGCGAAATATCGTCCACAATACGTGAAAGATTATACATTCATTGCATACATTTGTAAACGACCATGTGTGCACATAGTTGTCTCCGCGACTGCTTCTAGAGTTATGAGCTCATGAGCAAATAAATGCAACTGGTTTGCTTATTCCTAAGCACTAAATAAATGCAATGTAATCGGCTTCACGTCAGACGAAAAAAAGGAGGAAAAATAAATAAAACAAATAAACGGTCGAGGTTGTCGTTAAATAACGAGGAATAAAAGGAGTTGTTCTCTTTTGACCCTGCTTTTTTATGGTTTTGTTTCAAAAGGTACTAAAAGAATTTTTGTAATTATGTATGTATCAGTGGTTATGTTACATAATTTAAATGTCTTTTTTTAGTAAAAAATTTGGAAATTAAAAAATTAAACTAATTTGAAGTTTTCTTCTGAAATACTAGAATGGAATCCTTCGAACATTGTAAAATATTCTAGGTAATTCTCGATCAATCCGGAATGTTTAAAAATATTTTGGAACGTTTAGCAAATTCTACAATTTTCAGCCTTCTATGATAGTGTAAGTAGGCTCATACACAGCATAGGTGGTTACGTAATCAGCGCGCAGGCCTTGTCTCACGATGGTAACGGGGGTAGCTCATTGCCCTCCTTTAGATACATTTTTGACTTAAATTTGATTTTTTTTTAATTTTTGATAATGAATAAAATCATGAGCAAATTTTGATTTCGTTCATATGAATATGCATATTAGTTAGACTTAAGAATTTTATAATGATAAAATCCAATGACTTATTAAAAATTTTGGAATGCTAAAATAACCGGGTTAATTACTTGACCATAGCTAAGTCGTAATTAATTACATTATAATATTGTGATTATAAGATTAAGGTTGTTTACAAGTTGGTTAAATCATGCACATCATTAGAAATGGAATGGGGGCATCTGCTCTACAGTTAGAACCATAAAAAAGTAGAAGGTTATTTACATATTTGTACTATTTTAGTTTCATACATATTAGTTATGTGTGCTTACTCTTAAGATGCAAAATTGATGGTGCAATTGGGGTTTAATAGTATTGACATCCCGTAGTAAAAGGGACCCCTTATCCATTCAATTTTAAGAAAAGCTTATTAATAGCTTTAAATTGACTCAAAAAATGCTAAGAAGCTGCTTAGCGTTACGTTGTACTCTTGTGTTAATATTACCACCGACAATAGAAGTCCTAACAGCTTACGCATGACGTCACTCGTGGAGGAAACTTTTGGTCTAATGGAGTGATTCTCAACCACTGTGCCGTCAAATTTTGTAAAAAGCTAACAATAAAAATTAATTTATTGGAATCTACGGCTATTTTTCAATTTCAGTAACAATGCAGCCATTGAAATATTACACCATTTATACTTTCTGATTATATAGTTCCTTAGGGTAGGTTATGTTGGGTTAGGTCGTAAAAATTCGAGAAATGGACCAATCTGCACGATTTTTTTTTAATTTACACTTCCGAAGTAAACTCAAACTTTTACCCTATTCGTAACATTTACACCATCCCCTACTCTCAAAACCACCTGCCTCATCTCGGTGACATCTACCTTCTACATCACCTCCACCCCTATCACAACCCACACCATTCGAACCACCAAAAAAACGTGGAACAATTATTTTGTAAAGCATTATTTAGAAACAAATTGTTTATTTCTATTATTGAATAAGTAATAGGTATTATTAATGATAAATTATGTAATCGAAAAGAAAGAAAAAAAATAAATTTGTTTCTTCAATTTGTTCTTTTTGTCATGTAGATTATGAAAAAAATATGTACAAGTACCTAATCCGAAATCGTGAAAAAATTTAATGACGATTTTTTTAAATTACGTTTATTAAATTCTTAGTGTGCCGCAACTACAAAAAAGGTTGAGAACCACTGGTCTAGTGTTTAAAATTTGCACAAATGCTATTCTCATCAACCTTTACAAGAATCTGCCATTAAAACAAATTTGTATTGTGGATCCCTTGGCGGTTCGTAGGTACAATGGACTACCTATCGTGACGTGTCACATATTTTCTTTCGAAGCTGTTGGGCCTTATATTCTCGGTGGTATTAATCGATATCACTAAGTAACGAACTCGGCCCTTGCATCTGCCATCAATACATCCACATCTCGTTCATAAGGTGGGCCCCGGCATATCTAAAGAACACACACAATACACACATTATTATTATTTTTTTTTTCAACTGTGTTATTTATGTGTATATGTTTACAATTAATTGTGAAAGTATTAGGTATGCAAACCTTTTGTTTTATACGTACAGTGAAATAATAGAAACGTTCAATTAATTAATTATTAAAACTGTATATGACAAGGTCAACGAAATCTCATTACATATATGATATTTCGAAACACATTTTTGGGTTTATTGCCACTATTAAGCTAATTAAAGTCTCCTGACACATAATGTTAATTTGTCAAAACGTCTTACACTGTGATTGTGAAATGACAACTTGTAGTAACACGTCATCTCCGTAGGTACTTTAAAAAATGCAGGAAATACCTAGTTAGTGGAACCAATGCGACAAAGGTTCAAGTAGAACACGTGCTATATTGTTTGACCTAATGAAAGGAAACTATTCTGGGTGATCACTCGAAATATTTTTCTTAATTTTATTTTCTAGGATACTGAGCAAAGTGGGGGAAAATTGTTAAAAAATATAAGCGTATTTAATGTTGTTGGTATAATAAAAATATGTGATGGATCTGATGAGATACAATACAATTTTTAAAATTTTTAATTATTTTTATTTAATTTGAATATTAAATTTTTAATATTAAAAAGAGCATGAATAACTACACTCAGTGTAAGTTCCAAAATTTAAATTTACAATTCCCTTTTTATTTTAAATGATATTCTAAAAATTCTACTCTAAAACTAAAATTAATAAAATACTATTAACGATTTTTAAAATTACTAAAAATCTATACAGTTTTTCTATTAAAATATAGACATGTTTAATTCACTCACTTTGCTTTTAAAATCAATCAATGTCAATCGAATAACTGCATTCACCATAATTTATTATACATTTTCTTCTTTTGTTTAATTCTTGTTGTTTTATTAAATTTATATTATTTTTTTTATATCTTGAAATATTCCATAAACTATTATTCTTCTATATATCTTTTGTTTTCTTCTCAACTTTTAAAAATGTTCTATTCAATTAATTATATTTTTCTAATTTTTATTTATTTTCTCTTCATTTCAAAATTTCTATTATTATTTTTTTATGTCTAATCTCATATATAAACAACTTCTCTACTATCTGGATTCTTCAAATAAAATTAATTTTTTTTTTAAATTCACCCAATCATGATTATTATTATTATTTTGAAGTCTTTTCAAAACAATTACTAAAACTACGTTTTGTAAATTGAAGTTAAATTTTATTTGTTACAACTTTAAAATTTTAATAAACTACTTAACGTAAATTACGTAACGTAACATTTTGTTTTTTAAAAAATTTTTTTAATTAATATTTAGGAACATTTCATTTTTCTAATTTTGTTATTTTTTTTTTAAATTGTATTGTAGGCATCTTTCTATCATGACAATATATATGTTGGGCTCGGAAACCACCCCTTCATGGTGTTTTTGAGCTTTTTCATTTCGTGTATTTTTTTTTGCACGTCTATTGTAAAACGCGTTCAGTAGTAGTGGTTTGTTGATTTATTGGAATATTGCGATCGTGTAGTGTTTATTGTTATAGATTAAATACAGAATAATTTATGGTTTTTATCTATAGGTGATACATGAAATTGCTTGTCTATTTAAACTTTGAAAGCGGTTATTCTTAGTGTGTTACGAATACAAATTTTGCGAAAGGGTGAGGGGTGTGTAAATGTAAACACTCCCATCCTGAACCTTAACCTATTGCAATACACACGGAAGTATGACGACAGGTTTTTTGTATTTTTTGACATCTTCATACTGGTTTTTAATGAATGAAGATAACCTCCTCAGTGCGAAGAATTCAATAAATTATTATCTCTCATTCTCGTTATAAATAAATAGTTATTAGTAATTGTAAAGAGGCAATACAATTTATAAATCGCTGAAGATGATTCATCGCGTCACCTTGATCTTCTGCTTTCGAACTACTAAACCTTCCTATGTATGTGGTACGTATACCATAATGGGCTAAAACCGAGGAGAGTGGGCGTTTAGAAAGTAGTTCACAACTAAATGCCCGAACTTAACTCGCATATTCAGAACGACACAAATGCCTCTATTTTTAGAAAATAGGTAGACATATAAATGTCTAACAAACATCTCAATGCAGCTTAGAAAATTTGTACCGATAGGTGGTATTTTAAATGGGAAATCCACATTCCTTGCAATGCCACTTACCGCGAGAGAATTAGCTTAACTCCTGAAAAGCAACCATACGTATAAGGCAACTGACAAATGCGGTAGAGACAAATATTGGGGTAGGTCGTTACCGACGTTAAAGAAGGCCAGAGTGCTATTTTGCGGCGTAATATGCGGGGGTCCTCTGTTGCTGCTTTTTATTTGGCGTTAAGTTTTGCAAAACGGCTATTTCGATCTTTCGACGCTTACGTCGCCCAAACCGTGATAGATACGAAAAAAGTATACGGACCTTTTTTGTAGATAATTGAATTTTATATCAAATAGTCCTGGGCAGCACCCCTCTATCTTTTACAGGTAAGAAGAAACAGCACTATAAGAGCGCTTGGGCGGTACATTAGACGCTGAAGCGTGTCTTTGAAACGCTGTATTTTTTTATCTGTAAAATGTAGACAGGTGCTGTCCGGGACTTTTTTGTATAATATTTAATTATCTACAAAAAGATCTCTATACTTTTTTTTATATCTATCACGGTTTTGGCTACGTAACTGTCGAAAAGTCAAACAACACATTCTGCAAAACTTAACGTTAAATGAAAAATAGTAACAATTATTTGCTAATGCTAAAAATTTACAGAAATGCTCTTCTGATCTTCCTCTACAACTATCCGCGATCAAAAATAATTTTACACAATAAATACCTCATCTATAAGAAAAAAAAAACAGTTCCCTACGAGGACCCACTTATGTGACGTTGCTTTCAGCATAGGTAAAACAATTCATAAAATAGAACACCTTGCCCAAAAAAATATGTTGCAGCTATGGACGACTTCGTCATTTTTGTTTCTAATAATGTGTATAAATAAACTAGTCAAGAGGCAGCCGTATTATTCTGAAGTTCAACTAAAAAAAAAAAAATATGTACTTAACAAACACAAATTATTGTACGCTTCTCATACGTTCTCTCATAAGTTCAACGTACTAATAGGTACAGCTGTTGTATGCAAAATTAATAAAATCACGTACAACGTTAAATTAATTTTAAACATTTTTAAAGCAGATGTTTTTGCAGCTTTGTTCAACTTAAAAATTAAGATTACGACGAAATGAAAATGTTGAAATATGTTTATTGGCGCTGCTAAAATCGCCAATGTGAAACGGGCTTTAATGGTTAAAACATTTTGAGTTCCTTTACGAACTGTAACATAAAAAAAGAGGAAATTGTTCTATTTTTATTTTAAATCATAAAATATTGAATATAGAACTTTTAACAGTAATTTAGACTATTTTAGAAACCCAATTGAAAGTGATTTTTTTCTTTTCCTTTCATATTTCTCGCGAAATTATTTTTGTAGCAATAATAATTATTTATATTAAAAAATATAATAAAATCGTGTAATTTTTTATTCTTAAATTTAATTTATGTAATAATTATGAATATTATTACAACGGAAATAATTTTGCGAAAAATAGGAGAATAGTCTGCTTTTATCAAGAATACGAAATTGGGTTTTTAAAAATAATTCAAATTACTACCTATTGTACTTATATATTCAGCAGTAAATCGCCCTTAAATTTCTAGAAAACCAAATAGAATGATTCATTAATAGAAATTTTTCGGATACAGTGAGATGGAAATCAGAAATACAGTAATAACGATCTGTGAATTTGCACAATTTACTCGCCAAATTTCAAACCCATACATCAAACCAGCAGTCATTGCCCTTTTAGCAACGGAGTATTTTTCAGTTACTTTAGAAACGACTGCAATTCATCAAAAGCATTAGCGAATATGTGAACATTTGTATATGTGTAAACACATGCTTGCTTATGGACTTACATGGACCATAAACGAGTATTCAAAATGTCATACGAACGGCTCTGCACATGCCTCATTTGGAATGATTACTTATTAGGTACTTAAATACCAATTAACCTTTCACCTGGGTCATCAAAATATTTTTTTTTCAAACCTGTTAGACATTTAACTGCTTCATACCAGTATCGTATGCAAACTAACTGTACTTTTGATCGCTAAGAAAATAATCTAATTGTAAGTAACATTAGTGTAGGTACAACATAAAATGGAAGAGATATTTTCGATAAGTTTGAGGATGTTTTTTGAATTTTTTGTAGTATATTTAAAGATCATAGTGAGTAGGGTGGAGTGGACAGCTAAAATAAGAATTTCAAGGTGTAATCAAATGTTTGGATGAATTTTTACTCTATGCTTTTTAATGAGGGAATATAGTACGGTGCGAAACGTGGAAGGGTGATGATCGTAACGGAAAAAGTGTTAGTAGCGTTTAAAATTTGGTGTTTTTGGAAAATGTTCAAATTAAAGATGGATGGAAAGACAAAATTGTAATTCTTTTTCATCAACATATCCAAACGAGGATTTTGGTTAAACCTTGACAAAGCCAGTAGTCCTACATTATTATTTTGTAACGACTTTTCTAGTAGAACTTATTTATTTAACGGATATTTATTTTACAACTATTTATTTAACACTTAAACACTAATAATAATTCAACGACTTATTTATATCACAAGGAAAATGCGTATTTATATCACTCGGTATATCGTAGTTCGCTATTTATATTACTTGTTCGGAAGCTCACTGTGAACTGACTGACCCTTACTGGCCACGTCAACAGGTATTTATACTGATTAGGAACAATCCAGAAAGTTCCAGAATGACATAATAGACTTTACTGGAGTGCTTATTGTGTTCGTCTAATTTATGGCCTTGTTTATCGTCATCAAAGCGCCGACCGACGCCGGCATTCTTTGAGCTCCGCTTATCTGCTGTCGGTTCTCGTCGCCGCTCTCGCACACATATACGCTCGTTGCACTGCTCGCTCTCGCACACATATACGCTTGTTACACTGGCCGCTCTCGCGCACACATATACGCTCATTACAATTTCTATTATTAACATAATTATTAATTTAAACACCCTGTATGCGTATACTCGTATTCAGTAGGTTTTATTGAGACGTCTCACAACACAATAATGTCATTCCTTCAAACAACAACAACTCTACTTCTGCTAACAGTAAATAAATGGGTATTTGTCAAGATGAGCGATTACACACGATTATTCTTTGTCTGGCATAAAACAAATTTAACTTTTAGCTGTAAGCCTAGAAAAACATTACTGTTTCTTGTCCTACTGGTCTTATTTTGGAACAACCCACTCCCATTTCCACTTTAAGGATGATTCACTTTATGTTTCAATTGTTAACGTCTTTTAGCGGACGATGTTAGGCTTTAAAAATATTTTTTTGTAGTCTCCAAATCGATGGGGAAAATCAGATATTCTCACCGGGCAATAACAACTTTTTAGTGCAAACATGTTTAGTATTTTTTTTTTATCCTGTAGATATCAAGCAAATAATCCATCGTATCATCATGATTAACAGATAGATCAACAACGTAGGACTATTATTATAAAAATGAAGTTGAAACATTATCCTGGAAAAGCTGTAATCGACGATCCTGCGTGGTTGGAAATGGACATTCCAAACAGCACCAGGAGTCGTTTGTACGAAGCCAATTGGGAAGATACCCAAAGGAATTTGTCCATACCCCACTCGTACGAAAGTGAAAGTAGTTCAGATTACAATTTTGGCTCTAAAATGGGCAAATACCAAAACACTTTAGAAAGAAAAAAGTACCGGAAAAATCACAAAAACGGTTCGAATTCCGACAAAGGAAGTAGCAACGGAAGCATTCGAAATCATCGATACCATAGCGACAAATACCTGTCTCATTTTAATAACAAGAATAAAAATTTAATGGATGGATATTATTTGACCCAAAATTCATCAACCCGTGAAGTTTACGTAACCAACAGTAATAATGTTACATTAGACAGGAAACCGAAAATCACAAATGGACATCTAAGTCGAAGTACGTCATTTCATGAAACGATCAACCCCAAACCCATCGAAAAGAAACGAAATGGTCAATGTATCGTACACCAATTCGGACAAAATAAACAAAGAATTTCTAAATCTAAAGCAAATGACATTGTCATCACAAAACCTGCATCAGAAAAAAATATTTATGATCTCAACAAAAACGCATCGCCTTTAGAATCCATCCAAATTTACACAGATTCTGATGAATATGACGATTATTACCATATACATCGACAAATGAACACAAATACTCATACCAACACCGACTGGTCATTAATCAAACCACCCCATCCAGAAATAGTGACAAATGGCCATCAAGATAATTCTGAAGATACCCAAGATTCTGATAGCGAAGAATCAACAGCATCCTGGAAAAATTTTGACGACAACTACCAGGGCTATGGAAAAATAATTAGAAAACAGTTGAGAAATAAAACTGAAGACACCCCATCTGTACATAAAAGTACTGCAAATAACCCCACTGCCACCAATGGACATCACTCTCCACAATCATCCAAACCCTATTTGGTTTTTTCTCAAAGCGAATTTAATCCTGTAGATTATTTTGGCAATACAGAAGACAGCAAAGAAGAAAAGCAAAATGATACAGATATAATAAAGAATGGTAATAAATCAGAAAATAATTCTAATGATCCACCATTAGAAATTCCTAAGCCAAAACCACGTACTAAAATTCCAAATGGAACCTCCCATGCTAATCGTTACAAAGAAGTCGTGACTGATCTTGAAGATCATCTTACAAAAAAATCAGTCAGATTTAATGACAAAAGTACAGAAATAGGGACTAGTACTCAAAACGCAGATGATCATATCTACTTAGAAGATGATAATTCTTCTGGCTTGCGATCTTGGGAAACCTCGCAAATCCAAGATGAATCTGATGATCTCAAAATATCCTACAATGGCGAAAACGACAACGAAGCCTTGTATGCTTTGCCAAGGAAATTGCCAAAAAATGGCACTAAGTCTGAAGAAGAAATTGAGAACACTATAGAAACTAGAACACACTCATGGGTGGACAACCAGAACGGTTACCTTCAAGACAACGAAGAAGGTTTTACAGGTTCTACCGAAAGTTTGACAAAAATTTCTGCCAAATCCACACCCGCTGGTACTGACGTAAATTTGGACCGTAACGACAGCGGTTACTACGAGTCCCCAAAAAAGATACGGCAAAGAATTCCTCCGAAAAACATTTACTGTTCGTCTAATAGCAGCAATTCCGAAGACGACGAAGGAGACGGAAGCGTCGAAGAAGACGAGGACTTCCGTAATAGCTCCGAAAAAGTTGATTCCGATCAAGAACAGTCATTAGGAAACGACATATATGATATTTACAAAATAGGTGCTAATATGCAGCAAAAATTTGTAGACACTTTGAGACTGGAAAATCGTACCAACACGAAACAAACTAAACAAATCTCGGTAGTACCCCAAGTGACTGGTGTTGTTTGCGTTAGTGATAAGGACAGTGAGAGGGGTAGTAGGGTGAGTGAATTTTCGATTCCACGTCCAAAATTAATAGTGCCCGTACACACGTATGCAGTTCGGAAACGAAGAACCGGAAATTTGCTACGGAAGAACAGTCAGTTGACAAATTGCACCCTTGTTTCGTCGTCTATAGGTGGGGGTGAAGTAGAGAATAATAAAGGTGAGTTGCTTTAACTTCCAATAAGAACCCTAGTGTAGATGACTTTTGCAATTAGTCATTTTTGTGAATTGCCTGTATCGCGTTGTGGATTTCTTAAGTCAAGTTTGGGGGGTAACCTAACCTAACCTAACCTAACCTAACCCGTTCGTTAAAAGTTTTTAAACTTATAATACCGGTAGAGTTTTGAAAATGTGGCAAATAACCTAACAGCTGATGCTCAATCTAATTAAAATATTTGCAGTCGTCTGTCACTTCCGGTTATACCGGAAGTCGACACGCAACTTTGTTATTTTAAATGGAATGGTATATTTTTACGCCGAATTCAATTAAAACCTGATATTTTAAGTTAAGTTTGATAACTAACTTACACACCATCGATGAGGAGTTTCTGAGAAATTTAATTTATAGAAAAAACATCCCTACCCCAACCCAAATCATAAATTTCACAAAATATGACTTAGTGTTGAAATTTTTACTAGTGATAGCTGAATCGCAGAGCTATCGGTCTTGACAAAATTGAAATTGATAATTTATACAGAGCGTTCAAAGAAAAATTCTAAAGTTTAAAAACTTCAAGCACGAGTAATATTTTTTTTTTTTTAAATCGATTCTCTTTTGTATTCTTTTACGGTCCATATGGATACTTCCTGTTGTTTTATTTGAAAAATTTTGAGTAATTGTGAATGCCATTTGAAAAAAACGAAATTTTTAAACCACGAAGTATAGATAAGGAGGCCGAACGCAATGTTAAACGAACGGCCAAATTTCTGGTGCAACCTAACCTGCTCAAATTCTTGCGCGCGAACGGCTGTCTTCATTGTAGAAACTTATTTATTTTCTTATTGATTAACATCATATAATTCTGATAAAAAATATTTAAGCAAATGTAAAATAAAATCAAATCTAAAAGTAACGAATATAAATAATATACCTATGTATAATATAGTAATAGTAAATAAAGTAAAAAGCAACTCCTATTTTTTGAAAGAACGAAATAGGCAGAACTTTTTTCAATTCCTACCACCAGCAGATGTAAAAAATGCAGTTTTTTTTTCGCCTTTCTCTCATTATTACTTAAAACATAAATGTTTCTTTTGAAAACTTGATAAGGAGAACTCAAAGAGAAACATGTGAAGGTGTTTGAATTTCGTCAATTTTTTAAAATTATTTTTCCTGTAATGTTGAAGGCAAGAATTCGAAAAAACACGGTATGGTTTAAAGACAAAATTAAAAATAACAATCAAATTTTATATAATTACAAAAACATTTATTTCAAATAAATTAAAAAAATAAATAATCACATAAGATTAACAAAATCTAATCTTGCCAATAACCAACAACTTTTTATTAACAATTAGGCAACGTTTCGACCGTCAATTTCGGTTATCGTCAGGCTAAACACAACAATTACTACATCAAGTAAAACAAGTCAACATGTGATTAGATTTTATTGATGTTAAAATATTTTATTTATACCAATAAGTTTAAATTCATTCATTAAAAATTATCACATAAATTAATCATTCTTTAGTAAAACAAAGGTTCGGTCTTGTAGGTCGTGGTCGATAGCAACATAGCAACTACTATTTCTAAACGTTTCGTTGACAACTTCGGCTGATATTTTCAGTACATCTGTGTTGACGAGAGCGAGATTAGGTATATCTGGAAGCCTCCACTCTATTTTCTTAACATTTCACTGTTCTGTTAGTCGAAAAAAGAAAACACTTTTTTATGTGGTAATATATTCAAAAATATGTATATCAAAAAGTAAACCTAAAAAATATCAAACTTTTTCTTTATTAATACCGAAGTTGTTAATAATTTTAAATTCGGTCACAATTCTACAAATTTATAAAATAATAATAAAATATTTTCAATATTAATTTGAGGTTACTTACTTTGGAAGTTTTAAAGAACGAAATTTTCTTAATTTGGCCGGTTGTATTTCGACCATTGGAATCACGACTAGAACAACCATTTATTATGCAGCTCTTCACCATTTTTTTTAATTTAATTAAAAGCTTTTATTAATATTTTCTAAAACACCGTCTCTTTTGTTTACAAACAATCAGTCAGTACTCTTTTCTACCAACCGTAGCGTTCGGATTCGCTAAACCGGCTTAATCTGAGATCGTGTAACTGTTTTTTGTTAGAATTATATAAGTATGTAAAACCCTATCCCGTTCGGACTCCTTCTATCTATACTTCGTGTTTTAAACTTTACGATATATTTTTGAACGCTCTATATAAATTATGAAGTTCACTTTTGTCAGGGCGATAACTCTGATATTCAGCTATTACTAGTAAAAATTTCAACATTTTTAAGTCGTATTTTGTGGAATTTATTATTATTTTTTAATTTGGGCTGTTTTGGCGATCTTTTTTTCCATAAATTAAATTTCAAATAAAACAACAGGAATCATATGAATCGAAAAAGGAGAAAAAAAGGAATCGATTTGAAAAATAAAACATGGTAAGTGCCATTTGAAAAAAAGTTCGTGTTTGAAGTTTTTAAACTTTAGAAAATTTTTTTGAACGCCCTGTATAAATTGTCATTTTCAATTTTGTCAAGGCGTTAGCTCTAAGATTCAGCTATCACTAGTAAAAATTTCAACACTGTAAGTGATATTTTGTGGAAGTTATGATTTTTTATAGTTTGGGTTGCGATAGGGATGTTTTTTTTTTATAAATTAAATTTCCGGTTATCAAACTTACCCTAAAAGTGTTGTGTTAATTGCGAATTCGTCATAAAAAATATACCATTCCGTTTAAAATAACAAAGTTGGTGTCGACTTCCGGTATAACCGGAAGTGGCAGACGACTGCAAATATTTTAATTAGGGAGAGCATCAGCTATTAGAATATTTGCCACATTTTCAAAACTCTACCGGTATTACAGTTTTAAAAACTTCTAACGAACGGGTTACGTAAAAAACCCTGCATATACAATACATATTTTCTTAAAAAAGGAATTGTATTTCACTGAGAAATTAAAATTTCAGGTACGTTTGAAGTACCCGTAAACGTTCAGTAATGTTTTATCTGATCAAAGTTGACATTTAAGTTAACGAATTAAAATTCCAGACGCGTTTCCGGTTTTAAAATAATATCACGTGTAATGTGTACAGGATCATTTCTCCCAGCAAAATGCTATTTCGTTTTCAGACACGTTTACTTTATTGCGGACAATTTATTTCGCAAGGGGAACATTTTTAGAAATGCTAAAAAAATCCACGTTATTGCTAAGGAGGGTACCTTTTATGCCTTGGGCATATCAACATGTCACATCTTTTTTTTTCTTCCTCATTTGTATCAGTAAGTACCACTTTTGACTCGTAAATATAAGTCCGGCCCTGATTTTCATTTTGTTTAATCAAAACTCATCCCATAAAAATTGGGAGTACTTATATATTACGACGGTGAAACTATTAAAAATTTTGTTGGTCAATGGTTGACACTGTTTCAAAATTGTTGGTTGATAAGGATTTAATTTTATCGGTTTGATTATACATTATTATGTTATATTATCTGTTAATGCCAGTGGCGATGCGTCAGCCTAAGATTGGGGGTAATAATAATCATAGGAATAATAAGAACATTTATATTATGGTGCGGATACTCCCACCATCTCGTGCGTTCTTAAACAGCGCACGTCATATGTCATATGTATACTATTAGTCCACTACGTTTTCCAATTTTGGAGGGGTTGACAGTAGTAATACGCCTTCGCTCTTTCGTATTGCACCAGCGCACTATATAACTAACCGCCACTGGTCAATATCAAAATTAAATTTCGGTAATGGTACCTATAGGATAGGAACTTAAAAATTTATGAAGTCGTTTTCAATTTATAAAAAAATACGTTATCACAAAAATTATTTCATTTCCTCATTATTTTTCTACTTTTATCACAAACACTTTTACAATAGATAACAGATACCTAATAGGTTCTTGAACTTAATACGATTCCTATGATTTATAGCTATAAAGGTACAAATTTGAAATAATTCCTAGTACGGGCCTGGCGTTTGTCACAGCCGTGCCCAATCGCTGAATAGAGCAGGTCATTCCCCGACGACAACCACAGAAGAACTATTGTAACCTAATAATAACAATAATAATATTCTGTTGGCCTGCAGAAGTATTTTATTAAAAGTCTGCAATATCGACGTGGGTGTTTGACAATCTTCGTCGGACGCAAATAAGAGAATAAAAAAAAAAAAACAAAACAGAACTAACAATTCGATAGAGAAATGCGTGTAAGTGTACGTCGACCACAGCAAATGTTAAATGGCGTTATTTATTACATTGCTTCGTATCCTGGCCAGTGCAATGCCGTGACTAGAAGTGCTATCTCCATTTAAAATTGCTAACATCGTTGGTCGCGTAGGATGGCAACCACTTGGTTTAAATGCAAACCCGGTTGGTTACCTTTTGCGGGTTTTATACATTTAAATGCTATTTTAGATTAAACGTTCGGTTTTTTATTTCTAGATGTTTTTAAAATACAGGGTGTCCCAAAGTCACTGTCAAAGTAGACGAGGAAGTGTTGTGTAAATAGATGTAAAGGAAATTTTAACATCGAGAATCGTGTACTGTCAATTTTTTCAACCGAGACTTTACGACTATATGCGCACCAGCAAACCCCGCCCTAAGAAGGTAGGTACAATGTTGGAAGGGGCAGGTACTCTAGCTACTTCCTTCAAGTACGCCTATGCAGATAGCGGCATACAGGTAGGGAAGTTGCACGTGATTGGCTGTCGGTTAAATAATACAGCCCTTCGGTCTTCCTACACCTGATCGGATTCAAGTCTGTGTTGAAAAATTTCACTATACTTGTGTTTCGCTTTCCTAAAGACGGTGATCTCCGTAAAAGTGACTTAGCCAACGGTCAAATACGATGTTTAAATTAGTGTACCTACATGTAACCAAACTTTGACATTCTTAGATCATTAACCCTGGAATTTAAGAACTGTCTATTACCTAATGTACCTACTTAGTCATCATGATGGTGCCAAATATAATTGCACAACAATCGAATAAATAACTGGCGATTTGCATGTAAAATATGTGTGAAGCCGGCCCTGTCGCTGTTAAATTCAACGTATAAATATGTATCTACTAGCAGCAAATGTCAAGATGAATGCAGAAGGTGTACTGATATTGCAACTCATGTCATATGCGTAGGTTATCCCACGTTAACAATTCTGAACGTGCACTCTTGAAAAAAAAGCACAGTTAAATTCAAATCGAGGTTTCGAATAAATTCCGAAAAATTTCCAAACATGTTCGAAAGTAACGTTAGCTAATAAATGGTGGACAATGTGAATGACGTCGTGTTTTGACTTTCAGACCTGATATGATGTCGCTTTGTACCTATTCGAATAACGGATTCATTAGAATGGCTTCAGAATATTCAGCTACTGCAAAGCACCGTTATTCTATAATTAATTAATTATTATTTTCCATAGAAAGAGTATACCAACTAACCATAAGATATAAAATATCTACATATTATATCTAGTGGTGTGTCAGCCTCCTTGAGAACTTGTATGTTTTTTCTTTTCAAAACGGTACGTCGATCGTCGATAGAAAATATTTATTAATGATATATATTTTATCCAATTAAAAAATTAAAATGTCCTCTTAAATAAATCAAATTATAATTAATTAAAAGAATAATCTAATAATGAACAGACAATTGTTCAGACACTCGCTCTATTCACCGGACAGATACAAGCGCATATTTTTGTGAATATTCGTTTACATCGTACTATTGATTCGTTCGTCCTAAACGTGCCAGCGGTATATTATTATTAACTATGTAAATGGCATACAAGTTTTGATCTTTTTTTTTTTTGGATGAAGGTAAATTTCAAATTCACTTTTTCAAATAAAACGAAAAGAAAAATCTTTTAATGCGTCGATGTTGCTTATACAATCGAAACTAAAGTGTTTCGTTTAACTAGTTACACAAGAATAATGCAGAAAATCAAACATTTTGGCTTTTGTTTATAATAATATTGTCGATACGGTTCCGCGTAGTCCCTGAACGGCGTCGGCAGATGCATAACGTAACGTACATATCCTTGTGTGTAATAAGGCAACATTAAATTTTTTATCAAAGTAATTGTGCAGTTAACTATCAGCCAACCCAATCAATCTTTGAAAGGTGTAGGTACTTAGATTGTAGATGATAATCTGAAACACGAGCAAGGAATTGTTATAACGAATTTAACGTCACATGGTGAAGTTTGCACAATCATTGTCGAGTTTTCATTTAATTTCCTTTTAAAGTTCTTCACCTTTTTGTCCACGACTCGTTCTTACTTTACAATTAACTTTTAAATAGCAATTACAATCTTGAGAACGTGGTCAGAGCTCACAGAAAAAAATACTTCCTGCTTATTGTTATTGCGCATATATCTTTGTCATTGTCGTAGCTAGGGTGGGCTATAATTGATTATAGTCATGGCAAAAAAATATCAATATATCAGAAATATCGGTAACTATCGATTGTTGTCAGTTGCTATTAATTGTAATTATTCATATATTTTCATCCGGTACTACTCAGGAGATCGTTCGTTATACAAAAAACAGTCGTAATACTTCCGTGTGTATTGAAATAGGTTACGGTTCAGGATGGGTTTGTTTACATTAACATATCCCTCAACCTTTCCCAACATTTGTGTTTTGTAACAGGGAGGCGTATCTACACAATTACCTAATTTTCTAACGCTAACGAATTAATCAAACCAATTGATCTTTTTTATGACCAATTTCTGGTCTTTTCGATGATATAATTCCTTATTTAAAATTCCATGTATGAGGGTGCTAAGGGAGCAGAGTTGTCTTCTTATGCCTTTTGTATTGGATTTACATCATTATACTGTTGCTAACTTCAGTGATCATCTGTTTCGTATATAGGTATTATGCAGTTGATGACGCACAGGTAATTTTAAAATGATGTCACATTGTTTTGCAATATATCGTAAAGATTTCGAGGTACCTAATGAATGAACAGTTGTTTCCGTTTTATTTTAGAACGAGATCGTTCGTTATCATATATTTTTCTCTTAAAAAATAAGTAGGAAAGGGTGAAAGGTATCTATATAAATGTAAATACACCCATCCTGAACCGTAACCTATTGCAATATATACGGAATATTACGACAGTTTTTTGTATTCTATAACATCTTCATACTGGCTTTCAGCTTCAAACAATACAAAAAGCAGCCGTAATACTTCTGTGTGTATTGCAGTAGGTTACGGTTCAGGATGCGTGTATTTACATTTACATACCCCACACCCTTTCTTAACATTTGTATTCGTAAAAGACTAAAAATTACCGCTTTCAAAGTTTAAACAAACAAACAGTATCATGCATCACCTATAGATAAAGACTATAAATAATTCCACATCTAATCTGCAACAATAAACACTACACGAGCTCAATATTCGAATAAATCAACCAACCATTACTACTAATTGCGTTTTACAGTAGAAATGGAAGACAAATACACGAAATGAAGAAGCTCAAAAACACCACGAAGGGGTAGTTTCCGCGCCCAATATATATACATATTTATATTCTTGATCAGCATGACAAACACTACAACATATTTTCTTTTTCAAAAAAATCGGAAGGGGGTAAGCTAATATACATAATTACCAAAAATATTTTAGTAGAATTCTTTTGTGTTCTCGTTTTCAATTGAAGTTGCACTCGTAATTCATAGTTATATTAGGTGATACAGTTTGTCGATAATCTTTTAGCTACACCTCGTATCCATATTAAATAACGTGCACTCCTCGTGATAAAAGAGTTCAAGCTAAAGACCTAGAGACTCATCTGCATTTAGGAGGGCAATGGCCTTTGCCGTTCGCGGACAGGTTCGCCAAAATGAGCAGCGAAAGCTGCAGCTGAATCGGAGATGGCAAAGGTTAGGATATTGCACAGTTGTTTCTTGTTGCCACGTAACGCCTATCGACATAATACAATATTATACCCAATTATACCTACGAGGTTATGCGAAAATCCTTTGCGAAAAATTTATTATCAAATGGGGCCCACTTAACTCTTAAAATCGTGTTATTCGTTACCAAAAAGCAAAAAGAAAAAAACTTTAAAATTTTTCAAGTGAAAACTTCTTTAGGCGCGTTATGCGATTTTCAATAAAAATGTGGATTCGCATTACTACCGAGGTTAGGCGTTACGATTGTTAAAGAAGGCCATAGTGCTGATTTGCGGCGTAATATACGGAAGCCCTCGTAGGAAATTGTTTTAATCTAATAGCCGAAAGATTTTATCGTCCAAAAATTTTTTGATCGCGGATTCTTGTAGGGGAAAGTCAGAGGAGCATTTGTTGAACTTTTTTGCAAAACTTAATGCTAAAAAATTACACAAATAATCTTCTGATCTTCATCTACAAGAATCCGCGATCAAAAAAAAAAATTTGCACGATAAATACCTCTTCTGTAAAATTAAAACAGTTCCTTAAGAGGATTTTTTCTTCTTTTTGTTTTCGTGGAAGAGGAGAAATCTTATAGATCAGGTCCCCCGCTAGACTGGTGCGCGTGCACACACACACATACACACGCGTAGAGGCGGGCTTCGTTTACTTGTAGCGCCACTGTGCAGTTCAAAAATGATTTTATGCTTATTTCTTATTTCATTTCTAACAATTAAAAATAGAGAAAATGTGTTTGATTCTACATTGTAAGTATATGCACCATTTTCAATCAAACGATTATTCATTTGTTATTTAGTGCATTGAGATATTTTTATTGCTTTTATGTTGTAGTTTCCCACAATAATTCTTTTATCGGTCTTAACAATAGCTGCATAAATATAGAAACAACGTAAATGTAATACCCCATTATAACTGCAGTAAATCACCATTCATCAAATGTTTTCTTCCCAAAGCCATATTATGAATTTCTAGTTTATACCTAATAATAACGATAAAAAAATCAAACCTAATTAGGATATACCGTTGGGAATCAAATTATCTTACAATTAGTAAAACATATAATGTACTCTAATTTGTACATATAACTACCTAAATTTATTCTAATAAATAATTCATTTCACACAATTGGTCTTCTAAATTTCTCATTTTTGAATATTAAAACTTTACTGACTGACCTATGCATCTGGAAGATGATTTTTTTTAGCTTGCAATTTTTGGATAAACAATTTAAACAAATAGATAAACTTAGATTTTGTCCACCTACTTCTAACGCTGATGGTTTAAGTTATAATTATTTTTAAAGAAAACATTGATTTTAAATTTTTGAAGCGAAGCTTCCATGGGCGCAGATCTGAGGCCCATTTTGCG
This sequence comes from Agrilus cyanescens, assembly GCA_947389935.1. NCBI lineage: Eukaryota > Metazoa > Arthropoda > Insecta > Coleoptera > Buprestidae > Agrilus > Agrilus cyanescens. The sequence continues at coordinate 6,941,484 of OX376713.1, read as the reverse complement.
TCAACAAATTCTTAAACTTGAAACGTAAATCGCCTTCACTGCAGCCAAGTAGAGTGAGCACTAAGGCCAGGCAGCTTACGCGTGACGTTATTGTTTGTGGTTAATGTACGGAACCCTTTCAGGGATTTATTGTGCAAAAAATTTTGATTTTGATTCGACGTTTACGTAGCGAAAACCGTGATAGATACAAAAAAAGTGTACAGACTTTTTTGCAGAGAAATGAATTACATATCTACAAAAAATTACGAAAACACTCCTCACAACGACAAAAAATCTTTGTATTCTTTTTGTAAATATCTATTATATCTATGCTCGTTCGAAAAATTATCGTTTCGTTCCTTATATTTTTTTACTTGTATCGAAGAAGAAAATTATGCTCGTTTCGTACCTTAATGTTTATTATCGAAGTAAAAAGAGCTCCAAAATACATGGTGGATTAAATTAAAACAATTAAACGAATTGTTTATTTGGCTACTAGCGTGCTAGGTTATGTGATTGTAGATGTGGGCCTCAACATTTACACACACACGCACACAGCCGCTTCTGTAACCTAATACAGAAATGAATACATTCAGTGGTTCTTCATGTAATCTAAAAATAAGAAACATAACATGCACCGGGCACGAAACGAGCTCATTAGGTGGAAATTATCTTCAAGGTACGAAACAAATTGGTCAAAACAGGTAAATTTTTATTAAGGGACGAAAACAGCATATCTATTGAGTATTTAAATGAAATAAAAATTAAACAGATATTAATTATTGCCATTGTTCATAAAAAATTTGTACTATGCAACCTTGTAATTCATAATTCATCGTATCTACTTATCGTTATTATAGCAACAATACTTGCATCAAACATCCTTTCCTCTCACCTACTGCCTTGAACAGACCGTCGTGTATTACACGTGAAATGACACTCCTCCATTGTTTTAACCGAAAGATTCATTTGCATATTTTCTTGTTCGACATCGTAACTACGACAATAACATCGTACTTGCTATATGTAGATACTTGCACATAATTGTGCATTACTTATATTTATTACATCAACAAAACGCTTATGTATTTCTCTTTGATTTGTGTACGTAGGTGTTTCCAAAAAGTTTAAACGGATATTTTAATAAAATTTTGTAATTAAGGATTAGGAGGATAATTGGAGGAAAAATACATAAATGCTGGTCGATTCGAGTGACGCGGTGGAAGGGGGTGGGTTTTAAGGGTCGAAAACGGTTTTCTGTGATTTCAGGCCAAGTATTGTTTTGATCAAAAAACGGTCTGAAGGAAAGTTGTAGATAATTCAAAAATCTGCAATTTTGATACAGGGAATTTTTCAACATAACCTCAAATTGTACGAGATATTGACAAAAAACCGGTTTTTTGGTTTTTGGTTATTTTTAAGCCATTGTTTGTCATAAATTTATAACTTGAATGGTCCCTGAGATATTAACGTTTTTCGAAGAAAAAAAAATTAATTTTGTTCAGGAAAATTTTCTCGATATCTGTACTTTTGAAGGGCTAATTGTTTTCGTCTTGAATTGAACTTTGAGATAAAAGAAAAATAGTTACATTTACCTTTAAAAAACTACTCAAAAATCATTAGGAACGAATATGATAACCTAAAAAAACGAAATTTTTCAATTATTATTAATTTTTTTTTTACAAGTCGTACAGTGTTGACCTGAAACATATGAATCAAATATCTATGTTAATAAATCAATAATTTATAATTTTCAATCAAAATTAATCAAAATAGTTTGGATAACTAATCAAACTTTAGAATTTCCGTTTATTTTTCTTAAAACTGTGCTCTATGTTTAAAGAATTCATTTTTAAAATTTTAGTCTCGCTATCTAGCGCTTATTTTCACATCATTCTAAACCACATCCCCATGTGTATGGCACGCCGTTAGTGTTTTTAATACATACATTGAATTAATCATAACCAAAAAAATGTATAATAAAAATTAGCACCATAAAAATTTATATCATGGAAATTAAAGAAACTAATTCATCGAATTATGTATATACATTAATAAAATTGTGTATAATACTTTGGATTGAAGTATATTTTATGGTAGCAAAACTAAAAGTGAACCCAAGAATTATTGTATCATTTTAAAAGAAAATTTTCGATTCGATCGTAATATGATTATAATTTAATATTAATGTGCATCATAAGAAGAAAAAAAACAAGGTGATTTATTCTCAAGTATCAAAAAAATACTTCACCACAATATTTCTTCACAATGAAAAATAATTTATTTTTTCTTATTGCAGCGAATTTGTACCGTCACAATTAAATTAGTCGAATTATTATTACTATGTTGGTCGTTCTAACTACAAAAAAATTATTTAGAATTTTAATGTAATTCAAACATTACTCATTGGATCGATTACCTGCATTAACAATAAAAATTCTTAAATTAAAATTATAATTTTAATTCATTTTAAATAACATGTGACTAAAACTACAATATAAAGAAAATATCTTGAAATAAAATTATGTACTTAATGGAAATTCACTGAATTCGAATTATAGGTACATGAATTTTGTTTGTCAGATCCTTTACATTTTTTTATAAACTATTTTTATTCTACTTTTTTGAATTACATATCAATAGCTTAGAGACATATATTTTACCTCGATATCCAACTGAAATTTATTTGAAGAAATTTTTATGACAATGTAAATTAGTGTATAAAAATTACGTTATAGATAATTATAACTTTTTTATTTGTATTGTAGCAATAATTTTATTTGTGCAAATTCTTATGGTATAGGAAGGTTTGTCTTTTTAGTTTGCTACATAATAATGATAGTTTGCTCCGTATTAAATAACCTAAATAAAAATTCCACAAATTATTATTTAACTGTTTAAAATAAACATGCGGCAATATTAATTTTTATTTAAAGTAATTGCAATTGTACAAATTAAAATTCGTTTGCACTGTAATGTGTTTATTTTTATGTTGTTATAATTTAAATTACCAACAATGATTTTTTACTATATTAATACATAGGTGAAAGGCCCTATCCTCTATGTACAAAACATTTAATATTATCTTAAAACATAATAGAAATTATTTCTTTTTCCTTTTATAATAATCAAAATAGTTGTCATGAATTTTAAATTCATTTTATTTCGGTGATTTTATTTTTACTTTAAACTATTAATATTTTGACAATTAAAAACACTAACGGCGTGCCATACATGTGCATGTGTAGTTATCATCTCAATCAATTTAAAAGTTGATAAGAGAAAATGAGAGACAAAAATCTACGGCTATCTAACGGGTCAAAACTAGCAACTAATTGTGTCTGTGTCTTTAATTGGTCTTCTGTGTATGTATCGTTGGTAATTTAATTAAATCACTAATTTCATCAGTAAAAGTAACGGTTTTAGGCCACCTAGAGCTATTCTAATAATTATACCGGGTGTTGAGACGAGAGTGTAATATAATCGGGTAATGTATGATATTTTTCTATATTATTGTTCATGTATTTAATTAGTCTTTAATACATACATGTATTTTAACTTTCTATGTCAGTAGTATAAGTACTGAATTAGTTTTCACCAGTTATCGATAGCACTTACAATAAATTAGTTCTGATTCTTATCACGCCAGTTTCGCATTTTTCAAGAGTCTTTCGTGTACGTATGACAATTGTGCGCCTTGAATTAATCTACGACAGCAGATTCAAACAACTATAGTAGGTACTTAATACCTACACTTTCTAGTTTAATTTCTTGAGAAAGTGGTTTATTGTTAATCAAATAACTCGAGTCGCATAGAAACTGACAGTAGATTTTTAGATTTCATTTTAATCTTCAACGTAACATATAATAACATCGCAACTACAAAAGGTGTGTATTGTATACTTTGAACTGTTCCCACGGAAAAATAATGAAACGAAAATAAGGAACTAGATACACTTACTCCCAGAATTCATTTAAATATGTAGAATTTTTGTTTTATATCTAATATTAATTAGCTGAAAATTATTTAAACTCTGTTACGAGTAAGAATTAAATTTTTAATTCATAATGAAATTAATTTGCAATTTGGTAGGTATATTATGAAGATTTATTTTTTTTATTTGTACTTCAAATTACTGTAATTAAAAATTTAACAATTAGGTACCTATTTTTTTTTATTTAAATATTTCGTATTAAAAATCGAAAAGTAATTTCTAATAAATCGTTACGTCGCGGATTTAAAATAAAAATTGAATTTCTAATTTACAAATTCAGGAATAAAAAATTAATTTTCAATTAACATTTTTATATTTAAAAGGAAAGTCAATGTTTCATTGATATTATAAATTTGGTAGAAGTGCAAAAACTTTTTTTTCTTTCAAATTAACTAATTCTCCTCATAACATATCGAGTTTATTACATTGGTACAATTTTTAATTGTTTATAACAAATTCAATAAAATATTTTTGTTTAACCTAATATGGAAAATTTTGAACCCAGTGATTAATGATTAAAACTTATTATTTTAAAATTAAAAAATTGGGATTAAATATTAAAAATTAATTTTTTAATTTGATATTCGAGATTAAAATTTTTTAATTAATTTGTAATTCTTTATTAGGAGTAAATAAATCCCAACTTATTTTCAAACAAAACATTATGGGATTACAAATTAGAAAACTATTTTTAATTCTTCGTTTTATTTGTTTAAAATAGTTAAATGCACTTTTTTTAATCTTGTGAACAATAAAGCAATTTCAAGGCAGGGACGGATAAAAAGTTTTTTTTATTTTGAAAAACTGACACTCAGAACATTTCGCCTTTAGTATAAAGATTCTTTATTTAATTTATTTTAAAAAAAAAACTACCCTCAGAAAAATTCACACCAAAACCGAAACGTTTATGTCGGTTTTCAAAAAAAAAAAAAAATGCGTTACCCTTATCTGACTTGAATTTGCCTATTCTATCCATTATCATTGATTAAGGGAATTATGTATTTTGGTTATGAACTTATACTAGGTAATAGAAAAAATTAGTTTTCCATTTTATATGATTATCAGTCATTATTTTGGATAATATTTTCGACTAATTATTTTTTCTTTTATTTTGCAGGTAAGGAAATAATGTAGATACGTCTACGTCTGAAACTATAGATTGGTAAGTGTGCCATATAAATTGTTTTAAATCTGTAGAAAATTTAGTACATAAAACACCGAAAAGTTTCACTTTTGAAGATTTTATTTCTCTAGAATATTTTTTTGGGCAAAAAGGGAATACAATGACTACTAAATTTTAAAACGTATAACATTTATTTCTAGTGAATTTTAAGAGTATGTAATGGGTGTGGGGTTCTGGGGTTTACAATTTAAGGAGGAGAGGGGTGTGGGACGATTGCACGCAGCGGCTAGTTTGCTCTTTGCTGTGATCCAAATAATCCTAAAAGTGGTGGGTGAATTGCACGCAAAGTTGGCATTATTAACTGAGCTACATTTCTACTAATTTATTTATAAATGGTTTAATGTTCTCTCAAAAACCAACAGAGAAACTTTTAATTGTCAATAATTGCTCGTTCTGCAAAGACAGTGTAACTTTGTTAGGTTAGGGTACTGGTTCTTAACATGTTCTTAACCTTTTTGTTGTTGTAGCAACAATTCCAAAATTTGGCGGCACATAAACAATTAAATATAATTTTAAAAAATCGTAATGAATTTTTTCACGATTTCGGATTACTTTTACATATTTGTTTCATAATCTACATGACAAAAAGAACAAATTGAAAAAACAAATTTAAAAGAATTTTTTTCTATTAATTGATCATTGATAATACCTATTACTTATTCAATAATAGAAATAAACAATTTGTTTCTAAATAATGCTTTACAAAATTGTTCCACGTTTTTTTGGTGGTTCCAATGGTGTGGGTTGTTATGGAGGTGGAGGTGGTGTTGAAGGTGGATGTCACCGAGATGAGGCAGGTGGTTTTGGGAGTAGGGGATGGTGTAAATGTTAAGAATGGAGTAAAAGTTTGAGTTTACTTCGGAGGTGTATATTTAAAAAAAATCGTGCAGATTGGTCTATTTCTCTATTTGTTACGGCCAAAAAAAAAACTGGGTTACCGTCATTCTATATGATTACCGAATTAAAGGTTAACTACTGAGTTAAAAGTTACATTGCTTCAGTACTTCTAACCCAACATAATCTACCCTAAGGAACTACATAATCAGAAACTATAAAGGGTGTAATATTTTAATGGCTGCATTGTTACTGAAATTGAAAAATAGCCGTAGATTCCAATAAATTAATTTTTAATGTTAGCATTTACAAAATTTGGCGGCACAGTGGTTGAGAATCACTGGGTTAGGGTGTGCTAGATTATACAAATGAAATTCTTTCTGATTATTTGCTTTTTAGGTTTTACTACTGATTGCATTTTTAATTTCTAAATTTTTTAATAATGAAAAGAATAAAAAGTAGTCAGAGTTTTTCGTAACAATTATTATGAAAGTTTCTTTTTCGAACACCTCGTATACCTACCTATAAAATAAGTGTTACGGAATCTGTGAAATTAGTTCTTTATGATGCATATTATAGTTCGTGAGGGCTCTCGAAATGAAGGTTTATGGGTAATGTGTTACGGTTTAAAACTATGCTATGCCAGAGAACAATATAGGTACGTACGTAGGCAGGCATCTACATAATATAATACCCGTAATTAGATCACTGAAGGCCACTTTAAGCCAGTTAATCGGCGAAAGCAGCCTTAGCCACCTTCCTTTATTATTCCACATAATAATTATAGCTTTACATTTCACGCGCTGTTGCCTCCAGAAATGATGTGAAGATGGAAATTAATCAAAATTGTGTTGTGTGATATCGCAGGTCTCAAACGCAATTAAACGTTAAAAATGCGTATCGTTTATGTAAACTTTTTTTGCAAATAAATTTATTATTAAATACAATAAGGCCGTCCGCACACGGAGCGTATCGTCATAGACGCGTACAAGATTCGTCCTGCAGCGACGATTTCTATACGCCTAGAGAACTGCACACGAGGCGTACATTAAGAGCCTTTTTACACGAACCACTTTTCGGCGGCTGCTGTGGTCGCCACATTGGCGCTTCTAAACGCGAGTACGGCGTTTTTGCAGCGTTTTGCAAGACCACTAGTCGCTGCTAGCGCGAACGGTTTTATTAATAAAATGTCTCGTCAGTGTGAATTATACACAGAAATCGAAAAGATGGTTTCAGATGAGGAGGCGCTCTTATTAGCTATTCTTTTAAGACGCAGAAAAGTACAAAAAATTAAAAGTAACAGAACTTACTGGGTTCGTCCATTAGTGGCCGAACGTTATCGAAAAGGACTCTTCCGTGTTTATGGTATTTAAACTTACCATTATCATAAATTTGCACAAAACGCACTTGCGATCTACTTATGTTAAAATAAACGCATGTATGTAAGCGTTTTATTGATCGGTGGCGCTGCAAGAAAGTGGTCCGAGTGAAAACCCTCGTTTAAATCAATGGTGCGCTAAGCAAAGCGTTAGAAGCGCTACCATTTCAGCCGTCGGGTTTGTGGCTGAACTGACGTTCGATGCGCCACAGAAGCGCTGCTAAATCGGTGGCCGACGCCCGTGTGAAGAGCTCCATTTAAAATAATGTTTCGCTAAAAAGTTGGCGTTGGCCGAGCGTTAGTGGCGACCACTTTAGTGGCCCGTGTGAAAAGGCTCTAAACGTACGGGTATCGTATGAAATTTAAAAAAATTAATGGCAGTTGACACGATGTCTAGCGACGAAGAGGAGGTATTGGTGCTCTGGTACCTACGTCGTCGAAATAATACCTAATATTACCTGTACAATCCATAATTCGGGATATTTCTCCCTATATTTTTTCGGTAACATCCTTTCTGGATATAAGTATTGTTGTACAACCAGGGGTAATTTTCGATTAATTACACCAATTTCACGGTTTTATTATCGGCCATTTTAAACTAAAATACCACCCTTCCTAAGCGTATGCAGCTAAGCGACTGACACTGTTGTACGCCTGGCGATTTACAGCTTGTCTGCTTTGACGATTCCTTACCGCTAACGCCTCGTGTGCGGTTCCCTATTAAAATACAAGTGAGCAGCACAAAAGCGTACACGTTCCGTACAGCGCGTCTAATACGCATCTATGACGATACGCTCCGTGTGCGGACGGCCTTAATTATCTTATAAGCATTAGCTATGTAAGTACAGTAGACTTGCGCTAGTGTGAACGTAAAAAAAGGACGCATTCGTATTATCGAGACTGTTTACTCTATTGAAGGTATATATACTTTGGTATGTGAAATAGCAATGTATCTCCTATGGCCTCTAAACTTACAGTTCAAGAAAAAAAAATGTATACAGTAGACTCGCGCTAGTATGAACACCCGCTCGTGTAAACTTCTCAGTAGGATGTACAGCTAAATAGAATACACTATACGCCCAGCAGTGTGAACAAATTATAATCTAGATAGTATGAATAGTTAATTTAAACTCTCATTTACTGTTCTGTGTCCTCTTGTAAGCAATTTTTATGTTGACTGCGCAGTAAAAAATTATATAGTAGCAAAAATTTTCGAAACGTATGTAAGTGTGCAAGTGAGGGGGTGGTCCGGTGCCATAGTGTTTTTAATTATTACTTTTTGAAGTATTTTAATTAATACATGAACAAGAAAAGAATTTTTACATTATAGTTTTATCTTGTCCATTTTTTTGTAATCGTTTAGTTTTCGTTTAGACATTTTTATCTAAAATAAATAATGCCTATATGCAAATATGTGACTAATTAAGGCGAATTATTACAAAATTTATGTTTTAAAATTTATTTTTATAAAAACGCAAAAATAGAAAGTAAAAAACAGGAAGTTTCACTAAAATTTATTCGATAAAACCTCGACAAATTTTCTCTTTCCTCTTTAAATGACTTCGTTTGGGTCGAAATGTCGAGTTTCTCGAATAAATAGTGAAACTTCCTAATAAAATAAAAAAGAACGCACTTTAAAAGAAGCCGAATATCCAAAGATGGAAATTGCCCTCAATATTTTTTTTCTTATTCAAACAGAAAAAAATTTGGCCGACAAGTAAGATATTTAAACAAAAAATTATCCAAAAAAAAAAACCATCAAACGCATGCGAGGTGGTTATAAAAGTTTAAGGTTAGATTAAAATACATATTATTTTAATAAATAAAATTTAAAAATTTACATAATAAATATACTTTTATATTTTTTTTAACTGTGTGTTTGTATGGTACCTAGGTATAGGAGAGATATTGCTTTATCCAATTTACACAATTTTGCATATTTTAGTATATCTCCGATGGTGTGAACAGTCTCGATAATATGAATAAGTACGTCTGGTTTTTTTTCTGTGTTCACATTAGCGCGAGTCTACTGTACAACCAATGTTTGTACTTACTACATACAAGAAAGTAAGTAAGTACTTTTTCTAATTAATTCAAGGCTGGGCTTACGACGAAAATTCAGATAATCCCAAAACCCCTAAATCGAACTCTTAATCCCCCCCCCTAAAAGTCCTTAAACTAAAAAAAAATATACTAGAAGTTTTAAGGAAATGAAAAAGTTTAGACTTTTTATGAACCCCCTGTATAAATTATTAAATTCAATTTTGCGAGGGAGTTAGCTCTGAGATACAGCTATCACTAGTAAAAATTTCAACACTCTAAGTCATTTTTTTCATAATTTGGGTTGTGGTAACGATTTTTTTTTATAATATATAATATTCCATTTAAAATAACAAATTTGGTATAACCGGAATCTATAATTTATATCAACTCTGATGATGATTAAAAGTTCGAAATCGTGATCCGCGTTAAAGTTTTCTTGGACATCTGCAGTTTTACAGAAAAAATAAAACGGCTTTTTTGATTTTAATTTTCTTAAAACAATACTTATAGTGGATCAATATACCTACGAACTCAAAATGTTGGATTATCAAATGCTTGTATCTGAAGAAGCTAATTAAGCATCACTGTTTTCTGTCCCCCACATTTTTTCGAAATTATGTTTCTGTTATTTTTTTACTAGATAACTGTGGTCAAAATTTCGTTTACAAAAAAATCGAAGCTGAAGCTGAAGTTCTTCGAAAATCGATGTCGATCAATTCGGTACTTTCAAATTATTTGAAAAGCATATAGGTATGTCAAACTATATGAACCTTACAAGGGTGTAATTAATGAAAGAGGACTAAATTATATTTAATTAGTATTTAATATAAATATGACACAAATATACAAAAGATGTTTGGAACAAATTGTTTTTTTTTTTTAATTTATGGGAGAGGCTTTATTAGTACTTCTCCACTTGAGAATCTCTCTTATTTTGTGGTCTGAAAAAATCTTATTTTTAGCCTCGTAATGGTATACGCATAATTTCGAAAGCAAATATTTGGTTTTAATTTTATTCCAAGAAACCACAAATAAACCGAGAAAATGTGTTAAACACAGTTCGTCCCAAACCGTTAAACTTTAAATTAAATAAGTAGTTCATTAGAAAGTCCTTCTTCACTTTCTCAAAAATATGGAAACGAAAATCGAAAGGGACTCTGGTTAAAAAAGACGATAGATTTGTTAATTTTATGAACAAACAGCAAACAACTCTATACGAACACAATATGTTCTCGGTCAGTATTCTGTCGAAACCACTAGACACGGATCGCGATTTCGAGCTGGTTGGCTCTCATCAGCGTGCCGCAGATGGTTCCGACAGAATACCAGCCTTAATGAAAAAGGTATCTTGTTGAACACTACAGTACCTGTTATTAAATAGCATTTACCATAGATGGCGCTCTAGTGACATCTTTGGTCTTTATTAAATCCACTTCTAGTAAGAGGAGACCTTGATCGGTCTGTATTCTGTCGGAACCACCTGCGACACGCTGATGAGAGCCAACCAGCTCGAAATCGCGATCCGTGTGTGGTGGTTCCGACAGAATACTGACCGAGAACATATTTTGTTCTATTTGGGTATGCGTGCCTTTCACGCAGCGTAGCTATGCGTGAGGTCTAGTTTAGCAAGCATTGCCTTAATGAAAAAGGTATCTTGTTGAACACTACAGTACCTCTTATTAAATATCATTTACCATAGATGGCGCTCTCTATACGAGTTTAGTTTAGTTGGTCGGCATTCAGTTGGAACTTCCTACGGCGCGTTGATGAGAATCAATAAGCTCGAAATTGCGATCCGGAGTTTGTGGTTTTGGTAGAATCATATTATTTAAATAATTTGTTTACTCTTGTTCTGCTCAGATAATCTTAAGCTACCAAAACAGTAAATTTTGAAAAATTTTCTTAGCCTTTTTAGTTTCTCATTAGAGAACTTAATTACCTTTTAGTGAACCATGTATTTGTTCTTAATTCTGCAAACTATTCTCTTCATCCTGCCTAATGAACGTAAAAGATTGGAATTTTTTATTTAATTTCAAATTTGTATTATTGTTACTGTAGTAAATTACAGCATGTAATAAATTTTAATTACGAATTTGGGACACTCTGTACTTAATGGTGTTGCTTTCTGCAGAAATTGATCTGTCGTATTTGCTCTCGTAACTTCAGCCTTTATTACCTTTTCTTGCAAGAAGTAATTCTCAAATTTCAGGACCGTATTCAATTAAACCATTTCTTGTCCATACCTACACCGTAGATGTAGATAATATTGCAGAAGACTTTTTATACAATACATTAGACTTCACGTGTCTATAAGTATAATTAACTATAAATAATAAGGGATGTTTAATTTAATCCTAATTTCCTTTTTGTTGCAAAATCAACGTTAATTTATGAAATAAATGCACCCATTGTCTCCTAGATTACGTAAATAGTGCCAATTGGGTAGATTTATTTATAAAAATTTGAGTGGTTAATTTTATTCAAAATAGTCTACAATTCCCCTTGAACGTTGCCAATATCGGAACCTCAATAGAGGCGAACGTAAAGCTTTGAATTTTTGAATTTTTGCTCCTCCAGGACGCTAGCTAAAAACCAGTATGAAAATGTCATAAAATACAAAAAACTGTCTTAATATCTACCTCCGTGTATATTGCAATAGGTTACGGTTCAGGATGGGTGTCTTTACATTTACATACTTCTCACCCTTTCCCAACATTTGTATTCGTAAAAGACTATGAATAACCGCTTTTAAAGTTTAAACAAACAAGCAGTATCATGTATCACCTATAGATAAAGACTGTAAATAATTCCTTATCTCACCTACAAAATAAGCAAACAGAACATGATCCGAACATTCGAATAAATCAGCAAACCAGTATTACTGAACGCGTTTTACAATAGACATGTAAGACAAATACACGAAATGAAGAAGCTCAAAAACACCATGAAGGGGTGGTTTCTGCGTCTAACAAATATCTACCTACATATATTCTTGATCAGCATGACGAACTTTACGACATACTTTTATTTTTCAATAAAATCGAAATGGGGTAAGCTATTGTACATAATTACCCAAAATACTTATTTCGCACTCTCAGTGTCGTACTTTTCTAAATTTTTTTTAAACCACCCTGTAATTTAATACATTAGAAAATGTCATAGTTTGACACATTTAAGTGGTGACGTTTCTCGCAAAAAAATCTACGTCAGAATATTTATGTAAATGATGTTAAAATTTTGAATGCCATGGGTTAAGAATTTACATGATTAATGCACTAAATTTTTGCATAGGTATATATATAGCTAAGAGAATTTGCAATCAGTTACAATTACCTCACTTTCTGTTAAAGGCCTGCGGTAATGGAGAAGGTACCTATTGGCTATTGCAGTTGGTGCCTAGTAACCTTATTATTATATTAAAGTGAACATTCACCTGTGCAATAAAATTGTTGACTATATTCCTATCAATATCGATTTAATGAAAACACCTCCCTCATTCGCAACATTATAACTGTTTAACCTTCCGTTTTAACACCTACACGCTAATAGAAGTGAAAGTGACACTTTATAATAACGAATTCGCTCTATAAATACATAAATATAGATACCTATGTATGTTACAACTGGAGTTATAGTTGTTTCTTAACTGTTAAACGCCGATTTTTTTTAACTCTTTACCGGAACTTAAACGAGTCGTGAGGAAAGAGGAAAGAAAAATTAAAATAAAGCACGAACAACACGTAAGAATTTACTTATTGTACTTTGGAGTAGATACTCGATTCATTATAAAAAAATCGAATTTCGAATCGAACGCACTTAGAATCGGTTCGTTTTTAAATCCGGCATTAACAGATCGATTCTCGATTAATGGAATAAGATTGATTTTTAACTTTCCATTAAGAAAATTGAATGTTTTTTGTATTTTTTAAAATTCAAAACCAGTATGAAGATGTCATAAAATATTGTCGTAATACTTCCGTGTGTATTGCAATAGGTTACGGTACAGGATGGGTGTGTACATTTATATATCTCTTACCCATTCCCAACATTTGTATTCGCAATACACTAAGAATAACCGCTTAAAAAAAGTTTAAACAGACGAGCAGTATCATGTATCACCTATAGAAAAAGACTATAAATTATTCCGTATCTAATCTACAACTATAAACACTACATAATCTCAATATTCGAATAGATCAACAAACCACTCACTACTACTAATCGCGTTTTACAATAGACATGGAAGACAAATACACGAAATGAAGAAGCTCAAAAACACCATGAAGGGGTGGTTTCCGCGCCTAACATTTATATATGTACATGTATTCTTGATCAACATTACATACTTTTTTTTTTTAAGAAAATCGGAAGTGGTAATTAATTGTAAGCAATTACCAAAGTTTTTATCAAAAATAACTACGTAGCTGTGGTAGTCCGGATAAATCGTGAATCCGTATAACTAAAGTCCGGATAGTCGAGTACTTAAAATATAAAAAAAGATATGTATAGTAAGAGGCGCGTAAGGAGACTCAGTGACGGTCAGATTGACAGGTGGGTAGGCGGAAACATTTAGTACAACAATAAATGGAAGAGCGAATAATATCGTAGGACCGAAGTGATAGAGTGTTATTGCTCTGACCACGTTGCAGTTCATTGGCGCGTAGTCAACAAAATTTATTTCATGCTGACTACCCCCGCCCCGAGTGGGCTACTCTTTGCCACTGCGCATCTTATGATTTATGGCTTTTGAATCTCCTAAGACGCCGGCAATTATAGTTTCTTTTGTTTTTGTTGTTAATTTGATGCTAGAATGAGCAAAAAACCTTCGGCGACATATTCTTTTCCTAATCAATTTATGTCTGTCCACAGTTGAAATTAATTCAACGAATTCTAGTAATCGATAATTGCACGAAAACAAATCGATTTATCTAACGGTTGATTTGAATGTTAATTAAATAAATCCTGATTTGGTTCATTTATTATTGCCAGCGACCACTTTCGATTTCTTGAACAAAGCGCCACGCCCGTGAGTTTCCGACTTTTTTTTATCCCTGCTGGCAGTTAGCAAATCTGCTGGTTGTTAACCACTGCACTGTACGAAAGTCAATCGGTTTTTGTTTAACAACAGAACAATTTGAACGGTACAGTTTAATTATTAACCCAACAAAAGCAACACTAATGATAGTACAGTCACTTTATTTCACTATCCACAAAGCATTTTATCAGTGGCAATAAAATATTTTCGATTGTAAAAAATAATGTTGTTAAATAATCGAATTTTCGTTTAATGACAAATTTAGTATTAATAATTTTCATAAGTAAATAATCGACGCGTTTTTAATTTATCGCCTTTCCGCATCCCTAGCGTTAATACCATCCAAATATTATTCGGCGCTAGGTATTTTCTACCCCGATTGTAACTGGCGATTGGGCAACTGTATTCGCCAGTTACGTGCTTACGTTCGCTCGGAAATAGCGGACGTAGGACGCGTTTAATCTACTACTGCTTACGTGGCTTTGCATAAGTTCCTAAAAATACATGCGACGGTTCATTGGATTCGGAATCACGCCTAGAATAATGTATTAAAATACTACTTATATTAGAACATGAAAAAATACAGCAGTTACAAACAAATTAGATGACAAAATAAAAGCATTTAGTCATTATTACTAATTTTAATTTAACGTTGAAAATAGGGCTCCGCGCGTGTGCTACTTGAAAGTGAGCCTTTATTTAAAAAATTTTTTTTGGTATTAATTATCAATTTAAAAATTTAAAAAAATTATAGTGTATTCTTAACACTTCAAAGAATAAGGTGCCGTTGGAAAAAATTGTTAAAGTCCATTTTTCAACGAATGAGGCAATAAAAAATGTTGAAATAATTCCCTACATAATTCTGTCCAAATTACCCAGCTTTGAGAAATTTTTATGTTCCATGAAACACTTAATAATTCGACAGTCACAAAAATATTTTCCACTTGCACGAAAAAAAAATTTAAAAAAACGTTGTCCACGATTGTTACACTTTTTGGTTATTCGTAAATGCCAGGAAGTAAATTACCTGATCCGGAAACAAGGAAGCGTGTGTTAGATGGTGTACTTGTACCGTAAAATCCAACAGTAATTAATAACAACAGTGTGCCCCTACGTACTGTCACTAATAAATCAAAATACCGAGGCCACTCGGCTTATAAATGCACGCTTTTCACTTATTCAACAAAATATTTCATTGTGTAAGCCGTTTAACGTTAACCTCTACGCCTTAATTAATTTAAAAGAATTTTTTGTTACTAAATCAAGTTGAGATAGTTGCAGTACTTGTACCCAATTTGTTTAGAAGTTGCGAAATGGAAATTAATATGCAGGGCAATTGGCTAATAAAAAAGGCTCTATTTGGTACATATGCTTTGTTCGTATTAAATGGAACACCGAAATGTTAATGCTAAAAATTAAAATAATAATAAGAATAGGAACAATAGTTATAGAATTTTTATTGCAGTCAAAATGACTAGTAGAAATTTTTACGTGCTGTCTCAAATTAGCATGCTTGTTTAAGTAGATTTATAGTTTAAAGGGTTAAGTAAGACAATTCCCTGTTTCATCCCCTTAGATTTAGATTTTTGAAAATGTTGTCGCTTACGTGCTATTTAACTCTCTGTTATAAAATTGTAACATAATAGTTTCAGCTGTTTATAATTTCTCGTACAAAGTTTCATCCTTTTTTTTTCACCCCTAAAAGGATATATTTAAAAAAAAGAAAAGAAAAAATTGTTGCCCGTATTCATTCTCCAGTGTCGAAACTGTTTTTGTGCTAAATTTTACAAAAAACCCTGGGTCTTTTTGAGCGTGATAAACTAAAAAACAGACAAAAAAAATATTTATAATGTTTAACCTCTAAATATTAATAAAAATCAAAGTAAATTTTTAATTCAGTGACTAATTAAAATTTGTTACTATTTGAAAATTAAAATTCAAAATTTGATATTCGGAATTAAAATTTGTAATTTTATTTTTAGGAGTAAATAAATCCCAACTGATTTTTTAATAAAAAAAGAATATCGAATTACAAATTAGAAAACTATTTTTAATTCATTTGCTTTAAATTAAAAAATAGAAAAAAATTCAATTAAGTACTAAGTAATGAATTTAATGCATTTTTTGCAACCCTGTTCATATATATTAGAAAACGTTTTTTTTTTAAACATTTACCTCTTTGTTGTTTCAAATAATAAATTCGGTTAGTGTCCGAATACGTCAATTGCATACAACATAAAATAATATATGCAAATGAATCCGTTAGACAACTTATACCTTACCTACTAAGTATTACATAACTTTTCAGTCACAGGATACAAGTTCAACAGCTTTCTAATAATTGCAGGACGAAACGCTGTTTTATGGCTGCGTTTATTGTAATAGCAAAATGAACCATTCATTTGCGGTAAATTAACCAATTAATACGCATTTTAATGCATAAGTACTCATTAAGTGCAAGAGCAAGTTTTTAAAACTAGCCAACGTAAAACCAATGTTCTAAGAATAGAAATAAAAATTGAGGGAGTGTAAGTAAGTAGATTGTATTATGTGTTGTGCTACATTTTCTTTTTTTCTATTTCTGGCAAATGAAAATGTTGAAAAAGTATTTCACTCATATACTGTCCAATTTTTGATGTGCATGTAAAAGGTAGATAATTGCTGTCTAGGACTTTTTTGTAGAAAATTTTGATTATCTACAGAAAGATCTATATATTTTTTTCATATCTTATCACGGTTTTAGCTACGTAAGCGTCGAAAGTTCAAACAACACGTTCTGCAAAACTTGACGTTAAATGAAAAATAGTAACAATTATTTGCGAATGCTAAAAATTTGCATAAATGCTCTTCTGATCTTCCTCAACAAGAAATCGTGACCAAAAAACCTTTGCACGATAAACACCTCGGCTATAAGATTAAAACAGTTTCCTACGAGGCCTCCCTTATATGACGTTGGACGTTGGCGCTCTGGCCTTTACACAGTAAAAAATCTGTAGTCAAATTAACAAAAATAGGGTGTGCCCACAGGTCCACATCCTATTATAGTAATTTTAACAACTAGGTTTGTAGTTAAATCTACTAAGAAATATTTTGTTAATTAAGAAGGACATTGCAGTGAAATTAACTATTCCATTTTGTCTTTTCAACAACGAACGGTCCTTAAATATCATTCTTTTTTGTAAAATTGGGAAGAACTTTTTTTGATATTAGCGAGATTTTGTAGTTGATCATGCAATATTACATTTCGAGTCTAACAAAAAAATATTGCTATTTCAACACGGAAGTGTTAGTTAGATATGCTTCAAGTATTGGCTGATTTACATCAAATATATTGTCTATACTTCAATTTTAGATTGTGAAATTAATACAATTATAGTGTCGAATTCACAAAATAATCTTTTTAAAGTTTCAACCTAATAATCTATGAAACAAATACTCATTTACTTAACAGGACACATTAAATACTTTCTTAAAAGATAAAAGTAAGAGAAATACAAACTTCTGTATATCACTTTTTCGAAATTTACTAAGAATAATGAAGACCATTGTAATTTTTTTGATACTTGTAACGAACATGATTGCATCCTGAAAGTATAAGTAAATGACAAATTGGCAAATTTGAATGATTGCGATATTCTAGTGAATTCCAAAAATTGAAAATATTTAAACAACTATTTTATTCTGAATAAGTAAGATAAACTGCAACTTCACTAACAGTATAATAGCGTGACGTCAGAGCTAATTATCTCATCGAATAATTAGTGTTTTGATTTTATAATAATGAAAACAACATATGTATTAAATAATAATCGCCCTAAACCGCTGAAGTAGATGGCTGTTACCTCAAAAACGTGACTATGTACCTATTTTACCCTTATATTAAATTGTTTGTTCTATTTAATAAAACAGAAGAAAGAAGATCAATAAAATATAATCTTGCCAATGACCAACGATTTTTAATGAATAATTAAACAACGTTTCGACCATCAATTTCGGTCATCGTCAGGCTAATACCCAACATAATGTAAGAATGCATGTATAATAATTGGTTTGCGATCGCCATCCAATTTGCGGATTGGGGAGACGATGACGTTGTTGTTCCATTCCAACCAATGTTTAAAAAACACGTTAGAAAACTAGCCGAAATTAGTTTATAAAAATTATACATAGATGTATTTATATTGTACAGGTACCTACCGCAAATAACTGTTTCATATTCGACACTTCTAAATTGGTGTAATAACTACATAAATATAGTCGAAGTGGCAATAATAAATCGCTAAAGCAACTACCCTTTACAGTATATTCTTCACTGCAATGGTGCGCTTTCCACACTAAACATGAAGCAACCGATTTTAGTAATATTTTCGAATATATTTTGTTAATGTTACAATTTCAGTTTTAACAACTAGAGGAATCCCAGTAATGCCGATTTAAAAACAAATTATAGTCAATATTCACTATAAAGATTTAACTACAACCGTGTTGTTAATAAAAGGTAAGTTTGACAAAAGATTTTTTACAGTGATAATAACGACGGTCACAGTTTCACCCACACTGAAATAGTCTCTAAAAAAATAACTTTTTGTATCACGTAATGTATAATGATTCTTATTTTCGTCCTTATGCTCAAATTAATTTTCAGAAACTTTTATGTTATTAATATTTTATTTTACATTTCATATATAATCTTTATTTCAAATAATTTCTGAACTTTATTAATAAGTTAATAATGAAATTAACTGAACATTTAACACTAAGATTTTTTCGTATCAAACAAAAATTTAAGAATCTTATCATCTTTCAGTTTTCCTATGATTAACGTTATTTAACAACGATTTTTGGAGCAAGTAACAATTAACTAAACTCATTGAATCGACACTGTGGAGGTCAATACCTTCATTCCAATACACTTACGTGTACCTGATGAAACTTGTGTCTGTTAATTCTTAGTTGACGCGATGTGTCAAAGGTCAGATCGTGGGATAGGAATAGAACAGTGAAAGTGGAATTACATATACTAGCACTAAGTACTTTTCTTTGAAATTCTTTCGCTACTGAGATCCTTTTACGGAATTTAAATCGGAAGTTTTCATCTTCTATTTTAGGATTAAATAAAAAGTCCTTTGATTGGATATTCACAATGAACTTTTGTAGGCAATCATTAACATCATTAAAGTGAAAGTTGTTATTAAAAAACCAATTACCAGCTACCTCAAGTAGTAAGTAGATAACCTATACTTTTTTTAAGTGTACCTAATACGGTCTCACGCTGGGAGGGTTAGTTATGTCTTAATAGGGGTTGCTATTTATATTCTACTTGTTAAATAAGCGTGTATAACATGGTCATTTTTGATTTCCGTCACACTGTATACGAAGAATTTGTATTAATGAATAATTCTGATTGTGTTCTAGAAATTTAAGGGCGATTTACTGCTGAATATTAAACTTTCTGTAGTAATTTAAACTATTTTTAAAAACCCAATTAAAGATTATTTTATTTTGTGTTTTTTATAAAAATCATTTCCGTTGTAATAATATTCATAATTATAACATAAATTAAATTTAAGAATAAATAATTATACGATTTTATTATATTTTTTAAATTATTTAAGTAATTATAATTATTATTGCAACGAGAAATAGGAAAGAGAAAGAACAAAATCACTTTTAATCACGTTTCTAAAATAGTCTAAATTACTGTTAAAAGTTCTATATTTAATATTATATCAGATTTAAATTTAAAATAAAATACAACACTTTCCTCTTCTTTTCTGTTATCTTAGTCATGTTCACTTTTTGGACTCATTATAGGATAGTTAAGCGATATTTAATCAATAAATTGTGCCTCCACAATAGTAGCTGATACATCCATCAGATAATTATACAAATTAAAAGCATAATTAAGTGCAAATAATTAAATTAAACGTGCTCGATAACGTATTATGTTATTTAGCTATAGCTACGGTTTTAATTATTGTAAGTAGGCAACGCTGTGTTTATTAAAATTAACTTCTTCACTCGATGGTCGATTTATTGAATACAAGTCAATTTATGTGGTTTAATCTCGTTAATACGAAAGCGTGTTTCCTGTATGATCCTCGTCTAGTTTTCTTGTGAAATTGATTACTTACGGTGTGGCTATTAAACCTGGATTTACATTTGTTGTACGATAACTTGAGAGAGAATCCGACTTTCTTTATTGGTGTCAGTTCTACTTAATGCATTTGTACCACAATCTCGACATTGTCATCGTTGGTAACTCATTCATTAAACCGTGAACGTACCCTGATTGAATTATTTATGCACGATGATGAATTACATGAAGATATTTCTGTATTATTAAAATTTTTATAGCTACGGTAAACAGAATCCGATTAACAAAAGAAATTGAATACTTTCAGTAGCAATTTCAAAAGTGTAATCATAGTTTTTAGTTAGATTAGATCAAAAAAATGTTCAGTTTTTGGTCACGCGTTGACGTGCTCTTCTAGAATTTGTTCCCAGAGAGTCCAACCATCGTTAAAGAAGGCCAGAGTGCTGATTTGTGACGTAATATACGGCGGTCTTAGTAGGGAACTGTTTTCATCTTATAGTCGAGGTATTTATCGTGCAAAAGTTTTTTTTAAGCTGGCAAATAATTGTTGCTACTTTTTATTTAGCATTAAGTTTTGCAAAACTTGTATTTCGATTTTTCGGCTCTTATGAGGCCCAAACCGTGATAGATACGAAAAAAGTATAAGGACCTTTTTTGTAGATAATTGAATTTTATATCAAAAAGTCCTGGACAGCACCCCTCTATCTTTTACAGGTAAAAAGCAGCACTATAAGAGCGTTTAGGCGATACATTACACGCTGAAGCGCGTCTTTGAAACGCTGTATTTTCTTACCTGTAAAATGTAGATAGGTGCTATTTAGGACTTTTTTGTATAAAATTCAATTATCTACAGAAAAGGTCCTTATACTTTTTTTGTATCTATCACGGTTTGGGCGACGTAAGCGTCGAAAGATCGAAATACAAGTTCTGCAAAACTTAATGCAGAATAAAAAATAGTAACAATTATTTCCAATGCTAAAAATTTTAACAAATGCCCCTCTGGCCTTCCTCTATAAGAATCCGCGACCAAAAAAATTTTTGCACGATAAATACCTCGACTATAAGATGAAAACAGTTCCCTACGAGGACTACCTTATATGACGTTGCTCGTTAGCACTCTGGCCTTAGTAATGATAGTAACGGTCCGACTCGCACTTGTCCGGTGTTGTTTATTTATTGATAGCTAAGAACTGACGAATTAACGAAACAAGCAAAAAAGAGATAGAAGATTTGCCATTGGTTTTTTATAGTTACCTATACCAAATTCGCCTATAAAAACATTGAAATTTGCCCACCCTGTACATATCTATTTAAAAAAGGAACGATTTAAGTATTTTCAAGGAATTGTATGTTTAAGTAAAAGCTCACATAACATTACATCTTCTTACAAGCACTGTTTCTCTTCGTATTTCTTTTTTTTTTGTAACCCTTAACCATATTTATTTTACTACTTTCATTTGGGAAAGCGGAAAAGACGCATAAGTAACAACATTAACATATTAAAGCACTAATTAATGTCTTGATGTTAAAACAAAGTAAATGTTGACGTAGGTATTTCAGATTAAAAAAAAAAAAAAAAGAAGGATAATGCTTAGTAATTTCCATTTTACCGCGTGTTTTCCCTCATATATGCCATTAGCGCCATTAAAAAGAGAAAATTGCATCAAATCGTGGATTCCTGACTTCCATAATGGATGTCGTTGACGCAAAGCGTTTTAGAAACTGCAGATCCGGAGGCTGCGGTGGTGTTATTGCTACTCACTTGTATTTAGTAAAGTGGATATGGTTTGCGTGATCACTTGCAACCATCGCAATTGCTGTTTCAAATGGTATATACATAGTTATACCGAAAGGGAAAAGTCACGAGAACGCGTTTAATAATTTCCAAGTGAAATCGGAAGTGACTGTATCGACTTGATTGCTGTGGTCATAGGTACATAAATTTGATTAGACGACAAATGCGGGAATCGAAGATCAAAGATGCCTGGGAACACAATAGTTGAAGATGTTTTACCAAAGAAAGGAAGAAAGTCACGAAGTTTCTAGACGTGTGCTAAGAAAGTAGCATGTTAATATAAAGAAAAAAAATAATAAATCTGCTACAAGTTAGACTCGTGTATTGAAAAGTACTTTCAGTCCAGGCAACAAAGACAAAAAAAGGTCAAATTTCGGAAGAATCAGAAGAAAGCTCGGAGAAAATGTTGATAGATGACGTGAAACATTGGAAATTACTGTTTAAGACTTTCCTATTTGCAAAAGGTGTAATAGGAAATACATATTTCAATTTTTGCTGCAATTTAGGAATTCACAACAGTTTGCGAAAGGAGTACATTTTGTTAATTTGTGGTATTTCAAAATCCACCATAGTTTTTAAGTAATTTGAATATTTTTTCTAATGACGTAAGAATTTTTAAGTAATATTTTGTACTTGAACCATCCACAACATTTTTTCTGTAAATCTGATATATTTGTTACTTATTGTTTTTTAAATAAAAAATTCACACCAACACTTGTCTTTTTAAGTAAATGACAAAGGAATTTCTAAATTTGAAAATTTTAAATTTTCCTAATTCCTGTAGGGATGATCGAAATTATTAGGAAAAATTGTTGTTAAAATGTTGGACATTTAATATTTACCTCGAAATATGTATTTAATTAATAGAAAAAATATCCAAATTACTTAAAAACAGAGATGGATTTTGAAATACCATAAATTAATGAAAATATATATGTAGATAACATGTACTCTTATCGCAAACTATTGAGAATTCCTCAGTTGCGGCAAAAATATTCCCTATTACAACTTTTGCAAATAAGAAAGCCTTAAACCTTAGACTAGGAAAGAGAGGGGACACGTAACTCCTATGCCGACTGTACGCCGAAAATTGACGCAATATTTTGGTACCGGCTCCATTTACTGATCCCAAACAGTGCGTTGACAGCGTTGTGTAAAAGTGTCAATATAATTAAATAGTGTAGTTAGGTTTTAGTGGATTTTTGTTTAAAACAATGCTGATTTGTTCTTCTTTCGGCTGTAAAAGCCGCGGTGAAAGAAATGAATCAAAAATCACATTTCACAAGTAAAAAGAATTTTACATAGTAAGGTTAAGCAAAGAAAATCGTGTTTAATTTGTTTATTGTTTACATACTACTTAAAATATGTTATGATTTACGTACAATAATCATTAATGCATCTTTTTTTTTTTGTTGGAATGGTTTACTGATAGTGAGAGAAACAATAAATACTTTCAAAGTTGTAAAATGCATGCGTTTACCACAGTATTACCATAGGCGGCGTCACTTTTAGTTATAAAAATCTAAAAAAGTAAAATTAATTAATTAATAAAATTCGTCTTAATGTTTATTAGTTCCGCCACATCATCTTAATTAACGTTAATAAAATAATTAAATAATATTTAATTTCATTGAACATGTATTCTCTTTGACATAAAATAAATAATATTTTCTTAGTAACGTAAGACGCAAAAAAACAGTTCTTAATAATTGTTTATGTTATCAAATAAACAATTGATACTCTGTATGGAATGATAATTGTACGAATAATGGTAACAAAAAAAAACTCCCTCTTAACATTTTATGTTGCGCTACTGTGCGCTGACTGCTGGTTCCATCGCGTAACAATTTGCAGTCGACTATTACCTGTCCCCTCTCTTTCCTAGTCTAAGCCTTAAACAGTAATTTACAATGTTCGGATCTTGTTTTGCCATATCATCTGTCAACATACCTATTAAGGGCATTTAATTCGGAATTGCACTATTTTGAAAGCCTTCAGTGAGCCTTTAATTACTATGTAGCCATAGACGCTGTCTTCGTTGTTTGAATATAATTTTTCACTCTTGTTCTGCTCACTTAATTTTAAGCTAGCAGAACAGTAAATTTTGAAAAAATGCCCAGGGCCTTTTATTTCGTATTAGAGCACTTAATTAGTCTTCTATGAACCTTTAATTGTCCAAGTGTCTGTTTTTTTATTTTGCTGATTTTGCTCTTCCTGCTTAATGGACGTTAAAATTAGGAGAGGTAGAGGGCGAAACGTATGCATATGATGTGCGCAGTTTGAAAACGCACGGGATCGTGAATTGTTTTCTAATGTTATTATTATCACGCACCGCCACTGATTTTCGGTACTTGAATATTATTTACAATTGTAAGTAGGTACGTTTTTCGTAAAACGACGGTTGTTTTGAAAAACTTACGTGATTTTCAAATTTATAGCCAAATTTTAAAAAAGTAATATATCTTTTTCTTAATTGTGTTTTTGAAAACATGCAATCACCAAATTTTCACCGAAAATATATTTTTGCTTCTTTCTTTCATTGCAAAACAACATATTAATTTCGTATTAAAGCGAACTAATAACGTGATTGTAACTAAAATTTGGGGTGAATTTTTTTATTTGATGTAAAAATGATCTCCACATTGTCGATAGAAATCGCGACGGGTGTAGATTCGACATTAAACTTTTTCAACATCCCTTTTCACAGGAAACAAAAAGATATTTTTTGATAAATTGGAAAACTGTCTTTTAGTAGTACCTACTGTGGTAGTTACAGGCTTAAATCAGAATCACAAAAGCCTTTTTTTTATCTGACATTCCAAAATTAATATTTACCTAAATAATTATAGCATCATACTAATACTGATTTATTTTGGAAATTATTTTTTGTACATTGTATTTGAATTATGAATCAGTTTAGACAAATTAAGGTTACCACAATCGATAATTCCAATTTTCCTAAACAAATATCAGCAATAATATCATAAAATTTAGACAAAAATTTATCTTCACCCTGACCCCAAAACTTACTTTCATTTTAATATCGTATTTAACAATGTATGTGGGTATTTGCATTTTCACTTTTCTTAGTTTCTGATGAGTAGAGAAATATAATGGTATATTTTTTGCATAATTGTGGGATTTTTGCTCATATACCTACCAGCACATCATGAAACCACTTATTGTATAAGTAGTGAAAACGGGTAATTAGAAATTAACGACCACTTTTCTATACTACAAATGTACTCTAGGCACGCCTTCTTTGAATGAAAACAGGTCCGATTATTAGGTTAATTACTAATTAATATACAAGCGTTCCGACAGATACCTACCCCCATTTATGTAGGTATGTAATATATTTTTTATTACTATTTATGATTTATTCCCAGTTATTGCGTAGTATACAACATAGAAAACTCAAGGGATTTGTTTCAAATAATGCCACAAGTGTTTTTGTTTTTTCGGGTTTTTTGGAAGTCAATTTAAAGTTGTCATTTTTGATATATTATTTCTAAACGATCAAATTATTCGTAAAAATAGTAAATACATGTTACATGAAAAATCGAAAATTTTCTAAATTTTTCGAAAAAGTTGGTAGGTACCAAGATAAAAAATATTACATACCTTAATTTCCAAAAATAAACATTAAAAATGGAAAAAAGAGCATTTGATCCAAGCTTTCTACCTCAAAGAATTTATGGTTTTAGCTTTGCATGTTAGAAATGTGTTTTCCATAAATCCGGTAATGGTATCTACTTATTGAGGTTTAGCAAAAAAAATAAAAAAAGGGCATGTAGGATAAGGGGGATAAAACTGCCTTAGCTCTAAAAAAATCTGAAAAACATCATGTTTATAGTATAGTAAAAAAGAATTATGAAAATTCTTCTGGACCCCCAATCGCTACAGGCCGTAAATGAAAAATTTTGGTTTTTTAAAGATCTCCGCCATCGATTGCAAAAATTCTTATTGGAGTTTAAAAATAAAAATTGTTAATATCAACCTAACTTTTTTCAAAATTTTTGGCGCCACATTCGAAAATTTCAAAACATCGTATGCAATTTATTTTTGCGAGTGCACCTCAAAAAAAATATGTTACTTATACAATTTATTATTTTCTATCATCTTGAATTTTTTCAGATTTTTCGAGACATTGCATTAGATGGAAAAAATAAAAACCGTTCTTTTTTGCCGTTTTTCCGTTCTGAGCGATACCTACAGATGAAAAAAAAAATCTTTTCTCTATACATACATACATATTTTTTTTCAGATTTTTTAGAGCAGGCAGTATTACCCCTCCCCCTTATCCTATATGCCCTTTATTTTTATTTTTTTTTTGTTAAACCCCAATAAGTACAATAAATTGTTTAAGTAAGGTCAAAAGCTTAGTTCGAATGCCCTTTTTTCCATTTTTAATGTTTATTTTCGGATTTTGCAAATTAGGATAATATTTTTCATCTTGGTATCTACGTATCAACTTTTTCTGAAAATTCAGAAAATTTTTGAATTTTTGTACGTATTTACCATTTTTACGAATAACTTGATCGTCTAGAAATAAACATGGCGGTTTTCTGGTCATGCCCCCTTACAACATCAAACGGTTGATTGCTCGGTGTTTTTAAGTTTTAAAAGAAGAACAGAATAACTCGCTTCTTCGTCGTGTCCTAAAGATACACGTGCCTAAAATTTTCTTTTCATTCAGCTGTTTTCGGGAAATATTCTCTAACGTCAATTGTCTTATGGACACCATATTGGAATTTTCTTGTTATTTAAATTCGGCGGTGTTTTCTGAATAAGTTGATAACAATTGGAACAAAAGCTTATTAAAAATTACATAAAAATAATTGTTTATGATTTTATTATTAAAGTCAAACATTTAAGAGGTAACTGAACCTTTTTAAGATAGTGGCTGTCTCACAGTGTTGCCATTTTTTTATTATACGTCAGTGCTCAATGACTATCCAGTGTATGATAAATTCGACTTTATAGAACATACACCGAACTTTAATTAAATCTGAGATGTTTGATTTTTGTTAAATAATCGTTGGAATGCAAGAATAGGAAGAGATGAAAACGTAGGAATGGGATGTATGGGGAACTATGGAGAAGAAATAATAAATAGAAACGGCCGAAAAATGTTAGAATTCTGTCAAACGAATGATATATTAATAGGAAACACCTACTGGGAACAAGAGCTAGAAGAAAGATATACTTTTAGAGCAGAAGAAAGAAATGCGAAAAGTATAATCGACTATATTACATATACACAAGAAATAAGAAAAGAAATCCAAAAAGTTCAGACAGAAAATGATGCAGAACTATCAACACACCATAGACTAGTAAAAGCTATCTGGAAAATGAACAAAAGTGAAAACAGAATAGAAGAAATAAAGGAATACAGAAAGATAGCAATTAATAAACTAAGAGATGAAAATAAAAGGAAAGAATATCAGACAGAGATTAATAAATCTTTAACAAAAATAGAATTAGAAGGTAAAAAATGATGACACTAGAAGAAAGATGGAAAAAAATTAAAGAAAGCATAATAAATAAAGCAACGCTGATTTGTGGAACAATTAAAACAAACAAACAAAGGAAAATGACAGCGTGGTGGAATGAAGAAATAAAAGAGGAAGTAAAGAAAAAGAAAGAAGCTTGGATAAGATATAATAGAGACAGAACAGAATCAAAAAGACAAGAATACATAAACAACAGAAATAATGTAAAAAATCTGATAAAACTAGAAAAGAAAAAGAGTTGGGAGAAATTTAGCAAAGAACTGGAAACAAACTTCAAAACAAATAATAGACTATTCTGGAATAAATTAAGAAATATGAAAACAACTCAGAAAAAAGAAATAAAATAAATGAAAAACGAGAACAACCAGATTAAAACAGAACCCAATGAAATAATGAAAGTATAGTAGGAGTACTACAACAAGAAGTTTGGAACAAACAAGAAAAAGGAAATAATAAAAAACATAGAAGATACGCAAGAATACAAAATTGAGAGAGAAGAAGTAGAAGAAGCAATAAGCAAAATAAAAATAGGTAAAGCAAGTGGAGAAGATAATATAGAACCAGAAATGATTAAATGGATGGGGAATAAAGGGGTAGAGTGGTTATGGAAAATATGTAAAGAATAATGGGAAAAACAGAAGATACCAGAAGAATGGGAGAATAACCTAATAATACCAATATATAAAAAAGGAGACTCCACCAAATGCGAAAACTACAGAGCGATATGTATATCAAGCATGTGCTTTAAAGTACAT
Source organism: Agrilus cyanescens (assembly GCA_947389935.1). NCBI lineage: Eukaryota > Metazoa > Arthropoda > Insecta > Coleoptera > Buprestidae > Agrilus > Agrilus cyanescens. The sequence continues at coordinate 6,912,874 of OX376713.1, read as the reverse complement.
ATATACAAGAGTGGTGGAAGGAAAACTCCGAAGAATAATAGAAGAGAAATTAGAACAAGAACAAGCAGCTTTTAGAACAGAAAGACAAGCAAACGACAACATATTCGTACTAAGAAATATTATGGAAAGAAAAATAAATGAAGGAGAAGAACTATTTCTAAAATTCATAGATTTAAGAGCAGCTTTTGACACAGTAAATAGACAAAGCATTTGGGAGAGCCTAGAGCAATTAGAAGTACCAAAACAGATCATAAAATCAATAGAAAGCATATATAGAAAAGTAAAAGGAAAAATACAAATAGCAGGCAGGAGATCGGAAGTTATTGAAATGGAAAAGGGACTAAAACAGGGTGACAGTCTGAGCCCTTTACTATTTATAATAGTAATGGACAAAATACTGAAAAACATCAATAAAAGAATAAAGGGCCTAGAAACAACAATAGGATACAAAAACCTAACACCAGTTAAAACATATGGATAGAAGAAATAGAGAAAATGGAAATGGAAATAAACATAGATAAAAGTAAAATGATGATAGTAAACGAGAACAAAAATATCAAAACAGAAAGAGTGATAAAATGTAAGGGAAATAAACTAGAGAGAGTAAAATTATATGAATACCTAGGAACTATAATAACAGAAGATGGAAAGATAGACGCGGAAATAACAAACAGAGCAAGAAAGGGAACAAAAATATACTATACAATAAATAAAACCATATTAAGTAATAAAGAAATAGAGAAAGAAACAAAAATACGAATACACAACACAATAACGGTACCAACCATAACATATGCAAGCGAAAACTGGACGATACAAAAAGAACACCAAAAGAAAATAGAACCAATTGAAATGAAGCACCTAAGAAAAATAGCAGGCAAAACAAAATGGGATAGAGTACGAAATGACGAAATAAGAGAAATGGTAGAACAAGAATCAATAATTAAGAAAATAGAAAAGAAACAATTGAAACGGTATGGGCATATCGAGAGAATGGACACAGAAAGAATAACTAGAAAAATACTAGAAACAAAAACCAGTAGGAAGAGGAAGAAAGGAAGACCAAGACGAACATGGATAGAACAAATAGTGGAACTGGGAAAGCATCGAGGAAAAACACTAGAACAAATGAAAAGAACAGCGCAAGACAGGAAAGCATGGAAGAAATGGGTTGAAATCAACCCAAACTCCGACGCCTGAAAAGGCATAAGGAGAATGGAGAAGAAGAAGAAGTTAAATAATCGTATCTGGTGAAATGGTGAAATTTTAATACCGCAGATTTTTTTTAATTAAATGATTGCAAAATTAATCAGAAAATTTAAAATCTCCGACCGAAATAATATATTACGGAAGTTGGCAACATTTCTCCCTCATTCTTTCTACCTCAAGTACTCATTGTCAGTTAAAATGAGAAACAATTACAATTAACCGTAAACCCCAAGGGGTTTATATGTTTGTAGGTACGATAAAATTAAAAAATTTTAAGACGTGTAGTCATTCAAACACTCGAACGACTACGTCTACTACTTACTTATTATTACGAATCTCAAACTGCTTGGACGTTTATTGTCCTATAAGGCATTATAGTTTAGTTGTGTCGTTGTTTTAATAATGTACACGTTTCATAGCTGCCGTTATTCTCACCATTAAAAGGCTAAAGCCCCTGTATACCTTTACTACCCATATACGCAACAGCTCTCTTTAATTTTTATTGCTTTCTACGCCTACGGAATACAATACAAAATAACACTGTTGCACAACCATAAATGCATATGTCGAAGGGTACCTATTAAGAACTTGGGGATTTAATTTGATACTGACAAACAATGAAATCAACACATAAAGGAAAATAATGAAATTAATTTCCAAATATAATAATCCATTGTTGTGTAAGAAATACTGACGTTCATTGAATATTTTGATGTCTAATATCTTGAAAGTTCTTGGTTAAAGCTTGATTTTCACTATCTTCAAAAAGACGCTAGGTAGCCGTCCGTTACATGTCCAGCAAAATATTATGTAATGAGCGTATATGTGTGCGATAGCGACAAAGAGATCCGACAGCAGATAAGCGGAGCTCAAAGAATGCCGGCGTCGGTCGGCGCTTTGATGACGATAAACAAGGCCATAAATTAGACGAACACAATAAGCACTGCAGTAAAGTCTAGTATGTCATTCTGGAACTTTCTGGATTGTTCCTAATCAGTATAAATACCTGTTGACGTGGCCAGTAGTCAGTCAGTTTACAGTGAGCTTCCGACCGAGTAATATAAATAGCGAACTACGATATACCGAGTGATATAAATACGCATTTTCCTTGTGATATAAATAAGTCGTTGAATTATTATTAGTGTTTAAGTGTTAAATAAATAGTTGTAAAATAAATATCTGTTAAATAAATAAGTTCAACTAGAAAAGTCGTTACAATTATTTCATTCAATAAGCATTGATAAGATTAATAAATTAAATTGACAGATTTCCGTTATATTCACTAAATCAACCCCATAATTTTTTTTAATGTTTGGAGCGCTGTAGTTTTATACCTTTAAAAGATGGAGAGGGGCTGTCCCGAACTTTTTTGTAGAAAATTCAATTCTCTACAGAAAAGGTCCTATTACTTTTTTCTGTATCTATGACGGTTTTCGCTATATAAGCCTCTAAAGGTCAAAAAATGCATTTTGTAAAACTTTATTTGTCATTGTTAGAAATCTGCACAAATGTTCTCATCGACCTATACAAAAATTTTGCGATCAAAAAAATTTATTGCACTATAAATTCCTTGGCTACTAGACTAAATGGGTTCTATATAATCGCCTACCTTCAGCGCCATGTTTGGCTTATTACGTCAGAGCACCCAGGCCATGTTTTCCCGGAGGTAACGGATTAAGTTTATTGAGACCGATTTTGTCATTGCAAGGGAAATGGTTAACAAGAAAAATTAATTTTACTAGAATATTATTCTTTGATGCGGCCTGCAGTTGATGTTTAAGGAGAGAGAAAGTATCGATCACAAAAAATTAATACAATAGTAAATTTTAACTTCTCGAAAATGCTTTCAATTTTCAAGACAAAGAGTAATACATATATTGGCAGACAACAAGATTTTATAATTTTAATTACAATAGGTACATGTAGGTATAATGTGTAAATTTAAGAACTGAATGAGTTGTGGAGTAATGCAAATGCATAAATATTAGCGAGAGAGTTAAACGACTTTTACTTTTAAAATGTCAAATGTTAGTTACCTTTGCGTAATAACAACTAGCAACACAAGCGATAGATTTTTAAAACCAATACAGGCGTAGGATAGGAGTAGAGCTGGTGTAATTTAAATCCTTTTATCTTACAATGTATCGAGAACGATTTAACAGTATGATCGACGGAGCCGAAATACAAAAATTTGAAATATTTAGTATGTTCACTCCTTTCGCCATGATAAATCTCTCGAAAACGATCGTAATCGTTAAACTTGTCTGTCATGTCCATGTAACGCATTCATTACAGTGTGTTAGTATAATTGAATCACTAGCGCACCCTATCGTCCGTCGATAAAACTTGTGAAAATCAGACGAGAAATGGTGGTGCAAATTTACCTCCAGGACGCTAGCACCCCATCTAACGCATTTCGAAAAAAAATCTATATGTATATATGGATCTACTAGATCACAATTGGTCAGGTGGTCCCGTTAATTCGTCAGCGATAGGTAATTACTGCTGGCACCCCATTTAAACTAAAATTAAAAACTTTTAATAGCAATCGATTGAGTTCTAGATGTTTTTAATTGGTGAGCTATAATTATTTATTATTTGGTCAGGCCTAGATAATTAGAAAAAAAAAACAAGAAAATATATCCGTTTCTTCAATACGCATGCGCAGACATCTTATGTTGCTTCTATGATCTATGATAGAATAGTCGATAAAAAAATTATTTTTGATTGAACACATTGTTGTAAAAGCTGTTTTTATTTTACAAGAATGTGTTTTAATAATCAAATGAGTAAAATCGCATCGTAAATTAATTTCAATAAATAGAAATCTGTTGTAGGATTTAGTTATCAATCAATATGAAACACTACTTCTTATTAGAATTCCTATAGATGGCGAATTATGTGAATGTAATTTTCAAATTGCTTTTACAAATTTCCTATCGCTGACCGATTAATGCGATTACCTGACTAATTGTAACTTATTACTGATCTATAGGATTCACGCATTTCTTTTACGAAATTGCCAAGATTTATCAAAATATAATTTTTATCGACTATTCTATGAGCTGATAGATCATAGAAGCAACATAGAATGTTTGCGCATGCGTATCGTAGAAACGGATATATTTTATTGGTTTTTTTCTAATTATGTAGGCCTGACCAAATAATAATTATAGCTGACCAATTAAAAGCATCTAAAACCCAATCGATTGCTATTAAAATGTTTTAAATTTACTTTAGATGGGGTGCCAGCAGTATCGAATATTCTTACAAAAAAGTCGAATTGTTTTTACTAATTTCCTATCGCTGACCAATTGTGACCTATTAGATCCATATATGTATATATATTTTTTCAAAATTCGTTGGATGGGGTGCTAGCGTCCTGTAGCTTGCAGATTTGCAATGAATTACCTTAATATTACTATAGAAAATTTCAAAATTGTCTGAATGACAAGTTTACAAAACCAAATTTTCATTTTCTTTCTGATTTACTGATTAGACCGGTCACGAATATTCGATTATAAATATTTAATAGTAATTTTTGTTTTTGACACCACATCCTATTCATAGATAAATCCTATTGTAAACTTAAAGCTAAATATATTTTGTCTTTTGTTTCAGAGGGAAGAGTAGAAGTTTCGAGGGAAAATAAGTATCTAAGTTCAATAGCGCCAGGCAAGGTTTTAGGCGAATTGGCAATTTTATACAACTGCAAGCGAACTGCTACAATAAAAGCTGCAACTGATTGTAAACTATGGGCTATCGAAAGACAATGTTTCCAAACTATAATGATGAGGACAGGCCTCATCCGGCAAGCCGAATATTCCGACTTCCTCAAAAGGTTTGTGTTAAATTTTAAATCATAAACAATTGACTTTTATTTTTTATTAATTTATTTATCGATTTAATTATCAGAATTAATAATGGAGAACAGTTTGCTGTATAAATTGATAATATTCCGGAATTCCGTTATCTTTTTTCCAGGCTGTTTTGACGTAGTCCATGGATTTTACTGTACCGAACGTTTCACCTTTCCTCGCTGACGTCTGGAACAGTAAAATTTCATGAACCACAGCAAAAAAAGCCCAGAAAAAGACACCATCTAACCTAACCTAACCTAACTTAACCTGACTACAATGCTAATATTCTGTTGTTTAAAGTGTGCCACTCTTCAAGAATCTTCCGGAGGATGTTCTTATAAAAATTTCGGATGTATTGGAAGAGACATTTTACGCAGAAGGCGATTATATTATTCGACAGGGTGCAAGAGGTGACACATTCTTCATAATTAGCAAGGGCAGGGTTAAAGTGACCATCAAACAACCGAACAGTTCCGAAGAAAAATACATACGAACCCTCGGCAAGGGAGACTTCTTTGGTGAAAAAGCATTGCAAGGGTAAGTTATTAAACATATATTTTAGTTAAAATTAATTAACATATAATCAAGTAAAACTTTAGTATCTATTTACATTAATTTTTAAATAAGTCAACATGTTAAATTTATGGTTTGTTTTAGAGATGATTTGAGGACAGCCAACGTTATTTGTGATGATCCAGAAGGGGTGTCTTGTCTTGTAATTGATAGAGAGACTTTCAACCAACTTATTTCCAATTTGGAAGAAGTAAAGACAAGATACACCGACGAAGGAGACGAAAGGAAAAGGTAATTTTTCAGTATTTCATTTGTTTTTTTTTTTTAATAGCGTGCTATAACTTCTTTCTGTCTTTTTTAATTGCTATCAAAAAGCAGGACAGGTTGGTAAGTAAAAAAATAAACATTTATAATTTTCTATTTCACGAAAAGAAATTAATGTATTGAATAATGTTCCTATTTTTATAAGTTATCGGTTTTGTTTAGAGAGAACCAGCAATTCGAGAAGGTCAAATTGTCAGATCTGCGAATCCTCGCAACTCTGGGAGTGGGTGGATTCGGAAGGGTTGAGCTCGTTCAAATCCAAAACGATCCTTCGCGTTCTTTCGCCTTGAAACAAATGAAGAAGGCTCAAATTGTCGAAACGCGTCAGCAGCAACACATCATGTCCGAAAAAGAAATTATGGGTGAAGCTAATTGTGATTTTATCGTCAAATTGTACAAGACGTTCAAGGACCGCAAGTATCTTTACATGCTGATGGAGAGCTGTCTGGGAGGCGAATTGTGGACAGTTCTGAGGGATAAGGGCTATTTCGATGATTCTACGACCCGTTTTTATACGGCGTGTGTGGTGGAAGCGTTTGACTATTTGCACTCCAGAAATATAATATACAGGGATCTCAAGCCGGAAAATTTACTCTTAGACAATCAGGGATACGTAAAACTGGTCGATTTTGGATTCGCCAAGAAATTGCAAACAGGTTAGATTTTTTTTATTCAATGTTTTCATCTAGTAATAATTGTACTTACGTGCGTTTCTTTGCAGGAAGAAAAACGTGGACCTTCTGTGGAACTCCAGAATACGTTGCTCCGGAGGTGATTTTGAACAAGGGCCACGACATAAGCGCGGATTATTGGTCTTTGGGTGTGCTTATGTTTGAGCTGTTGACTGGAACGCCTCCGTTCACAGGAGCGGACCCGATGAAAACGTACAATATAATCCTCAAAGGCATCGATGCCATCGAGTTTCCTAGAAATATAACCAGAAATGCGCAAGCTCTAATCAAGAAACTTTGTCGCGATAATCCTGCAGAACGTCTGGGATATCAGAAAGGCGGCATCAGTGATATTAGGAAGCATAAGTAAGTTAAAAAAATCTTTTCAATAAGTTTTCGTTAAAAAAATAATATGTAATCATTTCAGATGGTTCGACGGTTTTAACTGGGAAGGTCTTTGTTACAAGACATTGATTCCTCCCATAACTCCTCAAGTAACGCACGTAACGGACACGTCTAACTTTGATGATTACCCTCCGGACGGTGACGGGCCACCGCCAGATGATATAACAGGCTGGGATGCAGATTTTTAACGAATTTTTTTACAATTAGCATAATGTTGCCATTAAAGAAGGTTTTAAGTAAGAGCAGTAATGTTTAAATCCGAATAATTGCAATCGATAGTAGTTTTTATTATCGGGTAGATAACATGACATTGATAACACATGGTGAGTGTGGAACTTACCGCAAATACGTAGAATTATTTACAATATTTTTAAATATCCCAAATTTTATTTAATCAAGTTATGGGTGTCTGATTGCTTTTATGGTTTATTTGCCCATTTTTTTCGTTAATATGTGAATACACACCTGAACTGATACTTCGTAGATGAATGATATTTAATTAATGTACTGCAATTGGAAACAGTGCCTTTTTAAAGAAGAAAAGAAAAATAATAAGTTAGGTGTAGACATCTGTGATCAATACGAAAGATCGTTATAATTGTTACTAGCATAATTTTAATGAAACTAATTAATCTCTTCTGTAATGTTAATTCATGTGCAATAGTCGAGTTTTATTATTAATATGCAGAATGATACATTGTCTTCGGAGAAATCATTTATTAATATAATTACTCTCTCAAAATAGATCATTCTGCATAATAAACGCAGCTCTCGAGCTAACAATTTTTGTTTAGATTATACTTGTGATAATTTTTCATTAGTAACTAAGTGCATTCATTATCTTAACATTTTGTGATTATTTTGATGTTCGTATCGTAAAATGTTGAAGAGTATTTCTGAAAGATGTGGAATTGATTTTATTGTTACGCAATTAACTCCGTGCCATTTAAGGGTTGTTAGAAGGGATTACTTTCGGAAATACTTTGCTTGCCATTAACTGGCCAAACGTACCAGTTAATCTTTGAATATTGAGGGCTTAAGTGGTGACGATATTATCGGTAACTCGTTGTAAACGAAATTATTTTCATTACCATAAAAATCATGTCAGTTGACAAAATTAATTATGAGGCATTGTATTCGAATTGAAGAGGTACCGGAATATTCTTCAATTTCGAACGAATGCCGACCGTGAAAGTCTGTACTCAGGCATAAATTGTTTTTAAACGTCGTCATCATTAAATAATTAAAATAATAATAATTATTATAGTCCTTCGTTAATATTTTACAAATTATATTTTTATTGTTGGTACGTTACCTTAAATTGTAAATATTTATATAAGTTGCATACATTTATATATATTATATTCATATATACACATAATATCTAGTTTATTGTTAGTATTTGATTTAAGAAAGGTACACAATTTGTCGTGAACCTTTAAATTTCCGGCCAAGAAAATTGTTTTTTACTTAAGTGATCGACATTTTATTTTATTGCAAACGCCACTCCGTATCTTAATATTATCATTTAATCTATCAGTTGGCCAGAAATTTTTAAAAGACAATAAATCATTTAACAGTGTACTTTTGTTATTACTTTTTTTCCTAATTGAAATAGCGTATTTTAGTGGCCACAAACACTTTAAAATTGCAAAACTGTTATTCTTAAATCACAATAACGCTATTTCATTAGCATGATTGTGGTTTATTAATAAAAGTTTTGTAACTTTAAAGTAGCTAATTCGTTGTTAATTTCTAAAGGTAATAGATAATTGAGAACGCTCTTAAGTCTTTCGGTCCTGCTGGAACAATCAAATTACTTGTTGTTCTTTGTTTGCTGTTCATTTCTTCAGTTTGGAATGTTCTGCAATTAATTAGGCTAAGTATGCTTGACATAATTAGTATACAGAAAAAGTGTCTATTACTGATCTTTGTTTCCTTTCTTTTTCAGATTCACGCTGGAGAAGACTGTTTGTTTTTCATCGAATTTTCATTTTATATCAATTAATATTCTATTTTGGGGGAGGTACGGAAGCCACATAATAAGTTTTGAAGATTTTTACCTCAAATTTATGTGTTCAAGCATTAATATACTCAAATAAATTTAATGTAAATATTTTTGTAGTACACAAGTAAATTTATGTTTAATCTGTAGTTTATCTTATATGTATTATGGATTGATGAACTAATTAAAATATAATTTTTGTTAAGTGCTTTCAATAAATAAATAAAATGTTCAGAAATTGTTTGATTTTTCCCTCATCACACTAGATTTTAATAAAGAAGTAAATAAGAAGTACAAACTTATGTTCTCCTGATAAAGAAGTAGAAAATAAATAAAATTTAATTGTCAAATAACTTTTTGATTAGACCTCGTATATGACCAGAAACTTAGAGATTCCGAAATTTGTATCAGGAGAGCATAAGGTGCATGGGAAATATGTCAAATTATTTGTTGATCAGACCTCGTATGAAGTCCACTTATGCTCTCCTGATACAAAATACGAAATTTTTTATTTTTCGATAAATACGAGGTCTGATCGACAAACAATTTGACAAAAAATACCTCCTGCAGCTTATGCTCTCCTAATACAAAATCCGAAATTTTTTAGTTCCTGCTCATATACGAGGTCTAATCATGAAGTAATTTGACATTGAAAAAATTAAAATAAAACGCATAATTGCGATTAAGGTATCATTTATTTCTTGCTTATACAAAATACAATGGATAAAGTACATAAAGTTCTCAGTAATTGAATAAAAATTACAAATTTCATTTTTGAATTACTCACAAATCAGAATTTTATGCTAAATAAATGATACATTTTCGTTCATTAAATCTGAATTACATTATAAATTTGAAGACTTTATTTACATTTAACATATCTTACTTTTACTCTATTTCTACACATTTTCCTGATTATTTTCGTCTTTTCACTTTTGATCGTCCTCTTTTCCTTTTGTTTTCTTTTTTAGTTTTTGTAGTCTTAGGTGCAGGCACAGTACCAGGCCTCTTAGGTACCAAAAGGTGCTGCTCTACTAGGTCCGCTAACTTCCCTTGTTCTGCTAACATAGATAAAAACGTGCAAATAAAATCGTCGTAATTGTGCGTTCTTCTACAGTCATCCACCTGAAATAAATAAAAACAAATGCCCTTATTTTTATAATACATACAAACCGCTTCTGATTCACTCATGTTTTTACAAACAACTGTATTAAAATTGACTTACTTGGTACTTGGTTTGTTTATCGTTTTCATCTTTAAGATTAATTTCGCAAATGCAAATTTCATTTTCCAAGTTCCGCAATAGGGCTAAAAGATCTTGAGGGGCAAATGTGTGTGGTTCGAGGAGTTCGGGGCTCTTTTTCTCCGCAACGACCGTATCACCGTCACTAGTTTTCACTCTTGCATGTCCTGTATTTAATACGGTTTTCTTTTGAACTCCAACAGGATTTTCCGTATTAAGGCGCTTCCCATTTGCACCAGACACTACCAAACAAACGCTGTATATTTAAAATTATCCCATCAAAAATATAAATTTGAAAATAGAAACCAAATTCAATATTAAGTATGTATATGCATTTAATTAATACCTGTAAGTGGGTGCCAAGTTCTGTAAAAATTCTGAAATGCATACATACAAAATTATAAAATAAATTTAAAGTACAATTTCTTGTTTTCTTTTTACAACTACAACAATCTCCGCTGTTTAAAAATATAACTTTTTAAGGATAAACTGAAGCTCAAGATTTGACTTCTATGTGAAAACTACTCAAATCAAATATTGAGCTTCAGTTTATCCTTAAGAAGTTAAAATTAAGATCCTGTGATTATAATTTTCGAAATTTTATTTTAACTTAAATGAACTCTTGGAAGGTGGACACGATGTATACTATAAGAAAATATACAGAAGAATAACTAAAAATTATTTACAGAGACTTGTTCCAACTGAATATCCATACGAAAATATTAAATGTGGCTTTCAGATTCTGTTAAGGATAATAATAATTTGATATAAATAATAACTTCAACAGATTTTTTTTGTTAACTACAAACCAATATTTCAATAATTCAAAAGTGATCTGTACAATTAAGCTTTTTTGTCACACCCTGCAAGACGCGGACAGTCGTCGGTACGAATTTAGCCAGCATACGTAAAGCGTAAAAATTCACTGTTTTCTGATTTTTCCGTTGTGTACACACAATAAATAGCCTTTCTTGCCGCCAAATTTCAATTTTATAGATCACCTGGAAGTGGTTTAGTGTTTTAATCTATCTCAGTCTGTATTAGACGATAAAAATGCTTTTAGACGCTTATATCTCAATAACAGCTTGAGCTGCATTTACAAATTTTGGGTTTTCAGTTGATATAAGGGGTGTTAATAAATAAACCAAATTTCATATGCATAGTATATGAAATATATTTTGAGTTATTAAGGGATCAAAAGTTGCTCCAGATGGTTCGTGCAATATAACACACGGCTGCCGTTCGCCAGTTCCTCTCTTGGCTTAACACGCTATCGCGTGGTTAAAATACAAAATACTGTACTTTATGATTTATGATTAACAAAAAAAAATTCTATTCCACCTTCGAAATTTACGGACATAATTTTGAGTGCATAAGCATTGAAATCGACCTGCTGTCACTCATTTAAAACATGTTTTAATGCCGATATCTGAATTGATTTAATTCAAGAAACTAACGATAAGTTTGTGTAACTGTCATATTCAGAAACATATTTGGTAACATATACCTCTTCAAGTCGTTTCTTAATATTTTGTGTAATATATATTGCTCATTTCTTTTTTCATTTAAACAAAAAATAAAATACCGTTATAAAAATGAAAATTATTTCTTACTATTCTTTGAAATAAAACTGCTCTCTTTCTCCCTCTCTTCGTTTGCGACCCTTATTACCACAAACCTTTTGTAATCTTTCGATATGGGACTGTTTTGGGCAGCTGCAGCCCAATTCCAGGCTTGAGTAGGAGAATTAAAAGCCGAACCGATTTCTGACGATGTTTCAGTGCTTGAAGTACTTGGAGCAGGTGACGTTTGTATAGTTAATGGAGTCGAATAATCCAACGGGCACAACATTACTTTATCTTTTATTTTTTGTTCGTTCTCTTGCTTTATTTCTTCCATAGGTTTCGATTCCGAGATGGAAATTGTAACATTACTTTCGCCGGTCGACGTAGTTACAACAGAAGTCGAGGTAGATGCTAGATCGTAAGATATTACTAAAATAATAATTTTATTTGGTACTAAAAGGTTCGGTAAATAATAAATAAATAAGTAAAATTACCTGGCCCATTCTGTTCTTTTGTCGTGTCTTCATAAGATGCAACAATTTCCATTAAATCTGTTTTTACTTCTTCCCCTTGTGCGTCTGTTGAAGCAGCTTCTTTTTTCGCCTTCTCTTCTGTACTTTCCTTCTCCACTTTCGCCTCGGAATGTTTAATTTTCATGAGATGTTGTAAAGCATCCAAAACGATCTGTCTGTTTGTCTTCAACATTTTTAATTTATGTGTTATAGCTAAACGTCTATCTGGCACAACGGCCATCAAATTAAATCGTATATCACACTGTTCTCCTGCAGCAATACCCAATCTATCACTCATCACACTTCTGAATTTTTCTGTCCAGTCGCCGAATTCTGTCCACGGGCCGTGATCGATAGGAAAAGGTTTAAGGCCATCCAGTTCAAAAAGTCTACCATTAATTGGCACAAAACTAACGAAATGGAAAGCTTCTCCTGTAAATCTACCTGTTGAGACTCCACTTCCTATAAAAAGTGAAACAAGCTTAAATAAAATATTATTATTTTGGTACATTTATGTAAGTAACAATAATCAAAATTACATGAAAGTTAGAGCATTGAATGGGATGTTGGAAGCTCCCAAAGGATTATTAACGCAAATGCACCATAATATTTTTATGGAGGTTTAAATGTAAAGTGAAAAACCTAATAGTTTCCGCGGCTTATGTCCAGGGTGGCCAAATTTATATTTACATCCTCTTTAATCTTAAAACAATAAAGCATTATTGAAAATTGCGAAAAGTGTGACATATTAGAAAGTGTTATTTTTAGTAATTATATTTCTAATATGTTAGACATGTAATTATTATCCGGAAAGAAGGCAAATTTAGTAATTTATTTTTGCAAGAATAAAAAAAGCTATTAACAACAACAACACTACATAAGTGTTTATTTTTAATGTTTGGTGTGTCCTGTTATAATAATTTTATATTTTATAATAATTAATTTCAAACTTCAGAATTGTTTTCTGAACGCCCTGTATAAATTATTTTGTCGAGGCGATAGCTCTAATATTCAGCTATCACTAGTAAAAATTTCAACATTCTAAATTGTATTTTATGGAAGTTATAATTTTTTATAATTTGAGTTGCAGTAGCGATGTTTTTTTATAAAATAAATTATCCCATTTAAAAAATACAACTTCATGCAATAACTCAATACTGAATGATTTTTAAAAATTTTTTTTCGACGCCACTCTTCAAAGTAAAAAAGTGCCTGAAGAATATTGACGTTATTATTTTCTAAATTTAAGAGACAACTAAAATATATTATTAATATTTCCAAAACTCAAAAATGTTTATTTATAACTCAAAAAACAGAAGACGATAGCAATTTTTGAAAATACCAGTAAATTCGTCCTAAAAAAAGAGGTCGAGGATGCGCCATTAATTTTTAAACTTTTCGAGTTCCCCTAAGAAACATCAAAATTGGCCCACCCCATACACATATTATAATTAGGTCAAAATGACAACACCGACATACTAAAATTTTAACAAATAATTGAAGAAGAAGGAGTTGATGCATGCAATTAACAAAATCAAAGTTGAACATTATTGAGAAGAATATAAAATAATTAAAATCAAAGTTGAACATTATTGAGAAGAATATAAAATGATTAAAAGCACATACCTACCTTTATCCAGTCTTCGTTTAGCTTGAGGCATTGCATGTGAATTATGTGCACAAGCAAGTTCTGGAGTGTTACCGATTGCCCACCCTTTATTATCAGGTGCCATACCTTGTGTATGAGCTTTGAGCCTGCTCAAAGTTTCACCCAAATGTATGTTAGGACAGTTCAACAAAATGGAAATCAATGCATGAGTGGCGCAACTGTTAGGAACCATTTGTTGGGCAAAAAAAATATTATTCACAATTTCTTCGTCTTTCACAAACACTTCCGTTTGTTCCACAACTTTTCGTCGAGACCTTCGCTCCTCCATCCATCGAAATAGAAAAATAAAGCCGTAAACGGGGCTGTCTAAAGGCTTATTTAAATCATAAATTTCTTCCACTTGAACACCTTTTACACCAAAATCTTCCAACAGAAGAGTGAACAAACCCGGGTCACTCTCTAACTCGAGCCATCCCTCCGTTAATTCTTTAATATCCACAGGCATGATAGTATTGTTAATTTCACATTATATACGTACATAATACTATAATTTGTACTATTTTAAACATTTTTAAACGTTGTTTGTTTCCAGTTGTCAAACTCAAAACCATAGATGAAAAGAAGAGGTCGTCAAAACCATGTCAAAATGACCGACTAAAATTGGCATGACGTAAATGACAGTCCATATAACTTAACTAAATACACATTTTCTATTGTTCTTTCGAAGGTTTTTCGTTATTTTCTGAGAGAAAGATGTTTTGAGAGTTGTCCATGACAAATTTATGACTATGTGCGTTAACAGCGAAAAAGCAACGTTATTTAATTCGCTATGTTATACGCACTACGATTTAAGAACATGCCCAAAGCAGCCCAAAGTTGACAAAGATCAAAGACATCGAATGTACCCATAGATGGTTTATAGTTAACCTTGGTTAACCTACAGAAAACAAATAAATGAACCAGGTGTTTAATTTTACTAATCAGATTATGAAACAAATGTTTTACAACAGATCACATAAACTAATGTAGAACAAAATATTCTTTTAAAACAATGTGTGCGTTTAATAGAAAATAAACTGAAATGAATGCTTCAAACGCTTATGAACGAACAGAAAATATCATCTATGCCTTCTTCTTTATCCACTAAATTATTTTTAACTGCGCAGTAACGGAAATTAGAACCACTTGGCACTTAATAGTCACCATTTTGTTTCCAAGAGTTTTGAAGAATTTTTTTTTGCTAAACGCACCCAAACAAGCAATTGCATATTAAATTAAAAATTAATTATTTAAGATACTTATTGGTTATAACAAGTGATTTGGAAACAAAATACAAATCAGTAAAGAATAATTTTACAATAGTCAGTCGTCATACTTCGAGTTACAGAAATTAAGAGTGAATTTTAAATTTTTACTAGCTTCTAACGATTATTAAAAGCTTGTTTTTAAACGAATAAACTACTTTTAGGGCGTCTAAATAATTTTTATTTACAATACGGACATTTATAAATAAATCAACAATATACGATTTAAATCTTTTTAAAATGCTAACAGGGGTAAATTAATAAATGGTGTACAATGATTCGAATAGTGGATGAGTTGTAAAACTTAAAAATACAAGTATAGTAACAATTAGGGTCACATTCTGGTGTTTTAGGATGGATTGAGTAGAAATCGTTAAAAGAATGATCCGAATAGTGGTACAAAGTTCAACAACAAAAAAAACTTTACAAGATCATATTTTCGGGTTCTTCTAGGCATTCTGTAAAGACTTGCATCCATTGAGCCGCCAGGGCTCCGTCTACGGTTCTATGATCGCAACTTATCGTTGCGTGCATAATTTTGGCAACCTTGAAGCTGTAATTATCGAAACAAATATTATGTTTCAAATAAAATACAATAACAAAGGCTTTTATGATTATAATCAATTAATTGCTGAGTGTAAAATCGAGTCTAGCATGTATAAACATGAATAAAACCACTTACCCTTTTTCAGAATTGTCGGGTACTAGCGTATCATTAGTTGCTCCGATAGCAATAATGATACTATGTGGGGGATTAATTACTGCGGAGAAATGCGTTACACCCATCATTCCCAAATTGGATACGGTTATTGTACCACCTTGGAATTCGTGCGGTTGTAATTTGCCATCTCTTGCCTTTGCCGCAAGTTCTTTCATTTCTGCACTGATCTGTAAAACTCCCTTATCATTCACCTCTTTTATAATGGGGGTAAGAAGCCCTTTAGGTGTTGCAACCGCGACAGCCACGTCGACGTTTTTAAACCTAATAAAAATTGATGTATCAATAATCATAATTTATAAGGTCCATTTATTTTTAATAGGTTATCGGTAAATACATAAATACTGATTTATGTTTATCTTTAAGACTTCTTTAAAAGTTTAAGAATTAACAAACGAATGAGTGACTTGACGATATTAGCTCTTTCCTATAACCCGTTGAATAATAGAATTCGACTTGGCAATGTCACAATAACACGGAGTATAAAAGTAATTTCAACTGATAGTTAATGCAGGCGACGTTGCCAAGTCGAATAAGGTGCGCAACAGGTCAATTTCTGTGCTTATGAGCATGGGATCTGGAGTAAGAGTACTAATTACGGATGTAACTTATCAGGGAAAAATGTTTGCATATTTTTAGGATGAACAATCGCTGGAAACGTGTATAAAACTAATCAACGAATTATTTCTTTTTAGAGAACAATTTCACTTACTGTCTAATTATCTCGCCTAACCAGGCCGAGTTGGCTTCCGGAACCCGTTTCGAAGCAGCAGCCGTCGCCTTGACGATGAAATCGTTTACGCTCACCTTCGCTCCTTTTTTCTCGTATTTTTTGTTCACACGCTCCCGGAACTTGAGTAATTTGTCCACGTTAATGGCCATCGTCACGTAATAGTGTGGTATTGTGACCTTGGATTCAGTGAGTCGTTTTGCAATTATCGCGCGCATGTTGCTGATGGGAATGTCAACGTAAGCAGCGCCAGGAGCTGGAGTGGGTGCCGTTGGGGTGGCACCTGGTGCGGATGGAGGTGGAGCCGGCGCACCTGCGGATGCGGCAGCTAATTTGTCAAGATCCTTTGACGTAATAGAACCGAAAAGGCCCGTACCTGACGATTAGGAATGGCATTGTGTTACGGTAAATATTCCTTTTTAATCAAAGGTTCATAATGGAAAAAAACGAAGCATCAAAAATTAGACCCGACCAAAATTATAAAATTTTACCAGATAACGGTATTAGAAAGCATAAAAGGGAAGACTGAAGAAGTAAGAATTTTTGTGAGCTGTTTTCAATGACAGCGCGTTTTTCTGTTGTATTCAATATCTTGAATATAAAGTTAATTGAATACGTGTTTTTTTTTTTTTTAATTAAATTCAAAGTGATTTCTCAACTACATATTATTATATTTAGCTGACATCTCAGCAATCTTTTAAATTAGGAATTTTTGGCGTTTATTATTAGATTGATTAATAGATAAAACCAAAATAAAGTCAGTACCTTTTCCTTGTAACCTTATGTTCTTCTTCTCTGCAAGTCCCTTGGCCATTGGACTGACTAGTACTCTTCCTCCTGGAGGAGGTGTAGCGGCCGCTGCAGGAGCAGAAGCTTGAGGAGCCGCGGCTGCGGGCGCCGGAGCTGCAGGTGCTGGAGCTGCAGGAGCCGGAGCTGCAGCTGCGGGAGCTGCCGCACTATCCTCTTTGAAGTCTTTGAATTTTGCAACATCTTCTTGATTTTGAACAATGATGCAAACCAACTTTCCTATTGGTATATTTTTTACTCCTGATGGAATCAAAATCTTGGCCAAATATCCTTCTTCAGGCGTTTCAAATCCCATAGTTGCCTTTAAAAAAAGAAACGTTAATTTTATGATTGTTATTCAATAAATATTCTGAAAACTTCCGCGGCTATTAACAATTTATGGATTTTCATCATGTGAAGGTCGAAACTCCAAAAAGTTTACAATTCTGGGTATTGCACAAACGATAGTTATTACATTTACCTTATCGGTCTCAATTTCAGCCAATAGGTCGCCCTCGTTAAGTTTGTCTCCTTCTTTTTTTTCCCAACTTACAATCGTACCTGTTTCCATGGTCGGAGACAGGGCCGGAAGTGGTACTTTTATGTGTGGTGGATAACTGCTGTAATTTCGCATTATTTGAAAATTCCATTTTCCCACTTTAGCTTGATTAAAAGCAGTTACTTCTTTTCTGAAAAAGAAAAAAAAATACTTTTTTCTAGACAAACTAGTAGCTAAAAGAACGTGGTACAAATAAATAATATTAATAAGAATTTGGTATAAAAATAAGTCATCAGTAGGTACATTAAAATGTAAGTTTTAATTTTTTAAAAACATTAGGTTATGTTTAACAAATTAACCTAAAAGAAAAGCGAAGAGAAGATTACGTAAAAGATTTCAACTTAATTTTAAAAAATACCTGTTTAATAATTCTTTATTCGAACAGCAACCGGCAGAAATAGAACGAAGCGCAGTTCTAGACACTGATTTTCGTAACGTTTGTTTTATTAGGCTGTTTCTTGCTACCGTTCTACAAAACATTCTAATTTCTTAAATCAAACTAATTTACACTGCTAGCGACCCACTGAACTTTTATGTTATTCTATAAATTAATAAAAAAATTATAACTGAGGGCGACTTATTGGTGTACAATAACCAAGTTCACACGTAACCAAACACGCAACCTAGGTCATTTAAAAGACTTTACTTTCGTCTGATAGGAATTTTCATACATAAGTATTACGTCAAAATGTCAAATTTCTACGTTATCAAAAAGCGTGATTGATTATTTTTAACTTTTTAAGTAAACTGGCGTCTAAAATTGCTTGTAAAATCTAAAATGAAACAAGTTGTACACTCGTAATAAAAAATGAGAAATAATTATAATTGTTAAATTATTTTGAATGTATTTATATATAACAATATATTTTCTTTGGTGTAATAGGTATGAATTTATAGAACATCAATTAAATTATAAACAGTATACTAAAGTAGTTGCAGTAGAGATCCTAGACTAAGGTAGAGATTTACCCTACTTTTGAAACTGTGACATTCCCGCCCTAAAGGCTTGTTTATACGATCACTAACATTAATCGAATGAAAGAAACTGAGACTCGGCTGACTCGACTAATTATTGAATCCGGTTAGAATTTACAACGATTTTGTGATTTTTAAATATGTTATGGATCTTACGTGATGAATAATATGAAAGTCGCATTTTAAATTTAAATGTAGCTCGAACCTAAACTCAGTCCGTATTTTTTTTCGGGATTTAATACAAAAAAAATTGTGGTTATAATGGGTTATGGGTTGTGAGTTTAGTTTCGTTTTCATTAAAGAAATCACGTCCGGATAATTGAATGTGTGAATTTGAATATAATCTCTTTTACGTGAGATTGTTCTTTTTTCTCGAAAAAAAAAAAACTAAAAAAAACTTTAAATTAACTGATACATAATATTATATCTTAAAAAGTTGACGAAAAATCGGCTTAATTTCAAAAATAAGCTGGGTTTCTTGTTTATTGCTTGAATAATTTCATTAATAACCTGAACAACTTTTCTAAATTATATCTATTGTCCGGTATTTTTTGAATGCCTGACTGACACGAGACGTTGTTAATGAAAGTAGAGGTAGATGAAAAATCGGGTACAAAAATTGCTTGATCGAGAATCGAAGTAACTTAGATTCGATTAATCGATTCTGCATAAGTGATGTTCAAAGAATGTGAACTTGAAAATATGTCAAAGAATTGATTACGAAGAAAGGCGATCGTGGGCGATCGGCTGACAGTTATGGCTTTACAGGACAGATGATTTTGACAATCATTTGATATTAAATAAAATTAAAAAAAATATAATTTCAACAATTAGACACAATTCCTTACAAACATTAATTCTTTGGCGTTAGTTTACTTAATAATGTGAAGTTTACAGTATCTGTAAATAAGATGAAGAACTTGAATGGGAATAAATTTTGTTTTTTAATGAACTATTTACTATCGGTTGCTGTTTGTTGTTAGCTTTGTGCTTAAGTACTCAAATAATATTTAAAAAAATTACTCAATGCGTTCTTCAGTAAGTTACATCCTTTCGAGTACTACAACTGAACCCAACATGTCTCATCCAGATTACGAACAGCTAGCTCACGATCATGCAGCCCTCTTGGTTCTAGTAAGACAGATAGGATCACAGTTGAAACAAAAGATGTTCAACAAGTTTTACGATCGCATTGCTCGTCTAAACTCTGTGAAGATAACCGACTCCGTGGGTCAAGTTAGAAACATATACATTCGTTATGTTAAAGAACACCCTGTGGAAAACAATGACTGGGGAGATTTCCAGACTCACAGGAGACTATTGGGACTCGTCACATTAGGTAAATATGATTCACAACAGGAACTCAATGAGATTTGTAGAGTACACGAACAACTTAAAGTTAAATACATTACGACACTTTTTGATTCACGTTGTATCTTAATTGGACCAAATGGTGACAGTCCTACTGAAGAAAACACATCTGGAGATGCAAGTAGTTCCGCTAAAGAAACAATTTTGAAAGATTCGGAAAGTAAAGAATTATACTTTGAAGATAATCCGAAAGAAGCTTTCACAACTCCGCCAAACTTTAAGACACGTGCGCTGTTCTACAGCGAAACAGATCTTTGCGCCGACTTGGAAGCACATTTGACCGATTTCTTGAATTCCCTTTTTTGGGTTCTCGAATCAAAACGTTTGGAACGTTCCCGAGAAAAGTTAGAACGTGTTTCTCTTTTGTTAGCACCGTTTGAGAAAAAAGATTTTGTTGGACTGGACATGGAATCACGAAACAACAAAAGACGGTGCGCAGGACGATCAACGAAACATTTGGGGGACTTATGCTTGCAAGCTTGTCTCATAACTGAAGCGTTGACACATTACCATAATGCAGCCGAGACACTTAAATCTGTAAACGATTGGTTATGGCTAGGGGCAGCTTATGAGGGCTTGTGCACTGCATCCGCTTTAGTGTTATATCCCAATATTTACAGAAACGCCCCCTTACACCGCAATTCGAGTTTGCAAGAAGGCTCATCGAAAAGATCCAATTCAATTACAACTCCTATACTAGATATCGTAAAAAAGGAAGTGCCGAATACTTTACCGCCAGAGGAAATATCAAAAAAATATCGAGAGGCAATTGTTCACTACAGTAAATATCAAAATGCAGGTAAAAACAAATAATTTGACCTTTAGTCGTTCATTACGTAAAGTTAGGTTAAGGCCACTTTTTTCGGAAAACGTTATCAATCGCTTCATACTTTTTAAATTTCTATTGTCGTTGTATTAATTAAAAATAGAAATTAAGTACGTAATTTACTAATAACTTGTACAACGCATATTCAAAATGTAAATATAGAATGCGTCGTCTTTAACCTGTCAAAGTATTAACGTAATGTATTCCACGTAAATTGTAATTACTTTCTAAATTTACATCATAATTTACATTTTACATCTTGAATAATCTAATTTTAATTATTTTTACGACTTATTTAACATGACGTCATCAGTTGTCACACTTTTCTCTCTTCGAATTTTCGTAAGATCTAGTTACACGTATATCTACAGTGTGGCGCTGTACACTTGTTTATGTTGAAAGTAAAATCAAGATATTGAGGCAAGCGCTAAGGAGACAAGTAAATATTAAGATCATACTTCACAGGATCATTTCTGTAGTTGATCTTCGAATACTCTCAACTCAAAAGTTGAGCCGCTGTAACCACGACGATGTGACATAGTTCCTCGTCCTGAGCGTGAGACTTGCGTTTTTGGATCTATTAGATCTGAAAGCGCACACGATGATCGTTCACCCTTGAACTTCGTTTCAGGGGGGTGGATGAGGAACATTCTGAGTGGTTACTTTTTGATTTAATTCAAACATATTGTACGTTAAATTGAGAGCAGTCAGAGGTCTCTAGGGGTCGCAAATCCGTTTTTATTAAATTACTGTCTTTTTGAGGCAGGGAATTTCAATTATAACATGATTTCTTCAGAAGTTAACTTTCAATAATAATTTAGTTTGGTAAAAAAATTGTAATTGTCATTTCTGTAATATTTATAGCAAATTTTTTAATCTGTTACTCATTAAAATTAAGTTCTTTGTAAAAAATTGTTATATATATGTATTATAATAATTTTTCGTAACTATTTTTAATTTTTCCAAAATCTACTTTCTTCCACTTTTGTACCTTACAAGGATTGGTGACTCAAACTTATATAATTACTATATTTTCTAACAATGTTTTTTAAACTTGCTGAATTATTTCTTTTTTGGTTCGGAAGGAGCCCGATGGGCTTTTACGTTTTAGCATATTATTCAAAAAATTGAATATTATATGGTATTAGGAAAATATATTTTTTTTAATTTCTGATAAGTTTTTGAATCTTTTTTCTTTTATTTTAAATGGCATACACTTCTAATTAAATAACTATTAGCAAAAATGTACAAAAAATATTGGATCCTCCTTCTCCCATTGCGAAAATTTATAAACCGAAAAATTAGAAAATTAAGAGCTTTTGCAGTCATTTATTTAACTGCTTAGTATTGTGCCGAACTATTAACGTGAGAATTGAACTGAAACATTAAATTTCGTATTTCGTTAGACGATTTAAAAAATACATGTGTCAAATTAGTGTTTCAGAAAGCACTTTGGAGGTAAAATTATTATTTTTTTTTTTGCTACAGGAATAATAGAGACCGAGGCTTGTTTCAAAGCAGCACGAATATCTGTAGAACAAAATCACCCTTTGCAAGCAGCCAGTTTCCTTCAAAATGTAGTTTTCATAAATCTAACTCTTTCTGAGCAAGAAAGAATTCAGCGTTTCGAAACGTTGTCTGATTTATATTTGCAAATAGGATTTCTGAGAAAAGCCTCATTTTGTCAGCGTCTGGCAGCTACGCGATACGTCTCGGCTCAAAATCCTACCCCCAACTGGAGTCAGTGTTACAACTTGATGTTGCAAAGCTTCAGGGGGCACAAGATAAGTTTGGATCCTACTGAAATGGTTTCAAATAATATTCAAATTGGTGTGTAATGTCAAACAAAAAAATATTGAAGAAGAAAAAATGTTTGTTTATCTTTTAAGGATGGCCAACTTTACAAATACAATTACTTCAAGAAATAGTTGTTGCGGCAAAACGTATGGGTCACTCGGCTTTAGCAACCAGACATATGACGTTTTTATTGCAGACTATGTGGCCATATTTATCATCTAATGATCAGAAAGAATTTGCAATACAATTACAGGTAGGTAATTAATATTAAGTTATTACATAATTACTATTTTATTATCCTATTTCTTTTTAAATTTTTTAGTCGTTATCAGCTCAATGTGAGGGATCGCCCGTATCATTAGTTCTCGACAGTGGTACAGTGATACCTCCTGCAAATCTTACAAACATTCCCATTTGTGCCAGTTTTAATTTGCGAAACTTACAGCCTCATTTGAGACCACGAAAAATTCAAGTTTTGAAGCAAGATTGCGGTCCTTTCTTATTTACGCCAATAAATTTTGGAAGTTTGGAACGTAAAACTACTAAAGTCCAAAGTAAAATGGGTACGTAATAAAAATACGTTTATTTCATTACCATTACTTTAATTATTTTTAGATTTCTTTTGGATCGAAAATGATCTTTGCGAAGTTACATTAAAATTAATTAATCCATTGCCATTCGAATTAAAAGTGTCTAATATGCGTCTACTTACTTCCGGTGTCGTGTTCGAGTCGATACCGGAAACTGTCGTTCTTCCATCGGACACGCCTACATTAGTTACATTGAACGGTTCACCTAAAGAAAGTGGTGAATTGGAAGTTTTAGGTTATAGCACGCACACTTTAGGGGTAAAATCGAACTGTAGATTGCGGTACATGAAAGGTTTCTCGCCCCAATACACCATCGAAGTGATACCTACTTTACCCACTGTGGAAGTAAAAACGTCTTTACCGGAAAGTGCCACGTTTTCTACGTTTCAGAACTTTGAAAACGTTGTTACTTCAGCTAGTTTGAGTTTGTACAGCGGGGAAAGTACTCAATGCGTTATCACCATCACCAATACCAGTCAAGTACCTGTTGAGATGTTGGAGGTAAGTGTATATAGAGGAAAAAAATCATTGATATTTTGCAAAAAAAATACTATTAGAAAGTCGACTTGAAATGCCTTTTTTATGCACGGGTAGGTGTCTATTCAAAGTGTTTTGGAGCCTTCTCTTCAAGACCAAATTTTCAAGTGGTCAGACGAAGACATACAAAAGCAATTACCTCTTCTTCCTGGTAATAGTGCAACTTTAACGATCAATCTGTACTCGGCGGCTAATTTCCTAGCTTCTGGTTTCACTGGACCCGAACTTAGTAGCGGAGTCTTTGGAAGTTCTCATGCCAGCAGCATAATGTCAACTTCAGCAGGACCCAGTTCGTTGCCTTCGAGATTAAACTCGCCTGTACACAGTACCATGGGAAGCAGTTTTCATGGAAGAAGGAACGATTTAAATTCCAGTTTTCGGTAAGAATTAAAGTAGGAACAGAATCAGAAGCCAAAAGAATTGGAATTCTTGGACATTTTTGCTCTGCAGTTACACATATTAATTTAATGCGTGTTGTTATAATGATAGATCATCCAATTCGGGACAATCGAGTATGACAACAACAGGTTGTCGATCTCCCGGTGCATTAACTCTTCCTCAAAATGCTGCATCCGCAGTTGTGGATGGACAGTTACAGCTCCGTTTTAGTGGAGGATCAGGTCTTCAAGCGGGTTATTGCAGATCTTGTTCAATTTTTATAACTTTGGAAATGATTCCTTCAATGCAAGTTACAAATTGGGATGTTCTACCTGCCGAAACGTAGGTTCATTCTAATTATTACCCATAGAATAGTTTGTTTAAGGAGTATTGAGTTTGTACTTTTTATAAAGGTATTCGCAATTTTATCTGGTTCTGGATGTGGCCAATTTGACTTCACAAGAAATGGAATTATATTATACTCCTACTAAACATATGCTAATCGAGGGTCACGAAAGTTGTCGCGTACCAGTGCCTGTGGATCGTTGTCCGTTATCAAAACTGACCAAGTTTTACATGGAGCAAAAGGGTGGAATTGATGATCGACTAGATTTGGATAAAATTTGTTCGGAACATATCGCAAACTTGGTTGATTTAACGTGGCATTTGATGTCGACTGATACCAGGGGCAAAGCCTCACTCAGAGGAATTACATTAACTCCAAACATGCTCGATATTGTACGCATGTCTCCCATACAGTGGGGTAAGCCGATAAGAAAAATTACGTACCTAAAAAGTTATTATTATTTTTTTTAAATTTCCCTGCGCAGAAGTATTAATCAACGATGCCCTGGTAAAACCTCAGGAAGAGGTGAATTGTGACGTTGGAGAATGTTTAGAAATTAAAGTTGGTGTTAGTAATTGCTTTGAGAAACCTTTAAGACAACTGACGTTGTCCGTTCAATTTTATCAGGATTATCAAAATGGAGTACAAAATTATCGGTTGGAAACCAGACTTGCTTTTACTGGAACAACAAAGTAAGAATACATTTTTTTGTTTATGCTTTATTTGTTACCCAATTTTGGACAATGAAAATAACGGAAAATAAATGTTTACCTGAAGGAATTTACCCACCAGTTATATGAAGTAATTAAATAATCATAAAACAAGTAATATTGTGTTATTTTGATTTAAATTGTCTAAATTTTCAAACAGGATTATTTTACCGCCCTTGGAGCCTGAGGATAAAGCAAAGCATGCGTGCAACGTTGTCTTCTTTAATTCTGGTCATTATAAAATGGATATTCAATGTTCTGCCCCAGAATGTTTAGCTTCAACACCGACTCTTAACTCAACAGGTCATATTTGGCGATTCCTGCCAGCAATAGAAGTCAACGTGAATTAAGTATTATATTACACAATTTCCGTGTATAATGTTAATTATTACATATATTTATTTTTTGTTATGTGAAGACTGATAAAACAGGAAACATTTACATTATAATGTTTCTTTCTCTAAAAGTTAATAAAAATCGGAACCACAATCACAATGTTTCAACACTTTATTCTAATTTATTGTCAGCTCAAAATCAGGTCAGAGTAATATGTGGCGTTTTTAAGGAGTTTTGGAGATTTATTCTTGTTTCGTCAAATCTTTATTCACACTACATCCGGGTTTGGGGTTGGCACGACTCGCCGTATTGCAAGGTAAAATTTAATAAACATTGAAAAAAGGATATTGAAATTTGCTTGTTTGTATGTGTACATACATTGTAATAAATAACAGTAATTAGTACCTAAAAATACTGGTGCGAAACTACTTAAATAATGTAACGAGTGAAAATTAAAACAAGTATTTAACTCTTTTGAAACTTGTAAGTAAGGGCTGTAGGAAATTCCAAATCACGCTAAATAACAGTACCACTTTAGTAAATATTACTACATCGGGGGAAACTCTGCTCGTAAACCACCGTTTATCGAGTGCCCAATAAAGAGAAATTGTGCCAGCAATAAATGTTCCAATTCCGCAAAAGACATGGATTAGTTTATGAGCATTCGGACTTATAAACCTACAAATAAAAATAAAAAATAGGACAAATTGTGTTACTAGCAGTCTGCAGTTTGTCGCGTTAAAGTTAAAAAGTATTTAAGTACGAAAAGGGAAATCGACAAACCTTTTAAGCTTGACAGCAAATAATGCAGAAAATCCATTGATAAACGTTGGAACTGTAAATATTAGGGATGCAAGTCCAGCTTTTGAATGATTTGAACGAAAATGTCCTGAGCGCGCGCTATACAACCAAAAGAATCCAAATAAACAAAAACCAGCGCTCATTACTTGAGTGGCTAAATGTATTAATGTTTTTCCATTATGCGAAACGTATTTGGTGATAACATTACGAGTAGATATTGCCATTATACCCTCTAACATCAACAGTATCCACTATAAAATAGAGCATACATATATATTAGTTATACTTTAGGGAAACTTCGTAATAGCATTAGAATATTGAAGTTTTTACCGGTTATAATTAGAGTTTGCCAATACTAAGCTTCATAATTCATAATTTGTATAGGACGTTAAGAAAAAAATTCCGAAGTTTAAAAATTTTGTTTTTTTAATTGGCATCTACTATATTTTCATTTTTTTTTTCGATTCCTTCTTTCCTCTTACGATCAATTAGGATATTTCCTTTTGTTTGAAAATTTCTTAGTAAATTTCAGGCAAGTCCAGTCCAAGTGCCCAGTACATACTTGCATCGAATTTGTTACTGGGCACTCATTTCGAAATTATAAAAAAAAGAATTATTTTCTGGTTTTGTGTTTTTAAAACCTGTTTTCTTTTTTAAAAACCCAATTATTTGATTCTTTTTGTTTTGTGTATTGTTATGTATGGGCACATTAACAGTTTTAATAAAAATTAAGTTACTTATAAGGAATTAAATTTATCACCAATTTCAAAAAAACCCGTTTATTGACTTTTCACACTACAAATTTAATATTAAAATTTGAATTACAAATAATTTTGATTTTGGATGGTATACCTATACACTTAATTAAGTTTAACTTAGTTATTATAAATATTACTCAAATTTAGATGGTATCCTTACAAACTTTATCAAACACTTTATGAAAATTGTATTTTACACGAAACGATATCAGTCATAAAAAAGAATTTAAATTATTGCGATAATTTGTTTTCAATTTTAGAAATTAAGAGGTTATACGTTAAAAAAAAAAGATAGTACTTCTACTGATTTGAAGCTGGAAATGCCAAACGAAACTTCTATTGTACCTAAACGTTTATAAGAATTAGTTTTTAAATAATCCTGAATTTAACTATTTAACGTTAGCCTTAGATATCTATTTTTTTATTGTTTCACACAAGTGCGTAATCTATAAAAGAATATACGATTATACTTTTTAATAATAAAAAAATGTAAATAGATAAAAATATAATCAATGATTATCATTCGATTACAGTTTTAAGTAACGATTAGTAATAATTTATGTTCTTTATCACCCCATCCGGGCTAGGGGTGGAGGTTTTTGTCATTTTTAGAGAAAGTTGACCCGAAGATATTTCAGTTGGAATTAGCCGTTGATCACCTCTAAAAAAAAATTAAGGGATGAAATTTTATTTAATGCGCGTCTTATTTTTTTTTTTTTAATTTCTATATTAGATCCCCGCCACTTTAATTTCCTTTAAATAAAATAGAGTAAACGAAAGGAGATGGAAATGGGGGGGTCGGATGCAAACAAAATCGAGAAAATCTGATCTCTTAATATTTTTTTTTTAAAGGTTGACCGAAAGGCAATTGCAATTGAAATATCTTCAGGTCAACCTTGTTTACAACTGACAAACATCTTCACCCTTGTAGGAAAGGGGTGATAAAGTAAATAATTGTCTTGTACGTAATTTCTTAATATATTTAATTAAAAATTATAATTTCGTAACAATTATTTAAAACTAACTAGTATTTCTGAAATATCAAAGTAACGAAATTTGTTAAAAAAAAAATAAAATCACAAACGCAGGAAATCAATAAAAACATTGGTCGATATTCTGTCGTACTGACTGTAGTGTGCTGATGAGAACTAAGAAGTTCGAAATCGCGATTCGCGTTTGGTAGTTAAGGAAAGGTTTATTTTGGAATGACTAATTAGTAGTAAATTAACATCAAATTTTTCATCTAATGTTTAAGATTAAGAATAATATTTTTGAAAGGATAATTTTATGTTTCTTATTAAGAAACACTCCATGAGTTTTTACTATATATTTTTAAGGAGATTGAGGTGGGACAGCCTCAACCAAAAATTTAAAATATATTTCAAAATTACCATAAAACGAATGATATTTATTTTTGTAATAATAAGTTCATTGTTGAATGAAAAAATATAAACTACAGAAATAAAAGTAATTTTTAATAAAATAAATAAAGTATTGCTTTAGGCAAATTATTCATAAATACCTACAATAATTTTTATTTTTCATAAATTTAATTTAAATTGGGATAAATTTTAAATCGCCCAATTTAGTAAAATTTCGTATCGATGGCATGTTTATTTAATTTATTACGATAAAAAAAATGCTATTTCGTATAACAGTGCTGTTGTGTTCTCCTTAGGGTTATTTATTTAAAAACTATTTTTTTTTATAAGTTAAATAAAATTTTTTAAACTTAATGTTTTAAGAACCTTAAATAAAAAAATTATTGAAGAATAGGTACTTACCCCTGTTACATAACAAAAAACATGTACTGCAGTTGCATTCCATACCCCTTCTCGTATGACCAAATACCATATGTAAAAAACAAACCAGAGTATTAAAACATGAGATATTGTGGTGATATGTTCAAAAAAATACGTTATTTTTTGTTGAATACTACGTTGATTTTTTCTAGTTTTTTCAGTTTTATTTTTCATTCTTTTTTTTTTAATGTAAATAATTGACACTTGTAGTAACTTTGTATCGAACCGCTAAGTGTGACGCTTTTTAAGTGTGTAGATGTATAGTGTCATAGACATAATGTGCGATTTATATAGGTACGCCGCAGACCATGTTTTTCAAAGATTATTATTAGTATTAATTTTTATCAGAAAGTACACCAACTTATTAGGTACTAATAAATTTGTAAAAAGTACGTATTTTATTAATACACAAAATATTTCCGTTGCTATTTTTGTTTGATCATATTTTTTTTTAAGTCAATTAAAAATTTATCTACAATAATTTTGTAAGGAAATTTCGTCTAGCGTTAAAAAAATATTTTATCAACACAATATAAAAAAATATTTTTTTTCATCGGTATTTAATAACTATCAGCAAATGTTCGGATGCGAACGACGCCAAAAGGAATAAAAAAATTAAAAAAATTCCACATTTATTCATAGTTAATGTAAGTCTGCACCTCAGTCAACATGTTATAAAGTTTTAATCCAAACTTTCTTTATTTTTGTTTCATAATATTCCAAACCAATTTTATTATCTTCTTTTTTCAAAATTTTATTTATATCTCCTTTTATTCAAATAATTTGGACTTTTCATGTAAAAATACTATAATTCTTTTAAAGTTTCTATTCTAATTTTTTTCTTTCTTTCTAAATTAAAATTAAATTTTATCTGTCTCAATCTAAAGTTTTAATAGTTTTCTGAAAATAAATATACCTACTTAGTTAAACTTAATTAAATTAAGTCATTGTTTTATATCGTCTCCTATATGATTACATTTATATCTTTTTCCTTTTATTATACCTAATAACTGTTCTCAAAACCTTTCTCATACAATATATTATTTTGAGACATATTTTTAAAATGATAAATTTTAGTTCTTGGTACTTTTTTTTTTTTAATTCAAAATATTAAAACTAACTTAATTTCTGTAATAAATTCCAACTCTTTATAAATGGATTGGAAAGTTCAAATTGATGTAATAATGTTCAAAACGGAGAAAAATATTTCAAAAAAATAATTGCTCAAAATTCAGCACGATGTCAAAATATTTCCCTACATATATATTTTTCAAAAAAATTGTTGTTTCCAGTATTGAACGTCAATTAGAATATCTTCGTTATCAAACAATCGAATTATTTTAGTTAAAATGGTTTATTTACAAAAGCTTTTTCTTTTGTTTCTTGTTTAAACAAAATACTTCGTACTTCTCCTTTGTGTCAAACTGTATGTGTTAAATTTAAATATGATGTAAAATGTTCTTAAGTCTTAATAATAAAGGTGCGGCATTCTCGAGCTTGAACAAAACAGGCCCTTTTTGCTTGATAAAGTAATAGGACGATACTATACTAGATGATACTGGAAAAAAGCGAGTGTAAATACGAAAGTCGCGTAGCAGTGGATCGCATTTCGCTTTTCTGTAGGTATTATATTTTTATTAACCTGTACTGTAGTGATTTTCAAATTTTTTCGGGAGTGTTTTATCAAGAGGACTAGGGCAACATAAAAGAGGCGGCTATTGTAAGTATGTACTGATTTTAGAACAAAATTGCTCTCAGGTCAGTATTCTGTCGAAACCACTAAACACGGGTCGCGATTTCGAGCTGGTTGGCTCTCACCAGCGTGCCGCAGATGGTTCCGACGAAATACCGACCGACCAAAGCGTCTCCTTACTAGAAGTGGATTCAATAAAGACCAAAGATGACACTAGAGCGCCATCTATGGTAAACGCTATTTAATAGTAGGTACTGTAGTGAACACAGCGTTGACCATAGATGGCGCTCTAGTATTATCTTTGGTCTTTATTAAACCCCATAAGATACTACAACACCACAACCCAAAAATAAGAAAAATTAGCCTTTCTTGTCATAGTTTGTCTAAATGTACCAATGGACGTTTAGGTCACGAAATTTCATATTTTTAATGTTATAAATAATGTTATAATGTTATATCTTATGGGGTGGTTTTGATTATTTTTAGAGTGTAATTGGTATAGATGCATATGTACTGTAGTACAAAATTTAGCCCTTCATCATAATTTAGCTTAGTCAGTACATAAATGAATTTTTTCAAAACATTCAGTAAAAAGCGTTTGTTTACTGGACAACAAATTTTTTATTTATGAAAAAAGTTACAGCCAAGAAGTGGTGGTCAGATCAGTAATAAGTAGTACGGTAATTATAGTCCATATCTTTCCCTTAATTTGACTAACAATAAAGTTAAAGAGTTTCAAAATAAATTATTTTTTATATTAAATATCTTTTTCTTCCGAATTATTCATCAATTTTGTGATTTGGACCTTCCACATAAAATATAGGTTTCTTATGTGTTCAGTACTGATGAGCGTAATTAGTATTTTTCCCGCGCGGAGAGCCTGCAACCCCCAGGTGGCGGAACACCTCTCGTGGATCAACAGGCATAAGGGTTATAATTTTCGTGCTAACGTTTTCTGAGAACTTTTTTCCTTAAAATAATTACCATAACTTTTGTAAGCCAAAACATGATTCTTTTTGAACTTTAGGCGGCTCGACAGTCAATCAAAGGGTTTTAGAAAAATTAAAACGTTTTTAGTTTAATTTTTCATTCCAACCCTTTGGACACTAGCAACATTTTTTCTATAATTTTATATGCTAATTAACTTTTAAATTAAAATTTTTAATGTGTTGAGCAGTTGAGCACGCGATCTAGCCCTAAATTATCTACATCCACATACATTTCAACCCTCTAGAAGTAAAAATTGAATGATATTTCTAGAAATATACGTCCGAGTGTAAAAAGGAACTTTTTCAAACCTTTTGGACCTCAACCTACGAGTTACATTTCACTTTATTAAAAATTAGACGCAAAAATTTAATCGGAATTTGCGATTAGATTGGGTTGTACCTATTAGGTATCTACAAAGAAATTGATAATATTAAAAAAATTATCAATATAAATGACTTGAGCATATAAAAAATAATATTATACGAACAAATATTAATTTTCAAAAGGTGGAAAAACCGTTTTCACTATCTACTTGAACGATAAACTATAAAAGTTAAATTAAACATACCGTCAGTTCCTGGATACAACATAAACTATGAATAAATAAATACATTAATATGAATTAAATTCAAGAACCATCTACAAATTACCTCAAATTAATGAGGAAGAAGCTATTGCTGTCCATCATGACCCCGCCGGGATTCGAACCCGGGTCTCTGACTTTACCACTAAGCTACGGTGACATGACGACAGCAACGAAACGTACTTACTGAGTCACTGAATCGTCGAATTAATGTATATTATTATTGATATTTTAGCAATGAAATATCGCCGTAGCTTAGTGGTTAGAGCAATGGCGCGTAAAGCCAGAGACCCGGGTTCGAATCCCGGCGGGGGCATGATGACAGCAATAGCTTTTTCCTCATTAATTTGAGGTAATTTGTAGATGGTTCTTGAATTTAATTCATATTAATGTATTTAAAATCGCCACTATTAAATATTTCTCGTTATTTCATTGTTGATAGATATTTGTTTAAAAAATAATAACTGATACTTTATTCCGTTTATAAATTCTTTAAAAAAAAAAACAAAAAATCCATTAATAGAATTTTGTCTTTTTGTACATTTTAAATATTTTATTTGTCGTATTGACAAATAAAAAAAATTCTAAAGTTTTTAGTTTTCTTATTACAAAAAATATAAGGTAGATGTATAAGTTTTAACGAACATTTGTCGATTTGGTAAGTTAAAATTGAGATGTAAATATTTATAACTGGAAAAGGGTGCATTTTTCAAAAAAAAAAAAAAAAAAGACGCGAATATACAATAACTTCAAAACTTTAGTTTTTATTATTTTTTACTATGTCGAAAAACGATGGTTAACTGTTTCTTGTAATAAAAGAATTTTTTGTTCTCATCCTGAAATTTTTCACCCCTTATGAACAGCAAGGGAAAATTGCAATGTTTTGATAAAAATCATTGGGATAAAACTCAAAAGTTGTCATAAAAAAATATAAAGTTAAAGCATAAGTATTATGATCATTTTTCGACTTGGTAAGTTAGAATAGATTCAGTAGAAACAGATATGAATCTTTAAAATTGTCAATATTTATTAATTAGTCATTTTCGTATCTCGAATGGCTTTTATAACTCGAGAAGGGTATCTACTTTTTTTTTAAAAAATATGGACAGACAAAAATAATAGATTTCTATTAATGTAAATTTCTATTAATTGAATTTTGAAAAACAAATTTTTTAAAAAAAAAATCGCTATTTGAGTTAAAAGCGATTGAAGATTCGAAAATTGCCTAAATTCTACTGAATCTACTCTACACTGTAAGAAATCTTTTGTCAAACTTACCATTTATTAACACGGTTGTAGTTAAATCTTTGTAGTGAATATTGACTATAATTTGTTTTTAAATCGGCATTAGTGGGATTCCTCTAGTAGTTAAAACTGAAATTGTAACATTAACAAAAATATATTCGTAAATATTACTAAAATCGGTTGCTTCATGTTTAGTGTGGAAAGCGCACCATTGCAGTGAAGAATATACTGTAAAAGGGTAGTTGCTTTAGCGATTTATTATTGCCACTTCGACTGTATTTATGTAGCTATTACACCAATTTAGAAGTGTCGAATATGAAACAGTTATTTGCATTTTTTCAAAAACGTATTTGCGGTACCTAGGTACCTGTAAAATATACATACATCTATGTATAATTTTTATAAACTAATTTCGGCTAGTTTTCTAACGTGTTTTTTAAACATTGGTTGGAATGGAACAACAACGTCATCGTCTCCCATATCCGCAAATGGGATGGCGATCGCAAACCAATTATTATACTTGCATACTTACATTATGTTGGGTATTAGCCTGACGATGACCGAAATTGATGGTCGAAACGTTGTTTAATTATTCATTAAAAGTCGTTGGTTATTGGCAAGATTATATTTTATTGATTTTCTTTCTTCTGTTTTATTAAATAGAAAAAACAATTTAATATAAGGTTAAAATAGGTACATAGTCACGTTTTTGAGGTAACAGCCATCTACTTCAGCGGTTTAGGGCGATTATTATATAATACATATGTTGTTTTCATTATTATAAAATCAAAACATTAATTATTCGATGAGATAATTAGCTCTGACGTCACGCTATTATACTATTAGTGAAGTTGCAGTTTATCTAACTTATTCAGAATAAAATAGTTGTTTAAATATTTTCAATTTTTAGAATTCACTAGAATATCGCAATCATTCAAATTTGCCAATTTGTCATTTACTTATACTTTCAGGGTGCAATCATGTACGTTACAAGTATCAAGAAAAATTACGATGGTCTTCATTATCCTCAATAAATTTCGAAAAAGTGATATACAGAAGTTTGTATTTCTCTTACTTTTATCTTTTAAGAAAGTATTTAATGTGTCCTGTTAAGTAAATGAGTGTTTGTTTCATAGATACAGTTTTCTTATTTCATAAATGGGTTATGTGTTGCTTTCGAGCAAATTGTTATTATGAATAAGTTTCCAGCAAGTTCTACTCGCCCCCGAACTATAATAATTTCAGATCTCCCCTTCTCCTCCCCCCAAACGTCTCGACCATCATCGCAGGCGACTTCAATGCCAAACACACCGCTTGGGGGTGCCGATACAACAATAGGAAATGCATCTCTCTTCTTGCCAAATCTCTTGACTTTGACTTCACAATCGAAGCCCCTCCAGACCCCACATACTTCTCTGAAGTACAGAACCACATTCCCGACATTTTCGTCACAAGAAACGTCAATATTTCCACCGATCCCACCGTCCTTAACGGACTCAGCTCGGACCATCTTCCCGTCCAACTAGAAATCGGCAGCCCAATCTACAACCCCCCAAAGACAACAACCTCGCTGGACTGGCTACATCTCCGCTATATCCTCGAAACATCTTCATTCAAGTGCACTCAAATTCGCACAACAGCGGAACTCGATGAAGCTGTGGATCTCCTATCAAACGAGATCACCAGCGCACTCGAGCTCTCCTCGATCTCTCGCCCCTCCTCAACTCCCTCCAAAACTCTCCCCTCAGACATTCTTGACCTCCTTAAAAGGAAAAACAAAACGCCTTAGCGAATTCCGCAGCGCAGCCTTCGACGATTACATCGCGCAGGCTGAAACACACCCCCAAAGCACTTGGAAATTCATCCGCTCTCTCCGAAACACAGCTCCCCATCTCCCGCCACTAAAACAGAACGGCTCCACCTACACGACAGATAAGAAAAAGGCTGCAATCTTCGCAGATTCTCTTTCTCTGCCTCCAGTGCTCCCAGTTGCCCAGCCCCGCGGATCTAGTCAACTTTCACGTGCGCACCAAATCCGACGCACAAAACTTCAACCCCTCTGTACCAGACTTTAAACACACCACCCCCCGTGAAATCTCCCTTACCATCCGATCTATGAAAAATAGAAAAACCCCTGGCGCTGACGGAATCCCCAACGGAGTCCTGAAAGTCCTGCTACCAAAGCACTGTGCAACATCACAAACGCCATCATGCGGCTCCACCACTTCCCTCTGGTCTGGAAAGAAGCCACCGTCATATGTCTCCCCAAAAAGGGAAAGCCTCTCAGCTCTCCCTCGAGCTACAGACCCATCAGCCTGCTCAGTTCGATGAGCAAAGTGGTCGAATCTATTCTCTTAGACCACGTGGAGCAAAACAACCTTCTCCCCGACTTTCAATACGGTTTCCGCAGGAAACACGGCACTGGTCACCAACTTCTTCGCGTAAGCGAATACATATCTGATAACCTCAACAAGCGTCGTCACACCTCAATGCTGCTTCTTGACGTCCAACAGGCTTTCGACCGAGTCTGGCACGAAGGCCTTATCTCCAAACTAATCGCCCTCAACACCCCCTCACTTTCTAATCGGGGTTATCAGATCCTTTCTTACCGACAGAAGCATTAGCGTCCGCGTCGGCACTGCTCTGTCAGATAGCAAACCCGTCAAGGCCGGTGTCCCGCAAGGCTCCAAACTATCTCCCATCCTCTTCAATCTGTTTTGCGCAGACATGCCCTCCCATCCATTTTCCAGAGTACTGCGAGAATCAACAATTTTCTGCCCCAGATCCTAAACTGGTATCGGACATGGAAACTCTCCATCAACGAGGCCAAATCGAAAGCAATTTTCTTCTCTCACAGAACCCGGAAACTTCCTTCCACAACCGCCCCGTCAAATGGACAAACTCCATCACCTACCTAGGCGTCGTCTTCGACAGAACCCTGAACTGGAGGCGACACATCATATCCACCCGAAACAAGGCTGTGGGCGCATACATCGCGCTCAGGCCTTTCTTCCGTAATAATTCCGTCTCCCATCAAACGAAAATCCGTGCGTTTAACGCAATCATCAGGAGCAGTTGTTCCTACGCCATTCCCGTCTGGGGCTGCGCCCTTCACCACCGCCTACAAATTCTTCAAGGCACCTACATGCGGATTCTCCGTTCCGCAATAAACTATCCCTGAGATTTAGTGAATTTTTTATATACGTTTTGAGGATCCGTCACTTGCTTACAAATGTCACTAACTTCGTTCTTCAAAAAAAAAGTTAATATGTGACCGAAAAAGTGCGAAAAATTGACAATTAAATACCCCAATTAATAAAGTGAATACTTATATTCTTTCTCCCCTACCCTCAAAACCCCTATATACCTCATTTAATTAAAAAATCAATTTATTTATGTATATAAAAATAATACAATAACATAATTACATATAGTTATGTGGTAAGTTTAAAATAACTTACATATAGGTGTTGTATACAATGTGTTTTAGAACATGTACCTAATTCTTTCGAAGCAGTTTAAAAGTGGTGTTACCATGGACCATATTAAAGTGAATAAAAGAATCGCTTTCATGTATCTCGCGGTATCTACACCAACCCTGTTTCTATAAAATCCATATTCGATTCCATAGTACAGGGAAACTGTACCAACAACGAACGTTGTTATTCCAAATACAGCGTGAAACACTTTATTAAGACCAGGACTAATAAATCTGTAGAAAATTTTTATTTAAAAAAAAAAATAAAAAATGGTTTTTCGAAGCTACTAAGGTGAATTGAAAATTGCTATATGTAATAACTGTTAAATAATTTTGTGACAAAATTTCCAGTGTCGAAATCGATATTTTATTAAGAGCTCTGTATATATTTTATTTTTAAATACGAATTAAAATTTTTCTTATAATTTAAGAAGCTCCTGTCTGTAGTTTTCAGATATGAATTTGGTTATTCAAATTTTAAATATTTTAACAAAATCTTTTAGTAACCACGTATTGGAAGAAGAAATCAAAAAATCAACATATTTTTTTTCTATTTTTATCGATATTGTTTAAAAATATTTTTTTTATCAGCCCATCCCTAATGTTGAACTGAATCTCCGCATATAGTGATGAGTCGTGATTTTGTTATCACGTTCCGGAACGTTCTTCAGCAAGTCGGAACGAAGTGATTTTTATCACGAAGTGACAAACAAAAAGGACGACGTGACGACAAGACAAGTTGGAACTCGGAACGTAGAACGATTTTACCGGTGATGTACCGGTGTGGCGTTATGTGCGCAAACATGACGCGTGACAACATATTAGGCAAATTTCGAAACGTTCCGAGGTTCCGACCAAGTTCCAACGTTCCAAACAAAAATTCGTTCCGCTTAATTTAACTCGTCCCGAAATCACGTGATTTTTGTGGAACGGTCACCATCGGAACGTTCCGCAGAAATCACTATTTTTTCCATCACTATCCGCATACCATAACATATATTAGGTTAAATAAAGTACCACAGAGACGCAAGTGAACGCCATCTGTTGTCTTCTAATTATTTTAAGATAAATAAAAATGTGACGAACCTCTTCAATCTCCCTGCAAAGAGAGCACTCAATCCATTAAGAACAGTCAGAAGAGTTAAGGCAAGCGATGCAACCCCAGTTTTTGAATGTGTCGATTGAAAGTGTCGAGATCTGCTTGAATACAAAATAAAGAAACCAGCCAAACAGAATGGGGCACTCATTATTTGCAAAACGGTGTGAATTCGGGCCCGGTTGGTGGGTGATACGTGTCGAGTTATCACATTGTTAGGGGATATCGCCATTATCCCTTCCAACATTAACAGCGACCACTACGGAACATATTATTAAATTAAAACGAAATAATAAATAAAATAACGATCTTTGATAATGCGCTTAACGTTATCAAAGACAGTAAACCCCGTTACAATCAAGAATTAAAAGGCCAAACAGCTTCGACGTAAAAAGCCTGTTACGTCATTACAGATGATCGATTGTACGAAACACTTCTTGCCTAGCAGCCACGGGATTTATCGTGCAAAGATTATTTTTATCGTACTTCAAAATAATTTACATTGTCTGTTTATTATTAGATTTTTATTAACTTATTAGTTATTGTAAAAATCGCGGTTTTCAACATATTTTGATAATTGAAAGTGCGTGGTCATTTCATTCCTAATCGATATTGCGCGAATAAAAAATGATATATTGATTTCGTTGTTTCGAATTAACGGCAATATGATCCGAAAAGAATTACATAACATTCGGTCGAACCGTTTTT
This sequence comes from Agrilus cyanescens, assembly GCA_947389935.1. NCBI lineage: Eukaryota > Metazoa > Arthropoda > Insecta > Coleoptera > Buprestidae > Agrilus > Agrilus cyanescens. The sequence continues at coordinate 6,873,841 of OX376713.1, read as the reverse complement.
TTTTTAGACAAAGAAGACTAAAATTTAGTAAATTCATGATTTTTCTAATTGAACTGGTTCTGAAAATTTTATAGTTTTTAGTAACATTAAAGAAACGACAAAAAAACGATAAATCCTATGTTGATATTAATGATAAATAAAACTGTGAATTGAATAACATGAGATTCATAATCGAGTTTTCATTTACCTACTCTTCTGTATTATCATTACGAAGTTTATCATTAAAAATAACAATTAAATATTATTAATAACAATAAAATATATTTAATAACAATTAAATATTGTTGACAACTAGACATTAGTGTTATTAACAATGAAATATTGATATTAGCAATTAAATATGACACCACTTATAAACTTCTCAAAGATAATTTATAAATAAATACCTTAGTGACCTATAAACATATAAATGTGTTGAAAATTTTTGATTTTAATGAAAATTACTCTTTTTTATACTGGGATGTTATTCGCTTGTTTTAATTAATGATGATTTGATTTATTTAATAGAACATTTTAATTTTTTTATTTTTATATCTATAAATATTTTCTATCGATTTGAGAAAAAAAAACGTAGAAGTTCTCGAGAAGTAAATTCTAGTCGCGTGTCGGAACTATCACACACACTTTTATTTTTTGGACGGTTACGTAGCGAAAACCGTGATAAGTAAATACAAAAAACGTGTACGGACCTTTTTTTATAGAGAACTGAATTTTATACAAAAAGGACCCAACAGCATCTTTCTATTTTTTACAAGTAAAAAAATACAGCGCTTGAAAAATTAACAGTTTTCAACGTTTCGTTACATTGCCTTACATCTAGGCTTTTTACATCGAAGTCTGGTCTTGCTATATATCGATGTAGTCGCGTCAATGAAGCTTTTTCGTCGAAAGTCCTCGGAAACAGCTCCGATTTTGATTATTTTTTTTTTTTAAATTTTTGTTTTTTTATATTATTTAAAATCAGAAACCTTTCAGAGGGGGGAAATAATTATTTTTATTGTTTAAATAATATGTATATTATTTATATAAGGAAATAAGTTTTTGCGTGGTTTTCTTTGAAAAAAATTATTCGTGTATTAATGTTGGTGTTAAGAATAGTTGTTAAAAGTACGGTTGTAATAATTCAATATTTACATCATAAAAATTTGCTGTGTGGGTAAAAGAACTGAAGGGCAGATGTTCGAAACGTTCCTGTTTCTAGTGATCACGTCGTTCAGTATTCATCTGGTTTTTGAAGTGAACGCACGTTTCGTAAAGTTTGTAGTATTTATTTATTTATTGAAAGTGTATTTATCAATGTTAGGTTGGCAAATAGATAATTACTTCAAACCAATCACAATGACGAAACCCGCAGCACCAATCAACGTTTTAAAAATTAAGGACAAATAACAAAATTTTTTTTTTTTTACTTTGTTTTATATCACTTTATTAAATGGTTTAAAATTTTACATACACAGGATGCGACTAGTTTCGACAAAGATTGTCATTTTCAAGCGATTCAAATTGAATGAATTACAAACGTAAATACCGAGTATTTATAATATCAGGTAATTTTGTCGGGGGTGTTTATAATATTTGGGAATGCCTTAAATGTATTGAACAGCTGCGAATGATATACATCTACCTGATCATTTAGTAATTTATCTTTTTCTGTAATTTTGGATTTAAAAATTTCTAATGATTCTAAAATATTTAACTTGAATCCTTTCTTTTCTAAATGTAATATTTCTAAATTTTGAATAGTTGGAAAATGATGATTTGTATCTAAAAAATGGTTTGCAAAATTTGAATTATTTTTATTAAGGTTGAAGGATCTAAAATGTTCACTAAAACGAATTTTAAACGAGCGTCCAGTTTGACCTAAATAAAAGGAATTACATTCTGAACATTTTATTTTATAGACTCCTGTATTATCAAATTTATCAATTTTATCTTTTGAATTAAAAAGTAGTTTTTTTAGTGACGTGTTTACTTTAAAACTAACTGTTAAGTCATGTTTAGATAAGATATTGGCGATTTTTAAAGAAATGTTATCGAAGTATGTTAATGAGATGTATTTTCGGTTATTGTCTTTTATGTATGGGTATATGTTATAGCATGCTAGTTTGAATTGCTTTTTGTTAATTAGCTGTTGAATCAGTTTTTTATTAAACCCGTTATTTTCTGCAATGGATAATACAATGTTGATTTCTTTTATGAGATTTTCTTTTTTGAGAGGAATTGTTAATGCTCTATGTATCATTGAGTTGTAGGCAGCTAATTTGTGTGGCAATGGGTGACATGAATTATATGGGATGGTTGCGTCTGTGAATGTGGGTTTTCTAAAAATATTAAAAATTATATTGTTTTGTGAGCGTTCTAATGTTAAATCTAAGAAGTTTATTCTATTATCATTTTCTGTTTAATAAAGTGATATAAAACAAAGTAAAAAAAAAAAAATTTTGTTATTTGTCCTTACGATGGAATATCACAAAGTAACCGCCGAATCAATAGAATATTTTTAAAAATTATATTTTGCTCTTGCAAAACAGGATGCGGTTCAGCGTGTGGCTGCAGAAAAAGTGGTTTGAATTGCTCACCCGCCTGCATTGTATGCAGTGGAAGTGACTGCGATAATCACCCACCACTTGAAGAAGATGAAGTTTTCAATACGCAGATTAATCTTGAAAATTAAATTTTCTTTTTTTAAAATAAAAACAAAAATTGACAAAATTACTTGTTTAGTGTAATTTTTTTAGTGTTAATAAACAATAAGAAAGCTAAAAACTTAATTCCTTATATAAATAACATATATATTGTTTAAACAATAAAAATAATTATTTCCCCCCTCTAAAAGGTTTCTGATTTTGAATAATATAAAACAACAAAAAATTTAAAACAAAAATGGTCAAAATCGGAGCTGTTTCTGAGGACTTTCGAAGTTTGCCTGTTTCACGGCTTTATTGACGCGACTAATGGTCAACGTACTTATACCACAAAGTTTGTCCCATTTATATTAAAAAAATCTCTCTCAAGGGTAGAAAAATAGGGAATGGTTTTTATTCATTTACAGAATTTTTATCTATTAAATCTCAAAAAAAATTTTTTGCATTTCAATTTCTTTTTTTGTCGGTTTAATTTTTTGTTAATTTGATTATCTGACCAAAGCAGCATTTCGTTATCTATGTAAGTACCTATGGATCAATAATTACATACATAGTTGCATATGTTACAGAAATCAGTCACGTAAAATAAAGATAAATCATTTTTTGTCTTATTTAATCTGTTTTAATCTGTTAAATTAAAAGTTAACGCTTATTTTATCTGAATTACACTAATACATACTTGTTGCAATAGATACAAAAATAATTTTAAAAAATCGCTATTAAGTGGAATACGTGACCAAGATAAAGATTTTATAGGTATAACTTGGTAATGTAAAATCTTTTTAATAATTATTTTTCAATAATTCAATCTATTAATGAAACAAATTAACAAAATTAAAATATTTAACTTATTAGACTAGTTGTAAGATTTCATTGTTGAAGACAAAAAAAAGGAAAAGCGCCTTTTAAATCGCCATGTTGATCGCCATTAACTTAACCAACAATAAACGTGGCAACAACTTTTATGTTATTTTTTATTTGACGACATAAATAATTGTTAAAAATTAGACATACATCGTATATATTATTATTTATGTACGTATTTTCTATTAGATCTACAAAATATCGTTTAATGTCGGTTTCGGACTGCTCCCTATAAGTAGGCCCCATCCAAAATGGCGACTTTAATAAAACATCTGATTTACGAATATCAAAAAATTATTTTAATAATTTAGATGTAGATAACTAAACAATAATTTTTTCATGACGCCGCGTATCAGATGATCATCTTTTACTATTAATAATTGTTAGTTTCAATGGTTCTCTTAATGCCCCCACTAGTAATTAAGTTTTGGCGTGTTTAATTATAAAACTTACTGACAAATATAAATCAAAATTGTTATTAAGTATTTAATTGTTGTCTTAATTTTTTGAGAAATGTAAGACCGTGAAATTGACAGTTTTAGAAATCTATTGTTATTTATCAACTACCTGTATCATTAGGTACAGTAGTATTTTTATTGCAATTGTATTTGAACAACTTTTTTCCAGACACAATTATTGTCATCAAATATACAAAATTATGATACGTAGTATTTTAAACGGAATCAAATAACGCAATAAATGCATTTTTTTAATTAAATTAGATTAAATTTAAAACTTAAATTTAAAATTAGATAAGGTTTACTTAAATTTTTTAATTAGATTTAATTAAAAAATTTGATTTAGGTAGTATCCTACAAGGTATTTAATTCAAAGAATATAAATACTTATTGGAATATATCAAAAACGTTTATAAAAAAAAAAATTAAAAATTCCACTTTAAAGAAGTGTTAACGATTCTCCCCATTTTAATAGGTATTTACTGCAGCTTCCTCATAAACTCATTTCGTCAGAGAGAGGTGAAATGGGTTGCTGAGGAAGCTACACTAAAGTGGCGAAACGTTCAACGAAATTTAAACAATTTTTTTTGTTAACCTATTATTTGTTGACACAATTACAATTTTTGTGCAGTAACATTTTTAATAGAATGTATAAGAAATCATCAAATACATTTAAGATCAATAAAATAATAGTTTGCCAATACCCAACAACTGCTAATTAAAATTATGTACTTCAATTATTGATGTTATTAAATATTAGCTTGATTACTTCAATTATTGATGTTATTAAATATTAGCTTGATGATGACCGAAATAAACTGACTGTCGAAACGGTTCGTAATTAAAGTTATTTTCATCAACTGTTGGTGGCTATTGGCGAGATTTACTTCTTTTGATCACATAAAAGGAAAAATAATTCTATGACATAAAATACACATTACGACACACAAAAGTCCATTATTTATAGTACAGTGCTAGTACATACCCCTGTGACGTAAAGTGTAATATGAAGGGACATATTACTGAAATCCCATCCACCTGCTTGAACTTCGGCATACCAAGTGTACAAAACATACCAAATTATTAAAACATGACAAACGGTAGTGATATGGTCCGAAAAATAAGCAATTTTTTGTCGAACTGTGAAAGTATTCGCTTTATTTACGTTGACTTTCGTTGTTTCCATTTTTGAATGCTTTTGTTCTAATAGCTAGGAGCTTGATGGTCACTGTTGAAATGCCATTGAATGAGGGCTGAAATTTTAACTTATACCTTTTTGGAATCGGGTAATCAAAACGAATGCCATGGGTACAAAGTGTTGTCTTATCGATCAAAGAAAATTGAATAGATAAATTAATTGTACGTAAGTACAGTAGTACCTATTGGTTACTTTTTCTCAATTTTTTCAATGATAATAGTGAAACAAGCTCCTTGTGGCGGAATTCTTGAAGTACGTCTGGAGTGGGGAAAAATATATGAAAACAATCAATTTAATGGCTTATAATGAATGATGTTTTTATCTTTTTTTATAAAGCTACTTACTTACTTGCATTACTTAGGTAGCGAACACGAGAATGCTTGTGTGCGATCGGGTACACTTGCATGTGTTGCGGGCCGGCGGCTCAACTAGCCGCGGGCGGTTTTCGGCAGTGTATGCGTGTGTTTGTAGGCGTGTGTCTTGTACCTGCCTTCCAAGAAGGTAATTAAGCGGTTCGCCGAAAATGTAAACAATCTTTCGAATATTCCAGACTTTTTCCTGACTGTTCGCCGAGTGAGTTAGTAATAAATTGACCGTGACAGTGGTAACATCCGAAATAAATCGACAGTGTTAGAAGTGAAAAGACAAATAAATAGAGACGCGCATATAAGTGAGTGTTGTAAATAAATAATAAGCTAAGTTCCGTATTAATTAATAGTGTTTTTAAGTAGTTATTGTTAAATAAGTATATATAAATTGTGTTCCTGTACTTTAGTCTTGTAAATAAATTTTTAATAAACCCACGAACGCTACACTTATTTAATGAGAATGGTTTAGTAGAAACTGAGATGTATAACTTAAATCACTTTTGACCATTTTCGAAGGGTGAATTTTTGGAATAATACCCATCAACAAAGAAATGTTTATTTTCGCAAAATTAGGTCAATGGAAATATTTAAAAAAAAAATTGTCACCCTTTTTTCATTCCTTCAACTTTTCTGATAACAAAGTATTTGCCATTTAGACAAAAGAAATATTATTTAGGTTTTTTATATTCAATTATGTAACAAATCGATTATATTTCGTTCGAGAAGTTTACTGACTTTTTTAAATACGTTTTTAAAAATTTGATACTGATTGTGAAAAAATCACAATACAAATAATTGATATATGACCAAAAAAAAGGTGCTAAAAGTTGGCATTTAATTAACCAATTAATAATGTAGAGTGAAATATTTCGACCGAGACTGGAATTCGGTCAGATGTAGGAAGATCGAAAGGCTGTATTATTTAACAGACAGTCAATCACGTGCAACTTCCCTATCTGCATGCCGACACCTGCATACTTCATAGGCGCACTTGAAGGAAATAGCTAGAGTGCCTGCCCCTTCCAACATTTTACCTACCTTCTTAGGGCGGGGGTTTGCTGGTGTGCATCTAGTCGTTAAGACTCGGTTGAAAAATTTTACAGACTTTTGTATTTTCCCCCCTCCCCTCAAAACCCCTATAGACCTACATCTCGTTTAATTAAAAAATCAATTTATTTATGTAGATAAAAATAATACAATAACATAATCAATGTGTTTTAGAACATGTACCTAATTCTTTAGAAGCAGTTTAAAAGCGGTTGTACCATGGACCATATTAAAGTGAATATAACAATCGCTTTCATGTATGATTGCGGTTTACTCACCAATCCTGTATCTATAAATTCCATAATCGATTCCATAGTACAGGGAAACTATACCAACAACGAACATTGCTATTCCAAATACAGCGTGAATCAGTTTATGAAGTCCAGGACTAATACATCTTCTTCCTAGTAACAGTGTTGCCATTTAAATTTCTTTTTCGTTTTTTAAACACCCTGTACAGCAAACTTAAATTGGTTTCGGCAAGTTATTTTTAATTAAAATAGGGAACAAGTTTTATACGAAAAAAAAATTGATTAAAGGTATACGTTGGTCATAAGATGTGATTTCCATCTTATAAATAATGTCGACCCGCCTGAATCCCTTAGTTAACTGGTAGGATAAATAAGGTACCACAAACAAGCAAGCGAACGCCATCTGATTATTATTAGGTGACTGAAAATGTAACAAACCTCTTGAATTTCACTGCATAAAAGGCAAAAGGGATTTATTGTAGAAAAATTATTTTTAACACTGGCGTATAATTGTTAATAAAATATTTAATGTTAAAAGTCTGCAAAAGACATTTTTTAACCTTTCAACAGATATACAGGGTGTCCCACCTAAGACGCGGTGATCGATATATCGGAAAGTACTTCGATTTGAATTTTAAAAATTTGGGCAGTAACGTTATTGGTATGCTATCCTCAATTAAAGTAATGGCGGTTATACCGGAAGTTGCAGTCAACTTTGTAATCTTAAATGGATTGGTATATTTTTTATGACACATTCGCGTTAAGCACAAAATTTTAAGGTGACTTTGTTTACCGATTCGTCTACCTACGATGAGCGGTTTCTGAGATATGTAATTTAATTTATAGAAAAGAAAGTCAGTACCGCAACCCAAGTTATAAAAAATAATAACTTCCACAAAATACGACCTAGAGTGTAGAAATTTTTACCAGTAATAGCTGAATCCTAAAGATAACGCCCTGAAAAAAGTTAACTCAAAAATATATACAGGACGTTCAGAAATAAATTCTAAAGTAAAAAACTTCAAAAACAAATAAATAACTTTGTTTTTTCAAATGGCAGCTACCATATTTTATTTTTTCATTCGATTTCCTTTTTTGTCCTCTTTCGATTCATATATAGATATATTTCCTATTTTTTTATTTGAAGAATTTTGATTAATTTTGCTTAAAATGACTACCTTTTAATATTTTTTTTGAATGCCTTGGACAATTGACAAATTATCTATTTTAAGTAAAAATTCAAAATTACTCAAGAATAAAAAAAAAACAGTAAATATAATAAATAAGCGTAAATAAAATAGGGATCGAAATAGCACAAAAAAGGTGGTATTTGAAAAAACAACGTTATTCATGCTTGAAGTTTTTACTTAGTTTTATTATTTTCTGAACGCCCTGTATACATTTTGGAGTTCACTTTTGTCGGCGTTAGTTTTGAGATTCAGCTATTACTGGTAAAACTTACTTACTTAATTTATTGTCTTCAAATATCTAACAGTTAACAATAGCAAATGAAAATAATAAAACGTTGTATTTTAAACAGAATCAAAGAACACAGTTTTTTAGTATGAACAATATCGAAATTTGATTTAGATACTAATCTATACAAAATGATGATCAGAAATTGTAATTTAAAATAAAGACAATTATTCGAATTTTAACGGATTTCATAAATTTTTACGTTTTTTAATAAATATGTTATTTACTTTAATTTTTAGTTATATGTATATAGTACAAGTTACTATTTGGAATTAACACCAAAGAAAATTAAACAACACATAGGTACTTTAAGTCAACTGAATATTTCTATTTAACCACTACACAAAAATGAAAAATTAAGTAAGGATAAAAATAAAAACTATGAATGTGATGACTAACCCAAAGCATTGAGGAGCTCAAATAAAGTGGCGAAACTTTCTAGAAAATTCAAAAATCTTTTTTTTTTGTAAACCTATTGTTTACTGTTTAAATAGGATTTACAACATTATATTTTACTTTTAAAAAGGAGAAAATGGTAATTTCTTTATACGTTCTAAAATGGAAATTAATAAATAAATGTTTTTGATACTTTCAAATATGCACACGTTTTTAAATTAAATGTTTCCCACAATTAATACATTGATAACAGGCGATAAAACGGAACTAAAAATAATAATATTGTTTAAAAACTTATAATTACCGGTTTGGATTATACTACAAACCTTTAATTAATTACAATTTATTTGAAGTAATATTTTTTTCTCAAAGTATTAATAGAAATTTTCAATTTAAATATATTGTAAATTCAATTATAAAATAATTTTGCTAACAACCAACACATGTTATTTAAAATAACCTTATTTACGCAACGTTTCGAGCATTAGTGTATTTTGATCATCATCAGACTAAAATAATTACAAAGTGACTGTAATAAACTCATTTCATCAGAGAGAGGTGAAATGGGTTGCTGAGGAAGCTACACTAAAGTGGCGAAGCGTTCAACGGAATTTAAACATATTTCTTTGTAAACCTATTATTTGCTGACACAATTACAATTTTTATGCAGTAACATTTTTAATACAATGTATAATAAGGAATCATTTATATTGATATTTTTCAATACAAATATATTTAAGATCAATAAAATAATAATTTGCCAAAACCCAACAACTAATTAAAATAACTTCAATTATTGATGTTATTAAATGTTAATATTATACAGAATAATTGTACTCCTGATAATGGCTGGTTAAGCCGAAACAATTGTTCAGTCAAAAAGAAAAACGACTTCAAAAGGCACAAAAGTCACCTATAACTAAAAAGCAGAGAATAATTCTTTTTATATAATTTTAATGCTTAGTAGCTAATATTGTATCCAATTTGTTAGTGGGCACCGACCATGGTTATAAAAAAGAATTATTTTCTGTTTTTTAGTTAACTTTTGTGTTTTTTAAAGTATGTCTCTTTTTTATTTTAACCAATTATTGATTAACGGCACTTTACATTACAATGTTTACACTTTTTGCAAGTAAGACTCTTCTCTTAGCATTGATAGAGATAAGTTGCGTAAGCAGCGTCCTTTAGTCTCGTTAAATCCAGTTTTAATCGTTTGATATCTTTTTAAGAACTTGATAATTTTGATTATTTGATGTTGACTTTTTGATAATCGGATAATTGTAAGAATTCGATGATTTGATAACTTGTCTAGACTAGACTGTAGAATTTGATTTTGTAATTTTGAATGAAGCGCTATCATCAGATAAAGAGGCAACGAAGTTGTGGTCAGGTACAAACATTTGTGTGACAATTGATTAAATAAGTAAATTAAGTTAGGGTTTGTTTTCTAAGTGCATGAAATTGAAAAGACAAAAGAACATGAAAAAAGGTCAAACACACAAGAAAAAAACACCTAACTTAAGGGGATTTATTATGAGGATTAGGTGAATGGTAAGGGACGATGCCCAGTTAACTCCCAAAGATAATTAGTAGTTACAATCTGTACATATTCTTTGATTTGTACCCAAACATAAATTTTCTTTTGGTTACCACAAACAAATTTGAGTCAGAGTTAAAAAAAAAGTAGATGTTTTGTTAATCAATTAGCAGAGAAATTATGGAAATGCATGTCTGTACATAAAATTTATTTCGTGAAAAATAAAATTAAGAATTTAACTATGTAATTAAAAACGAACACCATTATTTTAAAAACCCCTACAAAAAACTAACAAAATATATTTAAGATATGCTAACTAGAGGTTTTTTGCTAAGCCATCCAGTTGATTTAGGTCTTTGCACTTTTTTCCCTTTAATTTCTTTCGTTCCTAGCATAATATACTCCATGAGATCCAATTTTTCCTTAAAACGCTTATAGAAATTGAGTACATCGGGATTAGCATAAACTTGTGAAGATTTGATATCCAAAACCCTCAAAGTTTCTAAACTTTGCGCCCTCGAAAGAGCCACGTAGGCCTGTCCGGCTTCGAAAACCCTCGACAACGACATCTCCACGCAATCCAAAGTCAAACCTTGCGATTTATGAATAGAAAAGGCCCACGCAAGTTTTAACGGTATCTGTTTCCGAATTATTGTACCTCCGTGTATCGATTTCACCATCCAACGTTCGTGTTTGGCCACATAGTCTTTATTATTACGAAACTTGACAATCGGAAGCCCTTCTCGATAACCCACCACAACACCACGAGCTCCATTAACCAAACCAGATCCGATATTTATATTTTTCATCAACATAACCTGAGCGCCAATCTTCAATACTAGAGTTGAAGGCACAGTAGTTTGCTGATCTAAGATATAAGACAAAGACTTGTCACTGTCTTCAGCTTCAAAGACTTTAGCGTCACCGGAAAGGCCATCTAATTTCGTTTGATTGATAGTGTCTGCATCTTGGGTATGGGAACACAATCTTGTTGCCAAAATACCGTTTTGTTCTATAACCTGCTTCGACGTGGCTAAAAGCTTCTCCGTAATTTCCGATGTCATATTCCCCATGCGAATATTATTTAGGATATTGATGAATTCCATGTCATTTTGTCTATGGACCTGAGTTAGTTCGTAGCTCATTTGGATGGATTTTTTCCATACGGGAGTTTGAAAACAAAATCGTACTTTTGGCGTTTTTGAATTCATGTCTTTTTTTACTACAGGAGGAAGTTGAAAAAAATCACCGCAGAGTATAAGCTGAATACCTCCGAAAGGTTTGTCATTTTTTCGAATGTATCTAGCCACGGCCTCTACTTTCTGAAATGAATCATTAGTAGTCTGTTAAAATATTAAAGGTAACCGCATAAGGACTTATCGTATAGATAACGTTAATTATATTCGTACCTCGAAAAAATTACCATCAATCATAGAAATCTCGTCAATTATAAGATGCTTGCATCGTCGCCAAACCCTTGCAGCTGCAGGTTTTGAAGCTTTAACGTAGCAATTTTCTAATGTTGCTTCTCCAGAACCTATTCCTGCAAACTGATGCAGTGTTGTACCCCCAATGTGGCATGCAGCTACCCCTATGCGTTAAAAATGAAGAATATATACGACATATCGCTTATTACATTTAACTAAACGTCTAATTCACGTAATCACGATTGAGGAATTATCGCCAGATCGCACTCGGCGAAAGAGGAACCATATCTGGGATTAATTCGAATAAAACTGATATAAAAATTTAGTAGTTATTTGACAATAGATTCAAACATTCCTTATGGATTTTATTGCCATGACTTCGGGAAATTCCAAGTAAGAAATTATTATATTTTACGAACTTCGGCTTACAGACTCTACTTTTTGAAATCGTAGTTATAGGGTATAAATATGTACTATCAACAATACCCCGCAGGGAAATAGCATTTTGTTTGAGTTACAACGTCAAAATAATTCGAAATTCAAAATACTGCATATTTAGAGGTTCAGCGAAGGGAAATGGCATTTTTTTCGATTTACTGGGGACCACGATTTAACGGGGTTTGAGTTACCGAGATTCCACTGTAAATAGAAAGATGACCCTTAAAATGGCAACAGAAAGCATAGAGAGGGCAGATTCGACATGTTATCTGACTACTTGTACCCTTTTGTATATTTTGTGTACGTATTTACTATTATTAGGAGTAAGTTTTAAAACATGTAAATATATAACTACCTGTAGATGCAGTTGGATAAGTTACATCTGGCGGTAAAGCAGCAATAATCTTCTTAAGAAGAAAACTTTTCCCTGTTCCGGCACTTCCAGTAAAGAAAACATTTCTTCCTAATACACAAGCATCTAACACCTGTTTTTGTTCAATAGTTAATTCCTGATTAGGAATCGGAGAAGGCGCATACAACTTTTTAGCTGCAGGTGTGTTGTGGTCATGAACACCCACAGATTTTTTTCTTTTCCTGCTTGAAGGCGATGGTGTTGTATCAGTACCTCTAGACAGTTTCTTCTTTGCATTTTCTATTTCAGTATTTGTTACGGGACTTATTTCTTCGAACGACTTTGGTTTATTGCTCAACAACTGATCTCTCAGAGAGACATTACTGTTTCGAATGTTTTTCTCTCCGGTCATTTTCACAAAAATTGTCTTTAGAAACCCAACTAGCGACGATGGAGGCGCATTAGAAAGAAATAACGTACAGCGTTCTTCAGGAAATTTAATGGATGCTTTGCCATCGTTCATAAATTTATTGTGAACCACTATTCCTTTCACTTCTAGTTTAATTGAAGCCGTTGACTTTTCTGTTCTAATTTCGATGAACATTTTCCGAAATTCATTGCGAATTATTCGTACACTGCCACTTTTATAAGTCACTTTCCGTCCAGTCGTCCCTTGGGGTGTTTGCCACTCTACATTAATCGAACAGGTTATCAAATTTTCGTTTGAATTCATATTGCAATATATCACTTATTCAGGCACAACAAGGAATAAATACCAACTTAATATATACATCAGTTTCATAAAAAAATGAACGTAAAAATTAACTTATATCATTCATACAAAAAAAATAAGTAAAACACACTTTTAAACAATGCAACTTGAGTGCAAATGTGTGTAACATAACCACAGTTTTAATTGTCAAACGGTAAATTCAAAAATTCAAATATGGGGGGCGTAATTCCAACGTTGCCATGTTTTAAATTAATTAATCCAACACGTAGTCAAATTTTTGTTTGAATTAATTTTCTAATAAATCTCTTATTCGGGCATAATAACGAATAACAAGCAACTTCATAAACATATTAGTTTCTTTAATGCCCATAAAAATTAATTCATTTTATTCATAGATAAAACCATAAAATAAAACCGTACTCGCAGTTCTCACAAAAACAACAATACTACCTAAGAAACATTATTTAATTGTTCATAAAATCGCTCTGATTAAAATTTTTGATAGAAACCCAAGATAATTTAAAACAACTCAAATAAATAAATAGAAACAATTAATTTACTAGAGGCTTATCTTCAACATGGCGGCTGTGTAGGATAGATTACCAGTTTATGGCATAATCTTTGCAATACCACAACCACGAAAACTGAGTTGTATATACCCGTTAATTTTCCTCTAGACAGGTGACAATTCTTTTTTTATAAACATGTACCTATTGGTTTCCTGTTTGAAACTAACGTTTCCCCTTGGGTCGCCATATTGAAAATAGGATTATAATTAAAACAACATTTTTTTTGTTGTAGTCAGCTGAATAATCTACAGTTTTTATTTTTTTTACGTAGAATTAAATAAAAGTTGTATATCAACTATAAAAGTCAAGAAATAAACTTTTTGTAGCTTTCATTCATTTGTTTCATTTTAAAATACAAAATCTTAATTTGCTCCTTTATATTTTATACCCTAATTAAGCTTAAAACTAAAAAACATTGTCAAAATGCGACGTGTTAAAATGAGTTATTTTTAGTAATAACAAATGGGCATTAGGCGTGCTGCCATGTTGAAAATAAGGCTGCATACTGGAATGTTTTCACGAACAAACAAAGTATTAAAAATTGTTTTGATAATTTTAATAAGAAAAGAGAAGAATACACTAGTTATATGTACAATTACATTCAAGCTTAAAATTAGGAATTAATTTTCAATTTCACCCAAGTAGATTTGTTTGTCACTTGAACCGGACACAATAACGGGTTCATTTGGATGAAAATCTACGTCGTTAACACTTCCATTGTGGCCTGGCAACTTGTACAATATTCGTCTGCTGTTTGTGTCCCAAACATAAACAAATCTATCGGCCGATCCAGCACTCACTTTACTTCCGTCAGATGACCAAGCACATCTTAGAAGATTTTTTTCGAAATTGTGCTGATTTCCTAAAATATTTAACGATAGACAAAACAAAATAAAACAATTTTTTGTAACGTACCAGTGAGCACTTTAATACACCTGTCCTGAGGAGCATACGGACGAATATCCCAGATCCTTAAACTATTGTCCATTGAATTTGTAAGTAAATATGAACCATCGGGACTAATAGATGCACCAGTTATAGTATCGGTATGACCTCTCATTGTATATAAAATTTCATTTTTCCTTACGTCCCACACTTTTACTTCGTTATCAATGCCTCCGCTGAATATCTGTTCAGCTGTGTCATTAAATGTAACAGCGGTCACCTATTTTGATAAAATATTTTAATAATGTACGCAATAAGAAAATAAACATTAAAAATTATAAAATAAGGACACACTCACAGGATATGAAGCATTTAGGGAATTGATAAAATTCTTTTTTCGAGTATCCCACAGTTTAATTGTAGCATCATCACTTCCAGAAACTAATGTCTGAGGACCTCGTCGTACACCTTAAAAATTTAATAAACATTAATAGCCCAGTTAATAGAGGGGAAAAAACTAAAGATAAACTCGTCTTTTCAGCTTTTTTTTAACATACAAATCAGAACAACAGTATGGACTGTATTTAGATTAATTGAGAATTGTAAGAGCAGGACGATTATTTTAATTAAAATAATATTACAAATCTTCAAATATTGAGTTTACAAACTCTCTATACACAAACCTACCTTGAATTGTGTTGACAAAAGTAGTGTGACCTTTATATTTTTTAATTCTTTGACCACTACAAATATCCCACAACCCCAAAGTCTGATCTGTACTTGCAGTAAAAATATGAGAACCATCAGGAGTAAAATGATGTTCCATTATTGCTCCTGTATGTCCTGTTAAGACAGATATATTTTCACATTCTCCATAAACATTCCATAAAACTACAAAAAATATCATTATTAAAAAGGTTCACTTCAGAAAATAATTTCTAAGTACAAATTTTTCTATCAAATCCAGATGAAGCCAAATATTGTCCTTCTGGATGAAATTCTACAGTGAATATTTCGCCTTCGTGCCCTTCCAAAAGCATAATTGGCGAAAAAAGATTAGAAGTTCTTGTTGACTAAAATAACAGGAACGTATTAAAATTATAAATGCAAAGATGCATTTTGATGTTAACTTACGACCTCTACAACAGCTTTGTTTTTGTTGTTAGTTGTCGCAACTTCATTCCTTGTTCTCTTCACCACAGGAACCAAAGCAGACTCGTCAGCTTTTCGTTTACTTTTTACAACCATTTTTGATTAAATTAAATTGTTTTTATTTATAACTTTAATGGAATGAAAAAACACAAAAACACTTCGAATTGAGTTTAGAGGTTAGGTTATGTTTTGTTAGGTTAGATTAGTTAGCACTATAGATGCAGGTTAATGAAGAATGTGTCTATGTTACCGTGCTAAGGAAAAGAAAGAAATTAAAATAGAATTGTGTAACAAATTTAATTTTATATGCGTTTATTACTAATAATCGTATAATTGTATAATTCAATCATATCAGAATCTATTACCAAACCGAAAATGTGAAAGAACAACTAAACAACTAGAAAGAAATAGAGAAATTAGAAGTACAACGGAATTAAATATTTATACACAAAAACAGTATATTTAGAAATTATTTTTAGTCACAAACATTTAATAAAACAAGATATTTGTACGCCTTTAATTATTCAAAGTGTACGTTTTTTGAAATTTATTAAACAGTAACTGTAAAATTGACGTTTCGCTTTTATCTTAATAATATTTGATTAGTATGTTTTGTTATAAATTTAAAGTAAACGTAATATTTAAACATTCTTTGATTTAAACTTTTAAAAGTATGCAAAACTAAATTTTCTTTTTGTATTCTGGCAACTCTGTATAGTGTAATTTGTGACACAGACTGCGCGTGCGTCAATTGTTCACTTCGAATAGTTTACACATTTGAATAGCGGTGAGTTCCTTTTAAATTCGAAGAAATTCGGTAAATTTATATAAAAAAATTCGTAAGTTTCTACTATTTCGCGTTTGTTATATGTTGTAACTTAAAATTATTAGTTATTTATGTACGAAATTCACAAATGGCAGACGAGAGTGGTGACGGAAAGTGCCCAACGGGTATAGAAATAGAAGCCGGAGATTCCCCAGGAGAAGGTAAACAAACAAGTAGTTGCTGTCGTAGTTAGTTAATGTTATATTATATCGTTAAATATTCTTTTATCGTCAATGTTGTCATATATTTGTAGAAGGACAACTTTGCAGTGTTGCTCTGAAGGACATTTTTTTGTCTTGTGATAAAAACAATGTTGGTTCAGCACATGCACAAGACCTTATAGAATTTGTAACACCGTTCTTATCAAATAACAAGTAAGTAAAGCAGTTTATAAAATGTTAATAGTGTTCAGTATTTAATAGGTTGTATGTAAAAAAAAATAATTTAGTTAGTAGTGGTGTCAACGAGAATGACAACCAACAGATTAACTTTTTTAAAAAAATAAGAGGCTTATATTAAGGGTTATATTATGCATTATTTCGGCTGTAATGGTAATCCCTCTTCATGTATAGAATAGTTGGTAGATGATAAAAACATAAATCACAACAGCTATTGAGTCTGGGTACATTTTTTAAGTGCAAGGAGCTTTTTGTTTCTTGCGTATATTTTGAAAAATAGCCAACGAACAATATAGACAATTATTAGAATCCCTACAAAATGATTTTTTCAGACGTCCAATTGGACGATTCTTTAGCAAGAAATTAAAAAATCGGTTTTTTAAACATTCATCTCAGGTAATTTGGAATATTAAGAAAAAATATTTCGGTAAATTATAATTAATTTGGGAGACTTTCAAACGAGCGCCACGGGAAACCCTTAGCTTTAGTAGATTTTTCATAATTGGGAATTTAAGAAATTATTTTGTTTATGACGCTGTATTAACAAAGAAAGTTCAATTTTAACTTTGTAAACTGTCACTGAAAGTAATTATTATAGGCTTTAATTCCTCTATCTCAAGTCTGAATAATGATGATGAAATGTGCTGTAAATGCTCCAGAACGAAAGAGAAAAACGGATCAACGTGCAGCCGAAATCAAACATTACATTACATTTATTACTCTTTTACGTAATCACTTTTATTTTAATTTATTTTCCTTACTTTATTTTATTGTGTTTACTAAGTAACATTTTTGTATTACTTTCTTTTTTACAACTAATTTTATACTGTTGTTTTTGATTTCTTTGCAATTGAGCTCTTCAGCCATTTTTGTATTACTTTCTTTTTTACAACTAATTTTATACTGTTGTTTTTGATTTCTTTGCAATTGAGCTCTTCAGCCTGTAATATATCAACTTTTTTTTACAAATTTTTGTCAATGTTATGATTAACTGTTGTTAGTTTACTTGCAGGACAGAACTGTTATGTTTGAAGAACTGTTTAGATCCTGACAATGGTAATCCGTTGATAACAGAGAAACAATTTTTTGATAAGATGCAGATATGGATAACGAAAATAAAAACGATGAGTATTAGTCCTGAAAAAAAGGGGTAAGTTGTTATAATTCAGCATGAATTATTTGCTCATAAAACCGGCTTTTTAGACCTTTTGACAGTGTTTCGTTTCACCAGTTTTCTTCAACTGAAAATGGTTCATGTGGTCAATTTTTTAAAAGCAGTGCTGAATCTGCTATTTTAAATTTATCCACGACGTCATCCACCAGTCTGGGGAATGGTAAGAATATACACGGGATCGTAAAAGTATTTTAACACTCAAATAAATTTAGAAGTTGAAATTATACATTTTTTCCCTGTTATTTATTTATACAAAAAAATCTAGCTATTAAAAGGGGTGTAAATTCTTTTATTTGTTGTAGTTTCGCCAATAATATGTCTTCACAAGGATAAAATTTTAGAGTTAATTAAAAATCATGGCAATGAGTTGCTAAGTTAGAAGTAAGGTACAGAAAACGTGGAATGCCTTACTAGAAAGTTAATATTTTCTTCGGATTTCTTTTGTGTCAATTTCAACTTACAAGCTATATCAATTTTTTGTGCACTAAAATTTAATAGCAAACCAAGTGTTTGTTCTTTGTATGATATTTTCTTTTTGAAATTCATATTACATACAACTTACACAATTAATACTGATTTAAAGAGTAAAACTAATTTTAAAAAACATTTACAGCCCTTCAAGAAATTGTTAGCTTGCAAGAAACTACTCGTGAATTAGAATTTCAAAATCGTAAACTTCAGGAAGAATTGTTTTTAATTAAATCACAATTAGCTGCAAGTGAAGAACAAAATGAGTTATTGCAATCTGACGTAAGGGCACTTAACAACAAATTAATAGCGTAAGTTCTTTTTTTGTTTAAAATTTTATTAAAACCATTTTTTAATGTTTGATTTAATGATGTACGTTTCATTAGAGAGCAGCATTTGAACGAACAGCTTCAGGCTGAGAGGAAAGAAAACGAGGAGTTAAGAGAATGTTCTCAAGGGCTAACTAGAAAAATTGAATTACTTGAAAAATCGTTTTCGTGTGTTGAAAGAGAAAACGGAAATATTAAACAAAAACTTGAACTTTTAGAACAAGAGGTAAACAGCATTATTTGTGAATTTAATGACGATTAATACAAATACATTCACTTTTTTTATTTCTTTTTTATTTTTACGTGTAAATGTGAATGTATTATTGTGTAATTTATACAGCATATACAGGGTCGGCCAATAGTGCGTGGACGGAATATTGTGTTGTCAATATTGATTTTTAATAAATGTTTCACATTCTAAAATAATTATATACAGGGTGTACTGTTTTGCTTCCTAACTTCATTTTTTTAAGTGGAACATCCTATATATTATTACATTTTTGAATTTACTGTCAAAAATATGTTATTTTGATAACCAAATATTGGGCCTAAGTCGAACCGTTTTCGCAATTTTTAGCATTTTTGAGAAAAAGGAACAATTGCAGCGTCTCAGAAAAAAAAATCGTATCTCCGAAACGAAACAGCATACGAAGATTCACCACTAATTTGCCACTGTATTAAGCAAGAAATTCCCTATCGTTTTATATCCAAATTTATTTCAATTCACCTTTATTAAGATGAAACAGAACAGTTTCTATTTTTAAACATCAATAACATGATTTTCTTAAATGGAACGGTATACTTATACAAATACGTAATTTAATTCTTTATCGATTTTATTAATACATGTTTGGCTCTATCTCTGGCCTTTTCTGAAATAACCGGAAGTTTGTTATTTTATTATTAAGTCATGAAAAACAAATGATTGTATTTTTCGCTTTCATTACGTAAAATCTACAAATTCTTTTAATTATTGTAACAATTTTGATCTAGTCTAGCTCGATTATTAGACTATAAGTCGTAACTGGCTTCATACAGCGCCAACATACATACGTTCTAATTGATTTGGTTAGTATACAATGGGATAGAATGAAACAGATTACGTGGAGTATGTCATAGTATAATTCGTCCCAACGCGGTCATGTAACATATTACTTTGCCTCTTTTTAACTTTACACTGTAATTACGGATCACCTTGTATTTTTAGAATCAGAAGTTAGAGGATAAATTAGAACAGTCGAGAACCAGGGAGTTGGAAAAGGAAAAGAGCATCATAAAGTTGCGGACAGAATATGATTTTAAAGAAGCAGTCATAGCGTCTCTCGAAAAAGCCGTACTGGACATGCAAGAAAAACTAAAAGACAATCAACAAATTATCGAACATCATATTGAAATAAACGAAGTAAGTGTTATTTTTATTAAGCTGTGTTAGCTTTGTCAAACTGAAACCCTGTTAAAGGAGCGTCTACAAAATTGTTAAATTAAATGTAGTCCGGATAGGTTTTTTATCAACCAAAAAGAAAGGTGGAAAATGCTGAAAACGATCTTTTTTTAAAAATTCATATCTCGATAATTTGCAGTATTAAGAAAAGATATTGTAGACAATAATTAAAATGAGCTAAAGATGTGCACTTTTAAATGACCTCTAAAGGAAACCCCTAGACCTAGTAGTTTTTGCATAATTTTAATTTTAAAAGTTCAAGACATTATTTTCTTTGTGTCGCCGCATTAACAGAAATAAATCAATTTTAACGCAGTGCATATGAAGTGCAATTGCTGTCCCACTCTAAGGCTCTGGTTTGTTCCAAAGCGGTACCGTCATATGACGGCCGGAAAATTACGGCGCGTTCAAATCGCAGCCGGAATCGAACGAAGCAGCGGTCGTTAGTTATTACAGCCGTTTCTTTTGTTTTGGTCGCTAATTGATTCGTTTTTAGCACATTTCAGCAGCTGTATTAAAAATACTGAGATGGTGAAACTATAGTCCGTAATGTCTACTTTCAGGAACTGTTTGTACAATTAAAATTTAATGATCTCTGTTAATATGGTGACACCACAAAAATAACCCTAAATTTTTAAAATTACAATTATGCAGAGACTACTAATTGTAGGGGTTTTCTTCGGTGCTCATTTCAAAGTTCACATCTTTAGCTTTAATTTGCTGCAATATCTTTCCTTAATATTTTTAATTACCCGATATATAGAATTTTAAAGAAAACATGTTTTTGTAATTTTTTTTATTTTCTGCAATTTATGAATTGGATGTAGCCATTACCACTGAGAATTCAAGGCTTAACAGCTTTCGTTGATAATAGTATTTGTACAAATTTTTAACACTGGTAAATGATTGTTCTAATGTATTATTTATTTAGTTTTACAAATTCGTTTTTTGGCCTATCTACTCTGTATAAGAAAGTGCATGCTTTATAAACTTTATAGTATATTGGAATAATTTTTTTAAGGGTTTGAAAGTGGAAAAAAATACCCTAGAAAAGTTTTTACGAGAACAATTATCCCAAACTTACACGATCCCTTCAATTCCACCCAATCCGTTAGCATCCAGTTCTTCAGGTACAAACATTAATAACACATTAAACACTTCCCATCAAACACACCAATGGAACCGTTTTTCATATCTTATCCATTCCGATTCTCCAATTGCTGAATTCATAAAACACGAGGCAAAAGTTTTCAACAGTCCAAAACTGAGAGGGATGCTTGAAAATCCTGTCAGTCCGAATTTAAGCAAAACTGCCGGCCAGTTAAACGAATCTTTAAAATCGAACGTTTCCACGTCGACCAAAAAGGAAGTTGTTGAAGAAAATGACGCGGTAAAAACTGATCAAACGCATTTCCATTCTGATACGGCACTTTTCAAGAAATATCGTTTAGTCGGTGAACCAAAACCAGCATTTACATCACCACGTCCACAAAACTCACACTTAGACAAATTACGTCAACCGAAATGTAAAGGTACACACGGTTACAATTCAAACATTACAAAATAACATTTTTATCCAATTTTTTTTATATTGATTGTGTCATTATTGATATTATATTCGATTATACACTTTGTATCTTTTCACCTGGGAGTTACCTAACCAAATACTGGTTCAAAAAATACTAAATACTGCCGAAACGATGTCGCCTCGATTGAATATTTGGTTATCAAAATGACCTTTGTTTTCTGTGAGGAATTCAAAACTAAAATGCAATTATATACAAGGTGTTCCTTTTAAAGTTAACTAGCGCCCAAACGAAACGATACACCCTGTGTAATAGAAAATAATTTTAAAATATGAACGAGTTCATTTGCTGAAACTTTTATTTGAATTATAATACCAATAAAATGAACACAATCTGGTCCTCCCTGTATATTTCCTGTAAAATTATTTGATATTTTAGATGCAGAATTAAAAGCTGCTAGCGGCGATACTCCGGTAAAAAATAATTCAACTAGTTCTATATTTCTTCATGATATAAGCAGTGAAGACGAGCTGTTTTCAAAAGTCCCAATAACTGAATCATCATTGGCTACACAACATTCATTACTGTATGAATTATCTCAGGTATATATTCATTTCTTATTAAAAACTAGAATGTTACATGACGTGTTTAATACAACTAACTAACAATAAAATGCTTAGTTATCTAAAATAAATTAACGTAATAGAGAACGTTTATAATTTTTTATTGCCACAACACTTATTAGGTCAGTCGAATTAGACTAAAACTCCAAAAAAATCCGACGTCGCACAGAATGCATTTTAATGGAGAAATTTTCATTCAAAACGTAATTACTTTTGCTTAAACAAAGAACAGAATAGCTTATTTTAGCCAACCTTATTATAAACCTTTTTTTATTTTTCTTAATTATTTGTTACAATCTGAATAGATTTACTAACCAAAAAGATTATTTCATCAAAAACAATGCAGATGATTCATCTTATACTCTTATGTTTTACGAGTATTTTAGAAGAAAAGATATTCGTTTTAAATGGCAATTGAGCCGAGAAACTATTTTTTTCCGCTAAGATGTATTCTCATACCACTGTGTATCGGTTTTGAAGACGCGAAACAATTTATTGTTCTAAGACATCGTTGTGAGTCTCTAATCTTTAGCAACACTCCAAATGTTGAGTAAACTTTTTATTAACAAATTAGACTGGTTCTCTACCATCTCAGAAGGTGATTTCCTTAATAATGTTCTTTTTTACTTTTTAATATTATATCATTTGTAGCTTTCTGTTTTAAGTACATATTTTCGTTTTTTGTCCGTTCATCTGTAACGTCACATCATAAACGTTTTTAACTTTTTACTTTCCACCTGTTTAGAGCCGTGCTCCAAACATGTATCTTTCGTGGTCATTTTTTATCGCTGTACAATGAATAATCACAATA
Organism: Agrilus cyanescens; assembly: GCA_947389935.1. Lineage (NCBI taxonomy): Eukaryota > Metazoa > Arthropoda > Insecta > Coleoptera > Buprestidae > Agrilus > Agrilus cyanescens. Next base: position 6,850,449 of record OX376713.1, on the reverse strand, counting down.
TTAAAAGTGATTACGTATTTTATTCAATTCTGTTGTTTGAAAAGAGCATTAAATTTTTTGGACGTATGTGTATATAGTAAGTACATAGATACATTAGAAAAATTCACATGTTTTAGGTAAACAAAGAAAATGAAGTTAATAACAATTCGAAAAACATTATCGACCAAATGCAACAAGAAAATGACGATTTAAAAAAACGTTTGGACATTTGTTCGGAGGAGCTAGAAGCGCTTAAAAAGGAACTGGAATTTATCAAACAAAATGAAATAGAAACTAGTAAGGAGAATGTTAATTTACGAAACGAAGTCAAACTGCTTATAAAAGAAAAACTTGATTTGAAAAGTATAAGCGAAAATAGCTCCCCTTATATACACGAATTGGAAGGGAAATTAAAAAGCAGCATCAAACTCAAAGAAAAATTGGCAAAAGAAATAGAGGAGCAGAAAACAATTGTTAGTCAAACAATTTCAAACAGTGAAGAAAGAAATAAAAATCTTCTAGCGGAATTGAATAAATTAAAACACGAATTACAGTTAAAAGAATGTGCTACAGAAAATCTCGAACACGAACATCTTAATCTCCTTGATTTGTTAGATGAATTTAGAAAGGAGCATGATGAACTGAAAAAGAAACTTTCTGATAAAGAAATTCATGTACAAAGTTTTACAGATAAACTGCTTGATAATGTGAAAGAAAAAGAAAATCACATCGAATTACTTAAAACTGAAATGAACATTCTGAAAAATAAATTAAAAGAGAATTCTGAAGAAAATCGAAATAGTCTCTTAGAAGAAATTACTGAATTAAAAACTGCCATTGATAGTAAAGAAGAATCCATCAGGGAACTAAAACGTCTAATTCATAATTTGAGTGTACAATTAGATGAAGGCAACATAATGAGAGAACAAACCCAAGAAATACAGTCCAAAAAAATATGTGAATGTAATAAATTGATTGAAGAAAAAGAAACAGTTATAAAACGTCCAGAAAATGCAATCGAATCACTAAAGGTCCAGATAAACGAATTTGAAACCAATAAAGAAGTAAATGATAAATTAATCAAACAACTCCGAAAGGAAATACACCAAGAAAGAGAAATACAATTAGCACTTGAAAAACAAAAAGATAGAAACGAAGAAAATTTAAAAACGGAAATTAACAAATTAAAGAAATTTCTGGAGGACAACGAAAAATCAATCACATATCTGACAACATATAGCAATCAGTTAAATCTACAAATTTCTATCAAAGAAGATATTGAAATGATGCTTCGGCGTGAAATAAATAAACTCGAACAGGTCCTGAATGAAAAAGAGAACGAAATTTCCCAAATAAAAAAATTCGTTTCTGTAAAAGACGTTCGTATTGATGAACTAAAAAATTACAACAACAAGATAACAGCAGAATTGGAAGGCGTTATTAAGGAAAAAGATGAAAATAAGGCCATTTTCGAGACAAAAATAGAATATTTTAACAAACTAAGCGAAGAAAAAGACCTACAAATAAATTCCCTTAATGTCCAAATAGAAGATTTTCGAATGACCATTGAAAACAATGATCAGTCTCTGCGCGAATTGGGCGACTTTAATGAACATTTGAAAGAAAGTATTTTGTTAGAGATGGAAAAAGAAGCTGAATTGGAGAACAAAATTGGAGATCTTATAATAGCCGTGAAGAACAAAGACGATATAGTAGAAAAGTTCCAAGTCCTTATCAACGATCTTCAAACCAAGCTAAATGACGCCAATGATAGTTTAGAAGAAACCGAAAAGTTACACGAAACAGACGTTTTACAATTAAAAACTGACGTAGAAAATAAAGAATTGCCTATCAAAGATGTTGAACTATTATTTAAAAACTTACAAGATCATTTAAATGAATTAATTGACACGAAAAAGAAATTTGAAGAGCAAGAACGATCTTCGCAACAACTAGAAATTTCGAACAATTATTTGAACGAAAAGATTTTATTAGAAGGAAAAAAAATTAGCGAATTGGAAGATGAGCTGAATATACTCAAAAGAGATATAATCATTAAGGAAGAGAAAGATCGGAAATTCAAACTCGATATTGACCTGTTGAAATCCGAATTAGATCAAAAAGACAAATTAATTCAGGAGTTAGAAGATAACGACCAAAATTTGACGAGCAAATTAGAATTAACGAGAAAAGTATTGCATGAAAAAGAGGATCATATACAACAACTAAACAGTATGAATGGTAATTTAATGGAACAGGTTTCTGAAATAAATAATTCCATGAACATTTTTAAAAATCACAACAAGCAACTAAAGGCACAACTTGTTGAAAAAGAATATGTAATAAACAGCTTTAAATGTTCAGTTGATGCGCTGAATGCGGAAAAAGAGACAAACGAAGGGATTTTTAAAGCCCAAATTAAATTGTTGCATGAAAAGTTGGAGAAAAAGGAAAACAAAACGGAAAAACTGAAAAAAGAACTTATTACCAAAGTCAAGTCCCTCAAAGATGAATCGCATAGTCTCAATAATGTGCTTAAATTACAAAAGACTTCGCTGGAGAATTACGAAGTACAGGTGTGCGAAATGAATAAATCTTTAGAGATTAAAAATTCTCAAATAGACACTTTGAGCCACCAAATCAGTCAGTTGAAAGAGTCGTCGAAAGAACAAGGAGTTACATTTGCATATCTTCAAAAAGAATTCAAAGAACTCGAAAATCGTTATCAACAAAAAATCACGGACATAGAAGAACTCACAACATTACTTATAGCCAAAGAAAAGCACATTGAAGAATTGAAAGAGAAAAATCATCAGTTTCAAGTTACGCACAAGAAAAATGAAGACATCATTATTCGATTAGAAACTGAAACGGCGCAACTTAATGAACAATTAACGACTCTTCAGAGTGATCGTCAAGATCCTAAGTCTCCGAAATCTGGAAAATGCTCGTACGATCGTCTTAATATAAAAATAGAAAAATTACAACAGAAAATCGATTCTCTCGAACATCAGTTGGCAGTAGAAAAGAAAAATAGTGAAAGGTTGGTTAATGAAAATTCAGAACTTAATCATAAAAATTACGAATTAAATGAGACTTATTTCGAATTGAAAAGAGAACTACAACGGCTGAAAAACGAAAATAAGGACGATACATTGGAGACTCCCGACAGTCCTTCTGGTAATGTAACTGATCTAGCTTTGCAACAAAATATATACGAAAGAACTACGCACGCAGTTGCAAATAGCACAGAAAATGAGGTATGTAGTTTTTTAATTAATTGGTGAAGGTAATAGATAATTAAATAAACAACTGGAGACAAAACGACAACAGTAGAACGAATAGTGTACTTTATTTTCCTTTAGCAATGTATGTTTTTACTATTTTTGATACTTATAATAAATCATACTACACATTTAGTTAATAGGGAACGTCATATTTTCAGGTAGACCAAAATTTTTCTGAAATAATGCGAAGCTTACAAAACGTTATCCCGCTGTTGAGTGTATATCGTGAAAAGTAAGTTATTGCTACAATAGTCCAGGCAATATAGCAAAAAAAAAGTATATATTTTTCATTAAAATTTAACAACAAGCCGATTTGTAGAATAGTTAATAAAAAAAAAATTAATTACAAAAGCTATTGAGTATGTATATTTTTTTTAGATTTGACTCCTTTAAAATCAATATATAAGGTGTAAAATCCAGTAAACGTTACGGAGGAACAAGCGCTACCACTTCCATATGCTTCCAAAAACTATATTGCCTGGTTTTTAATAAAAATAAGATCTTGTTATTTTTTCTCATTTCTTGTAGATCACCGACAGAGAAGACGACAGTTAGAGAAAAGTTCGAAACTCTTGTACTGGCTCTCACTGTTGACGCTTCGACAATTATAGATCGTGTAGAAAGACAGAAAGGTTGCTTGTTAGCAATGGAAGACTCTGTAGCTATTGAGGTCGCGAAACTCTTAGATCTTTTAGATGAGCTACAAGGTCAAAACCAGAACCCGTTGGTGGCGAATCGTATCGTCCTATGCATCGAGCAAGTCGGCATCGTAACGGACATTGCGTCGAAGACAGTGACGACGGCCATGAAGGCTGGATCGTTGCAACAGGAACAGAACTTTATCCAATCTATGTGTACCTTAATCAACTACGTTTCGGACGTTCAACGCGATCTCGATAATGTCTCATGTCAGCTCGATGTCTCAAGTAAAAGGTAAGTTATTTTTTTGGTACCTACTTAAACGGTCGTTTTTATACAGCGTCATTCAAACTGAGTGGTACTTTAGACGTTTTGAAATTTAGTATTTGCTCAACTTTCGATAATGATGTAAAAATCAAAACGGATTCGTCAAGATTAAATTCTGTATAACTATTTATATATTCCTCCAAATGTTTTTGATGATATAAAAGATAATTTTTACGTTTTATTAATTTTGAAAGAAAGAAAAAACAGACTTACATGTCAATAAAATCTGAACCACGAAATATGTTCAAAGAAATTGAGGATGTTCTCACATTTGACGAGAGAAACAAAGATTATAACGGTACCGAAAACGCCAACACTTATGCTCCCAATAAAGGGTATGGTTTTTCATTTTTAATTGAAAACAAACAATATTTTAAACTAATACTCTCAGTATTACTAAAAAAAAAAAAGACGAAAAAATATTTTAAATTAAATTTTAGGCAATCGTCGTTTGGAAGATTTTTATTTCAAAAATGTCACAGAATATTCAGGTCGAACGTATTTGGTATATTCTACCGACTATGTGCCTCAATAATTTTTATCTACGTAATGACGATGATATTAGTAACGTGCCTTAATAACGAAGATTTGTGCTCTCCTTATATTAAAATCAATGATGGAGATGGACCACGACCGATTTAATATCCATTCCCTTCTACAATTTATTTTATTTTTCCTTGCTTTAAAATAAACCAAAGTGGAGTTACCTTCTTTTGATATTTAAAAAATAAATATAAAGGTATATTTTCATATCGATAGTATTACCATTACTTTTGTACTTTGTTATAAAATAAACTTGTATTTATTGAATACCTGTTTCATTACTTATTATTCTAATTTAGGCAAAGAGATTAATAATCATAATTTTAGAATTTGCAGTTTAAAAGGGAGACGCAATTGAGCGGAACAGTAATAGAAATGCGTCTAAAAATGATGAATATATGCATGCGCAAACTAAGTTGAAATGCGTATACGGATTTTTGCACCGTCTTCTAAGCAATAAAGGGAAAAATGGAGTATTTTTACTAGAATTTAACAGCAATCTGACTGTGCTATCGTTTGTACATCATAAAAACGTTAATCACAAAAGCTGTCGAGTCCGTATGCGTTTTTTATTGATCGACAATTTTAAGATGTATTCTTATTCCATCCAATTCAATTGTGTTAAAGCTTTGAAGAGGCATTACCCCTAGAACCTCTAGGGTTGAAGGCTTTTTTTAAGGAAACAAATAACGAAAAAGCAACGTGAATGTGATTTATTTAGATCACAAGTGTTTCTCAATATGTATAATAAAAATTTACAATTTCGCATTATTACTGCACTTCATCATAAATGGAAAACAATGAAGAAGTATACAAGAAGAGAAATGTTTTGACAATAATAAATATTGAGTGTGTTTATATGAAAAACAGTTTGAAACGATTCTTCACAACCGGATACGTGTCTCATAGAAATGATCTTCCGATACACTGTTTAATAATATACAAAGATAACCAAAAATAAATGCAATCGTTACCTACATCTATAAATAAAGAAAAGAAAAAAAGTAATAACAGTGCTCATCAACTGAAATATAAATTCTCTCATTATATTTATCTGTCATTCGTTTGCTATGAACAGAACTGAGGAAAAAACGTACAAGATATAGGTCGACCTTTCTCTTAGATGGGGGAAATAATAACAACAATGATAGTGGTAATTGTAGCAACTGAAAAAAATATAACGACCATTCACTGACTTGTTCATGTACTAACTATTATGCGTCCAAGTCATTGATGAAGAGGACTTCCCTATTTTTTAGTCCGGCCTCTTCCAACGTTTCAATTCTGTCAAAGGGATCTAACGGTCTGCACTTTAGAACGCGCTTCGGAAAATTCGTCGTTATCTCGAACGTGTCCGGTGAATTTGGATGACAAAATACGAAATAAAATACCGCCTGAAATAATTTCACGAATCTTTTATAAACCAATAAATACACTATGCAAAATGGTATAACCGCCAAGACGCACAATGCGGATAATTACGAAGCTCGTTTGACTTTTGCTCGTCCTTGTTCGTAGTTTTCTGACCCTCATTATGTGTCTTGACGCTTATTACTGACAATTAGCTATGTGCACGAAGCCCTACTAGCAGCGCCGCATTATCGTTGAATTTAATTGAATGTACTATAAGTCTTCAACCAGGTTTTTTTACGTAAAATTCAACGGTGTTATAAGTTTAGTTGTAAACAACTGCACTAAACTAACAACGAGATATTCCTCTATAATAGAAAGGAGATGTTTGAACGTCATCCTGTATGAACGACATCCCCTTTTAATATTTCTGGCAAAATTTATTTGCTCAATTGGAGTTAGAGATTCAAATTCTAACATTGCAGCAATTTGCAATTCATCTCGTTTTTTTTTTTGGCAATTAATTTAAAATCTTATCTAAGTTCGGCCAGAAATATTAAAATCAGATGTTGTTCATGATTGCAGGAAGTTGAACGACAGTTCAGCTCCTATTGGGGAATATCTCGTTAGTTTAGTGCAAGTTTATGTTGTCTTTTACTTAATTACTTTTTAAAATAATCTCACGTTGAGAAATTGTCATGCTAAATGTAAATATTAAACAGCAGCAACTATTCCCTAGTTGCCGAAATTAAGCAAAACGAAATCTATAAGGTGCTGTATTTTGAAGATAATTTGAGAAAAATATTAAGTGTGTTGTATATTTGGAAAGGTAATTATGACCACTCTTATAACGTGTTAAAATATACAGGGTGTTCCATTTAAAAAATGGCTGTTTATGTTGTTTACAGCTAAATTATTCACTTTACAACATTTCACCTAACACCGTTGAATTCTTCGTAAAAAGTGCTTTGGGAGTGTTTACAGAAATAAAAAAATTTCGCCAGGAAAAAAGCTATACAAGGTTTTTCGAAAACGTACATTTTCCAAAAACACCCTGTGACAGATAACGAGGCACGGTTTTCACCAATTAACTTCTCATAAAGATTGACATTAATTTTTTTGGTCTATCTACTCCCAAAACGACACCTTCCCTTTAAACGCGTCGAAATTAAATTTAATGTTTCTAAACAAGTTCTTTTTAAAATTACGGTTTTGCCTGACTCTTTCTAACGCCTTAATCATCATTGCCCTTTCTCAACATTATAACTAATCGCAATCAACGCAGCAGTTAGGAATTCAATAAATATTTGTTGATTGTGCGTAGTTTTCCCCATGTTTAAGCAAACATTTAATTATCTTTGCTCACTGACATTACGGAATTTTACAGTCCAAAACTTTCGATAGCGCTTGCGTCAATTTTATTTCTAACTCCCCGTGCACACAGCCTATAGCCGGATTCACCAACGCGCTCTACCGCCCGGCAATGGAACATTGTAAAATCAAGTACATTTGAATTTTCCAATGTAGCACAGTTTCAAGTGGAATAATAGCGCGGTTTTCGATTTTCAGCCTCTATCAACACAAGATACGTCGAAGAACGTACTAAAAAGCTCAAATCGCAGCGACAAAACGTCCTAAGCACGTTTCATCGGTTAAGTTAGGATGGGTTAGGTTTTGGCGTTGGCATTTGAGCTATTTAGTAATTTCTACAACACCGCCAAAGTTTTTCAAGTTTTGCTGAAACAAATTACAGCAACTGGGGACAATTTTTCGGTTATAATATTTTCGTTTTATTAAAATATCATTATTACTTTTCGCACTAACTTTTGTCTGCTACATTTAAATGTGTCTGATTTTGCCATGTTCTACAGACGGACGGTAGAGTGCTCAAGTAGTAGAAGTGGTTATTCTTAAATTAATACTCATATAAATTGAAGAAAATAAGAAGGTACGACTTACTTCTAAGGAATGTGTTTTCAGAAACCGTCTATCCAATCGAGTCCCACATGGAAGTTTAATAACAATATGAATCGCGTCCGGATGACTTATATCGGGCTCGCTAGGCACTTTTATTACAGAGTCGATCTTTGATCGAGCTATTTCTTCACGTCGACGCTCCTCAGCCAAAATTTCCTGAGAGTAGAAGCAGAAAAATACGTATAAAAATACCTTTTTTTAGCTATTAAAATATTTTATATTTTTTCTAAATCATTTATCTGACGAGAAAATTTTAATTCTATTACCGTTTTTAATAACAACTGATACTTACGATTAGTAAAATCATGATCTAATGCAAATAAAGAAACTTACTTCTTGACGACGTCTTCTTTCTGCTTCGACAGCCTCTCGTTCTTCCTGCCTTCTTCTTTCTTTTTCTTGGTCAGCTCTTAATGATTCCAAAAAGGCTTCATCTTGATGTTGACGTAAGGAACGGTTTAAACTGGTCTCCATTCTGAAAAACTCGATTTCAAAGATTTCCAAATTCAAATAAAAACATTTAAAAAATGTAAATTTCAAAAACCTCCTCTGGCTGACCTTTGAGCTCTGGCTCGTACAAGATTGACATCATTTTCGGCAACAACCATACGCAGTCTTTCAATAAGTAGTGGTCCATCACAGTATCCTTCCATACGACTGACAATCATCATTTTGTTCTCTTTCAACACCACCACCGATAAAAATGGATAGTGCTTGGGGTGAAAGATTTGGCAAACTTTGTAACCTTCATTCGATTTTGTCGAACAAGCCCAAAAAAAGAAATTATTTATATAATTAATCACCTCTTCATTTCCCAGTGTGTTTCTGAAAACAAAACATCATAATGTATACTGTTTTTTTAATGTTTTAATTTACTTTTTTAAAACGCACCTACAAAACATATTTGTGTCAACGGCATCTTCATTATGAAGATATATAAGAAGAAATTTCAACTCTCTTTTGGCATCATTTAAAACTTGTGCATAAGTTCCCTGATAAAAAACTGGATGCCTTTCTGAATATTTTTCATTGTATGCCCTAATAAAATCTTGTACTTCTTGTAAAGGATCAGCTATATCTATAACAAATAAATCAGTTATAGCTTACTCTTATAATAACATTAAATGGCACTACATTAGTATTTAGCCAAATATCAGAGTGGGTCTGTCAAGAGAGGTATTTTACAAATTGGTAAAGGCTTTGGCGGTCAATTAATAAACTGGTGATGTCCTGATTCGGGTCTAAACCGTCGTCAGTTGGAGTTGCTTCCTAACATTACGCTAGCACAAGTGGCGAGCTTTTTCTGTGATTAGATCGTCTACATCCAGCATCGAAGACGGAAGGACCTCCCAAAACAACTCCAAACGACGACGGCTTTTAGACTCGAATCAGGGCATCATCAGTTAGTTCAGAGGTATTTTTTCGACCCCGAGAAAGCAACCGAGTAGAATATCAAGTTGGTAGAATGAGGAATGTCCGACTTTTAAACTGGTTTTGGAAAATTGAAACGAGACGATCTACGAAGCATTGAAAAATATTGCACTAAAAACTTCAAATCGCAATTGTACAAAAATTAACTGACCTACATCGCCTAGAACTATGAATATTGCAAATCTCCCGCTCACTTCTGTCGATCTTTGTAAATCAAGTTTTGGTTTTTTAAAAGGTAATTAAATAAAAGACAACATAAAGTAATTGAACTGCGAAAGTGAAATTATAGAAATGAATACGAAATTGAGTCTTGGCTAGGCGCTTGGTGAAACATCTTGAATAGAAATAATACAAATTCAAAACACTTGGTACACTTTTGTTTCACAGTTTTATTGAGAATAACTCTCTTTAGAAATGATTTGTAACTATAATGATAAAGTAATTAGTTTTTAAGTTTTTTTTTTGGATCTCAAGTTTAAGTATTTCTAGTTGTAAGTTTTAACTAGGACTGCGTACAGGTTTCTGTGAAAACTCTTGCAGTTATTATGTAATGTCATTCTTCTCTAAATTTGACTAGAAATATTAAAATCAGATGTTGTTCATGATTGCAGGTAGTGGACGACAGTTCAGCTCCAACGATATAAGGGAATATTTCTTTAGTTATGTGCAAGTTTATGTTGTCTTCTACTAAATTACTTTTTAAACTGATATGACGTTGAGAAATTGTTATATTAAATGTAAATATAATAGCAGCAACTATTCTGCTACAATTTAACGATATATTTTTGTATGTGGTTTGTATCCACCCCCTACTTGCCGAAATTAAGCAAAACGACATCTATAAAGTGTTGTATTTTGAAGATAATTTGAGAGAAATATCAAGTGTGTTGTAAATTTGGAAAGGTAATTTTTATCACTCTTAAAACGTGTTAAAATATACATTTAAAAAATGACTTGTTTATGTCGTTTACTATTCAACTATTCACTTTATAACAATTCACCTTAAACCATTGAATTCTATGAAAAAAAGTGCTTTAGGAATGTTTTCACAGAAATAAGAGATTTTCGCCAGAAAAAAAGTTAGATGTTTTTCGAAAACGTACATTTTCCAAAAACACCCTGTATCTGAAACAGTGACAGATAACGAAATGCGGTTTGCACCAATTAACTTCTCATAAAAATTGAGTTTCAGACACTGACATTGGTTTTTGTGTATCACCTTTCTAAAGTGTACTTTCCCTTTAAACGTGTCCAAATTGGCCTACCCCCGATAACTTGATAATTTTTTAATAATTAGATACATACATTGGGGCTGATTCTGTACCTTGCTGTCAAAATACTAATTACCAATTAAATCCAATAAATAAAAAAGGAAACTCACAGCCTCTTTCATCAGGACGCAATATTCTTCTTCCGATTTGTAGAAATGCAACTAAGGTATTGTAACATACTGTCCAAAAGAAATTCAATACGCTCCTAATAAAACCTCTAAGTCCGCTAGCCGATCCGTCCGAAGGGGGCGAATAAAATATATGCTGTCCTATGTGATCACTAACCACAGCAGGAGGCCTCGCTTCAGAAGCATAAACTGAAGGTCTACCCTCCCTTATGTTGAGCTGTTCTTGTATGGCCACTTCCACGTTCCATTGGTGTCTTTGAAGGACTTCCCTGCACACGGAAACATCGTCTATTCCACTTAACTCTTGAAATTGTGCTATTTTATCAATTTGTTCTCCCGTTAATCCAAGAGCTTCATTGTCACCTGGGTAGTCCATGGTGTATTGCTTTTTATTGAAATTCTAACAAAACAAATTGATTACGTTTTGAGAAGAAAGAAACCTTTACATTAATACTATTTTACATATTTTCTTAGTTTAAAAATTATACGGTACATTTTGTACATGAGACATCTATTTTATATTAACATTAACCATTAACGTCATCGCAAAAATCAACCTGAAGTTGTTCCATTTTATGTGACCTTTATCTGTCAAATAGGCAAATTTTATTGGAATACTTTCCTAACTACCATACGCTACAGCTACCATAGAATGAAAAGACCGTAAATTTTAATTAATTAAAATAATCCAATTACACAATAGTTACTTTTATTAAATGAAAAGAATAACTAATTAAAAATTTAATTTGGTAATACATATTAGATATCTTACTAAATTTCTTTAATTTTAATTAATTTATATTAATAACATAGATATAAAACGTACAGAGAAATGTACCGAGCATAACCCAAATATTACAAATTCCTATTTCAAATATGAGTATATTAACGCTTGCAGGACGCGATTAATTATTTTTGAACATTCTAAATCATTTTTAAAAGATCATAAAGATTCTCTAACGTTATTTGTTTCTTTATAATTTATATATATGTCGTACCCATATCCGAAGTCGATCATAAGAAGTAAAGTTTGGACAGCACCCGAAATTTTGACCTTTAATGCGTTATGGGTTATGGATGTACTAAATTTCCCACATCGCATTATGCATAATCAGAAGGGCCAATAGGCGAACTTACCATAGTTATCAGAACGCGTTCCGGGTACAAATTTCGGTTGCGTTCTAATTTCGGAAGTAGGTGTGTAATTATTTTAAAAGTTGCGTTTAGTTATATTCTTTGGTTTAGTTAGGTAGATGGAAGTTGATTCCAGTTGATTCTAAAAATTGCCTTGGTATGTGCTTTCGTATTCAACTCTGTGGTAATTTTGACGAACATTCACGAAGTCAAAATAGTCTTCGGGTTTCGTCGTCAGATCTTTCGTTTCATTTCGTTTTGGATTACGCTGAGTGCGAGATATGACAAATCATTATTATGTTTGTCCGCCTCGTACTGTGTTGAAATGACGGTTAACTTGTCAAAATGATGAATAAAGTTTTTAATCAGTATTAACAAATATAATACGTATATAAGTTAAGATTATTTATTATAAATTATTGTGCTAGTGTATAATCGTATTAAACTTATAAGTGTTTGTGTCTTAATCGCATTTCGGAAATGGCACTCCCGTTCAGGAAAGAGATTTCAAGGTTACGTCGAAATTTTGGTGTGATATTCCTAATTCTATATTTCGTAGGAGAGGTGAGTTATAAAATTTGTATTAATGTAAAATGTATGTATAAATAGTAAGTAGTTTTATAAATGCGACCTCCCTTCTCTGTTCAATTCTGTTGAGGGCCTAAACTTATATACACTTATATAGGTACATGTCAGCGGTAATAAATACATAATTATAAATTGCCTACTCATATGCTATTGGTTTAAAAGACTTGGTTAGGTATTATTTTATTATAATTGGGTAATTTTATTTATATATCTTTAATTATCGTGATAGAGAAAGTTGTACTACTTACTTACTCTTACCTACATGCATGTACAGCTTTGATAATTACTTATACTGAAAGTTATTTTTACAAGTAAAAATATTAAGAAATGTTATTTATATGATGAATTTTACTTCTATTTTGCACTGATTCGTCTCTCTTCAATTAACTACTTTACAAAAGTAAATAAGTGAGTCAATCTCCTGTTAATATTCATATACCCTACATACAAATACGCAGGTATTTAGGAACACGACATTTAATTGCAGGTGAACGATGTTCAGAATTGAAAATACCTAGATTGTTTTCTTAAAGAATTAATCTAAAACCTTAAAGGTTTTACCTAGTACTTTCGTTGTTATTAGGAAATGTAAATATATAAATAAAGGAGTGAATAACTGGCAAGAGTAATTAATTAGGTACATAAAGTGATGGTTCATTTTATTAAGAAATATTTAGGTTTCATCGACCTACTGCCACATAAATAAAAATGAAACGGCATTGTATTGAGTATGTCTGTTCGGGATGCCCTTTGAAACGGCTGAACTAATTTCAATGAAACTTTGAAGTTTTACAGTCATGAAAATAAGGTTTTCAGAAGTAACTTAGGCTATTTTAAATTGAAATTTATTTACGAATTGGTCGGGATAATAGATACGAATAGTGAAACATTTTTTTCTTTTCCGAGTTCATGTGACACAAAAAGTTTCTATAAATAACATACCTAAGTCTACATTTGTATAATATGCTGTACATTAGCTGAATACAATATTTATTTTTCTTACAATTAGAGTAAAAATGAATTAATTGAATACGTACCTATAGGAGTAAAATGAGTGAATTATAGTTATAATTTATGAAAATTAATGTTTACCAACTATTAGATTTTTATAAATTAATCCGTTAGTCTATTTTCTTATTTTTTTCTTCTTATTTTGATTGTGTAATTATAATTAACGTAACTTTCACTACAGTTACTACACACTCTTATTGTTAGAATAATTACATAACTTTATTTGTGGAGTAGCTGAAATATAAAAAAGAAAATACTATAATATAATACATAAGGTCATACGTATAAAATTTATATTAAGAATTTGCTAGAAAAAAAGTAACGCAAAAATTATTTTCCAGATTTCCACGCAAAATTTAAAAAAATGCTCCTGAAATTTTCTTTGTTAATTTTTTGCAGTTAAGGATTTTCTAAAATGTTATCATGGAAATATTAAGATCAGGGAGAATTAAAAATATTTTGGAAAATCATTATCAGTTTTTGCAGAGTAGATTATTTTAAAACTGACTTCATTAAAAATGCTTTGTTAATTTTCACTATCAGTTTTTAGAAATTGTTAATGACATTTACTTTGGATTAAAGCAGAAATAGAATATTTTTTCATTCATTTTCAACCTGATATAAACGCGTAGTATGAAAATAATGTTGAATAATTGCCAAGTTCAATCATTATGAGGTCTATTTTAAGTAGATTTTCTTAAATAAACATGTTGTTATTGGGAAAGATGTTTATCGTATACCTGGAAATGCGTTTTATAATTAATTTTTGTTACTACAAAACACGTTGCGTTTTATTAATTATAGGGTATCTACTTATCCAGTTTCCGTTACAAAAAAAATAAAATTCCTTGATTATTTTTTTTAATATGTTCAACTTTTTTTACTAAAAGGTTTTGGTTTTCTAAATCTCTTTTTTTTTTCTTTACCTTCTTTGCTTTTAAATTACCAAAATTCCTGTATAGTTTGTGGTGTTATTTTAAGCTATCACGAAAAAATCGTGTTTCTTTTTTTACTTCAAATTCAAGTTTGAGCTGCTGTAAAATCTTTTCAAGATTTTCGTCTACTTTACATACCTTTAATAGAAATCTGTAAAAAATTTGAGGCCCTTTGTTCTAATATTTCTATTTTATATATCATGTTTACAATAATAATAAAATATTCAATGGTATTCTGAAATTTGCGTCGTTTTTAGCGGGTCACGGTTCAGAGGAATTACATAATTTTATGATTTTCATAGCACTCAACAGTCAACAGTATCAGTTAATAGAGTAAAACAAAAACTTACATGTATTTAAAAAAGGCTTTTTGTACTTAAATTTTTCAAGGTTAACAGAAAATAGATTATCATTCTACGTACCTATCTAGAAAAAAAAAAACAATAGTGATAATCACGTAAAATAGATTTGCTATCCCAACACAAATATTTTTCCTCTTAAATAAATGTCATGAAGAGCGAATCAAGTCCACTTTCTTAAAATGGACACTTGATGAATCATGTTCTGTTCTCCTTTATTTAAAAAGCAACAGTGATCACATATGGGCGTCACTTATTATTACTTTGTTTATAGTGTACTTTTCCTAGATTGCAAAAACATAAAATTGGTATTAGCATTTAAATTATAACAAATGCCATAAAATTTCCGTAATAAAATGATATGTTGCGTACATCACCACCTTTTGAAAAGTCAAATAAAATATCTTTAGTAGCACAAGTAAAATAGTTCACATAACGTTTTTTCCATCCTCAGATTTTATTGTTTATATTATTTGCCAAGGGTGTTTTTATTCTGGCATGCCATATCTCATTTATTACTACATCAAAATTAATGTTTAGAACATCATTTTAAAGATCACATTCCAGGGTTATGACGAAAAATAATCAACAAGTTTAAAATTAAACTTTATTTTAATTTTTTTTTACTAAACTAATAAAATCGAAGGCGCCAACTACAGACAATATGTTTATCTAACATGATTGACAGTTGTTTTTGGTGAATTGAACCAAAGTCGTAGCCAAGAAGATGTTTTTCTTTTTTATTAGAATAGGTTTTATAAAAAAAATATTGAGACGATAGAAAATAACCTACTGTTTGGTAGTTTTTAATAATTTTAACATATTTTTTCATCGGGAAAATTCAAATAAAAAATAACTCTCCTTCGTAAATTATTACCTTGTCGTTTTGCGACACCAACCTAACTAATCAAAAATTAGCAAACTAACAAAAAAATGTTCGAACAAAAAATTTTACTATTTCGAAACAAAAGCAGATTTTTTCTGAAAAACTGTAGAATAATATTTGTTTTTGCTTGTCATGTTTACATAGTTTAATTACTTACAAATTGACGTCGTAACTTTGTTATTACCTTGTTTAATGTACCAAAGAAAAATAATTCTATGATTTCAAACTGTGCATGTCTGTTTTATTAGGTACACATTTTTTTAAATTATTATTTTTTAACGGAAATTAACATTTTAAAATATGTACTTATTTACAATTTAGATGTTGTCTTCTATTGTAGATATTGTATTATATTATGTATTTTTAAACGAAGTCACGTAAGATTTAAAATAAAAATATAAAACTTTAAATAATTACATCTGTATGGCAAACGCAGTTCAAAACGTCTACCTATGTTCAGTTTATTGTGCTGCACATCCATGCAATGTTTACCGTCTATAATAAAAAGATAAGGCACTGTCGTAAATATTACTTCAAAATTATAAAATATTTATTGTCATCATACTTCAGCGTTTCTTTACAACTATTTTGAAGATTACATTTTTAATTGTATCATTCGTTGAAAAAAACATTCCATATCACCAGCAATAAATAACAAGCCTTTAATAGGTATTATATTTTAACGTAATTAAACTAATTGCCGAATTCAAACATCAATATCCAGAACGCAAAAATTGTCCTGTTTTCTACGGAGGTCGTAGTAATATTTCGCTTATTTAGGTCCTTCTGATTCTGCACAAAACAGTTTTAGTCATACAAAACGCCAAATCCACAACGCGTTACAGGAAAAAAAATCGGTGTGTGTCCGAATTCGGTAATTGAGTACTGCATACATACGTATAGAAAGTCGATTTTTGTTGTGATTGTTGTACGCGTTTGATGACAATCAAAGAATATTGTAAAAAATCAATATTTCACCATTGCAGCCTCGATAAGTGTCAAGGTTTATTTGTGTTGCAGTATTGTAGCGTGCGCGGTGTTGTATCTGATCTATTAAAACCAAGTAAAAATTTTGAAATAGTACCTACAGGGTGTTCCAAATTCGATGTTTCTATAGGGGAACTTTGGTAACTACCCATAAGAAATACAAAAAAATTAATGGCGAATAATTGATCTTTTTTTTTTAGACAAACTGACAGGTGTTTTCAAAAAATTGTTATCGTCTTTTGTTTTCGAGTTTTTGAGTTTTTGAAATATGTCCATATCTCGGTTGTTTGATTTTTTTAAATTTCGGCTAATGTCCGAACTCGGTATATTTTAACAAAATTTATTTTCTCAGTAAATCATATCAGATGATTACCTATCTAAGTATCTGATAGATATTCGGCGCCAAGTCCACATTCATTCTCTTTCTCTATCTCTGCTACATCGTGCTCTCTTTGGCGGGTTCGCCGAGTCTAACAGTATTATATACAGGAAAAATATTGTGTAACGTCATCATAGAATCTTTAGATGCAAATATCTCGCTAATTACTGCATATTGTTGCTTTATCTTTTATACGTAATGAATATCGATAATAACCTTTAATTTGCTGTAAAAAATAAATTTTTGTATTACATATTAATAAAGTTACGGCTTTAGGCACGCTCCTAGAAGCGATATTTCTGCTACTTCAAAATATCAGGTCGATTAAAAGAAAAAACAGGAGTAAAATTTGATAGGACTTGGCTCAATGTTTAGAGAATTTAATTTAAAAGCAACTTTGATAAATATGTAGTTATCAATTATTTCATCCTAAGTAAACACAAAAAATTGAGCTAAATCCTATCAAATTTTACTCCTGAATTTTTTTTTTTTTTAAATATTTTATTCTGTGTCATAACTAGATTTCATTTCGTTCCCAAATAGGACGGTACAATTTTGTGGTTTCAATTCTTTTTTTGCAAAGGGAGATATCATTTGAGAATGCGGAATTGGCGCAAAATTTTACAGACATATCTGTTTTGTGCAGATAAAATTGAAAAATGCAAAATTTTCGCCTATTAGGTAAGTATTTTAACTCTTTAATTTGTTTGTTTGGGGTTTTTCACCAAATTAAATAATTATAAAAAAAACTAATGGTGGATAACACCCTAAAAGGTAAAACGTAGGTATTATTTACACCACAACTGTATTATTTTTGTTTTTTTTTCTAATATTTTTTTTAGGATTGTTTTTTACTTTTCTGCATTGTAAATTTCTTCATATGATTTAAATTTTCAATTAGTGAAACGATTTGCTGCTTTATTCTATATAAATAATTATTGATTAAAATTCTTGACATTAAGTAGGTGTAACTAGTAATTATAATTGACCCTTTATTGCATTTTCAAACATATCACGCCTGTTAATTCAATCGAACACCCGAACTGGGTAATTTTACGCAACTATTACCCAAAAAAAAAAATGTGTCAGTGTTACCAAAGAATATAAGTGTTACTAAACAGGTCTATAGTACGTGAACGTGACAAAAGTATATACGTGCGTGATTTAAATGATTAAATTGGAAGTATTTTTTTTAAAGCTATTTTATTTACCTATGCGTGCCGTTTAGGGTTTGTTAAAAATTATGTCTAAAATATTTATTAAATTGATTACGTTCAAAAACTACATTACGTGTTGGGTTGGAATTTTTTATAAAAAATTAATAAAACTAATTTTGGTGCACATTTAAATTGCTTGAGATTCTCTAGAAATTGTTCCTTTGCAGAATAAAATAAATATTTTAATAAAAAAAATTCTGGAGTAAAATTTGACAGGATTTGGCTCAATTATTTGTGTTTGTTTAGGATAAAACAATTGATAACTACTTATTAATCAAAGTTGCTTTTCATTCCTTAAAAATTGAGCCAAGTCCTATTAAATTTTACTTACTTTTTTTTTTTTAAATCGACCTGATATTTTGAAGTATCGATATTCATTACCTATAAAAGATAAACCAACAATATACAGTAATTAGCGAGATTTCGCATCTAAAGATTCTATGATGACGTTACACAATATTTTTCCTGTATATAGTACTGTTAGACTCGGCGAACGCGCCAAAGAGAGCGCAATGTAGTAGAGATAGAGAAAGAGAGAGAGAGAGAGAGAGAGAATGAATGTAAACTTGGCGCCGAGAAGTTGTATGTATGTAGGTACCCAAGGAATTTCTAGTTGTAACGGTTACGAATATTGGATGTAACAGGATACTGGAATTCTTTTACGTAAAACTAGTGAATTTATGGTTCAACAATTTTAAACCGGTTAGAGGTAAATGATAAATGATAGCAGTTAACCATATAAATGGTACTTGTGTAGTAATAAAAGTAAAGAACCTACTGGTGAGATCCAGAATCTTTTATAGCGTGTATCTGTTGTATTTTTATAGTAATTAAATAGATAAATAATTTAAATTGCAACTATCGTTTACGAAATAGTTGGTAAATGTTGCCTTCATTGTGGGAAATTGTTATTTTATTAATAATTCTTGTTTTTGGTGGTGGGAAGGTATAATAAAAATTAAAGCATAATTAATACTTGAAGGCATTAATTTTGAGATTTTATTATCACATTAGGTACAAAAAAATACTATGTACTTTCAAAATTTTTTCACCAGAATGTGGAAGAGAATTATTTAAAAGTTCGCACATCTTATTCGTAATCTTCTCGGCAATTTAAGAAATTTGTAACGAGCGTGTATGTGTGCGAGAGCAGATAAGCGGAGTTCAAAGAATGCCGGCGTCGGTCGGCGCTTTGATGACAATAAACAAGGCCAATAATAAAACGAACACGAGTAAATTCTAGTAGGTCATTCCCGATCTTTCTGGAATTATTCGACGTCTCTATAAATACTTGTTGACGTGGTCAGTAACAGCAGTTTACAGTTAGCTTCCGAACGAGTAACATAAATACCGAACTACGACATACAGAGTGATATAAATACGCATTTTCCTTGTAATATAAATAAGTTGTTGAATTTTTATTAGTGTTGTATTAGTGTTTAAGTATTAAATAAATAGTTGTAAATAAATTTCCGTTAAATAAATAAGTTAAATTAGAAAAGTCGTTACAAATTTTTATTTTGATTGGTAGTTAATTACTGTTTTAGATTTCGAGTCATTTCAGGAAACAAAGGCCTAAATCAAAAGAATTATTGAAATTTTGAGGGGGACATCAAATGGTGTTAGTTTGACATTGAGGTTGAGCTTTTGAGGTCAGCCCAAGGTTAGAAAGCTGATGACGTATATTTTTGATCATTTCTTTATTACGCCTATGTGGCTGAACGTAAAATTTTAAGGCCTATTTGAATCTGACAATAAGGTCAAAAATATGATCTGATATTCTCCTCGAAATCTTGCAGCTTTGATCTCTATTTTCGATTAAATCTTTTATTTTGAAATTATGCCCAAGCTTCTAAATTTTCAAAAAAGTCTTGTATTTGTCTTCAATGTGCATGTGTACCAACGCGATAATGACATCATTAGTAGTTGTATTGTTTGTTTTTTTGTTTTAATATTAGGTGCATGTTTTATTTGTTATTTTTAAATTAGATAATGAACCATAGATTTTGCGGTAGTAGGTGTGGGTTCGTTTAAATGCACACGTCCACGCCTACTCCATATAACCTACGTAGTACGCTAGTATAAATATAAACAATTCCTCGTCAATTGTTGCTTAATCTCATCTTAACATAAACGGCACATGGTATGGTCGCAAGATTAATTAATACAAGTACTAATGATGTCATTGTCGCGTTCGTACACATAAACGTTGAAGACAAATACCAGACACTTTTGAAAAATTAGAAGCTCAAAAACATCATGAATGATTCATTTTACGTAAATTTATTTTTTAACAGTTCGTATATTTATTTTTGTTTACATAGGAACCTATAAGTTGTTTCTCAAATACATCGTCTTAAAAATAAAATCTTCAGAACTGCTACTTATTTATTTACTTATTAAAAAAGAAAATTTTTCAGCTTTGTGAAAATTTTATAACTTATAGTTAGTAGTCAATTTCCTTTTATGACATTTAATAGGAGTGTTTAGTTTTTCTTTCGATGTTTAAGTCTTTAATATCCTTAACCATTTGCGAATAAAAATGTAATCTAATTGTAAGTTTCCTTATTCCCCTCTTTACTCCTGTTTCTGTCTCTAATATGTCTCAAAATATCACCTCATTTATAAACGCGTGTCTTCATAAGCATCCATGTTTTGCACCCGTTCGTTATATTTTATCGTTGTCGTCTACCGGTGGCAATGAAACTTTATTTATCGTTTATGTGTGCCTTTTACAATCCAGATGCCCTCGTCTTATTTTATTTTATGAATTGGTATGTTAAGGTTAATGAATGACATGCCAAATTGTGTGCAGATCCAGTGTGAAATCTTATAACCTACTATTCCAAATTCCGCGAATAATAAAGAAAAAAAATGATATTATTATTTATTTATTTATTTGCGCTTGATTTGCCAATAAAATTTTATTAAAAATGTTATTCCATGTAACGACGATTTTATGTGAGTTAGTAAAGTAATTATGGTACCAATTTACGCATTTTGGTAATGTTAATATTCAAATTTTTGAATGGAATTTTTTTTTTGTCTAAAACCAATAATTGGATTTCGTGTAAAATATATTGAACATCAAGACAATTGTTTGTCAAATTTTTTAACAGGAAGAGCACGTATATACAAATAGTTTAAAAATATTTGTTTTTTGTTTGAAAAAATCTGTGATCAGGTGTACAAATATATATATGTACTTGAGAATAATAAAAAAAAGAATTTGCAAAATCAATAATTCATTTTTGTAGATATGTTTTCACTGTTCAACTAACAGTAGTAATTTTTCGAGCCCTATGTTTTCAGAATAGTGTGTCATGATGTTTAACATTTGTGAGGTTATGTAAATTCAGTACTTTTGCGCACGCGCTACTACGTTCTGTTCTGAAAACATTGTTAACATTTATTATAACGTACCACTAATGGATACCTAAATGAAAAAATATAATACCAATGAAAGTTTACATTAGAATATTATGTTTAAATTCTCTTTTCTCTTATTAAACAAAATTATCTACGTGTAATCGTGCAATGTTTTTATGAAAAATGGTAATGTGCTAATTGGGTTACAACATCTTGAATGAGGAGCTAAATAATAGAATTAACAAGCATGTTTATGTCATCAAAATTATTTTGTAAGTTTCAAGGAAGAATTAATGACCGACATCTTATTTATGATTTATTCCTTAAGCGTAATAATGATAAGAAATTAATAGTAGGTAAATTATTTAAACAATTTTTCGAACTTTGTGTAATCATATATTAATACCTATAAAATGTTATATAAATATATGATGAAGGTAAAAATTAGATATCAAAATGCTAATCAATGAATATAATATAATTACGTAATAATTTGAGGTCGCTAGATATAATTTATTAAATTAATGATAACAATTAATTTCAACTGCATTTATCATTTGATAAATCTGCATGTGTGAGTAAATACTAAACAGTGATATAAAATCTACGTAACCGACCTTAAAATAAAAAACTTCGTGTTACTTTTTTTTAGATTTAATTGAAATTTTAACTTTTCAAAATATTTAACGAATAACCTTAGCTAACTTCATGGTAGTTAAATATAAATAACTGCAGATGCGCGCCCATTTCCATGACGTCATATCTACTGAAGGCATTTTAATGAGCTGCAGTTAAGTACAGGGGAAAACCAAAAATTAAAAGTATGTCTCATTAATTTAATAACTGAATATAAAATCTAAGTACATATATAAAATTAAATATAATGTATAATTAAAAACAAAAAAAAAACATTCGTGTTAAGTATTAAACTTTTTGATTTTTAAAAAGCAATACACACACAATGTCAATAATAATCGTTACAGTTATTGTTATTTAGAAAGGTATTAAGTGATAATGTCTACGTAGAATTTATGACGTTTTATTTCGATATTTATGTTTGCATCTATAAAACTGATAAATAAAGGTAATATGAAAGGTATGGCTGCGAAAGTCGTTATTAAAAAAGATAATTTGTATCATTATTTTGCACACGAGGTAATTCCATGGTCGAAAAGTACATAGATATATGCGGATGTGTATTTAGCAAAATCGTTAGAAGAAAATGTTTCAAGTATTACATATATTACGGTTTAATTATAGTATTTATTGTACCTATGTATTTGGTACTGAATAAAACATTAATATAAATAAATTTTCATAATAATTTATCGACTTGTACCTTATTTAAAGACAGCACTCCTGAAAACCTTAGAGCTTTAAGTTTTTAAGTTTTAAAATCCAAATTAAATTATTGTGATTTCGAAATATTCTGATGGGCCATCACAGCAAAACCGTTACCATCGTGATGTAAGGCCTGCGCGTCAATGGTGCAATTAAAATCGATTTTTTTTTATCTGTTTATATCATATAATTTAATGAGGAGATTTAGTCGTATTAAGTCGTATAATATATTAGAGAAAAGTGAATCATTCACCGCCTGTAGATAATCTAAATTTCTAAATTTAAAGATGATCGAGATGGTATAAGAATTTTATTTTTCTTTTACAACAATAATAAAGTCTATTTGCTGTGTTACAAAAATATAAAGAAAATAATTGTTTGTATACATTGTTTGCTTTTCGCATTTTTTTTTTTTTAATTTCTTAATGGAAGAACAAATCCATGCACAATTATTGTATCACGCTTTTTGCTATAGGTACTTTAACATTAAATAAATAATATTAACAATTATTCACCATTGTTTAAAATTTGCACAAATGCTCTTCTCATCGACCTCAATAAGAATCCTCGATCAAAAAAATCAATCACAATAAATTAATCCCTTAGATACTAGATTAAAAGGGTTGCGTACATTAACCACTTGTAATGACGTCACGCGTAAGCTGTTAGGCTTTCTAGTGGTCAATGGTAACGTGTTTTAACGTTATCTGAACAAGGTCAAGGCTACAGTCCAGTACAGTCTATGAAATGTTACTTATAAATGCGATTACGTTAACTTCTGTCTATGTTTTACTTTTGAGGTACATTTAGAAACTTCACTAATCATATTGACTAAATATTACTGTGTACTATGTCTAATTATTTGTAAATTCTGCAAAAAAAAAAATGTATTCAAAATGCGTTTTACTTTTTTGTTTATCCACGATAAATCTATCTAATCTGATTGGAAATTACTACACATATTCATATTACTTGGGTAACTTGTGAAATGACGTAAAAAGGTAATGGAAATAGTTGTTTGTTTTGATGCGATTGTCGACTTTTATTTGGTTAAGTTATTTGCAATTAATTTGATAACATTTTAGTGTAATTGTGTTTATTTTTACAAAAGTTCTTTTTTGATCAGAGGTCATATCTCCCGTAATTCTTCACCAGAATTAATGATTAAAATCATTTTAATTAAACCTGACATTTCTAGTTATTGACGAAACATAAAAAAGAATTTTAAAAATCAATCAGTTTTATTAAAACGTACAATACAATGTTAATGTACTTTAGCAACAAAATTATAGAAGTAAAAATAAAAGAATCTTCTTATATCCTGTTGAATAATTCAATTCGGCTTAGGGATTCGCTGACGTAAGCGGTAAGATGTAAATAAACGGAATAAGTGTTTTCAGATCAAAAATAAAACGGACGTTTGTAAGAGTAGGTACTTGGCCATAAGATTTATAAAATCGATTTTTGCATTCTTGAAAGTTTTTTTTAAATTATTCTATTTTGGATTCATCAACTATACATAAAATTCTTAACAAAATATCCATATTACCATTGAAGAAAAAGTAGAAATAGAAAATATGTTTTTTTTTTGTGTAAAAATATTGTTTTATTCACCAAAAACTCATTCTCTTAAAATTCTTGCAAATTTGTGTGCTTTTTTTGTTAATTTACTTATTACTGGAGTTTGTCATAATGGCACCAAAACTAAAATCTTCGGATGTCAATAAAAAAAATTTCATCGAGTGCATGTCTCAGTTGACTCTTGAAATAATGAATTTTCATAACAGAAATTTTTAAAATCAAATGAAACACCAAGACATGAATAAAGTATAGTGAATCATTAATAACATTGACAATAAATTTTAATTAAATCAAAAGGAAATTTAATCAGGAAGAAATTGATAAGGCGTGGCTCAATTTTAATTATGTTCTCTTTTTTAGTGATTATTTCATCTTAAAAAATTGGGCATACTTAGCAATGTTTTTCTCTTGAAATTTTCTATTTTTATCGATAATCCATTTATTTCAATTATTAACTGAGAAGTTTTACCAAATTTTTTTTTTTGTTTTAATTTTTAACTACGAAGTGCGAAGTCATTAAAGCAATGATGCATCTACATAATTTAAAAAAAATGGCATTACGAGGATCAAAACTGATATTTTCAGTAATTTCAATCTCCAAACTTTTTGGAGGTGTGAAAAACTGGAAACAAAAAAAAAATATTTGTTCAAATGTACTTAGGTACTGAATAAATGTCATAATATGTAACTGTAACTATCATTTTTTGATTATAATTTATAATCAATTAATAACGAGAAATATTTACCTTTCAGAAATATTTTTTTTGCAGTTCAGACAGTTGCTTAATTAATAATTATTATCGATGAATATCTTTTTAAAAATGTGTATGTGTACAATATGATTGATATGGTAAATGAAAGTTTATGTAAAATTTATATGGCGTATCTAAGGATAACTTTCCTGTATAAACTTAAAAATGTCATAAACTACGTGTGTCCTTGATTCAATTTAATATTGGATGCATGTTGTATTTGTTATTTTTAGATTAGATAACGAACCATAGATGGTGTGGGTGGATTCGGGTAAATGCATCGTCCACGCCTACACCATAAAACCCAATATAAATATAAACAATTAGTTTTCTGAAAAACATGTGTAAAGAAAAATTACGACAGTGTGAGAATCTGTCCAAGCATCTATCTTATCAGTTTATCGATTACTTCGCCTTTGTATCTAAAAGGTTAATAAAATAAGTGACTTAATATACCTACGTACTGCTGGGAACAAAGACCATAAGTTTTAATTTAACTTCAATTACGTGATAATAATATTATTGGAGGTTGAAAGTTCAATTAAATCTACCGTCATTGTATTCAACTTACGTGTACTTGGTACATATGCATTTGTAATTCGGAATTAATTGTCTACGTGTGATCAGAAATAAATGTTTTAGAATCAGTTTAAAAATCAGTGTAAAAAAAACTTTTAAAAAGTTCTACTTACGATTAGTCGATAAGAAAAAAGTATTTTATTGTCGCACAATAACAGAAGTTATAAAAGTGGAAGGACGTTAATGGACGAAGAGTTCGAACCCAAACCGGCCAGTGAGGGTAATCTTATAAAACAACAGCTTACCAGTGGCGTGCAGTCTTTATTGCACTTACAGTAGCGGAGCATTTGTCACGTGCAGGAATTATAACTAATGAAAATAAACAGATTTTCTAAAATCTTATTTATTTTTTGTGACTTCGAATTGTAATTACTTTGGAACACCCCTGCATTAGTGCCTACCTACTTTTTTTAGGGAGTTTATTAATTTAAGGGGCCTCTCTTAGACCAATAGTATTTAAGACATTTTAACCTAGCAGTTTAAAATTAATGTTTTCATTATAAAAAAGAAAAATTTTGCCTAAGGCTTGTAGCAAACGCCATCCACTGGTGATGTATTTGATTAACATTGCGGCAGTCCTCTATTTTCTGTCTATACCCAACTGTAATCTATCACGTATATCAACTACAGTACTTAAATGTGACTTTTCATATCATAGGCGTTAATGAAATTATTGAAAAAATGTTTGTGTTGTAAAACATAGTTTTTTTCATATAAAAAAAAGATAAATATACATAAGTGGCTGTATTTATTTTTTAGAAGTTTTTATAAGAGTATTGTCATTTATTTTGTCCCTGCCATTTGCAATTCGTTAACCGAACATTTTTATTGATAACAAGTATTTTTCCTTATGTTGCATATTAATAATTAGTATGTAAATAACGTCGCAATTAAAAAGAATTGCTGAACTTTGTGCTGATAAGTAACGATGTGTAATATTACAAACATTTGAATTAGAATTTTATTCGCTGACTTAATAGATCACGCAATACACAAAGTTATAAAATTAAATTAAATAAACGTTCATTGATTTTTTTACGATTAGATTTTTATTTACACTTAAGAACGTTCGTCATCAAAAATTCTTATTAAAAATCTATTCCACTAAGCAACTGAAATGCTTGCGTAGTTTTATTATTTTTGCAGTTTGTTTTTAATTACTCATCGGATGGATAAACTAAAATAGAAAGTTAATTTCATAAACAATGGGGTGATGAATTTTTCGATAACATTTTCGGAACACTACCCTTTTTTGGCATAACCCTATCTATATATATATATTTATACCTTTGTTCATTTTCAACATTTTCAGTCCTGTAAATGGTCTAAATTAAACTATTCCATATTTTTATTTTATCTTTTAAATAACAACTTGCTGCAAGGCTCAGGGAAATATATACCACACGCTTGATGAAATGAAGATTTGTTTTTTGTAGATATCATTCTCGACTATTCTAAATAATTTTCAAAAAATCTAGAACATTCTGGAACATTTTGTAAAAGTCTGGAACATTCCAGACCATCTTCTTAACATTTTAAGTTGTTTTTAAAAAATATTAAACATTTAAGATTATTCAAATCCTCGTCAAAATATTTAGAACATTTTGAAACGTTTCTGTAAACCGTAGAACCTTTTAGAAAATTCTAATACATACATAACTATGTTATTCCCTGACACACCAAATGTCCCCCGAAACATTTTCGATTCGATTTATCTATATATATATATATATATTTTAATATTATAGTACATGTGTATTATGCAATAAATTAATCTATTTCTCCTATTGTTTTAGATAAAATGTCTTGAAAACAACAATTCGAAGGAACATGGTCATTGCATCTGGTATGGGCAATGTAACCAAAATGATATGGGACTGTCCCAAAATTGCGTGTACAATGGTACCGCAAAACCAGTAACTGATACTCAAGCCAAGGCTGTAATCGAAAAGTGGTGCCCAGATTTTGTAGGGCAAAACACATGTTGCGACGCAACTCAATTGAACACCCTCGATAGCAGCATTCAACTTGCAGCAAACTTTCTCAAACGATGTCCATCGTGTATGAACAATTTCGTTAAAATTATTTGTTCCTTTACATGTTCCCCACACCAGTCAACTTTCATGGAAACAAAGGAAATATTATTTTCAAACACCACAAGTAAGTACTTATTTGAATCATCTTTTCTATTTTTTATTTTCTTGGGATATAGACTAGTGGTTATAGTAGTGGGCAAACAATGTGTGAGTAGGGCAACTAGTAACCGTAAGATGGAGTGGCACAGGCGCAGGGGTGGGCGATTATCAGGATACAGTTCTCTAAAATACGCATCATTCCCACCTAAGATGTTGGTTGGGCAAAAGTCAAAACCATTGGTCAAATATATGTGCCTTGAAAATTGCTGGTAAGTTAGCTGGGGCTAAATCATGTTGCAGCAAGATGGAATGCTTTCATATTTTGTTCTGGTTGAACGAAACTTACTGAATGCTCTTTTTCCAGGTCGCGGTCACCCTGTGTAAAAATAAGAAATGTTTAACTTTAATCAATAGTGAATTTTTTGTTCTTTAAGATAATATCTATAAGATGCTTGCTTTTATTCCCTCTTTTTTATTACTTTTCAGATTCGTATTACGTAAACTCAGTTGACGTATATTTTTCGAATCACTACATGAATGGCATGTACGATTCGTGCAAGCAAGTCAGTGTGCCCAGCACGGGGCAGTTAGCCATGGATTTAATGTGTGGTGACTGGGGTGCGTCCAAATGTACAGCTAGTCGTTTTTTCGAGTTTGTGGGAAGCACCAGTCAAAACGCTTATGCTCCCTTTCAAATTAATTATATCAATTCATCTAAACCCATTGGGAACTACGTGCCCGTAGATTTCGAGATTACACCATGCAGCAAAGGCGTTAGTGTAAGTGACTTATATTTGATGTAAAATCTCAATGAGTTTTTAATATAACTTAAACTTTAAAATGTGCACTTTTTGTGAAACATAGTGATAAATATAGAATAAAATAAATAAAACATATAATATAAATATAAAATTTTATAATATATGTTTTATTTATTTTATTCTATATTCATGTTTTTCATTCGCAAACTCATTTTTGGACTTAAGGCAAAGTAAGGATGAATCATTGTCATAACTCTTATTGACCTTATTTTTATCTAAGATCAGATGAAGATAGTTGACTTCATAGAATCAGTTTCTTTCATTTTAAACTATTTCGTTTTTTATTATGTATATGTTGTGATCTTGTCAGAGAAAATAATGTCCGGTCATTGAATTAAATTTTTGTTTTTAAATGGAAATGTACATATAACATGTTAAGTAGTTAATGAATCATTTATTAATATTCAGACACAAATGTAAAATAACTCATGGTTTTAATTTGACAAAATTGAAGTTAATATTTTGTACAGGGCGTTCAGAAAAAAATCTAAATTTTAAATTAATGATATTCAAACACCGATAACTTTGTTTTCCCAATAGCGCCCACCATATTTTATTGTTTTTTGAAAAATCATGGGTAATTTTCGAATAGCTACTGTTAGTGTTAATTACATATTATTTTATTTTAGAAAGACGCTCCTGCCTGCAGTTGCGTCGACTGCGAGCAGAGCTGCTCTGCAGTTCCTCAACCACCTTCTGAACAACCGTTTCTTATTTTTGGATTGGATGGTTATGCCACTATCATGTCCATCATTTTCGTTATAGGTTCTTTTCTTTTCCTAAGTTGCCTTTTCCTCTGTTCGAAAACGTCAATGGGTAAGTTCCTTAATACCCTATCTGTTTTTATATTAGCGAATTTGTTTGCGTTCTCCCTGTAGATTGACATAATATCAGACATGTACGTTACAAGATCATTCCCACTACTTATACGTACATAAACATCACTCATAACGTTTTTATTTTTTTGTTAATAACGTGCTATAATTAATATGAGATATTTAACTAAAAGTGACAAAATAGATAATTATTTGCTAAAATGGGACAGACAAAAAAAGATTTTTAAATGAAAGTGAGTGTACTGCTTGATCACCGAATCCTTTGTTATAACAACGATAATCATGAACCAAAACGAACGGTTTCCTTATCATTATCAGTCGCTGAACTTTGTCAATTATTTTGACTAATGAGAGTTAATAGTTTATTTGTTTTTTTTTTTTCATTGAATTACGGATTATTTCTGTTGTGACACAATTTCCTTAAGTTGTTGGCGGTAGTTTTGTTAGGAACGACGATATATCTTGAAAAAATAAAGAAATTTATTCAATTTCTGACATTTTCAGGATATGACTTGAGAAGCAGTAATGAAAATGTCGCCGAATTTTATACTTCTAGAGATCGTAAAGGTATATGTTGTATTCATAAAAAATTGGTCTTTTAAATGTTGGGTTTCTGCACAAAACTAGGGTGCTCAAATAAGACTTCTTTCAATTTTCTTAAAACGAATAAGCTAACAATTTGTAGAAATCTGTTACTTAATCCTTATTTTCTCGTATTTTTTTAATCGGATATCATTCACTTTCCATTTTGTATTCATTAGTGAATTTTTATTTATTGTGGTCGTTGCCCTATTTTTCGTAAGCAAATAAATTCAAAATTAACTAACACAATAAATTAAATTTGAATTTGTTTGCCAATGAATCTTTGGTTGGTGCGTATGTGTTGTGCAGTAATGTTTAATTTTTTGGATATGTTGTATCCAGCTTCCGAAGTTTGGACAGTAAGCAAAATATTTCGCCTATTGTCGGACTTCCGAAGTAGGGTACAACAATTTCATTTGCATGTGATAGTTGTTAAAATGTTTTATATTTAATTCTCAGAAAATTACAAAAGGAACAAAATAAATGTTCTTGGTCAGCATTTTATATCGAAGCCACTGACACGATTTCGAAGTTATCAGTTATACTCGTAATTAGCGCGCCAACGGCAGCACTGAACCTCCTGATTGATGAGTAGAATTAATAAACTACTTATTAAAAAGTTAGGTTAAAAATTACTTAAGAAATGTTACAAGATACTTTCAAAATTATTGCAAATTGTCTTAGAATGAATGTAATTGGTTTAATAATTATTTTTAATAAAAATTATAAATTAATTCAAAGAAAACATTTTAATGATTAGTGCATGTTTGAAATAACGTTTAAATATTAGTGTGTTATGGTCATTAGGGAGCATTTACGTTTTGTTGCTTTTTTTAATTTGTATTAACCGCTTAAGTTTATAGTTGTGATGTCATTAACACTTTGGGTAACCAAAATGTAAATTATACCGTTTAACAGGTGCGACATTTAGAAGGGACTATGTAGATACTATAAACGGTAAATTTATGAGTATAATTGGGCCAAGATTTTGAGTATTATAATTGAATAAAAAATATAAGTATTGTATTACATTATTATAATTTTTGGAGTTTACTTCTTAAAAATCAATGTAAGGCCCATATAGGCAGTAAAATTGAGTGAACGTAACGGAAGTAAACGTTACGGAACGAGCACTACCACCCCAGTATGCTCTTCCCACCCATTTTAAACTGAACGCATAGGGTAAGGGAAACTGATACGTTTGTCAAGTCATACGAATGTCCGGTGACTAGAGCGAGTGCGTGAAAAATCTTACAGCTTCAGCACAACTTTTTATTTTTTAAAATAATTTACATTGTCTATTTATTATTACATTTTCATTTTAAATTAATTATAGTCTTATTTATTTAATAGGACGTTTTAATTTTTTAATTACATATAAAATATATCCTAAATAAATATTTTCTATCACTTAAAAAAAAAAAACAGAAGTTCTCGAGGAGTAAACTCTATTCGTGTGTCGGATCTGATTCACACTTTTTTAAACTCTTTTTTTTATCTTGTACCTAATCCCTTTTATTTGTCACACATATTGGCCTTAACGTAGTGGAAAATTTAGTAGTATATATAAAAGGTATTTTGAATGGTATTATCTCTACATGTATCTGGTGTTGGGGTTTCAGCGGGGCTCATGCATGGGCGCACAGAAGACATTGGGCGTCGATTAGCCCCGGAAAATAGGCACTCTTCCCGAACCGCCCTTCCAGACAGCGAAGAGAGTCCCTTACAATCCAAACGGTCGAGTACGTGTTCATACCCGTTGCTTATTACTAACATAAATACCTATTCTATAGTTTTTGACAAATTTGCAGTTTTACATATCTCCGATAGTCTACATGTTTAAGGTTTGGGTTTGTAAGCCGTGGTAGATATGAAATGATTGGTCCAGACGTTTCTTCGGCAACGACGGCTTACATCGTCAATGGGAGTAATGTAAACAACGAGAACGAAGAGTGTACCTCAAAGTTTTGGCCGCAAGATACACTCTTTGCCTTCGTTATTAACATAACTCCAACGGAAGTTGACTGAATAAACGTCTGGGCCTAACATTTCAAATCGACCATAGCCTACAGGCTCGCACTCATCTATGTTTAACTGCAAACCAGTCAAAAACTACTTGCTTTTCTTTTTTACTAGTAGATTAAGATGGGTGTACCAGAATTACTAACAAATTGGTTATTGGTTGGTTTTTGGGTGTTATTAAAACAAATGCATACATCGTGGAAAAATATATAATAAATTATTACAATGTTATTAATGAACCAATACCAATTTTACTTATTTGTATTTTGATTGACTATTTGGGGTAGTAGTTTATTTTTCGTAAGTGATTTTACAACGTCGAGAAGTCGTACAATTCAGGGCCTCATTTTAAGTAGTGAAAACTTAGTTTTTAATTTACAGAAAAAAAACATATTCTGACACAATCGTTTTTCGATAGCTTAATTTTATCTAGAATTTCATTTGGTAAACATAACAGTGCCTGCAAAATTGTGTCAAAACATTTTTTTTTTTCTGAAAATTAACTTTTACTTTTCAACCTTCTTAAAGACAGAAGAAAAAATGAGGCACTGAAATACACGACTATATGATGGTTCGTTTGTACCTGTTGGCTGGTAATGGAGGTTATGGAAAATTAAAAATATTTTATGTGGTAACAAATAAATAATTTGTTCGACAATAGTAAATGTTTATTTTTTGTTGATGAAACCAACAAAAGTATCGTTTCACCTTATGTAAATATAAAGGAGAATAAAAAGTAGTGGACATATAGTTAATAATTTTAGTTGAGGGTTTTTTCGGTTCCTTCTTGTATTACACTTGTATGAATATTAATTTGTTGTGTGTATTTTGGTACACTCGTTATCTCTAGTATTTTTTACGAATGGTTCTCGATTTCTAGGGCTGATGGTAACACTATTATGAAATAGGATCTAATATATTACGCACCAAGGGAAGAAAGTGGGTTATTACAGTCCACGTGTGAATTGACACGTGGTTTGCATTAGCCCACTTTCTTACCAAGGTACGTATACTACTTTTCGTCACATTTGTGTGGCAAGTTTGTCATTTAATTGATCCAACAAAAGGTTATGTTACACCTGACGTTGCGAGATTTGTGTTAATACGCATGCGCTGTACTGTTTCCTTATGTCTTTAAAGCAGCACTTTCGTTCATGCATTGAGCGATGGAAAGACGAACTTTCTGCACGCATGTTACAAAAAGATACTTTAATTTGGTTAATTTATAATCAATGACCATAATCGCAATTTTAAAGCGATTGTTTATTAAATTATTGAAATATAAACCATCAACACTGGATTATGAGATCTTATATCGATAAATATTCTGATTTTTAAGTGGAATAAAGTTAGCGCGAAAATTGATTTCTGGCTTTCCATATAGAGTTTAAAAAATTGCTACTGAAATGTAAGTATTAATTATGTATTTGCAATTAAAAAAAGGATATTTTTTTAACTAGGCCTCAATGTTTTTGCAGGAGCAATTAATTTCCGCGCTAACACTATTCTACTCGAATTACATATGCATTAGTTTCACATATTTTCTTATAGGTGTTACTTCGGAAGGTGATCACGAGATGGACACCCATTCAATCAGCAAGATGCCTGGCGACTACGATACACCTTCATCGTTTATAGAACGTCTTGGTGCAAATACGGATTCGTATTTGCAACGTGCATTCGAATCGTGGGGTACAAAATGCGCTACGCATCCGTGGAGAGTTTTATTGTTCGGCGCGTGCGTGATTATCGGTCTAGGCCACGGCATCAAGTATTTACACGTCACCACCGATCCCGTCGAACTCTGGGCATCACCCGCTTCTCGTAGTCGTGTCGAAAAAGAGTACTACGATAAACATTTCGAACCTTTTTACCGTAACGAACAAGTCATAATCACTGCCGTCGGTTTGCCACCTATTGTTCATGAAACATCTAATGGTAACGTGACGTTTGGTCCTGTATTTGACGAAAATTTTCTTAAAACGATTCTGGAATTGCAAGAGAAAATAAAGTTGATCGGTCAAGGTACAGATTATTCTTACGACAAAATATGTTATGCTCCGTTAAGAAGTGCAACGCCGAAAAAAACGAAAGTGTCGGAGTGCGTCGTTCAAAGCATATGGGGCTATTATCAAGATGATATTGACACGTTTGAAGAAACAAGCACCGATCCTCAGAACTTTACTCTCAATTATTTGGACCATTTTGTGACCTGTTCTCAGTAAGTTTTCAAAAAACCCAATTTACGCAAATGTCACACAATATTTTTTTTTTATAGGAACGCATATAATCCAAACTGCCTGGCTCCATATGGAGGTCCGGTTGATCCAGCCATAGCAGTTGGCGGTTTTCTAAAAAAGGGCGAAGCTTTAACTAAAGACTCCCATTACGAAAACGCTACAGCAATAATTCTCACTTTCCTAGTCAACAATCACCACAACAAAACAAAACTTAAACCGGCCATGGAATGGGAAATGAAATACGTCGAGTTCATGAAAGAGTGGATCGAAAAAGAAAAGCCTAAATGGATGGACGTAGCTTTCACATCCGAACGTTCAATCGAAGACGAACTGGACCGCGAGAGTCAATCGGACGTCTTCACTATCCTTATATCTTACGTCATCATGTTCGCTTACATTGCGGTCTCACTCGGACAAGTTCGTACGTGCAGTCGGTTACTAATCGATAGTAAAGTAACCCTGGGACTCGGCGGTGTCTTCATAGTTCTCGCTTCGGTCATATCTTCGGTCGGATTGTTCGGATTCATCGGCATTCCTGCAACCCTGATCATTATTGAAGTGATACCTTTCTTGGTTTTGGCTGTTGGAGTAGATAACATTTTTATTTTGGTCCAAACGCATCAACGCGAAGCCAGAAAAGTAAACGAAACCATCCCTGAACATATCGGTCGCATTTTGGGGCAAGTAGGACCATCAATTTTACTTACCAGTATCTCGGAGAGCTGTTGTTTCTTCTTGGGCGGTTTATCCGACATGCCAGCGGTCCGTGCCTTTGCTTTGTATGCCGGTATGGCTCTGTTTATCGACTTTCTCCTCCAGATAACGTGTTTCGTTAGTCTTCTTGCATTAGATACAATTCGTCAAAGTCAAAACCGTTTTGATATTTTCTGCTTTTTACGTGGCTCGAAAAAGGATTCGGTGGGGAATGAAATTGCTGCAGATGGACTATTATTCGGTTTCTTCAAGTCAATATACGTACCCATACTGATGAACCGATTTGTACGAGCGATGGTGATGATTGTATTCTTTGGGTGGTTGTGTTCGTCGATAGCTGTGCTACCTCATATAGAAATCGGCCTAGATCAAGAACTGTCGATGCCTGAAGACAGTTTCGTGTTAAAGTACTTTAAATTTTTAAAAGATTACCTAAGTATAGGCCCGCCAATGTATTTCGTTGTTAAGAACGGATTAAATTATAGCGACGGGAAAACACAGAACCTCATTTGTAGCGGACAATTCTGCAATCCTGATTCTCTTACGATGCAAGTTTACGTCGCATCTAAAATGCCAAACAGCTCGTATATAGCAAGACCTAGTTCCAGTTGGATTGACGACTATTTCGACTGGTCTAGTATAAAGTCCTGCTGTAGATACAACACTACCGATGGAGGATTTTGCCCACATGATGAAGGTAAAATTGTTATGCTTGTTTTTTCTGCTGCCACTTTTGAAACCGTAAAACAGTCGTAGATTTTAGTGACTTGTTTTCTCTCTCTTGTTATTAAGATTAAGATCTTTTTTTTTTTTTCAGGGGGAGTTTGTAAGCCATGTAATATCCAAATTGGTCCGCCTTACAATCGACCAAATAGCACGGGTTTCGACCATTACATATCGTTTTTCCTTCGTGATAATCCGGACGATACGTGTGCAAAGGCAGGTCATGCCGCTTACGGCCAGGGCGTGAACTATTGGACTGATCAGACGACGCAATCTTCAAAAGTCGGTGCGTCCTACTTCATGGCCTACCATACCATCTTAAAAACGTCGAAGGATTACTACGAAGGTATGCGTGCTGCACGGAAAATTTCCCAAAATATAACGAACACCATCAACGGGCGCATCAAAGCTGAGAATATTAGCGCCAATGGCACAATAGAAGTAAGTTTATTTCTACGATAAATAGTTCTCTCTCTCTGTTATTTATAACGTTTATTTCTTTCAGGTCTTCCCCTATTCAGTATTCTACGTATTTTACGAACAATACTTAACGATGTGGGCCGATACGCTGTACAGTCTAGGTATCAGTTTGGCTGCAATCTTTGTTGTCACTTTCCTTCTCATGGGCTTAGACATATTCTCCTCGCTGGTTGTCGTCATAACCATTACAATGATCGTGGTTAATCTCGGAGGTTTCATGTATTGGTGGCACATCACGTTGAACGCGGTTTCGTTAGTGAACTTAGTGATGGCTGTCGGCATAGCAGTCGAATTTTGCTCGCATCTGGTGCACAGCTTCTCGATGTCGATGTACCACACGCGTGTCGAAAGAGCGTCCGATGCGCTTGCGCGAATGGGCAGTTCCGTGTTCTCAGGCATCACTCTCACCAAATTCGGAGGGATCATCGTATTAGGATTCGCCAAATCACAAATCTTCCAGGTAAGATTTTTATTTCAAATCCATATACGTATAAGTTATTTTAAACAGCACGGTATATTTTTTACCACGAATTCAAATAAACTGCAAAATTTAAAGCTTAGTTTGGTAACTTGTATTGTTACGGTGCGGTGGCTAGTTTCTGTGATTATTTAATTTTTACGACATACCAAAACTAGGCTTTATATTTCTATATTGTGCTTTTTTCGATTCCTCGTTTTGTTTTCTTTTAATGCTTTAGGATGTTTCCGATTTATTTGATAAATTTTGAATAATATTGAATGTTGAAATAAAAGCTAATTTTATTAAATTTGGCGTAAAACAATGTGTGCCGTAAACAATTAGCATTTAATACAATCAAAACAAAAATTGTTCTTTTAATTAATTGATGTTATAAAAATGAACATAAAAGAAGCTTATAATGAATTAGTTTTTTTTTTCTCCTACACAAAATATTAAAATCTACACATTTACACGTTATTGTACCAAGTACGATAGACATTTTTTGGCTTTAACTCGAGAAGTACTTAATAAATTCTGTCGGAGTTTTTACTATACTAAAAAACAATTAAGGAGACACTAAGGACGTTGCCTAATATATAAAAAAAATAACACGGAAAAAAAATCATTTCATTAGTGATTGAATTTCAATTTAAATGTATATTTGATGAATTTTATACTAATTTATATACGATATGTATGTTTTATTTTATAACAATTTTTAATTTATTTAAGTTCTCTGTGAAGTTTTGAGATTTGAAAAATGAAATTCAAATGAATAAAATTCACATAAAATCAATACAAAAAACGGCATTCGTTTTCCTGTAAAAAATGTTTAAATTGAGTAAGCTGTTAACGATTTTAGCTTTCCTCGCGTAATCTGCTGAACAATAGCGTACGACTTGGCAACGTCGTAAAAACTCGGAGCGTAAAAATGATTTTATAAACTCGTATCGCGATCAGTTTTTGTTCTTATATAATCATGGTAGGTGGAGAAAAAAGGATACAGTGTGGTCAACTCGGAACTTATCCGAATTGTTTTAAATGTGAATGTTCTAAAATTATTGAAATTTTTCGAAAGTTCTAATGCTTTTACAGTCCAAAAAGTTACGGAAATGTATGTACTCATTAACTGAAAAGCGAAAATTGTTCAGTTTAATGAAACAGATTATGTAAAATTAGCCATCTTGTGTTGCATACAATGATTAGTCGTTGGTTATGAATCTGGAAGTACTAGTGAGTTATCTATAGATATCAAATTCTAGAGAATTCCTGTTTCTTATAACCAAAGTATCTATGGATATTGCAGCTAGTTGTTTATGAAAACTATAGCGTTTTTATTGCAAAAATAAAAAACCTTTGTTTTATTTTCCTTTTATTTACAGGTGTTCTATTTCCGAATGTATCTGGGGATCGTAGTATTGGGTGCAGCTCACGGATTAATCTTCCTTCCTGTACTTCTAAGTTATATTGGTGAGTGCAAGGAAATATTGGGCCTGACAATGTCGGTACTTTTTTTTGTAGCTATGGCGTGTGGGATTTGTACTCTGTTGTTGCTTTTTTAAAATCACTTCTACTAACCCTTTTCCTATAATGCATGTAGAACTTCGATATAAAAATTAAAATTTACTTTGTAATATAATTGATCTGCTGAAAATATTTTTAAGTTAATTTAGTTAAACAATATTAATTTAAACTGCGTTGGATAATTTATATTACATTCACTTTCAAAATTTGTTTAAATATGTTGAGTTCGAATTTAACTTTTTTTTTGCTTTTGTGTAAATCTTATGCATTTTGTTTTCTAAATTTCTTGCATTTCCTAATTTTCTCTATTGATATCTTTTTAATTATTTTCATAATATAGATAGTTCATTGACTATGTCGTCTACATTTTCCAACATAAATTGAATTATGTACTAATCTTTTATTCCATTAGTAGTTTCACATTTTGTAAATTCTATGCGTTTTTCTGTTCTCGTTTCATATATTAAATTAATTTAACATTTTAATTACATATATTTCAATTTGTAAATGAATTTGAAGATGCAACGAATAGGAAAACGCGGAGATTTGTCTTCCACAAGTCTTCAGTTGATTTATTCCATTATTTTGGATTTATGGTTACATTTTTCGTACTTACATCATTGTTTACTGAAATATTTTCATTATTTTTATCTACTCGATATATAGTATTAAGTATGTGTTAATAGTAGACAATCAGGAAGTCGCAAGAGTACAAAAAATCCACAATTGTATAATAATATCTCGCATTTCTTAGCAATAGTTAGATTAATCATACAATTAGAAAAAAATCAATCTATTGATGGTGTTGATTAACCTTTTGCGTCGTGTTCATTAACTAACCATTAGTGTATGTTGTGTTTGATGTTGGGTTTTATGAGATTTGGTCTGACGGATATTTCACCGCATGTCGTATTGTGTATCCAGGTTCCCCAATGAATAAAGAGAAATTGGCCAAGCATAATCGGAATTTAAACGAGGCGCATATCCAGGAAACGTCTCTGAACAAAGTAAGCATTTTTTAAAATTCTTATTTTTTTCTCACTGTGTACATATTTATATTTCGATCGCTTGATTTTAATATGTTTCTGGTTTTAAATCTTGAACTAATGGACGTTTCTAAAATGATTATTAAAAGTGCAACTACTTATTTTAAAATAAATAATATGTACCAGAAACATACTAAGAATATTGATGTGCTTGTTTTTATTTAATTTTCGTTTTTATTGAGAATTTTAAGATGCCGGACCAGTAATAAGAGTTATCTCACCCCCGCTTAACTTCTTAATAACTCTGTTGGAATATTATAAGTTATTTATCCTGAATGATTGTTTTTCTTTTATACATTGCCTTTTAGTACTAAAAACATTTCTGCAAAATTTCAGTACTTCAGTAGTGCACCTGGTTTAAAAGTAAAAAATTGAATAATTTTTTTGATCACGATATGGATCTAACAAACGATTTTTTTTATTTTCAGTTCTTTTGCAATAGAGTGAGATAATTCTTCTTATATGTGTGTTAATTTACTTATTGCACAGTAATTTTAAAAACACAGTGTATAATTTTTATATACAAAAGGAATATTCATCCGAAGAATATTTTTACATTTTTCTTTGTTAAACCAGGATATGTTCTAGAATAACAAATATGTATGTTGGTGAAAGACGTACTGTATAATCTACTGAAAAAAAATGGATTAATGTTTTTTTAGAAATTAGACAATAGTCGAGTTTTTAATTTCTATTTTATAATTCCAATTAAATTTTCCGAAACAATTGGGTAATTTAATCAACATTGTAGGTGTTAATTATCCTTTTTTGTATTACATTATTATGAATCTAAAAGATACACTCAAAAATATTTTATTATTGCGCCTTTCCCAAGAGAGCAATGTTAGGATGTAAATATTAACACTAAAAAAGTTTATACCCAAAATGTAAGGAAAAGGAAATGTGTTACAGTATTTTTATCAATTTTTTTTTTTTTTTTCTATAAATTATGCCATTTGGGTAAACATTTAGTAAATGACAAAAACATCCATATTAGAAAATTTTAGGTGTGAATTTTTGGTATTAACATATTGTAACTTCAATTATTCGGACGTTGTTCTCTCAAGAATAGCTGGATCAGACGAAACAATATTATAGAGACACTAAAACTTTTCTTAAAATCTACCATTCATGTTTTCATTTCTATTTTAATTAAATATTTCGCAGCTTTGCCCATTTATTAAGCTGCGTTATTGAAAAATTATTTTGTAAGGCATTTCCAGATTTGATTTGGCTACTTTCTCTTTCATTACATAAGACTATAATCACTTTTTAAAGGCGCCATTTTTCAATTGTTTGTTTACTAATCATAATTTTTTTTAAATTAATATGCAAATGTCATGCATTTTCGCTTTCTTTGCTGATTAATTTCGCTTTTGAAAAATAATTATTTTATAATATAAGATACACATTATATAAATTTGCAGGCGTGATACGAAATAGAAAACGATTAAACCGTGTGGTTGAAACAGCACATACAGAAGTCACAACGCCTCTTTTGTCACCATCAACCTCAAGAATAGATCATTATGACAGCATTACAGTTCAATGACAAGTTTTAATATAAGTAGTATTTATTCTAAGTACTTTTTTTCTAATATCTAACAGTCAATTTTGTGATAATTTTGAACGTAATATTAACTACATACATGAAAAACACTGTTTGATATCTAGAGCAGTTTTAACTACTATAAAATTTAATATCAGAGCAGTATTTTTTATAACAAAAAAGTAGAATTTTATATTTCTGCAAAGATATTTTACGTTTCACTGAAATTGTTTGTTGTAGACCATAAGCTAGTCGTAAATTTCGGTGTCACGTTTTATCTCTTCTGCTTTTAAGAAGGTTGGGAAGTGTATGGACGTGTACAGTATAATGATGTGAAAATTAGGGCTGGATCGTTTGCCTAACACATTTAAAATTAATTTTTAATTAACAGAAAAAAACATATTGGGATCAGAAATTTCATGTTTTTTTTTTCTGCAATTAAAAAATTATTTTTAATGTGTTAGCTATGCGATCCAGCTCTAATTTTCACGACATTGTAGTCTACATCCACATATTTTTCAACTCCTTAAAGGTAGATGAGAGAAAATGAGGCACTGAAATCTGCGCTATCTGCTGATTTACTCTATTACTTAATAGCCTGATCTTATGTTTTATAATGTTCGTCTATATTTACTACGAAAGTGCCTATGTAATACGTTTAATTTTCACTTACTCAAAAGAAAAACATTTATTATCAGTAATTAAAAGGGTAGGTTAATTATTCTCGTTTCTTATTTAAATTCGATAGTATATGTTTGTCTGAGGTATTACAGGAAAAACATTTTTCAGTCTATAAATTTGTTTATAATTTGAAAATATTAAACTATAAACATTACAGATAAGACATTAACTTGTTGTAACTGCTTATTTTTAGTTTATTAAAAAATACTTAATTGTTACTTCTTTTACAATTAGTAGCAAAAAATTCTACAGTTGTACTCAATTCTGTTTTTCGTTGTTTTAATTTATTTTCTACGAATTTAAAAACCTTTTTTTATATTATCATTATCACAGTTCCTATATTACTTTACTTATCGGTTTTATGATTCATCAGTTCTTAATAGTATTAGACTTCCTCCTTTAATGAGAGCAGCATTTATCTGAAATTTTGTCAAGTTGAAACCTCATCCTTGCTGTGGTTGTTGTACTGACTGAGACTGAGAATGCTAACCATAAAAGTTGACGAAACGTCGGATAAGCAACACCACTGATGCTCTCGCCTAAGGAGGAGTGAAACACTTAACTCTAACCTAGGCTTTTTCATTAGTCTTACTGTTATTTTTGGATTCATGCCAAAATCAACAGTTTTTACAAAGGTTAATTTCTTATTTTGCAAATTGTGGTGTATTCCCCGAATTATAATTGCGTAGATATTGAAAAGTTTTCATTTGAAGTCTGCATATTAAGCTAAGTGTTAAGTGGAAAACATTATTTAATTCATTTTATGTTTTAAAAATTTTTATAATCAGTACATTTTTGTGTAAAAATTGAAATTCAATTCATTCAAACTAAGTGAGTGGTACAATAGACGTTTTAGACAAACTAAACATGTTAAAAATTTAATTAACAGTAGGGGATGACCTTTTTGACTAAAATATTTTCAATTTGTCGGTCATTTCCGGTTGAACCGAAATTTAATGATGATTTAATGCCATCTACTAATATAAACGTTATTTTCAGAATAAATTCGAATAAAATGCTAAATTTATCAAAAGCGACCGTCAGTTAGAAAATATTTTGATTAAAAAAACTGTTTCTCTCTTGTAAATTTTCAAATTTTTACCCTCTTAATTTTCCTAAAATGTCTAATGTATGGTAGCATTTTATTACGAGTATAAAAACAGAATTGAGTGTACTTATAATTGATAGTTTCAATCAGCAATTTTCGATTAATTAAATAATTTAAACTGTGCCTTTTTCACAGCAACAGTGATAAAATGTTTGATTCCTTTCTCATACTTCATCGTAGACAGGGTCCAATCGAATGACTATTTGTTGTATTCGATATATACCCATACCTTTTATCTTAATATTTATTGTGTGGCAATATTAGCTTGAAAACTATCAAAATTCTTTTTATACGTTCGTATAACGCCAAGGTTTCATTAAAATTGGCATTAGAATTTTTTAGAACATGAATTAGAACCTTCGAAAGGCTCAACACACTCCTGAACTTAATTTATAATTAAATATTTTGGTTCAAATTTCC
The DNA here is from genome assembly GCA_947389935.1 of Agrilus cyanescens. Classification (NCBI taxonomy): domain Eukaryota; kingdom Metazoa; phylum Arthropoda; class Insecta; order Coleoptera; family Buprestidae; genus Agrilus; species Agrilus cyanescens. The sequence goes on along the minus strand of OX376713.1, from coordinate 6,807,058 downwards.
TAATTATTAGATTAGTATTGGTTAATGTGTTATCATTTTAAAAAAGTAACTCCATTTTTAAAACTCTTTTCAATAGCCTGTGATGTGGAATTGAAGAACACATATCGCTTCTATTAATAAATCGAAGTCAATTTTTATGGAACCTTTGTAAATCGTTTTATGTTATTAAAGAATATTAACAACCGAAAAAATGTTCAGATCAGGTTGTACTTACAGCTAGAAACTCTGGCACTTACAAGACTGCATTTATAAATATTTTAATTAAAAATTTCGTCCAAAAACTTTCAGAACGTGTGTGTATGCGAATAACTAGCTTAATGTGTGTTTCCTATCATTGCTTAATCAATGGTTTAGCTTAATATAAAATAAGAAAATTATATGTGAGGTTATGTTTAAAAGGATTAGTACACGGTGTTATTAGATAAATATGCGGTAACGCAGTACGGTTTTCTACTATACATAAAAATCATCTTTTTAAGTTTTAACAGTACTCAAAGTTATGTATTTTCTACATTCCGCTACTTTGAATATTAATTCGTTTGAAAAATAAACAAATAGTTGGAGGTCGAAGTATTAGGTATTGGCTTACTGTTCTAGTGTGAATCTTTATTTTTGTAATTATTGTTTTTATCTGTTATTTTAAAAACTGTACTGTTTGTGTAAATAAATAAATGTCCAATTTTTAAAATTATTTTTCATATCCAACAAATAGGTTATATTATTGTTTACTATTGCATGTTTATGGTTTACGATGTTTTTTGCAGTGTAGAAGAACAAACAGGATACTTTCATTTACTGTCGTAACAATAACTGCAATTTAGTGTACCTATTATTTCCAAAATTTCAAATAATTTTTTTTCTTTTTTAAAAGAGTTATTTTCACAAATAGGGCGTGTTTTTTTACGACTACTAAACCATTAATGCAGTGATCTTTCATATTAAAGGAAATTTATATATTTTGGCAGATAATGGAAAGCAACTTCCGTTGGAATAAAAAAGTTATTCGCGGATTGGTTAACTTTTTTGGGAATACTATTAGTAGTAGTATGGTAGTAGTAAGTGGAAAATGGTCGGCGTGGTCGTGAGTACTGCAATAGCAGTGATTTTAATAAGAGAAAATAACGGTAGTATTAATATCGGTCTTATGATTAATTGAATAAGTGAACAGTGAATTGTGTTTTACTGTATTTTTTGAGTGATATTCAACAGTAACAGCGTTGTTTTCTTGCTGCACCTGTAATCGAAATGGCGGCGATAGCACGTTGCGGTCGGTAAGCGATCTCTTTATATCATTATTTTCAGTGGCGTAACGGAAAATTTTACTCCTTCGTACAATATCAGTACGGGCCTCTGTTACTTCCCCAAATATCTGCTTTACGCAACGTGATTGTTTATTTTATAAACCACTTGAGGTTACTTTTATATAATATCTAAATTGCTTTTTTAATGATGGCGATTAGAATGCTATCATTAAATTATATAGTTAAATTATCTTTTGTTAGACAATCAAATTTCTAACGGTATGAAAGTGGGTTTCGCCAGCATTTTTAACAAAACAATACTCATAGATACATACGCAATTTAATTTCTATAAGTTGGTTTATAGACGTAGGTAATTAATTAGGTAAACATAGATAAAAAAACAGGATTCGGTATAGTTTTGTAGATTCCGGTTGCCTACCTAATTTTAATTTCAAATTTTAGTACTGTCAAAAATAATTAGAAAGAAAGGATACTCAAATTAAGTACAACTTATTAACTTTCTCGATTCTAATAACTGTACTGGGTAGTCCAAATAAAAACTAATGGCGGTCCTCGATCTCTTTTTTGACACAAACTTGTTGGCGTTTTCAAAAAATTGCTATATTTTATTTTCGAGTTGTAAACAAAAGTTGAAATTTTCGAGTTGTTGAAGTATGTCCATATTATGGTTATTTGGTAAATTAGAGAAAAAGAACGACTCACGTTTTTCATACATTTTTTTATGTAGAATAGAATAGCGTGGAAGAAATTAAAAAAAAAAAACATTCACTTTCAGGTTAGAAAATTCCTACATGTTTTTTTTTTTTAATGGGATTTTTAATATTCCAAACTTTTAGTAACCTTCGATGACTTTTTATAATCTAAAAATTAAACAGGGTGTAATTAATTATATAAAATTCTTAAAAAATCAAAATTTCATATTTCATACGCTTGAATGTGTGTGCTAAAAAAATTTTTTTTTTCGGTTGAAACAAATAATTTCTTATGAAATACATTACAGGCACAACTAAAAAGAACAAAACAATTAGATTAATAAATAATTATTGTGATTCGATAAAATTATTATAGTATAATGTTAAATTAGATTTAATAATAATTAATAATTTTATCGAATCTAAATAAAAACTGCTTGCTTTCTTCTTTTTAGCTATGACTATAAAAATGATGAATTTCTATTTTATCCGTTTATGTTCTTTTTCCAAAAATGCTGAAGCATGATTATAAAAATAACCTCTCTAAGGAATGCTTGGAAAAGCAAACACGTGTAGTAATTTTTAAAGCCTGCGAACGATTGAAAATTACGAATAAATTTTATAAAAATCAAACAAGAAATTTCAAGTGCAACGTGGGAATCGATTAGGAGTAGTTTCTTGTAAAAGTTGTGAATCAAAATTTAAAAGAAAAAAGTCAAAGTTACCGACTAATGCTCCTACATTTGTAAATTTCGAAAAGTAACAGCGATTTACTAATAGTTATGTGTTTCGTACTCATTTGTGTAAGTGGCACGCCACTGGTATTTATAACATGACTAACTGGCCGGTTTAGAGCTCCAAAAAAAAAGATAAAAAAAAATAAAACAAAAAGATAAAAAAAATAAAACAAAAATATTGAAAAATAGATGAGTTATTGGATATTTTTGTAATTTTTAATTTTGGAATATTACAAACTCAAATATTAGTTCCTAATAAATACTAATTTCGTATTTAAAATATAGTTAATCTAAAAAGACGGGTACGTTTTAAAAATATAAAATAAAAAATGTAGAGTTGTGTTGATACTGTGATAACTGTATCCCCCCGTAAGAGAGATAAAACAAGACAAAGAAAATTAAATTGATGCGTAGTAAAAAATTTAGAATTACCTACTTATAAAAATTTTTATTATTGAAAGATATGTGATAACATTATCTGTGAGCAAGTCGTTTTAAGCTTTTTTTTATTGATACGTTAGAGTGATGGGTACTTATAATTTTATATGTATGTATCTTAAATACGAATAAATATTAAATTTGAACCTCAAACGTAAACATACTTGAAAAATTCGCATTTTCCTTTGTTTTTGTGAAGTTTGTTTATCTCGCAATTTTGGGTTAGGTAATATTGTCCAACTCACAACTAGGCGAGCTTTCCTATGAAACCTATAAGCAAAAAAAAAGAGATTTTGAAGATATTGGAAAAAACTAAATCTAAAATTTTTCATCAAAATAAACTAATAGATAAAAATATTGTAACGAGCGTGTATGTGTACGAGAGCGGCGACGAGTCGGCGCTTTGATGACAATAAATAAGGACATAAACAAAACGAACACAATAGGAGCTCGAGTAAATTCTAGTAAGTCATTCCTGATCTTTCTGGAATTATTCCTTGTCTTTATAAATACTTGTTGACGTGGTCAGTGACAGCAGTTTACAGTTAGCTTCTGAACGAGTAATATGAATACCGAACTACGATATACCGAGTGATATAAATACGCATTTTCCTTGTAATATAAATAAGTTGTTGAATTGTTATTAGTGTTTAAGTGTTAAATAAATAGTCGTAAATAAATATCCGTTAAATAAATAAGTTAAACTAGAAAAGTCGTTACAATAATAATAAAATAAAAAACTCTTGGTTACTTCAAATATCATCATAAAAAAAAGAATTTCTTAAATCATAACATTATTATTATTATTTATTATTAGCATAAAATCAGCTAAAACTAAATTTTTTTTTCGACTAGACACATTCAAAATAAAGTTTCTACGCGTGCGTTACCTCTACCAAACTGAAATCATTCCATTTCCGAAATTTCGTCGACAAATTTTTGAAGCCAAACCTCCGCCGTTCTAACCCAGCACAACTCCCTATTCTATCCTTCCTCTCTTTATTTCTTACTTTTTTCTTTCTTACATATTCTTAACTCTTAAGATCTCATAATAATTTACATTGGTCGCTACTAAAATGAAACTCAATAAAATTTACATATTTCGATAATTTGTAGGCATGTTGAATTTTAGTCAGCACGAATTATTATTATTTATATTATTACATATTGTTATAATATAATCATGTAGTAAAGGTTAATAAAATGTTGTGTGTTGTGATTATCACTAACAAAAAAAACAAGCACAAAGCAAAAAAAACTGACAAATACATACCTATACCTATCATTTTATTATTTATTGAATTTGTTTTGAGTCTCATAGAACTAAGTAATTTTAAATTTTAATAATAAAGAAAATTTTATTACATTTTTATATAATGTAAGTCAGCAGAGCAGTAAATTTTTAGAAAAAGCCCCAAAACCTTTAATTTTTTATTAAACTACTTAATTAGCCTTTAAGTATTCATGAGTCTTCCTTGAAGGACCTAAAATTCCCATAGTTCTAGATCTAACAAGAAGTTTTGAAAACAGAATAATTATGTACCAACAATATTTAAACGATAACAAATAGGAAATTAGTCAAGGCTGTACCATTGAATGAATGGTATAAATTTCTAAATACTGTAAAAATTTGAATTAGAAAATCGGTCCTTATCAATATTTCATATAAAGGTTATCAGCGGTCTTCGGAGATGTGATGGAGAAATCAGACGTAAGTAACGGTATGGATGTTAGCAAACAACATTAATTTAACTAATCGTGAAGTAAATAAAAGTATAAGAAAAGAATATTGCTCCAAAAAATTAATGTGTAGGTACCTAATTTAAAATCAAATTTCTTTTTTTTTTGCACATTTGTGTCTTATTTGAAAGTATAAATTATTACTAAAAGAAAAAAATGCAATAATTATTATTTTTATTAATTTTTAGTTTGCTTTCGCTTTTACTGGAAATTTCTCGGCTTTATTTCGTGGAACCAATAATACCCATTATATCTTATCAGATCCTTGAAAGTATTAAAAAAAAAAAGATAAAACGGTAAAACTTTGTTAAAGTACGTTTTTTCATAATTCTGCTTTATGTAGGCCATGGTTAATATTTTGATATAGCCAGTGCTTTTGCGAAACATACACATACACATGCATACATATAAATATGTTTTTCACATAGTCACTTTTGGAAAAAATTATAAAAAATTTTTTTATGTCTATTCTTATGACGTTATATATACAGGGTGTTCCACTTAAGCGTATTCCTTTCATAGCTGGCTTAATATTATAAATACAAAAAAAAAATATTTCAATATGTAATAGTTTCATCTAATTTGTCTCTTCACTTCATAAATTTTTTTATTTATACAGGGTGTTCCGTTACGTCTGGGTTATACCAAACTTTGTTTTTTAATTGGAACACCCTGTATATTTTTGAATTTTTGAATTAAAAGGTAAATTGAAAGGGCAGTTTGATAACCATACATTATGGCACGCCGTTAGAGTTTTTAATACATACATTGAATTAATCATAACCAAAAAAATGTATAATAAAAATTAGCACCATAAAAATTTATATAATGGAAATTAAATAAACTTATTCTAACAGTCATGATAATTCATCGAATTATAATGATACATTAATAAAATTGTGTATAGATAATACTTAGGATTGAAGTAAATTTTATGGTAGCAAAACTAAAAGTGAACCCAAGAATTATTGTATCATTTTAAAAGAAAATTTTCGATTCGATCATAATAAGATTTTAGTTTAATATTAATGTGCATCATAAGAAGAAAAAAAAACAAGGTGATTTATTCTCAAGTATCAAAAAAATACTTCACCACAATATTTCTTCACAATGAAAAATAATTTATTTTTTCTTATTCACAATTAAATTAGTCGAATTATTATTACTATGTTGGTCGTTCTAACTACAAAAAAATTATTTAGAATTTTAATGTAATTCAAACATTACTCTTTGGATCGATTACCTGCATTAACAATAAAAATTCTTGAATTAAAATTATAATTATAATTATTCCTTAATTTCTATTATCTAAATAGATAATTTTAATTCATTTTAAATAACATGTGACTAAAAATACAATATAATGAAAATATTTGGAAATAAAATTATGTACTTAATGGAAATTCACTGAATTCGAATTATACATGAATTTTGTTTGCCAGATCCTTTACATTTTTTTTATAAACTATTTTTATTGTACTTTTTTTACTTAAATTATACATACCACTGGCTTAGAGACATATATTTTACTTCGATATCCAACTGAATTTTATTTGAAGCAATTTTTATGACAATGTAAATTAGTGTATAAAAATTACGTTATATATAATTATAACTAATTATTTGTATTATAGCAATAATTTTAATTGTGCAAATTCATATGGTATAGGAAGGTTTGTCTTTTCAGTTAACTGCATAATAATAAAAATTTGCTGCGTATTAACTAACCTAAATAAAAATTCCACAAAATATTATTTAACAGTCTAAAATAAACATGTGGCAATATTCATTTTTATTCAAAATAATATTGCAATTGTACAAATTAAAATTCGTTTGCACTGTAATGTGTTTATTTTTATGCTGTTACAATTTAAATTACCAACAATGATTTTTACTATAATAATAAATAGGTGAAAGGCCCTATACTCTATGTACAAAACATTTAATATCATCTTAAATCATAATAGAAATTATTTCTTTTTCCTTTTATAATAATCAAAATAGTTGCCATGAATTTTATATCCATTTTATTTCGTTGATTTTATTTTTACTTTAACTATTAAATATTTTGACAATTAAAAACACTAACGGCGTGCCATAATACATTGTATCTTACGGTTGTCGTTTGAGAGTTTTTCGTCATTTTTAAAAAATATTACGTTTGCGGCGCTCTCTAAAATCCTCAATATCTTCGAAACCAAATTAAATAAAATACCGCACCTTTTTAAATAAGCTTAAGAAGGGATAATTTTTTCACATCACTCGAAAATTTTCATTAGTTATTTTGAAAAATCAACAAATAAAATTATGTGATTTTTGAAAACAAATCAAGGAAAACTTGATTTTTTAAATGGAACGATATACAAATTGTTGCATAATCAGGTGTAAAATGAAAATATTAATTGATTTTGTAAAGGTATTTTGGCGACTATTTTCAGTAGTTTTTAAGATATTCGGGCATTTGTACAATTTTCGAGGATTTTAGAGCGCCGCAAACGTAATATTTTTTCAAAATGACGAAAAACTCCCAAACGGCAACAGTAAAATACAATGTATGGTTATCGAACTACCCTTAAAATTTATCTTTTAATTCAAAAATATACAGGGTGTTCCATTTAAAAAAGCAATGTTTGGTATCACCCAGACGTAACGGAGCACCCTGTATAAATAAAAATAATTTTATGAAGTGAAGAGACAAATTGGATGAAATTTTTATTGAAACATTTTTTTTGGTATTTAAAATATTAAGCCAGCTATGAAAGAAATACGCTTAAGTGGAACACCCTGTATAAACAGGGGAAAGGGGATTTATAAATTAATACGAAATCCAGAAGAAGACGGTGGTTCAGTGGTCAAGGATGTTTGTTGGCTCTGAACCAAGAAGGCATAGTATACAGGGTAGCCCAAAGTCAGTGGTCTATTAGACGTTTATGACAAACTAATGCTAGAAAAATTTCTGAAAAAAATCGTCTAGTACTTACGACACATATGTATTTTAAATTTTGTAGCACTTTTGGTTATAGATACATTGTTATTTCCAATGGAATAGTATATTTTTATGACAAATTCGAAAAAAAACGAGAGATTTTAGGTTAAGTTTGATAACTGACTTGTGCGTCTATAGGACGAATAGTTTTTGAGATAATTTAATTTGTAGAAAAAAATCAGTACCGCAATCCAATTAATAAAAAATCATAACTTTCCCAAAAAGTGACTTAGGCTACCGAAATTTTTACCGGTTGTAATAGCGGTATGTACAAGACTAACGTCCTGTAAAAATTAAGTGTCATAATTTGTACAGGGTGTTCATTAAAAAAATCCAAAATTTCAAATATGAATAACTACGTTTTTCTTTAAATGGCGCCTACCATATTTTATTTTTTCATTCGATTTCTCTTTCTCTCCTCTCGATCGATTGAGATATTTCCTTATTATAGTACTTATTTGAAAATTTTTAAGTAATTTTGAATTTTTACTTTAAATAGCTAGCTAGCTAAAAGTGTGCCATGGACAACTAACACAAAATCAATTTAAAAACCTTTCTTTAAATCAATTTATATAAAAAAATCACCAAAAACGAAAACTCCAATTACAGGTTTCATTGCAAATATTTTCCTCGAACATCTTTGTAACATAAATTATTCATAAAAAAGATTTTTATTGTTATTTTGCTTTTACTGTATTTTTAAATAAAACGATATAAAATATCCTTGATGGATCGAAAGAGAAGAAAAAGAAGAATCGAATAAAAAAATAAAAATAAATGAATTCGTTATAAAAAATATACATTCCTTTTAAAATAACAAAGTTGGTATAACCGAAAGTGCTACGAAATTGAAAATATTTTAATAATATAGAGAATATGTATGTGGTAAGTACAACACGATTTTTTTCAAAATTTTAATACCATTAGTTACCCATAAACGTCTAATAGACCCCTGACTTTAGGCCACCCTATATAGGAGTACCTACAGTGAAAAGTAATGGTAGGAAGATTTTTAAAAAATCATGTAGTAATTACGACACATGATTTGTATTTTCAATTTTGTAGCACTTCTGGTTATACTGGAAATTGATGGCAACTTTGTTATTAGATAACCTGAAGTTTTACAAAATTGAAAATATGTATTTTTAAAATGTACCTAAATCATACCTATATCGTAACTTCTACACGATTTTTTTTTCAAGTAATTGAATTTTGCTCGATCAAGTCGGGGAGTAAATTATGATTTTAATAAACAAAATTTACTGAGAATTTGATTATATCCTCAAGTACAGTACTGGTCCATCGTTAAAGTGCAATTAAGAAGAATTAAGGGTTTAAGATGTCATGCTGTTCGTAAGTGAAGTTGAAATACATTTAAAAGGCATTATAATGACAAGCAGCACAGAGATAATTAAATTATCAATTTAAAAGAAGATAATAGGGACGTAAGCAAGTAAAGACAGAATTCTAAAATTAGTTTAAACAAAAACAAGTTTAGAATATAAAAATACAACACAGAGTAAAAGTTGATTACGTTAATTTTTTGGTACACTTACACGGATGAACTTCTGTGACAGAAACACAAATCAATTTTGAATATGGGAGTCATTTTTAGCAAGTAGATTAAAAAATTAACGAAAGTTTTGAAACAAAATGAAAACAAAATTCTACTTATATAACGAGAAACAATATTGTTGAGAAGTTATTATATTTTGTCTTAGATAAAATAGATATTCAATCAATTTCATAAACATATGACGTCGAAAATATTGTACGTAGTTTATTTATGTCACACCTCCCATAGGTAGACCTAGAAAAATGACGTATTATTTACTTGCCATATCAATAAGTATTATAGTAAGTAAGAAAAGTCCATCCCTACTGTTTACGTTAAATTTTTATTATTATCAGTGTGCTTCTCTTCGGGCAAATACATTTTTATTAATTTTTTTTTTGAAACTTCACCTCTTCCCTTGCGAAAAGACTTTTGGACCTTTTCTACATGTTTTTAGGTTAATAAGTGACCATAGACATCAAGTGAATGGACCTGTGATGTACAAGAAAACACTCTTCGATTTAAGGATGTTTAGCTTTTTGAATTGAACTCACGTATTGCTAAATTGCTTTTTTTACATGGTAAAAAAATAATCTATTTTTTCATCTTTTTATCCTCTTTCGAACTACAGGGATGTTAGGTAACTGTTAATTGAAAAATAGGATTTTTACTTGAAATACAATGTAATGACACTAATTTTGGCGTAACAAAATTAATTTCAAATTTATGTATTATTATTATTCTGTTAAATTTAACTAATTGCACATGCACCCCGTTCAAAATCATAACATTTGAGAAATTGTAAATTGTGATATTTTGGCACCAGACCTCTTAGTTCGATAGCGCAGCATCTAGTAAAAGAACAAATTAATTTCGTTACTTTTCGAAATTTTATGAAAAAATATGTAGACGAATATAAATAGTTTATTTTAATAAGTAGGTAAGAAATTATTGCAAAGAACAGTTGTTGTTTTGCGTGATAAATTACGAAAAAAAAATTATTTATTATGTAGAGGATCATACTTATCTACATATTCAGTGAAACCAAGTGCAAGTAAACTAAAAATTAGAAAAACCGTATAATTTTTTAATTGAATAAAAAGGAAACAAATTTTTGCATATTGTTAAATAGAAAAGTTGTAATTTTTCATTACCGTGAATTAATAGTACGATTTGATGAAAAAAAACTTCAAAGAGCATTTTTTTTAATCAACAGCATTTTTTAGATTTTTACAACCAAAAGTGACGCCACCAATGTCTACTTTGTAGTAAACACAAGCTTTTTGAAGCTTTATTTTAAATAAAAAAAGAAATAAATTTTAACAGCTCCATTCGCATAAGCTTTGGAATTTAAAGATTAGTTCCAGTGCAATGTTTGGCACCAAAGAATGGTGTCAGTACAAAAGCTCACAATACGTGTCCCTTCCCTTTCCTGGTTTAAATTTCATTTATTTCCGCGTCAGTGATTACCAATTGCAGTGTTTTACGGACAGGGAGTATTTCGGGGAAAACACCTAAGCTATTTATGTATCTAACTGTGCCTTGCCCCTTTGTACACTAAAAATAAGTAATGAATTAACATTAACGTACGGTTTTTAGGTTATTAGAGAAATTTAGGAAATTTTGACAAAGTTTAAGTAATAGAAAAAAAATAAGTATTTGGCAACCCTGGTAGGTACCACACTTTTTAAAGTCAAGTTATTCTTTTTTTTTATAATATAGTAGAATTGAGGTAATATATTTTTTTTAAATTAAAAAATGACTTATCTCTGAAGCTATTTATCGTACATGTGGAAAATGTTATCAAATTTTTCTTAAAGTTTTACGTTTCATAAGAATTTGTAAAAAATGGACTATTCCATTTAAAATAACAAAGTTCCGGTATAACTGGAAGTGCCACAAGAATGGAATTATTTTATTTAAAGAAAACACCCCGAAAACGCTAGAACTTTTAAAACTGAAATCAAATTAATTTCTGAAAATGGGCTATCTCCATAAGACACCCTGTATATTTACTTAATTCGTAGCATTATAACATCATTTTTCAACTTGCAAATTTCGTAGATAAAGAAAGTATTTTTGGCACAGAATTAGTCATGCATCAAATATTTTGTTTACCTAATTCTATTTGTTTATTTACATTTATTATGTAGATATTTCATTACGTTTAATAGAGAATTTGCTAAACACTTATCAGTCACGATAATCATGATTATGATAGATACATCAGAAACTTTAGATAAAGTTGTTAATAACTATTTTATTTTATTCTTATAATTTTTTTTTTAATTACATACTACTTAATCATTAGGGAAAAAAAACGTAAATTATTTGTTGAATTGTGCTTTATTTTCTGAAAAGTTAATAGTACAAAATAAATATGTACCTACATACAGTCACAGAATTTTTGTTCCTAACATTTATTTGTACCAAAGTTCAGAATTGCACTTTACACTAAACTAAATTGGACTAAAAACTAGACAAAATAGTAACAGACATTATAAACAATGACAAACTTAACGTTCTCTATCAACATTTCGGTAACTGTACGAAAACTTTATTTTCTATATCGAAAATAGTCAATTACTTTTGTTACAATAATTATTTCTCGATGGACGTTTTATACACTGAGTGTTCAATTTACGATGCTTAAAGAACAAAGTAGTGCAAAATATTAAAAAATCAACTCAAATTAATTGAACACCCTGTATGTTTCGTTATCCTCGCACATATATACATGTTTACATAAAGGTTATGAAAATATGCTAATCGTAAGACACTTTAATTAAAAATAAAATCTGTTGAGCAAGTGGCGGGTTCCTTGAAAAAGGGGAGATAAGTATTTTTCCGTTTGTGATAAAATATCGCACATATACAGAGTGAAATAGACCATACAACAACGTAAAAACCAGTAATAATAATAATAATAATTTAAAGAAACAGTTCACAAAAGATAAAATTTATATCATAAAACAACGTAAAGTTTAAAAAATGCCATAAAATAAATGTCAAGGCAAGAATTCCAGCAAATCAAAAACTGAACGATTACTTTTTTCCACTCTCCCGCATAACCGTATTACAAATTATAATGTGATGTCAAAAGTTCACACGTTGACGATTAAGAAAAAAATAATATATAATGAGAACAACGTCGCTTCTCATTAAGTCAAAACAAAGTTGCGATATTGACTCATAAACAACGGTTCGATGGGCGCAGATGTCGCCGGAATTTCATTGGTCTTTTGAACATTTTGCATCTCCATCGTTTCTTCTACTCCAGGTTCCTGTTTTATGAGTTCGTTATCGTAACAACCGTCCTGGGGTAAAACAGCGTTTCCATTTTGTTGAAAACTATCGACGAAAACATTCTGATTTAAAACCTCCATGAACTGACCCATTGCAGTATAAGGGGGAGTGACATCCAGCAGTCGATCGCGAAGAATGGGATTCGATTCCAAAATATTTGAGGGTGTTAACATGGGTGACCTCGGAGGCGAATTTTTTTCTGTTTTACAATGCAACATGTAGTTTTCCAGGGGGTAGGACGAAGAGTAGTCTGGATACGAACCGTTGTTCTTTGGAAGTAAATTGAGATTGACTTCGTACGTGGTTGAGAACGGTGGTAACTTTTGGTCCTGATGAGGTAGACAATAAGTATCAGAAACTTCTTTCTTAACATTCGACTTGAAATTATCTCCGGGTGTCGGAATCTTGTAAGTTTCGGTGGCTCTTGGCCAATCCAGTTCCATACCAGTCTCGTGTTGAGTGGCAAGAGGCTGTTTACTATACGGATAATTGTAAGGTTCAAAGTCGTTGTTGAAGTCGAAACATCGGGAAGAAGGACTGGTCGATCCTTCAGGAAGTCCATTGCGGAGCGCTTCTATCTTTTTTTTAATCCTTTCTCGTCGTTTCTCCGATTTACTTGTTTCCATCGATGCCGCTCTGCGTCTAGCGGTCTTTCCAGGTTTTGGATCGGGATTGATCATCCACCAGGACGACTTTCCAGGAGTTTCGTTCTGGACGCGCATGAAACGATTGTGAAGCGACAAATTGTGCCTTACTGAGTTCTTCCAACCAGCCGAGCTGTTGCTGTCTCCCTTGTCACGGAAATAGGGAACATTAGCGACCATCCATTCGTAGATATCGCTCAGTGTCCTGCGTTTTTCGGAGGAAGAAGTAATTGCGTGAGTTATGAGTTCTGCGTAACTCATGTTGCCCCACGCGTTCCGCCTGTGGGATGACTTGCGGGCCTGTTGAGGACTCGCGGTGGCTTCGTAGTCCCCTGGAGGCGATTCGGGCTTTTCTGGTTGCCGTAACGGCCACGTGTTGGAACGCGCGCGTGTTTCGGGTTCAAAATTTTCGCACTCGTAAATACGATCCATGTTGTCGTTTTGTGTGTTGTTTCTAACACTGGGAAGATTTTACAATTAGTTTTAGTTCACGATGTATAAGGCCTTGCGCCGGTGGCCTTAAACTGCACGTACGACCATCGGGTCGAAGGTGGCCTGACGCGAACTGTCTTTATCAGCTCTTGTTTCTGATAAGCGCACTGTCCGATCCCGATGCTGTTGTCGAGTTGTGTTATTATGATCGAACGCACTTCTACGTCACTTTGCTCGTGTCCTTTAATAACAACACGTAAAATATTTAAATTTAAAAATGGAAAACTCTCTCGGTCTCAACACTGACTCACTTCTTTGCTTATATCTCTATCGAAAAGTTTTAAAAACGAAGATTTTTGACACTTATTTTCGCGTTTTTAATGCACTATTGAATTACGCAGTTTTAACTCACGTTTGGCACCGAACTTACGAACGAGATATGTTTATACACACTTACAGTGTATCTTATAAATATGCATGTAAAGCAAACTGACGACTGACGCACTCGCGCTCTACTCGCTCTGGCCTTCTCGTTCACACTCGAGAGATGTGCGAACATGTGACGATGTTGATGATGATAAATAACAAAAACGTCTTTCTCTCTTTCTCCCTGCCTTTCTCTGTTAAGTCAACCAGTGGCGTGACAACTAACGTGCTCTTGCGCACTGAGATGTGCACCTAGGCAAGACAACCAATGAGGAATCTCGAAAACTCACCTACCTATTTATTCAATTTTAATACAAAATTGTTTTTACTATTAGTTAAGATCAGAAAATTATTTAGTTATTTAAGAAAAGTGTAGATATGTAAATAAGTAGGCAGCAGGGTTGCCAAACCTACAAAAATATCGCTTTATTTAGGGAATTTCGAGATAGCTTAAGGATAGATAGAAATCATAACACTTATTAATTTATAAATTGTGATATTGTGATTGTAAGATTGAATTAATTTCGTTACTATTCGAAATTTTTTTAAAAAATATGTATACGAATATATGTAGTTTATTTTAATAAATAAACAATTATTGCAAAGAACAGTCATTGTTTTGCGTGATAAATTGCGAAAAAAAAAATATTTATTTTATGTAGGTAGATGATTATACTTACATGTTCGGTGAAACCAAATGCAAGGAAACTAAAAATTAGAAAAACCGTTTAATTTTTCAATTGTTTAATTAAAAACGGGGCAATTATTTAGAAGTGGGGCTCCAGCTGAAAATTGCTCCAAAAAATTTCTTGTACATTAAAAACTATTTTTTAGTGCATCAAATACATTTTAGAGGTAGGGGAAATATATTTCTTTAAAAACAAAAAAAATTAAAAAAAACCGTCGTAATAATTCCCTGTGCCTTGCAATAGGTTATGGTAGAGGGTGGGTGTGTTTACATATACATACCCCACACCCAAAATTTTAATTTAATAGTTAATTTTGTATTTGGTTAGATTAGGGTACGGGGTGTGGGGTATGTATATGTAAACACACCCACCCTCTACCATAACCTATTGCAGCCACAGTGAATTATTACGCGGTTTTTTTTTTTTTAACAAATTTTTTTTTTTTTACTGTTCTACTTTTGATGCGCAACAAGAAAAAAAATAGCCCAATATTGAAAACTCAACGTAACCTGGTCAAAATTTTGATCAAAAGTTGAAATTTTTTATTTCTGGACTTTTAAATAAAAAAATATTAATGAAATCGATATTTTTTAATTTTCTTACATTTTTTTTCATAAATCCCCCCCAAACGTTGAACAATTTAAAAAAAAAACAATCGGATTCGGTGATTTTTCGATTTTTTATGGCCAAAAGAAGGTGGAGCCCCACTTCTAAATAATTACCAAAAACGGCATATAGGAAACAAATTTTTGCATATTATTAAAAGAAAAAGTTGTAATTTTTCATTAACGTGAATTTATATCACGATTTGATGAAAACAAACTTCAAGGAGCGTTTTCTTTATTTTAAATAAAAAAGTAATAAATTTTAACAGCTAACAGCTGAATTTAAAGATTAGTTCCAGTGCAATGTTTGGCACCAAAGAATGGTGTCAGTACATAAACTCACAATACGTGTCCTTTCCCTTTCCTGGTTTAAAGTTCATTTAATTCCGGGTCAGTGATTACTGATTGCAGTGTTTTACGGACGGGGAGTAATTCAGGGGAAAATACCTAGCCTATTTAGGTATCTAACTGTGCCCTGTCCCTTTGTACACTAAAAATAAGTAATGAATTAACGTTAATGTACGGTTTTTAGGTTATTAGGGAAATCTAGAAAAAAATCGACAAAAAGTTTAAAGAATAAAGTAATTATCTGGCAACCCTGGTAGGTACCACACTTTTTAATGCAACGAGTTAATTGCGCGTAATGAAAAATACAAAGTCCAAAGAAATTTTCTATTCAGTATAACTTTATAATTGCATAAGTACTTTACTTATACATACTTAATTAGCAAAAATTGTGCACACACTTCTAATGCCCATTAACAAAATTTCCTATACGTTCGTATATATTTACAACTATTATCAAACAAAATTCTATGAGATACTGTTATCAACGAAAATATGTAAACAAATCGATATGTATTTGAAAAAGTTTCAAATTTGTTATTTTGAATTATATACCTATATGTACAGCGCGTTAAAAAAAAAAAGGTAATATGCTCGCTAACCTAACCTAACCAAAGTATAGATTTTATGGATCTTAATAAAAAACTTTTTCTGTACAAAACTCAACTTTTCTTAAATTTTCTTTTTTCAATTTTTTCGTTTTTTCATGTAGTTAAAAAAATATGTACCTAAAAGTGATCCGAAATCCGAAATTTATTTAACATTGCCATTTGAACGCTCACGTTTTTTAAACACCCTGTACAATAAATTGGATTTGTTTGTTACTGATGTTTTTTGAATCAAAAAAAGGAACGAGGCTTGTTTGAATTTTTTTTTTTTTTTTAATTAAACAGGTACAACGAAATTTACTCATAAAACCGATATTTTTGCATTAAATTCGATTGTTTGAAACAGATTTTAGGAACAAAAACAAAACAGGCAGGTACATAAGCGTCGTCATTCGAAAATCTATTTAGGATTGGTGAAAAATAAAAATAAGTCATTCTAGTCGTTCATTTGAGATTGAGACTCCACAAACTCATCTTTATTACCATTCAGTGGTCAGTAATACGTTTCTGGCATTAACATTATTGATTCTATTTACGTCTCAAAAATTAAAATATTAAAATGCATGTATGCATAATAGCAACATCTCACTGTCAGTAGCGCTACAAGTAAGAGAAAAGATTTTGAAATTGTACAAGAACAATTTAATCTAAAAACAGTGACGTAACTTTCATAAGACTGTTGATTGAGATGGAGGCGGGAGTAGGGGGGTACCGGGTTGATGGTTGTAGGTGGGGGTAGAGTGGTGTCAGGAGGTTGTTGGTGTTGATCTCCACTCACAACACCACACCATCCACACTCCTCACACCATACCACTCTCAACACCACACCACCCCTTCCAACTTCTTCAACTCCCTGGAACCGTTACTCCCACGTCGAAAATCGATTATACAGTTACTGATTTAGGCAACCTTTCATACACGTGTGCAAAGTTATGGTCAGTTTCTGGCGAAAGTTTTAGCGACTTCTTCTAGAAGCTTCGAGTGGTTGCTAGACAACAGCGAATATGTATATAAGTAGCGCGATCAAGCAGTAGCAATATTTCATTTTCAAAATGGAAAAACTAATTAATCAGCATAATCACCTCTGCAATAATGGTTTTCCCTTTATTGTGTACGATTTCCTATTTACGAATTTTTATTTTTGTATTGTGGTTCGCTCTGTAGTTGTCAGTATACATAATTTAATTAACATATGTCCGTGATGTGTAAAATAGCTAAGAATGTTTGTCTCGGTGTCAAGGTAAAAAACATTTTACTGTTAAAGGTATCTGTTAAATTAAATATTCATTGCATTACTAACACGCAATGCCCAGATATTTTAAATCTTAAACCAAGATATTATTTTCAGAAATTTTATTTGTAGATTCGCCCTGTATAAGTATGCCAAAAAAATTTTTTTTTCATACTCATGAGTCGATTAAGTTGAAATTTGGTACACATATGAAGTTGTGTGATCCAAACAGGGACGTGTTTGAGTAGGGGGCCTCTTTTGAGGATCAAATTGAAAAATGTAAAAAATGCCGTGTAACATATCAAATGAAAAGGCTTTCTGTGAGGATCTTAAATATTTATTTTTTATATTTTTAAAATAAATAGTGGTGAAGTTATTTTAGAAAATAAATTAAAATTGACTACCTATTCACTCTCATTTTATTTCCGAAATAACCGAGACTTAATTTTGAAAAAATATGGAAAATAGTTCTTTAATTTATCTGTGCACGGATGTAATAATATTTATTGTAGATTTAATCCTATTGACATTATTTACTATAAAGATATACCAGTAGCGTATCGCGAAATCTTAAACCCCCTGTTTTTTGTGTATGCATGTAAATATAGAGGGTGATTAGTAATTTGAAAACTTTATTTGAAGGCTATACCAATTAGAATCGATTTGTAGTGGTACCTTATTTAAAAACGAGTAATTGTTGAATTTTTTTATTTTAGTTTTTAAAAAATTTTATTAAAAAAAACAAACTAAGTACGAAATGTTGATATTTTTTTTTAATGTGCTTCCCTATTTTCATATGTTTTTTTAATTAATTTTTACCGTGACAGATACACTTATGATAATACATTAAGTTTGATCGATTGGGCGTTTAAAATTGAAAATTCATGTATCAATCTCGTTGCGAAATTAAAAGTCCGCGTTACATCAGATTTTGTTGCATTTTAGCTTTTGCTACAGTCTGATAAAAAATTATACCTATTAGGTCATCTTTGCTTTTAATATTATAACATCTTCAGCTACATTAAAAAAAAAAACATTTTACGTAATAAGTCGCAAAAAATTAACATTTTTTTTTATAATTCAATTTTACGTAAAAATGAGATTTTTTTCTTAATCTCGTGTCTTCCTAGAAATTTACGTATGTAGGTACCTAATACTCAAATTAACCAATGTATTTTGCATTTGGTGTGAATAAGTTAACTAATTTTTTTTAATACGTCTTTTTTGCATATCTGTGTTATTATTATTATGGTTTCTTATCAAAATAAAATGTACGACATTTTTCAAAGAATGAGATCTATTTTGGTAACAAATTTTTAATAACAGTAACAAATTGCGTTATTAACATTACAGTGTTAAATACAAATTATGATCAGTGTCAGTATAAGTTTCGTTTATCAGGTCGTAATCTGTCATT
Source organism: Agrilus cyanescens (assembly GCA_947389935.1). Taxonomy (NCBI): domain Eukaryota; kingdom Metazoa; phylum Arthropoda; class Insecta; order Coleoptera; family Buprestidae; genus Agrilus; species Agrilus cyanescens. The sequence continues at coordinate 6,787,944 of OX376713.1, read as the reverse complement.
GTGATATGTAAACGTAATCATACAACAAAATTGCGATAGTAACTTTTACAGGATGATTAGAACAGTTCAAGAATAATAATTGTGGACCAAAAAGCAGTGACAGCGTCTATATACTAAGTGTTTTAGGAACAAAATGTCATTCAAATATTATACAGGGTGAGCCATTTTAATCTATCGTTGACAATAACCGTTACCATCGTTAAAGAAGGCCAAAGTGCTTAGGCGGTACATTACACTTTGAAGTGCTTCTTTGAAACGCTGTATTTTTTTACCTGTAAAATTTAATTACCTACAAAAAGGTCTACATATTTTTTTTATATCGCGGTTTTGGCTACGTAACCGTCGAAAGGTCAAACAACTCGTTCTGCAAAACTTAACGTTAAATGAAAAATAGTAACAATTATTTGCGAATGATAAAAACTTTTAGAAATGCTATTCTGATCTTCCTCTACAAGAATCGGTGATCAAAAAAATTTTTGCACGATAAGTCCCTCGGCTATAAAATTAAAACAGTTTTCTACGAGGACTCCCTTATATGACGTTGCGCGTTAGCGCACTGGCCTTTATAACGATTGTAACGAAATAAAGCGAAAACAAAAGCCTAATTGGAGGGGACATCAAATGGTAACTGTGAATTGACCTTTTTCAAAGTCAAATTTGTATTCTCGAACGCATACCTACTTTTTTTTTTGACCTCAGATGTAAAGGGCACTTATATTTCAATCGTGAATAATCACAATTTGGTCAATACTATAGATAACCGTTAAAAAAACCTGACCTTGTAATAACCTAGAAAATCGGTCCTAAGTTCAAAATTAAGGGCACCATTTAATGTCCTCCATGAAATCATAAAATTTTGTCTGTACAAATTTTTCGACTTCGGTCTTTGTTTTCGGGTCATTCTTAAAGATGGATTAGAATGGCTCACCCTGTATATATTGTATAATATTTACAACAAGGCTTTACATTTTGAAAGTGAAGAAGTTTTTTAAAAATTATTTTTATTCAAATTTCGTTTCTTTTAAAGTTATCTTATAATATGTAAATTTTATATAAACGGACAATGCAGTTTTTTTTTTATTTTTTATCTTTTTATCGCGACGCAGCTGGTGAGTGTAAAAATTAAACTACTGCAATATTATAAGAACGAGTGTTTAATGTGGGTTGCCTACAGCTAATGTTTTGTTTTAAAGTTTTTTTTTAAATTAAAAAATTAAGCAGTCAGTGAAGTAACAATAAACATTATTATATACCTATAAATAATAGGTTAAAGAAATTCATTCATTGGTATTTCGGAGAGAGGTCCAAAAAGGTAGGCAGCGGAGCAATTTTCTTCGGGATTCCCCAAAAATTCCGCGTAGAGTTCTTGATATCTTGATAACGTTAATCCACCCCTTCTTCTATCATCGTCCTATAATGCAACATAAACAATTGTTAAATATTGAAATATTTTTCAGTTCAAATAAGGAGCGAAGGGGGGGTATAGCTTATAAATTTTATATTATTTTTTTTTGCTAAAAGTGTGACTTAGCGTGAGAAGGGGGAGTGAGGTGACTAAAAAAGTATTAAAAAACAATTTCCTTTTTTTTGCTTTTTATTTTTTTACCATCATTTGCGTCATAAATGATTAATTCTCTTCAAAATATTTTTATTTAAATCCAGAGATGACAAAAGTTTTTATCTGTTTCAAGAGATTGAAAACCCAGTCACAGTCTGATAGTCATTTTCAAACTATTATAAGTATTTAGGCAGTGAAAAATATGTACTAAATCATCGAAAATTCAAGGCCTAACGGCTTACGCGTGACGTCAATGCAAGTGGGCAATTTACGAAACCCTTTTAGTTTAGTAGCCAAAGGGTTTTACCGTGCAAAAATTTTTTTGATCGCGAGTTCTTTTAGAGATCGACAAGAAGAAAATTTTTTCAAATTTTTAACACTTACAAATAATTGTTGCTATTATTTATGTAATGTTAAAGTTTTGTAAAATACAATTACATCTTTTGATCTTTCGACGCTTACGTAACGAAAACCGTTATATATACAAAAACAAAGTGCAGATATTTTTTGTAGAGAATTAAATTTTATACAAAAAAGTCCTAAGCAGCACTCCTGCATCTTTTGCAGGTAAAAAATTACAGCGCTCCAAAGACATAATAAGTTTAAACGCACTGTATTTTTTACCTGTAAAGGATAGAGGGGGTGTTGTCAGGACTTCTATATAGAAAATTTAATCCTCCACAAAATTGGTCTTTAAAATCCTCTGTATCTACCACGGTTTTTGCTACGTAAGGGTAGATAGATCAGAAAACGCGTGTTGAAAAACTTAAACTGAAAATAAATAACAGTAATAATTATTCACCAGTTTCAAACATTTGCACAAATGTTCTTTTTATCGACCTCTACAAAAATTCATCATCAAAATAATTTTTGGGCGATGTATCCCTTGGCTACAAGGCTAAAAAGGTTACATACAATCGCCTACCTAGACCGCCATATTTGGCTTGTTACGTCAGAGCTATCGGGCCTTCAATCCATTTGAATGAACTACTTTGTTTTCAAGAAGTAAAACTGATTTTTTTCTGTTTTTTTCTTTCTTTTTTTTGGAAGAAATACTTACGCTTAGTAAATTATTATAAGCTTCATCAACCACTTCTACGTCATCAATTGCAAATTTCGTAACACAGTTGTATCTGTATTCATCCGCATCGATGATTCCGTCGTCGTTCAGATCGATCATTTTGAAATTCGAATCTATAAACATTTTCATCGCTTGCGGAAAGTCTTCGTACCTTCGACCCAAGCAGCACTGTTGTACAGCTTGCCGGAACTCGTCCACTGTTATTTTACCGTCCTGCAACAGGTCCTATTAATCCGGACAAAAAGAATTATTTCGTTAAAATGATGCTCTGTGTGAATCTGTCCGGAATTTTCAAAATTTCGTTAAATACTTGCCAATCGTGCCGGCGAAGTACAAACCAAATAAGTTACTCGCGATTCAGCAGCGATATGTTAATGCGTCTACATAACATATATAGGTACAGTATATACAGCGGCCAAACAGAAATGTCACTTCAAGTTAGAAAACTAGAACATCTTTAAAACGCTATAAGGCATTAAACAAAAAACAATAATGGTATGGATTAGATACAGTAGCTTAGCCTGCTTGTAAGAATAAATTAGATCTACATTTTATTAATCTATAAATATTTGGAAAACTTAAAAAAAAAAACAATATTAGAACGACAAAAAAATACCTATGTAGAAAGCTTTTTCGCAAACGCATCTATTTTGCAAAAGGAAATATTTTTAATATAAACCTATCACTTCTTATTATATTTCACAATCCATTCATTATTTTCTGCAGTTTTTTCAGAAAACATTTATACATTTTTAACAAATACATATCATGAAAAAAACTATATAGTAATTACTTTCAAATAAAAAATAAATGAATGTAAATATAAAACTACTTTATTCTTTTCATATAAGTTGTAGGTACATATTTATATGAAGAGAGAAAACCAATTTGAATAGATATTCTTTTATGAGAATTAGATTAACCCTCAACTGGTAGATCAAAAGTTACCCAACGTTAATTTTAAGGGATCAGGAAAATTTGTTTTTCGGTCGAAGTGGAAAAAAGTAAATAACTTCATTGTAAAAAAGTATCAAATATTTGTTGTAATCAAAAATATAGTAACAGTCAAGGCTTTTGATAATCGTACACATTACAACTGTAGCATATAACCTCACAATTATTACAAATATGCTAATATAGACCATGAATCTAGAGTGCCTATGAAAATATTGATTTTTAGTTTTTTAAAAACAAAATTCGTAGTCTGTCGCGCAAGAAAGAAGGCTGTAAAGGAAGCTAAATGAGAAAGAGTGAGATAACTTTGACACTCAAGAGAGAGGGCAGTATACGGAGCTACATGAAAATAGTGAGATAGAAAATCGGCTTGTTATTTTGAAGTAACAGAAATATCGCTTCTAGGGGCGTCGCCAAAGCCGTAACTTTATTAATATCTATGTAATACAAAAATCTATTTTTTACACCAAATGAAAGGTTATTATCGATATTCATTACCTATAAAAGATAAACCAACAATATACAGTAATTAGCGAGATATTTGCATCTAAAGATTCTCTGATGACGTTACACAATATTTTTCCTGTATATAGTACTTGTAGACTCGGCGAACGCGCCTAAGAGAGCGCGATGTAGTAGAGATAGAGAAAGAGAATGAACGTGGACTTGGCGCCGAGTATCTATCAGATACTCTAGGTCTAGATGGCATATGATTCCTAATTTAGATACGTATCGGGCAACTTTAGATTAATTCTTTAGAATTTTTGATTTAAAAGTTGTTGGTAGGTATTTCAGTTTGAAGAGGGGGCTTTAAACTACTTGTATCTAAAAATTTCAGTCCAGTGTTAGGACATGACGCTCTATCTTCATCTATATGCTCTGGTTCTACATAAGATCAACGAAAGTGATATTTTTGGGTCATATTTGATCCGAAACGTATGTAAAATCACCTAACCTTACTATAAAAAATATCTTAACCACTTTGACCTAAACAATACCAGTTGAGGGTTAAAGATAGGATTTGGTATAAACCGATAAGTGTCTAATTTTGTGGGTAAATTGATATATTTATAATCAATAGAAGATAACATAACCAACAATTCTTAAAAGTCACTTTAATTATGCGATGTTTCGACTATTAAATTCGGTCATCATCAGTCATCAATTAATTATAAATGTCTAATTTTTCCAAACTTATATTCGATTGGACTATTTATTTTTGCTATTTTTACAATAAGAACAAAAAAAGGCGTCTCAAAAACATTTTTTTCCTGATCGTTGGTAGTCATTTTTTAATATATTAAGTACCTACGAAATATTGACGTTGATTGATAGATACGAGGAGGTATTGATAAGGATTTGCCTTACTATATAAAACCCCACAATATTTTAAAACAAAATTTAATTTATTCAACATTTATCTTTGTCTGCAAATCACTCAACGGCGGTCAATAGTTCTTAATCAATACCTCCTCAACTAGATTCGACTGATGTAATAACTAACATCTAATAGTATTTACAAAATAGAAAATTTCTCTAATAAAAATTGTTCAATTCAGAATATTTAAAATGTAAATTTTTAAAATTTTGCATTATTTTTTTCTCTTAATTATCATCCCTGATTGTGAAATATGTTTGCGATTATGAAAAATGGATTGTAACCTTGTTAAAATCTGCCAGTTCAGCCATTTCTTCCCACAAACTTAACATTATATGTTGATACTCTTGTAATTTCGAGAAACTAAATTCACCTTTTCCTTCAATGATGGTCGCTCTGAGAGCTATGCAGGCGAAATCTCGTTCGTCCAAATATCCATTTCCATCTATATCTGAAAACGAAAATTAAAAAAAAATTGTAAAAAACCTTTACTGCTTTAAAAAAAATTAATTTTCCAATTTTGTATAATTATATAAACATATTGATATTCAAAAACTCAGGGTTGGATCCAACTATCTGGGACAGGGGTGTTGTGCAATTGTTTTTACCCTTTTATATTAACTGTAAAAAAATATCGGTTCTCTGATCCTGCAAAGGGAGAGCAGTCCGGACCTGATACTACCCTTTTTTTATAATTGAAAATAATTTATAATCAATTAATTGTTGAACTAGAGTATGGCACGCCGTTAGTGTTTTTAATTGTCAAAATATTAATAGTTTAAGTAAAAATAAAATCACCGAAATAAAATGGATTTAAAATTCATGGCAACTATTTTGATTATTATAAAAGAAAAAAGAAATAATTTCTATTATGTTTTAAGATAATATTAAATGTTTTGTACTAAAGGATATAGGGCCTTTCACCTATTTATTATTATAGTAAAAATCATTGCTGGTAATTTAAATTATAACAGCATAAAAATAAACACATTACAGTGCAAACGAATTTTAATTTGTACAATTGCAATTACTTTGAATAAAAATGAATATTGCCACATGTTTATTTTAGACTGTTAAATAATAATTTGTGGAATTTTTATTTAGTTATTTAATACGGAGCAAATTTTTATTATTATGCAGTTAACTGAAAAGACAAACCTTCCTATACCATAAGAATTTGCACAATTAAAATTATTGCTACAATACAAATGAAAAAATTATAATTATCTATAACGTAATTTTTATATACTAATTTAGATTGTCATAAAAATTGCTTTAAATAAATTTCAGTTGGATATCGAGGTAGAATATACAGGGTGTCCCTCTTAATTGGAAAAAACTTCTAGGGCATATTGAGGAACCATAGACAAGCAGTTTGAGATATTAGACTGATGTCCGGAAGTGCATGGTTTTCAAAATACAGGGTGTCAAAGTTTTTTTCAAAAAACTTTTTTTTTTATCTATATCTCAAAGGCACGTTGACCGATTTTCTTGAAATTCGCTGGTGATGTAAGCTGGTGATGTGTGTTTGCTCGGGTGCGCGAATCCTGGGTCGACAGGTGCAGAAAATGCATCGAAATGCATGGTGAACACTGAGCATTTGCTTCACTATTAATAATAAGTAAAAGTAAAGTTATTTTCCTAACAGATAATGAACCTTTTAATAGAGTTTTTAATAAAATTTTTTTCTCGAAAACGGAGAGAGATACGAAAAAATATCAAGTGACAAAAAAGTTGTACTTTTAACTGAGCTTTCTAAAAAATATAAAATTTTCAAAAAGTCAGTGGCGTACATTTTTTTGTCATTTTTATTCGTGACACTGTCCCCCGGGGCGCCACTGGAAGTAATAATTACCATTTAATTAGTGCTAACTGAGCGTCTTATTAAAGCTTACATCACCAGCGAATTTCAAGAAAATCGGTCAACGTGCCTTTGAGATATTGATAAAAAAAAAGTTTTTTGAAAAAAACTTTGACACCCTGTATTTTGAAAACCATGCACTTCCGGACATCAGTCTAATATCTCAAACTGCTTGTCTATGGTTCCTCAATATGCCCTAGAAGTTTTTTCCAATTGAGAGGGGACACCCTGTATGTCTAAGCTAGTGGTATGTAATTTAAAAAAGTAGAATAAAAATAGTTTATAAAAAAATGTAAAGGATCTTACAAACAAAATTCATGTATAATTCGAATTCAGTAAATTTCCATTGGGTACATAATTTTATTTCCAGATATTTACTTTATATTGTATTTCTAAATTGTTATAAATGTACATGTTATTTAAAATGATTTATAATTATCTATTTAGATAGCAATGTTTGATTCTAATTGAATATTTAATGAGCAATTGTTTGAGAAAAAAAATTCGCGCAAGCTCATTTTTACGCGCTAATGGAAAAAAAAATGTGCGCAAATTGAACTCGCCTTGGGCATTTTTTTGTTATATGACCCTTTAATTAAAATTGGCAAGCCTTGCACTTGAAAACAGGGATACGTTTAAAATAATTTGTTATACCTACGCGAACTACGTACGCTATTTGGCAGCAGGTAGGCGATTTAAGAAAATTTAACAAGTGGCATTGCCTAACCAAAAAAAAAAAAAAAAATGAATGCGTTGTTGTACCTGTACATTTATTCAAAAACAGTGAAAATAGAACATTTGTATTTTTGAAAAGTTCGATGACTTTCGAATTCACGTCAACTGAACCAACTGACTTTCTGTCAGTAAGTATAATTTTAGATTTGTCATTTTTATTCATCATAATTTTTTTTGTTCGTTTAAAACGGATTTTCATAATTAGACAAGTTCTTTGTTCTTCAGCGCTGTAGGCGTTTTTTAGTTTTTTTTTCTTTTAGTGTTGCTCTTAGGTACTAAAAAAATAGGACAGTAGTGTAAACAGACGTACCTATGTTAAAATTAAATTTGATATTTAAAAAATACAAAAGGATTTTTGTAAATGTATTAAGTTGTTTTGTTCAAAGTTCCAAAGCTTCTAGGAACTTTTTTACCACCGCGAATCACAGTTACAACATTAAAAATTTAGAAAAAATATCGTAAATTTGTAAAACAAATTTCATGCAATAACTCGAAAAGGTATCTATAATTTATTTTGACACCACTGTATTCTACGTAAAAAAGTTAAAAAATTTGAAATTTTGTTCATAATTCGAAAACAAAAATCAAAATCCATTTCACATTTTTTTTTGTTTCCAATTTGAAAGTTTTTCATTAATTAAATAAAATAATCCATCGTGTGTACTTTTTTTTATTTATATTAAAATTAATCTCTCTTTCATTGCTCCTAATGAGTATAATATTTGCATATAAGTGAAGTTTTTAATTTAAACAAGGAGTAAAATGCCCTAGGGGACGAAGGACGAGGTTGTGGTGCCCTGATACCGTCTATAACTGGTCTTAGGACGACGACCCCCGGTGATAATATGGTGAACCCTCCGAGAGGGTACTTGTTTTTACTAGAAAAAATTATTCTTGTATAAACCATGTGATGAAATCATTACATTAGAAAGCCATAAGTATTAAACATAATATTTTGGTAATAAATCAGTTTAACGATTTTAAAATACTATTTTCTAGTTTAGTAACAAAAATATTATGTTCACTAATGATAATTGTCAAATTAACTGCTAATACTAATCCAATTATAAGTTATATTACATATTTATACGTCTGTTAAATATAATAATGCCCCCCATAGCTAGAAGATTGTTCTCGTTTTCTCATAATACTTTTGTAATTAAAATTTTGTTAATTATGTACGATAGCTTATTATTAACTCTGAAAGGTTATTCTTAGTCTTTTACGAATACAAAAAATATTGGGAAAGGGTGAGGGGTTTGTAAATGCAAAGACACCCATCCTGAACCGTAACCTATTGCAATATACACGGAAGTATTACGATAGTTCTTTGTGTATTTTCTGACATCATACTGATTTTCAGCTTTAAAAAATACAAAAAACGGTCGTAATACACCCGTGTTATATTGCAATAGGTTACGGTTCAGGATGGGTGTCTTTACATTTACATATCCCTCACCCTTTCCCAAAATTTGTGTTCGTAATACACTAAGAATAACCGCTTTCAAAGTTTAAACAAACAAGCAGTATCATGTATCACCTATAGATAAAGACTATAAATTATTCCGTATCTGATCTACAACAGTAAACACTACACGATCTTAATATTCGAATAGATCAACAAACCACTACTACTAATCGCGTTTTACAATAAACATAGAAGCTCAAAAACGCCATGAAGTGGTGGTTTCGAAATAAATCGAAAATAGATTTTAAATAACCCCTACGTCGAAAATAAAAAATTAATCTCATCAGTTTTATCAACTAAAAAACTGACATCTTTAAGTGTTTTAGTTTCAATACTTGAACGAGAATACGAGAAATTATTATAAAAATATTAAAATGAAATTATCAATTTAAATGTAAATTAACCTATCTCAAAAACTATCCAGCGTAGACATACAATGTGGTTATGAAATTTCACAATTTGTTTGAATTCGTTGTAAAAAAAATATCATTTAAAATAATAAAGTTGGCATGAACTTCTGGAAAACCGGATGTGCAAAAAAATTCAAAATATTTTAAAAACATAAATCAGGTTTTCAAATTGTAGATACTATTGGTTTTCTAATAACATTGGGCCTCCCTGTATACATAATTCGGCAAAAATAAACACTTTTAACTTTTGGCTATTTTTTTTTTTTGAAATGAATTTGTTAATTGCCTAGAATTTTTTTATCATGTACAATATTGATAATTCCCTTTTTTCGTGTCTATAAATGTACTTATATTATGAATTGCCCACGAAACATGTACCGAATTACTTCTGTTTATGCAATTTCAAACCGTTTGGCATCAGTTCAAAACAAACAAAAGATGTAAAAGTTGTGACCCGATCTACCACTGGTTGTATAATTTATTTAAATAACGGAAAACCATCGTTATATTAAGTCCATTTTACCGCCATCTGAATACAGAAGGAACTTTTTAAGTCTCCGAAAAAAAATTAAAATAAATACACATTTTAATAACATTTAGTTTACACTTTAAATTTTTTTCATAAAATAAGAATTTACTGGAGGGCAAATTAATTTTAATACCAGAAAAAAATATGAGATATTATTTAAAAGAGCTTCTTAAGGGAGGTGCAGAAATATTTATTTCATAATTTTAAATAATAAATTTAAAATGTTATTCCGAATATTAATGGAAAAGTGTTCATTTCCTTATTTCAAAAATGACGGGGTTTAAACTAAAATTGCAAAAAAACACTCAATATTTTGTCTTATAGGAATAATTATGCGTTTTCTGTTCAATTTTTCAGTCGCTTTAATCGTTACAATTTTTATAGTATGCATGTTCTTTTTTCTCTAAATTTTGACAACTACCCTAATTATTAAAAATCAAATAAAAAGCCCATAAAACTGTTCTTTCTTTTAATTTATGTTACAGAAATGACGGTAAAAATTTTATGCTTTATTCGAATTTGTCGTAAAAAATATAGCATTCCATTTAAAATAACGAAGTTGGTACCGGTGTAACCGGAAGTAGCTGACAGTTGAAAATATTTTAGTTAAAAAGATGATCCTCGTTAACCAGTGATGTAGAAGATACCCTGTACAAAGTATCTGGAATACAAAACGCAAGGTACTTTTAAAATAAGTATTTCAGATAGCAGATACAAATATGTAACTTTCTGGAATGGTATCTGAAATACTAGATATACAAAATACGTATCTTTCAAATACTTTTTCAAGATAAAATACTTTTCTCAGAAAACAACATTTTATTGAACGTAAGTTTATCTTTTTACGTGAATTATTTACGAATAAATCGCATTGATCGTGCAAATGTGACAAGACAAAATATTTTACTTTAAGGGTTTTTATTTATTTATTTATTTATTTATTTATACAAGTGGTCTCCTAAGCAGCGAATGTAATCGCTGGTAACAGAAGCATAACGAATAACATTGTTAATTAATATAATTAATTGATCAAATCTAATAAATATTTTGGATGATATAATTAATGATATATTTAATTGTATTGTCTGTAAGTGTTGTTAATAGCTTGGATGTAGGTCGAGTATCGTTTTAGGTTTTTCACTTCAGTAGGTAATGAGTTATAAGATTTGATTGCTAGTTTAAGTGGATTATTTAATTGTTTATTAGTGCGACAGGTCGACACGTGAATATTATTTGCGCTTCTAGTTTGGTGATTGTGGAGATTAACGTTTTTTGATGGAAAGTTATTACACTTTAACCTCCCGTTAATAACCTTAAAAATATATTTGCACCTCTCCACTTCTAGTAACTGTTTTAGTGTCTTCAAGTTGTACTATCCTCCGTATTTTTTCTGAAGTCCTCTTTAAATAGGATCTTGATCGCTTTATTTTGTAATGCTTGCATCTTTTTTAGTTTAGTTGCACCACAACTGCCCCAGATGTTAACGAGGTATAGAATGTTTGATAGGATATAGGCATAATAAATTTGGTAGCTGTTACTCCGACTTAGATAGGTACTTTGAGCATCTGTAGATTGCCCCCATGTAGGGGATTATCTTTTTGTTGAGATTTTCATGATGTTTTTCCCATGTTAATTTCTCATCAATAACAAGACCTAAGTATTTTGTGGTTTCCACTTTATTGATTTTTTGGTTATTAATAATAATATTCATGTCACTAATTTTTTTATTTTTTTGGTTGAAAACCATGTAAACAGTTTTTTCAGAATTAAGTTTTAGTTTATTACATGTTAACCAATGATAATATTGGGTCAAGTCATTGTTGATTAACTGATTTAATTGGGTTATATCCTGTCCCTCATAGAGGAAAGCTGTATCGTCAGCAAAGGTGAAGTGTCTGCCACTGAGTCCAGCAACTTTAAGTGATGATACTAATAGTGAGTATAAGAGTGGGCCGAGTATTGAGCCCTGTGGAACGCCACTATTTAAAGTTAGTTCCTCACTAATTACCTCATTCACTTTTACTACTAGAGATCTGTTTTCAAGGTAAGATCTTATGAGTGAGTTCATTTTACCTCGCAAACCCATTTGAGCAAGTTTATAAAGTAGTATAGAGTGGTCAACAACATCGAACGCTTTTTGTAAGTCGATGAATACCGCAACAACTATTGATCCTTTATCCAAGTTCGAGTTAATGAAATTAATTAAAGACTTAAGTAAAACCAGTTAAAATAAAAATTACGTTTCCATGTTCGCGATCTCGAATCTCACAAAGGCGATATTGTTGATACCACACAAAAAATAGGGGAAAATTATAAACAACACGAGTCAGTGGAGGGGGGGGACTTCATAATCGATGACATTCTATGAATTTGGTCCCAGACTAAAGTTTTAACCGCGCGTTCAGTTTTATCTATGGTAACATTGATATTTAAAATAAATGGCACCATAGAATCTTGTCACATTTTGTGAAGAAATTCATAGATTGCTATTACTAAAAGTATATTAGCAAATTGTATTTGCAAAATACTAATAAGATACTAAACAAAAGGTATTTAAATACAAGACACAAAATGAATTTTAAAAAAGTATTTTAGATACAAGATGAAAATACGTATTTTGTATCTTGTATCTGTATTTCAGATACTTATATCTTAAATAAGTCACATCTCTGTCGATAACCCCTACCGCCAAATTTTCAACTCCCTAATAGGCTTATTAGTTTCCACAAAACGTCTAATGTACCACCCCGTTTTGAATAACCCTGTATAACTGAAAATCAAATTTGATTGTTAATTTCAAATTCAATTTAAATTCCATTTGTCTGACAGTGATTCTTTGACTACCCCAATCTACCTTGATTTAACAATCGGTTAGATACCTACCTGATTACTCATTAATAACATTATGCTTTTTCGTTTATTTTCCAAAATCGGATTCATAATCATTCCTAAAATTCCCCTTTGTTTATTAAAGCCACCCTCGTATCTGACCAAATGCGAACATTTGTCGCCCGCACATATAGCTACCCTTATTACATAATTCTTCTCGAACATTCGACTTTCGAAATGCCCTTATATGGCGCGAACGTTGGCTTGGGGGTGTAACCCACAAACAACGAAGCTTTTAAAAGACTGAAGCAGATTGATAGTCAGTCAGTCAGTCAGTCAATCAATTAATTAACAGCAGTTAGTCAGTAGAACTGAAGCTATTGTGAGGATTCGTGTAAAAAGACTAAGGAAGCAACTAAATAATTGAATAAAGTGTAGTTACTGTAGTTATATCTCTCTTTCATTCGCGACCTCAAAGAACCATTTTCCGGACAAAATTAAACCGTGTCGGAATAAACGTAAGAAAAGACTTCCTCGTGTCGTAACAAATTAAATAATTTTCATTTCAATTCTGGAATATTAGGAGAAGATCTGCTTTTAATTTATTTAATTCCTAAGTATTTTCGTTTCAGTTGCTCAACATCAATTTTTCCTTCCATATAATAGCACTTACACGTTTTGTGCCTTTTTGGTCATAAATAATAATAAATAAGTACCTAAGTAATACCGACATGCCCAAATAGAGTTTGCCCGATGACCACACTGTCAGTTCGATGTTTTCGTCCTAAATTAGAACGACTGAATGTCCGAAATAAATTCTCCTTGAAACAAAAGCTTATTAAAATTTGGCAAGCGAGCCCATCACTGTATCTGACGGTTTTTACAAATGCCGTTGTCTGGCACAGAAGCGATCCCACGAATCCCAAGACTGTAACGCTTTGGCATAGCATAAGCAAATAAATCAAAATCGCGCAAAAGTTTACTAATAAAGATGTTGTCCATAGAGGTAGGTAGGTACACATAGAGGTTTAAAAGTAAGTACACCAAGGGATCGACATAAAAACGAAAACTGAGTCTAAAAATCTACCCCTATTTTTACGTAATTTGTATTAGTAACTCTTGGTAATTACTGAATTTTATGTCTATGTATTTTGTTAAATTTTGATGAGAAAATATGATGTCAAGTTTACTCACTTAACCATAGATAGGATTTTTAAAGTAATGTAATAAAATTGCATTTAATTTGTAACTGCATAATATTCTTCAAAAATAAAGATCAACTCACAGTGACCTTTAACGATTAATATTCATGTTTTTTAAAATAAATTATGTTCTGGTTCAGTAGACTGTCGAAATTACCACAACTTGTTAGTTCTCATCGGCGTACTGCAGGCAGTTGTGACAGAATTCTGTACTACTGACCATTCATTCAAATTCTCCTGCATCTGCAGGTAGATGAATCCGATTAGAAATTGCTCCAGGTTTGGATCCTATTTGGATCCGATTTACCTGAAGTATATATGCAAAATAAGATTACAAATTCCATTCGGGACATCTCAAAATACGATCCTGACTCAAACAACGTGAATTGGAACCGTAATAACGTTTTCAATACTAGATCCTAGCGAAGAATTGATCTAATGATTGGATTTAATAATACGGTACCGTAATCTGATAATGAGCTGATCATATCTCAGGATTATGGAATATATGATACTGTGATCAAGAATTAATCAGGAGTCATCTGAAGTTAGAGCCCGAATTTTCAAAATTTATGCCAATTTTGAGAGTTCTTTCTGTTTTCGCAAATAATTCTGCAAAAAAAAAAATGACGTAGAGTTCTGAATAACGGCGATCAAAGAGTTCTTTCAATTTTTCCTCTCTCACTTTTTAATCATATTCGAAATCAAAAAGTTATTCCCGAATTTATTATTTTGATTTTAGGAATTAAAATCAAAATTGATGATGGAAGAGTTCTACCAATTGTTCCTGTTTCGCTTTTTAATCAGATTTGTAATCAAAAAGTTATTCGCGAATTTATGATTTTGAGAATGAAAATCAAAATTGATGGTGGATCCCCAAAATCAAAATCATAAATTTGAATTAGAAATAGAAACGATTGTTAAAACTAATTGATCGCTATTCAGAACTCTACTCAAAACTCTTCCACCATCAATGTAGATTTTGATTTTCCCAAAATCAGAATCATAAATTTTAATTTTAGAAAAAAAAAAACATTTTTGGCAGAATTGTTTGTGAAAACTGCAAAGAACTCCAGATACGTGCAAATCACGACCTAGCCCTAACAATGATAATTACCGTTATTTTTGGGGATTTTTGCAGAACTATTGCAAATTTTATGCAAGAACTCCAGAACTATACTATTCATCATCTCAGAACTCTCAAATTTGGTATCATTTTTGAAAAATCGGGCGCTAATTTCAGATGAGTCTGATCAGGCGGCTATATTAAGAAATATTTGATCCGAATCTAATCATAATCCGGAATATCTGAACTAATGTTCAGTCGGGAATATATCACTGATGTAGACAGGAAGAGAACGCTATCTGTGGTAATGACTATGAATTTTAGGCATTTATAATCTTCAAGATTCGTTTTTAATTAAATATATATATGGACTTCTTGGGCTGATCTAAGTATAGCACAACTTCAATTCCTATGTTCTTGGTACCACAGAAAGCATTTCCTTGCTGTCCTCGGTGGTATATTCACCTACCTGTCGATACAAAAAGCCGGAACATTGTAACAACAGGCGATTACTACAGATGGCGTTCCCTTGCTGTCTGCGGTACTATAGAGATCATTAATTTATACACAACTAAAATAGGAAGCTGAGGTGCAGAGGTTTTAGTTGGTATGCATCTGAAAGGTAGAATTTGTTGATGAAAGTAAATTTTTCTAAAAAATTTAGGGACACGATATGGAAGTCGTTCCTAACTTAATCTAACCTAACCTATAATTTCTTCGCCACGTACTGCTTCGCCTCAGTGGGGGAGCACCTTAAATCCTTTTTCATACTATTTCAAGAACAGGAACTGTATAATCCTTAGACTATGAAAGAGAGGGGACACAATCGACGACTGCAAATTGTTACGCGATGGAACCAGCAGTCAGCGTTCAGTAGCGCAACATATAATGTTAAGAGGGAGTTAGTTTTGTTACCATTATTCGTACAATTATCATTCCATACAGAGTATCAATTGTTTATTTGATAAAGTAAACAATTATTAAGAATTGTTGTTTTGCGTCATACATTACTAAGAAAAATATTATTTATTTTATGTCAAGTAGAATACATGCTCCATAAAATCAAATGTAAAGAATTATTTTATTAACGTTAATTAACATGATGTGGCGGAATTAAACATTAAGAAGAATTTTTCTTTAATTAATTTTACTTTTTTAGATGTTTATAACTTAAACTGACGCCGCCTATGATAATATTGTGGTAAACGCATACTTCTTACAACTGACAGTATTTTTTGTTTCTTACACTATCAGTAAACCATTCCTACAAAAAAAAATCACACACATAACTACTTCATTCAATAATATTCGCACTTTTAATAACCGACACCAACGCACTGTCTGCCACCGTTTTATGGAGCTAGTACAAAATAATGTAACAATGTTCGATGTAGAGTTGGCTTACGAGTTACGTGTCGCGCCTCTCTTTCCTAGTCTAAGGAATAATCGGAAATTCGAATACGCACATTCAATTTTATCGACCTGCACTAATCAATCTTGTTGACCCCATAAAAATTCTCCTGTGTTTTCAATTTAGAAATTCATTTTTTTATTCTGGTTGTTGACGCAAATAATTGGAATAGTTTTTAAATAATTTCTATAAAATTTTTATTGCAGATAAAAAACATTTTCAGTAACACTATAACCTACTGTTTAAAAATAAATCTTGTATTACGATAAAGATGAATTGAAATTAACATTAAAAGCTCCAAGGTATGTTTTACTTCAAGAACATTTTTTATTATTGAATGCATACATAAACACTCGCCTTTCTTCCTAGTTATATATGCAGTTATTTTTGGCGTAAAATCTAATTTTAAATAATAAATTGTTCAAAATTTAACATGGTTAACGATCACTTCTTATTTAAAACTTTGACTCAATTCAATGTTACTTATCATACCGAGCTAGCCGTGATAAATAATACACCCACAATATTTTTAAATTTATTTTTTTACCGTTTTCGAAAAGAATTTATCTTGTAAAATATCGCAGGATGTTTATTTAGATTTTTGAAAGAAAATTAACTGATTTTATACATTTCTTTTGTAATATTAATGCTTATTACAAAACAAAAAGGTGTAAATTATTTGTATTTAATTTTTAGGGCAAAATTTATATCAATTTCAAATTATTGAAATTCATTAATAAACATATGTCACGGTAGAAGAAACATGGTAAGGTTAGAACACTTTAATTAATTAGTCCAATTGATAACTAATTCTTAATAAATTCTGAAGTTTGGTAGGATAATTAATTCGTTTATAAGTGAGCCAAATTTTACTGCATACCGGATGTGACAAGTAATTAACAAACCAGAAACCTCTCCAAATTCTACAGCATAATTTCAATTTAATTTATGTATGTGTGGTGGTAAAGGTATGCACACCCTGTATGTAATATTTATCCTTTTTCTCATACTCATATTATTTATTTATTTATTTTTATTTATGTCCTGTCTCTATGCTTGTGAGAAAAATTTTAACAAAAAAGAAAAACAATTCATTAATTTTTAAAAAAATTAATAAATTAACCACTTGCTAATAAGCAACTCAATTAAGTTTCGACTAAAATTCACACGTCACTTTTGAATTGGCACAAATCGACTTACCATATAAATACTTGATGGCAAAATACACTCTGTTATCCCAGCTGTAAGCCATTTCAGGAATCGTAAGTAAAAAAAATAAAGTTTTAGGGAATAAATTCCACTCACTGGCCCGATAGGGTAAGTAGACCACGTTTCAAATTGACACACGTATGTATCTGTAGGGATTTCGTTTTGAAATATTTGAAATCGGTTAAAAGGCACAACCGGCAAAGACGATGGCCCGGTCGTCTATTTTAGACGTCCCGACGGCCGAGAGGCTAGCGTCCGACCCAGGTGATTTCGCTATTCCCTAATCTACGAGGCGTAATGAAATACGTCAAAATAGAGGTTAAAAAACTTAAATTAGACTACAAAAATTATTTTAAGTAAATAACAGCATTTAATAATTGAAAAAAGAGTAGGACTTATTTAGGAATCTATTACGCATTGACGTACAAAAAATTATCTTTTTTTATTGTCATAACACTGGGACAAAATTACAATTTCGAACTTGTTTGTTCTGATCAGTGCGCCATAGGATTACCTGACAGAGTACAGATGAAGTAATGTCCTGGTCCTGGTTAACAGACTACTAAACTGCCATAGACGCTAGAGTTAACGCCATCTGTGGCGATTTGCTACAAAATAGGTGTCAGTTTTAGTTATAAAAATCTACAAAGTAGAACAGATAAATGTTGATTAAAAAACATTATTTTTGTAGTTTATATAGTTCCATCAAATAGTGCTATTAATTATTAACGTTAATGAAAAAATTAAAATAAATATATTTTTTTAGTAACCTATGACGCAAAACAACAGTTCTTAATAATTGTTTACTTTATCAAATAAACAATTGATATTCGTGTATGGATTTTTTCAAAAATTTTCTAATTGTACATACAGGGTGTCCCCTCTCAATTGGAAAAAACTTCTAGGGCATATTGAGGAACCATAGACAAGCAGTTTGAGATATTAGACTGATGTCCGGAAGTGCATGGTTTTCAAAATACAGGGTGTCAAAGTTTTTTTCAAAAAACTTTTTTTTTATCAATATCTCAAAGGCACGTTGACCGATTTTCTTGAAATTCGCTGGTGATGTAAGCATCGAAATGCATGGTGAACACTGAGCATTTGCTTCACTATTAATAATAAGTTAAAGTAAAGTTATTTTCCTAACAGATAATGAACCTTTTAATAGAGTTTTTAATAAAAATTTTTTCTCGAAAACGGAGAGAGATACGAAAAAATATCAAGTGACAAAAAAGTTGTACTTTTAACTGAGCTTTCTAAAAAATATAAAATTTTCAAAAAAAAGTTAGTGGCGTACATTTTTTTGTCATTTTTATTCGTGACACTGTCCCCCGGGGCGCCACTGGAAGTAATAATTACCATTTAATTAGTGCTAACTGAGCGTCTTATTAAAGCTTATTCATCAAAATTATTAACGAACAATTTTTCATGTTCTACCTTCTAAAGTTACAATCGGATTAATTTTTTTTTAATAAAACCTTATTAATAAAAAATATACGTTTCCATTAAAAACAGGGAAGTGACCTTGAAATAACCATCCACGGGGTGTCACACTGAAAAATCAATACTCCAATTGGAATTTTAATTTTTAATTAGCTATTTTAACTGAAAATTCAAAATTACTCAAAATTTTTTTCAAAGTAGGTAATATCATAATCAGATTCCAGATTTTATGAAAAAATTAATGCCTCTTCCCCTTTTAGAACTGTTTCTAAATCCGCCCTTTAATTAAATATTATTTAATTAAGATACACTCATTCCGCTATATCGTGTTAAAAAAAATCTTATTCGATTACCTTTGTATGTATATTATGACCGCATGTACAGTACAACAACTTGTTCTGTTTGTAAGTATGAAGAGTAAATCTTATTTCATCAGGATTGATGTGAATACATAATTCAAAATTTGCGAAATATTATTTACCAGCACAATTAAAGAATACTACGGATCGGCAATTGGTGAGTAAATATTTACACTTTTTCATCTTACACGTATGTATTTATTATTGGATTATAATTTTAGCATTTTCTATACAAAATTTCATCCCCCGTTTCACGCCCCAAGGTATAGTTTCTCTAATCTCAACTAAAAGAGATATAAAAAAACGAGGTGCGGTATTCTTTTGTAGTGTGAGTCGAACACGAGCCGTCCATAGGCGCACGCCTGCAATTTTTCAAGGCAATACATGCCCTACGATACTTTAAAAATCCTTTATGTATTAGCAATTAATATTACACGTAGCAAATATTACACTTGATTATATAATATTTAAGGTAGATAACACAAACAAATTACGGTTTTTATTTTATATGAAATCCCCGTGCAACACACGCACACACGCCCGTGCTTGCTTAACATTATCATATTGTCGCACCTCGTCATCTGTGTAGAGTTGGTTATTTCAAACATCGACTATATTCTTTTTACCGACCACTCGCATCGACGCAGTTGTAAATCTGGTCGATCGACTACGCTCATATACAAGGCGAGTTATTTATCGAAAACGCTGTTTTGCGTGCCTTTTTATCATGCAAATACGCATTAAAATGAAGATCCCTCGTAGAGACGCTGAATTTATAATATTTTCAACTGAGAATGGATCCACTATACCAACATTCTGCACCAAATTTTATCATAATCGGTTCAGCATTTTAGCATCTCCCTTACAAAGTTTACTTACTGATCATTAAATGATTATTTTATAAATTTAATCTGTTAATGCGTAAAAATATTTTTTTTTATGAGACTCAAATTGCCACAAAATAAAAGATTTAAAAAATGCAAATTTTAATTTCAAATTTAAGAATTTAAATATAACATTAATGAGTACAATATACATTACATAAGACGAACATTAAAAATATTTTATAATTTATAACACACTAAAAATTATTTAAAGATCATCAGTTATTTGGTTTAATCATTAATCTATATAGTTAAAATTATTTCCGCAAGCACCATCATCATGACTATCGCTAGAATCGTTACAATATCTTGTCTTTTTTAAATTGGCGTATTGGTTGTCGATTATGTCAGCAATAAGGCTACTAGCAGCGTCTGATGTACAATTTCCACCTGCATCTTTAAATCCAGCTAAAACCGCGTCGAGTACATCATCAGGTATATTTTTTCCTGTAGCCTTGTAAATAGCACTTTGTAAAATACCCTTCATTTCACCCCCTAACACCTTGGTCCTGACAAAAACAAATGTTTTTAGAAATAAAACACTAACGAATTTTTCACAAATTTTTATTGACCACAACTACAGTTTGTTGCACTGTAGCTTGATAAAGATATGTACAGTCAGTTTAGCGAAACCATAGTCATGGTCAATAAAAATATGTAAAAAATTCGTGATTGTTTTATGTCTTCGTAAAATTCGGTGTATCATTTTCTCTTTTTTTGCCTTTTAAGTAATAATTTTAAGTATAACAGCCACACGATCTAGTTCTAATTTTCACACCATTGTCGCCTTCATCTAGTTACTTTTTAATCCCCTTAAAGGCAGAAAAGAGAAAACAAGACACTAGAAATCTACGATTATTTGAACGCCTAACATACAGTGCCTTCATAAAAGTCCGAAAGCCACGTGACCTCGTTCTTTAGGCAACCAACAATACGAGATGCACAAAATCAATTCAAATATCCCTAGATGATTTCTGACATAGTCCAGTGGCGGCGTTTAAACATATTACAAAAAGATCTGAGTAGTAACTATTGTTTCAAATGGAAAAAATACTTAAACTTTTAGTATTAAGCCCAACAATACAAAAACGTGATAATAAGAGAGGCAGAAAGGCAAGAAGAATTATTTTATTGTCTTTAATCGAACATAACCAAAACTCACAAGGACGACACTGGCATTTAGTTGACAGGTGACAGTAATTTTAGTAACCAACCAGTAACTAAATTAAGGGCGCCAACCCCAAATCAATAAATAAACTGTAGGTTACCAAAAACTGGGTCACGTGGCTCTCGGACATTTATGAAGAAACTGTATGTACATACCTGCTAAGAGTAGCGAGGATGTTTGTTAATTGGGTCGCAGCTGGAATTCTTTCTGCAATTTTCTTGTTCACTACACCAGCTGCAAGTCCGGCTAAAGTTGAACCAAATGTTGCCAAATGTAATAGTCTTCCGTTGCCATTGTTTGTTTGAGTTGATGTCAATTGAGGAGAAAAAAATAAGTCTTCAATAGTAGTCGGAGAGCGGGGTGATCTAAATATAGTTATTTATAGATTATGCTGAAGAAAGCTAGAAAATGTCGTACATTTTCGAAATCAGTCAGATAATCGTAGATTGGAAAGTATTGTTACCAACGATTAGTGACATTCGATAAAAGTTGGCATCACTTTATATTAGGCAAATTCGTAGACTTTTGGTATTTACTATTTACTGCTACATATTTAGGAAGTGAGTTAAATAATCCAAAATGGAAAAATTGTATTTAGTGAGATTCGATAAAGATTGCCATCACTTTACATTAGCCAAATTCGCAGATTTTAGATATTTACTATTTAAGGTCAGTCAAATAATTCAAAAATGGAAAAATAGTACTTAGTGACATTCGAGAAAGATTGGCATCACTTTATATTAGGAAAATACGTGGATTTTCGATATTTAGGAAGTCAATCAGATTGGGAAAGTACCTAGTACTTACTGACATTCAATAAAAATTAGCGCAGGGTTGTTCATTTTAACGTAACAAACAAATCACTCCTCTCCTCACGAACGGATAATTTATAGGTTCAAAATGAGAAAAAAAAAAGGAATCGTAGAAGATTTTTAGATCGTGAAAATACGGTTTATATGTACTGTATGCTATATGTACTTACCTAGAGGATCCAGAAGTACCAGGAGTTTCTAAAGAAACATTCGCCTTCGTAGCTTTAGTATTAATGTTTTTCGCTTTAGATTTGTTAAAGGATTTCAAAGCTTCTTTCTCATAGCCCTCCCGGGCAAGATTGGCTAGTGCATCGAGTGCTTGACTCTTGACGAGATGTTTAATGGGTTGTCTGCATACTGGGCAAAGTTTGCTATGTTTTTGCCAGTCGCTTATACAAATTTTGCAAAAAGTATGCGAACAAGACGCGGTTGTAGATTCAAGGAAATAGTCTTGGCAAATGCTACAAATCAATTCTGCTTCCATAATGATTTTAGAGCTGCTACTATTTTTCGAAATTCATGCCAACCCTAGCTTACGATTTAGAAAACAATTAAAACTAAAAATTAAAAAATAAAATAAAATACTTAAAAATTACAAAGCTATACTGAAAATACTAATTTTAATATAGATTTGTAGAAATTTATTACGTTTTCGAAACATTTGTGCCTAATAAAAACAATTGATAAGAATTTTCACCTAATTTATTTTTTTGTCATAAATTATTAAAACATTGTAGATCCCTTTTAAATTTTAATTGAAATGCATACTATACGAAATCCAAAACACGTGATTTTATAATATTAAAACTTTAAACAGTCGATTGTAAATTCATTTGTTGATTAATGTTGTATTAAAAAAATAATAATCGGTGAAAAAAAAAGTGTTCCTAAAAATTTTAAGAACAAAACTAATTTTCATTTTGACACTAGAGACATTAAAAAACACTTGTTGTAATTTTCACAAACAATTACATATTTGACACGTGGTGCTTCACCATTTTAATAAAGTCACAAAGTGGTGAAACACGTGTCGAGTTAGAAATAAATTTGTGGAAATTACAAGTGTTTTTTCAATCCCTTAATATACTTATTTTAAAGAATTTCCATCAAATAAGAATAGATTCATGTAATTACTACATAAATTTTAATTAATAAATGAATAAAACGAAATGATTTAAAAATGTAAAAGCACATGTTTTTGTTTTATTATTTTATGTAATATGAGAAAATTACTTTTATATAACTTACCTATGAAGTTTAAGAAAATTCTCAGACCCTCTTGAAAAACTGTACCTACTATAACTTGAAATAAAGCACAGCAATATTTTAAAAATTAACTAAACAGATATCAACTTGCTTTTTATAAGGACAATTTAAAAGTTACCTTGATAAGGACATTACGATAGATAAACGGAACTGATCAAAAGTTTTTGTCTTATGATAATAAATGTGGTTTTTTAGAAAAATATGTAATATTATTAAGTCCTTTACTATTCCAATAAGTTTCCGTAGTTAAAAAAAATATGTAACCTTACAGAGAAATATATTTATTTGTATGCTAAAAAATTCCACACAACAAGACAAAAGAAGTTAAAATTTTATTCTAACTACTAATTTGAAGTATTATGTGTATATTCAACGAAAAATCTCGTTTGTGTATATTTTCAATTATTTCTTTTTATTACTGGAAGAGCCATGTATATGTAAAACGAAAAATTCCAGAAAATTGCGAATTTCTCAAAAATTGTAGGTAGCAGATACCAACAACCCCACATCAGTAGAAAGAAAATTTAATTTTGCATTGTACGACGTTAAAGAAAGATGGAGTTCCGTTTAAAAAAAAAACAAGTTATTCCCGTTTGAATTTTCGAAAGTTGGTATCGATAAATTTCATAGTACTTAAAAAGTACATGTTTGCGCAATATTTGTGAATAATAGTTTATTTCCTTCTGAATCAAAACGCAAAAACCACATCCCTTTAAGTGTTTCTTTATCGAGATATTCAGTGGCGTCAAACGCTGCAAACGTCAATTTTTTTAAAGAATGTGAAATAACTCCAAAACGGTGCAACCTAGGTCCCATATATTTTTAATAAACTGACATTTATTCTTTACGTGTAATTCAAAAAGTCAATAATACATAGGGGTTTCCATTTAAAATAACGAAGTTAGGGTACATTTCTGGTATATAACCGGAAGTTCGCCATATTTGAAAATATTTTTACGCCAATTTACGCTAGTTTGGGCAACTTTTGTTTGAAATATTTCTCGTTATTTTTAAAGGTACGCATGTTACAGACTGATTCGGCCTTAGTAACCCACCCTCTATAAGGCGATTCTTGCTT
Organism: Agrilus cyanescens; assembly: GCA_947389935.1. Classification (NCBI taxonomy): domain Eukaryota; kingdom Metazoa; phylum Arthropoda; class Insecta; order Coleoptera; family Buprestidae; genus Agrilus; species Agrilus cyanescens. The sequence continues at coordinate 6,763,243 of OX376713.1, read as the reverse complement.
TAAATAAAACGTTTTATAGATATAATAAACTTTTAATATTTAACATACAATAAATGATTTACAGCCTTTATTGCTGTTCTCAAGTGAACAGCACAAACAGCATCTATGATAATAGGTAGATACCAAAATATTTGACCAGCAACAACTAATGTTTTCACGTTACATTGATTCATCAGTGACTGCACCAACATCATATCCTTCATCGTCCTCCCCATCATCATAATCATTTTCTTGATCATCAAACAGACTTTCATTCTCTGGAAAATAATCATATGACAAATGCATCTGAAAGAAATCAGAATTATTACTACTACTACTACTATTGCTGCTTTCGATGCTGCATGAAAACGAAAACGATCCAAATGAAATAGAGATTTCCTCTTCCTCTGCGCCTTCTGAAGAAATATTTACCGATTCGAAATCACTGTTTTCTGTTACATCTAAGCTAGTTTCTTCTTCGATGTCTCCATCAATCTCATCCTCAGACTCAGTACACTCAAAATCACTCTCTTCCTCTTCTTCTTCTTCTAATTCACCTTCAAAGTCTTCTGTATCCATTGGATCTCTGTTCCCATTATTATAACTTCCTTCTCCTTTGGAACTCCACCCATTAGACCTATTTATATTATCTTCAACAATAATCTGAGTCTTTACTTTCTCTTGGTTCGTATAAGCAGATACTAAGTTGTCTAGAGCAAGACTTGAAGTTATACTATTGATATGTAAACGGCAAACTGGACATTCATTCCTAGTTTTTCGCCAGTTGATAATACAAGTGTAACAAAAGGAATGTGTACAATTAAGTGTTACGGCCTGTTTAAAATAATCGTGGCATATAGCACAGAGAAGATTACCCTCCATTCTTTCCATTAAGTTGTCTGCAGTTTCCATTTTAAGACCTCTTTTTGCAACGCTCACTTCGTAAATGTTCTACTGCAATGAAATGAAAATGCAATTAAATCTGGGGTTCCCTCCTCTTCGGTATCGAATTATAATAAACACGATTATTTTTACGATTCAAATAAACCTATTTATTTCACATTATGTATGAAAAATTGGCACGTTTTAATGATTTTGCTGTACACTAAAAACGCGAATTAAAGATACAAGTGTTAACAGCGGGTATTTTTTCACAAAAAAGCTTTTCGAAAGATAAATAAATCCGGATTAATTGACTAGGCGTTTGACCATGTTTGACATACATAACAAACCATAACAAACTAGGATAAGGATACAAACTGATAAGAGCAGCTGTTTATAAATGGTAGTCCATATAACATTTACGAATTAAATACACGTGTTCTATTGCTTTGTGGTTTGCGCGCATAGTGGCGCGCAGGGAAATCTCTTGAAAAATTCTTAAAACGTATTAATTGATTGGTATACGTATAACAAAGCCTACCTACCCTAACTATTAACCCCTGAAAAAATCAAAAACTAACTAGGTAGGTTTGGTTATCAATATACTCGTCAGGTAATCAAAACACCAATAAAAAACGTGTATTTAAGTCTGTATGTTGTACGGACTGCTATTTACGAACAAACAGAATACGATGTTTTCTATTAGAACCAATACTCCCGGAATTTCCCGAATCAAAAATAGAAAATTCTATGCACTTTGGCAAAAATTGAACAGAACGCGTTTCGTATATTCCCACCTCAAAAACGAAAATTTATATCAATTTTTGGAACTATTTTCTATTAATCTTATAAAAAAGTCTTTACGATTGATGATGTTGACAATAAAAGTGGCTAAATCCTGACAAATTAGTCACTAATGATTAATCGATCTATAATTACTTACCATTCAAAATAGGCAAAAATATTTCAAATAAAAGTTGCCCAAAATTCAGTACGGAATATTATATATTAGTATATAAAAATATTTTAAAATATGGCGGACTTCCGGTTATACTAGAAGTGTATCAAACTTCGTTATTTAAATGAAATCTCCTTCATATTACATATTACATCTTTGAATCACCATAAGAAATAAATGTCAGTTTATTGATAACACATGGGACCTAGATTGCACCATTTTAGAGTTATTTCATAAGAGAGATGGTAGTTTCTACATTTTGTTTTAGGAAGAAATCCACAAACATTGCGCAGACATTTATTACATTTTTTATATAGAATTATCGATACCAGCATTTATAAATTTAAACAGGGACAACTCATATTTTTAATTCATAAACCAGGTACAACAGACGGATAAGTGAGCAACATCTGCGGTAAATTCGGACTGTTCAACGAATAATTCTTCGTTAATGTTAAAAAGCTTAATCTCGTTTTCATTTTTTTAAAATAAATATCTTACAGCATATTCCAAAGACTCCAAAAGTTTTCGGTTCCTGCATTAAATTCGGATATTCAATTTCTACTTTTTTGTATTTTGATTTAAACAGAATAACAGATTTATTCTATTACAGAAAACTATTTATTTAAACAATTTATACAAAATATACATCGTACGTACTATACGTTCACATATTATGTTATTTTTAACATCGAACTCAAAAGCATTAAATTTTCAAACAAAAAAATTCATATTTTACAATAGTATAACATCATCGTCGTGCTCATTTATTTTTTCCTGCATTTCTTCCTCTTCCAGTTCTGTTTGTTTTTTCTCCTCCTTTTTCGTTGTTTTCAATGTAACCATCCGACGAGACTTGTGAGGCACGTATGATTTAGATTTTTCCTGATCCGTCCTCATGTTTTCTAGAGCTTTCTGGATTTCTTGTTCGGTATGTTGTCTTTTTAAATGGTTCTTTTTTGCAACGCCATATACGAAAGTTTTATAACAGACTTCGCATTTATAAACATGACGTCGCATATGACACTTCAGGCTGTTAAAGCACCTAAATGATCGATTGCATATTTTACACGTTACATCTGAAACAAATTGAAAAGTACAGGGTGGGCCAAATTGGACACTTTTAAAGGCAAAGTCTACTTTAAAGACGAGATAGACAAAAACCGAAACAAAAAAAAAAGACGCGGTTTGCACCAATTAATTTCTCATAGAAATTAGCTTTAGATACCGACATCGGTTTTTGTCTATATCCTCGTTAAAGTATACTTTGTCTTTAAAAGTGTTTAATTTGGCCCACCCCGTACAATCTCTGCCTATCGTTTTCCGATAGTTTAATTTTATCTAGAATTTCACTTGGTAAACGTGACAAAAGCGAGATAAATGTATCAGAACATCTATTTTTTGCAAATTAAAAATTAATTTTTTAATGTGTTAGCCACGCGATCGATCCCTAATTGTTACATACACACGCTTTTCAACTCATTTAAAAATAGAAGCGATTAATTGAAGCAGTGCAATCTACGATTACCTGGCGTTCTACTTGTAAGATGTTAAAATTTTGCTTACATTTCTCTATAAATTATATTTACTTACCTTTTTTTTCACTTTCCGTTCGGGTACAACCCGTTGTACACAACTGTTTACATACTTCCTCCGTTTCGCTGTTCTTATGATTTTTCATGCAATTATTAGCAAAATCTTTTTTTTTGCTGCAATCATCATTTAATTTGAGCAACTTTATTCTTTTAAATCCATCTGGATTATTTACATTTGATTCCCTTGTTATTGTTGGATCGATATCAGAAACAGAATTTATCATTGGAATTGTATTCCCTTGTTTGCTTATAGAAGATGTTTTACTTGCTGTGACGGTACTGGTCCGTTCTGAATCGGCGGTGTCAGACCCATTGAAAAGATTTTTTCCGTATGTTCTTGTCTTTGTTGGCGGCAAAACTTTTATTGTGACAGTATCATCTTTTTTAACAAGTTCTTCATATGCTTTTCTTATACTGTTTCTTAGTTTTAACGTCACATTCACATCAGCTACACATTCTTCGCATGCTCGAAGAGGTAGATCTAAGTTTGAAAGCTGATAAAACGTAATAAAAAATATAAAAATTTACAAAATAATTAATAGAAACGTACGTTTACACCAGCCATATCTTTAATGAGATTCACAAGATGGCTAATATTGTGCGTTGGTGATTTTTTTCTGGCACACAAAACACACATGTCGTCTGTGGAGACTGGTAGAACCTGCTCTATAAATGAAGACTGTTTTTCCGGACTTTTAGTTTTATTTAACGATGAAGGCACTTTTTGAAGAATATTTAAAGATGGAACGCCTTTACCTGGCCCTTCCTTGTTAACACTTAGCACCCTAATTTTTTTAGACATAGCATTAATGAGTTCATTCGAATCTACTGCCCGAAAACATCGCTTTTCAGCATCGAAAACAAGACGTTTCAACACAATGTTGTCATGAGCAGGACTAGTAGCCGTTTGTGAATTTTGAGCGGAGTTTTTTTCTTGAGAACCTTTTCCTGTTTGTGCCAGTTGCTTTAATACAGCTAAATATTGTCCATTTGCAGATATCACCTTCGAATTAAGTAATGCTGGTGATTTTTGACTAGTTCGTATCTTTTTAGGATAATTTTTGGGGAGGTAAATTTGTTGTTCCTCTTTTACGAAAGTGCATTGCCCGTTAATGGAACTCGGAAATACAGCAATTTCTTTCGCATCGTCTTTAAACTCTGGTGCATTTTTCTGTTTTTCTTGTTCATTAATTTCTTCCGATATGTTTTCTTCCAACAATGGATCGCTAAAATATAACATAGTACTGTAAAACAGTAATACAGATGTTTGATAAAATATTTAAAATTTACGTTACTCGTTAAATACTAATTAATACACAATCAAATCTCACATAAGACATGTTGGTTCTTCTTTAACGTCCGTATTTAAGGGAGAATATGTTTGGCTGTAAAAAAAAAACAAAAAATTATTCGTCAACTGCTTAAGTAAAACACATAGGTATAAAATACGTACTCATACTCTTTGCTTGGAACTGACGATGGGTCGCAATGTGTACCAGGAATTTTTCTAAAAATTAAGATAACAATTCAGTTCTATATTTTTTATGCTCACAGATTGAACTTTGAATATTGCTTACAATTTAATGGGATCGGTAGGAAGATGAGGCCTAGGACAGGCGATGTTTTTGCTTAAATGAAAAAGTAATCGATTAAAATGTTCCTAAATTTTAAGCCAATAAAATCAAAGAATTAAATTTACAAGTGGAATTACCTTTTAGAGTTATATTTGTTGCATACATAAACTTTCACAACATCCCATTTTCGATCTTTGAAAAGTTTAGGATAAAATCTCATTAACTGTATAACTTCTTGTTTTTTGGGAGCTATCTTCATTTTGATATGTCTACTGAAAAAAAATTCCGTTACTCGTTTCTCTTCATCGCTCCACCTTATTACACTTCTCTTTCGTCTTTTTTTGCTAATACATTTGGCAGTAAACATGAGTGGATCCCCTGCGGAAAAATTTGTATAAACTAAATTTAATGTTTGAGTTGTCCATCCGCGAAAATAATTGTTTTTTATTTTACCTAAACTAGCATCAATTTTTTCAGAATTCGTTTCTTCAACGTTTTCATTTACTGCTATATCTTTAACATCAACCTTGCAGAATTCGGTTTCTGAAATGTGAAAATTTTTAATATTTAAACGTTTCAAGTTTTAATTATAAGTAACCTGAGTTAATACTGTCGCCTTCGACACTCATTTTAGCCAAAGAATCCCTTTGTTCACTGTCTACAGCAGCTATGTCTCGCTTTTCTTCTTGATGACTATTTTCTGAAAAGTCTTAAAATTTCAAACAAACAATAAATATTTAGTTAATTAACTCAAATACGATTACTAAATGAAACATTAACAACCATACAAAGTAGTAAGTAAACAATAACTTTAATTAACAATTTAATTAATTGCAATGTTAAAATTCAGAGAGTTGTGTAAGTTTATCAATAGTCTATTTTGTAAGCATTATTTTAATACAAATCGACGCTAACCTGAATCTTCCATAATTGCTTCAGCCAAGCAAGTTATTTTTTGTTGATTATCTACTATTGTATCGACTTTTTCTTCATTTTGGGAGGTTTCTAAAAATGTACAGTATTTAAGATTTGAAAATAAAAACACGCAAAAATAACGCTACAAATGTTACCGTACAATAGTTAATTGAATAAGAAATTTTTTGCAAAAGGCTAAAAGCAAAAAGTAGAACCTCGATTCGTTGAAGAGCAAAAAATTTTTTACTTGTGCCGTATTATGAAATTGACGTTGCGGATGTGATGCGGATGCGAATGTTAAAAAAAAATAACGTGACCTAATTACGAAAAAATAACAAACACGTATTAAATGAAACAAAACTTAACAGTAGATATTTATTTTTAATTTTGGCTGCTTAAAATGAAAAAATAAATTTCCGAAAAAGTAAGTTCAGTATTTCATCGCAACTTTATTAGCCTCGCATTTGATGCACAGTGGCTGATAGATTAGTGGTACTTACTTGTTTTACTTTCAGCGTCATCGCTTAAATATGAAGAAAATCCTTCAGGATGCATAGATCTCAAATGGTTTTTAAGAGATGTAGTTGTTCGTCCTTTTCGAGAATATATTTTTGCACAAAGAGCACATTGTGCGTTTGCAGTATCTTTAAGCATAAAATACTTCCAAATAGCACTCTTTAGAGGCGGAGCCATTATAAAAATCAATTTACTAAACAGAAACCATCAAAAACTTTTAAAAAGTTATACGCATCACGTTCATATGTACAGGTCTGGCAACGAAGCAAAAAATTTAGTGGTAGAACATATTAACGACCATAACCTAAAATAACAAAATCTTACGTACTTAAAAAAAGTTTTAAAAGTGTAAATCTTAAAGATGAGACACTCTAGGTTACAAAATTATTCATATAAATTTTATATGTATATCTAAATAAAATAAGTTATTATTGATGTGTACCCATAAAAGTTTAGTACATTTAAGTAGTACTTTCCAATATCTTTCGAGAGCAGCGCCTCATTTGGCAAAAAAATGTTAGACATGTCCAGCAGTATTCGTTGCAAGATCTGTAACGGACCGTGGTATGCGCCGAAACACGTTTTCTTTTTTTAAATATACTTGAACTTTTCACAATATCAGCTCATGAACGACAACGCTGCTATTAGACGACTGGTCACTGCGAGAAATCAACAAGCAAACGCTCGACGAAAATATCCGCCCATAAATCATTACATACATCCGCATCCGCTGCGAAGCCAATGCGGATGTCGGAAAACTATGCGGAAGTTCTGCTTATGCGGATAAGGACGCAGGCATTTGCGTTTAACCTTCTAATGTAAATATTCATCTTATATTCGTTTATTTTAAATTCTACCTATTTTTCATGTGTACAAATTTCAGCAAATAACTTTTTTTTATTGTAGTAGTTTGAATCGAGGTTCTATTACAGTAGATTCGTAAGTAAAACATAAGTGAAATATACCTTTAGAATATACACGGTGTTCTCCCTGTCCAGGTGGCAAACAATTATTGCTTCCGCGTTTTCGTAGGCGTCGTCCAGACATTTGGTAATAGTTCTGCAATGAAGAACAGTTTAACATTCACCACGTTATTGGAAGAGAGTTAAAAAAAACGTGTGACAATATGTACAGGGTGGACAAATTTCGGTAACCGATAGATATACAAAAGAAAACGCAAGAAAACATTTTTTATAACTTGAAAACATATAACAGACAATAGGAATTTTTGAAAACAACTATAATGTTTCAAAAAAAGAGAACAAGAGAGCGCTATTTTTTGTATTTCTCACGGATATCCATCAGTTGCCTTATACAAACATTGAAATTGGCCCACCCTGTACATGTCGTCATACATACACGCATGCAACCAGTTGACCCTCCTTATACATTCCATTTATTATTTTATTTATATGAAACCAGTGTTGCCACACGCCTGGTAATTGCCAGAATCTACCACAAATATTCGTCATTTTGTTTTAAATAGGGTAAATAAATATGCACCTACCTAGACACACAAATTATGATTAAGTTTTTTTCTTTTTAAGTTTTTTCTTAGAGACAGAAGATCTGGTAAGTTTTTGCCGAAGTTCGTGGCAACACTGTATGACACGTATCTATACAATTTTTATTATAAGATTGCGTGTGGACGAAATAGGAAGCTGACGTATGATTTTGATAACCCATCACAAAATACTTCAGATCTCTAAATTTTTCACTACTATGGAGGATTTAAAAAGTACCTAACATAAAATTCTCAAGATCAGTTAAAGTTGAACGGCTATTATAAATTGTACACATATGCATAAATTCTATAAGTAATGTGTAAGAGTATATCTGGGGTTGTTACCACGTTGCTACATTTAATATTTTATAGCAGAAAATGCGACATTAAAAAATGATAAGGTTTTTCAGTCTTGTGAATAAACTAAAGCAATTAATTTTGATTAATACATTACACAATTATATATACCTTTACAAATATTCCTTACAAGCAAATGTATACAGGATAAACTATGCAAAACGAAATTTGGCAACGTTGTAAATCTACACTTGTTATATTTATCTTTATAAACTTATAATATAATACATATTTGTCTATTTATCGGCTCGTTTAATTCATACTTATTACTTAATTTTTAATAGCAGCTTAAACATCACAAAAAATTTCAAATACTCATTAATTTTATATATTCGTAATACCTACGCAGTTAGGTTTATGACACCTATTCACAATTAGAAAGGAAATATATTCTTCTTGTAGGGGGTAATTAAGCATTTTATACATTTGTATATATGCATTGTGTATTAACACTTACGTTTTATGAAATGAGAATTGTTCCAATATTCAGGTATAATGTTGCAAAATATATCACAGGTTAACAGTACAACTATATTTTTAAAAACACTACAGCGTAAACTTCAAGTAACTCGTAGTCTAACTTTAAATCAAAAATAATACAATCCGGAGTAATATTAACGTTGTATACCAACACGGATATTTCTCAACTGTCAAGCCAAAACAGTACAGGATGCCATCTACTTTTGAATAGAAATATCGTAATTACACGAAAAAAAAAATATATTAAATTTAAAAAAAATTAAGATGTTTGTAAAAATAATTTTTAAATTAGATTATATTTTTTGCATTTTACTGGCGCAAAACCTCGCAAAAAATTGGATCATATACATTATTCAATGTATACAAATTAATATACATACGTATATGAACTTCTTTGTCTTTTGGGTTACTATCGCTCCGGATTTCTCCGGACTTGTATACAGTCTGGATTTTAAAATATTTTTTCTCATTTTATAGAAGTATTTATTAATTTTAATAATGTTTTGATATTTTGACTAAATTTTTTGCGTTTGCTGTTATTTTAATTTTTTAGCTTATGTACCTATAGTTAATTAATAATTAATGTACTTGTTACCAATATCTGTTGCCACCTTATCTGTTTCAGGCCTATGTTGAAAACATAAAACCCCATAGCTACTTCTGTTGTAGTTAGTTTATTAGCTTTCAAGTATTGGACATCATAAGAATCGTGAAGATGTCCAACTTTTTACTATAACTTGTTTACTGTTTCATTTCTTTTTTTGCTTTTTTTAAATTTCCTTTGCAGGTAATTCAGTTATTGCTTTGTAAAACTTATTTTATTTTGGTATAATTTTTTGCTTACGATTAGAATTTTCTGTCTTCCTAAGTTGTTTGGTGAGATTATTAAAAATAAATAGATTAGCTCTTAATAGTTGGTATTCATTTGTGTGGATAGGATGGCTAGAAGAGTAGAAAAGGAATTTTATTGTTGATAATACAATGTCTGTGCAATTGTAAATAATTCATGAAAATTTAATTTAGGCTTAGCAATTATGTATAAAATTGTTTGTGTTTATAAGTTATAGTTTACCGTTTGATTGTATAAACTTGCATTTAACTAGTTTATAATTGCACTGTACCCAATTTAATTCATTGTCATCTGTACATATTTGTTCATGAAAATTTAGTTTGGGGTGATAAAGAAACGTTTTTTATTAGTAATATACAATTTTATTACAATTTAGTGCGTAAATATATTACTGTTGTATTTATAAGGGTTGTTGTAATTATTAACGAATATTTTAATGTATATACTTACCTTTTATTGTAATTGTTATCTAGTAATAATTGTTTACTAATTAAGATTAGAAATTGTTGTATAAATAAATATTGAATAAAACAACTTGCAACACATAGCGTTCTATTTATTTTTTTAAAAGCAAAACAAATAATAAACCTATTAATGAATTTAGAAAAAAAAAATCTAAATGTCAAACTACTTGTTGATTAGACCTCGTATATGACGAAAAACTAAAAATTTCCGAACTTTGCACCAGGAAGGCATAAGCCGCAGGAGGTATTTTTGGTCAAATTATTTGTTGATCAGACCTCATATTTATCGAAAACTCAAAAAATTTCTAATTTTGTATTAGGAGAGCAGAAGTTGGAGGAGGTATTTTTATAAAATTATTTTGCTAGGCCGAAATTTTACACTAAAATTTTTGATATTTTGTATTAGGATAGCAGAAGTAGCAGGAGGTCTTTTTGAAAAACTTATTTAGTTAATTGCATATTAAAATTTTTAAACTTCTGATGAATACGAAGTCTAGTCGACAAATAATTTGACAAAATTACCTCCTATAACTTATGTTCTCCTGGTACAATAGCAATTTTTTTAATTTTATGAACTATACGAGGTCTGATCAACAAATAACAGGACAAAATTTTTCAATTTTGTATTTCGAGAGCATGTTATTTTTGAGCTGTAGACTTTTTAAATAAAACACATTGTTATAACAACTATATTGTTTATTTCTTACTATTGCAATATACACGTATGAAGTACAGTTTTCAGTAGTAAAATAGAATTTATTTTACGTATGATGTTATTAGTTGAATGAGTGTTACCACGTAATTACATCAAGTTACATTTTAACTATGTATAACATACAGGGTGGAACAATTTCGAGTTTTTGAAACATGTCCATACCTTGTTGTTTGTTAAATTAAATGACTTTCACGTTCTTCAGGTAATTTTTCAGTAGAATACAATCGCATTAAAAAAATCATTAACTTTCGAGTTACAGCATAAAGTTGTGTTTAATCAGTTGACCTGCGGAAACAGGATAATAGCCCCTACCTGTAAGATTAATTGCTTATGAACTGTTAACATCATTCAATTCTTAATTAATTAATAATTCAAGATAGATAAAATTTATTTCACACAAAAATGTTTTATTTTATCTTGAATTATTACCACCAGGTTTCACAATTAATTTACCTTCAAAACTTATTCTTAATCATTGTATGTAGAACTATAGACAATTACTAGGCTCAACTTCCCTTGTAGCTACCTTCTGCTCAATCCAAACGAATATTAGTTATTGGATGAGTTAATAAATATCAATTGATTTTGAAAAACCTTGCCAAAAATCAATTTAAAAAGTTGATGTATTACATAAATTAATAGTGAACTTAATTTATATTAATACAACAGTTAATAACAATTAATATGAGAAAATAAGTAAAATGTAATTAGATAATTAATACTTTAACTTTAAAATGACAAAAGGATACATACATGAGAGACGTCTGCTACAAACAAAGAAACATTAAAACGCAAAAAGTTACAAAACAACCAAGATATGACATATTTTTGCAATTTAAAAATAAAAGCCTTCTTTTCAATTTGACAAAATAATAAATTTTAAATTATAGTCTCTATTACACACATTTTCGTTTCATTGCATGACTTTTTAGAAATTATACACGCTTTTTCATCGAGATCCATCACTTCTGTGATACTGGGATCTTCATTTCATTCTAGTTTACCTACAGCAAACATAGCTGAGTGGCAGTGCGTTTCTCACTTAATTTTTTCGGAATTTCGTGTGAGAGAAAACAGTTCAAAAGTATACCGTTTAAATACTCAGTTTAAAAATTTTCAGTAGACATTCTGACTGTATTTGTTTTGGAATTTCTAGGTCAAATTGCGGATATTTCGTACTGAGATTGGCGATTTGAAAGTAGTTGTCTCTCTAACTAGCGGTTCAATGATCTCAAGAGGATCAGCAAAAATTTCTTCTTTTACTTCAACTTCTTTCAACAAAGTCTTTTCAATAACAGGAGGTGGTTGCCTTGCAGTAAATAATCTCTGATGTTTTACCCGTTCAGGTTCATTTTCTTCTTCTTCCACATCCATTTCTAATCCAACAAATATATCCTCTTTTGGTTCTTGTTTTATATTCGTTTCTACTTCTTCTGTCTTTATATACACTTCCCATGGTGAATCACTAAAATTAAATTTTAGATAATTTTATTGCTTACGTGATTTAATGTAACACAAATACACTACAAAACTTTTTATTGATAAAAATGTATCAACAAAAAATTTTGTAACTTGCTCGTGTTTGATTGGATGTTCTTACACAGCAGTAGCAGCTTCTTTTTTCACTATTACATGAGGATATCTATTCTGTTCTTTCCTGATAGTTGGAAGTGATAGTGGATCTCCGCCTTTTCTGTAATAAAAGAAACTCTCAATTTTAATATAGTATTAGTATAAATTCAAATTCTGCTCTGTATATTTGTCTTGCAATCCCTTAAGTAAGAACTTACCGCATTTTAAATTGTTCGCATTCCTCAGGCAAATTTAGTGTAGGTACAACACCAGCACATAATCGTGTTTTATTGTTTCCAAAAAAATCTTCGGCGCGGAAATGAATGGAGCAAACGTTTGATAAACTTGCATCGAACCTGTACCTTTGACAACACCTTTGTATCCAATCTTCACGAATGTTTTTAGTTTTCGGAAATGAGAAAAAATACACATACGGCTTGTAACCTACACTTCTCACGTTGGTTGTGCTTGAACAATTTGCAACTGCACAGTTAACGATCTAATAACAGAAAACAACAATTAAGCGGTGATTTAAATTAAGATAAAATATTTTAAATATCAATCCAAATAATCAAAAATGCGCGAGGTTCCCGCGAATAAAGTTTCTCTATTAAAATAGTGGCATTCAAATTCTTCACACTACTTACTGTGTCTATGTAACAAAACTATTAAAGCATCCAAAATATTTGGAGTTAACGGAATGTACACCCTGTTCTTTTAAAGCTCTCGAAACGCTCATTTTCTCTCTAAATTGTTTTTGGAGATTTTTTGTCTAATATAGTCAAAGGAATAAGTTAAGTAAATAATTACCCCCTAATTTAGAAAAAAGTCACATAAGACCATTCAGTGCACTTCGGTCCCTGAAGAAGGTAATTTTGTTACGGAAAAATGCATCGGACGTTTTTATCTAAGTTTAGTATGTTCATAAAATAATTAATTTTTGCGTAAAGTAAGGACTGATATTCTTAGCTTGTCGTTACTCCTTCTTTACCCTACTGTGCCAAAAGAAGTTTCATTTCAATACGTATATTTTTATTAATTATGTATGTATGTAAATCTGAAAAGCTTTTGGAATTATTGAATGTAGTAATTTTTCTACTTAAAATTTCCGTACATGTTATTTGCTTAAGTTTGCACTATTTCATAATAAAAACTTAAATAATGTAAATATTACAGACAAGAACCGGCAAAAACAATAAATATTTATATCGTCATTTTTTTTTATTTCTCGAAAAAATACAGTATCAACAAAATATTGATTGAGGGTACTTTTTGAAAGAAAATACGAAGTTTGTTGTCGATAATACCATTGAATTTCTTTATTGAGACTTTGAAGAAAAGACGTTTCGGTCGCAAATTTGCGACACTTCTTCACTTATAACAAAATTACGATTAGCGAATGGAATAATAATGAAATTAAAACCTAAAAATTAAATCAAAAAAATAGGATTCCAAAATTTAAATTACGATAAATTGAGACTCCAGAAAATACAAAAATAAAACCGAATTCTATGAAAACTTTACTTCAGTGAGATGATTAATAAGTTTTAATTTCATTACTCCATTCATTAATCAGAATTTTGTTATACACTTGAAAAGGACACAATCAAAATTTTATTTATTTATTTAATTTTTTTTTTTTTCGAGAAACAGACAAAAGCAACGACGTTTATGATGTTGTGTTAGTGTATTCACCTTGTTATTTTGTTGTGCACTGTTACACCATTCGTTAATTAGTGATCGTTGTCCTGAGAACAGCTGCATATCAGGAATTTTTTTAGATGGTATTACATTTTTCTTAAGACGGCGGACTCTGACAAGCTCCGAAGCTAAGAAAGACCATTTTACTATAGAATTCTGCTCTGCAGATAAAATCAAATACACAGACCTGGTATATAATCTGAAACTTCGAAATGTTCTGAGCACACGCGTGTCGAACGTAACGGCGGTTTGCTCAGTTTGAGAGCCTTCACCCAACATTTTCGAATCTTTTCGTCAAGAGGAAAATGATGAAAAATCAAACCTTTTCCTTCGCGGTTATTGCATTGAGGTACACAGCAATAACAAGTCACCTTCTTCTTACGTTCCATTGAGAAAGTTTAACAGCAACGCTAATATGCTCCACATACTAAAGAGGAGCCATAATGACGGTTACAAAAACCTAGATGGATTTCAATTTCTCCCGAGCAAGAAGTTAATTTCAGCTCACATTTTTTTAATTAACGTAATCTTTGAAAAAGTTAATTTCAATGAACGTGATAATAATTAATTAAAAAAGAATGCAATAATTACGATTTTCATAAGTAAATGTCTATTAACGCAACACTTAAACTTTAAATTTGAGGTTATAAAAGATATATACAGAATTGTATCACAAAAGACGTAAATCACAATAAACATTAAATTATTAACTACAACAGCACTTCACCCATTCAGTTTACGACTGTACTTACGGTTTTTAAATATTATTTTCGTGATTTTTCTTTGAAACAATTTAAAATGTTTGGCTGTCAAAAATGTGTTGTCAAGGTCAAAATCACAGATACTAGATAGCATCGATTTATCGCTTTTGAATTTCCATGTGTAAATAGCACTATTTCACACCCTTTGGGATGTTGCAAATTGAAATGAACACGAATAAAATGGCGGAGCCAATAAAAGCAAATGAAAATAGTATAGGTGAATGACAGCTATATTTCTAGGTTATATTCACCTCATCTGTCACCGGATTTTACAGATTTCATCGAGATGAACCACTGATGATATACACAGTCACGTGAACGTCGCCATCTTTTCATATTTAGAAAAGGACAAAAGGTTCGCAGTTTTAATCAAACAAGTAAATACAACCGTCCAGACTTTGATTATCTAGAGACTTTACAATTCATTATTTATAAGCGCCATCTATTGACGATCGCTGTTGGAAAAACAATTGAACGGCACAATTAAATTAACCATGAAATTATTTTCTAGATTTCTTTTTTTTTTGTTTAGCATAATTGTAAATATTAATTTTTGTAATTTTTTAGTTTAGTGTATGGTTTAGTGCCGGGAAGGACTTGAAAATACAGTACGCTGTGCAGTTCCATCATGTTGACCGCGGAAATGAGCCGTTCATTTCATTTAAGCTTTAAAAAATTTATAAAACTAGGAATGATTTCAATTTGTATGTGTACGAACGCGATAACGACATTGATAGTAGTTATACTGTTGTGTTTATTTTAATCCTACGACCATGTAATGTTTATATTTGTACGAGCCTACTAGGTTAAGGTTGGAGTTGTCTGTACATTTACACAAACACACACAACTACTACCGTATCCTATATTTTGGTCAGCATGATGAACTCTACAAGACACTATATAACTAATTTAGTATTTCTTAAAAATCACAATAAATAAAGCGCACATAAAGCAAAAAAAATAAAAAGTAATCCTTCAAACAATGTTTTATAGGTACTTACGTATTAACGCCACCGCGGCAAAAATTTAATGGTTAGCAAGTGTGCACAACCTAAGCCTAAATTATTGATGAGTAAATATAAAATGTATGTTTACCAATAGAAGGGTTAGACCTCAAGGGTGAGGGATATGTAAATGTAAACACACCAACCCTCTACCCTAACCTATTGCAGTACAAATGACGGCAGTTTTCTTTTTGTATTTTTTGAAGTTCAAAACCAGTATGAAGATGTCTTAAAATACAAAAAACGGTCATATTACATCCGTGTGTATTGCAATAGGTTACAGTTCAGGATGGGTGTGTTTACATAAACAGAATGTATTCATTTTTGTACGTGAAATCCAATGAATAAATCTTGAGGTCTAACCCTTCTATTGGTAAACATACATTTTATATTTACTCATCAATAATTTAGGTTTAGGTTGTCCACACTTGCTAACCATTAAATTTTTGCCGCGGTGGCGTTAATACGTAAGTACCGTTTTATATATGATGGTGAAGCTTAGATCTAAAATTTTTATTCGCAATTTATCACATCTTCAACAACTGTTTCTTCTTTAACGCTTATGTTGTGGGCAGTTGTCAAATGTTTATCTCTTACTTTATCATTAAAAAAATACATATTACAAATGTCGCATTTAAAGGCCTTTTTAGCGTCCACTAACTGCTCCATCGTTAGCTTTTGGACCGTTTTCATTTGTTTTGCTACATGGAATTGGTTTAAATGTTTCGTCTTTATTGCGATGTTTGAGAAAGACGCATTGCAAAGTTCGCACTTGTATGGTTTGGTTTTAGTTTGAAGACCCTCTTGTTTAACAACATTCTTACTAACTTTTTGGTGACTTGTATGATTGCGTAAGTGTTGCTTAAGAGATGACTTTGTATTAAGGACTTTACTACATACTTTGCACGTAAAATCTGAAAAATAACTATATTTATAGTACATATAATCAATTTTAAATAGGGCTTTATACAGAGTGTCCACCGGGAACTGCGTCGATCGATTACTGAGAAGTTAGTGACTGGAAAGTTCTATAAAAAATAGAGTAGACCTAATTCAATGTGCCCTACTCAGCTAAAATATTTTCAATGTCGCAGCACTTCCGGTTATACCGGAAACGGACTCCAACTTCGTTAATTTAAATGGCACTCCATGTTTTTCTTATTTTCAGATGATGGGTATTATTTAAAAAATTTAAAGAACTTAATAATCTGAAAATAATAAGAAAAACATGTACGGCCATTTAAAATAAGGAATAATTTAAAGAAGAAAACAAATGGGAAGTTTCACTAAATATTTTATTGTTCTCGACAATATTGTTTCGAGCTACGTGCTCATTATCAAGAGTAACATTATACTGAAATTACAAACCTTACATGCTAATTTATAGGTAACTTAGTATAATAGGGGATGAAAATTAAAACGAAATTAACAAAGCCTTAAGAAATTCTGAAAATATTGTAAATAACCAGATAGAACTAGAAAATTTTTCATCCCCTCTTATACTAAGTTACCTATAAATTAGCATGTAAGATTTGTAATTTCAGTATAATGTTACTCTTGATAATGAGCACGTAGCTCGAAACAATATTGTCGGGAACAATAAAATATTTAGTGAAACTTCCCATTTGTTTTCTTCTTTAAATTATTCGCATTATGTTTCACAAGAAATGCACCCTCGATAGTTTATATTTAATTAAAATAAGGAAGTTAGAGTCCATTTCCGATTTAAGCGAAAGTGCTGCGACATTGAAAATATTTTAGCTGCGTCAGGCACATTGAACTAAGTCCACTCTATTTTTTATAGAATTTTCCAGTCATTAACTTCTTAGTAATCGATCGACGCAGTTCCCGATGGGACGCCCTGTATAGCTTATGTAGAAGGAAATGAAAATTATTTTTGATGTTCGATAATGCGAGCATCATTCGTTTCAGATAGTAAAATACTATTATGATTACAAACCCCTTTTCTTATGAGCCCACGAATGTTTTTTTAATGTTCCAGGAGTTGTAAACTGCATGGCACACACGGTACAAGTGTACACCTCTTTCTTAAGAACTTCCCCGTTGCATTTGTTGCAACGTTGTCTACGCCACGTCCACCAATCCAACCCATGCATTATTCTGTGCACTCTGTAGGCATGAGACGACACTAATCTTGAACAATACAAACATACAGTAAAATCGTCGGTTTTGTGAACGTCTATATGTTTCTGTGCGTGAGCGCTGTCTTTAAACCTCATTAGACAATCGGGACAATTGTTTTTGTTGTGAATGTTATCCTTGTGAATTAACACGTCAATATGAGATCGGAAAACGTACTGACATAAGTCACACGTTCGTGTTTCGATCCCATCGACCAAGTTTTTTGCGGGACCTGATGCTTGCAATGAGCACCGTCTTAGAATGTGTTTCTTTAAACCCTTCGGGGAGGGAAACCTAGGAAATAATATAAGTAGTACTTGACTACAAAGCGTACGAATGAATAAATTAGTTATTACTGTTGAAAAGAGTGTTATCAACTAAATAATTTACCGTTGAAAACAACGTAGACATCGCGATCTAATGTATTTCACCAGAGCGAATTCGCGTTTCAATTGGGTTTCTGGTAGCAGAAGTATATCACGCGGTATATTAGCCCTGCAAAAGCACACTTTAGATTTTTTACTACAATTTAAATCATCGCCCGAGTCTTCTTTTTCACAATCGTTTATTTCCTGCAGAGGTAACTGAGATTGCTTTTTAATTATCTTCATAATTTGACTGTTCTTTAGTATAGATTCACGCTGTTCCACTGCTTTAATGTCTCGTTCTTGTTCACTTTGAGATCCTTTGTTGATCTTGAGGTTTCTTTTTTGATCGTCATCATTTATCAAATCGATATCGATAATTTCTGAGTGACTGTGAGTATCGACATTTTTATTACTATACGAAATCAAATAATCAGATGGATTTGCGTTACTTTCCTTCTCGTTCGTCTGTTCATGAAAAGCAAATTCTTTCTGAGAATAAGATGTAGAATTTTCAACAGAAACATTTTCTGTTTGTTTGGTGGTCTCATTGTTTTTTTGAATATTCTTAAATTTACCATATGTTCGGAACACTTTTTGCAACGGTTTATCAGCATTATCTTTTAGACATGTGCCTTTATTTTGTTTAATTTTTCTGTATGCTCCCCTTACTCTACCTCTAAATCTTAGAGCCACATTCATGTCCCTTATGCATTGCCTACATGCACGAAAAGGTGAATTTAGACTAGAAATCTGAAAGAAAAAATATTAAAATAATAAATCGAACTGATATAGAAGTAGTAGGGGCAGCTTGTCGATATATTACACGTGTGAAAATAGCAAGGATAAACTAAAAATATGAATTATATAAAAGATAGGGGCGTTCTGTGGATCCTCGTTTTGTTTTTTGTTCAAGACTGATCAAAAATATTCCAGAAAGTTTCACAATTTTGAGTCGGAATGGGATTGTCTAGGAATGATCGGAAATGATCCAGATATTTTTGAGTTTGAAAATAATCTACCACTTGACCAATTGTGACCTATTAGATCCATATATTGTTTTTTCGAAATTCGTTGGATGGAGCTTCTAGAATGTTCTAGTTTTTACAAGGATAAGATAGAATATTCCAGATTTTATGAAAATCGTTTAAAATGTTTAAAAACGATCTACAATGTTCCACATTTTTTATGACAAATGGTTTGCAATATACGAGAATAATCCAGAATATGTTCCAGGTTTTTCAATAAAGACAACAGCAGTTTTTGATTAAACTACTTTTTTGATAATAAATGTTACGTTCAGAATTTACTTTTTCTTGTTTCTGTTGTTAATGATATAAAGATGATATTAAATTTCAAAATTTTCACCAGTCGCTATTACATGTGATATTAAAAAATAAAAAAGTGAACTTACTTTAACATCGACCATTTTTTCGACGAATGGTATCATTGATTCAATGTTGTACGTTGGTAAAGTTGAGACTGCACCTGCGCACAAAACACATGGTGTCTGAAGAGATGAAGGTTTACATTTTATTTGGGTTGCTTCACAATTCTTTACTTTTACAGAAGTATCGCCTTTATGAAACATATCCGGTTGAAGAGCGAGTTCCATATTATCATCAAAATCAATAATTTTTGCATGACTAGGATCCACATTTTGTACTTCTCTTTCTACATCGGACGTGCTGGGTAAAGTTATGAATGTCGGCATGCTTCCGTTTTCTCGATTGGCTTGATTAACGCTGATCACTCGGTCCCGTTTTCGCATTTGATTAAGAACATCGTTCCCTGAATGTTCAACGTTTTGATTTGGGACATCAACTTTTAAAAAACTGTTTAAATGTGTACCGTTAGTAACAGCTTTCAGTGGAGTCTTTTTAACAGGGTATTGTTTTATCACGTTCTGAGGTGTAGAAATTAAAGTAGGTGTTTTTTTAAAAATAGCCGAAAGTGCTTCGCTACGAGGGACTTCTCTTAATTTCAATGCTTCGCTACGGGGCACTTCTCTTAGTTTTAACGGTACTGCTGGAGGCTTTGGATGCACTGGTACTGGAACTTTCTTACAATCAGTCAAAGTTCGGATATCACGTACTTGGATAGTTGATTTGAACGATGGTGACTCTCTTATTATTGGTTTAGTACTTTGTAAAGGATCGGCAATAACCTCCGCGTCGTCTTCTTTAAAGGAAGACTTTTCAGTCACATGCGACGGTTGTGTGACAATGAATATTTTCTGACGTTTTATTTGCTCTTGTGCATTATTAATTGGTTGAATTTCAACTTCTTCTATGTCCATTTCCAATCCAATGTGTTGGTCGTTATTTGGTTCTTGTTTTATTGTTGAATCCGTTTCCCTTTCTGTATCCATATGTTGTATGTAAAGAGGATCGCTAAAATAAAACACCAAATGATTTTATTGACTTAGACTTAATGTACAGGGTGGGCCAAATTGGACACTTTTAAAGGCAAAGTATACTTTAAAGAGGAGATAGACAAAAACCGATGCCGGTGTCTGAAGCTCAATTTTTATGACAAGTTAATTGATGCATACCGCGTCTCGTCTCGTTATCTGCCACCGTTTCAGAGATACAGGATGTTTTTGGAAAATGTATGTTTTTCAAAAATCTCAATAACTGTTTTCCAGGCGAAAACCTTTTATTCCTGTAACAACATTCCCAAAGCGTTCCAAATGTGGGATTTGTAATCCTTAATTGTTTAGACGTTACAGGAATTTTACCTGTCTTTTTAGATTGTTTTATCTACGTCTAATATGTGCCTTCAGATTCAATAGTGTAATTCAATGCCGGTAGGGGTATTAGCCCTCCGAGTAGTTGTTTCTTTTGTTTCTATTTAGTCTTGTTATTCAAGTGAACCGTGCGGTTTGTGTTTGCCAGCGCCTACCTGATGAGACCCAATAGGTCGAAACTGTTTGTAGGATATGGCTTATGGTTCGTTGTGCCTATTGTATAGGACGCGTTCCAAATGTGAGATTTGTAATCCTTAATTGTTTAGACGTTACAGGAATTTTACCTGTCTTTTTAGATAGAAATAAAAAAATTTCGCCAGAAAAGAAGTTATAGAGATTTTTCGAAAACGTACATTTTCCAAAAACACCCTTTTATCTCTGAGACGATTACAGATAACGAGAGGCGGTTTGCACCAATGAACTTATCATGTAAATTGAGTTTCAAACACCGACATCGGTTTTTATCTATCTCCTCTTTAAAGTATACTTTGCTTTTAAAAGTGTCCAATTAGGCTCAACCTGTACCTAACTATTATTAATTGTTTATTTTTGATACGAATTTCAAAAACTTACACAACAACAACAGGTTCTTGTTTTATTTCTGCTTGATGAAGTACGTTCTCTTCTCCTGCTGTTTTCAAAGTATGAGATGAGAGTGAATTTGCATTTTCTCTGTAATAAAGTGATTTTTCACTTTTACGATATAAATATAAATAAATAATTAATATAGAATAATTAGTCATCATATAATTTAAATTTTAGACATGTTTTTTGAGCTAAATGTTTCCAGGCTTGTAGAACAAAGTTAATACTACGGCATATGAGGACTTACCCCAATGTTTGTTCTCCTGTTTTATTCATATTTTCTTTGGGTTCGAATTTCTTGGGCAAATTTATTGATGGTATAACATCAATTTGCAATTCTGTTTTATCGTTTCCAATAAAGTCTTGGGGGCGAAAATGAAGGGAGCAAATTTTTGATGACGCTGCATCAAATCTGTAATTTTGACAACACCTTTCTATCCATTTTTCACAAAGGTTTTTCTTTGCTGGAAACGAGAAAAACTTCACATATGGGTTGTAACCCATGCTCCATCTATTAGTGGTACTTGTACAATTTGCTATTACACAGTACAGCATCTAATAAATAAATAAAACCAAATAAGGAAATGTTAGTACAAAATAATTCAAAAAATCTAATTTGAAAATTACTCTAAATTAATATGTAATTAGAAAAATAATAAAAATACAATATTTACAATATACTTTATACTCAAATTTTATCAAATAAAACAATAGGAAACATCCTAATGGATTGCAATAGAATTAAGAGGGAAATCAAGTGAAAAAATAAAATTAATTAAAATAATAAATTTTTATACTTCAACACTCCAAGTCATTTTTCGTGAAAATTATGATTATTTATAGTTTGATAAACTACAAATTAAATTATCTCAGAAACTATTCGTGTACCAACAAATTGATTACCAAAAACTAGCCAACCCATAAGAACACTTTGTACGCTCAGACTTCAAATAAACCCAAAATTCTTGGAAAGCAAAGAAAGAACACCATAACGACAACACTGACCATATTCACAACAACTGATGTGAAGGCTAATGCAGTATTAAAATTGCGATTATCAAGATAATTTTTCGTTTTATAATCAATTCTAATAATCAAATTTTTTAATACTTCAGGTACTTCTAATGGAGTATAAGATGTCATTTGAAATTATATTTCGATAAAATATACCTAAGTATTTAGGTGAAGTTAAACGCGCCCGTGGGTTTTGTGAAGTAAATATTGAATGTTTTAATTTACCTTATAGGTATATTGTTTTACCTCCGAAGAGTTTGCATGAGAAGTTGACGCTCGATTTCTTCTCATTCGCTCACGAGATTCAAGAAGCCGTTGATTTCGCTGTGAAGATGTTTCACGTTTTCTTTCTTTTTTTAAATCTAAAGGTCGTCGTCTGGGCATATTTACCAAACAATAATATTTACACTGATTTACACCTCTTGATTGACATACAGCTGTTTCTATTATTATTTAATTCAAATTTGATTTTATTCTCGACTACAACCATAGACAAGAGGCTACAATCATAAATCATAACTACATTGCAGTAATTATTTTTAAAATGTAAGAATTTCGCGTGTAGCAACCTTTTTTTAACAAAGTGATGGTTGCTACATGTCAAATTTTAACGCCAGAACTTGAAAAAGGTTATCAAAACCATGAGCATCCTCCAATCTATTTAAATTTCGCGTTTTTCCTTATATAGTGCAGTACCCACTCACAAGACGGCGCTCACGCCCGAAATATCGAGTTTTTCATCTAAAGTACTCCCTTGTCTATGAATGCAGTTTGTAGATCTACATCTACGACATCTGTGGTCGAACGGTAGAATTATAGTATAAACAAACAAATTAAAAACAGTAAACAGAAATCTTATATAAAAAAATGATTCAGTAACTAACTATCTGAATTCAAAATATCTTTATGATGATACCAAATTTGTATGGATTAACTATTAAATTATGAGTTCTTATAAAATACCACAGGTTACTGAGTCTACAGACAGAGTACGGCATGTGAGCGCCATCTGCGGGAGTTAGCTAACATATAGGTTTAACCAACAACGAAAAGTATAAGGACATCAATTAGAATACCTACAAAGAGCGATTTCTGAGATAATTTAACTTATAGAAACAATCACTACTTCAACACATATTATAAAAAAATCATAACTTCCACAAAATACGACCAAGGGTGTTGAAATTTTTACTGGTGATATCTGAATTTAAGAGGTGTCGCCTTGACAAAATTGAACTTAATAATTTATACAGGGCGTTCAGAAAAAATTCTAACCTTTAAAAACGTCAAAAAAGAATAACTTTGTTTTTTTCAAATGGCACCTACCATACCATATTTTATTCATTCATTCGATTCCTTATTTTACCTTCTTTCGATCTATATTCAATTTCCAATTTCAGTTACAAAGATGTTTAAGAAAAAATTTTTAATGAATAATTCAATTGAAGTTAGTTAAAATTAAAGAAAGAACGATGTTTGGCTTGATTTTGCTTTGATTGCCGTTACAACTGTACAAGACTAATTTTTTTATGCAAAAAATATTAAAATTTCAAAATCACTCAAAATTTTTCAAATAAATCCGTAAAAAATATCCATATGGATCGAAAGAGGTAATGAAATGAAACAATAAAATGCCATTCGAAAAAACAGTTATTCGTGTTTGAAGTTTTTAAATTTTTTTTCTGAACGCCCTGTATACATTTTTAAGAACGCCTTTATTGCCTAAATTTTCAAATTGAAATACAAACATAGTTTCCAATATATTGACCACCGCGTCTGAGATGAGATACCCTGTATTTATAATATGATTGTTATCTTAAATTTTCCAATCTATTCGAATTCCATTTAAAATAACAAATTTCGCATCATCTAATATAACCGGAAGTGATCGACTGTTGAAAAAAATTTAGTTAAAAAGACGATCCTTGTGATAAACCTAATTTTCAAATGTCTAATGCGCTTAGAATTAATAGTTTTCTCTAAAACGCCTAACTGCGCTGATTTTGAATGACCCTGTATAACTACATCGTCATATTTTTGTCCAATATTGTACAGTGCATGTTTATATCGTATATTAATTTTTTTGACAATCGTGAACTGGGTATTGCCACTGCGCATCCGTTTCATGTCAGAAATTAACTTTCGTAACGCCATAATCCGGATCAATCCGGATTAAGATTCGTGGCCTAAGCGCGAGACAGTACAACGCGAAACGTTGTATGATTGCGTTCGTTCCCATTTTAAAAATTGAAAATGACTACAAAAAGACCGCATAAAACTTTAACACTTGCTGAAAAGTATAATATTTTACAACAACTAGAGAACGGTGTAACAGGTACAAACTTGGCAAAAAAATATGGAATTGGTACTTCAACTATTTCGGACATTAAGAAGAATTCAGAAAAAATAAAAAGGTGAGTAAAAAAAAAAACGAAAACACTATATTACATAGGTAACATATGTTTTTTAAAATTTAATGCGAATCCATCAGATATGTCGATAATTCTACATCTGACCGACCATTTCGAAAAAAAACATTAAGAGAAGCGGAATTCCCGGAAATGGAAACAGAATTATGTACGTGGTTTAAAACTGAAAGAGATATACAGGGGGTCGTATCATCCAATTTGTTGAGTGAAAAAGCTAAAGAACTCTACACGAAACATTATGGGAACAACAAGTTCAAAGCAAGCCCGGGATGGTTAACGAATTTCAAAAAAAGATGCAACATCCGGTATCACTTTTCCCCCGAGAAATCGATCAATGAACCCTTGGTATCGCAGTCGAAGCAATTCCTTAAAAGTCTAAGAGATAAAATTAACGAATTACAATTATTACCTAGTCAGATTTATGTCTTAGAAGGATCAGCACTGTTTTGGAAAATGTTACCTTTCGGACCCAAATCAAATAAAGAAAGAATAAAGTTTTTAGCATGTACCAACATCGACGGTACCCATAAACTAAAACTTGCCGTCATTGGTAAAGACAAATACTGGAGAACTTTAAAGAATACATTAATTCCGGTTGAATACTATTCAGACCAAAACGGGGAGACGTTGCCAAATTTACTACAAACGTGGTTTCATCAATCCTTTGTAGAACAAACAAGGCATTTTTTAACTGACAATAGGGTAATTTTAGTAGTAAAAAACGATTTGGGACATGCATTGGAAACAATTCTGACCGATAAAGGTGGCAAAATAATAACGATGGTTGTTCCCCAAAACTTTACAGAAACAACCCACAATTCTGACCAAAACATAATAAGCTTAATAAAATCGCTTTACCGCAAAAATCTTTTAGTGAACATATTATCATTTGAAGATAACGATATTTACCAAAGTTTAAATAAAATCAACTTCAAAGATTGTATTTTCCATCTTGCGATTGCTTGGAATCAAGTAGATACCGATTTCATCAAAAACTACTATAACACGATATTTTTGCAGTCAGAAGATACTGTGATGAAGCTTTTCCCAAGCACGAGTTTAGAATTTAATTATGATTCGGAATATTTGATACTTTTGAGTACATTTAGAGACAAACTATCTAACTCGTCGTTAAATGAAGAACAAAAAGAAGTGACCGAGATAATCGAAACGATGAAAAATATCGAAGCCGAATTAGAATTAAACGAACAAATATTAATCGAAGATGTGGATCGCTCTTTATCAGATGATTATGAAAGTGAAATCAAAGATGAAGAAGTAGAAGTGAAAAACGAAGACGCAATTCAAAGTTTTGATATTTGCATACAGTGGGCTGAACAAAACGGTGCTGAATTAAATGACTTAATAACCCTTAGATGTTTAAAACTAAAATCCATGTACGAGAAGCAAAAGAATTTAAATATGCCAGATAATTTTTAAAATTCTATTTTATAGAAACTGTTTTTAGTACAAAACGTTAAGTTAAATATAATTGTTGTATTATTGTCGAACGAAAACTTGGCAAAAAAGCTATGGGAGCCCAAACCGACCAGCGAGATTAATCTTATGAATTCAACTGCTTGCCAGTGGCGTGCGGCTTTTAACAGACAAATACAAAGAAATTACAGTTTAAACCATATTTAATGAAACCAGTTTTTTAAGATGACATTTGGCAACGCCGGTACGCGCAACGCGGTATGAAAAATTTACGAAATCTACAACGCGTGTAATGTATTTTCTTGCAAAGAATAACAATCAATCTGAGCATTCCCCAAAAACCGAAATACCTAGGATCTCTGACAGTAACAATAAGCCAATAATAATGTAATCTAGATATTCATTTGCCCCTCTTTACTCCTGTTTCTGCCGCTAGTATGTTTCTAATAAGTCGAAATTTAAATATCTAAATTCACTTTTAGGTAGTAGTGACTATCATCAGCCTCCGTTTTAAAAGTAATTAACTGAATTTTATTCAATAACGCAAAAAATATGAAACGATTCAAGGAATCGCAACATAACCTTACAAGATAAATTTTCAGTTCATTATCTCTTCGCAAGATGTCACATAAATACAATTATAAAAATGAAAGCATTTGTTATTTCAACGATAAAATTACAGCGTGTTCGTATGTACCAACCTTGGTGGATGTATGAGGAAGCTGTAGCGGAATTCGTATTAAAATATATCCAATAATTTGTCCAATGTTTATCACGGTTTTGCTCGTAGTTCGTAATTTGCACAAGCCGAATCACTTTCACTTTGTATACAAGCAGCCGCTCTGTGCGCATAATAACTGTTTTAAGTTCACTAAAAATCTTTAACGGGAAATGTTCAGTATAGATATTATACCCAAAAATCTTCCTTTAGAGAATGTTATTAATGTATTCATTACCGATTAATTAATAACAGCAACGTAACATAGTAATATCAACAGTCAACTTAAAAACTAAAATGGATATTGTGTCGCTGTAAACGCACTACAGGAATCGAATTTTACATTAGAGATCTATAATCTTCATGTCAAACAACCACTTGTACTAGCGCCATCTATTAACTAGTAGCATTATTACTTGCGTTTAGATCTTAACTTTCATTAAACTCATTTTAAATAGGTTGCCAAATAGATTTTTTTTAATAAACTAACCGCAAAGAATGCGTTAGTTACATAGAAACCCGGAAGTGTTTTTTTCATGACGCCAAAACTTTTTAGCTAGTATTATGATCATAAGATGTCTACAGTATACAGAGTTTATACTCTGGCGCGCAGATAGCCCTACTAAGAATATAAGGCAGCAGCTAATATAAACGTCTTTTACACATGTACATCCAATAAAAAAATAAACTTAATTAGAAATATTTTATAACATTTATTGATCGTTCTATTAAACTATTCGTCAAAAGAATAATTAATTTGTTGAATTATGTATTAGAAACGAATGAACTTTTTAACAAGCAATTAACAAATACTACTTTTTGTATTTGTGTATTAAATGTATTTTGCAATTATTTTATCGAACTTTAATTATAACTTGCAATTTTAGCTGAAAACTTTCCGCTCTTGTTTAGTGGAATATATTACAGTGTAAAAATGTTCAGTTTGACAACGCTGCTTTCGCAGAGATTCACAAAACAGAATTTCTGACCAATAATGTAATTTACTAATATGTACTTTAACAAACGCAAATATTTGTTCGATGGTTCGTTTTAATATAATAATTCAGTTAGTTTAGTGCAAGTTCAGTGATGAGTGGTTTGTAATAATAATTAAATAAAACGTATAATGCCTACGACATTTACATTAGTGTATTAAGTGTATAATACAAATAGGATGTTGATAGACAAAGTTTGAACTTTTATGAACTAATGTTCATTAGTTACTTTACTGTAATGTGATTGCCAAAGCGAAAATTGCAGTGATTACAAACATTTTTGAGGTTTAAATATTTCAAATTGCTGCTTTATGTCAAAAAGATATCTATGCGTTCTATGGACAAATAAAATATGTGAGTAGTCCCAGTGGCGTAACATCAAAGAAGCCGGAATTCAATTTTTAATGTAGCTTATGATAAGAGGATGGAACAAAAAAAATGTCCTCGTGTACTTTCGTTAGACTCAAAATGCAAAGAAATTATATTAAACGTGTTGAATTACATGGAAGCAGAAAGAAGGAGAAGAGATTTTCTGATACCCGTAAGAAGGGTCCAAGAACGTGCAGCGGCTGCTACGGGATTCTGTTTAGAAACAATAAGAAAGGTCGAAGCGGAAAAAAAATATAACGATAAAAATAGGTTTAAAACAATAAAGAAATTTAAACCAAAGTTTCAAGTAAAAAAGACCTTTAGTGATTTACATAGAAACGCTCTCATAAACGTAGTAAACGAATTGTGCGCAGCAGAAAAGCCCCCTACCGTTACACAAATCATAGCACGATTTAGAGAAGTGTCTGGATGCACTAGTAGTAGGGATAGTATTAGAATGTTACTTAAAGAAATTGGATATCTACAGAAAAAAAGAGCAATGAGGAAAAACCCAAATTGGCAGTATGTATCTGTTTATTATAGCTAATTCTTATTGACAGTTATGATTATTTGTTATTTCCAAAAAAGCATTTTCAATTTCATTTAGGACGTTTCCACCCATAAAGAACTTAAAACAACCTTCAAAAATTGTGTTCTGGATACGTAAAAATAATTTTAATTCGAGGTACTAAAATATAAGAATATTTAAAATAAGTGACTCGATGATCGCTTTCCTCGGCCTGAATTAGTTAGCCCCACTTGTGTTGACTTTTGATTTTATTTTCTTTTTAGTGCAATGTTCGTCGTTTGTTCTTTATTGTTCGTTCATTAAAATTGTTTGTTCGTTTTTTGTTTATTGTTTACAAATTTAATTCGAACTTATTCTGCAAGTCAAAACAAACAATATGACAGTTGATAGATAAGTATTATACACGGTAGCGCATGCGCAGCATAAGGAGATGAGATCGCACTTTATTTAAAAATATCGAATAATTAATAAATAAACATTATTTATGAACGAACAATCGCCAATAATGATCGAACAATCAATAATTAATATAAACACGTGTTTAAGAGATAAAAACCAAAAATATCGATGACAGGGGGCTAACTTAAGAATGACAATTTGTTTAATTAATTATCAGTAAACAAAAGACGAACAAACAATTTTAATGAACGAACAATAAAGAACAAACGACGAACATTTCACTAAAAAGAAAATAAAATCAAAACTCAACACAAGTGGGGCTAACTTATTCGAGCCGCTTTCCTCGCTTAACAGTACCTTTCGACTTGGCAACGTCTCGTAACAGTGCTTTTAACCATAGACAGAGACTGGATTGAGCATTCTGTACACGTAGGCGACGAAGTGATAGAGAGAAAGCGAATCTCTTTTCATATATTATTTGCTGAAAAAAGGTAGACGTTAGCACTAATGCTCCGTCCATTCTCTGTTTATAATTTCAATCGATAGCTGATAAACTCGCACCTCAATGAGTTTGAAGGTTTGAGCTTAGACTAGGAAAGAGAGGGGATACAACTAGTAAGCCGACTCTTTGAGCCGACTGTACGTCGAACATATTCTTTGCGTCGAACATTGTCGCTTTATTTTGTACTGCCTCCATTAAACGATCCCAGACAGTGCGTTGATTTCGTTGTGTTAGTGTGAATATAATTAAATAGTGCAGTAAAACAATGGTGGTTTGTTCCGCTTACGGCTGTAAAAGCCACAGTGATAGAAATGAAGAAGGAATCACATTTCACAGGTAAAAAGAATTTTACGTAGTAAGGTTAAGCAAAGTAAATCGCGTTTCATTTGCTTATTGTTTACATACTACTTAAAATATGTCACGATTTACGTACAAGAATCATGAATGAGTAATATTTTTTTTGTTGGAATGGTTTGTTGATAGTGTAAGAAACAAAAAATACTTTCACAAGTTGTAAGAAGCATGTGTTTACCACAATATTACCATAGGCGGCGTCACTTTTAGTTATAAAATTCTAAAAAAGTAAAATTGGTAATTTTATACTATCGCGGTCCACTCGTTTTTTGGCTCTAGAAAATCGAAAAATCATCCGATTTCAATGAATTTTTTTTTAAAAACTTCGTTTTTACGGCGGATTTTTGAAAAAAAATTACGGAAATAAAAAAAAAACTTATATTGGTTTCAGGGCTTTAATTGTTCATGAAAATCCACTCATACACGTATAATTGTTGATAACTTTATTACAAGTAATTCAATAAAGTTGTTAAATTTTTTTTCATAATCTAAC
Organism: Agrilus cyanescens; assembly: GCA_947389935.1. NCBI lineage: Eukaryota > Metazoa > Arthropoda > Insecta > Coleoptera > Buprestidae > Agrilus > Agrilus cyanescens. Next base: position 6,732,335 of record OX376713.1, on the reverse strand, counting down.
AAAAAACAAATTAAAAAAGAAATGTATACAAAAATGTTAAGTTCTTTATATGTAAAGAAGTGCGTCATAAACTTTGAAAGCGGTTATTCTTAGTGTGTTACGAATACAAATGTTGGGAAAGGGTGACTGTCGTAATACTTCCGATTTTAATAGGTTACGGTTCAGGATGGGTGTGTTTACATTTACATATCCCTCACCCTTTCCCAAAAATTTGTGTTCGTAAAAGACTAAGAATAACCTTTCAGAGTTTAAACAAACAAACAGTATCATGTATCACCTATAGATACAGACTATAAATTATTCCGTATCCAATCTACAAAATAAACATACATGGTTTTAATATGATAACATTTAAAGTCATAAAACGATATGAAATCCTTAAATGAGATAAAAAATTAATAAACAAACATTTTTTAATGATTTTCTTTTAAAATGTTGGTTTTTTTGTGTAGATTAACAAAAAAAATATATGAACCTCGTTTAATGCTTGGCAAAAAAGTTGTGAACGATTATATTCGAAGAAATACATTTATGATCACATTCAAAGTCATAAAACTATATCAAATGTTTAAGTGAGATATTTACCATATTTTTTTTTTCATAAATCCGCCGTAAAAACGAAGATTTTAAAAAAAAAAAAATCATTGAAATCGGATGATTTTTCGATTTTCTTGAGCCAAAAAACGAGGGGACTGCGATAGTATAAAATTACCGTACAATTAATTAAATTCTTTTTAAAGTTTAGTTTCACCACATCAAACATAACAAATTGACTAATGAAAAATTGCAACTTTCTTTTTTAATGATGCAAAAAATTGCGTCCTTTACGCCAAAAATTAATGTAATAAAATTTTAAATATAATAACTTTAGATTTCCTATGAAAGATCGTGTAAGGAAACAAAAATGGATTGATAATGTCCATAGAGCAGCAGAATGGTATCCTACAAACTCTAGTCGAGTTTGTTCTAAACATTTTGAGAAGCGTCATTTTTACAAACTAGGGAATAAAATTTTCTTATTGGACGAAGCAGTTCCCACAATTTTTAAGGAATTACCAAAATATCTGCAAGCAAGTGAGTCGACTATTAAAAGAGTAAGTTTTTTTTTAATTTCTAATTTCCCCTGAAGCATTTTAGTATTTTTATACATGTTATAAAAGTTTTAATACTATTCATTAAATTACACCTTTGTTTGTTTTAGTCAGTCAAAAGAAAACTGTCATCACCTGTATCTCATGCAAGTACATCTGCTTTACAACCCCAAAAAAAGTCACCTGACAGTCCAATAAAACTACAGCCGAAAAGAAAATTACATCAGGAAATTGAGAGAGGCAAACGTAAATCTCAAAAAATCAGAGCTTTAGGACAGAAAGTAAAACGCTATAAAAAGAAAGTTTTTTCAATGAAAAATGTTATTAGACTTGAAAGTACGGAATTTATTACAATCCGAAAATTCGCTCATCTTTGACTTCATGCCAAAAATTAGTAGAGGTACAAAAACGGAAAGTAGGCAAGAAAGGAAAATACTCTCCTCTATTGCGCCAATTCGCTATAACTCTATGTTTTTTCTCTCCGAAGGCTTACGATTATGTGCGACAGGTTTTCGATACTTGTTTACCCCATCGAAGTAGCATAGGAAAATGGTTTTAAAATTGAAGCAAACCCGGGCTTCACAGCAGAGTCGTTTAATTCATTAAAAATCATGTCGAGTCATCTTCAAAACCAATTTTATTAGTACAGTAGAACCTTGATAACTTAAACCTCGATAACTTAATAACCTCTATAAATTCATAAAATTTTGTGTTCCCTTCCCCTCGGAGGCCAAAACCTCTTTTACTTAAAATACAAACCCTCTGTAACTTAAACGAATAATTTGGGCATCGCACCTCAGTAACTCTAAAGTTGTAACGACGATGACCTTTGTAACTTCAATTATCTATCAACGAGTCATTTTAAATGAAATGCGCAAACAAAAAAGGTGGGCCTGAAAGTGTGAATTGTTTGAAACAAAAAAAATTACCGACTTTTTTATGTAGAATAAAATACAAACTTGAATAAATGTACCTATAAACCTAAAATAATGTGCGTATGTATTAACATTTCAAAATTTTATTTGCATTTAGCCTAGCTTGTCTATCTCTATAATTCCTAAACAAAGTTCATAACGAACCTCTGTAAGTAAAAATATAAAGCAATAAAAACTCCTTAACTTAAACCTTTAGTAAGTAAAAACCTCAATAACTGAAATTATCTAACGTTTCCCTTGGTCTTTATCTTATCGAGGTTCTACTGTAATAGTTGTGGATGGAAAAAATTGGAGTGGGATGGCAAAAAGTTTTATGGATATGTAAATTTTGGGGTAGACTTTGAAGATGATTCAGTTTCGATCGCCAAAGAGGCGTCTGCTATCATGGCTGTAAATATTAACGGGCGGTGGAAGTTACCATTGGGATATTTTTTTTCTAATGGGCTTTCTGGGGAATAAAAGGCTGCTTTAGTTATGCAATGTATTAATTTGGTGTTTTCCACGGGTGCTCATGTTACGTCCGTTACATTTGACGGTGCACCTTCCAATATTACAATGACTCACAAACTAGGGTGCGAGTCAAATTTAAAAACTTGTTTTATGATAAGAATAATCCTATCTTTATTTTTTACGATCCATGTCATGTTAAAATTAATACGTAACACGTTTGGAGAAAAAAAAAAGTTTATTGATAAAGATGGAAACCTCATCAAGTGGGAGTATATAATAAAATTAGAGCAACTTCAAGAAAATGAGAGCATGCATTTAGCAAATAAGTTGCGAAAAGGTCATGTACATTTTCATAAACAAAAAATGAAAGTAAGGTTAGCAGTTCAATTATTAAGTGAATCTGTGGCAGACGCTCTTTCGTTTTGCGAAAATAACTTAAATTTGGTAGAATTTAGAGGTTGTGAAGCCACAATAAAATTTATTAAAACATTTAATACTGTTTTCGACATTTTAAATAGTGGATCGATTATATCACCTTCTTTTAAAAAAGCGATGTGCAGTTCTAATATAGAACAGATAAGTGCCTTCATTACCGAAGCTATACATTACATAGGAAAATTGAAATTCGAAGATGGGCAAATAGTTATTAATTCGAAACGTAAGACAGGATTTGTGGGGTGTATAACGTCGTTAAAAAGCGCTCTTGTAATGTATAAATATTTAACAAACGAGAAACATTATATTTTTTACTTGCCAATGTACAATATCAGTCAAGACAATATCGAACTATTTTTTTCTACCATTCGTTCCAAGGGAGGTTGGAATATTAATCCAACATCCCGGCAATTTACGGCAGCCTATAAGAGACTACTGGTAAGGAGTGAACTTAGAGAGGGGGAGTGGGTAACTGTATCCTTTTAGAGGATATTCCTATATAATGTGGAGCTAACAGGAAAAAAAAATCCTGAAAAAAATATTATTCCATATCATAATTTTTTGAACGACTTATTCGCTACAGGCTACGAATACATTTTAAATAGCGCTATTTTAAGTAATTATATTAAGCAAATTGTAATCTATATTATTGGGTTTGTCACTCTTACTTTACAAAAAATATATAAAATGTGAAGTGTGTGGCGGCTCTGGTTGGCGAGAAAGAATATTTTTTAAGTTCTTTAATTACAAAAACAAATCGTGGTGGTTTAGTATATCCTTCCGATGATGTCATTAAAATCTGCGGGGTAGGTGTAAAGATTATAAGACTCGATGAAAATGAAATTTTAAAAAACAACCTTATCAATTTTATAAAAAGTAAAATAATTCGTATGTGCATCGCTATGAATTTATTTAAAATTTTGAGGATTCATGTTATAACAACTTTTAGGATAATTACACGTGTACAAGGTACTAACAATGGATTCATTTTGGAATTTATTATCATGTTATCGAGATTCCATTGTATATGTAGTATATGTATTTACATATTAGTAAAAATATAACAAATGTTAATAAACGTCATACGTAAATAGTTTACAATTCTTTGCGAATAATGGTAACAAAACTAACTCCCTCTTAACATTTTATGTTGCGCTACTGACCGCTGTCCCGTGATCCCAAGCGTCACAATTTGTAGTCGACGATTATGCTTCCCCTCTCTTTTGAAGCAATCCAGGCTGCCACGATGCCAAGTCGAGTAAGCAGTAGCAGGTCAATTTCTGTGTTTATGCGCACGGGAGGTGGAGCAATAGAGTGCAGTGCTGCTCAAAAAATTCTTATATAAAATAAATTTAATTTGTTTTAATTTTTAAAATGTTGTCGTAATTTAAGGGCGACTGGTCGATGGAAACGGCCTAAAATATTGGTCACAAGTATAATAAAAATAGCTGACTTTTTAGGGAACCGAGGCCTCGCTCTTCATCCTCTTTGGATACAGAGACCACAACTACAAGTAACTGGTATTTAACAATGAAATTTAACTTACAATTAATAGTTTTGATTGGATACAGTTATAACAATTTTTATTTTTTTGTAGGGAAGAAAATATTGGTCTCCATTCAGTAATAATTAAGGAAGAAGCAACATGTCTTTTGTAAGAAATTAAAGTTTATAAATTTTTGTTAATAAGATAAATGATTACATTTTAGCGATCCCATACTCGAAAAGGATATTCCAAGTATTGTTATCAAAAAGGAACAAGAAAGTAACTCGGAAAATGAAATGGAAATGGTGAAAGAAGAACACGTACCTGATAGAACAAATGTTAGAAGGAACTTACCAAGATTGCTGTCGCCACCGCCTTTACCGACAACCAACAACTCTGAAAACTTCCCTTCAGTTTCTGTTCCCAAAGTTTTAGTGTCTTCTAATCAAAAAGGTTTAATCAATCAAAAACAAACTAAAGAAACATTTCCGCTTTTATCGCCACCACCGCTAAGGATGTTAAAAAAAAGGCAACAAGGCAATTCAGAAACAGATGCTAATAAATTTACAAATCCGCAAAAATCTCCGCCTCCACTTCACTGGTTAAAAAACACATCTTGTCCAGAGCTAACGGAAATTTCTATTAAACCTGAAATACTTTAAAACTGAAGACCTTTTTGTAAATTAATGGATATTTGTTAAGATATTTAATATATAAAATTACATTGTTTTTCTGTTTTTTTTTTGTAATATTGATACGCCACTGACTGACAGTAACACTACGTATGATAGCATATTAAGAGCAACTTCTTTACGTTAACGTGATACTGCTGATACTTCAATAAAAGCATAGAATAGACAATAAAGGGACGCATTTAAAATGTTAAAATTTGTAATTGGTTTTTTAATTTAATAAAAAATAGAATTAGACAATCAACTACGCGTAAAATTGTAGAGCGATCATTTCTATACACATCTGCCGCGACATACATCCCGCTTTCGGGACTCCTGCCCCGTTGTCCCCGACAAAAACAAAAATGTCCCGTTTTAAGACCGCATGTTGCATTGTTTTTTCTAGCAAGAAGTCCTTCTTTCAAGCGTGTTGTCCTACATCGCAAAAATTATATCATCACCATCAATAAGGAAAGAACAATTTAAAAAAGTAGCATATTGTGGTCAAGAATGCACAACACTATTAAAAACATTAAAAAATGATGTTCAACAATGTCCAACATTAACAATTAGATCATCAAATATTTCTGTAATAAAAGAGTTTCGAGAATGTATCTTTAAACAAGAAGCTCATAATCAAAATGCCGGTAGGGGTATTAGCCCTCGGAGTAGTTGTTTCTAGTCAGTCTTGTGATTCAAGTGAACCTTGCGGTTTGTGTTTGCCAGCGCCTACCTGATGTGACCCAATAGGTCGAAACCGGTTGTAGGATATGGCTTATGGTTCGTTGTGCCTATTGTATAGGACGCGTTCCAAGTGTGGAATTTGTAATCCTTAATTGTTTAGACGTTATAGGAATTTTACCTGTCTTTTTAGATTGTTTCAAAATATAATAGCCAATAAAGCTCAAGAACAAGAACAAGTTAAAACTTTACCTCTGCTTTCGAGAAACCCCTTCACAAGGGCAGGTTAGGTTAGGTTAGGTTAGGTCAGGTTAGGTTAATATTTTTGTTGATCCGTCACGCTCATTCGGGTAAATTCGGAAAGGTCGAGGTTAACGGCGATAAAAAAGAAGAGAAAAAGTCAGCTGTTCTTCTGCTGCGTTTACTGTAAATAATGAATAATATAATAATCTTTGAATTTAATTCAGGTTAGTGTTTAGTGATCAAAAATATTAACGAGTGCCTCGGTGATTCAATCGTCGTGTATGTGAATTTAGTAAGTCATATTATTATTTCTTATATACAGATTGTTTTAAAGTGATAATATCATAATCGTTGGCTGCAAATTGTGACATGTTTACAGCAGTGCCGGATTAGCCACTTGCTTTCATCAGTTGTAAGCGCATGCGTAAAGGCAATTTTCCACTGTGTGAGAGTGATCATTGCGCATGTCCTAATATCACGCAGTCTATAATCGAATTTACGCAATTCTTTGTTTACGCATGCATTCCAAACGGGCGGCAGGTCGTTGTCGGTTCGAACCCGGGTATGGGTATTAGCTTTAGACGTATTCCCGCAAAGCGGAAACATTAAAAATAAGACGTTAGATCAGTCATAAGTGCTCAGCACTTGAAACATCATATAATTGCGATGCAAAAAAAAAAACACAACTGATGAAAACAAAGTGATGTGGACAGCTAATACGGCCACTAACTGTATAAATCCGCATAATTGGTGCGCATGTTCATAAATCTGTGGTCTAATCCGGCCAATAACCTTGGTTCATACGCATGCGTAAACTTAAGTCCTTTTGCAACTTCTAAATTAAAAAAAATAAATAAATAAATAACTTTCTGGAGTAGAATTTAAAGTTAAGTTTCAATAGAAAAATTATTTAAGTGTACAAAAAAGTAAGAATTTCAGTTTTTATTATTTCTTTTCAGAACGAATATGAACATCAAAATAGAATATAATGATAAAGTTTCGATTAAAACGTAAGTAGAACACGGACATGTATTTTGTCTGTGTTGGACATAATCTGGGCGAAGTAAAGAAATTTACTTCTAGTATTTTTTTAAATCTTATATGATTGAATATCTTTTAAACTCTTATTAATACGTGTAATATATCACAATATAGATATGCATTTGGAAATAATATTTTAAGAACGTTTACAAAATTAGAACACTAAATTTTTTAGGGAGGATGATCCTTTTTATGATAATAATGAAGAGACCGAGACTGAAGTTATGTAAGAAATTAAAAATCATATGTACTTTTTATTGTTCATAACAAGTAAATATGTCTTACACAGGTGTGAAGATTTTGAAGATAACTACTGCAGTGTTCTGAAAGTGGAAATAAAACAAGAATCATCACCCACCACCTTAGAAATTGAGTTGGAAATGACTGCCGATGAAAATAATGACACTAGCACAATTAAAACGGAGAATTCAGTCGAAAATCCTCAATTAGTAGCCCCTTCCCTACAAATGAAAGTACCCTTATCTTCAACCAGTGGCGGACTTCCCGGAAATTCAGTTGTTTCGGTTACCCCTGCGCTTCAACGAACTTCTGGCAGACCAAACTTAGTTAAACTGAACACGTTGTCATCCACCAATCTACGAAGTTTATTACAAAACCCACCCCCTCTGTTATATTGGAATGCAAAACCTTCTGAAAAAAATACAGCGTCTATGCAAACCTGATGGTCAGATAAAAGAAATTATTGTTATTCGTATTGTTACAATAAATGTGTACATGCTTAAATAAATTAATTTTTTTATTTGATTTTTAACATAAATATCAACCCTAAAAAATTTGGAAATTACAAACAATTCGCAAGGAAATAAAAAAAGGAGTTAATTCTTAATTTTACACATTCTCTGGGCCAAATTCATGGGGTATTACATTAAAAAAAAAATTGGGTGCATTGCATAGAGGTAAAAAAGTTTGGAAAGTAGCGTTAAGTGGAGAAAAAATAGAAAACGAGGAAACGTTTTATCTTCCTTATCACGCATGCGCATTGGATTGGTGTGGGATTATGGCGGCAGTTTTAAATAGAATAGAATTAATATACCGAATAATTAGAATTCAATAAATAATAAATCCCATCAATAAATATATATGGAGAATAAAAGAAATAAATTATTTGTAAGTAATAAAGCTTAATTACGTAATTGGTTGACATAATAAAAGAAAATTATTTTCATTTTATCAGAATGATTAATTCTTCCGTCGTTTTCTATCAATAATACAATTTATAACAGCACACACTGCCCATTTTTTAAATTTTTATACAATTATATCTTAAAAACCATTAAAAATATTTTATGAGATTTTTATTAATTCCTCACTTCATGTGTATTTACATATGTTCTTGACGTTTCTTAACCATTAAAATACAAATATGTATCAGTTAACCTCATCTAGGGTATTAGTTCTATGGATAGTTGATATGTGATTTATATACATTATATAGACAAGAGAATTACGTACCCAATACACATCATAATTACATTTTAAGTGAACAAAGTTAACAACGTGTTTTAAAATATGGAAGAAAAATACTCATGTGATGATAAAAATCAATTACAAAAGTACGTGGATGTGGTTACCAGGTAGGTCATGTTTTTATATGTTGTAGAGTATACAGGGTGCCCACTTTCGAATGTTTCCAGGGTATCTCCCTTATATTGAAAGCTGCGAAAAATACCTGTATTGTAGAGACAATTTTATTAATCAAGAATGAGATAACAATGTTTACAATATTTTATGTATTTGTTACATTTTTTATGAGGGCACTTGCTTATTACCAAATAAATTTATATAAAATTAACATTCATGGGAACATTTATTGAGACAGATATATACTATTACATATTTTTTGGAAAGAAAAAAAAAAGTTATAAATTTCGACTTTCTCCTGTATCTCAAAAATTAATTCTGCTTGCTGTATCTTTCGTTAAACAAAAAAGTAGCATAGTGACACGAAAACTGCAATCTCCATCATTAAAAATAAAGGAGATACCCTGGAATACATCCAAAAATGGGACACCAAGTATATACAAACCAGTACCCTTTTTCTTAATCATATTTATACTCTATCATGGTGTAGTAATACTTAATATTACCTTGATACTTTATATTTTATTTAATATATGTATATAGTTTAGCTTGATGTGATTCGTTTATTGTAGTACTGTAATTGAAAATGTTGAATTTGTCTATTTGTAGTTTCAGCCTGTCATCAACACCAGCTCCAAAAGCAAAAACTGGAGCAGAGCGACAGCGTGAGTACAGACTTCGAAAAAGGCAGATACGTATAGAAGAGAGGGAGAGGAGAAGACAAGAAACAGCCAATCTTCTAAAAGAAAATGGGTAAGGTTAGGTTAGGTACCGTAACCTTTTTCGAATACTTATATTCGTAGTGTCAGTCAAAACAAATGTTGACAGTACCGGTTCCATAACAACTTACATAACAGCAGCTCCTCTTTGAATGTTGCCCGAACTAGGCCTTGGTTATGATAATTATAACAAAGCCTACCTACATCTATGCTACCTACCCTAACTATTAACCTATTATATCAATTTTTTGAATTCAAATCCGGATTAATGATTAATCTTATAAAAAATATTTACGATTGATGATGTTAACAATGAGAGTGGCTAAATCCTGACAAATTAGTCACCAATGATTAATCAATCTATAATTACGTATCATTCAAAATAGGCAAAAATATTTCAAATAAAAATGCCCAAAATTCAGTACGGAATAGTATATATAAAAATATTTTAAAATATGGCGGACTTGGTTATTTTAAATGAAATCTCCTTCATATTACATTTTTAAATCACCATAAGAAATAAATGTCAGTTTATTAATAACACATGGGACCTAGATTGCACCGTTTTAGAGTAATTTTAAATTCTTTAAAAAGTTTGACTTTTGTAGTGTTTGACGGCATTTTGAATATCTCCGAATTAAAGTCGCTGAAGATGGATGTGGTTTTTAAATTTTGTTTTAGGAAGAAATGACCTCTTATTCACATTTATTACATTTTAAATACTACATAGAATTATCTATTATCGGACAACTTATGTTTTTTAATGGAACCCCATACTTTCTTCACGTCGTACGTACAACTAATACTTATATTTTCTTTCTACCTTATTTACTTTATGGCCGACGTGTTTCAAAGTCCCTTAGAGCAGACACGCTGACACCCGGCACGTATTGTAGATTGAAATTTATTTCTGAAAAGTTAGGTTAGGTTAGACTATTTTTTTCGTTCTCTCCATTTGTAAACCAGGTACAATAGACGGGTAAGTGATAGCCATCTGCGGTAAAAAGGACGATTCTTCAGACTATTTAACGACTAATTCTTCGTGTTTTCCTGTTTTAAAATTAATATTTTTAAGACTCCAAAATTTTGTATTAAATTTGGATATTCAATTAAACTTTTTTGTTTTTTGATTTAAACAGAATAACACAATTATTCTATTATAGAAAACTATTTATTTAAACAATTTATACAAAATATATATCGTACGTACTATACGTAACCATCCGATGAGACTTGTGAGGCAAGTATGATTTAGATTTTTTTCGATCCGTCCTCATGTTTATTAGAGCCTTCTGGATTTCTTGTTCGGTATGTTGTCTTTTTAAATGGTTCTTTTTTGCAACGCCATATACGAAAGTTTTATAACAGACTTCGCATTTATAAACATGACGTCGCATATGACACTTCAGGCTGTTAAAGCACCTAAATGATCGATTGCATATTTTACACGTTACATCTGAAACAAATTGAAAAGTACAGGGTGGGCCAAATTGGACACTTTTGAAGGCAAAGTCTACTTTAAAGAGGAGACAAAAACCGATGTCGGTGTCTGAAGCTCAATTTTTATGACAAGTTCATTGGTGCAAACCGCGTCTCGTTATCTGTCACCGTTTCAGAGATACAGGGTGTTTTTGGAAAATGTATGTTTTCAAAAAACAGATAAATAAAAGAGAGTAATAGTTTAACAACAATTGTTTCACCAAAACATTGGCAGTTATATCTTCACCTGAAGAAGCCAGTGTTTTGGTAAAACAATTGTTGTGAAACAATTAAATTTATTTTGAAACTGTTACTCTCTTTTACTTATCTAATTGATTATGAAGTTTCAACAAGTACAGCCTACAACCATTAATTATTTTCAAAAAACCTCAATAACTTTTTTCCTGGCGAAAAATTTTTATTTTTGTAAAAACATTCCCAAAGCACCTTTTTTCAATGGTGTTAGGTGAATTGTTGTAAAATGAATAGTTTAGCTGTAAATAACATAAACAGTCATTTTTTAAATAGAACACCCTGTTTATTTTAACCTTTCCAAATATACAACACACATTTTTCTCAAATAATCCGCAAAATGCAGCACTTTATAGATATCGTATTGCTAAATTTAAATAGCTCTTTATGTTGTTTACAGCTAAACTATTCACTTTACAACAATTCACCTAACACCATTGAATTCTGCGTAAAAAAGTGCTTTGAGAATGTTTTTACAGAAAAATTGAAAACTACGTGGATGTAGACTACATTGACGTGAAAATTAGGCGCTGGATTGCGTGGCTAACACGTTAAAGTTTAATTCTCCAATTTCAGGAAAAAAGATGTGCTCACGCAATTTTGTCACCTCTGTCATCGGAAGGCGATAGACCGAAAGGTTGCATATGCGCAAAAAGAACTTTTCCACTAATCGACCCTTCACTCTAAACTTTTAGGCACTTGCAATCTTTTTGCCTACCGTTTTCCAATAGCTTAATTTTATATAGAATTACACTTGGTAAACGTGACATAAGACATTTAAAAAAAATAGAAGGGATCAATTGAGGCAATTAAATCTACGACTACTTGGCGTTCTACTTGTGTAAGATTTTAAAATTTTGCTCACATTTCTCCGTAAATTATACTTTTTTTTGACAATCCGTTCGGGTACACAAATGTTTACACACTTCCTTCGTTTTGCTGCTCATATGATTTTTCATGCAGCTATTGACAGAATCTTTTTTTGGCTGCAACCATCATTTAATTTCAACTTTATTCTTTTAAATCCATCTGGATTATTTACATTTGGTTCCCTTGTTATTGCTGAATCAATATCAGAAACGCAATTTATCATTGGAATTGCATTCCCTTGTTTGCTTGTAGATGTTTTACTTGCTGTGATGGTACTGGTCCGTTCTGAATCGGCGGTGTCAGACCCATTGAAAAGACTCTTTCCGTATTGTCTTGTCTTTGTTGGCGGCAAAACTTTTATTGTGACAGTATCATCTTTTTTAACAAGATCTTCATATGCTCTCCTTATCCTGTTTCTTAGTTTTAACATCACATTCACGTCAGCTACACATTCCTCGCATACCGGAAGAGGTAGATCTAAGTTTGAAAGCTGATAAAACGTAATAAATAATATAAAAAATAATAAAACAATTAATAGGAACGTACGTTTACACCGGCCATATCCTTTTTTACGAAAGAAGATTGCTCGTTAATGGAACTCGGAAATACAGCAACTTCTTTCGTGTTGTCTTTAAACTCTGTTGCGTTTTTCAGTTTTTCTTGTTCGTTAATTTCTTCCGATATGTATTTTTCCAACAGTGGATCGCTAAAATATAACATCATACTGGTTTTGAGCTTTAAAAAATACAAAAAACTGTCATAATACTTTCGTGTGTATTGGTATAGGTTACGGTTCAGGATGGGTTTGTTTACATTTACATGCCCCTCACCCCTTCCCTACATTTGTGTTCGTAAAAGACTAAGAATAACCTTTCAGAGTTAATACAAACAAGCAGTATCATGCATCACCTACAGATAAAAACTATAAATTGTTCAATATCTAATTTACAAAATAAGCAAACAGAACATAATCCGAATATTCGAATAAATCAACAAATCACTACTACTAATTGCGTTTTACAATAGACATGGAAGACAAATACACGAAATGAAGAAGCTCATAAACACCATGAAAGGGTGGTTTCCGCGTCCATCATATATATATGTATATTCTTGATCAGCATGGCGAAATTTATGACATACTTTTTTTTTCAAGAAAATCGGAAGGGGGTAAGCTAATGTACATAATTACCAAATATTTTCTCAATTTACGTTACTCGTTAAATATTAATTAATACACAATCAATCAAATCTCACATAAGACATGTTGGTTCTTCTTTAATGTCCGTATTTAAGGGAGAATATGTTTGGCTGTAAAAAAAAAAAAATTATTTGGCAACTGCCTGGTTAAAACACAGGTATCAAATACATACTCATACTCTTTGCTTGGAACTGACGATGGGTCGCAATGAGTACCAGGAATTTTTCTAAAAATAAAGATTACAGTTCAGTTCTATATTTTTTTATGCTCACATAATGAACTTTGAATATTGCTTACAATTTAATGGAATCGGTAGGAAGATGAGGCCTAGGACTGGCGATGTTTTTGCTTAAAAGAAAGAGTAATCAATTAAAATGGTCCTAAATTTTAAGCCAATAAAATCAAAAAATTAAAAAAAACGGCTGTATCCTTGATACGGCCGTAAATTTGATGTGGATACGTCTTTTACAAAATAAATTACAGAATACACAATAATTAAATTCTTAATTTAACTTTATTAATAACAGGCCGATGATATGGAAAATATGAATATAAGGCATTGCTTCAAAAGTGATGTGACGCGTAAACGTTAAATCTAAACATGTATTGCCTAATGTAGTTGGTCTGATCTAACAATAATCCAAATTAAATTACTTTTTCATATTCCTACTTACTCTTTTTCTTGATATATGTACATATACAGGTTAGGTTCACGTAACCCGTTTGTTAAAAGTTTTTAGACTTATAATACCGGTAGAGTTTTGAAAATGTGGCAAATAACATAATAACTGATGCTCTATCTGAAATATTTGTAGTCGTTTGTTATTTTAAACGTAATGGTATATTTTTTACGCTGAATTCGAATAAAACGTAAAATTTTAAGGTAAGTTTGATAACCAACTTATACACCTACGATGAGCGGTTTCTGAGGTAATTTAATTTATAGAAAAAAAAATCGCCACCACAACCCAAAGTATAAAAAAAAAACATTACTACAAAATATGACTGAGCGTGTTGAAATTTTTACTAGTGATAGCTGAATCTCAGAGCTAACGCCTTGACAAAATTGTACTTAATAATTTATACAGGGCGTTCAATTTTCATATTTTATTTTTTCAATAGATTCCTTTTTTTATCCTTTTTCGATCCATATAAATACTTCCTATTGTTTTATTTAAAAAAATTTGAGTATTTTTTTTAATATTATTAGTTGGCAAAAGTTTGACAATTTCACTAAAATTACCGGATGCAGAACAATTCATGAATGCCAGAACGGTTTTAGCTAAATTATTTTCATTAGAACCTGCACCCACTATTTTTTTATTTCTATATCATAATTTTCGAGTTACATAAATTTTATCTATTAAAAATACTACAATCTTATCCTTTTCTGATAATGAGTTCGAAATTTGACGTAAATAATGGCCAGTAGAAGATGAATCGTTATTGCCAGTTATAGATGGTGTTATATCAAAATTTGAAGACAAATATTGCAAATATCTTTTAGATGGTAAACACAAAGTGGAAGTTGTATATAACATAAAGGACATAATAACAGTCTTCTTTTTGAAACAAATTGATTTAGTTGGTCCACAATAATTTCAAGTTTTCTCTTTAAAATCCTTAAAATTTAATTTAACATAAACTTTTGTTTCATATCATTACTTACGGAAATTTCGTTTATTACTTCAAGATAATCATTAATAAATTTAAGGTATAAAAATAAATTTTTGAATTCGTTACTTTAAAAGACCATGTCTGAAATTAAAATTTTTGTTTTATAATTGTTAATCAAATCCCAAAAGTGCTAATTAAATCTTAATTAACAAACTTCTCTGCTAATTGTTGGTGTCTTTCCTCTTCTTTCTTCTTCCTCACTTCTGGATTTCTTCTTACACAAAGTTTATGTTTTGTTAGGTAATCGGGTAAATTTGGAAAAATGCAAGGTACAGAATTTAATTTTAATCTTGCCCTTACGGGAATTTCTGTCAAGTCACCATTATCTTGAAGATACTTATCAGTTTTAATAATATCGCTACTTTCAAAATGTAAAATGCACACAACTGAATACTTTGTAGGTACAAAGTTTTTTCGCGGAATTGCTCTTAACCACTTTTCTTTTAAACAATCGTCATTAGGAAAACGAAAAGCAGAAACTAATGTTCCTCCTGCTTTCAATTCACTATTGTAATTAGATCTGCATCCAGGAATACAACAAGTACGCGGCATTTTTATAGGAATAAGATGAGAACAAGCCTAGATGGGAACAAGTTCAATTTTTAGGTTATGACTGGAATGTCAGGGGGATGTCCATAGAAACGTCAAGAACATAAATACACATGAAGTGAGGAGTCATTATCATAGACAATCATAGCATAGGTCATTATAATTGCCTATGCAGTATGCACGATAAACGTCGTTTCTTTTAAGTCTCAATAAAGAAATTGAATGGTATTATCGACAACAAACTTAATATTTTCTTTCAAAAAGTGCACTTAATAAATATTTTGTTGATACAGTATTTTTTCGAGAAATACACAAAAATAACGATTCAAATGTTTATTGCTTTTGGTGCTCTGTATTGCCGGTTCTTGTCTGTAATACATTATTCAACTTTTTATTATAAAATAGTGCAAACTTAAGCAAATAACATATACGGAAATTTTAAGTAGACAAGCTAAGAAAATCATTCCCTAATTTATGCAAAAATTAATGGTTTTATAAACGTAATAAGCAGTTTAAAAACCCCAACGCCAAAACTTAGATAAAAACATCCGAAGCACTTTTCGGTAACAAAATTACAATCTTCAGAGACCGAAGTGCACTGAAAGGTCTTATGTGACTTTTGTCTAAATAAGGGGGTAATTTTCTTAGCATTCCTTTGTCTTGATTAGACAAAAAGCTAAATAAGGGGGTAATTTTTTTAGCTTATTCCTTTGTCTTGATTAGACAAAAAGTAAAATGCTTCCTCTTGTACGATTACAACGGTTCAACATTCTTTTGGGCTTAACTAATAGTTATAAGGGGAGGGCCGGAATGATTCTGCCTACTTTACTAGCTAAAATAGGGTGATTATTCGGCCCGAATTAAAGCTTCGTGTCCCGTATTTCTCCGAAACTCAAGCAATATGTTCCAAATAATGTCAAGTACTTTTTATTTTATTTTTTACGAATGCTTCGATTGTTTTGTTAATGTTATAGATATATCATTTAGCTTGATGTGATTCGATAATTGTAGTCCTGAATTTGAAAATGTTTCAGTTTGTCTATTCGCAGTTATGAAATCAGCCTGCTATCAAAACGAGCTTCAGAAGCAAAAACTGGGGCAGAGCGACAGCGTGAATACAGACTTCGAAAAAGGCAGATACGTATACAAGAGAGACAAGAGAGGAGAAGACAAGAAGCAATCAATCTTTTAAAAGGAAATGGGTAAGGTTAGGTTAGGTACCGTAACCTTTTCGAACACTTGTATTCGTGAAAGACATTAAATGTAATCTCTTTCAAATTTAAAACTGAAAACCATTATCACCTATACATAAACACATTAAATCATTCTTAAAAAAGGCCTGAGTGTCATGGTTCACTCGGTTGGAACTTCTTAATAAGGAAATCAGTAAAAAATATTAATTACAGAATGCTAATAAAATCATAATTTTTCTCAATATTATAAAAAAAAACATTTTTTTATTAAAATAATAGGTAATTACTATAAAAAATAATTAGAAAATTAATCAACACAATCTTTTTATTCCCTCTAATTGGTCCCTCTCTCACTGTTTTTTGGTACTTTTGTATTTTTTTTGTAATATTTCTCAGAACTGGGGACAATTCCCCAGATCTGGCATCACTGGTACATACGCGTATACACATAAACTGTATACACGTATACTTATATATGAGAATTCTGTTGTGGCCTCGTGACGAATTCAAGTGTATTACCAGTGTTGCCACCTTGTAGGATAGTTGTGGGGACATACGATAATCTGACTTCAGATATGATGTACGATATCGTACTACCTGGTACTACGAATTTCTGTCAAACGTACGATAATTCTTGCTTGTAAAACAAAAATATATTTTAATAGTAAAATTTTGCGGAACCCAACATTCGTTCCCGCCAACTTTAAATGAGATGAAAGCGCATGCGTGAGCTAACCACTGTAGGGAAAGTACCTATTTCTAGAATAGAATGCATTGGTCCTTCCACGTTCATAAAAATAAAGAATGAACTGTGAAAGTGACCTATTAAATATTGAAAATACGTATAATGAAATCATCTGTTACAGTGAATAAAAAATTATTAAAATAATTATTATTTATCAATAAATTAATCAACTACTGAGAAAAGGTCAATAAAAACAACTAATGCAGAACGATGCAAAACATATCGTATGAGAAAAAAAAATTGGGAAATGCAAGAATACAAAAAAACAGAAGGCAAATATCTAATGGCCCTTTTTTTATATAGGTAACTGTAGTTAATTTCGGAGTTCAAAATTATTATTAGCAATCAGCTTGATGTAATTTGATTATTGTAGTTCTGAATTCTAAAATGTTTGAATTCGTCTATTCGCAGTTGTGAAATCAGCCTACCATCAACACCAGTTCCAAAAGCAAAAACTGCCGCAGAGAGGGTGCGCGAGTATAGACTTCGACAAAGGCAGAAACAACTTGAAAAGCTGGAAAAATCGCCAATCGATAATGATGAAATATTTAGTGAAAATAAAATTTCTCGGATAGAAACAACATTCGAAAGTGCGATTCATAATACGCAAATTCTCGGGACATCAACCAATAAGAACAAACCTGCTGTTGTGAACGATTGTTTAGGAAAAATGTATGATTTTTCAAGGAATTTCATTTCACTTAGTGCAAGCTGTTGGAGCATTTAATTTTTTTTTTTTAAATCAATGTACAGGGTGGGCCAAATTGGCTTTAAAAAGGAGATAGACAAAAACCGATGTCGGTGTCTGAAGCTCAATTTTTATGACAAGTTCATTGGTGCAAACCGCGTCTCGTTATCTGTCACCGTTTCAGAGATACAGGGTTTTTTAGGAAAATGTACGTTTTCGAAAAACCTCTATAACTTTTTCCTGGCGAAAATTTTTTATTTCTGTAAAAACATTCCCAAAGCATTTTTTACGTAGAATTCAACGGTGTTAGGTGAATTGTTATAAAGTGAATAATTTAGCTGTAAACAACATGAACAGCCATGTTTTAAATGGAACACCCTGTATGCTTTAACACGTTTTAAGAGTGCTCAAAATTACCTTTCCAAATATACAACACAGTTAATATTTTTCTCAAATTATCTTCAAAATACAGCACTTTATACATTTCGTATTGCTTAATTTCGACAAGTAGGCCGTGGAATCAAACCACATACAAAAAAATATTATTTTTTTCAACTATTTTACCTCTAATTTATTGCTGTTTTCAAACATTTAAACTTTATAATTTAAAAGATTTCGTTATCAAATTATTCAATTTTTTTTAAATGCCCTAAACAATACGAATAATAGGTATAGGGCTAAAAATGATATATACGTATGCACACAAACCAAGCGAATTCGGCCATTATGTACATGTTCAAGAATTTGTGGTCGAAAGCGGCCAGAAACCTTTTGGTTTATACATATTATACGTGTAAATCCTTCGTTTTTAGCCCGATTCCTAATCTTCTTTTTGTACTAAGGCCCCTTACGAATTAAAAGTAGTGTAAAAGTTCACTTCAGTGGTAGGAATTAAAGTTAAATATCGATAAAAAAATTATTTGAGAGTACAAAAAGCAAAAATTTCAGTTTTTATCATTTCTTTTCAGAACGAATATGAACATCAAAATAGAATATAACGATGAAGTTTCGATTAAAACGTAAGTAGAACACGGACATTTATTTTGTTTGGGCTAAATAAAGAAACTTATTTCTAGCATTTTTTTTTTATATCTTGTATGATTGAATATTTTTATAGTCTTAATTTATAGTAATATTCCACGGTATTTGGAAATAATATTTTAAAAATGTTTACAAAATCGTGTGTAAAGTATGTGATGATTATTATTACACTTCATTTGAAAAACGAATACTTTTTAGGGAGAATGATTCGGTTAACGATAGCTATGAAGAGACCGAGACTGAAATCATGTAAGAAATCAAATCAATCAATCAAATTGTTGCTTCAATAACTATACTTTTTTAAAAAATGCCCTTTACAATATTTTTTTAGGGAAGAAACATGCAAAATTGAAAAGTTAATCGAAGAGGAACCAATGCCCCTTTTGTAAGAAACATTTTTTTGTTGCATCTTAAAATAAAGAAGACCGTATTTGACTGCAAGTTATTGAGCATGCGCTACTAAATGTATTATGCGAAGAAACATCCTATGCATGTGCATACTGCGCATGTTCAAAAATTTGTGGTCGAATACGGCCATTACCCTTGATTTATACGCATCCGTAAACTTCTTATTCTATTCAATTATGTGAAAGAAGTTAAAAGTTCAATAGAAAAATTATTTAAGTGTACAAAAAAGTAATCATTTCAGTTTTTATCATTTCTTTCCAGAACGAATATGAACATCAAAATAGAATATAACGATGAAGTTTCGATTAAAACGTAAGTAGAACACGGACATGTATTTTGTGTGTGTTGGACATAATATGGACGAAATAAAGAATTTTATTTCAAGGATTTTTTTAAATCTTACATGATTGAATATGTTTTATAGTCTTAATTAGTGTAATATATCACAATAGAGATATGCATTTGGAAATAATATTTTAAGAACTTTTACAAAATTGTGTGTACGTAAATGAATATTGAAGTTCATTTAGAAAACTAATTTTTTTAGGGAGGAGAATGATCCCTTTTATGATAACTATGAAGAGACCGAGACTGAAATTGCGTAAGAAACTAAAAATCAAATTTTTAATTATTATATTGTTACTTCAATAATAAAAAATGCTCTTCATAATATTTTTTAGGGAAGAAAAAAGCAACATTGAAAAGTTAGTTGGAAAGGAACCAACGTCTATTATGTAAGAAATTGTGTACATATTATTTATAAGAAGTAAATATGTCTTTCACAGGTGTGAAGATTTTGAAGACAATTACTGCAATGTTCTGAAGGAGGAAATAAAACAAGAACCATCACCCTGCGCTTCCGAAATTGATTTGGAAATGACTGTCGAAGAAGAAAATGATCCTGGTACAAGCAAAACAGAGAACCCGGTCGAAAATCCTCGGTTACTCGCCCCTTCCGTGCAAATGAATGTACCAATATCTACAACCAATGGTCAGCTTCCTGTAAATTCGCTTATTTTGCTTACCCCTACGCTTCAACAAACTTCTAACAGACCAAGTTTGATCATACTGAACCCGCCATCACACGCCAATATACCAAATTCATTACAAAACCCACACCTGCTGTTATGTTGGAATGGAAAACCTTCTGAAAAAGATCTAATGTCTGTACCGTCACGGTAACCACTTAATAATGAGTTTATCTCTTCTGCGTAAGAGGGTTGAAAAGTATGTGGATGTAGACTACAATGATATGAAAATCAGGGCTAGATCGTTTGGCTAACAAATTAAAAATCAATTTTACACTTTCAAGAAAGAAATGTTAAGTACAATAATGTCAACTGAGTTAGCAATATAGCAATGTAAGTGAATACAGAATTAAAGGTACAGAGTGGGCCAAAGTATACTTTAAAGAGGACAAAAAACAAAACCTGATGTCGGTGTCTAAGCTCAATTATTATGACAAGTTAATTGGTGCAAACCGCGTCTCGTTATTTGTCACCGTTTCAGAGATACAAGGTGTTTTTGGAAAATGTACGTTTTCGAAAAACCTCTATAACTTTTTTCCTGGCGAAAATTTTTCATTTCTGTAAAAATATACCCAAAGCACTTATTTACGTCGCATTCAACGGTGTTAGGTGAATTGTTGTAAAGTGAATAGTTTAGCTGTAAACAATAAAAACATTCATTTTTTAAATGGAACACCCCATACATTTTAACACGTTTTAGGAGAGCTCAAAATTATCTTACAACACACCTGATATTTTTCTCAAATAATCTTCAAAATACAGCACTTTATAGATTTCGTATTGCTTAATTTCGAGTAATAGGCCGTAGTATCAAACCGCATACAAAAAAATATCGTTAAAATAATAGCAAAGTAGTTCCAAAAACACCCTGTATCTCTGAAACGGTGGCAGATAACGAGACGCAGACGCGGGTTGCACCAATGAACTTGTCATAAAAATTGAGCTTCAGACACCGACATCGGTTTTTGTCTATCTCCTCTTTAAAAGTGTCCAATTTGACCCATCCTGTACTTCACATTCCTGTTCTGACGAGCCTGATACGTTGGAATCTTCTAAATAAAAGTGTGAACTATTTAATACTTTTATATAAAAAATTATAAATATATATATAAATTCAAAAACAAAATAATACTTGTAGAACTTTTTTAAAACGAAATGTTATTTGTTGTATCTTTGTGTTGTACGTTTTGGTTTTCATTGTTCAGGACCGTCCATGTCTCTTCTTTCGGTAACTTTTTCCGTCTTTGTTTTCGTCCTCTTGTTTGGTTTTGGACATCGATTTTTTTTTTAAACGTCGTGAAGTGCTTACCCGAGATTATATGACTTATTTGGTTGTGTCTAATCAAGTCCATCTTTTTGAAAAAATCTTTCAAACAAATATCACACTTGTACACTGAAACATGTAAAAAAAACATGCTAACTGTTCCACATTCATTATCGTTTCTTACAACTAATAAACCCATTTACTTACATTTTTCATGCTTACGCCTGTGATTTCTGAGTGACGAAATTGTCTTCAATACATAGCCGCATGTCTCACAAACAAACTTCTTCTGAAGACAATCGAAACGATGTTTATATTTGCAATCGTTTAACACGAGCTCGTTGCAATACCCGCACAGACTTTCAGAATATCGCCACCAATTCCATGCATGCGCTACTTTGTGAGTCGTGGCCGTACTTTTTGTTATAATACCATCGCAGTACTCGCATGTTACTTCTTTCTCGTCCATGTGCATACTTCGGTGCGTACTAATGGAATCGCTATCAGAATACGATGTTTGACACTGGGGACATGCCAAATTGTTATGGTCAAATTCATTGTGAAGGTTGAGGTCAAGAGTGGTACGGAAAATTGATCGACATTTATTGCACGTTCGTTCTTCTGCACTGGTGCTCTCTGCATTGTCGACAATTGTTTCATTTAAAAGTTTTGTTGAACATTTTTTTCGGATGTGTTCTATGAGGGTAGGGGTGTCTGGAAAACTTAAAATTGAAAAGTAAGATACTGTAAATGTCAAAATGCACTCAAATTCAATTATCTATACAGGGTGTCCCATCGGGAATTGCGTCGATTGATTACTAAGAAGTTAGTGACTGGAAAATTCTATAAAAAATTTCGACTCAATACCAGTTTACCAGTCTACAGCATACAGGGTGTTACAAACTTCAACATGGCATAAGTTCATTTTTTTAAATAAACGAATTCCGCATCAAATTCTACGCCGATTATTATAACATTACTTTTTACTCACCCTACTTACTTTTTGAAATATTAAGGAATTGGCATAAAATTATTTTAATAAATGTTCAAAATTACGTCCGTTAATTTCTAGACATTTTTGGCACCGCCGAATTAATTCGTCGTGAATCACTTTTCTTATTGTAATTGGATTGAGACGTTGAAACTCGGTCCTTACTCGGCACATCTAATCCTCCATAGTTGTTAAAGGAGTATCACTCCTCAACTCCTTAAATAAATTAATCAAGAACCGCCAAATCAGGCGAACGGGGAGGCCACAAAAAAGTCCGTTGTTATCAATCTAACGGTCTTGAAACGTTTCGTCTAATAAACTATTTACTAAATAGCCATTATGAACCGAAGCTAAGGTCTAAGGTCATGTTGATAAAAAATACGTCCATATTCATTTAACGGTAAATTTTGGAGATAATCATTTTCAACATACACAGAATATTCAAGTATGCGTCTCTTAGAAGAATAAACTGAAGAGATTTATGTTCAAGGCACTACATTTGTATATTACTGTTTGCCGTTTAAATTTGCATCGTATAAATGCAGTGCAACAATTTCGTAAAATAATATCTCAATAACCATCGTTTTTTATGGTATGGTGTTTCCTACAAAAAGTTCTTTAAATAACACTCAGAATCTGAAAATAATAAGAAAAACATGTTGTCCCATTTAAAATAAGGAAGTTGGAGTCCGTTTCCGGTATAACCGGAAGTGCTGCGTCATTGAAAATATTTTAGCTGAGTAGGACACATTGAACTAAGTCTACTCTATTTTTTATAGAATTTTTCCAGTCACTAACTTCTTAGTAATCGATCGACGCAATTCCCGGTCCCATACCCTGTATATATAATAATCTACGTACATATTTCACATTTTTACCTACCATTTGTAACAACGTATACACTGCTTGTTTGTGGCACTCATTTTTGTAAAGATACTCTTAACTTCCGAACGGGAAAGGATTGAAAAGTCACCTATGTCAACTTCAACATTTAACGGGTTCATTTGATACCCATTGCCAGTTCCCGTGTCCTCGTTAAACCCAATTATAGAAAATTTAGGAGAGGAATGTTGATCAAGTTCCTTATTCCTTAAAGTACCATAACTTCTGGCAGGAAATTTTCGTTTTTCAGATTGAACAATGATTAAATTTTGTATTAACTCATTATCCGCCTTTAGGTCGGTTAATCTAAGACCATTAGAGTTAGCAACTGGGTCCAACTCATCAGTTTGAGAGTTCATTGTTGTCACTTTTGGATTATCAATTAATTGATTTTTTACTGAAGTTTCCGATATTTGTTTACTTCTTGTGACAATTTTGTGACGGATTTTATAGGCGACATCCAGTTCGTCTACACAAATTCCGCATGCTTGAAGCGGCAATTGAAACTCAATTATCTAATCATATAAAATATACGTTAGTACGTAGAACAATTTCAAAAGTAACAATAAAAAATTATACAAAATGTAGCCTATTTTTTAAACCGGTAGCTGATGTGATAAAAATTATAAAGAAATATAGTCTTGTTTTGTCGAAAAGGGGCGATCCGGATTATATTTTTTGCAATTTTCTAACTATTTCAACATAACAAAAAAAAAACCGACTTTATCTATTATTGTTAGACTGAATGAGTAATTAAGTGGTTAATGAACTTTGTTTTAATAGTGCAAATTAAAGTCTTGCCTTGAGTTCTACAGTAGACCACAACTACGACACTAATTTATGTTTCTTTAACAAAATATGTATGTAGTGAATACGTAAAAACGTACATTTACACCTGTTAAACTTTGGATGAATTCAACTAAATGTTCGATATTTATTGTGGCTTCATTATCTTCACATATAATACACATTTCTCGTCTTAAACACTGTTGATCATCTGTAACTGAGAAGAAAAAATGTTATTATTGGTAGAAGTTTCTAGAAGTCGTTTATACGGTACAAGATAGTGCAAAGGATGTCACTTATAACAAGAAAACCGTAGTGAATTAGTGGCCAGAAATAACAAAAAGAGAAGTCGTTTACACAGGCACCTAGACGACAGTTCAAACATCTCGTTGCTGTTAGTTTAAGTGAAGGTATGTATATGTTGTCTTTTACTAAATTGGGAGAAATTGTTATACTAAATGTAAATGTAAATATTAAATAGCAGCAACCACTTTGCTAATATTTTAACGATATTTTTTTGTATGCAGTTTGATTCCACGGCCTACTTGTCAAAATTAAGCAATACGAAATCTATAGTGCTGTATTTTGAAGATTATTTGAGAAAAATATTAGGTGTGTTGTATATTTGGAAAGGTAATTTTGAGCACTCTTTAAACGTGTTAAAATATACAGGGTGTTCCATTTAAAAAATTACTGTTTATGTTGTTTACAGCTAAACTATTCACTTTACAACAACTCGCTTAACACCGTTGAATTCTACGTAAAAAAGTGCTTTGGGTATATTTTTACAAGAATAAAAAATTTTCGCCAGGAAAAAAATTATTGAGGTTTACCGATAACGTACATTTTCCAAAAACACCCTGTATCTGTAACGGTATCAGATTACAAGAGGAGACGCGATTTGCGTTAATGAACTTGTCATAAAAATTGACATCGGTTTTTGTCTATCTCCTCTTCAAAGTATAATTTGCCTATAAAAGTGACAATTTGGACAATTTTGAAGAAGATATTTTTAATATGATAAAATAGAAGTCATTATTAGGATGGTTTAATTCAATTTTATGGACTCCCTAATATGAAACGTTCGTATGTAATATCGGAATTTATGGTCCTCGGACCCACGCCTAAACATTTTTGTAATAGTACCACCGTTGAAACTTTGTTCTCTATACTAACAATGAGTTAGACAAGTTTTTTATTTGCGGAAGGGTTTTTTTAGAACCCCCAAAAAACTCATTGATTTTATTACAAACATAGTTTTTCTTTGGATAGAAAGTTTGGATTTTTAGTATTGTTTAATAAAAATTAACTGGAAACGTTGCCGGTAAATTTAGAGCCGGAGTACTTGTTATTTGATCACCTAGAGTTAAGGATTTTATGCCACTGCACTATTAACTATAGGCGCCTTTTACTGCATAGTCTACACTATATTACCAGAGTCGTCCGCATGAAATACTTCAGCTTCTTCCTGGTCTTTACGTAAATCTTCATCGTCTTTACGTAAATCTTCATCGTCTTTACGTAAATCTTCATCGTCTTTACGTAAATCTTCATCGTCTTGCAGTCCTCTTTTCAAGAATCTTTCTATTTTTGCTGCAATAATATGAAGAACGTCTTTCTATATTCAATCGGAAAACCATTCGGGAGTGTATGATTTTGGAGGGTGTCATTCAGAAAAAAATATTCAAGTAAATGAGAAATTTAAAAATAAATATTTAATCTGGATGAGATACGAATTATTGAAAGATACTCAACATGGTAATTGTAAATTAATAGGGTAGTTTATTCTTAATTTTTTCATTGACGTAAAATATTAATACCGGTGTATTAGTCCACAACAATTTTAATCAATTCGTATAAATCCAGGAGGTATAGATATTTTTTGTACACTAAAATTCAACAGTAACCAAGTGTAATTGTGCCATCATTTATAAGACAATTCACAGATAATAAAACAAGAATTGCAACAGTTATTGAAGCCGGGTGCGTTTTTTTAAGCAACGAAAATCATAAAAAGATAAAATATAGTAATATATAATTATCTGTAACATCATTCCTAAAATTGTAAATTATCTGGGGTGAAGACTCAGTCTTGCGTTGAAAATGCTCACAATTTAAGTGAGCGAAACACGTGTCCGCGTTTAAAAAGTGTTGTGGTATTTTGGGGTAAGTCCATTTTGGTTTTTAATTATTTCCACGCCACAGTCTCCTTATTCTTATATTTGAAAGCCAAATACAGTAAATAAGGAACAATAAGAAGTTAGTAAAAAGAAATAATGGAGAAACAGTCATTTAACATAATTAGTAAAATAAAAAAGCTTGGAAATCGGTCACAATTTTTTATTAAACAAACTCTATGCGCATTTCAAGTATAAGTACTTGTAATACTCCTGAAGATACCTTAACACGGCGAAATGCGCATAGAGTTGTTTAATAAAAAATTGTGACCGATTTCCAAGCGTTTTTATTTTACTAATTATTATCAATGATGGTTCACCAAGAGCTAACAGCAGATACCTTTAATTTTTTAGTCATTTAACGTTCTACTGGTTCTAATAGTTTTAGATAATTGCTAAAATATGATTCGGGTTTTTAATGTTTCACTAATTTATTTTTCAGTTGGGTGTAAAGTGTTTCACGTGCTAGTTTTCCAAAAAAATGGACCTTTATTCGAAAAACTAGGAAATGAAATTCTCTAAAGCGTTGGAAAAACGCTAAAGGGTCTTTGAAAATTCATATCAATATCAATTTTAACGAAAGATATTGAGAGATAATTATAATTAATGACTAATAACATTTTTAAATACGCCCCAAAGAAAATACAGTATATTATTCGTTATGCTGATCAAGAATATAACTAGCTTTCTCAAAAAAATCGAAAAATTTATTTTTCTGAATTATATCGAAAATATTGTTGGAAATGGCGAAAAAGAAATACTAGAGCTCTTAATATTAAGAGATGCCACATCGCAAAGTTCAATTCCCCGTCTAAATAACATGAGAATTATGTTCTCGTGGACTTTGGAATTGTGTAAATCACGTTGGAGTAAATATTTTAAAACTATCAAGATATATATTTGTAAGAAATTTACAAATGTTCAAGAAAGGTCTTTTGTTTTTTCAAAAGATATTCAAGATTAAATTTGGATTAATACTAAATTTTTACATTTTTCCGATTTTCTGACGTAAAAATTTAACAGGACAGTTTTAGTAGAGCATTTTATTTCCTATAACTTATCTCTGAGAAAGATGTAAATTTTTGAGCTACATATGGAAGTTATGGAGAATGTGCGCAATTTTTCACCAAATTAACACCATGATCATTTCAAAATATTTTCCCCAACGTGAACTACACAATTCCAAAGTGCGAGAGAATGTTTTTTAAATGGAAAATTGTTTTGTAATCCGCACTTTTTAATATTAATATATGTTGGGTGCAGAAATGAGCCATTCATGGTGTTTTTGAGTTTCTAAAATTTCAAAAATTTGTAGTAAATGCTTCAATTAGTTGATGAATTATTGTAATATTGAGACCATGTAATGTTTGTTATTTTTATATTACATAAGGGACGACTGAGTGAATCAGTTGTAGGTTAGGGTAGCGGGTGTGTGTGTGTAAATGTACACACTCATTTCTGCATCCAACATATTACATATTACTACTCTGTGACTACCCCCACTGTTTAAATATCAACAAAAAATCGGAACAAGAGTGAATGTTCTATTTTTAATTAACAACCAAACATCTCGCTTATTGATTATGTTTATTAATTGAAGTAATAAAAACTATCTTCCTGTTGTTCCTTTCATGTTTTTTTTATAGCTATAGCTAATTATCAAAACGTTTGGCTATTTATACAATAAATAGAATGTTCTGATTTCTCGTCTTTAGTAGTTTAGTTAATGAGACACCTTGTGTTTGTACATACTCCCAAAAATACTTCCTAATTGTTAAAATACCTTTCATATTTTCCAAGATTTTTGGTTCTCCAAGTGTGGGAGGAACAACTTTTCGATAAAAGTAACGATCTTCATCGCTCTCTCGTTTAAAAGCTGCAACCGTTCTTGTAATTAAATATCTGTTATGTGTTATGTATTTAACAAACTGTGGATATTCCTACCTGGAAGAAGTAACGTAGGTAATGATCCTCTTCTTATTTTGCCATCAGGTTGTAGGCATTCTTCTTCAAAATGTTTGTTACACACTTCATATCTTCTGCATTCAACTTCTTCTAGATGAAATGTTCTATTATAAATTCGTTTTAACCATTCTGCGCGCAAATCTTCGTTTCTAGGAAGTGTATGTCTAGGGAGCGAATTTTAAGGTAGTACCAAGAAATTTAAGAATCTTTTTAATGATATTACCGTTTTGAAATCTTATCTGTACAATTTGGCACACAACAACGTCTGCCTCTTTTAACGAATAACATACTAAAGAAACAAATATAACTCTAAAGCAATACCAAATGATTAATAGGAACTCACGTTGAAAATTAAAATCAGAAAGTTGAAAATATTTCGATATATACAACTTTTGTTTAAAATAAACAAAACCACTAAATCTGCAACGCCAACACCGCTATTCCCTTTAAGTTTTTACACAATTTTTACTGAATTTTTGTTACAAGAATAGAAAAGTCATTTTTATAAAAATTTTTAAAAATGTAAAGCCAAAAAGCCCTCTATACATGTTAACCAAATAAATATTTTAACAGGTTAGGCAGCGCTGCCAGATTTAGTAGATGAAATATCTAGGTCATCTAGGTAGTGTCTGTAGTGTTAGACGTGTTAGATAAAATGTGGATGAAATCAGGGTCTGAAACTCGACCATCAGCGCCACCTTCACAGTTGTCACCAAGAACTAAACTGCACTTCTATTCTTTCTTCTAAATTACCTACCATTACAGAATACAAATTACAGTCGGTGAAGTTTACAGTGAGATTGTTTTTCGGTTGTGAAATTGACTAATTTGAGATAAAAATCCCCAATGATTGCGTGAAGCCATCGAAGCCCTAGATGAGTTTAATAGTTTTTAATAAAAATTTTTTCTCGAAAACGGAGAGAGATACGAAAAAATATCAAGTGACAAAAAAGTTGTACTTTTAACTGAGCTTTCTAAAAAATATAAAATTTTTAAAAAAGTCAGTGGCGTACATTTTTTTGTCATTTTTATTCGTGACACTGTCCCCCGGGGCGCCACTGGAAGTAATAATTACCATTTAATTAGTGCTAACTGAGCGTCTTATTAAAGCTTACATCACCAGCGAATTTCAAGAATATCGGTCAACGTGCCTTTGAGATATTGATAAAAAAAAAGTTTTTTGAAAAAAACTTTGACACCCTGTATTTTGAAAACCATGCACTTCCGGACATCAGTCTAATATCTCAAACTGCTTGTCTATGGTTCCTCAATATGCCCTAGAAGTTTTTTCCCATTGAGAGGGGACACCCTGTATATTACTGAAACAATTACCACCGATTACCACAAATTTTTGAATTATTAAAACTCTTATAATCGCTATGATTGATATCGCGTCACTCTTTTGTGATATCTTAGAAATAATGATTGATGTTTCAGATACATAACACTTAAATTATTACTTCATTGTGTAATACAGTAGATTTAAAGATACTTTAATAATGTTACAATAAGTTCTTGAAGTGTTTTATTTGTTTTTGTTCTTATCAATATTGCAATTATTTTTGGCTGGAATTTGCCGTACACTTCGTGACATAATCAATGGAAAATAACAAATGTATGTGTATAGTATTCTCAGAACAGTTAACACGATGATTGTTTACAACTTGGTGTACTTATTTATTTACAATTGCTTTTAGTACAGACTGTACATGAGCGATTCGTTTATCGCAGTTTATCGGGAGAATTATTGTTTTAAACTTGTGCATACATTGAAAGAGAGTTGAAATATAGTGATACCATCTAAAATTGTGTATAATCTTTTATTAACGTTCGTAAACGCGAGAAGATCATACCCCCTGCTAATTCTAATTAACAAAATGAGTACTTTTCAAAACGCTACCGTTAAACTCGAAGAAGACAATTTTGGAACATTCAAAGACACAAAAACAGGAGTTTCTCATTCTGTTCGAAGATTTACTTGGAGAAATGGCAACAATGTCAGTGTGCAGGTAATTAATTATGGGGCTACTATAACTGCAATTAATTTGCCTGATAAAAATGGTAAAGTAGATGATATTACTTTGGGATATGATAGTTTTGATGGTAAGTTTGAAATTAAAAAAATTGTGTATGTTCATAGATACATATAAATTTCTTTTTAAAATACATATACAGGGGTTTTCACGTAGCCCGTTTGTTAAAAAATTTTAAACTTATAGTACCGGCAGAGTTTTAAAAATGTGGCAAATAACCTACTATAAGTTTACAAAAATTTGTTTAATGCTATACAGGGTTTGTTATTGTAGTACTTGAATTGTAAACAAGATCTCGCAGCTGTTATGCATATCAGTAAAACTGGTTGTCTATCAGTTGGGAGTTTTCAACTGTCATTAAAAATGTTTACAGTAAAACTTTTTAACCAAAACATTAATTTTAAACTTTTTTTGCTTTAATAATAATCAAAAATTTATCTTAATTATGCAATAATTTTAAGCTAAATATTAATGGTGTAATGGCGTGCACAAAAAATACATTTTCATAGTAATATGTGGGGATCGATAATAAACTTAATGTTTAGAGAAATATAAATAGACTTGCTAATTTTTAGTGATAAGAATTTAATTTTATCGATGTGATTAAATTAATTAATTCATAAAATTCAATTCTACCAATAACAGTCCACTAGATTACTTCCTTAATGAATTGTTTAGCCTGAAAATGACTGAAATGGACGGTCGAAACGTCGTGCCATAATTAAATATTTAGTGAACCGTTGTGGGTTAGGTTAGGTTAGGTAAGTGAACCGTTGTGGGTTAGGTTAGGTTAGGTTATGTTAGGTTATTGGCAAAATTAAATTTTACCAATTATTTTACCTAGTTGTGTAAGCTATTCAACTTTTAAGTGCACAATGAGTATGAAGCTTATAGTAATATCTAAAATCAACGTTAAGTCGTACAGCAAACTTACTGTTTGTGCACATATTTTCATATAATTACACCGATTTTTATTCTTTTGGAATATAATAAATAATTCTTACGTAAAAAAAGAATTTTTGAAGATATTTTGTTAAAACACAAATACATATTTTTTGAATTAGGTTAGGTTAGGTTAGGTTAACTTGGATAAAAAAGTAAATACATTTTTTAATTTTTACTTTCATCCCTAATGCATATTATTCTCCTTTTAAAATATTGAATATTTAAAAGAGATTAACATCTGTTATAGAAATAGAAGAGATACCATATGTATCTTATCTTTTATAGCTACATAGGTACCTATATAAATTTATTTTTATGTAGATTATTTTTATGTAGATAATACCTTTCTCATTATTAGTTTGGATTTTGGATCAATACCTAGTAATTTATAGTATCGTTATTACTAATTAAACCGAAAAGTCTTTTCAGAATTTAATAGGTACTGAGAAAATCTTTAATTTTAATATTAGAATTATTTTATGTAGGCACCTATTTGTGGTTCTCAATTTCCTACGTTTGGACAATAAGCAAAATTTTTACGTGGAACACGTTGTGGATGTCATTAATTGTTTTTAATGTTTCACACCGCGTACAGAGTAAATTATGTAGGTCTAGAGGGCGTTGTCCAACCTCCAACAAGCTAAGTAAATATAACTAACTGTAACTAACGTGCTGATGAGAACTAATAAGTTCAAAAACTTCAAGGTTATCGGAGATGTAGCTGTTAAACCAATCATACTGATTAATTATCTTTTTTTTAACAAATACTTTTTTGTACACCAATTGAATTCATAAAGTCGGCGAACTACCCTGCAACCTTATTATTGAATAAATAATATTTTTATCAATCAGGATACCTTCAAACCAACAACCGATACTTTGGAGCTACTGTAGGAAGGGTAGCAAACCGTATTAGTAACAGTACCTTTAAGCTAAATGGTAACGTTTACCAGCTATCAGCTAATAACGGAGTAAATAGTTTGCATGGTGGTGTAAGAGGGTTCGATAAAGTTATATGGGATTACTATGTCAATGGTACTAAAGTTGTGTTCAGCTACGCTTCATCAGACGGTGAAGAAGGATACCCAGGCAGTGTTGTAATCAATGTAACTTTCCAACTGTCTGACGAAAACGAGCTTCTTATTGATTATAAAGCATCTACTACCAAGCCCAGTCCAGTTAATCTTACCAATCATTCGTACTTTAATTTGGCTGGTAATGGGTCTGGTGCTGATGGTTTGCTGGAGCATGTGGTCACCATAAATGCTGATAGATACACCGAAACAGTTACTGGTGGCATACCTACAGGTACAGAAAGGAGTTTTCTAAAAATTTTCTGAGCTTTACCGTTGCCATCTAGAATACAACACCCAACGGTCTACTCGTGACGTCATTTGTCGGAAGATATACGAAAAGTCAAAAAACGCATTTTGCAGAACTTTAACATTAAATAAATAATTGTAGCAATTATTTTCGAGTGTTGAAAAATTGCAAAAGTGTTCTTTCTTGTCAGCCTCTAAAAGAATTCACGATCAATTTTTTTTGCATGCTAGAATTCTTTGGTTACTACAATAAAAGAGTTCCGTACATCTACTCCGATAAATGACGTCACGTGTAACTTGTTAGGCCTTGTATTATCGATGGTAACGTTTTTACACGAGAATTGAGTGTAAAATTCTAATTCTGCTTCTTTTTCGTCCTTTTATATTTGCATTATTTTCAGGTAAACTTATACCTGTTGCAAACACTGTATTTGATTTACGAACCCCCAGAAAACTGAAGGATGTAGTAAACAATGTTCCCAACGCGTTAGGTTTTGATAATAATTTCTGCGTTTACAGGGGCACTCGCCAAGGTTTAGGTTTTGTCTCGAGGTATTTAATTAAATACAGATTTTTTTTAATTCAAGTAATTTTCTCAAGAATCGTTTTCTATCCTGTAGAATAGAACATCCTCAAAGTGGAAGGGTTCTAGAAACTTACAGTGACCAACCTGGCGTACAGTTTTACACCGGAAATGCTATACCTGAACAAACGGTAATTGAATGTTTGGGCGGGAATAAAGAGCGATTAAAATTACTGTTATTATTTATTGAAATATTATTTTAGGGGAAGAGTAACAATAAATATGGAAAACATTCTGCATTCTGTTTGGAAACCCAAATTTGGCCTGATGCCATACATCATGTAAGTCATGTATTTAATGCAAAAAAAATATTTCAAATAATTTCTTTCAGGATAATTTCCCAAATGTTGTTCTAAATCCTGGTGAACAATATCGTCACGTGTGCATTTACAAGTTCTTGGTAAAAGCTTAATAAGAATTAAATTTTTTCGGTAAGAAAAATAATATATACGAACATGTTTAAAAAAAATTTGATGTAGGTATATGTTATAAAAATAAATTTTAAAAAAGTTTTGACTATACGGTTGCATAATGGAGCAGTACTGAAGTAAAAAAAAAACATTAAGTTTAAGTAAATTACAAAACAAATGGTAAGTAGGTAGGTACTTATGTTTATCAATTATTTCATAACAGAAGATAAGAAACTAGAATTTTTTTTTTGTGGGATTTCAATTAATGAAATGAATTTAAAAAAAGTTTTGATAATTTTTACCTGGTTTTCTTGGCCATAAAAAGTTTAAAAATCAATTTTTAAATTTCCTTTTATTGTTCGTATTGATGGCAGATTTCGAAAAATGGATCGATAATTTTAACAATTTTTTTATGGTTTACCAGCGGCCCGTCCCGGCTTCGCACGGGTAGTAGTAAGGATCCCTATTTGATCAGTTATCGAGCGCAGGAAATAGCTAGAGTGCCTGCCCCTTCCAACATTGTACCCGCCTCCCAAGGGCAGGGTTTGCTGGTGCGCACCTAAATGATTAAATTACTAAAACAACTATTAAAAAATAGTGGTTGGTGACGGAAGGGTGAAAATTTAGGGTTGTATGTATTTTTTAATGCCACATCATAAACAAATTAAAAAAAAACAATTTGTGTCCAAAAAATTTAAAAAAAATGTTAGGGGTGGATAACCCTTTTCACTTAGGGGTATGAAAAATAGATAGTAGCCGATTCTCAGACCTACTGAATATGCGTATAACAGTATAAGATTTCATAAAAATCGGTCAAGCCGTTTCGGAGGAGTACGGTAACAAACACTGTGACACGAGAATTTTATATATTAGAAAGAATTTTAATGCTGATACAAATTTATACGAAAAACCGAATAATTAAAAGAAATTAAACATTTTTTTTTTTTAGAACTTAAAATAACATTGATATTTGAATGCAGTAGGCTCACACACAGCATATCTAGTTACGTAATCAGCGTGCAGGCCTTGTCTCACGATGGTAACGGTTTTACTTCTTATATTTTTTATACCCCGGCTGTATTTTATATTTATTGTAAATTCGACGAATAAATTAGAATCGATGTTACTGTTCATCTCTTCGGTCACTTTCGTGTAACTTCGAACTGAATCTTGGAACACGTGTTGTCTTCATTGTTTACGAGATTGTTTTTCTAAATAAGTCTCTCTTTAATATTGTGTACCAACTTCATTGCTTAGTCAAAAAAAGTGCATAAATTCGGTGTGATGTAAGTGTTTTATCATTGGTAGAATATAATACTTTATATGCTGTTCGTTTATCTTTTTAATGGAGACAATTCCAGGGCCTCCGGTGGACAAGAAAAATTGGTTGCATGTCCATTCAATAAACAACACCTTCTTGTAGAAAGCAGGTTACAACCACACATAATTAAGTGCATGAAAAAACATCCGAATCATTACACTTGTCTCTACAATAGTTTGCATAAATTTTTAGATGAGAAAGACTTTAAAGATCACATGCTTACTTGTCCAAACAAAACAATTTTGTTCAAATGGCACTACGAACGGCCTGGACAGCACGGTGACTTGAGTGAAACTCCATATCACTTGGCTAATGTTCATAATATCAACTTTAAATACGAAAACTGGGAATTAGAATATAATTAAGTTGATATCAATAAGGGGGCATCAATTTTATGATTATATACCTAATACGTCTTTGTTAAAAAAGATGATTTCGAGATAAAAAATTGAATTATTTGGATGATGAGAACTAAAACTGATCTATTGTGTTATTATTGTTACTATGTGACAATTCTTATAGAAATTAAATGGTTCTGTTAGGACCTTGCTAAATTATTTTTTAGTCAATCTATAATTATAAAATGGATTAACCCCTTTTGTTTATTCACTAACATTATCAACCCTTACAATTAATTATAATGCACTTTTTAATTCTGGCGAATTTTTTTTACTGTGTACTTCAATAAACTATTTTTGTTTGTTTATTTTCGGCTATAAATCATAAAAGTCTTCATGTTATTATTAATTTGTAGAATATAGTTAAAAGACCAAACACGTTTCTTATTGTAAAAATTTGGGGAACCTTCCCTAGAAGGTGTTAAATTTGGAAAATTGCAGTTAACCAAATCGTACAATGAAGACGCAATAACAATCACCAATATGAAAGAATATTTCATCTATTTAAAAAAAAAAAATATACAAGATGTAAATTTTATTGTTTAAAACTTGAATTATTATCGATTATATTTAGTTATTATGAAAAAAGAAAATTTTTTATATTCGTAATTACGTCGTTTCCGCATTTTCATATTTCATTTGTTCGATCCCGATAACAGACAGAAAATGTGAGCACTCTGTATCAAATAAGAAAAAACAATGAAGACCATGAAGACTAGAAAGGATTCGCCTCGCTGTATACAAAAACGGCCGCAATATTTGAAAAAAACAAAAGTCCCTGCGATCGCTAAGTTACCAAAGTAGAGGGGGAAATTATGACACTTCAACCAATACGTAAAAAAGCGCGGCTGGTGGCTGTTTTTAGAACCTTTATTTTAAAGTTTTTTGCGGACAGGTTCTCCATAAGAAACCTATTTGTGTTGGGATTCCTTTCTAAAGTCTCGATGGGAAGAACGTAGAATTAAACAAAAGAGAAATGTAAATACTAGCGGAAATGACGTAGATTACGAATGGTACAAAGTTTTTCTTCTATTTGGGTTTACGACATCAGTGCCTCTTAGATTCGCTTTCTGAAAAGGTCTTTCTCTGTTGACAATTATCGATCGCTTTGTCCAAAAGATGGTGTCAGTTTTGCATCAATGTTTTATAAAAATTGAAATTTAAAAAGAAAGTACTAATTTAAATTATAAATACTGTTTTGTAATGTTTTCAACTTATCTAAGAGTACATCAAAAAATGAAAAATAAACTTGAAGAATATCAAAAATTCGTTGACCAAAACAGTAAGAATGCATAATATAAAAATTGTATCTATGTGTATTGTCAAATAGAAATTCGACGTAACTCCTTACTGAAAATTATATAAAATGGGAAAGAAGTAACAATGGTAAAACTGAAGTAGGAGTATTAGTATGAAAGCGCATGTCCGATAAAAAGTCTACATAAAGTTGACAGTTGTCGTGCAATGCTCCCGGAATGTGGAATGTGAACGTGTTAAGGCGAGTATGATAATGTAGTAGTGTTTTTCTCATTGTGATTTTGTCGAAATGCGGAACATTTTTGAATAAATGTCTCGGACATAAAATGTAAGACTTGCTCGTGAGTTCGTGCTTCGTTTTAAATTTGTTTTCTTTTTCGCTTATTATTTCAACGTTATCATACTTAATTAAATCCTCGTGGAACATTCACCTAATTAATTTCGATGCTCGGCCAGGTATATCTGTGATAATTTTTTTTTAATAATTGATAGTATCAATAGGTATCAGTATTGTGTGATGTGCAGTCAGTTTTTACTTCAAGAATAGCATACCTTGTAGACTTATTATTT
The DNA here is from genome assembly GCA_947389935.1 of Agrilus cyanescens. Taxonomy (NCBI): domain Eukaryota; kingdom Metazoa; phylum Arthropoda; class Insecta; order Coleoptera; family Buprestidae; genus Agrilus; species Agrilus cyanescens. Next base: position 6,694,946 of record OX376713.1, on the reverse strand, counting down.
AAATATCATTTAATTTACAACAATGTTCCACGGAAAACTTCGAATTCATACTTGCCGTGTTATCCTTCTAACCTCGTTAGTGTGGTTTTTAATTGATGTGATAATTTTATCGTTTTATTCGGATTGTATCGGGACCTCGTGTAAAAAATCTGGTGAATATGATGTTGAAGTAGCTGAATCTTTAGTTTACAATAATAAGATTGGTGATGAAAACGTAAATGTTGGAGCAAGAAGTATAGAATCGAGCAGGTATGTTATTAATTTTATGAACAGTTTCTAGGAATTCAAATTTTGATTTCCAACTGTGCACCTGTATATCTATCGTGATTCCATATGTTAAAAACTACCTGTAATAAATATACTAGCAAATAGGCATGGTTAGTTATTAATTCTCATGAATTCAAACAAACAAGTATGATAGGATTTATCATTCTCTTAATCCATACATTTTGTGGGTACATGTAGCATGAAGGTATATAATAGATAATACCTATGCAGGTATCTCTGTTAGGTTGAGACTTAATAAGTAGGTACAGGTACTTCGTAAAAAAAACACGTGAATGAATAAGGAATCTCTAGTTCAATAACATAATGTTGAAAATAATAATGGTAATAACATTTACAGTACTAAATAAAAATTATTAAGTGTAGTTTAATTAAACCTGAATTTTTCATTTGTTTGAAAATATCAGAAATAAAAAATATTCAGTCAAGTAAATTACCTAGTTAAAAGTTTAAAATGAACATAGGAACTATCTTTGTAATTTAAACAATTAAACAGGTAAATGAAGAAAAACTTTTGAAACAGGTAACTTTAAGGTTGGATTGTGTGCAGTCAAATTTATTTTGTTGTATGTTAGAACAAATATACTGTTAAAAATTTGCACAAATGCTTTTCTTCTACGAGTTAAGAATAAGAATCTGCGATCCAAAACATTTTTGTATGATAAATCGCTTGATTGCTAGACTAACAAAAAGTTATCGAGAGTCTGCATATCTACGTATGTAAGTACATAAGCAAATTACTGAATCTCGTTATTTTTTTCATGTACTTACCTAGCTGATTACATTGAACAATAGGTTAATAATTTTTCCCAGATACTACACAGGTTAATTTTAATTTACAACCCAATTACACTTGTTAATAAAATTGGATTTTCGTGCCTTCGTAAGCCTTTAATTAGTTTTTCTGTGATATGAAATTCATAACTATGTAAATGTAAAGATTGTTGCACTTTTACAATTTTACATATGCTACTTATTATGCCTATTGCTTAATAGGTTTAATTGTTTGGTACAAGTGCATGCGATTAAATTTTTTTAATACATAGTTCATTAGATTTCTAAGTTTAAGAATTAGAATTCATGGTTAGTAACCGATTAAAATCAGGATCAATTAAGCATACTTATATAAAATTTAATTTCAAAAAAAAAAAAAAAAATTACTGGAGCTCTGTAGGTCTTTATATACTGTTTTGCATATACAATAAATACAATATAAATCATTTATGTTGCAAAAAAAAGCTTATTATGGATATGTCAATGGAAGTTCCAGTTTTTGATATTGTTTTTTTTTAAAAATTCATAGAACGAACGAATTTTTTGGTTTGTTTTTGACGTTAATTAATTTTTGATATGCACCTTTGTAAGCATCCATTTCCCGCGATAATACGGTTGTATGTAATGTTTATCTTTTATCTCGGACCAGTGGTCTGTGATGTATGTAATTAATCCATACAATATGTTTATGAACGGCTCGATGATTTTTTATTTGACATTTAACAAAATTGTGCAGTTAACTTAAAAAAAAAAACGTTACAACGTGTACCTAGATAATTATTAGAGAGCGGACAAGAAATTCATTGATAACGACGCATACACAGAATTCGCTGCCACTTGTCAGTGGCGTGCTAACAATGTCTCGACTTATCCCGAAAATTCTGACAGGTAAATAAATAGCACTGCACAATCCGAGCAGGTAGTGAACAACTTACAGTGTTGAAAAAGCAAATCAATCGATAGCGAATCAATTGTGTTGTAAAAATGCCGCGAGTATATATAAAACACGTGTGGAACTACTATAAGAATGGATAGGGCCCTATGGTGATGTAGTAGAAACCGCTTACCGCAAATATATTGGGTATTTGCCTCAACCACGATACCCTTGCAAAACCCTCATGCGCCGCCTATGGACGTGATTTGACGGTTGTATTATTCATTGTTATCAACCTTCGACCAATAGGCACTCAGATTTAGTATAAAGTCAGTATAAAGATGGGCGCAAAAATTGTTCACTTCAAAAATGTAACAAAGGGCTTAACGTTCTTTTTAAAAAAAGGACGAACGGTGAATTGTAAGAAAAACTAAAAATATTCGGAGTAACCGTATTTCAAATTGCAGACCAACACAACACATAAAATTGTATTTTTTTTGTATTAACACCGCGCACATCTCTGCTACTACAGAAAATTAATTCCAGTAAAAAAACTAATCTTGTCCGCTCTCTATTATATTTAATGTTAATTTGCGAGATATTATTAGATATAGATTATAAAGCTGATTAATAACAGGGTAGTTCAAATTCAGTGGCCTTTTAGACGGTTATGAAAAACTATTGCTAGGAAAATTTTGAATAAAATCGTGTTGTGCTTACGACACATGGTCTATGTTTTTAAAATATTTTTAATTTTGTAGCATTTCCGGTTTTAATGAAATAGTATGTTTTTTTTACGACGAATTTGAATAAAACGTTAAATTTTAAGGTAACTTTGATAACCAACTTGTACGACTAGGATAAAATGTTTTTGAGATAATTTAATTTATAGAAAAAAATGATGATAAAGAAAGAATTATTTAAAGGTCAAATTAAAAAACAACTATTGGCGAAAAGTTCATTGTGTCCAATAAGCTCTTTTGTAATTTAGTTATTGTTATTTTATTCGATTTAATTTTGATTGAATCTTTTTAAAAATACATTACAACATATAAATGAACAAGTTTACATTTAAAATTTTAGATTCAGTTTCGGAAATTTATCAATTAGTTCTCTCACAATCAGTATCAAAACAAAAAAAAAATTTATTAATGAGCGACAATATCTAATAATTTATTTCTTAGGTGTAGTCGTTGAAATTATAATGAGTTTTAGCAACAAATTATATAATAACGGTTGCATTCGAATCAATCAGTCTAACAACAAAAGGTATAGCGAATATTTTCGCAATATTGACTAACTTACTTACGATCAGTGAAATTTCTATTTCTAGCAAGTTCTTGTAATGGCTCAGCGCTTTTTTTAACTACCGTTATTATCACGGTCAATTAGATTTATTTCTAATGTAATTGGAATATTTTAATTGTTGCTAATTGACGCGAAATGCATTGTTTTTTATTTTGAAAAATTTTCTGTTAAACTACTCGAGAATCAGAGGCACAAAAGAATAAAAAGTAAATGCTTTTAAATAAGAAATAGAACCGACGATAAAAAGAAACTCAAAAGCGAAAAATGAGATAAGTTTTTAGACTTAATATTAATAATAAGTACATAATTATTTTTTTTAAGTTACAAACTGGTGTACTACGTATGTGTAAAAAGTTGCCCACTTTGTATTTGCTTTTGCTTAATTCTCTTTTGATCACGGATAACCTACCGTTGCATCAATTGCATCCCTTTTATAGTCCAGACGAATTGAATTCAGTTTTATGACTCATGAAACTAAAGGGGGTGGGGTGTGTTTGTGTTTTAGAAGTACTTATATAATCTGAAATTGCAATTACATAGTTGCAACTGGAATTGATACATTTTTCTTATTTATTTATTAATTTTTCACATGTATGCCTCTAACAGAGTATCTACATTTTGCCACTGCTCTACAACTTATTTAACAATCTTACTTTCTATGCTTATCTCTTAAAATCTACCTTCATTTTCCCTTAATTTCTCCTCGACTACTCTCACATACTCGCATATTTCTTCGCACAAATCACGTATCTAAAACTTCTTTAAAAAGTTTATAGCTCCTACCGGGATTTGAACTCACAACCTAGTGGTCGCCAATCTGTAGCGCTAACCGTCCAGCCACTGTGCCTCCCCATGATACATTTTTCTTTGGAAAATATTTTTACAACAGATTAATAAAATACATTTTTGTAGAGGGCGGTTCAAATTCAGTGGACTATTAGACGTTTAATGCAAAACTAATGGGAAATTAAAAAAAAATCGTGTTGTACTAACGACCATGGTCAATATTTTTAAAATATTTTCATTTTCAATTTTGTAGCACTTCCGGTTATTTCTCAAAATTTTTCAAATACAATAATAGGAAAAGAGGAATCGAATGAAAAAATAAAATATGTTAGGTAGGTGCCTGAATTTGAATCACCCTGTATACAGTTCTACGCTAAATATTAGTTATTATTTTTAAATTATTATTAAAAAAGTAGAAATTCCAACCCGTACCATTCTTATCTGTGAAATTTTTTATCAAATCCACTAGAAGTAATCAAAATCCGTTCATTTATTTATTCATTGTTTCTAAATGGTGTATTATAACAATTACAATAAATATGTTTCTTTATTGTGTAAAAGTGAAGCCAATGACTAAAAAATTACTTATGGAGTTAGAAAGGCATTTGTAAATACAAATTGATTAAAATCATTGAAGTGTTTCGTTATTTTATTTTCAATAATGCATCCGCCCATCTATTTTATGGTTTTTCTAAAAATTTAATTATTTATTGAATTCTTGGAATAAAAGTACTTAAAAGCGTTTACGAACATTAAAAAATATATGAATGTGAGCTTTATGCATCGTCAGTTCAAGTTTGGTTAAATAAAAAACATTTTATATCGTATCACTTCCACGAACTATTAGAATTTAAGTAAAGGTTGGTCGTGTTTCGTTTTTAGTAGTTTTCAAAAAATAACGAGTAGAAATTGAAATTCTTCAGGTTTACTTGTAACTCGCACTTGCATAGAAATTTGTCTAATTTACGAGGAACGTGTTCTATACCGAAGTTTGGATTTAAAAAAAAAAAAATTCTTTTGTCATTATTCGTTGCAATATAAAATTTTTATTGGAACTATTTTAAGTTGCTGCCTCAAAAGTATTGCATTTAACATGTGACGTAACGTAACGTACACCTTTACCTCATAATTTTTTTTGGTATAATTTTTGACCACGGGATGAAGCGTTACCTCCGAAAATACAGGGCCCAACAGCTCTGACGTAGCAAGCCAAACATGGCGGTGTAGGTAGGCGAATCTACGAAACGCTTTTAGTCTAGTAGCCAAGGGATATATTGTGCAAAAATTATTTTTATCGTTAATTTTTGTAGAGGTAGACGAGAAGAGTATTCGTGCAAATTTTTAATACTGGCAGTTAATGGTTACTATTATTTATTTAACTGTATTGTTTTGCAAACCTCGTTTTTTGTTAGGGGTTAAGTTAACGTTAAGAATATGTTAAAAGTTTGCTGTGGCTTCATATGTCAACTTGATCTCCACAGCATCCTTCCTTAAAAATAATGGAAAATGGGACACCCTATATATATATATATATATATATATATATATATATACAGGGTGTCCCCTCTCAATTGGAAAAAACTTCTAGGGCATATTGAGGAACCATAGACAAGCAGTTTGAGATATTAGACTGATGTCCGGAAGTGCATGGTTTTCAAAATACAGGGTGTTAAAGTTTTTTTCGAAAAACTTTTTTTATCAATATCTCAAAGGCACGTTGACAGATTTTCTTGAAATTCGCTGGTGATGTAAGCTTTAATAAGACGCTCAGTTAGCACTAATTAAATGGTAATTATTACTTCCAGTGGCGTCCCGGGGGACAGTGTCACGAATAAAAATGACAAAAAAATGTACGCCACTGACTTTTTTTTAAAATTTTAAATTTTTTATTTAAATCGGTCAACGTGCCTTTGAGATATTGATAAAAAAAAAGTTTTTTGAAAAAAACTTTGACACCCTGTATTTTGAAAACCATGCACTTCCGGACATCAGTCTAATATCTCAAACTGCTTGTCTATGGTTCCTCAATATGCCCTAGAAGTTTTTTCCAATTGAGAGGGGACACCCTGTATATACATAATCTGATAAATATTCAACAGTTTATTATCCAAATTTAAATTTCGGAATCAATATAGATCTGTATGAGGTGATTTTGATACTCCTGATTCTGGGTAAAACATTTATTCAATTCAAACTAAAAACAGCAATCATAATTAATATTGTTGCACTTTGATTGTTCGTTGTTTGCATGGACATTTGATCTATGTAGATTAAACAATTTTTCACGGGGGCCGTAAGCCTCTAAACTATTTTAATCTTCTGGCGTTATCTGGACCGTAAAATTGATGTCTCGTCTGTTTATGTAATGAAGCTTCGATATTCGATAATCGATTTCCAAATTTCAATGATTTCTTAATTAAACAGAATCGCAGATTTAATTTCAATCAGTAATTGGTTAAGTGTTTGTTGTAACTTAATAAGTAATTGCTTTTTGTGCACGTTTGACACACTTAATGGAAAATTATTGAGAAATAAATCCCTTTAAAAAAAAAAGATAAATTGTGTTTTATACAGGGTGTTCCTAAATAGCATGTCTGTGCAGAAAAGGGTAATTCATTGGCTTGTAATACGCCTCGATATTGATATACAGGGTTGTTGATATTACAAAATTTTTTATTTTTTCTTTATACCTCTAATACTTTTTGAATATAATTTAAGCTGTAAGGTGTACATATGAAATGATTGATTTTTTGGTGGGAAATTCAATATTTTTTAAAGCTTGAAAAGAAAATTCAAAACCTATTTTTATGAGCTATTTTTCGATATTCTTTCAAAAAAACCTTGTTTTATTATTTTTTTTTTATTTTTCTGAAAAATAGAGATTTTTCCAGTAATTTTTAGATTGAAAACATATACATATAAGTAAAACTCAAGTTTTCAAAAATTAACATCCGAATTATTATTTTGTAAATATTTTTTTTATAATCCGAAACCACCATTCTTTAGAAAAAGTAAAAAATGTGAATTCTATTTTTTTTTAAATATCGAAAAATAGTGGAAAAAATGGGTTTTGAATTTTTTTTGACCTCAAAACTCCTGAGAAAATTCATGAAGATAGGCCTGGTAAAGTCACGTCACATATACTTATATATTTTTTAATAGCGTAGGTCAATAGGTTTTTTTTTTTCGTGAGCCTCTAGAAATGTTACGGACAGTCAAAGGCCATGAAGAAAAAGTTTTTTTGTAAAAAACTGCAGTTATAAAAAAAACAACTAATTTTGTTTGTTATTCAGTGTTATAGTTTCTTTACGGATTTCATTTCAAATTCCATCTCTTTTTTTATTATTCTTTTTCTTCGGTAAGCTCGTCATTATTGACGTCACTGAAGTCATTGACATAGAGGTGACTTATGTAAGATACAAGTATCTGAAATACAGATACAAGATACAAAATACGTATTTTCATCTCTAAAATACCTTTTTAAAATTCATTTTGTATCTTGTATTTAAATACCTTTTGTTTAGTATTTTAGTATTTTGTAAATACTATTTGCTAAAATACTTTTAGTAATAGCAATCTATGAATTTCTTCACAAAATGTGACAAGATTCTATGGTGCCATTAATTTTAAATATCAGTGTTACCATAGATACAACTGAACGCGCGGTTAAAAATTTAGTCTGGAACCAAATTGATAGAATGTCATCGGCTATGAAGTCCCCCCCCCCCCACTGACTCGTATCATTTATAATTATTCCTTATTTTTTTGTGTGGTATCAACAATATCGCCTTTGTGAGATTCGAGATCGCGAACATGGAAACGTAATTTTTATTTTAACTAATTTTACTTAAGTCTTTAATTAAAATCCTTAAAGTATAATATTTTGTCTTGTCACACTTGCACGATCAATGCGATTTATTCGTAAATTATTCACGTAAAAAGATAAACCTACGTTCAATAAAATGTTGTTTTCTTAGAAAAGTCTTTTATCTTGAAAAAGTATTTGAATTTGAAATTGAAAGACGTATTTTGTATCTAGTATTTCAGATACCATTCCAGAAAGTTATTTGCATCTGCTATCTCAAATACTTATTTTAAAAGTATCTTGTATTTTATATTCCAGATACTTTGTACATCACTGGTCATTAAACATATCGTGTGATATATTTAACCAATCTTGACCATGACAATTACCACAAACTAGTGAACCGTATAACCCAATATTTCTGTAACCGCAGTTGAATCCCTTGATGCATTTGTAAGAAATAGCAGGGTTGCCAGACTTGGGGAAATGTTTCTATGTCTAGGGAGTTTTGAGGCAGCTTGAGGATGAGGAGATTTATGTTTAATTCTATGCAAAACATAATAAACTTAACCTAAATGAACCCATCTAAACGTAACCTTTAAATACCTTCAATGTATTATAATCTCATTAAAATTTACTTAAATTGACATTAATAACAATGTCAACAAGTTTCTGCCAATTTTACTAAAAGAAGAATGTGGGCTATTATACAGGCCTTATCTCTAGTTACGAAGGGGTCAAAGTGAGCCCACTTTCTTCCTGAGGCGCTTTTATTATTTTTTGTCACATTCGTTTAAAAGGTTCCTTATTTAATTGACCAAATAGAAGATAAGTGAGGTTATGTTATAGGAGACGTTTTCGTATGTGTGTTAATTTCCCGCCCACACCCCTTAGCAAAGCATAAAATTTGAATAAAATCTTTTTTAAAATTTTTTATTCGGCGTTATTCGAATCAGTTTTTTTTTCTTTTACAGCATGAGCTTCTCGTTAACGTACAAACCACAACAGTTGTATCGATGGCGACCGGCGCCCACGGTGACTCCTGTAAAGGGTTTGCCCGGTGAAAAGGGCAAGGCGGTGATAATACCAGCCGAAGAGGAGGGGCTTATGAAAGAAAAATTCACAATTAATCAGTTCAACGTTTTGGCCAGCGATATGATATCCCTCAACAGGTCGCTGCCAGATGTTCGACTTGAAGGGTGAGTTTGTATTTTAAAGCGAAACATTCTTTAGCCGCACTATGTGCCCATGTTTTCATCAACGGTGACTTGGGTGCATTCATTACGCATTAGTGATGTAAAAAAGTAACTATTCGTTACAAAGTATTCGTTACTCATTGAGTACTCGTTGTAACTAATATTTGATCGACTGAACGTTTGCGTTCGCAATAATTGTAAACAAATACATGCGCGGGGCTCCGAAATTTTATCTTTGCATTGCATCCTCGCGCTTATTTCTTAAGTATTTTTAATGAATTTTATACCATTGAAAAGCTCTATCTTTGTAGATTCCAAATCTGTAAAGATCATAAATTAAATGTTATAAACAAAAGCCACGGAATTTGTTCAAACGAAACGTACGTGAAAAGTGCAGGCAGAAATTGAGCATGCGGCAAACTTTTTTATTTTTAGCGATAGGTGGGGTATTAATCGAGACAAAATGTAGGAAATGAATCAAGGAATTTTTTTTATTTGAAACATTTTTCGATAAAACGTATAGTTTATGAAGAAAATAGGTTATAACTTGCACTATTGAATCTTCTTTTCCGCGCGCACCGCTACCGATGGATCACGCCGCAACTTAATGTATAAAATGTAACGAGAATACGTCAAAAACGAATAACGATTGCTAATTCGTCCTTCTACACGATTAAGGAGGAGTAACGTAGCGAAATAACGAATATCAAGTAACGAATACTAACAACGAAAGTAACGAATCGTTCCAAATACTCAAAAGTAACGATATTTCACATCACTATTACATATTCGGCTGAACTCGGAAGAGCCGAGAAAGATTTAGTTCGGTTATGTTCACTACAGTTTGTTCGTGCAGTCTTAGGCATACAGTTTCTTTTTTTGATGCGAAGCTTCGATAGACACGTCGGCGAATATTAATAGCTTTTTCAATATTCAACTGATTTGAGTTACCAAATAAATATCTATATATCGAATATGGGCGTTACCATCGTGAGACAAGGCCTGCGCGCTGTTTACGTAAGGAGAGCCTACTATCATAGTACTTCATGCGTAAGCTGCCAGGCCTCTTATCGGTAGAGAGCGGACAAGATTAGTTTTTTACCAAGAAATTCATTGATAACGACGCATACACAGAATTCGCCGCCGCTTGTCAGTGGCGTGCTAACAATGTCTCGACTTATTCCGAAAATTCTGACAGGTGAAAAAATAGCAATGTACAATCCGAGCAGGTAGTGAACATTTTACAAAATGTTGAAAAAGCAAATCAATCGATAGCGAATCAATTGTGTTGTAAAAATGCCGCGAGTACATAAAGCACATATTGAACTACTAAAATAGTGGAAAGGGCCCTATGGTGATGTAGAAACCGCTTACCACAAATATATTGGGTATTTGCCTCAACTACGATACCCTTGCAAAACTCGCATGCGCCGCCTATGGACGTGATTTGACGGTTGTATCATTCAATGATATGAACATTCGACCAATAGGCACTCAGATTTAGTATAAAGTCAGTATAAAGATGGGCGCAAAAATTGCCCACTTCAAATGTAACAAAAGGCTTAACGTTCTTGTTAAAAAAAGGGCAAACGGTGAATTGTAAGAAAAACGAAATATTCGGAGTAATCGTACTTCAAATTGCAGACCAACACAACACAACACAAAAAATTGTAATTTTTTGTATTAACACCGCGCACATCTCTGCTACTACAGCAAATTAATTCCAGTGAAAAAACTAATCTTGTCCGCTCTATACTTAACGTCTGCTAATACATTCTGTCTTTCATCGTCTTCCTATTGTACCGATTATTCTTTTAGTGTACTTAATGTTTAGCCACGTTATTGTGTAACTAATCGGTCCGGCCCTGTATTTCGACCGACTTCAATTATTGCCCGGCATAATCATGTCAGCCTCGATTTTATTTTAACGTTATTAATTTGTCAGTGAAAGTAAACGCTTTGGCAATGAACCAGAAAATTAAGCTGTTCACGGATGGACATTGGCTAATATAATAACAACAAAGTTACTTGCTCGGATCGTTCAGATCGCTTCGGCCGTTATTAAAAAAAAAAAAGTTAAAATTGAAACAAAAGCCAAATAGATAGCGAGATTGGCCCAATTGCAGTGGCGATCGGCGAAAATAAAAAAACGTATCTGAGGTTTTCACTTTTAGTTCAAATTACGTCATTATAGCAATCGTGTGGTTCATGCAAATAATTTAACATAAAATCAGGAGGTATGATCACATTCTTTTTTTTTTTGTTGCGTGGTATGTAAGCAATAGTGAAAGTAATTGGATTGAAATAAAGAACCGGGATAAATGCGAATTTAACTTGCAATTTATTTATTTATAAAATAAATACTTAGTTTGTATAACTTTATCTAAATACATAGAGACAAAAAGTTATAATTCGTATATATTTGTTTTTGAACTAACGCCAGACCGTTACCATCGTCAGACAAGCTGTGCTTGAGCCTACTACATAGTAGGTTTACAGGCAGCATAGGTGGTTACGTAATCAGCGCGCAGGCCTTGTCTCACGACGGTAACGGTCAGACAGACACATCTTTATATTTTTCGTGTAATGTTAATGTTAATATCGATAAAAATCGGCACATCCATAACAGTGATAACGATTAGCAATTAATAACTATCAATAGTTATCGATTTATCGATAGAATCTGAAGTTTGATCCTGAATTAGGCCTGGGCAAAAATATCTACATAACGATAATTATTAATTTATTGACATATTCGATTATATTATCATTATTTAATAACTGAAAACTAAAATCAGGAATACGCCTTTGGTGTCTTTAAACTAATTAATTAGAAAATTTTGAAAGTTATCTGTAAACAAAGTAGCAGACTGGCAGTTTGTTTATTTTAGATGTTTGCATTATTTTAATTACATAATAAAGATGAAATGTGAATAACAAAATTATTCTTAGACTTGTGTATTACACCAACAAAATAATATGTTTTAATAAAATGTGGACAAGTTTGTGGGTTAAAGAGTCAAGATTGTTTTAAAAAATACTTAAAATATTTACACAATAAGGTGGGAATTGGCATAAAATTTTAAACATTTATTCGTAGAATAAAGCGACAAATTTATGACTTCAACGAAAAGATACAACATGAGCTTAGATGAGGTCCAAATTTTATTTGACTTTCAGACTTGCTTAAAAACTTAAATCACGTCATTTTAATAACTTGGCACTTTTTATAATATTAAGCTTTAAGTAATTGTTTATTATTGTATGAACGATCTTCGACATAAGATGCATAATTAAAGATTGTGTATTTTAAAGCTCAAAATTTAGTCTCTTTAACCTGATGTTTGACAATTTCTTTTAAATAAAAAAAAATTATGCCAAAGTATTTGGCTAGAATAGCAACTATTTTTAGGTAGGGTTAAAATTAACTATTTTAAATTTTTATCTTGGTAGAAAATAAACAGATCTGTTAGTTTTATGAGTTAATACTGGCAAATATTTCAAATTAAACCAAAAATCTTTGAACACATTTATTAATTTATAATTCTTATACTTTATTTTTGGCGCCTCTGTTGTTTCATATAAAAAAAAAGGATGTGGTAGGAAAAAAGGAGGGGATATAACGATTATTGACACAAAATTTTCTGCCCATTTTCCCTGCCTACGCCGATAATTCAATTATATTTATCGTGATTGATTTCGGGTTCTCCATCTGAAAGGGTGAAGGAGTATTCGTAATGTCCACGTTTAAAGTGCGCGAAACCGTTATAATCGGTATTGAAGGCCAGAACGCTAACGCGCAACGTAATATAAGGTGGTCCTCGCAGGGAACTATTTTAATCTTATAGCCAACGTATTTATCCTGCAAAAAGTTTTTTGATCGTTGTTTCTTGTAGAGGAAGATCAGAAGAGCATTTGTGCAAATTTTTAGCGCTGGCAAATAATTTTTACTATTTTTCATTTAACGTTAAGTTTGACAGAACGCGTTGTTTGACCTTTCGACTTTTACGTAGCCAAAACCGTGATAAATATGAAAAAAGTATATAGACAATTTTGTAGATAATTAAATTTTCTACAAAAAGTCCGGGACAGCACCTGTCTACCTTTACAAGTAAAAAAATACAGCGTTTCAAAGACGCGCTTCAATGTGTAATTGAACCGGCTAAGCGCTTTTGTAGTGCTGTTTTTTTTACCTGTAAAAGATAGAGGAGTGCTGTCGCGGACTTTTTTATATAAAATACGTAAATGTCGAAAGATCGAAATACTCGTTTTGCAAAACTTAACGCTAAATAAAAAATAGAAACAATTATTTTCTAGCTTAAGAATTTCAACAAATACTTCTCTGACCTTCCTCTTAAGGAAAACGTTATGGATGTAGATAAGGATAAAATAAAAATAAAGGACCAGTCTAAAGCTAGATACATACAAGTTCCAGAAACAAGAGTAATGAGGGAGGGGTATAGAGGGAGACTTGATTAGATTATTGTTCGATTCCGCAGCCTTTTTGTCTGTCTATCTCGCACTCTTCTGCCCTTACTGATTCGCCTTATCTCCCTCCATCTCCTGTTCATGTTGTTCCCATCAACCCTGTCCGTCTCGCTCTCTTCTGTTTTCTTTCCGCCGTGACGAATTCGCTTTATATTAGCTTGTCTGTCGCCCCCTATAGCCTTGGCCGTCTCGCTTTCTTCTGCCCTGACTGTCTCTCTCTCACCCTGTCCGTCGTGACTAACTCGTTCCATCTCGGCTTCTCTCCCTCCCTCTCTCCCGCCCTGTTCGTGTTGCCCCCACCAGCTCTGACCGTTTCGCCATCTTCTGCCTTGACTGCCTTCCACCCATCCGCCCTGTCTGTCTCGCTCCCTTCAGCCGTTACCATCGTGAGTAGGCTCACGTACAGCATATGTGTTTACGTTATCAGCGCGCAGGCTTCAGCACTGTTCGTGTTGCTCCCATCAGCTCTGTCTGTCTCGCCTTGGCTGCCTCTCTCCCACTCTCCCAGTCACTAATTCGCTTCATCTCGCCTTGTGTGTCTCGCTCTCTTCGGTCCTGTTTCTATTGCTCCCACCAGCCCTGTCGTGGAAACGAGTTATTGAATAAAAAATGTGTAAATTCTTAACCAAACACTACTTAAAACAAGCTAAGAATCGAGTAAGTTAGCTTATTTATCACATTTGTACTATTTTTTTTTTTTTAAATAAATTATGTGGCCTGAGCGAGCTTTCTTTAAAAACATCCGCTGCAGTCAACGTGCTTTAAATATGTATTTGAAAGTGGCCATGTTCCGTGAGTGCATTTTATTCTTTTTTTTTTCGTGAGACGTCGTCTAACATTTTGTGCAAACAGCCTAACGCTGAACAAGCGCTTTGTCGCGTAATGCGAAAGCACTTTCATTTTTAATAGAATGATTGCATAAGGCCCCTTTTTTGTATTTCGGACGGCTCAAACTCATACAACAATAAATTAGCTCGCTCTTGTTATTAGACAACTTGCGGTTTTACCTTGCATCCATTCACCTCCCCACTCTTTCACCCCGTTCCACGTGAACAGTGAACAAACTGTATATTATAACTACAATACATTGTCATACATGCATAGGTATTGGAAAAAAAACTCGAAGGCGTGTAGGTACTTCGGTGACTAAATACAAAAAGGTACGAATGTTTCGACGAATGGTTATTAAAAGCAACGTACCTTATATTTGCCTTTCTAAATGTATTTGAATGTGGATAGTTACAACAGTAGCTTTGAAATTTCAAATACTTATACCTACTTTGTATCAAATTTTTGGTAACCGAAATAAAGGCCAATTTTCCTCTTCTCTCTCGTTGATGTTAAATTATTTTTGGTGCATTAGCTTGATTAATATTCTTTTTTTTTTTTTTTTGAAAATAGTGAATGAGAATACAAGTGTTGGAAAAAGTTAGGGTAAGGGGTGTGTGTCTGTACATTAACACACACACACCGCCTTCCGTAACCTTTTCCAACTCTTGTATTCTGCTTTCGTGTGTTTTGAAGTACCTACGTAGGTTTTTTTTAAGTCTAGTATATTTTTTAAATTTCGGAAAGCTGTTACCAGTTCAAATCTCGCAAATTTTTCTGATATTACCCACTTTGCTTATTTTAAGTATTTTTTTTTCGAATGTATTTTGTTTCATGTTGCTTATTGTGGACATTATAATGACCCTTTATAATTTTATAAATAACGGCGATGACCTTTCACCGGATTGTTCATTATTTTTGTTTGTCTCAATACCCATGGTAGTTGTAAATTCTTGAATGAATTGTTTTTTTTAGAAATTATTAATACTTAATGCTTTACTGGATATTAATAGCAATATCAAAACGTTATTTGCAATAATTTCCACGTTTCATTGTTTTGAATTTAAATTTGTACGTTTTTTTTTTAATTTTTTAATAAAAAACCTTCGTGGATGGCAAGCAAATCGTGTGAAAACGAACTTTTTATTTTGATGTATAATCCACAATGTATGTTTTGACTTAAAGAAAATGCTTCCTTAGGGTTATCTTATAGGGTTAAAGTCATTATTCAACCCTGAAGAAGCCTCGTTTTTGAGGCGAAACGTAGGTTTTGAATTATGTATCAAAATAAAAAGAACTTCAGCCCACAAATTAGTTTTTTTTTTTAGTATATATAGTTAAATAAATTAGACGTTGTTTCTAACATTTCTAATTAAAAAATGATCGCTAATTAGTTGTTTAATTGTTAATATATGGAGTCTTTATTTCCGGTAGAAGGATATCCATTGCTATTTAATGAATTATTGTAATTTTATTTTTTTATTTATTATGTAATACAGTTTTGTTCATAAAATTTTGTCAGGAACCATTACAATAGGTAATTTTTTGGATGTTACCTATTATTTTGGCTATGATTTCTATTCATATGGATTTTATTTATATTTTCACTTAAGCAACTTAATTAAATTTTGGCATACATATTTACACGCTTTTATACTTATTCCTAATCTAAATTTTGATTGTACTCCGTAAAATTATAATTTCATCAACATTCAAGCGATTTTGTCAATCTAAAGATGTTAAATTCATGTGTAATAAACTGCGAATAATATAACAATCGTTACGGTTTTGGTTATTATTAATTAAAGAAATATTATTAATTTTATAATCAAGTGGAATAAAAACAGCGTACATAATTAATATGCACAATAAAATTAGAAAGATAAATTAAAGTTTTTGTAGTCTATAAATGTTTTCGTTTTGTTTGAAAATATTGTAGCGAACACGAGCATGCTTGTGTGCGATCGGATACACTTGAATGTGTTGCGGGCCGGCGGCTCAACTAGCCGCGGGCGGTTTTCGGCATTGTATGCGTGTGTTTGTAGGCGTGTGTCTCGTACCTGCCTTCCAAGAAAATAATTAAGCGGTTCGCCGAAAATGTAAACAATCTTCCGAATATTCCAGACTTTTTCCCGGCTGTTCTAGATTGCTATAAAAGCGATAGAGACGTTCGCCGAGTGAGTTAGTAATAAATTGACCGTGACAGTGGTAACATCCGAAATAAATCGACAATGTTAGGAGTGAAAAGAAAAATAAATAGAGACGCGCATATAAGTGAGTGTTGTAAATAAATAGTAAGCTAAGTTCCCTATTAATTAATAGTGTTTTTTAAGTAGTTATTATTAAATAAGTCGGTATATATAAATTGTGTTCCTGTACTTTAGTCTTGTAAATAAATATTTAATAAACCCACGAACACTACAATATTATTTCAAAAATTTTTAACGACTGCGATGAAAGGACAATTATATTGTAAAAATGCTAAAGCTGAAGGGTAGTTAATGTTAAAAACGTAAAGGCTGTGAATTTACATAATCAATTAATTAATGGACTTAAATGAAATCTATTTTGATTGTTGGCACTTAATTGTAACCATAATGGCATTCTTGATACTGTTTGGTGGGTAATTGTATTAATTAGTCAAATAAGATGAGCTATAGGCTTTCTTATTATGAATGAACTCATTGTCAGTATGATTAAATAGAGTGCCAAGTTGAATTACTACTTCACCGATAAATAATAAGTTAAATTTTAATTGGTTTTAGAATGTTATTAAATCGTTTGTTTTTTCTAATTAACTACTACTATAAATAATTATTAAAAGCAGTACGTGATATACAGCATAAACGAATTAGTTTTCAAACAATAATTTGTACCATTTGCCCAGTTTCTAAACTTTTTAGTTGAAACACAGTAGGTACCTGCTTAATTAAAATGTGCCTAGAATATTGGGATTTTATTTGCATATTCAGATTTATTTTCGTATTCGTTCATTGTTTTAGTTAACGACTAATAAATGCATAAATAAAAAATTATTGCTGCTGCAATAACCTAACCTAACTCACGTTCGGTCTACGTTTAGTCAGTCGCATGTGTATCGAGTTATTTGTCTATAGTCTGTGGTAGATACTCTGCGCCTAGTCCACATTCATTCGCCTCTTTCTTTCATTTTCATTCCGCTCTTGTCTGTTTAATATAGTTGTCAATACAGTACCTGCCAAAAGTCTAGTTTCACCATAAATAACACAGAGAGTCGAAAACAAACGTTAAATATCCAGTGCAAAGATTCAAAGTTATTACATTACTTTAACAATTATAAATAAATTTATTTCCCATTAAAACCTAATAATTGCAAATAATAAATGCACGTGTGAGGTTCTGGTGATGCAGATATGCAACATTCCTTAATTTGTGCACAATACCGATGGTAATACTAATATATTCATGCAAAGCAATGTTAGCAAATAAAGTGGTCAAAATTTCCGCACAGTACTTTACAAATTATACGCTTGTTGCCGATAGCGACTGTCGCTCCAAGTTGTCTCCTTCCTTTTCTGGCCTAGTGCCGTTCTTTTTTATTTTGCGCCGTTCATACTAAAGGTCACATCTCTAGAGGAAGTAAATGAAGTATACTCTAGATTCGCGGTCTATATTAGTACATTTGTAATAATTGTGAGGTTATGTAGGTACTACAGTGGGAATGTGTTAACAATTATTAAAAGCCTTGCTTTTCATTTTTAACGTTTATTAGAAGAAACTTATTTCATTTTTTTGTTGCTGAATCGGTAAGATAATAAATAAACTTTAAGCCTAGCAGTGGGTAAGAAATTGAATTTTGCCAAATTTCCCAGAAGAGCTCCATCGAAGTGATAGAAATGTCTCATAATGGTTTTTGCAAATGTGGGCTTCTTTCCCCGTTAAAACGGTACCGTATCACTTTTCCGCAAAAAATCGAATGGAATTGCGATTTACGTCATCATCGTGACACAGCTTGAAAAATAATTCGACCGAAATTGGTTTTTTGTAAGTCCATTCCGTCTAACTACGTTAGGTACTCATGTACTCATAATAGTGACACGTAGCGTAGCGACGAGATGGTATCATCGTTGCAGGAATTTTTCGCTCTGTGACCTATCAAGGAAATTAGAAAAAATTGGCCCAGTTGCGCGCGTTGGAAACAGCACTTCGTGTTTGTTTTCATGTTCCTCGATGTATTGTCTGTGCAATTGTAGTGTTGGACAAAATTGCTTCGGAGTTATCTGGTCCGTTAGAGATCACGAGATAGGGAAGAGAATGGAAGTGAAATGTAATCAAACAATTAAAAATGCTGGTACAGTAAAAGAAGGGAAAACTAATTTTGATGAAGAGGTGAGGGTTCCGTACGATGAATTTGTTATCCTTTCCTCGTTTTTTTTTTTTTAATCTGAACGATGACGATATTGAGAAACGAAAATATGGGCACGTTCGACATCAATAATAAAGAATAATTCCAAATTTTTTGTCCAAAAAATTGAACCCTAACCTCAAAAAAAAATTAGACGCAAAAATAGTTTTTTTTTTAATAAAAGGTCTTTTGCGTTGTACAACCTGGTATTCTATTTATAAAAATTGGAGCGAAATTTAAATTAAAAAAAAAATACGTGCGCTGAGAAAACTTTTCAAGAACTCAATAAACAAAAACAGTAATCATAAGAATACCCCTAATTTAAGGGATAGGTGACATCTTTTTCCACGACACATAAACGTGGTTATCTTTTTATTGTCTCAAAACTACATATTTATTTTAAAATTATATGCATAAAAATATACAGTGTGGTGATTTTAGTGTGCAACATAAGGAAATTATGCTTGACTTCAAACAAAGTTATGCGAAATGGATTTGGTTTTGATCAATTTATGGCAGGGTTTATGGTGAATATAAAAAAAACCTTTTTTTTAAATAATTTAGGTACTTTTCCTAAATGGATTTTTTCTTAGGGGTCCATGTTTTGGTATTTAGACATTATTTTTAATTCTCAACAACTTTTCTTTATAAACCCTTGCTCAATTATTTGAAATAATGCTACTTTACTCTTATACAATTTTTATATTTTAAGTCCTACCCTGTACGCTGTTTAATTTGCAATCATTCTAAGTGCAGCTAATATGTTTATCGAACTTTCGGAAATGTTTGTATTCATGTTGTGCAATTAATTTAAAAAATTCCAATATGTTGCACACTGCAATAACCACCCTGTATATGCATGGCACCCTTACAAAAAGTCCTTTTTTATTCAATATTGTGTAAATCTGGCTGTGAAATCAAACTTAGTAAGATTTAAGCAGATATTAATTTCGTTGTTTTGCCTTTCTTTTATCATCTTATAGTGAGAACGGTTATATAGAAAATAGGATTTGGACAACTAGGGTGTATTTATCCCTTAAAGTAATAGAATTCCTTCAAGGTTGCTTACCATTATTAAATAATTTTATCATTTTCCCCCCGAAAATAAAATTTTAAATTAGTTAACATAAGGATATGTGCTATGTAATATTACAGAGTAATATTTAAAAAACCGCTTTTTATTTATATGTAAAAGAAATTCACTTTCCCACAATACGCAACATATTATTTCAAAACAGTCTTCAGATAAGCAGAAAATAATAGATAATTTAATTACTTAACCGCAAATATTTATTATTTTCTTTAGAAGCTACAATTTGATGTAAGAACGAATAAAACTGAAACATTTTTTGTTTTTAAAAAGCTCTTCGTGGTTTCTTGTTTTTATAATGTAAGTGTCTTTGCATTGTTCTTCGCTTTTTAGTAGAGGCCTATTGCGAAATTTGTACATGATTTATACAGGGTAGTCTCTAAGTACGTTCCGATGTTTAAGGATGTTGTTATCTGATAATTAATAAGAATTAAAATTCATGGAAACATATTAAAATGCAAGGTGTTAAAGTTATAGATAATTGTTTTCTGATATCAGAAACGTATTTAACATAAAAATGATCTCTTGTTTGTTTTGGGTACGATGAACGGTTAAAAAAAAAATAATTCTTTTTGCTACGCGCCTCTTGATTGGAATTTTTAAAGTGCAAATATTTAATTTTTATTTATTTGTTCAAGTTTAACCACTTGTTGCTAGTTTTGTTCAAATATTGAAATATTCGTGGGTTTAATAAATTTATACTTAAACACTTATATATACAGCAATAACAATTTATATACACCAACTATTAATTAAACCTAAAACACTATTTGTAACGCGGACTATTTAAAAAGCCTATTTTTGCGCGCTTACACCCCAGTAGTTCCCTTACGCGCCGTAATACCCCTCGAACGGCGCCACTCGGGGATGGTACTTGGCCGCTTCATCGCTCTCCTACTCCTGTGATATCCACTCTCTCAGTGCTCGCTCTACAACTAGAACCCCTCCATCGGAACCGGTATAAAAGGCGACACCCCAGCCAGGAACGGCAGTTCTCATCTTGGTCTTCTCTAAGAGGTTTCCTATTGGAACATTAGAGCAAACTACTGAGAGGGAACAGTATCCTAAGGATATTCCGGAGCTTTCCTTTACGGAACCCAGGCCTACACAACCAAGGGAACTAGACTTCTAGCGTTAGTGCGTCAGTTCAAGCCACACGCGAACTCACATAATTATAATTGTTTGTTTTTTTTTTGTTTCTTGTATAATAATAAACTTTTAAATAAATTTTATCTCGAAAACAAAACTACCTCCTTACATATTGAATTATTACTAACTACACTATTTATTTACACTTTAGCACTTATATGCGCGTCTCAATTTATTTATCTAAATTCACTGCTACCACTGTCAATTTATTTATGACTTACTCTTCTTTTTATAGTTCTGTGTTTAAAGTCTGGAATATTCTTGAGGTATTTCAAAACGTCGAGAGTAGTTTATTCTTCTCCGAACTGCTTAATTGCTTTCCTAGAAGGCAGGTAGGTACGATACACATATTATTTACAAATACGACGCACACCGCCGAAATCGCCCGAGGCTAGTCGAGCTATACGATTTCCATTAAAAAAAAAAAAGATGTAAACCGAAACGTATTTTCAACTTCTGCAACTTTCTTAAATCGGTTAGAAAGTATAGAATTTCTGATAAAAAAAACTTTAGACATAAGTGCTGAAAGTGTCGAAAAGGTTGAAATAATATTTTAAAGATGTAAAGAAAATTGAAAAAAATCCATGATTTTCTAAATTAGAAAATAGTGGACCTAAATCTGTTAGGAGATTTGGGAATGGTGTGAGGTAAGGATGTTTCTTGGGGGGTAGGGATTATGTTGAGGGTGGTAATGGCTTTCAGCGGAGGTTGTGTTGAGGGTTGGATAGCTCCGTGGATGGAGTGATGTTGAGGTGGCACCAGTGTAATTTTGGTGTTGTATGGCATCGGTATAGAGGTGTTTTTTGTGGTGAAGGTGGCACTAACATACGTAAAGTTAGGTTAGTGTATTATGGACAGGAGCAAACCATCGAATTTGGAGTTGAATATGGTTCTGCAATAATTTTTTTTATAGAAAGAATATCAACCAGTTTTTTTTTTCTTTTAAATCAGTTAGACCATACGAGCCCTGACAACTATATGTTCGGACACGTAAGTTTTTAGTATTTAATGTAGGAAATTTAATTGAAGGATGAATCAAAACCACTTGAGCTATTTCTTTTGTTATTAAACAATGTATTTAAAAGGAACTATCAGGTAAAGCTATTAAAAAAATATGACTTTAGCTGACCCAGGAGAATAATTTCTCAAAAGGTGTTAAGTTTACTGACAACTAAATATTCGGACAGTAGTCTGCAAAAACGCTGCTACGTAGAAGAAAGCGATGACTACAACATTGAAGTAATTGAGAAGTTGTCAGTTGTGGCTTGCGAGTGTCTTGTTAGTGATAGAATTCATTATTTATGAAAAATTGCTTATCACTAATGTTCGTGGATTACCAACAAGTCCATAAATTCGTGAATTAATTATAATGAAACGTTGGCAGATCTTGCTATACCCAAGTCCACTGTTGAGGGAATCATAAAGCACTTTGGTAAAATGGTCAGTATTAAAATATTTGGCAAAAAACTAGGCGTTCTTGCACTGTTACAAGCCGAGATAGAAGAGTCTTAGTGAAACTGCAAAAAATCACGCCGTTCCACTTTGAGAGACATTACTACTCAATGGAATCAATAAGCAGGATCGAATGTATCCCGGGAGTGCTGCAGAAATTGGATTCGTAAGTGTGGTCTTGGCTTCTACAAGGTAATTATTAGAGTGTCAGAAAGTTACTTAATTGGCATTCTAAGTAACAGTACGACATAGGCCAAGCAGAAGCCCTTGCTAACGGAAAGACAAAAAAAGAAGAGGTTGGCATGGGCTAGGGAGAGAGTATCTTGGACAAAGGAAGATTGCAATAAGATTATATTCAGCGGTGAATCGTAAGTCCGAAGTGTCAGTGGGCGATAGCCGCAGTCGGGTGATTCGATCGAAGACAGAAGCCTTCCATCCAGATCGTTTGAAACGAACTGTGAAATTTGCTTAAGAGTCATAATCGTGTGAAGATGTATTGATGATGAAAGGATTAGGGATTTTAAAATTTATCGACGGAACAGTAAATGAAGACCAATATCAGAAAATTTGGAACAAAAGCCTTCTGTCAATTGTAAGAAAGTTACATCCACACGGCTAAATCCTCGAAAAAATGGTTTGAGAATCACAATCCAACAGTTTTAGATTGGCCTTCAAGTAGTTCAGACCATAATGATGTCGAAACAGTTTGGCACAAAATGAAAAGACACTTCAGGGATAATCCACAGAGGACAGTTGCTAATTTACGTGCTAAACTGCATTATATCTAGGGTACTTTTTCAAACAACGATTGTCAGATTGTCGTAGATTGTTTGCCCAAAAGGATTAATGCAGTCATAAAAGCAAGAGGTGATGTTACGCCATATTAATTTAATGTGTTGCCGTCTGTCCGAATATTTAGTTGTCAAGAAAATAACATTCTGTTAGTTGTATTGTTATGTTTCAAGTATGTTATAAAACATAAAAACGTTAATACTGTGAAATGTTTGTTTTTTTAATACATAAAATCACTCGTTTATGGTTACATATTAAGAACTGAACCTTTTTTTGTAAAATTATTAGGTGTCCGAACATATAGTTGTCAGGGCTCGTATTAGTTGCTTTCTAGTCTCAGAGTGGTAGGACGTCCCTTGACGGGATGGTGCCCTGGGCGGCAGCCCATAAAACCCAAATATAAATCCATGACTGGTTGTGGTTTTCGTAAAAATTTTTTGTTTGTATAATCAGAACAATTCAATAAGTTAAATTACGACTGTAGTCGAAAGTACATTAATTTCCAAAAATTCTTTGTTACGCGTCTCGTCATCTCGTGCCGTTGGTTATGATGGTTTCCACGGCAAACTCCGCGTAGCTAATTATAATTATTTCGCGCCAGAATTAGGATTTGTAAATACTACAGTAAATAATTAATCGACTGAACCATGTAATCGCGAAATCGTCTGCCCCAATTCCTTTTTACTACTGTTTAGGCATTCGAGCGTGAATATTATTATCAAGTCGCACGTTTTTACGGTTTTCGATTTCGTAAATTTATGTTTTAAGTTCAGTTCGTTCGTATCTTGGGTCATTTGCACGATACGGTTCGGTTATGTTAGTCATATAATTTAATAATGCACCTTGCTTTTTTTTTACTTTTTTCTCCTTTTATTGTTTTTTTTCATTACATAAATACCTATTAAACATGGCAGATGATTCAATTTTTTGCGGTACGTATGGCTGGACTGCTAAATAAATAAATGAATAATTAATTGAAAACCAACCACAAAAATTACGTAGGAAATTTAATTATCTACAAAAAGGTGTATATACTTTTTTCATATCTATCACGGTTTTGGCTAATACGTAAGCGTCGAAAGGTCAAATTACACGTTCTGCAAAACTTAACGTTAAAATAGTAACAATTATTTGCCAATACTAAAAAATTGTTCAAATGCTCTTCTGGTCTTCCCCTACAAAATTTTTTTTGCACGATAAATACCTCGACTTATAAGATTAAAACAGTTCCCTACGAGGCCTCCCTTATATGACGTTGCGCGTTAGCGCTCTGGCCTTCAATAACGATGGTAACGGTCCGACTCGCACTTGTCCAGCGTAGAAGCGTATGGCATTATTGCTTGGATTATAAATGAATTTACAAATTATGAAATTTCATTAAAGATTAGCTATTATTATTCATTCCAACAAACTGCTTTTTTACATTAATGTTAGTTAAACCGTTACCGTCGTGAGACAAGGCCTGCGCACTGATTACGCAACCACCTATGTTGCACATGAGCCTACTATCAAAGTAGGCTCACACACATTATAGGCAATTACGTAATCAGCGCGCAGGCCTTGTCTCACGATGGTAACGGTTAAACACATTGTCAATAGATGACGCCCTCTGCTTGCGTTTATAAAATTGGTATTTTTATTGGTGAAAATACAGTGACTTAAACAAAAAAGAGACTCATCCTAATTACCACAACACTTTACACAAATGAGGACACGTGTTTCGCCCACTTCTGTTTTGTAGGCACCATCGGTGGGTTTGTAACTCTAAGTCGCAACTACATAATTATTTTTTCTGCATCTTTACCGAGGAATCACAAAAGTGTTTCTTTTGCAATAGGGAAAAGTTAGATTGATTGAGTTTTTATTGTTAAATAAATGTTTCTTTTGTAGGTAATGTTACCATGATAATTTTCACACTCAGCTGGCTTTGATGCATAAAAAATTCTTAAGTAAAACCGTTCTATTTATGCAAGTAGGTTTATAAAAAGCATGCTCATTATTTTTCACCGGAAATTACCTTTGTTTAACTAGAATTTATGTAATTTAACATTTGTTTCGACTTCATTACTCATTCGACAAAAAAATAAGTGGTTTATGTAATTTACGTTTTAAAGGTGTCCAAAGGTACATTTGTCAGAGTTATGGGTTTGACTCAACTTTGGTGATAATTAAACCAAATAAAGTACCTCAATGTATTACTTGGTTTAATTAGTTTCATTGCTAGAGTCTTCTCTTTTTCGATACACGTATAGTCAAATTTTTCAACCGAGACTTGAATTCGGTCAGGTGTAGGAAGACCCAACGGCTGTATTATTTAACCGACAGCCAATCACGTGCAACTTCCCTACCTGTTTGCCGATACCTTAGACTAGGTAATAGAGGGGACACGTAACTCCTATGCCGACTGTACGTCGGAAATTGAAGCAATATTTTGGTACCGGCTCCATTTACTGATCCCAAACAGTGCGTTGACAGCGTTGTGTAAAAGTGTCAATATAATTAAATAGTGTAGTTAGGTTTTAGTTGATTTTTGTTTAAAACAATGCTGATTTGTTCTTCTTACGGCTGTAAAAGCCGCAGTGAAAGAAATGAACCAGAAATCACATTTCACAAGTAAAAAGAATTTTACGTAGTAAGGTTAAGCAAAGAAAATCGTGTTTAATTTGTTTATTGTTTACATACTACTTAAAATATGTTATGATTTACGTACAATAATCATTAATGCATCATATTTTTATTATTGGAATGGTTTACTGATAGTGAAAGAAACAATAAATACTTTCAAAGTTGTAAGATGCATGCGTTTACCACAGTACTACCATAAGCGGCGTCACTTTTAGTTATAAAAGTCTAAAAAAGTAAAATCAATTAATTAATAAAATTCGTCTTAATGTTTATTAGTTCCGCCACATCATGTTAATTAACGTTAATAAAATAATTAAATAATATTTAATTTCATTGAACATGTATTCTCTTTGACATAAAATAAATTATATTTTCTTAGTAACGTAAGACTCAAAAAAAAACAGTTCTTAATAATTGTTTACGTTATCAAATAAACAATTGATACTCTGTATGGAATGATAATTGTACGAATAATGGTAACAAAACAAACTCCCTCTTAACATTTTATGTTGCGATACTGAGCGCTGTCTCGCGATCCCAATCGTCCTCAATTTGCAGTCGACTATTACCTGTCCCCCTCTCTTTCCTAGTCTAAGGCCGATACCTGCATATTTTATAAGCGCACTTGAAGGAAATAGCTAGGGTGCTTACCCCTTCCAACATTGTACCTACCTTCTTAGGTCGGGGTTTGCTACTGCGTATCTAGTTGTTAAGCCTCGGTTGAAAAATTTAACACTACTAATTTCAATTTTAGTAATTAAAAAATTTATAACAACTAAATTTAGTAAAAAAAAAAACCAAACACTGGCTAGACAATTATTCAGTTTAATCAAAATTTGGGCGTTCGAATGGACAAATTATTCTGCTACAATTTACAATTTACCTAGAGCACAATGCCCACACGTATTAATGAGGATCACGAACAATTGGTAATTAATTAGTCATATTAGTAATGATGCTGTAATTATGAATTATTAATCGTAAGTGTTATTAAACCATAGCGTTTAATTGATAATTGATTAGTCCAGGTCCAGGGCAACATTTAGAATTGTTTTGATTAAGGAATTTGCAGCTTGGAACAATTGTTTTTAATTGGCTTAATCGAATTGAGTTCGCGTGTTTGCTTAATTTGAGGCGGTCGGTGGTTAAATAGCAGACAAATTTCTGTGTTTAGATGACAAAGATGCCGAGTTGAAATTGTAATGTTTTAGTGCAGCGAATTTTTTAAATTGCAAGACTTCGCGTCTGGTCGTTTGAAAAAAGGTGTTTCTGGTAAATTGCCAGCAGTCATTCCACTAGCAAATGATATAATTAGATTGCATAGTTCACAGTTCACAAATTCAAATAAAACAAAAAAAAATGTGCGAGTTTTATTGATAGTCACCAGTGAGGTGTAACACGTATTTCTTGGTATTAGGATCATGTTCTGTTTGCTTATTTTGTAGATTATATACGGAATTATTTACAGTCTTTATCTGTAGGTGATAGGTACATGATACTGCCTTTTTGTATTAAATCTGAAAGGTAATTCTTAGTCTTTCACTAACACAAATGTTGGAGAAGGTTGAGGGGTATGTAAATGTAAACGCACCCATCCTGAACCGTAACCTATTTTTTGAAGCTCAAAACCAGAATGAAGATGCCATAAAAATACAAAAAACTGTCTTAATATCTACCTTCGTATATATTGCAATAGGTTACGGTTCAGGATGTGTGTGTTTACATTTCTATACCCCTCACCCTTTCCCAACATTTGTGTTCGTAAAAGACTAAGAATAACCTTTCAGAGTTAATACAAACAAGCAGTATCATGTATCACCTATAGATAAAGACTGTAAACAAATTCGTATCTAATCTACAAAATAAACAGAACATGATCCAAATATATGTACATATTTGATAAGCATGACGAACTCTACAACATACTTTTTTTCAAGAAAATCGGAAGGGCGTAAGCTATTGTACATAATTACCAAATTATTTCATATATGTAGGTACAGCATAATATACAAATGTATTGTAGCGAACGCGTGCGTGCTTGTGTGCGACCGGGTACGCTTGTATGCGTTGTCGGCCGGCTTGACTAGCCGGGGCCGGTGTCGGCAGTGTGCGTTGTATTTGTGTACGTGTGTCCCGTACCTGCTTTCTGAGAAAGCAATTAGCCGTTCGCCGAAAATGTAAACAATCTTTCGAATATTCCGGACTTTTCTCGATTGTTCTATGATGCTATAAAAGTGGAAAGACGTTCGACAGTGAGTTAGTAATAAATTGACCGTGACAGTGGTAACATCCGAAATAAATCGACAGTGTTAGAAGTGAAAAGAAAAATAAATAGAGACGCGCATATAAGTGAGTGTTGTAAATAAATAGCAAGCAAGTTCCGTATTAATTAATAGTGTCTTAAAGTAGTTATTATTAAATAAGTATATATAAATTGTGTTCCTGTACTTTAGTCTTGTAAATAAATTTTTAATAAACCCACGAATACTACAGTATATTGGGCTGCATGTGTTATTTATTATCACCACAGGCGACATATGCGTCGGAGAGGGTAGTTTTGATTTTCCAATTCCTTCTGTGTAATTGTCAGATGAATTCAGAAAGATAACTTTTTGTGTTATTTAGGCCATTTTGTCCTACCATATGTGAAGAAATTTCATATTAAAAATTTCTAACAACCTCTTATGTCTGTAAAGTTTTATCTAAATTTGATTATTTTTGCATGCCATAAAGTTCGTGATATGAAAAATATAGGGAGTAAAATATAGTGAACTTAACGAATGTAAACGTAACTGAACTTACGCTGCCACTTCTATATGCTTTTCCCACCTATCCTATACTGAACGCATAGGGAGAGCGAACGCGTTTAGGTCCGTTGACTAGGGCGAGTGCATGAATACAAGAGTCTAGTCGTCAAATCCAGAAAAAAAATCCTTCCGCAACTTGAACCCGAGACCAAGAATATCTTATAACTTTATAAAAATTCATCGTATTGAGAATAAATTAAAAACAAATTATATTTTCACTGTCTGATAAACTGAAATGTTTTTCAAGTTGCAAAACTCTTTTTTTTTATGTTTTACTTCGGAACTGACAGTAACCAAAATTTTTACCAGGACTACGTCGTGGGTTTAGTAAATTTTCCACATCGTCTGGAGTAAATTTTATTTTGGAACAAAGAACACTATAAATCATTTTCGAACATTAAAATTTTTCTGGAGTCATAAAACATTTTGTAAAATTTTTAAATATATATGGAACATTCTAGATCGTGTTCGAACATTGCAGATCATCGTAAAATGTAAGCTTGTAAAAAAATCTGGAGTACATTCTAAATCATTCTAGCAAAATCTGTAACATTCTAGATCATTATTAAAAATTCCTCATTATTCTGGGATCTTGTGGAACTTTCTGTAATATTTTTAAATGTTCTGGAGCCTTCTGGATCAATCTGGAACATTCAAGAATACCATGTGTTAGACAAAGATGGTTATACCTCATATTTCAGTACTTATTTTTGCCACCAATCAGCGCCCAAACTCTCTTATCATTTAGAAGATACTGTGAACTTTCTACCATGACAATTGCTAGTGGCTGGCAGTAGATGGTCATGTATAAAATTGATTACCCACAGTAAAATCCCGTTTTTTATTACCATTTGAACTTGTTGTTATTATACAGGGTGTTACTGATATAACTGCGGATATTTAAGGAGGTGATAGGGCAGTAGAAAATAAGAAAATTAAGCAAAACTTCGCAGGTCCTAAAGTTTACCGTTTTCGAGAAAAACGTATGTGAAAATACAGGCAAAACCGAGTACGGTCCTGTGTAAAACGTGTCCTCGATTGACCTGGTCGTGTGTAGTGGCAACGCTGTCTTCAATCAGCTGACGGTGAATGAGGTTACTCGGTTACTGTAACGTAAACAAGTGTGTTCGAAAATGGCGTTTAGTTCATCAGAATTTTGTGACAGTTGCCAAATGTGTTGCTTAAGTCAAAGCGAAAACGCACAGGACCGTATTCAAATTAATTCATCTTAAGATGTTTTTCAAAAATTTTGAAAATTTTTTTGTTTCTTCACCGCGCTGCTGTAGTGACCATTCGATTACATATTGCATCTAGTTGACACCCTCCAAAAATCCGTATTTATATCAGAACCACCCTGTATACAGCATATACATTATTAATTACCATTTTTAATTAAACGGACTCTAAATTAATATTTCCAGAAGTATGTCTGAAAGGTCTTTTCTGTGGATGTGTTCTCGGTCGTTTTGCTTACGACTATTCTAGACCTTTTAACCTCGCCTCTTTAATTAGTAACGGAATGCTGCTTTTGTAGGTGACTGTAATCAGCAAGTACTGTATTAGTAGAGTCAAATTTTTCAACGGAGACTTGAATTCGGTCAGATGTAGGAAGACCGAAGGGCTGTATTATTTAACCGACAGCCAATCACGTGCAACTTCCCTATCTGTATGCCGATACCTGCATATTTCATAGGCGTACTTGAAGGAAATAGCTAGAGTGCCTCCCCCTTCCAACATAGTACCAACGTTCTTAGGGCGGGGTTTGCTGGTGCGCATCTAGTCGTTAAGTCTCAGTTGAAAATTTTTAGAGTAGTTACATTTAGGAGACGCTTTGCTTTCGGATAGGTCCTTTATGTTATCCACTAAAGATAATTCAAACAGACTGATTAAGTCCTATTTGAGTTGTGTAAATTATTATTTGGACATTTGCATAATAGTAGGTTCGAAAGAAGCGCCAAAAAAAAAAGTAAATCAACGACGCAGTCGGCCGTGCATTCGTTCTATAGGCGCTTTTTCTACATGCGGAAAACCGCCGACAAATCTCTTAGATATTCTCACGCTTCTGACTGTTTTGCTATTGTCTTTTCCATGTTACAATTGAACGTGAAATCTTTTTTTTTTTGTTTGGAAAAAGTCGGTCACTGTCACCTAACCTCGACTCAATAATAAGACTGAAAACAAAATATTTTTTTTTGTTTTTACGTGTCGTTCATCAAAAATGCAAATATGTATAGATAATTACTAAAAACAAATAATTTTTGTACATTACCTACAACAACCATATAAGAAAATCTACATTTTATTCGAGTTCAGTAGCAGAGGTAAATCGGTCTGGATTTAAATTTAGTTCACTAGATTTCATGACATCAAAAATGTTACCACAAAAGGCTTATGCCTTATGAGGGATTATTTTCAAAAATAAAAAACTTTAAATTTTGTAGCACCTTAGAGTATGATAATGTACTATAATATTGACCTTCTTATTTTTTAAAACAATTACTGGGACCTTTTGGAAAATATTTCTCCAAATTTTATGAACAATAACAGTCAAATTTAAAAAATTAAAAAGAACTAACTGTTTAAAAAAGCATACTAAAAAAATGGAAACATAAATAAATACAGTCGAAGGTATCAGAGTGTTACCGATTGAGACACAAGGCCAGACAGCTTCGACGTAAAAAACCTGCTACGTCACAATAAGTGGTTGTGTTCGCTGCAGCTTGCAAAACTTTAATATTAAATAAATAATAGTAACAATTATTTGCTAGTGTTAAAAATTTGCACAAATGCTCGTCAAAAATCCGCGCTCAAAATTTTTTTTGAACAATAAAATCTCTTGGCTATTAAAATAAAATAATTCTGAATCGACTACCTAGTGACGTCACGAGTAAGCTGTCTAGCCTTCCTATTTCGGAGGATATTTTACGTTTCTATCACCATTTTGTATTTTACGTCCTCCATTTGGGTTATATAACGACAAAATCTAACCTATTATAATCTATCAAATAAAATAATCAAATACGCCACTTGGTGGTAAAATGTGTTATTAGAACAAAGAGAAAATTAATTCGCATAAGGGTGTATTTGTTTACTCTTTTAGTATTGTTTATCAGTATTAGTTTTAAAATACTACAATTGAATTTTTGAATTTTATAATTTCCCAAACACGGTTTAGATTTAGACGAATCGACAGACACCACATTAATTAATTAAAATCCGTGCAGTTGTTAGAAAGCTTTGAATGTGAAGATGTAAAGAGCCCATCATACGTACAGATAGAAGTGAAGACGTGAAAAATGAGTCGCGCAGGCGCGACCTTTAATGATACCATGACTGACTCTTTTTGTCCCTTTATCTCCAAACATTGTGGCCTTTATTTCAGGCGATAATTTTACACAATTCAATCTTAATTAAATTCGAAAGTGAAATACAAATTCTTACGTTGCGTGGCTAAAATTATATATATATGGTTTATGTCCTGGTATACATGTGTATAGGTATTAACAATGGACGTTTGACTTGTGCTCTTTTTAGACAATTTTACTGTTATTAGAACTGTTTAGTGTATTCAGTTACTTGTAAACATTACACGGTAGCATGCCAGCTGCTTTTTTTATAACGTTATATATGTTGTAAAACAAGTCTGTAGGTATAGCAGTGGCGGTTCGTGATTCTAATATTGGGGATGTGACGTATACAAAAACAATAATAACAGTATTCCAAATATCCACAAAAGTGAATTTTTATAAACAAAGTAAACAAATTTTAAAAACTTTCTCATATTATCTTATCAAATATCTATATTGTAATGTGATATGTTGGGATTATGAAATATTTTCTTCTTCTTGTTCTTGTATTTTCATTACTTGAAATTTTGATAATTTTTAATTTTTCTTTAAAATATGTTTTCTTCTCACGATTTTAAATATATTCCACTTTATTAATTATGTTCTTCTAATTTTAATTTATTTTCTTTTGATTTCAAAATTTCGGTTAATTTTTCTTTTTAATTCATGCAATCATGATTAGTATAATTTTTTAAATTTTATTTGTTACTTTAAAATTTTAATAAAGTAACGTACTTAGAATAATAATACATTTTTCTTTTTAATATATTTTTTTTAATTAAAATTTTGGAACTTTTCTTTTTCTAAATTTGTTATATATGTATATTTTTTTAACTTGTATTGTAGGCATCCTTCTATCATGACAATATACAGGGTGTCCCCTCTCAATTGGAAAAAACTTCTAGGGCATATTGAGGAACCATAGACAAGCAGTTTGAGATATTAGACTGATGTCCGGAAGTGCATGGTTTTCAAAATACAGGGTGTCATTTTTATTCGTGACACTGTCCCCCGGGGCGCCACTGGAAGTAATAATTACCATTTAATTAGTGCTAACTGAGCGTCTTATTAAAGCTTACATCACCAGCGAATTTCAAGAAAATCGCTCAACGTGCCTTTGAGATATTGATAAAAAAAAAGTTTTTTGAAAAAAACTTTGACACCCTGTATTTTGAAAACCATGCACTTCCGGACATCAGTCTAATATCTCAAACTGCTTGTCTATGGTTCCTCAATATGCCCTAGAAGTTTTTTCCAATTGAGAGGGGACACCCTGTATGTATACACATAAAGGGCTTCACGAAGTGGAATGTCTTTAGGCCAATTATTTTCAACATTTTTTATTGCTTCATTTATTGAAAAATTGACGATTTTTTCCAACGGAGCCCTATTCTTTAAAGGGTTAAGAATACACTATATTTTTGTCAAATTTTTAAATTGTTTATTAATAGCGTAGTGTAAACTTTATATAAATACTTTCTTTAATTAATATAATAATTTATGTGTATAATAGGCCAAATGTAGGAAATATTTAGGAACAACTATAAAAACGACTGTTAGGTAAAGAGTCCAGGCACCGAGTGCCCCTTCTGGCCTGTCCAGTGGGTACCTACATCCGTTAGTAGTTGATGACGTATCGTTATCCATAACCCAAACAATTCTTAAATACATTTTAGACCATCGAAACCTGTTGTTTACAATAGAAAACTTAATTTATATAAAGTGCTGACTATCAAGCCGCACGTGCACCCTGCAGCGGCCGCGCGCAGCCCTATTTTCAACGTTAAATTAAAATTAGTAATAATGAAGATAGAGTTTCGGGAGTTGGGACTTTTTTATTGGAAATTTCCTCCCCTTTAAAGGTGTTTTTCCCAATTTGCGCTATCACTGATAGTTTTTGAGTTATTTACGAAAAACTAAATGTCTTCATTTTCTCATCCTAATTTGTTTATAACTTTTGTATTTTTTTTTATGTGCTATTATAATATTTTAATACATTATTCGTTATTCCGAATCCAATAAACCATCGCATGTACTTTTAGGAGCTTAAACAAAGCCACGTGCGTAGTAGTAGGTAATACACGTCCTACGTCCGCCATTTCCGAGCGAACGCTAGCACGTAACTGGCGAGTACGGTCGCCCAGCCGCCAGTTGCGAGGTAGAATAATATTTGAATGGTATTAACTCTAGGAATGCGGAAAGGCAAGAATTATTTACTAAAGAAAATTATTAATGGTAAATTGAAAAATCGTCGGTAGTGCGCACGCACCGGCGCACCTTATGACGCAGCGCTATTGCTATCAAATCATTAGCTTACTAGTAATACAGGGTGTTCAATCTAATGCTGCTTCTTCTACAATTCTTTCAGTATACATTTAATAAAAAAACATTTTCATCTTTACAGGGTGTAACATTTTATTTTTAATTCTTTGTTCTTTTGTTGCAGATGTAAGGATAAGAAATATCAAAAACTGCTTCCATCGACTTCAATAGTTATCGTCTTCCACAACGAAGCCTGGTCTACGTTACTAAGGACAGTGTGGAGTGTAATTAACCGTTCCCCACGACCGCTCCTACGGGAGATTATCCTCGTGGACGACGCTAGTGAAAGAGGTGAGAGCCTATTTAGGTATTATATACCTATATGATATGTATAAGTGAGGTTATATACCTAATTAGGAAAAGTTGTGTGCCACGCCAAATATAAAATGATTTTCGATAGATCATTGTGTGTTTTAATTACGCTACGTAAGGGGTACGTTCGCGTATCAAAAGATAGGATTACTTACGTAAATGAGTAGGTACATCGTGCCAAGTTCGTGTTTAACAAAGGTTGTTGTTAAGAATACACGTTATTAATTGAAGTGGGCGAATTGGGTTATGTAATTAATTTCTTTATAGGCAGTTTGGAATATAGGGATCCGTAATACAACAATGTGTTAACCTGATACAGTGAAATCTTTGTGTTAAACGGTTATACAGTATACAGGGTGTTAGGTCTATAAGTACAAAAAAAAGAATCATGGATTCCTTGCACAATAAATAACAAAAGTCTAAAAGCATTTTTCAATCGAGTGACAATTAAGTACGCAATTCGTGTTCGAAAATTTGACCCTGAAATTCGGTTTAATACGGGCCTGGCGAAATACGAATTCTCGTAACTGATAGTTTGCAACGAGCAGCGCCACTTACGAAACAGCGTTATCTATCACCGGCGACTATTCTCTAGGGAATAAGCCAATTGCACGTCTATTTTCCATCACTTTCACGGGTAATTACACAATTTCACAAATAAGTAATTATCTAAAACTAATGTGTGCTTTGTGTTGTGATGATGAACATGTTTAAAAATCGTAAAAAATAGAATAGTAAAATGTTCCAGCGAAATAATTTAATAAATTACTCGACAATTGTTTCATTCAAATAGTTAGTTTCAAGAGTACAGACAACAGTAATACATTTTATTATTTCATTTTTTACGATTTATAAATCATCACACCAGCCCAACTCTTAAGTTGATCAAATTTCAAAACAATAATTGTTATCGTAGCCGCCAGAACTGAAACATTAAGATTACTTAAATAAATTTAACGGGAAAAAATCAAAGCACATCACTAGTATTGCAATTCACACCTACTCTTTAAAAAAATACTTTCCACTGTCAACAAAACTTCAATAACGTCAATAACAATAATTAAAACAATATGAAAACTACACACAATTACACCGCATCAATTGCCAGAAGCACACGAATCTACCGATACTGACACACTGACCCTGAATTATGAACTTCTCGTTCAATCGATACACCTAACAGTAGCATTTGTAACCTGAAATAATAATTAAGGCGCGCTAAACCAGGGCCGGCCTCAGAAATCAAAATAATTTTTAAATTTTTTTTTCTATTTCAAAAGTCAAAAAGTGTATAAATTCATGTTTGAAATGCAACAGGGAACATGTGGTTCTTTTTTCTGTACTTATAGACCAAACACCCTGTATATATATATATATATATATATATACACCTTACTTAGACTAGGAAAGAGAGGGGACACGTAACTTGTAAGCCGACACTACGTCGAACATTGTTACATTATTTTATGCTGCCTCCATGACACGGTGTCAGATAGTGCCTTGGTGTCGGTCGTAAAAAAGTGTCAATATAATTGAATTGTGTAGTTAGGTTTTAGTGTATTTTTGTTTAAAACAATGGTAATTTGTTCATCTTACGGCTGGAAAAAACGCAGTAAAATAAATGAACCAGGAATCACATTTCATAGATAGAAAGAATTTTACGTAATAAGGTTAAGCAAAGTAAATCGCGTTTAATTTGTTTATTGTTTACATACTACTTAAAAATATGTTATGATTTACGTAAAGAATCATTAATGCGTAATATTTTTTTTTTGTTGAAATGGTTTACTGATAGTGTAAGAAAAAATACTTTCAAAGTTATAAGAAACAAGTGTTTATCACAATATTACCATAGACGACGTCACTTTTAGTTATAAGAATCTAAGAAATAAAATTAATAAATTTAAAAAAATTCTTCTTAAAGTTTAGTTCCGCCACATCATGTTAATTAACGCTAATGAAATAATTCTTTGCATTTGATTTCATTGAACATGTATTCTCTTGACATAAAATAAATAATATTTTTTACTTATGACGCAAAAAAACAGTTCTTAATAATTGTTTACGTTATCAAATAAACAATTGATACTCTGTATGAAATTATAATTATACGAATAATGGTATCAAAACTGACTCCCTCTTAACATTATATGTTGCGCTACTGAGCGCTGACTGGTGGTTCCATCGCGTAACAATTTGCAGTCGACGATTATGCGTCCTCTCTCTTTCTTAGTCTAAGATATGCACTGTTAGGAGGTTACGGTATGTAGTGGTAGCTCTCACTTAAATTTTTTAAATGCTATCAAACGGGTAAAATAATTGAGCAAAAGTATTTTAAATAAAAGTATGTAGTATTTGTATTAAAATACACAATTTTCTTTTAATTTTATTAGATTTTATAAATATACTTTTTTTTGGAAATTTTTTCTGCCTAAAAAATGATTAATAAATAATTAATATATATTTTTTTAATCGTTTTACATTTCTTTAGTGTCGTTGGCCGTATATTTACAAAAAATGGGACCGGATATAACCGGAAGTCCGCCATATTTGAAAATATTGTTATGCTATTTCGCACTTAATTTTTGCAGCTTCTGTTTGATTTATTTTTTTTTTTCATATCTTGAACAATACGTAGCTATACAGGGTGTTAGGTCTACAAGTACAAAAAAAAGAATCATGGATTCCTTGCACAAGAAATAACAAAAGTCTAAAAGCATTTTTCAATCGAGTGACAATTAAGTACGCAATTCGTGTTCCAAAATTTGACCCTGAAATTCGGTTTAATACGGGCCTGACGAAATACGAATTCTCGTAACTGATAGTTTCCAACGAGCAGCGCCACTTACGTAACAGCGTTATCTATCACCGGCGACTATTCTCTAGGGAATAAGCGCGCTAAACCAGGGCCGGCCTCAGAAATCAAAATAATTTTTAATTTTTTTATTTTATTTCAAAAGTCAAAAAGTGTATAAATTCATGTTTGAAATGCAACAGGGAACATGTGGTTCTTTTTTTTGTACTTATAGACCAAACACCCTGTATATTCGGCCTTAATGACTCATCCTGTATATTTGAAATTCTAATAATAATTATAAATGGTTTTTTTTTCTCTCAACTTCTTCGTTTCAATAACAATTCGAGTATTTTTTTCTCTTACAATATTATAAAGTTTCTGTTATAATTATTTGTTATAGTGCATGATTTAGATCTTTTTTTTTTATTTTTGCTCATAAGAGAGTGCAGTTGGCAATAAAACATCAAATATGAGCAAATTAAGTAAGGTTTTGATTTACAGGAAAATGATATAGAGAAGGTTTACTTTTTATTTAGTATTAAGTAACAGGTTTACATTACAATTACATTTATGTTAATACTTTTCAATTGCGCAGTACGACATTTATAATAATTCATACGTACATCCTTGATATGAATGCAAATTAATGAAATAATTTGACAATCCCATCATAAATGAAATATAAAAATGTTAAACGATCGTTCTTTTACATTATGTAATTGAATTGTGATTGTACAAGAGAGAATTAGATTGAAGAATCTATTAAAAAAATAAAATCGTTCTCATATATGATGTTGTCAGAAGATCTGACGTCATTGGCATGCGCGCGCAACTAATGTTTTATGAATGGTAACGTCACGGTTTGTCACGTGGTAATACATCGTCGTCTCTTTTACAAAAAAAAAAAGTAGATTGTAATTTTCCACTTTAATTTAATTAATAACACTAATTTATTGGTGTTTACATTATTTAATTGTTATTAGCAATAGTTATTAACAATATTTAATTAAATTAACTGTATGTTCGTTAAGTTCGTGGTGAAACATATTGAAATTAATAAATTCAAAATTAAAAAAGAAATCACTTGGTTTTTGTTTCACTAAATTTATTCAAAAATAATTCAATCACCGAATTCGTTGATAATGGACTGAGAAGTTCGCAACATATATCCTATTTATTTTTGAATAAATTTAGTGAAACAAAAACCAAGTGATTTTTTTGAATTTTTAATTTATTAATACATATTTAATTGTTATTAATAGCATTTTATGATATTCTCGTTTTCAAATTTTAAAATTGTGTGTTGAAAACCGCTATTTTTATGATCGAACACCCATTACAATAACTTCATTAGGTGATTTAAACTTCGCGCCTTTTATTTTTAGCAAGCGTTCGATACGCTAGAGGGCGCTAAAATCAACCAAAAAAGTGTCTGCGATCTATAATCGTCTCTTATCTATGGTGTTGTATGTCGTTAGCGAAATCATCTACACCCAATCATTATTTATGTGTGACGCAATAGATTTACTAGAAGATTCTTTTTTTGTTACAGATTATCTAGGCAAGAAGTTGGAAGATTATGTTAAAACACTTCCGGTATCGGTGATAGTTTTGCGTACGGGCAAGCGTTCGGGTCTAATTCGCGCCCGACTATTGGGCGCGAAACACGTCAAGGGCGAAGTGATAACGTTTTTGGACGCCCACTGCGAATGCGCAGAAGGTTGGCTCGAGCCCTTACTCGCCCGCATTGCCGAGAACCGGAAGACGGTCGTGTGTCCAATCATCGACGTAATTTCTGACGAAACGTTTGAATACATCACTGCGTCGGATATGACTTGGGGCGGCTTCAATTGGAAACTTAACTTCAGATGGTACGTGAATTTTATTTTCTATTCAAAAATAGTTTACATTCTATTTGACATCAAAAGGGTGAGGGTATGTGTTTGTGCTATAGTAATTGAACTTTGGTGTGGTTTATTTCCTTTTTCTTTTTTTTTTTTTTCTCTAAAAAGTCATCAGCTTTGTGGCGTCGAGTCATATTTGAAGCGCTGCACATCTTTACCTGTGTATCAACTTCCAGTGTAATCAGAAGTGCTATAAAATTGAAAGTACATATTTTAAAAATATCGACACGATTTTTTTCAAAATTTTCCTACCAATAGTTTTCCACTGAATTTGAACCACCCTGTATATTGAAATTATAGTACAGACACAGGCCACAGGTCGCGATTACGAGCTCATTATTAGTTCTTGTCAGCGTGTCACGCCGTTACCATCGTGAGACTAGGCCTGCGCGTTGGTTATGTAATAATCACCTATGCTGTGCATGAGCCTACTATCATAGTAGGCTCAGACACAGCATATGTAGTTACGTAATCAGCGCGCAGGCCTTGTCTCACGATGGTAACGGTCACGCAGAGCCTCGGCAAAATAACGACCAAAGTAAAGTGAACGTGTTGAAATAAGGTTTAATAAGACACCTCACACGACATATGAACGCCATCTGAGGTGTCTTATTAAATTAATATTTTATAGTAAATAATTCTTGGCAATTTAGATAACGAGGATGAACAAAAGCTGTATCTTCTGCTAATCTGTATTAGCAGTTTATGACGTCACTTTCTTTTACAGGAAATTGAAATAAACTTTCGATATAGCCTTGGTTTGTAAATTTCTCGCCTTTTTAAAATACAATGGCAGAAACATTTATAACAATGTAATCCGGTACCGTCTGTTAACTATTTTTTTTGTTGCATTAGATGATAATACATGGGCATTGTGCTCTATCTATCTATCTATCTATCTAAATTGTAAATTGTAACAGAATAA
This sequence comes from Agrilus cyanescens, assembly GCA_947389935.1. Taxonomy (NCBI): domain Eukaryota; kingdom Metazoa; phylum Arthropoda; class Insecta; order Coleoptera; family Buprestidae; genus Agrilus; species Agrilus cyanescens. Next base: position 6,654,696 of record OX376713.1, on the reverse strand, counting down.
TTTTTCCATTCGAACGCCCAAATTTCGATTAAACTGAATAATTGACAAACTAGTGTTTGGTTTTTTTTTAATTACTAAAATTGAAATAAGTACTGTAAAATTTTCTCAACCGAGATTTAACGACTAGATGCGCACCATCAAAACCCCGCCCTAAGAAGGTAGGTACAATGTTGGAAGGGGCAGGCACTCTAGCTATTTCCTTCAAGTACGCCTATGAAATGTGCCGGTACCGGCATACAGATAGGGAAGTTGCACGTGATTGGCTGTCGGTTAAATAATACAGCCCTTCGGTCTTCCTACATCTAACCGAATTCAAGTCTCGGTTGAAAAATTTGACTCTACCCTTCTACACAGTGAATTCTAATATTTTTAAACTACTGTGGCGGATTAATTAAATGAAACAAAAGCTTTTAAAATAATTAGAAAATACAATTTTTGGTTAGAGTAATATAAAAAGCTATTTAGTACCTATATCTGATGTTCTTTCACAATTGTTTATTGCTGTGAACAATAACGTAAAATAAGCTGTTCTAAAATAGACGCAGTAATACAAATCGAAACGCATTTTTAATTTCTTACTACGTAATTTTACTTTCTTTAAAAATGACTGTTTTTTTTTTTAATTTTTGGAATAGGCATAAGTTATGTTAAAATTTAAAGTTTGCCTTTGATGCCTTTTTTGCATTTCCTGAATAACGAAGGCTCTCCCTAATAAATTTTAGGATTCATTTATTTTCAGAGGGTAATTATTTAATTTTCGTTAAAAATATATGTAATAAAACATTTAGAACGTCAATTTCATTCACTCGTAATTACTAATTAATAACTAAATTACAAATAGGTAAGCATTTCAAAGAATTATTTGTGAAATACTGTCACGGTTTAATAAATATTTGAAATCAAGACAAGCCAAGTATATGTCAAAAACTTGATTTTCAAGTCAAGCTACTTGACTTGGTGAATCACTACTTAATCTCATTTGAGGAAAAACTGAAATACGAAAATTAATTTATTTTCGATAATACCATTCAAATTCTTTATTAAGACTTTAAAGAACGACGTTTCGATCACAAATTTGTGATCCTTTTCAAATTACAGCAGAACTACAAACAATAAATAAAAAAAATAGGATTCAACAAATTTAACTAAAAATAAATTTAGATAAGGAATTTTGACAATCTGACAGTTTCTGGATAGTAGCACTTCAATCTTTGATTGGGTGAGATGTGTTCTTAGAATTCCGTTTTGTTTCTGTATTTTTTAGTCCTATGTTTAGTTTTCATTCTTTCAAATTTGGTATTTCATTTTAATTATTGTTTAGAGTTGAATTTTCTTTATCTCAACTAATTACACGTGGTCTTACTTCCCATATACGTTAGTACCTAATATATTAAAAAAAACAAAATTGTCAAAATTTATCTTAACTTAAATTTTTGGAACCCTATTTTATTTTTATTTTATTTTAAGTTATTAAATTCTCATAGTTTCATTCTACTTTAATTTGAGAAGGAACACAAATTTGTGATTGAAACGTCTTTTTTTTTGGTACATAAAATCATTTTTTATTTTCGAACAGAAACATATTTGGAAGTTGGCGAGCAGTAGATCGTTTTTAAAATTACGATTTTGTATGATTTATGTCTTCATAAATTTTCTTTTCTGCGTTAGGTATCGCGTTCCGCAACGAGAAATGGACCGCAGGGGAGGTGATAGAACGGCACCCCTGAGGTCTCCCACAATGGCAGGAGGTTTGTTTTCAATTGACAAAGATTACTTTTATGAAATAGGAAGTTACGACGAAGGTATGGACATATGGGGCGGTGAAAATTTGGAAATGAGCTTTAGGGTAAGTCCCTTTACTTTTTGTTTTTTTTTTTTTTAAATTATTATTTAATCAAAACGAATCAAGTGTTTTTATAGCCCCAATTTACTAGAAAATAACGCGTGTGTAATACTTTTTAACCTCTGCAAAAAAATACTAGGTACATATAAATTTAATTTATTTACAATTAATTACTAATGAAATAAAAAACAAGTTTTTTAAAACAAAAATTTTTCTAAAAATATCAATTACATACATTATTTTTTTTTTCGAATAATTTTGTTTTTTCTTTATTATAATTAAACAGTCATCAAATTATTCAACAACCCCTTGCACTGAATAATTTTTGATGACATGAATTTTTAAAAATTCCAGTATATACCGCTGTGAAACATTGTATGTAATTATTATTTTGTTTAAATCATTTCTAGGTTGATTAAAATTGATAATAACAACAAAATAAATTATTGAATATTGTTATATACAGGGTGAGCCATTTTAAAACAAAACCAGAAAATGTGGTGGCCAAAGATTTCAAGGGAGGCATCACGTGAATTAAAATTTGAGGTCGAATTTCAAAATTATTTCTGGGTCAAATTATTTTTTTCTATCAGATAGCAATATATTTGACCTTAGATTCTAACAAACAACTACCTATGAATTAATTTCAACCGTCAGCTACTATGGTAAGAAACTGTTGATTTTGAAATGACCTTTGACTCGCCTTTGCTCACCCTGTATACATATGTATCTATGTATATCGAAAAGAAATGTTGAGCTTAAAAATTAAAAAATCTGGGAAAAAAACAGTTAGAGGTTATTGCGTCTATAACTGATGCTTTAAATATTTTTTTATAAAACGTGTAATAAAATTATTCGAAAAAAAAAATTGGACTATTTAGAAAGAAAAAAAAAATGGAGAATTAGACTATTTCGAAAAAAAAAATCGAAACTTGAACTATTAAAAAAACTCGTTTTTTGAAATGTATAGGAATAGAAATAGTTAGAGTTCTTGGATAAAATTTGCAATAGTTCTGCAAAAATTCCCAAAAAAGCAATTATTATTTTTAGGACTAACGCCGCAATTTGCGCGTTGAGGAGTTCTGAATTGTTTTCGGTTTTCAAGTTTCTGAAGTTCTTTGTTGTTTTTGCAAATATTTCTGCAAAAAATTGTTTTTTTCAAAATTCCAAATTTTTGAATTTGCAAAAAAAAATTGAGCTCAAAGAGTTCTATCAATTATTTCTCTTTGATTTTTTAATCATATTAGAAATAAAAAAAAAGTTATTCCCGAATTTCTGATTTCGAAATTCGCGAATAAATTTTTTATTTCGAATCTTATCAAAAAATAATACCAAAAAAACTAGTAATTTTTGAGAAAAGAAAATGTTTTGCAGAATTATTTGCAAAAACAGCAAAGAACTCTTCTTGTAAACCGAAAAAATAACTCAGAACTCAAGAACTCCACTATACCTACCAGTCTTAGAACTTTCAAAATTGGTACCATTTTTGAAAATTCGGACGTTTTTGAAAATGAAAAATAATCGTAGACTACGAATTTTACAAAATGTAGTGCGTGGGTGTTGATAATTGGGCCCATTTAGGTTTGGCAGTGCGGTGGCATATTAGAGATAATTCCATGTTCGCACGTTGGACACGTGTTTCGTGACAAATCCCCCTACACGTTTCCTGGAGGCGTGTCGAAAATCGTGTTGCACAACGCAGCCCGTGTTGCTGAAGTGTGGATGGACGAGTGGCGTGACTTCTATTACGCTATGAACCCAGGTTTATAAAAACAATAAATTGAAAAAAATTAATTTAACTACACATCTAATAATACACATGTAGTTGGCTCACAAAAGCGTGCGCTATTCGTTGGTCCGCTGTAAAATTTAACTTTGCTCATGCGACGACGTCACGTTGGCTTTTATTCTCAATTTCCTACTTGGTCAAATCACCGAAAAAGAAACAGAATCAACAAAAAAAATACTGTACATTATCAAATCAACAACTGTAGGAATTATTTGTCTTTTTTGCAATTAATAAATTTTTGATAGAACTGGGTACATTTTGAGTACCTTTCTAAAATTTAAGTAGTGTTAAATTTATAAAAATCAATTTGTTTTATCTGGGTCTAGATACGAATAAAAATTCATGTGAACATATGTAGGTCCCAAACTGCTTGGTGTTAAAGGCACAGAAAAAAAAAACGTGTTTTGATAATATGTTAAAAATTCAGCGAGCTACTGTCGTGGTATAGTGGATCCATTCTCAATTGAAAACAATATAAATTCAGCGTCTCTACGCGGTGTGTTCATTTTTATGCGTATTTACAGGCACGCAAAACAGCGTTCTCGATAAATATCTGGCCTTGTATATGAGCGTAGCGGACCAGATGTACAATTGCGTCGATGCAAGTGATCGAAAAAAAGAATATAGCCGATGTTTGAAATAACCAACTCTACACAGGTGTGCGAGATGCAACAATCTGATACTGTAAAGCAAGCACGGGCTTGCGTACGTGTGTTGAAAAGTTGCTAACAAGCGCCTATGGACAGCACGTGTTCGACTCGACATTTATACAAAAGAAATATCGCAACGTGGTTTTTTATACCGTTTTCAATTGAGATTAGAAAAGCTATACCTGGTTCGTCAAATAAAAGGCCTAAAGTCATTCTATTAAATGTTTATGGAAAACTAATGGTAGGAAAATTTTAAACAAAATCATTACGGATATTTTAAAAATATAGGTCGTAAGTGCTACACTATTTTTTTCAAAATATTCTTACGATTAGCTTTCCATAAACGTCTAATAGGCCACTGTATTTTGCAAGTATTCAAGTGATTTTAAGTCTACCATGGCCGTACATATAGGAAGTCACGTACAGTATTTTTAGGAAATTGATGGTACGCCACTGTCTATTCTTTTATTTCTTCTATTTATTTTTTTCTGATATCAGCTACTTATTTAATACGAAATTCCAGAATTAGTTCAGATTTATACTTCAGGTCAATTCTAGTTAGACCTGGACGATAACTGATTCTAGTTATCGCCGATCGATATTAAAAAAAATCGAAATAATAATTATCAGTAAGTATATCGATAACTATCGGTATCGATAGGTCTCGGTTTTCGGAATTCGGGACTCCAGTCTTAATAAACTAGTAAAAGAAGGAAATTTATTATATATATATTAAGGTTATTTTTTTAAACAAATAATTGTTGTGGTCAAAGTTGAATTTTACAGGACACCGCCATTTAACCATTAAACCTTTGAACAATAAGTATTATACTAAGAGCTATGCTATGTTGACTGATTTGAACTCACTTTTTTATGGCTTTTTGGTGGCTCTAATAGACTTTTACATCGGTGAATAACAACTTCAATGATTTTTACTTCGCTAACGGTATACATTAAATATTATTTATTAATCCAATAATAATTAATAACAGTAACAAGTTTTGATGCAACTTTATGGCCTGCTCTTTTATTTATTTACTAATATTAACAATAAATAATAAAATGGGTGAATGCAGTGTGAGTGAGGTTGTACTGAATGCAAAAAAAAATGAGATAATTTTTGGAAAACGACAATTGAAATAGAAAAATTGTATTTTATACCGAATCTGTAACAAATAATAGGTACATAAATGGTGCGCCCTTTTAATTGAAAAAAATTGTAGAGACATAAGTGGTAGAGTTTCTAGAGGGGGCTATTTGACTTCAGATGCAAAAAGGGCTTAAAACCAATCCCAATGCTTTTATATTATTTATTATTTTTTACAATATATTTAAGCATTGTTTTCCAGTTATTCTCAACGAGAGATTACAATAGCCCACCCTGTATGTATATCAAATAATGACACTGTAATGAAATATTTTTTATTTTCGTCTCATTAAGCTTGTAAGGCTTCCAAAAAATTGGGCTACCTTCGTTAAAGAAGGCCAGAGTGCTGATTTGCGGCGTAATATACAGTGGCCCTCGTAGGGAACACTTTTAATCTAATAGCCAAGAGGTTTTATCGTCTAAAAATTATTTCTGATCGCGGATTCTTGTAGTGGAAAGTCAGAGAAGCGTTTTCATTGAATTTTTTAAGCTGGCAAATAATTGTTGCTACTTTTTATTTAGCGTTAGGTTTTGCAAAATGTGTATTTCGATCTTTCGACGCTTACGTAGCCCAAACCGTGATAGATACGAAAAAAAGTGCAAAGATTTTTTTGTAGATAATAGAATTTTATATAAAAAATTTCTGGACGACAGCACTCCTCTATCTTTTACAGATAAAACAATAGAACTGCAAGAGCGCTTAGACGGTACATTACACGTTGAAGCGCGTCTTTGAAACGCTGTATTTTTTTACTTGTAAAAGGTAGACAGGTGCTGTCCCTGACTTTTTTGTAGAAAATTTAATTATCTACAAAAAAGATCTATATACTTTTTTCGTATCTATCACGGTTTTTGCTACGTAAGCTACTAATGTCAAAACTTAACGTTAAATGAAAAATAGTAACAATTATTAACCAATACTAAAAATTTGCACATATTATGCTCTTCTGATCTTCCTCTACAAGAATCCGCGATCAAAAAAAATTTGCAGGATAAATACCTCGGGTTTCAGATTTAAAAAATTCTCTAAAGGGACTACCATACATGACGTTGCGCGTTAGCGCTCTGGCCTTCAATAACGATTTTGCATAATTTGAATTGGTTGCTATTTTTTACTGGTTTAAAATTTTCAGGATGTAGAATCTTAAATGTTCAGAGTTGGACGGATGGTTTATACACGTGTATTTAGATTTATAGGAAAATTAGGTTAAAAATAGGCTTTAATTTATTGAAAAGTAAATCTATGTAAAGACAGAGACATGATTCATAACATCAGTCTTTGGTTGTTTAAAGATGCGAAGCGTGTTTAAAACCAATTTTTATTTCAGTAAAAAAAAAAATCCGACAGTGACTTATTTTATTATTTTTTTTTTTCTTTCATGAAGAATATTGAGATTAAGAAATAATTTTTTTTAAAATAAATAGGCAATGGTCGACCATTTAATTCTTAAATTTCTGAGACATTTTATATTTCAATATATATTGTTGACTGATATGTTCTGGAACGCCCTAGACATTCTCGAACAGTCCAAATGATTCTCGAAAATTTTTGAATATTCTAGACCTTTCTCAAAAAAAAAAAAAAAAAAGAAATTGGGACATTGTAGTTCCTTTTTAAACATTTCAAATCATTCTCAAAAAAAAAATTAAATTAAAAAAAAATTCTAATACTCTAAATCCAAAGTATTCCCGAAAAATCAGGAACGTTCTAGATTATCCTTGGGCATTCCAAATATTGCGAACATTTCTTCTTTATCCATAAATTTAGTATTCCTTGAAAAGTGGTATAATGTAAAAAATGCTAGTAAAAATACGTATATAATTCTAGAAATGAAGTACTAAGTACATAATAATAAAAGAATCCGGAGAAAATTGGTGCCAAAAACTCACCTAAGTTTAATTAAGTTTTTTGATTAAAGCGGTTCGTCGATTTTTCTTTCTGCTTATTTTTTTTGCTTCAACTGTGGTGGTATTTTTTATTTTAAATAACTAAGGCATAAATTAGAGATAAAACTAATAAACTTTGACGATTTTTGCTTCTTGAATTAGATATGCTAATTAATTTATATGAATATTAAATTTTTGATAAAAAAATCTTTTTTTTAAGAAAATTTATTTTATTTTAATCTTTATTTGCCATCAAGTACATACATATTTTAATATTTTCAAAAAGTGACTAACAGCATGTAGGTAATATTAATATAATTGATTATTGGGGCTGTTAGGTGTGGATGTGCGGGGGCGTGTTGGAAATTGCGACGTGTTCTCACGTAGGACACGTGTTTCGAAAATCGACACCATATTCGTTCCCCGGTGGCACTAATCGCATTGTGAATCACAACAACGCTCGCCTTGCCGAGGTTTGGCTTGACGAATGGAAAGACTTCTATTATAATATTAACCCAGGTTTCAGCTTTTTAAATAATACCTAATCATTATAATTATCACCAGCATCCAAATAACTGTCGTAGCAGTAGGTGGTGCATTATGCAAAAAGTGGGATAGATTAATTTTTAATTAACAGAAGACAAAAGAATTTTTTTTGAACGAGGGAATACTCAAAATCTAACGCATAAATCTAAACCCCCATATGCATATGTACCAACACTTTATTTAATTCAATAACTGCGTGATTTACGTGGACAGTCTTGTAAATATTATACTCGGGTCATTTTAGGAAGGCGAAGTCTCTAATTAATTGTTAGACCATAAGCTACATTTTACAGGCATGTATATGTAATCAACAATATGTAGTTTTAACATCAATTTTCTTATGGAACTAATGATAGATACATTCCAGAACATTCTCGGAAAATCTAGACAATTAAATTACTTCCAAGTATGTATAATAAAGGGTATTTTTTATGAATATCAAAAATTTCAACACGTTTATATGTTTATAGGTCACTGCAGTATTTATGTATTTATAAATTATCCTTGAGAAGTTTATATGTGGTGAAATATTTAATCGCTAATATCAATGTTTCATTGTTAGTAACACTAATTGTCAACAATATTTAATTGTGTTTAATTTTTTTATTTTATAGTTTTTTACAATATCAATGAAAATTGATAGTTAAATTCATAGAATTTTAATTATTTTTAAAAATACTTAATTTTTATTAAATAAATTTTACATTTATTAATAATATTTAATTATTATTTTTAATGATAAACTTCGTAATTGATAATACAGAAGAATAAATGGAAACTCAATGAATCTCGTGCTATTCGATTCACCGTATTATTTATCATTAATATAAACTATTTATCGTTTTTTTGGCATTTCTTTAATGTTACAAAAAAACAATAAAAGTTTATAAAAGACAGAAATATCTGATTTTTTTTAATTTAGATTTATATCAGAACCAATAGGATCAGATAAATCTTTAAAAAAAAAAAAATAAAAAAAAAAGTGTAACTTGGTTTATTTTTTAAAATATTTTTAATTTTGTAGCACTTTGGTTATACCGGACGTACTATACGATTTTTTTTTTCCAAATTTTCCTACTATTAGTTTTCCATAAAGATCTATTATAGGCCATCACTCACTTTGGGTACCCTATATAATCAGAACCTGTTCATATTGGGTACCCCATTCGATGTTGGCACTTCCAAATCAATTTTTTTTTTAAGTATAGCCTTCCTAATTTGACCCGAGATATTGGTTAAAATTAGTCAAAATGAAAAAAACATTTTTCCGGACAGAAAAATTTTTCTTCGACACCTAGCATTTGAAATATATTTTTTGTAGGCACCTACTGGGTATTAATCCCAAAATCACACAAGTATTGAATAAAATGAGAACAGTGGAAAGCTATAATTTTTGCACACATATTTTTCGTAACTGTTTTGCTTCTGGGCATGGGCTTATTGTTTATTTATTGTTGCGTTTGTTGTTGGTCGTAAAATGCATGTACAACTGGAGCGACTCTATCATGTCGAGGATTAACATTTGACAATTAAATTTTCTTTGTAATTGTATATAATTCTGTACTCAATTTCCAAATTTTTACCACGAACGCGTTGTAGATTTCGTAAGTTTCTCACATCCCGTTTTTAAGGTTCATTATGTAAGCACAAAACGCGTTGTGTATAATTGGAACGAATAATTATGAGGCAAGTATTTACAATGTGTAAAACGAGGATATTTGGAAAAATCTCCGGTCCACTTTGACTTAAAATACCAAACGTTTCGTCTTCTGCTACGGAAGACATCTTTAGCGGTGGCGTAGTCGTAGTTGTCTGGGTGAGAGTTCAACGACGAATGCGCCCGCGTTATACAGTGCTGCTATATTTATACTGTTCTCGGTGCGCGTACGTGGATGTGCAGTGACGGAAGACGAGAGCGTGTCTATAGCTACCCGGCGTTCATGCAACACTGGGTAGTGTTCAATTTTTCAACCGAGACTTAACGACTAGATGCGCACCAGAAACCCCGCCCTAAGAAGGCAGGTAGAATGTTGGAAGGGGCAGGCACTCAAGCTATTTCCTTCAAGTACGCCTATGAAATATGCACGTAACGGCATACAGATACAGATAGGGAAGTTGCACGTGACTGGCTGTCGGTTAAATATTAAAGTCCTTCGGTCTTCCTACAACTGACCGAATTCAAGTCTCGGTTGAAAAGGTTCACTCTACCATAATTTGGGGCGTTTAATTAATTTTTTCCTAAATTTTTATGACTATAGATATATATACTAAAATTATGTGTTTTGAGTAGACATTTTGTAGTATCGCTTTGAGGATATTCTGACAGTGCACAACGCAAAACGCGATGTGGGAAATTTAAGAAATCGGCTACGCGTTCGGGGTAAAAAATTCTATTCTTTAATAAAACTAATTTTATTTATCAAATAAAAAAATATTTGAAAAACGTCACATTTGTTTAGACATAGAATGCAGTTACAGTTCAAAAAGAAATTTGAATCCACGTTTGTAAAAAAAAAAATCACTTTGTGTTAGTTCAAAGTAAGGTAATTATCCGTAACACAAAGTTGCACTAATTACAAAAACAAAACGTACGTACATATGTTATTATGTAGTCTAGAGCTTTGTCGACAAAACAACTTTTGAACATGGAACGTTTTATATTTGTTCATTAAAAAAAAAAAAAAAGAGTTTGTAGATTAGCCAAAGGTAACCGTTGTAGCTAATTTACCATTCCTGAGTGATTGTACTTGTCATTTTTAATACCTAATTTATTGTTCGTGTTTTCTAACAAAGCCACTAGCGTAAAAGTAAATTAACTAAAAATATTGAAGCTCGTTGATAAATAAAAAATAAAAAGAAAAAATGTGAAGTCTAAAATGGAAGAAAAGTTTTTTCGTATTCTGAAAGTTGTGCAATATAGAGATATTGAGAAAGTTTTTTAAATTCGGTCTTGTGCCAACGGTTCTGAATATTCAGTAATTTCTTCGTGCGGTGAAAACTGTAGAGTTTTGGAGAAATATTAAAGTGGAAATGGTTTCTTGAATTACAAACTGATATTTCTGAACATATACAAGAGTTGAGAACGTTTTTCTGAACTTTGTATTGCCATAATTATAAATAAATAACAATTAATTTATTAAGTATCTATCATATATGCGGTGGTAACAATGCTTTTTTGCATTTATTCAGGGTCTTAGGCAATTAAAAAAAAAAAAAAAATGAAAGCAGAAATCTAAAAGGTTTAAAGATCTATCTGAAATTCTAGATTTTGGAGTTATAACTTTCCGAAATGCCCTAGGTAACATTTATTTTTTGCATGTTTTTGAAAATAAAAAACAAATTCAAAAAGTTTATTTTTCGTATATTAAAATTTGTCCCTGTAACGATAAGAGTTTTTTTTCATTTTAAATATATTTTTTAAACATTTGCAATATGCTGGTGGCTAAAACGCGTTTTGGTCGTATTTTTCAACCATTGTTAGAAATCGGTGTTTGATCCTAGAAGATGTACCTAAATATTATTCTCAAAGATGCAAACTTTCCTGAAAAAATATTTTACTTTTCTTGAAACTGGTGGAAGCAATACGAAAAATGCTTTGTGATGATTTCTCTTTAAGTACCTACTTCTTCTAACATATGGTAGTCCTTATGCAGCAACAACAACTTTCTTGACATGAAAAATGAGAAAAAGAAACGCTTAGATGTAATGCATATAAACATTATTGGGTCCACGATTTTCTAACTTACACCCCGAAGAGTACTGAAAAATACCCTAAAGTTGAGTGCAACAAGAGGAAATTTGACTCATTCTCGCATGGCGTTCACCGTGAAAAATCGATTTCCATTTCAATGAAAAAAAAAAAAATTCTGAACTGAGACGATTTTCAAACTTCTGCCGCCTTCATAAATCGATAGGAAAAAGTCGTATTTGTGATAAAAACAAATTAGGCATAAGTATTGAAAGTGTTGAAAGGGGTGAAATAATATTTTAAAAATGTAAAGAAAATTGAAAAAAAATCCGTGATTTTCTAATCGCTGTCCAGTAGTTAAAGAATGAAAGTTTTTGCTCTAAAGGACTAATGAAAAAAATTGGCGAAAGGGCTGATAATGTCGAAAGAAAAATTCATTAAATTTTCCTTCAACTTTCCAGCAGTTAAAATGTTCTTTTGCCATCAGAAGCCCTTATACTAATATTTTACGAGTCCTTTAGGGTGAAAATTTTTACTGGACACGGTTAGAAAATCACGGAAATTTTTCTTTGAATTTTTGAAATATTATTTCAACCTTTTCGACACTTTCAGTACTTATGCCTATTTTTTTTTAATCACAAATACGACTTTTTCCTATCGATTTATGAGGGCGGCAGAAGTTAGAAAATCGTCTCACTTCACATTTTTTTTTTTAGTTTTAAGTCGAATTTCGACGGTGAACCTCATATGAGAATGATTCAAATTTCCTTTTGTTCCACTGATATTTAGGGTGTATTTCAGTACCTACTCTACTATACATAAAAAGTAGGTAGGTACATTATGTAAAGGTAAAGGGAATTTAATTGATGGATAACTCGACAAATACGTCTTTAAAAGTAAGGTTATTAAATCCTAGTCTTTATTATTTTTTTTTCTTTGACATTTTGGTTTGGAGTTGTAGATATTTCGTTATTATGAACTAGAAACGGTGCAAAAAAACATTACTTGACATACATTAATATGAATTAAATCTACAAGTTACCGCAAATTAATAAGGAAAAGGCTATTGCTGTCATCATGCCCCCGCCGGGATTCGAACCCGGGTCTCTGGCTTTACGCGACGATTCAGTGACTTAGTAAGTACGTTTCGTCGATGTTGCTGTCATCAAGTCGCCGTAGCTTAGTGGTTAGGTTAGCAATGGCGCGTAAAGCCAGAGACCCGGGTTCGAATCCCAGCGGGGGCATGATGACAGCAATAGCTTTTTACTCATTAATTTGAGGTAATTTGTAAATGGTTCTTGAATTTAATTCATATTAATGTATTTAAAATCACCACTAATAAATATTTCTCGATATTTCATTGTTAATATTATTTGACATACTTTTTTCACGTTGAAAAGTAATTAACTATTTATTAATCGGTTTTGAAAATTAAGTGGGGCGGGCCGGAGAAAATTGTGTATTAGGTTAGAGTAAGATACGTTAGGTTAGGTTTTATTTTATTGGGTTAACTTTTTCGTACTCCCATGTTGGAAAGGGTAAAACTCTAATCCCTAACCCAACCTCATCACATCTTATTGTCGTAACTAGCTTCATGGCTACGACCTTTACACATGATAATCGTCGAATATATCGATGAATCGAAAATAGTTATCATGTCATCAGTTGTTATTTTTGTTACCGACATATCAATAATTTTCGATAATTATGGATATATCGATATTGTTGCCCGTGAGCCCAGGGCTAGTTCATGTTTAGGCTTTAGACCAGCTCATGACCAGCTCTCGTTAGTCTTGGACGATATATCCATAACTAATTACTTTTATATACAACCACAGATGACATGCGAACTCCATCTGCGGGAGCTAGCCGTAATTTAGGTTCAACACCTGCCACCACGAACCTCAATTAAGGCTAGCTCCCGCAGATGGCGTTCTCATGTCATCTGTGGTTTTACATTGAACTAAACTTGGAGAGGTTTCACTTGATTTAAGTCGTTATTCTGTCGAAGTCACCAATGACGTACTGATTTGAATTAATGAGCTCGAAATCGCGATCTACGTCTGGTGATACGACAATATACCGACCAGACATGAAATCACATGAAATTTCCTAATTACTTTGTTTTTTAAAAAAAAAAACGTCAAGTAATGTTTTCCGCCTTCAACTTAATATCAAGGAGAGCGAAAACTTCAGCATACCAAAGTTTCAGGATAATCGGAGAAGAAGTGACTGTCAATTTGGGTAATTACCTTATTTTTAGGCACATCGTTTAAAATCGTTCTTTTTCAAAAAGACTTCTCAAATGTCTATGAGTTATTTATAGACGTTACAAGTTCAATTTTTTTAATTTAAAATTAGAGTAGGTATCTTATACTATTTTGACTAAATTTATTCTGATTTTATCAAGGTTGGTTATTTAACATATAATTATGAATTAAAAACGAAAAAAATATATATAGATAGGTATTAATTATTAATTATAAAATGAAATTTCATACGTATTTCCTGTGATATAATCTGGATCACATTCCTAAGTTATTTTCGTGTATTTTACAAAAAATGATAATTATAAAAATATATCGAATATTTCTATTTTGGTACTGGTTGAAGTTTATATTTTTACTTCTTCTGCTACTAATTTTTGGTGTATATATGGTATATACATTACATATATACAAAAGATAAATAGGCAAAACAATGGTCTCGTATACAAGCTTTTAATGAATGTTCATCATGTTGAAAGTTTTATCTGTACATATTATGTGTTAGTCGTTTGCATGCATAGCTTTTGGTGGGCTTTAGTTTTTGGTGCTTTTATTTATTTTATCGTCTTACGTCTTCCGTTCTATGTTCAATTTCTGAAAATAAATAGAACTGAAGACTGACTTATCTAGTGACGCGGAAATATTTATTAAAGTTGTCCTGTAGGAGCGGTCAACGTTCCTGTGGGCAACGTATCCGAGAGAAAAGCCCTCCGGGAGAAACTGCACTGTAAAAGTTTCAGATGGTATCTCGAAAACATTTATCCTGAGTCGCAGATGCCTCTGGATTACTACTACTTAGGAGATGTAAGTTGATTAAATTAATTAAAATATCTGAGAAACAAAAATAAAGGTTTTTTTTTATGTAGATTCGTAATGTGGTAACGCAGACATGTTTGGATACAATGGGTCGCAAATCAGGCGAAAATCTAGGTCTTAATTACTGCCATAATATGGGAGGCAATCAGATCTTTGCTTATACCAGACGTCAACAAATTATGTCCGACGATAATTGTTTGGATGCGTCCCAAAAGTACGGGCCTGTCAAGTTGGTTCGGTGCCACGGAATGGGAGGCAATCAGGCTTGGGTGTACGATGAAGACGTACGTTGCAAAAAAAAAAAAAATTTTTTTCTAATTTTTGTAACCTTTAATTTCTTCTTTTACAGGAACGAACGATTAAGCACGTACATACGGGCAGTTGTTTGCAAAAGCCTGACAAAATTGATATGAGTTTGCCCCTTCTACGACCGTGTGATTTGTCTCGTGGACAACAGTGGATTATGAAAAGCAAATTCAAGTGGCAGGCGAATAAGGACAACGACGTTGCGGTGGACAGCTAGGACTCATCTTCATACTCATCTACTCGTCTTAAGAACAAGAATCGAACATGTTTTATGTAAAAGTAAAATCTTAAATATCTACTCATTAAGGTAAGAGGTGAAAGCGTTAACGAAAAAGAACTTAAACATATCTTGTGAGTGGATCTGTCGCTGCTGAAGTTGAAAAAATAAAAATAAAATAAACAAAAAAATTAAATTAGGAGAGAAAACTACTATTATTTAACGGTTAGCTAGTCAAGTTGGTGCAATTTGATACAGAAGCACATTTGTTGAACTGATTTATAAAAAAATGACGTTTCATAATATACGAAATCAAAATGACAATCACTTCTACAGGATGTTTTTTTAAACATTTCGTCCTATTCGTCCATTTACGTTATCATGAAAATAGAAATTTATTTAACATAGAAGACTATAGATAGTATTCAAATGGCCCATGACGATGGGTTTACGTTTCCTAAAATTAAAAAATAAAAATAGGAAACTTATTCACTGTAATGCGGGCCATTTCATACTCTTGTCAACCGTAATGGCAGCTTATTTTTTTTTTCTGTTCTCATAATGTCGTGTATTACACGTTTGTTTAGAAATACAAAGGTTAATGGTCTGAATTAGTACTATTTAAATAATTAATATTCTATTTAATTAAGTCTATTGAATCGATATAAAAAGACAGAAGAAACGAATTACGTACTAATGAACGAGAAAACAAAATTAATTTTTATTAATGAAGATTTTCTTTCTTCTCAGTATTTTTATGCATTTCTAATTCCCTAATTAGGCACATAACATACCATTCCTTTCAGTTCCACAAAGGAAAAGTAGAGAGAGAACAGAATAGTAACTTTTTTGTATGATGGTTCTGTTTATAAAAATACTAATATATACCGTCAGATATGCAGTTGTAGATTTTACTTTTAAGAGGGTTGAAAAGTGGAATTTCAGCGATGTTAAAATTAGGGCTTTTCAACCGTCTTGAAGAGAGGAAATGATTCACCGAAATCAGTCTACGATATTTTCATAACATACATGTCATGACCAAAAAAGTGTTCATGATATTCTTAACAGGTTTCATAAGTTACACCTTTTTTAATTTATTTTTTATATTCCTTTTACGCTTTTTTTAGCTAAAATATAAGGCGACTTAGGAAACCTCTTAAACGAATACTAATTTTTGCATCTAACAATTCGGATAAAAGACAAAATTGTATGTATGTATGTATGTATATAAGTGCGTGTGTGATAATTTGTTACAATTGTTTTATGTTTTGAATAAAAATATTTATGTATATTAAAAAAAAAGAGAACAAATTAAAGACGTTAAATGTAATTAAAAGCTACATATCACCGTTTGATTGATAAGATAATAAATGCAATAAAACTGTTAGTCATTGAGTGGTAAGTGTGTTTTTTTGTTATTTTACTTGTTTGTTAGTTAATGATGGAATATTGTCAGTAGAAGAAAAATCAAAATTAATATTATAATACATAAAAAGACAAATTTAAATAAGATCAACAGTATTTTAGAAATATAGTAAATTAACAAGAGCAATCTCACGATAATTATTATTGTTTTTGTATTTTTCATTATTGACTGAATTGTTTATCGAATGTTTTTCGTAGTGATAACATAGGTACACTTCAGGGGTGCCAAAAAAATATTTTTTTATCCATTTTTTTTCTTTTCAACGCAGTAAGTAACTTCTTAATTCAGTGAAACATGAGAAAATGTATAACATAGACATAAATAGTGTGATATATTTTTAAAAATTTACAGATTTTACAATAGGATTAGTTATACATAAAACAACCGATGTCATCCATCTCTTAATTTTTAAAATTGTAAATGTACATAATAAATAATGTAAAATCTTCCATGATAGATGATTATAAGTGTATATATAAGAATTTATGTAACATAAAACTCCACTTTTTCGCTGTAAAATACTTGTTGCTCTGATTTTGATCCTAATCATTCGTAGATCTGTACTTTTTATTAACATATCCGTTGGTTATTTTTATTTGTTAAGATATAAATAGTAATCATTAAGTCGATGAAGCAAAAAGAAATACGAAATTTTATATGGGCATATTTGCCCAATCGAATCGACAGACAGGTGTTTTTTATTTCTGTAAAACAGGTGGTGGTGCAAAATAAGCTTAAATCCCGAAATGAGAACTAACTTTTTGAATAAAAAATAAGACAATGGATTTCTTGTTTTATTTTTCTTTATTTGAATTAAATTTTTCAACCAAATTAATTAGGAAAAATTTAATTCAAATCACCACTATGATTTGTAGATAAGCTTACTAAATTTTGTTAATCATCCTACATAATTGGAATTTGGTTGTATTTATAGATCACAATTTATGAACACTTCTATTTTGTTTGTAACTTTTCACGAATGTTTATCTATGTTTACGGTGTATCTCTTGTCTATGGTGTATCCATGGCGCAAAGATACTGGCTATCATTAATACGTTTTATTTATGGGTTAATCCATGAATAAGTGCACAGTGAAGATTATTTCGATCCTAGTGCACCATTTCTTAATGTTTCTGCATTTAAACATCGTGCAGTCAATAAAGGTGAGAATATATGCCTCAACTAATATGTATTTTTAAAAATAGAAAGCATATTGTATTTAATGTCTTATTTATATAACTGAGATTAATTTGTATTTTTTGTCCGTCCTTTTCTTAAGGTCAGATGATTTTATAAATTATTGTACATTGAAGACTCGCGCAAATTGTTGCAATGTTACTGCTTTTCTGTATTATATTTCACGTCTTTTTTTTTTTAGATTGCGTCCACCAAATAGTCCTTTCCTAATGGCATGTGGAATGTGTTTGAATTGATTGTTTCAAGTTCAACTTTAATGCCGTTTTTCATTAACAATAAGCACTTGTAAGTTTTATTTTATTTTATTTAAAATAACAAATAATCATTAAGGTAAAATCATAAACAGTTGGCAATTGTAATAACTTGTTAAGATAAAAATAAGAAACTGATTTAACCTTAGACTAGGAAAGAGAGGGGACGCATAATTGTCAACTGCAAATTATTACGTGATGGAAACAGCAGTCAACGCTCAGTAGCGCAACATATAATGTTAAGAGGGAGTTAGTGTTGTTACCATTATTCGTACAATTTTCATTCCATAGATAGTATCAATTGTTTATTTTATAAAGTAAACAATTATATTAAGAACTGTTGTTTTGCGTCATAGGTTACTAAGGAAAATATTATTTGTTATATGTCAAGGAGAATACATATTCAATGAAATTAAATGCAAAGAATTATTTCATTAACGTTAATTAACCTTAAGAAGAATTTTTTTTTAATTATTTAATTTTATTTCTTAGATTTTTATAACAAAAAATGTGTGATTGTTAATTGAAGATTATTTCAATTCTAATGCTCCCGCACATTGTTGCAATGTCAATGTTCTTCTGTATTATATTCCATATCTTGTTTTTAAATTGCTTATATAAGTAATCATTTTTCGTTAATTTCTGCAGGTTAATAGATAAATTATTGCACATTGATGAAGTCATATTCTACTCCTATCTTAAGAACATCGTGGACCGTACTGACTAGTGATTCTACCAGTTTTCCACAGCTTCGAATGTGTTTAAAGCGTTTCAAGTTTGACTTTGGTGCCTTTTATCGTAAACAATTCATATTGTAAGTTTCTTCTTTTAAGTACACGCGGTGTAAAATAACACATAATTACTAAGCCAAAATAGAGTAAACAGTTAATCATTTTAAATACTAAGATAAAAATAAAAAATTTATTCTTCTTCAACAATTCCATGTAGACCCGCTAAAAGAGTTACTCATACATCTATTTATTATGCCTATATCCCCTATTTTATTTTTTTATTAAAATTGGTTCTTCATTAATCTCTGATTTTTTGAGTAAATTTTCGTTTAATTTAAAAGATACAATTTTATAAACAATAATCAGAGTCCATTTATAAAGTTATTATCATTTTCATATTGCGTTTTCTTTTTTCTTGGAGTAGTTATTGACTTTTTGTTCTGAAATGCACATTTGATGAACGCCAAGTATGCAGTCGGAGCCATGTTTAATGTAATGCACAAGCAGTCGATTCTATCATTTTTCCATGACTTCGAATGTAACTGAGGTGAGTTTCAGATTAGTCTATCATATTACTGATTACATCTTCGACAGTCTTCGCTAAATTACGCTTTAAGAACGATTAACGATCCTCTTTTTTAATTTTTAATTACTTCACTTTCACAACTTTTTGAGTTCAAATCCGTCCATGGTATCATTTCTACGATCCAATTTTGCATAAAATTAATTCAATCTGTAAGTTCGAAAAAAATATTTTATTCGAATGTTACTGATACACACTTACTTATTCTAATTATCTAAATTGCAACACATTAAGGAAAAACCTGTGAATAATTTTTTTTATTGTTTTCTATCTAATAAATTATTGGTTGTAGAATGGCCAACTAAGTGCTTTGTGCAATGTTTAGTTAAATTTATTAACTAGATTAATTTTACATGCAAGAATACACATGAAACCTGCATAACTGATTAGTTTGTTTTAAAATGGAATTAAGTCGAACAATTGTTATTTTCAATTATCTTAAATATTTGTCCAGTGATCAATGGTTCAATATTTAATTAATTCAAAGAACTATTGTTCTTCGTTTACTTTATCGATTATTTTAGCATTATTTGTTAAGAAGTATCTTTTTAGGGAATTAAGAACTAATTAGAGACTTATCATAAGTTTATTTTTATCGTAATATTCAATGTACAACGTTAACAATTCGTCTTGTCTTTTCTATAGGATGACTGTTGGAAGTGATCGCATCGAAATTTATTTCAACTAGATGGAACAGTTTTTTCACAATTATGTCGTTCTTCTTGGACTTCACTGCTAATCGTCGTCTTCCATTCGATGTTTTCCAGTAATTTTACTTAATAATAAGCCAATAATCGACGTTATTTGCTCATATTAATTCATAGTACACTTATATAAGCTAATTTTATTTAACAATAAGCCATTAATCGACGTTATTTGCTCGTATTAATTCATAATACACTTATATAAACTAATTTTACTTAATAATAAGCCAATAATGGATGTTATTTGGTTATATTAATTCATAATACACTTATAAAGGCCAATTTTACTATAATATAACAATAATCGACGTAATATGTTCATTTTAATTCATAATTCGCTTATATAAGCTAATTTTACTTAATAATAAGTCAATAATGGACGTTATTTGGTTATATTAATTCATAATATGCTTATAAAGGCAAATTTTACTTATAATATAACAATAATCGACGTAATATGTTTATTTTAATTCATAATTTGCTTATATAAGCCAATTTTACTTACTATTAAGCAAATAATCGACGTAATATGTTCATTTTAATTCATAATTTGCTTATACAAACTATCATAAGTGATTGTAGCAACTTTTTAAATAAAATTTCTTATAACATTTACATTTTTTTATTAATCACCCCTACATAAATGTACAGAAGTTAGCTTATGCTCTCCTAATACAAAAATCGAAAATTCGAAGTATAAATTTTAATGTTAAATTATTTGTTGATCAGACCTCGTATTTAGTGAAAATTTTAAAAATTTCAGATTTTGTACCAGGAGAGCATAAGTTGTTTGGGAAATATGTCAAATTATTTGTTGATCAGACCTCGTAGAACGTCCACTTATGCTCTCCTAATACAAAATTCGAAATTTTTGAGTTTCCGATAAATACGAGGTCTGATCAACAAATAATGTGACAAAAATACCTCCTGCAGCTTATGCTCTCCTGGTACAAAATTTGAAATTTTTTGAATTTTCGAAAAATACGAGGTCTGATCAACAAATAATTTGACATATTTCCCAAACAACTTATGCTCTCCTGGTACAAAATCCGAAATTTTTAAAATTTTCACTAAATACGAGGTCTGATCAACAAATAATTTGACATTCAAAATTTTTATTTGAATTTTCGATTTTTGTATCAGGAAAGCATATTAACTTTGATTTAGTTTCTTAGTTAGTAAATATAACGCATAATTGTACTAAATACATTTATTTTTTACTGTTGTACCATACATGCATAAAATATTTACAATCACTGCAACTTATTTTATTTATGATACATAATTTAACTGTTACACTATTTCAACGTTAATTATGAGAAATAAACAACCCCTAGTGCAACATAGCCTTCTCTTATAGCCATCCTATAAGTCGATATGAACAATATTAACTGAAAGACTTAAAGTTAATTTATCTTTCTAATTTTAACAAAAATGAATTTAAAAATCTATAGTTCATCAATTTTGTTGTAAAAAATTGTACATACATGTAAGAGAAAAAATAAAGTGACAAAACAAATTGTAAGAAAAAACACACGAAAACATAAAATTCCCTATTCAATTGTGACGTCCTGATCTCCCCTTATGGCCACCCTATTGAAAATTGACTATATCTAAAACAATTTTGCCAGAAATTAATTTTGAAAGTTACAATTTATCAAATTTATAATTCATAACTAACATTTGTATAAGTACAGTCTATAAAGTAAAAAAAAAAATTGTATCTGAATGCATAAATAAAAAACGAAGTAAGGGGTTAAAGAAATACAATAAAAAGCAAAAAAACTATTTCTTAACAATCCTCTAACGACGTCCATTCTAATATGCAGATAACTACGACAGGACTTGCGGCAAATAATCGGGAATGTCGTTCGATAGGGCATACTGGGAGGGCCTACTCTTTCCTGAAACACAGGTCACCTTATCGTCCTGACAGGTCTTCTCCAGCGTACATCTGAAACAGATTCGATGGTAATTGACCAAAAACGCGTTTTATTTCTATTTACTTAAATGAAAAATATAAATTACCTTCTAACGACTGCAGAATGTTTCAAAGTGAAGAAGACGAGCAGAAACTAAGTTCCTGTGGTTGAGTTGTTCTACTGGAAAACTTTGAGGTGAAGAACACAAACAGAAGTGAAGTCCAAGAAGAACGATACTATTGTGATGAAAGACATTCCATTTAGTTTGAAATAAATTTCGATTCGGTCCCTTCCATCAGTCACCTTATAAAAAGGACAAGACGAACGAATTATAATTAATACACGAAGTGAGAGGATAAATAAACTTACGATATGTCTTACTTTCTGCAAGTTTGTAATTTATTCATAATTCTCTAAAACGAAACTTCTTAACTACTTACTGATAAGTGAAAGATTGACAATAATTCATTCAATTAATCAAACATTAAACCATAGACCATTGGACAACTATAAAAAAAACGCGAAATAAACAAAGGGTTGTAGTAATTATATTATAAAATTGAGTCCAATTACATAAAACTGAAATTCTGGGAAATTTAATTTAAATAAACAATCCAAGCTATGGTAAAGGCGTAATGTATAGTTACTGTTTTTGAAACTAGAACAACGTTCACTAGGCTTCGCCAGTGTTAAAAAGTTGTTAAGGAATACGAAGCTATAGGCGCAGAACACAATTGTAAATTAAGTTTCGAAGATATTTATTTATAGAATCAAACGTTAAAAAGTTTGAAATAGAGTATATATAACAACTATAAACCAAAACATTTAATGTAACGACAATTACTTTGAATAAATACTATAAATGAATAATTTAAATCAATTGAAAACTATATGCAGGCCGTACGTGATTACTTAAAAAAAAGTGCTAAATCTGGTACAATAAAGTGATAATAATCTTATAAAGATTTCTACAGTGAAAATCATTTAAACTGTTAACAATAAATAAATAATAAACGTTAAGGTAACAATTCGTTAACTTTAGATTAAATTTATTATACCTATTGTAATAATTGTTTACAATCAAATTGACCTTTAAATCCATACGAGAATCCATATATTTTCCCCTAAATATGACAAACAATTCTCTACGATAATTTTTCTCAATATGTATTTTGAAGATGTTGAATTTTTTGTTTGATTTTAATTATTAACCTATTCATTATTGCATTAATACAAATCAACCATCTTTACATTAATTCTATGTTGAAATTTATACTGCTGTATGCTGTAAGTATTGCTTACATCATAGTAGTATGTACTTTGTTTCAAATTCTGCAACATCTGATTTTATAACTAAACAACTTGATTACCTTTTAAAACCTGCAGAATTTTCCAAGGTGAAGAAAAGCAGCAAATGAAATCCCTATAGTTGGCTTGTGCTACTGAAAAGCTTCGAGATGAAAACGACGAACAGCAATAAAGAGCAGAAGAACGATACTATTCTGAAAGACTTGTTCCATCCAGTTTTGAAATAAATTTCGGTACGATTTCTTCCATCATCACCCTGTGAAAAGAACATGATGAACGAATTATAAACGTTGTACATTGAATATGACGATAAATAAACTTATGATAAATCTCCAATTAGTTCATAATTCCCTAAAAAGAAACTTAACAAATAATGCTAAAACAATCGATAAAGTAAAAGAAGAACAATACTTCTTTGAATTAATTAAATAATGAACAACTGATCATTCGAAAACTGTTTAAAATTATTGAAAATGTTAATAGTTCATCTTAATTCCATTTTAAAACAAACTCTAATCAATTATGCATTTTTGAATGCAAAATTAATCTGGTTAACAAATTTAATTAAACATTTCACAAAGCAGTTGGTTGAACATTCTACAATCAATAATTAATTAAAGATAGAAAACAGTTAATAAATCTTCACCAAATTATTCACAAGTTTTTCCTCAATCTATTTGAAAGTAAATCTACAATAATTTGCGACAAGTCCCAATTGTGAAAATTGGAATAAGTACGAGTATCAGTAACATTCGAATAAAATATTTTTTTCGAACTCACAGGTTGAATTAATTGTATGCAAAATTGGATCGTAGAAAAGATACCATGGACGGATTTGAACTCAAAAAGTTATGGAAGTGAAGTAATTGAAAATTAAAAGAGGATCGTTAATCGTTCTTAAGGCGTAATTTAGCGAAGACTGTCGAAGGTGTAATCAGTAATATGATAGACAAATTTGAAACTCACCTCAGTTACATTCGAAGTCATGGGAAAATGATAGAATCGACTGCTTGTGCATTACACTAAACATGGCTCCGACTGCATTAAAAGTCAATAACTACTACAAGAAAAAAGAAAACGCAATATGAAAATGATAATGACTTTAAGAATGGATTATGATTATTGTTTATAAAATTGTATCTTTTGAATTAAACGGACATTTACTCAAAAAATCAGAGATTAATTAACAACCAATTTTAATAAAAAAATAAAATAGGGGATATAGGCATAATAAATAGACGTATGAGTAACTCTTTTAGCGAGTCTGCATGGAATAATCAGCATAACAACTCCAGAAACTTGATCTCTATTAAAGAATTTATCAGTTTTAACTGATTGTTGCTCTTTAATCATGAATATATATTTTATTTTTTGTAAATTTGAAGAATCAATTTTTTATTTTTATCTTAGTATTTAAAATGATTAACTGTTTACTCTATTTTGGCTTAGTAATTATGTGTTATTTTACACCACTTGTACTTTTAAAAAAAACTTACAATGTGAATTGTTTACGATAAAAGGCACCAAAGTCAAACTTCAAACTCACTCCAAACATATTCAAAGCCATGAAAAACTGGTAGAATCATTCTTTGTTACGTTCCATGACGTTCTTAAGATAGGGGTTGAATATAACTTCATCAATGTTAATTATTCATTGATTAACCTGCAGAAATTAACGAAAAAGGATTAATTATAAAGCAACCTAAAACCAAGATATGGAATACAATGCAGAAGAGTATTGACATTGCAACAATTTGAGGGAGCATTAGAATTGAAATAATCTTTAATCTACAACTTACTCATCAAATCATGCAATCTTAAAAAGACACAAAAAAATGCGAATATCGCTAATTATATAAATAAGACGTAAAATACAATACGCTTTCTATTTTTCAAAAAACATATAAGTTGAGGCATATATTCTTACCTTTATTGATTGCGCGATATAATGTTCAGTTATCCGTAGAGTGGAGAGGACGTATTAATCATAGTATTAAATAAACGAGATACAAATCGCACTCAGAAGTAAATAAATTAAACACTAGCGAGTAATTAACAACGAATTACTTTGACCTTTGACATGTTCTCTATGATTTTTACATTTTTCATAACATTTTTACACTTTTGTGCCGTAGATAAAAAAAAGTGTCTTACCCTTCGGGCGTTTTCCATTTACGCCTGAGGAGCTACCGGAGTTCCACGGTGCACTCATCAAAGTGTTCCATTTACTGCAGAATATTACACTCCTTTACTCTAGTTAGTTTTCCCAGAGAAGCAGCATGTAGAGGAGACTCAAACTACCATAACCTCTTAATTTTTATTCAATTATTATTGCCAATTTATTGTATTTTTTATTATTATTATTAATGAGCGCATTATTGTAAATTGCTGCACCCTAGAGATTTTTTTTAATATTCTTCCGCTGAGGACAACTATCTTGCGTTCCATTTAGTTGATGCACCGGTGGTACTCTGTTCTACTCTACTCTACTCTATGCGGTGCATGTAAGTGAACAACACACCTGTATCTATATCAGTAGTTTGTTTATGCATGTGCATCTCTTATCTTATAATATATACGAGTCAAGGACACATTTGTTTTTATTTTCTTTATCTGCGCTTGAATTTGAATTATGATTTGAATCACCAATGAACGCAATTAAATGCAATCCAATGAATCACAATATTGTGCAATTTGTTGTTGCGGCAATGTCAATAAATATCTAATTGTCGCATTCCATCGCATTTTCAGTCAGTTTTAGTCCTAGTTTTAGTATCTATCCACTATCATAGTCTAGGGTATCTATCAAGTCAGTATTAAGAAGCAACTTTGTGTGATAGTCCTGTGATAGTGTTCTATATTTTTTAATTACCGAGTTTTTATTGCTCTTTAATTTTATTGTTAGTTTATTTATTGTTTCTTGTTAATTAATTGTAAAATAATGTCGTCTCCTTGGGCAAAAATCGCGACTCCAGAACCAGTGAATTTCGAAAATATTTTATCAGAACAAATTGCTAAAGAAATTCAATCTAAAAAAGATCAAAAGTTTGCTGAAACGGTTTTTAAAGAACTAGAGAAGAAAGAAGGCAACTGTTCACCTGATCGTCCTCTGATTTTGTGTTCAGATGAAAGTGTAAGATGTAAATCTGACGAAAAGATCGCAAAAATGTTACAGGAACAGTGCAACCTGAAATTCGATATTCGCAGAGCTCAAGAAGAGCAAGGTAAGAAAGAATATTATTTGGAAAATAATGTTACGATATTGTGAAATTACTTGTTAATAAACATGAAAAATTAAAAAAAGAATTTGCTACTTAATATACAGTTACTATTATTCGACGGAATCATTTTCGTTTTTATGAGAAATATTTTAATAAATGCATAAATTTATTTAAAAAATGACTCAGTAAATTAATTTGAAGCACAAAAAATTGAATGTATAAAGTAAACTGTTACAAAGTAATAAAACTTTTCTTAAAACTTAACTAAAACGTCAAAAAACCGAATTCATCTTAATTTTCCGTTCTTAAAAAGACTGAATACTTTTTCCAATTTAAATGGGACTATCCTCGAGATGTTCGTAGAACATTTAATAAAAACGGAATCATTAAACTTGATTCACAATTGTCGAAGGTATCATGAAACATTCGTAAAAAAATACAATTCCATTGAAAATCTTTTTTTGAAAATCGAAAAAAATTATTGCAAATTGATTTTCTATTTTCTCAGTTTTGTTTCTCATTATTAGTGAAAATACCTACATTATCCTGATGTGTTTATATCATTAGATTCAGAGGAAGATGATTTTTTGGAAGGTCCTAGGGAGGAAAAAGATTGGGAAAGGTTTGATCATGTGGAGAAACAATTCCACATTAATTCGCCTAGTGGATATAGAGTGACAGAAGATGAAATTATTACTCCTACAATGCATGATATGGCAATGAAAGCTACACAAAATATTTGCGAAATATTGAATTCTTTATGTTATTCTAAAAATTGTGATGGAGTATCCATAACTTGCAGATACGATATACCTGATTTTAGGTAGTCCACTTTTCATTTTAAGTCATTAATGAATTTTTTATAATGGCATTAATGTTACACTTTTAATCAAACTAAGTTAAAATTTACAGTAAATTACGTTACTGGTCACCTTTATTGGAAGAAAAAAAAATATATCTGGAGGCGAAAGAAAAGGCTGAATTTCGAATTGATCAATTTGCTCGCATTATTTTGTTTAAATTAATCAACAAACGCATCTTGAAAAACATAAATAGCTTTATTAGTATAGGTACAATTAATTATATATTTTAAAAATTAAAAATAAAAGTAAAAATGAAAATTCAGGAAAAACAGCTTTAATGTTACATGCCGAAAGTGACTCGTCATCTGTCGCCGCAATGCCGAGGGAATATGCTATTAAAGTTTACAAAACAGCATCACCTGCATTCGAGAGAATGCATCAATACATTGGAAGTTATCATTACAAAGGAGAAATAGATAGGTTTACTGTGCGAAGAACTATGGATGTTTGGGCAGAAAAGGTAAAGATTTTCATTTCTACACCGAGGAAGGTTGGGATTTGTAATATTAAAAAAAAAAACCAAAAGGCAATGCCTCAAATTGTTGCTAATGATGTGTATTTTTAAACGTCTTCCGAAGAAAATCCGTAGCTTTAGTAGTTTTTGCATAATTTTAATAATCAGAATTTAGCGCATTATTTTCTTTGTAGCACCGTATTAATATTTAGAGATAATCCAATTTTAATCTTTGATACGGTTTCTGATCATGCAGTGCAATTCCTCTATCTCAGTTTTTTTAATAGAAAACGCGAAACTATTTGAAAAATTTTCTTTGTTGATAGGGGGCACAAAAAAAATAATGCCTTAAATTCTTATTATTACAATTAATTAAAAACTACTAATCCACTGATTGGAAATGATAACACAATCTCAGACGGTTTGTTATTAAACTTTAATGCACAAAAAAGTGTATTTCTTATCTGCAGGAAATGCAACACTTGAACAAAATGAAAAGTGCTGGCATACCTTGTCCAGAAGTTATTTATCGGAAACACCACGTTTTGGTAATGAGTTTTATAGGAGAAAATGGTAAGGCAGCACCCAAATTAAAAGATTCAAATTTGGACGAATTTGAATATGAAAACGCCTATCGTCAGGTAAAATTAATATGAGCGCTTTTTTTAAGTACAACAATAATATTTTTGTAGGTGATAGAAAATATGAACCTGTTATATCAAAAGGCGAAACTTATTCACGCTGATTTATTAGAACACAATATTTTATGGCACAAAGGCAAATGTTACATTATTGACGTTGGCCAGTCAATTGGACCCACGCACATGGGAGCATTTGGTTTTTTGAAAAGGGATTGCATTAATGTTTGCAAAGTAGTTTTCTTTTAAATTAATTATTTTAAACATTAAACATTTTTTACTTATTATTTTAGTACTTCAAAAGTAAAGGAGTCCCTGATGTAATAGAACCTGATAAGTTGTTCTTTGAAATAACTGGCTGTGAGTTTTCGGACCGATTGGCCCTTGAAGCTCTGGAAAGTAAATTTAAAACGGAACCTCATTCAGTAAACCCCGGAGATGCCGCGTCACCGTTTCAAGTCACCGATAAATTGCCTAAAAACATGATGAAACCCGAGATGAGCAGAAGAAAATTAAAGAAATTGAAAGTGCGCAAACCTGCACCACCGATTGTGCGATATGTGAGAAAATGTAGACCTATTGATGATAGATAGTCTGTCGTCTACAAAATAAACATATGTTACAGTTATATTTTTACACAGGATTAAAGTACAATTTTAACATTCACGTTCTGTGTTTTATATAATTAGTATAAACGTGATATAATCACAAAACTTCAAGTACAAAAAAAAAAAAAAAAACGAAAAAGATGAGAGGCTAAATAAGTTTTCTAGGAGCCGAAAATTTGTTTTTGGAGTTGAGGGATTTTTTACCCGTTTCCGCTATTATTACAATTAAAAACAAATATATATATATTAAAAAAAGGAAAAATAGACAAATTCGAACTTGCCAAGATTATACACATCAAGTGAAGTAGTAGATTCTCAATTCGACAATTTGATTGTATTTATTTCTTATGTGTGCAATGTTTTTTGTGCGATTTCTTCACTGACTGAATTAATTTTAATGTTTTAATCAAATCTCGAGAATGATTCCACTTAAATTTGAAGTAAATATTCCATTTCTAAGGATGAAAAAATAGAGGAAAAGTCTTGTTTGTTATAAATTTGAGTTTAAGTGTCAGATTTTAAATATTTTTTTTCAACTGTTGATCATTTCCGGTTAATTATTATTATTAATATTATTTTAAATGGAATAGTATATTTTTTTACGACGAATCCTAATAAAATACAAAGTTTTAAGGTAACTTTGGTAGCCAACTTACTTAGATGCCTACGGTGGATAGAACTATAAAAAAAATCATTACTTTCACAAAAAAACTGGTTGCGGTAGATTTTTTTTCTATAAATTAAATCAATTAATCACCTCAGAACCGCTCACTATATATGTAAAAGTTGGTTATCAAACTTACCGTAAAATTAAACTTAACACTGTGGGGTGCAACTATTGTGAAACATACTTAAAATTAAACGTTTTATTCGAATTCGGCGTAAAAATAAACCATTCCATTTAAAATAACAAAGTTGGTGTCGACTTCCGGCATAACCGGAAGTGACAGACGACTGCAAATATTTTAAATAGATGGAGCAGCAGCTATTAGGTTATTTGCCACATTTTCAAAGCTTAAAAACTTTTAAAGAACGTCAGTAGTCATTTCTTTTGCCCCCCTTTCCAAGGGTTTGCAAAAAAAGAGGCAGGCAGTGGTCGCAAAGTTTCATTGTTTCTTTCTAGACAGTAGCAAAGAATATGACAGTAGTTTCCTTTCGGAGGCTAACGCTCCGCTCAGTCCATTCTCTATATCTATGGTTTATTCCATGTTAATCACTTTCATTTATTATCTATGGTGTCGTCTGTCATTTGTGGTTTGTCAGTATCTATAAATTTGTCAAGTGTCAGATTTCACTTTATTTGTTAAAAAACAAAGCCCTTTGTTGTGTGATAATTTTATATATTTTTTAATTGCCGCGTTCCTAGTGTGTTAAGTTTATTTATAGTTCGTTTATTGTTTGTTATTTAATATTTAATTGTAAAAATATGTCGTCTCCGTGGGCAAAAATCGCAACTCCAGAACCAGTGAATTTCGCAGATATTTTATCAGAAGAAATTGCAAAAGAAATTCAGTCTAAAGAGGACCAAAAATATGCTGAGAAAGTCCTAAAGGAATTGAAGGAGAAAGAAGACTTCAGTTCACCGGATCCTCCTCCGCTTTTATGTTCGGATGAAAATGCAACATGCAACTCCGACGAAGTGATTGCCAAGATGTTACAGAGGCAGTATGATTTGGAATATGATGAGATGTTAAAAAGGACAGAAAATAAATTTAATGGGGACTCTAAAGTATCCATATCATTTAGTAATTATCGAAGGGCACAAGAACAGGAAGGTGAGAAATGTTGTATTGGGGAATGAGGTTAGAATGTTGTGAAATCTTATGAAAAATTTCTATGAACAGATATAAATAGTAAATACAGATATCAAAATAAGAAATGTTGGAAAAAATGCTTAAAGCCCGTTTTGTGCTTTATTAATAAACGCAATAAACAAAACGCATAAGTAATTGTACATTATGTAACTATGGGTTATCATTTATTTCCGGTGCTAATACTACCAGTTAGATATGGATTATATTTGCATTCCATTGCGTTTGCGAAATTAGTAGTCATAGTAGTAGAAATGTAATGACGTCTCACTTGAATTTCCCGAACTCATAGCAATAAAATTTTTATTCAACTTTGATCCTACAACACAAAAAACGCGCCTTTCTAAGTTTAAAACTCGAACGTTTTTATACTTATTACCGACAAAAAGGAATCTAAGCTTTAGGGAAAGTTCACTAATGTTTACTTAGTCATGATCTTTGAAATGCTTGTTACCTCACACCTTTGCAGTCCCTATAAATAGTAGGGGTATATATCACTCTGTATCTTACGGTATGATTATAGACAGTGATTCAGAAGAAGATTTGCTTTTGGAAGATCCTAGTGAAAAGAGAGATTGGGATAGATTTGATTATAACGAGAGACAGTTCAGCATTATTCCATCTTGTGGATACAGAGTAAAAGAAGATGGTACAATGGTTACAAAGCATGACATGGCAATGAGCGGTACACGAAATGCATGCAAGATGATGAGTTTTCCACCCAATTTTCATACGGGTGATGGAGCAGGATTTAATTTGCAGATGTCTAATAAAGTATTCAACAGGTGCGTTTTTCATATAATAGTAAAAAGGTTCTGCTAGACCCTTAGATTGGATGAACACCCTTAAATGTTTGCTTTTAAATTTCGTTTAAACTAAATCAAAACTTACCAGAAATGTTTGAACAGCTTGAAGATATACTCATCGAAAGAGGAAGCACGAAGGCAACGTATCAAGGATAAGAAGGAAGATCGTGCAACGGCTGAATTTGGAATTGACGAATTCACTCGTATAATCTTGTTCAAAATGGTCAATAACCGCATTCTGGAAAACATAAATGGAATTATTAGTATAGGTATAAATTATTCATATCTAAAAAAGTTGTTACAAAACTACTAGGACATCAATTAGAAAATGTTCTTTAAACCTAGGAAAAGAAGCTGTTATATTACATGCTGAAAGTGACCCATCATATCCTGACGCCATACTACCGAAGGAATGCGTCGTTAAAGTGTACAAAACGGTATTGTCTGAGTTCAAACAAAGGGATCAATACATTAGAGACGATTATCGTTTTAAAGAACGAATGGGGAAGCAATCTATGCGAAAAACTATGCATCTGTGGGCCGAAAAGGTAAAAAAAGTACCTGATAATGAATTTCAAAATAGTTGCACTTTATTATTACTAAAACTGGTAAAACAGATATACGTAATCTTATCTGCAGGAAATGCATAATTTGAACAGAATGAAGAGGGTTGGCATACTTTGTCCAGAAGTTGTTTATTTGAAACACCACGTCTTGGTGATGAGTTTTATAGGGGAAAATAGTAAACCAGCACCTAAATTAAAACATGCAAACTTGGACGAATGCGAATATGAAGATGCCTATCATCAGGTACGTGTTTTTCATTTTCCTACAAACGACAGTACAGCTAGTTGGCTTTTAGCTATTAAGATTAATTTTTTTTTAGGTGATAGAAAATATGAAAATATTGTACCAAGAAGCGAAGCTTATTCACGCTGATTTATCAGAGTACAATATTTTATGGCATAAAGGCAAATGTTACTTTATTGACGTTGGTCAATCAACCGAACCCAGACACAATGGGTCATTTGGGTTTTTAATGAGAGATTGCGAAAACGTTTGCAATGTAAGCTTCTTTTGAAAATCGGTTTTTTGCCAAAAACTAATTTTTAATGCATTATTTTAGTTCTTCCATCGTAAAGGAGTGCATGACGTAAAACAGCCTGAAAAGTTATTCTTTGATATAACCGGTTGTGAGTTTACGGACCGATTGGCACTCGAAGCTCTAGAGAGCAAATATAAAGCGAAACCTCATCTCGTTAACCGTGAAGATGCTGAATCCGAGCTGGTTGATGAATTCGAAGAAACTTGGCAACGTGTTAAAACTGGAGAGTTAGCCAAGACTGTTCAAGTCGCCGATAAACCGTCTTTACCGTTGGTGGAATCTCCCGCAAACTAAAAACGTAGACAATGCGAAATTATTTTATTTACATGAATGATGTTGCAAAATGCCTTTTGTCGACAAAAATATCGATTATAGAATAAACTTTGATTCCTGTTGAGCAGTTTTTGTTATTTTTTGGAAAAGTTGAAAATAATGGTTTAACGGCAGTATGATTTTATTTATTTTTATTTATAAACAAGATGTGGCTATTGAAATTGACGATTTTTTAAAAACTTTACTTTAATTTCCAAACATTTCTTTTCTTTTTCTGTTTTAATAGAGAAAAGGTGAGAAAAGAAAAATGTTCCAGTGACTGGTTTAAAAAAAAAAACTGTGATAGAGGTCGCAAGTTCAATTCTGCAAGTGACTGTTACCTATTTTTTAGATCTTTTACACAGTGTATAGTTAAATTATGGATTGTTCATTTAGTATTTCAAAAAGAAAATCAAAATCGCCGTCTATAAACAAACGCCCCTACGCAAGAACAAAAAGTTTGCTTAATATTACCGACAATAGCATATTAAATTTGTTCCAGTATAGACAGTAAAATTGAGTGACAGTAACGGATGTAAGCGTAACGGAACAGTCGTTGCTACTTCCATATGCTTTCTTCACCCATTTTATGCTGAACGCATAATTTAACGAACTTAAACTCAACCCATAATCTAATCTAAACTTATACTGTTTGAAAAAATCCGGAAATAGAAAAATTAATTAGATTTTAATTTTTATTAGCAATAATGTCGGAGCTGATACAATTTTGTTTTAATAGCATCTAAGATAACCGGTAGGCTGTTCTACAGACACTTTTTTCTTCTTTATCTATGGTTGTCAGTTTTATGCTAATATACAAACCATAACCTCAAAAAAAAGGATATAACCTTAATTATTTCTGAGTGTTATTGCCGGTAACGATTGAATATTTTAATGTTAATTACACGTATTAAAGTCCTACTATCATTTCAATATATCTAGTAATTATTTATGAGAGCTACATCCACCTTTAGTAGTAGTCATGTCTGACAAAAAGGTGAACACTATTTTTTAAATTGGAATTTAGGATAGCAATGTTCGATTTGTATGTTTTTAAGGGTGCAGGGGACCAGAAAGAAAAGAAGCGGAAGGAATCGATTCTAGATCTATCAAAATATTTGGAGAAAAGTATCAGAGTAAAATTCGCTGGAGGCCGAGAGGCAGCTGGTATATTAAAAGGTTACGATCCACTGTTGAATTTAGTGCTGGACAACACTACGGAGTACTTAAGAGACCCTGACGATCCGTATAAATTAACAGAAGATACGAGACCATTAGGACTAGTTGTGTGCAGAGGGACATCGGTTGTTCTAATTTGTCCCGTTGATGGAATGGAAGCTATTCAAAATCCTTTTATATCTCAAGAATAATTATAATAACATTACACTAATAATTTCCATTGTAATTTAAGTTTAATTTATAACTTCAAATTATAAAATAAATGGTTTGTTTGTCATTTTGAAAAATAGTATTAATTAGTTGAGTGAACTATTAGTTTAAGTAATATACAGGGTGGCCCTAAAATATGTCATACTCTTATTGTGGCCAAAAAATAACTTTAAACAAAACTATTCAAACAGGACATGTTCATAAAGAAAAGACTTCTTGTGGACTTTAATATGGCTGTTTGCAGAAGCAAAATTTAATTCATTATACAGGGTGTTTAAAAAATTTTTTGGCTCAAAGAAAAAAGTACAGGAAAAACTTTGGGTTATTTGAAACGATTAAAAAAACATTTGGATTTCATCCCAATTTTTTGCTTAGTCCTCTAATATTCTAATATTTTGAAAACTTCTCATAGGGTCATAGGTATTTTTCATTTGAACTTGCAATCAACAGTGTTGCCATTTATTACAATAAAGACTTAACAGAAAAAGTGAAGGCTCCTAGAGTAAACACTCAAACTTATTTACTTTTAATTTTCAATTAATGAATTTAATCTTTAGCCAACGACTTTTAATTAGTAATTAGGCAACATTTAGACCGTCATTTCGATCATTGTCAGGCTAATACACAACATCAATTACTGTATACTAAATTATGAAACATTCCCTTTTTCAGACAAAACGAAATGAAAAATATTTTATTACGTCGATATTGCTTCTATGATTCTACAATCGAATCTAAAATGTTTATAAGATGGGCGCAGAAAGCATATCTATGGACGTGGCAGCGCTAGTTCCGTAACGTTTCCTTCCGTTACGTTCACTTATTTCTATACACTATAGTTTTCAAACATGGAGTCTTACTGGTAGAAGGAGTGAACTCCAAATAGGAAATTGATTTTTTTATTTTTCAAAAAAAGTTTATTGTCAAACTGCGTAATTGTCTGTTTGTATTTTTGATAACTTCCCGCACACTGTAGACTTTTTGCCTTCAGACTGTTTCGCTTTTCACTTGATCAGTAACAAATGTAAGCGTCCCCGTACACTACAGACTTTTTCTTTTTAGAATTACTGTTGTCGTGTACGCAACCAGACAAAACAGTCTTGTCTTTTGAAGGGTGCGCTCACTACACAGACGGTATTAGGTGCATTTTTTACGCAGTAGGTAATAGATTAGGAGGTATAGGTACATTTTCTTACGTTTGGCAACAAAGCTGAGCTACCAAAGACAAAACAGTCGCTGAGCCTCGAGACAGTTTTATCTTGCGCACTTACATTTGTTCTCATTTGATCAAGTAAAAGACAAAACAGTCTAAAGACAAAAAGTCTACGGGGACCCTAGAGTATCGCGCGCGTGTCTGTTTTTCTTTATTGGGAGGGTCTCAAATATACTTACATGTTATCAAAGCAAATAAATGAAAATTGACTACACTTCCCTTTTATCTCATATTCCTTCCCTGAGAAAAAATAATTCAAAAGAAGATTAGCTTAGATTGAGAAAAAGTGGAGGCGCATACCCATCCAACCAGTTTTTAGTCTGACGACGACTGATACTGAATTCTAATGTACCTAAATCGAGGTTTTGTAATATAATTAAAGAAATTTTATCACTGACATTGAAAATTTGGAGCGCACATGACCGTGAAAAATTTTCCATTGATCTGTTTTCTATAGCGTTACCGACTGTTGTGAAGTATTTCACTTTCGCTTTCTTCTATCATTTATTAATTTTACCAATTACGTTACAAGGACGCAGCGAATTGAAAAGACTTTGATTATTTAATGTAGATGATCTAGTCAAGAATAACGGGAGCACTTTTATTAGTTTTTTCTTTCTGTTTTCTTCTGTTTATTTATACAGGGTGTCCACTAAAGATGCGGCCAAAATTTAAGGGGTTATTCCTTGGACTATTTTAAGAATATTTTGTCCTTTAGTGATTTTTGAAAAACCGCGTTGTTTCGATGCTACAGGGCGAAAACTATTTTCGACAATAACAACATTTTATTCTGAAAGATTACAAGTAATTGTTTTTAATCTACAAAAATTGTTGGAAATGATTACCGCCAGCTTGTATACAAGAATCCATTCTTCTCCTCATTGATTGCCGGACTCGTTCAAACACACCTGGGTCGTTTCGTATTGTGTTACACCCAGCAATTATCCGATTTCTCAAATCGTCGACATTTTCCACTGGAGTAGTGTAAACTAATGACTTTAGGTGTCCCCATAAGAAATAATCCAGAGGGTTTAAGTCCGGGGAACGAGCAGGCCTTAAGTGAGGTCCACCTCGACCAATCCAGCGATCTCCGTATGTTGTGACGACGAAAAAGTGACGAGCAACTATACTAAAATGCGCTGGTGCACTATCGTGCATAAACCACATTTTATTTCTTGTTGCCAATGGTACATCTTCCAAAAACTCAGTGAGCGTGTGTTCCAAAAAGTTGCGATACACTTCGCTGGTAAGTCTTGCTGGTAGAAATAGCGGTCCAATTAGTCAGTTAGCAGTGACCCACAATTCCAACCCAAACGTTCAACGAGAACTGAAGTTGAAAACGATCCTCAAGTATCTCATGTGGGTTTTCTTCAGCCCACACATGGTTATTATGAAAATTCCGTATTGCATTTCTTGAGAAATTCGCTTCATCAGTAAAAAGAATCACAGACAACAGTTGAGGGATTAGAACTAATGTGTGCAACAACAACAATCATTGACAAAATTCAATACGTGGACGAAAATCAACAGGAAGAAGTGCCTGAACACGTTGTAAGTGGTATGGGTACAACAGATAGTAAGTACCTAAGAATGTTCCAAATAGTCCCCTTACTTACATTCAAAGTATTTGCAATTCTTCGAGTGGACGTACCTGGATCTTCAGCTACCACATTCAGCACATTCTCTTCCACTTCTACCGTTCTGACTGTCATTGGCCTTCCTGATCCTCCTCCACTTCGTCTCAATGAGCCTGTTTCATTAAGACGTTGATGAATACGTTGGAAGGTTTTTCTATCAGGAACATTACGATTAGGAAATCTTTCTTTCCAGGTACAACCGCCTAGCTTCTCGCGAATTGCCTTCATCAAGGCCATAAATAAAATGCATGTCGGTCATCTCAGCATTCGTATAACGATTCATGGTAAGACTTCACTCACACAAGTTAAATTCTTGAAGACAGGAAATACACGTGCTGACAGCTAATGTCAATGATAACAATAAAATGAATAATAAAAAACCTGCAGTTTTTGCATCGTACAATGTTTTTGCATTTGATAAAAATTATCAACATTGATTTTCTCGAAAATGGTTTTCGCCCTGTATCATCGAAACAAAGCGGTTTTTCAAAAATCACCAAAGGACAAAATATTCTTAAAATAGTCCAAGGAATAACCCCTTAAATTTTGGCCGCATCTTTAGTGGACACCCTGTATATCTTAAGTAAACACTAGAATCCAAATTTTTACAAAAAACTTTTAAAAATCCAAAACACGTTCTGACGTATTAGGTGTCATCCTCAGTTACCCTTTAATATATTTATAACATCATTACATACTTATTTAATTTCAACAACTTAATTTTACTCTACGTTTCAAATGAAAAACAAATGATTCTAGCAAAATTATGGGGGATAACAATGTCTTAAAAAGCTATCATTTTTGAACATTTTTTTTAAAAAGAATACATACATCGTGCATTATTACGATCTATTCTTGCCTGTTCCTTCAATGTTAATGATTATAATTTTAAAATGGAAGCACTCAAAATGTAGTAGAACATTCTCTAACTGTTTAGATCATTCTCGATTGTTCCAAACCATTCTCAAAAAATTGTAAGATCAATAATAGCTAATATTGCCAATAAAACCAACAACTGTTAAACAGTAATAAATTATTATTGATGTTGCTATATGTTAGCCTGACGATGACCAAAATTGACGGCTGAAACGTTGCTTAATTACTCGTTAAAAATCGTTGGTTGCTGGCAAGATTAGCTTTTATTGATTTTACAATATTTTACTAAAATCAACAAAATTAAATTCATATAATTGAACATTCTTAAAAAAATTCGAACAGTTTTTAAAGTGTCAAATCATTCTGGAACAATTCTACAACATTTAAAAGTATCTTTAAAACATTCTAGAACATTCCTATAAATTCTAGAACTTTCTAGAAAACGTCACTATTAGGCAGATAAAAAAGAAAAATTGCTACTAAAAACATTTTCGACTTGATTTATAGGAAATCTTATTATTGAGAAGAGGCTACTGGTTACCTTCCATCACTACTGCGAGTATATGGAGATAGATGGTTATGGAGGAAAGTGAGGGCCCACAGAGAAAAATTCTATGTTTTTTATTATATCTTGACACAAAACACTACTATCGAAATATGTACGTTTTGGCTGCCAGCATATTATTTCATATATATGAAATATGTATCGCTTTCTGAGCATTTAATGTAGATCAGAACGCGTTTAGAACCTTTTCAGATTACCAGAATGCGTCTAGTACACCAAAAAAAAAAACCAATGTTGGGCTCAAACAATGAAAACATCTCAGAACGCGTAGCTGAAAAACTGAAACCATCCACACCGCGAAATTCGTGTTATGGCTTTTATAAAAAGGTCATTGATGCGTTTTTGCAAACATAGACAGACGCGTCATGGGTTTTTTTAAATCTCTTATATTCTTCAATATTTTATTTTTTGAATTATATTAAAGAGCCGGAAATCGAAAGTCATTCCAGACATTGGCAATATGCTGGCGACCAAAACGCGTTTTGGTCGTATTTTTCGACCATTAGCCGAAATCTGTTTGATCTTTTAATTAGGTAACGAATTGTTATCTTGTCATAAAACTGTAGATATTTGCTAACGTTCTTTTAAATGTAACTAAATGTTTTAATTACATTCCTTAAATCTATGGATGTAGATTACGTTTTAATTGCTTTAGGTATACATATAAGTAAGTTACTAAGTAGGTACATCTAATTGTAAGTCCTTCATTTGCTTTTCTTTCGCAATTTTCACTCTCTCTTGTACACCTTGTTAACCTGAGCACTCTTACATACATACACATTTCTATAATGGTTTATTATATTTACTAAACAAATTTCTTTTTTCTCTTTGTCGAAAATAATAAAAGAAAATGGCGCGAACGTTTCAGTTGTTGAAGAAGGTAGGTACCCAACTAATTTTATTGGCACACTTGGTCCCATTAGCACCTGCATTTGTTTGAAACATGAAATTGGCGCTAATAAAGACGAACCTATGGTAGGTATTTTTTTTATTGTATAACAAAGTGTTAGGCGGCAGTACGTACTCGTTTGGAAATTTTCTAATAAGTGTATAATTACTGACGCTATTTCGAAATGTATACTATGTACCTACATGACGTGTAGTAGTTTCACTGTAATACATGTGGAAATTACTTGGCAAAGTATCTGGAAATGTCAGTTGATTGGATTTGGTTAAATACATAATTGTTTAAAAAATATCCAAACGTGAAATCGAACCAACAGATATGCAGACTTGTATTCGTCTTCAATGTGTATGTGTACCAACGCGATAATGGCATCATAAGAGTGTAGTTGTGTTGTTGATTTATTTTAATATTGGGTGCATGTTGTATCTGTTATTTTTAGATATTACTAGCGGCCCGTCCTGGCTTCGCACGGGTATTAGCAAGGATCCCTAATTGATCAGTTATCGAGCGCAGGAAATAGCTAGAGTGCCTGCCCCTTCCAACATTGTACCCGCCTTCCAAGGGCAGAGTTTGCTGGTGCGCACCTAAATGATTAAATTACTAAAACAACTATTAACAAATAGTGGTTGGTGATGGAAGGGTGAAAATTTAGGGTTGTATGTATTTTTTAATGCCACATTATAAAAAAATTAAAAAACAATTTTTGTCCAAAAAATTAAAAAAAAATGTTAGGGGTGGATAACCCTTATCACTTAGGCGTATGAAAAATAGATAGTACCCGATTCTCAGACCGACTGAATATGTATATAAAATTTGATAAAAAGCGGTCAAGCCGTTTCGGAGGAGTACGGTAACTAAAACTGTGACACGAGAATTTTATATATTAAAAATAACAAACCTTAGCTTTTGCGGTAGTAGGTGTGGGTTTGTGTAAATGTATACGTCCACGCCTACACCATATAACCTACGTAGTACGCTGGTATAAATATAAACAGTTCCTCGTCAACCGTTCCTTAATATCATCTTACATGGTCACAAGATTAATTAAACACAACAATACAAGTACTAATGATGTCATTATCGCGTTGGTAAACATACACATTAAAGACAAAAACGCCATCATTTCCGCGCCCGATATATACAGGGTGTTCCACTTAAGCGTATTTCTTTCATAGCTGGCTTAATATTATAAATACAAAAAAAATGTTTCAATAAAAGTTTCATCCAATTTGTTTCTTCACTTCATAAAATTATTTGTATTTATACAGAGTGCTCCGTTACGCTTGGGTGATACCAAACTTTGTTTTTTAAATGGAACACTCTGTATATCTTTGAATTTTTGAATTAAGTGATAAATTTAAAGGGTCGTTTGATAACCCTACATTGTATCTTACGGTTGCCGTTTAGGAGTTATTTCGTCATTTTGAAAAAAAAATACGCTTGCGGCTCTCTAAAATCCTCTGTATCTCCGAAACCAAATTAAATAAAATGCCTTGCCTTCTAAATAAGCTTAAGAAGGGATAATTTTTTCACATCATTCGAAAATTTATAAGTGAAGAAACAAATTGGATGAAACTTTTATTGAAACATTTTTTTTTTAATTTGTAATATTAAGCCAGCTATGAAAGAAATACGCTTAAGTGGAACACCCTGTATGTATTCATGATCAGCATATGACGAACTCTACACATACTTTTTAAAAAAAAAAAAATAGAAAGTAGGTAAGCTATTGTGCATAATTAGGTACCATTTTTTTTACCTTCTATTTTGTATTTTTCAATGACTAATTTCCGAAAATATATTTATTGAGAAAATAGTTTTGTAACACTTAATGGTTGTTGCTAAGATGTCAAAATAATAATTAATTCCACAGTTAATTAATTCATTAGACAAGCAAAACGATTATTCATTAAATCTTGCACGTCGAGAAAAAATCTGGTTAAATACCTGACTCATTAAATTTCGTCAGTGTTTCAAAATCCAACTCAATTACATATATGTGCATGCACCTACACCTACACTTTTTCTTACTTTGATTGTGAGCTAACCTTCGCATTAAAAGTAGGATCCCTACTCAAAGAACCAAAAATATAAAATCTTCCCGAAATGGGGGAGGAGAAATGTAATAACAACTGTCACATTGTAGTTTTAATTTTAATTTAGTCGGAAGGTCCATAAGCTATTCTTCCCCCTCCCTTACTAGAGCTCTATGGTGGGTACTGCCTATGGCGCGCTGATGATAACAGTTCCAA
This sequence comes from Agrilus cyanescens, assembly GCA_947389935.1. Lineage (NCBI taxonomy): Eukaryota > Metazoa > Arthropoda > Insecta > Coleoptera > Buprestidae > Agrilus > Agrilus cyanescens. The sequence goes on along the minus strand of OX376713.1, from coordinate 6,612,761 downwards.
ATCGCGATCCGTGTTTTGATTGAATGGTTCAATTTTTTACTGAGTACGTTTCGGAAAATTTAATTGAAAATCTGCCCAGTTTTACTAAATGGGACTTAAGTGGCATTGCTGTTTATAAAACCTATTCCATTAAGGAAGTCCTTCTCGATTATTACTGTTATTATTATTCGAGAACAAAAACCTGCCCATGGGGTTATCATCTTTGGATTTTTGAGTCACCAAGTCCTTAATTAGATGTTTCCGTTATGTTAAACTCAATTTCCAAACGATAAAATGATAACATTTAACCCCTGTATAGTATAATGATAAAATTATGCAATACCAGAATATAATTTATACATTCTAATTTGATTCTTAAAAATAAATAAATAAAATTTAAGGCGTATACAGATAAAAAGCTGACAAGAGACAATATTGGTATTTATTATGAGAGAAAAAATGTAAATATGTTTTCAAAAAAGTGATAAACTTTTCTACGATAACGATGTCTTGTTTTTAGTAAATAATAGGAAGTTTAGCGTCATTTAATGTTTCACAATATTATGATCACATACGAACAATAATATAAACCAGAAGTCTCTTTCTGCGCCTCTTTACTCCTGTTTTTGCCTCTATTATGTCTCTTACTAACTCTTCATGTCTCAGACGGTACCCCGCCATCCTACATATATCTTATTTATTTCAACGATTTTATTTATCAACTACATCTTAAATTGAAAAAAATAATTATATCTATAATAATTAATGGATATGAAATTAATATGTTTTTAGATAAAAAACAGATTTTTCTTTTTAAAACTGCAACCTAACCTAACCTAACCTTACTTCTTCCTTCTGCGATGATTCTACGCCTCACTCTTCTGATCTTATTCATTTTAATATTAAACTGATTTCTCCTTAATACATTTTTTCTTTACCAAATAAAATAAAAGAAATGTTTTTTTTTTAAGATATAACTACAAGGAAATGAAATTCTTTGTGACAAAATTTCCGTGTAAAAGTATTTATTAAAAATTTCTTTGATAATAACGATTACCTAACAAAAGCTAAAGGTCAGGGATTTTGCCTCGAAATTACCAGATCTCAACGTCAGTGACTTTATAACTGGGAAATAAAATGACGATAATTTAGTAATTAAAGCATCAAAAAAAAATTATAATAGTATGTGGCATCAAATATACTGATTGCCAATGTAAAAATTATAAAAAAAACTTAGTTGAACTTTAATTTTCCATATAAGGATTACACTATTTCTTGAACGATATTACAATTTTTGTAGCTACAATAAAATTTTGATTTCATTTTTTATCGGACGTATTCATTTCAAGGATCATGTTTTTACTGGGGGTTCAACGATTTATTGGAATTTTAAATTATATTTATATTATAGATATATATAATTAAACTATTTTTTTATGATTTAATATAGGTACTCACATTTTAGAGTATTAGTACTTATATGATACATAGAAAAAAATAAATTAATTTCTGAATTCCTTTTATTTTCGCTTCTATTAATTTCGATTTTGGTTTTCTAAATTTTTAAAAAAATTAAAATTCTTCAGATCTCCAAAGTAGATTAGCAAATATTTTTGAACATTTTGTTATAATTTCATTATTTACAATTCGTAATTAGTACAAATACAATTAGGTCTTTAAGTATTTTTGTACTATTGTAACCAATAACCAACTCTAATTTTTGTTATTCAAAAACTTCATCAAAGTCACCTTGGAATCGAAATTTCATAAGATTGACGGATTCAAAACCTACATATCCTTTAATTTTATAAGTAACTATAGCGGCCCGTCCGGGCTTCGCACGGGTATTAGTAAGAATCCCTAATTGATCAGTTATCGAGCGCAGGAAATAGCTAGAGTGCTTGCCCCTTCCAACATTGTACCCGCCTCCCAAGGGCAAGGTTTGCTGGTGCGCACCTAAATGATTAAATTACTAAAACAACTATTAAAAAATATTAGAGATAGATAGATGTAGATTATCCTGTCATATTTTCGAACATTATAAATCATCCTCCAAAAATCTGGAACGTTTTAGATCATTCCTTAACATTCTAAATCATTCCAGAAAAATCTGAAACATTCCAAATCTTCTTCAAATATCTAGAATGTTCAAGATCATTTTTGAACATTCCAAATCATTCTTGAGAAAAATGGAACACATTAGAAAATTCTTGATTTTTTCTGATCAGAGTGGAATGTTGTTGAATATTCTATAGCTTTTACAAACCTTGTAGACCGTGATCCACAGGAACTATTTTGTAAAAACGTTACGTCAGCAACTGCGGCTGACATCTTCAGTGGATCCGTGTTGACAAGCGCGAAGATTATACTTGGAAGTCTCGACAGCGACTAAATGGCTAAATGGAGAGCTGGCTGTGTACTAACATAAATACCGGGTAGCGGTGGGCGTGTCGTAGAAGGGGCGGTCTCAGAATGATTCATCGGAGAATTCGATGTCTTCTGCGTCGTTCTCTCTAGATGCCACAATTTATTCAAAAGAAGTCCTTCATCTTTTCTATTAAAATTAGCCCCGGTTGCATAGGGAAGCCATCGAAATTCACTGATAACTGACGAATATGTCAGCCGCAGTTGCCGACGAAACGTTTAAACATAATAGTTCCTATGGAACAAGTCCGAGCCTTAGATTTACTATTCTAATATTGTAGAACATTACAGATAAATATTTTCCGAAAAATTTCGACCATTCAGAGACACTTAAGATCATTATTGAACAATCTGGAGGAATTCTTAAGAATATTATAAAACATTTTCAAACATTCTTTCAAGTTCTAAAACTTTTTGAATAATTCTACTACATCAAAAGACGTTTCTGACTCCATTTATACATTATATATACCTACAATGTGTTAGACAAAAGTAAATATAACATTGCATTCCTAGCCATGTCCATGCCTTTCCACCCTCTGTCACTAAGGGGAGGCTACCGACACAAGCGAATGGTTGGTATTATGTAGTTATGGAGAAAAGAGAGGACAAACAAAAAACGACTCTCTTTTTACTATAAACATAATATATTGATTAATGTTTATTGAGGATTGAAGTTTATTATTTAAAAAAGAGTTGCTTTTGTGTAAACAATTTTTTTGGTATTGTATGCATTTCACATTTTTTGGAATTTCTTGTATTTTAAACATTTTTAAAGGTCAATATGAGTCATAGCTTTGAAGACGTAGTTTTCGTACACACAATTAAAAGACAAAACATAAAATTTATCTGCACGAACATCTTTTTGTTTATAATGTGCACTAAATATTCTGCTCAGGTGTGTTACGCGTATTAAAAGTGAACGTGAGAGTTTTGCGCTCGTTAACTAGATCTTTGCGATTTTGTAATAAGTGTTACAGTTGGCTTAAGTTTCAGCCACATGCGCGCGTTTACCGTAAAAGAAAATAAAAGTCTAATTGGGTTATGATACATATTATAGACAACCAAATAGATTTTCTGTAACAACCTTCAAATAATATTCCAGTTGAAGAAACATAATGTACTTATATTGTATTTCAGAGATGTGACTTATTTAAGATACAAGTATCTGAAATACAGATATGTACAAGATACAAAATACGTATTTTCATCTTGTATCTAAAATACTTTTTTAAAATTCATTTTGCATCTTGTATTTAAATACCTTTTGTTTAGTATCTCAGTATTTTGTAAATACAATACTTTTAGTAATAGCAATCTGTGAATTTCTTCACAAAATGTGACAAGATTCTATGGTGCCATTAATTTTAAATATCAATGTTACCATAGATAAAACTGAACGCGCGGTTAAAAATTGGGTCTGGGACCAAATTGATAGAATGATTCTTTAATAGAATGTCATTCCCCCCACTGACTCGTGTCATTTATATTTATTCCCTATTTTTTTTGTGTGGTATCAACAATATCGCTTTTGTGAGATTCGAGTTCGCGAACATGGAAACGTAAGTTTTATTTTAACTGGTTTTACTTAAGTCTTTAATTAAAACTCTTACCTAAAGTATAATATTTTGTCTTGTCACATTTGCACGATCAATGCGATTTATTCGTAAATAATTCACGTAAAAAGATAAACTTTCGTTCAATAAAATGTTGTTTTCTTAGAAAAGTATTTTATCTCGAAAAAGTATTTGAAAGATACGTATTTTGTATCTAGTATTTCAGATACCATTCCAGAAAGTTATTTGTGTCTGGCATCTGAAATACTTATTTACATCTCACAAAGTTTGACGCCGGGTCAGGACCGTCAAAATGACATTAATTACCTATAGACATTTCTATGATGGGTTCATTAGAATTATATCGCTATTAAAAGTAGATAAAGGGCGCTTGAATTGGTTTATGACATTTTCTAATTTTGGTGGTACATTATGGACTTGAGACGAAAATAAAAATCAAATAACTAGCATAGAATAAAAAAAGGACGATATAGGATATAAAAACCGAATGATGATCAAAAAATACAAAGAAAAAACCGACTTCAAAAAACACAACAAGTTTACTAAAAAGTAGAAAAGAATTTTTAGTATATACAGGGTGTCCCCTCTCAATTGGAAAAAACTTCTAGGGCATATTGAGGAACCATAGACAAGCAGTTTGAGATATTAGACTGATGTCCGGAAGTGCATGGTTTTCAAAATACAGGGTGTCAAAGTTTTTTTCAAAAAACTTTTTTTTTATCAATATCTCAAAGGCACGTTGACCGATTTTCTTGAAATTCGCTGGTGATGTAAGCTTTAATAAGACGCTCAGTTAGCACTAATTAAATGGTAATTATTACTTCCAGTGGCGCCCCGGGGGACAGTGTCACGAATAAAAATGACAAAAAAATGTACGCCACTGACTTTTTTTGAAAATTTTATATTTTTTAGAAAGCTCAGTTAAAAGTACAACTTGCCTTTGAGATATTGATAAAAAAAAGTTTTTTGAAAAAAACTTTGACACCCTGTATTTTGAAAACCATGCACTTCCGGACATCAGTCTAATATCTCAAACTGCTTGTCTATGGTTCCTCAATATGCCCTAGAAGTTTTTTCCAATTGAGAGGGGACACCCTGTATATATCCAATTTGCTATTTGGCATCAATTTTACAATAATAAAAAAGAATTATTTTCTGTTTTTTGGTTAACTTTTGTATTTTTTGAAATCGGTTTTCTTCTTTTTTTTTTAACCCAGTTATTTTACAATTTTCGGTAATGGAAAGAACTACATATTTATGAAACTTCACTAATCTGACTAAGAATGTGGTTTCATCTTCTAAAAAAAAAAAAAATCGATTCAAATAGAATGCAGTAGATCCGATTGTCGATTAAATCGAGCATTTATAATTCGACTCTCGATTAATCAAATCATAGGTTGATTGAACTTTCCATTAAGAAACTTGAATGTTCTCAAAAATTTAAAATTGTCTTATATTATTTATCAAAATTACTTTGGAGCCATCGAGCTGTACTACAGTGGAATCTCGATAAGTCGAGTTAATGAGTTTCCGACTTAACAATATTTTCGAAATAATGAATTTCTTTTTTCAGCAATGAGAAACGGGTACAAACTTAAGGTACAAGTTAGGGGAATTCCAAGTAAGACGTCATCATCATATTTTAGTAACTTCGACTTACGTAATCTAGAGTCTAAATAATTCAAGAGGTTCAGCGGAAGGGATTGGCAATTTTTTTCGACTTACTGAGGATTACGACTTAACGAGGTTCGAGTTATCGGGATTCTACTGTAATTGTAAACCAAGCGCAAAAATAATTACAAGAAAATTTAATTCAGGCCATTTGTAACCTCCTTCTTTTGAGGGTGAGTAAAAATACTTTGGAATTATAAAATTTCGGATAATTACGTGTATGCATAGTTATATATTTTTTAAAAACTATTAAATTTAAAAAGCAATGTTAAAAAGGTATAATAAATTTAGAAGAATGTTTTCGAAATTTAGTTAAGAATATAACACAACGAAGTTTACTGTCGATAATACCATTTAATTTCTTTATTGAGATTTAATAGAAGCGACGTTTCGGTCCCAAATTTCAAGAAGAATAATGAAATTAAAACCTAAAAAATTAAATTATAAAAATAGGATTCCAAAATTTAAGTTATAATAAATTTATATAAGAAAACTTCGTTTTGTTAATAATTTTTAACATTTAACTTGTCAATTTCTTACTTTCCTCCTTCACATTTTTGTTTGTAATATTTGTGTGTACAGTAAACTCGCGCTAATGCGAGCACCCGTTCGTGTGAACCTCCGAATAGTATGAACAGCCAGATAGAAAACACATACCACTATACACCCAGTAGTGTGAACAAATTATAATCTCGATAGTATGAATAGTTAATTTAAACTCTCATTTACCGTTCTGTGTCCACTTGTATGAAAATTTCTTGCCTTTGGTTCAATTCTGGGCTTCCCCAAATATAGTACTGTCAATAGCATGCAGGAGAATCATTTAATTATTACACAGTGTTGTCCATACAAATCATGTAAAATAGATGGTTTCACCTCTTTATGAAAAGTCAAAAATTCTAGATTAGCAGCAAGATGTCAGAATAAAAATTTATCAAAGAAATACAAAATTGGCGAAAATACCGTTTGTTTTTAAAAAAAAAAAAGAAAATAACAGTTGTGAACCAGTGTCCTCAATAAATGGTCTCATATTCTGATTTTTAAATTTGACTAACAGAAAATATTGTAGTGTTCGTGGGATTATTAAAAATTTATTTACAAGACTAAAGTACAGGAACACAACTTAAATATATTAATTTAACAATAACTACTTAAAAACACTATTAATTAATACAGAACTTAGCTTACTATTTATTTACAACACTCACTTATGCGCATCTCTATTTATTTGTCTCTCCGCTTTTAACACTGTCGATTTATTTCTGATGTTACCACTATTACGGTCAATTTATTACTGATTCACTGTCGAACGTCTTTCCACTTTTCTAGCATCATGGAACAATTCAGAAAAGTCCCGAAGTTTGTTTACATTGTTTACGTTTTCAGCGAATCGCTTAATTACTTTCCTGGAAGGCAGGTACGGAGCACACGTACACAAATACAACGCATACTGCCGACACCGGCCTTGGCTAGTCGAGCCGGCCGACAACGCATACAAGCGTACCCGGTCGCACACAAGCACGCTCGCTTTCGCTACAATATATTTAAACAAAAAGTCATTCAAAATGCAACCATCAAACACAAGCGACGAATGATTGCAAAAGTTTAAGGTTAGATGAAAATACATATTATTGTAACAAATAAAATTTAAAAATTTACATAATAAATATACATTATAAATTTTTTTCTTCAACTGTAAGTTCGGATGGCATAGGACAGAAATTGCTTTCTCCAAGTAAAAAATTTTTGCATATTTTTATACCTCGAATGGTGTGAACAGTATAGATATTACGAATACGTCCGGTTTTTTGTGTTCACACTAGCGCGAGTCTACTGTATTCTTAAAAAAAATCTTTTTTATGGTAACAGCCGATTTGTCACCAAAATACATATTAAATGTTAGAAAAAAACATAAATAAAATCTCAAGGATATACAGCAGGTATTTTTACAACATATAGAAATAAAATTCCGGTGTTAAGAGATTAAAAAAAATCTTGCATTTTATAAACACAAAAAAATACGAACCCTAACTCATACTACCTAATCCTAATTACAATTTATTTGTTCAGTAATAGGGGACGCTAAAAAAATGAAGTATCTACCCAACATATGGTGCTTTAAATACACCCTTACAAACATATTATGTCCCTTCCCCAATACGAAACATCCCTTACAGCTGCATTACATAATTAATTCCTAACATCGCACCGATCGAAGTCCTTTCAACACTGCGCATGTCATATACTTTATAAAGGACATTTCCCAACAAAAACAAGATTGCATCCTGAGAGAAATGTAGTTCAATTTTGCTTCTGTATAAAATACGTTTGCTTATCACTTATTATTTTGCTTTAAAAGCGGTACTAGACTATAATATTGTTGACTGTTTTTATATTTATGTGACAGTCGAGCGCAAATTATTACGTTAATTCGTTTGAATTCCAAAGAACGTAGTTTAATTACTAATTAACTATTGATTCTTGTTAACGGTTGATGTGGTGAAAAAAAAAACTGTTGTTGAATTAACTTTTTAATAGATCTGATATTCGACTTACGTTAGTGCACAAAGTGATTTGAAAAACAAATTTTTCGATTATCTTATACTTAATTCAGGTAAGTTTATAAATATAATCGGATATATGACTGAATGAAAATTTTAACTGGAACGCGATGTGTTTCGTATTTTTTTTTTTAAATTCAAAGAGGAAAAACCAAGTGAAGGGGTTGTCTTTTTATTATCGTAAAAGCCAAAAATAATGGTGACCACAGTAGTATATAATTACCAAAATTTTATAACAGCAACAAATGACTTTTTCTTGAAGAATCCTTTTCATCCCCTAAGGCCTTAGCCCTTTTAGATCATTAGTAGTTCAAAAATGTCATTATCTGAAGTATAATATCTATCTAATTCTGATTTATGGATTCTTCTGTGGTATCACGAGTTAATCGATAAGTTTAGACGAAAATGTATTTGATGGGGTTTGAGAAAAATGTTTAATCCATACATATGACACACTTACGTACTATAATTTATTATAAGGGCATAAGGTTATCTAAAAATGATTAAAACATAGAAATAAAGTTCAAATAAACATATTTGTGCAAGTGCACAAAAGTCGTTGTCCCCCTTAAGCGTATGCCAATGTTTCCTAAACTAAGCTGAAGATTTAGAAACGTCCTAAAGCATGTAATACGAAAATAATTATGAAGATGACTGTGATATGTAAATAATAATTCAAATAAATTCGTTTCGCCGTTACTATTGAGAAATAGAAAGGCCAGGCAGTTTACGCGTGACGTCATTGTTAGTGGTCAATGTACACAACACCCTTTTAGTCTAGTACCAGACTACAAATTCTGTCAAGAAGAATCAGAAACGCTAAAAATACCTTCTTTCATTTGGAATTTTTGTAAATTTTTAAAAAATTAATAAATCAAGAGAATGAAACATTAAAAAATTTTGTACGTAGGTACTAATAGTAGACTCGATCTTACAAAAAAAACTTAAAAAATATGTTTACGTTCCATACTCATTCTACAATTTTGGGAAAGAGGGTGATATTTCTGATTGCAAAGGGAGTCAGGGAATTCTTTGTTTTCCTTATAAGGACAATCTAAAACTGGTTTTGGCACTCTTAATGTTTGAAATCAAATTGGTTTTTGAATTCTTTATTTTTATTTAATATCTATCAAATTTTCCATTTTGGGTTATCTATCTTACTGTAGCGAACACGAGCATGCTTGTGTGCGATCGGGTACACTCGTATGTGTTGCGGGCCGGCGGCTCAACTAGCCGCGGGCGGTTTTCGGCAGTGTGTGCGTCGTGTCTGTAAACGTGTGCCTAGTACCTGCCTTCCAAGAAAGCAATTGAGCGGTTCGCAGAAAGTGTAAACATACTTTCGAATATTCCAGACTTTTTCCTGACTGTTCTATGATGCTATAAAAGTGCCAGAGACGTTCGCCGAAAAGTTAGTAATATATTGACAGTGGTAACATCGGAAAAAAATCGACAGTAGTGAGAATAATATAAATTAAAAAAGTACATATAAGTGAATCGTTTGAATAAACACTAATCTAAGTGTATCTATATAAATTGTGTTCCTGTATTTTGGTCTTGTAAATAAAATTTAATAAACCCACGAATACTACATTACCATAAATACGTAGGTGTATAAAAAGGTTCTACGTCTTCAATTATGGGACCCCCAAATACTAATTTTTAATAAAAATAACGAGTTCTGTTTACCCAAAATAGACCACCATTTTTTTAAGTTGCTTATTAAAAAAACTTATTGAAAATTGTTGTTTTGGTGGGCACTGACGAACACTTATGGTTCGTTAGTGCCCATCATTTCTTTTTCGTTAACCCACTCTTACTTCAAAATTTTTTACGTAAAATGTCTATGTTCATTGGAAACAAAAATTAATGTATTAAATTTGATGTTTTTGCGTTGTAGTTCATTTGCCCAAGGTTAGCCCAGAATAGACCATCACTTTCTTCGTTAGACCAAAATATTTTCAAAAAAATATTAATGCGAAATTGTACGTTTTTGAAACTCTTCTAAGTCAAATTTGCACTTGACTGGCTTTTTATTTAGCTTCCATAAATACAAGAAATGTCTAGTGGGTATATATATATTTTTTATTGCAAATGATGCGATGTCCGTCCCTGCTTTCGAAGGTACCTATCTTTGTTACTGTTCGAGCATCAACTTACTGGACGACTGACCGACAGATCAAGCGGACCGGCTACGCAAGAATAATTTAATAGGAATTTTGTTTCGTCATAATAACACTTTTATTGCACTCGCTTCCAGTCAAACGCTCCAAATTCGTGGAAGATGCGAACATGTAGTTACGCAACAGCGATTTTTATTATAGAATCGAAAAAATTAATTATTTCGGAAACGTGAATAAGAAATTTTAGGGGTTATAAAAAGTTTAAGTACTTATTTGTTAAAATAGACATTAATTAATTGCTTTGAGAGCAACGATCTATTTCCGAAAATCAAATAGGTTTATTGGCATTTTTTGGGGAAATCTCTAGATTAATAGCAGTCACATCTTTGATTACCTTGGAATTTTAGTAAGGAAGACATTACTTTACATATTTTTTTATTACTTAAAATATACAAATATTTACAAAAAACACTGAGCAAGGACCAGACTCCATATTTTGTACAAAGAAAAAGAAGAATCAGAAGTACGAAAAATACGAAGTTTCATTTGAAATTTGAAAACCAGAAAACAACAAAAAAAAATGTAGGTACTTATAGGATCAATCTACCGGAAAAGTTAAAAAATATGTTCCATAGGCGGATTCGGAATTTTGGGAAAGCGGATATAATAATAATTTCTGAAGAAGTGGGGCTGGAACAGTGTCTTCCTTTTAAGAATAATCAGAAAAGTTTTCGACACTCTTAATGTTTGAAATCAAATTTATTTCTGAAGTTTTTTTATTTCAAAGGGTAAAAATAGAAGAACCCCAAAAAGATCACCACGGATTTTTAGTTTTAAAATTTAAATTAATATTTTTGTTCATTTGCTATCGATTGAAATACATAGTTTTGGACAAATAGTTTCGAAATGTAGACATTAACAAACAATATAAACTGTGTTACTTAAAATTTGCAAATATATTTACAAAAAAAATTGGTACCAGCAAGAACCGAACTTGAGACTTATACAGGGTGTTACTGATATAACTGCGGATATTTAAGGAGGTGATAGGGCAGTAGAAAATAAGAAAATTAAGCAAAACTTCGCAGGTCCTAAAGTTTACCGTTTTCGAGAAAAACGTATGTGAAAATACAGGCAAAACCGAGTACGGTCCTGTGTAAGACGTGTCCTCGATTGACCTGGTCGTGTGTAGTGGCAACGCTGTCTTCAATCAGCTGACCGTGAATGAGGTTACTCGGTTACTGTAACCACTGTAACGTAAACAAGTGTGTTCGAAAATGGCGTTTAGTTCATCAGAATTTTGTGACAGTTGCCAAATGTGTTGCTTAAGTCAAAGCGAAAACGCACAGGACCGTATTCAAATTTATTCATGTTAAGATGTTTTTCAAAAATTTTGAAAATTTTTTTGTTTCTTCACCGCGCTGCTGTAGTGACCATTCGATGATATATTGCATCTAGTTGACACCCTCCAAAAATCCGTATTTATATCAGAACCACCCTGTATATGAATTCGACTTAATTTTTTGTAACGACTTTTCTAGTTTAACTTATTTATTTAACGGAAATTTATTTACAACTATTTATTTAACACTTAAACACTAATAACAATTCAACAACTTATTTATATGACAAGAAAAATGCGTATTTATATCACTCGGTATATCATAGTTCGGTATTTATATTACTCGTTCGGAAGCTAACTATAAACTGCTGTTACTGACCACGTCAACAAGTATTTATAGAGACGTAGAATATTCCAGAAGATCGGGAATGACCTACTAGACTACTCGAATTCCTATTGTGTTCGTTTGATTTATGGCCTTATTTATTGTCATCAAAGCGCCCACCGACGCCGGTATTCTTTGAACTCCGCTTATCTGCTCTCAGATCTCTTCGCCACTCTCGCATACATACACGCTCGTTACATTTTGGTGTTTAACGCTTAGTTAAGTTTAAGGGTGATTTTCTCGAAACTGGATGGAAAATGTGTACTGTTATTCACACATATTTATGGCATAAAAGTATGGTATTACCACACGAAAGCTTTTATCCCAAACTGAAATTACCATTACCCTTGGCTTTTAAAAGTACTTTTTCGACTATTCAAAATATTGAGTTATCACATATAAAACGTTCGTTTATCAGAATACGAAGAAAACTGAAGTTTCAATTCCGTATTTAAATATGATAACATGACAAGAAGTAATGCTGAAGTTGTAAGATTGTTCACGCACTCGCTTTAGTCATCGTTCAGACCTAAACGTTACCATCGTGACACAAGGCCTGCGCACTGATTACGTAACCACCTATACCGTGTGTGAGCCTACTATCATAGTAGGCCTAAACGTGTTAGCGCGTTTCCCTCTCCCTACGCGTTCAGTATAAGTTGAGTGGGGGAAAACATATGGAAGTGGCAGCGGTACACAGCGGTAGTTCCATGACGCTGACATCCGTTACGTTATATTTTTCATGCCGCGGGCCTCATATCGATTCTAAAGGAGTAAACTCAAACCATTATTGAGTAGGGAATCGGCGACTAAACATAGCAATTTTATAAATATCAAAAAGTTGAACTATTTTATTTTTACTCTATATTCTTTTATGGAACACCCTGTATAAAATTGAGGTGAATATTGAATTCAGACACCGAAAGTGACTGAATTCGATTAGTCGCAACGCCACATACTTCAGAAGGTCGAATGCAGAGGCAGGAGTCTATCATAAAAACTTTTTCTCGACGACGACGACGGTAATTGCCGCGGTAGGTACTTAGACCAGAGCACCACCAGACCAAACCAAGCGAGCACCAGGTCCCCCTTCGGCATTTCGTTTCACATTCGTTTGGTTAGTTCTTAATCGAAAGTAAACGTGAAAAGGCTGCCGATTCGTTTTCATTCCGGTCCGCAACCGTAACCGAAAATATCGTATACACGTGTAATTTCGCGACATCGCATATAACGGTTGTGTGTCTGCCTTTCTGTATTTTTGTGCGCTCTTCAGATCAGATGAGAGATTGCCTCCTCAGACGAAGGTGTGTTTTATTATTATGTATGATGAAATGTTTGTGTGTTTTCTGCTCGGTTTGTTTGCAGAAATGACATAATAAGGAATTAAAAGAAAATTGTTGCTGCCAGTATTGATATTCGATTATTAAAATTTATTTATTAGGTACTACACTTAAATATTTTTTTTTTTATACAAAAATTACAGGTCTTTTTTTTTTTAAATATTGAAATAACAGAAAATTTAAAAGAAATTCTGTTAGTTTTGAGCAAAAGTTTTATACCTACCTAAATTACGTTATTACAAAAAGCTATAAATTCCATTTCAGGAGGTATGAGTTATAATGGAAGGTGTTCTTGTAGCCTCAAAATTTTTAAGATAATTATCTCAAACAATTAAGGAAAAAATACTATTTTTTTTAGCAAGATCACCTGCAATGTGTAATCCCTAATTAACAACTAGTGATATTAACATTATTTCTTAAATTATTTCCGATATCATTTTTTGTTTTTGCTTCATTTCGGAAATCTCTAATACAAATCGGACAAGGCAACCCCAGTTTTGAGCAAAAAGAAACAGACAACTATAAAAATTTCATTTTTCGATTTATAAGTAATTACCATTGCTGTCTTTTTCAGGTACAATCCAAAATTAATATTAACAAATTGTTAAAAGATAAAAAATTAAAAATTATGGAAAAAGACATTATTACATCATTTAATAATTAAATGAAGACACATGTTGAAGTTTACTATATTATTATACCTAATTTTATCGAATAAATTAAAATAAATTGAAACTTCGAATATTTCACAAAATTTTTAATAATATGTACTTTTTACGTAAATAATTATTAAATTAACAATTATTAGCAGTTTTTTTGATGTTAGACTTCAACTACTAACGATAAATACAACATAATTTCCTGTAGTTTAATATTATGCCATTTAAGTGACTAAAATGAACAGTTAATTTAATATTTAAATTTAATAATAATTTAATTTAATTGGAAATACAAATACATTATCTATCAAATAATCCGAAAAGAAAATATTTTGTAGGAAATAACATTAGCTGACAATAAAAAATTGTTGAATCTAGTTAGTTATAAAAAATTTAAAAATTAAAAATATTTAGTTGTTAGTACTTAATTAGTAAATTGTTAGATTTGCTAATTTTTGTAGTATAATCCTGATTACACTTTTTTTTTGAGTCGAATCGGGCAAACGCTTTAAAAACCGTGAAGTTTTTATGTATTTGTAGCCTTAAGGAGGGAGGATTAATTTATAGATATTATTTTTTGAAAATTTGCCAAATAATTTTTTAAATTTTCGATGTTTAGACAAAGGTTAAAAATTTTAAAATAGTACGTATGTAGGTACATGGATTTTAATTGATTTAATTGGATAATAAAATGTTTCGATATTTGTTTAAACAATTATTACCTATGTATATTTTATTTGTTGCAATTGCGATTTCAAATACCCTTGATACCTAGTTTTCTTTTTGAGATAAAAAATTATTTTTAGATGATAATGCGGCAAACCGTTCCGCTATATTTACAAAATAAATAAATAAATTACCGATTTAATATTTGCAAAGTGTTACTAGGGCAACTGTCACAGAGAATTTCAGGTTATCATGGGTTTTTTATCTTTTAACCCCAAAATACACTACAGTGTGGTTATTTTTATCATATCATTAATCAACAAATTAATTATGGTTCTTCAACATCAATTTTTATACTGCTAATGGGTGTCTATAGTTTAATGAATTAGACCATAAATTAAAAAACCACACAAAATAACAAGTAGGGCTCAATTATTATTCGACCAGTTTTATGAAGCCTTTTTTATGTATTTATTGTAATTTTTTATGCATTTAGAAACAAAGAGATTATCTTGGAATAAGAAATCAAAGTTCTCAATAAAATGTAAGACGTAATTATTTCAAAACAACTTATTTGTTAAAAGTAACATAAAAAGAATAAGATTTTCATTCCTTTTTAGAAAACATAAACAAAACATATACAATAATAAAGTTATTGAACTTCAGCCGGTTGTAGAACGAACTTATTTTATACGAATGATCTAATCAATGAAAGAAAAAAAACTCAATTAAATTAAATCAGAAAGATATCGCAGTCAGGTATAAAAATGCAAGAAGAATATAAAAGAATGGAAAATTTATAAAATCAACCTGGTTTTTTAGTCTCTTTTTATTTATCCATACGAAAAAATTAAAGTATACTTCTTATGGTAATACAGAAACATTGAAATTGACCAACCATAATGTTGATCTAGCCGTTTCCCTTTCTCTACGCGTGGGGATAGCAATAGTTCCGTAACGCTTACTTCCGTTACATACGTTCACTCGATTTTATCTCGGGCCTTATAGTGATTCTTAAGGACTAAACTCCAAAAACAAGTTTGTTCTGTTATTATTTATGTTTTGTGTTATATGTAGTAAAGAATTCATATAGTAAAAAAAACGTCATTTTCGAAAATTTTCACTAAACTCATTTCTATTAAGGTAAACTCATTAATTTATTTAACATCTCCTTCAATGCTTTTCCATAATTTGTCTATTAAAATTCACAAAACGAAAAATTTATTACAAGTACTACCTACCATAAATGATAACTACTATCAGCAAACAGTAACATAAAAATTTGTTATCGCGTGCATAAGTCTACATATACAAATTACAGTGTGGAGACTTTTACCTGTAAAATTCAAAATTCAAGATCACTTTGAGCATTTTGCAATAATTAGTGTATAATAAGTCAATTGTTTTGCAAAAGAAATTAAAAATACACATGTACCTATATTGCAAAATTAGAAACAGTTACTAAATTTTTAATACATATATTATTATCAGCAGAAGATTCTAAAATCATAAAAAACCGAAAAATTTTAACTTTTTATTTTTTTTTTGAACGTAAATCCACAGGTGATTTTATCGCGATTTGCAAGGTAGAAATTTTAATGCGGGCGCTTTTGACGCCACCGAAGACCCAAGGCGCTTTTAACGCGACAATAATTAAACAATAATTAAAGCTATGTTGCAGTAGGTTTGGTTAATTTAAAAGAAAATCGTAAAATTTATTTTGCCTAAAACAATTAATAATTCGTATACTTTCATGTTCCTATAGCTAATTACAAAATTCGTTATTATAACCACATAAAGGGGTTAATTACCAATACGATCTTTTTTGTTTAAAATAGCATACATACTTGGCAAGTACCTATAGGTACTTTGTTGAAAAAAAAATTTTTTATATGTACTTACGCTACTTCAACAATAATTATTGTAACACCTAAGATTATAAATCTTTTAATTAATTATTTATTACTGGCATAATACATTAACTAGCCCCTGTATCTGCCATAAGAAAGAAAAGCGTCGATACCCCGTCCTTCTTGTCTGATTGAAGGTAAATAAATAATCACTGCAGGTATACTTCATTTACTTCCTCTAGAGATGTGACCTTTAGTATGACCGGCGAAAAGTAAAAGAGAAACGGCACTAGGCTAGAAAAAGAAGAGACAACTTAGAGCGACAGTCGCTATCGGCAACAAGCGTATAATTTGTAAAGTACTGTGCGGAAATTTTGACCACTTTATTTGCTAACATTGCATTGCATGAATTTATTAGTATTACCATCGGTATTGTGCACAAATTAAGGAATGTTGCATATCTGCATCACCAGAACCTCACACGTGCATTTATTATTTGCATTTATTGGGTTTTAATGGGAATAAATTTATTTATAATTGTTACAGTAATATAATAACTTTGAATCTTTGCACTGGATATTTAACGTTTGTTTTCGACTCTCTGTATTATTCATGGTGATACTAAACTTTTGGCAGGTACTGTATTGACAACTATGTAAAACAGACAAGAGCGGAATGAAAAATGAGCTTCGTATCCCTTCCTAGATTTTTGTCGTTGCGCATCTAGTACGTTGGAGGGGGCATACCTCTACAGAAAGTAGATGGAGTATACCTACATAGTTTTTACAATTATTGCTCGACTAAAATTGTTGACCGCTGGAACATCTCCTACCATCTCGTGCGTTCATAAAATGCGAACGCCATATGTATACGATTCGCCCGCTAATATCTTTCCTAATTTTGGAGGGGTAGTAGTTATAATACGCGTTCGCTCTTTCGTATCGCACGGAATCATGTGGCAGTGAAGATTTGGTTGCAGATGACACAAGGGCTAATTTAGTTAAGCTCTGGTTTTCTCCAAAGCGGTACCGTCATATGACGGCCGTAAAATTGCGGCGAATGACATCACAAAAAATCGTTCTTAGCTTTTTAAGACAAGTGGTTTCCAAGACAGCGTGATAAAAAAAATTCTTTTTGATGTACAATAATTCGCATAGAGTTGCAAATTGGTATAGATGTTAATTACATTATTTTACAATTTCGACCCTATAAAAATTACTTCATTATTGTTTATAGATTTTATTACTTATTAGGAAATCTAAAAATACATAATTGGAAAAGATTATTATTGACCAACTTTTTAATCAAAAGTAGAAAACTTTATAACGAAGATGAAAAAGACAGCAAACAGATAATGATATTATTAGATAGTAGTCAATGATTAGTGTTAATTTCATTAAAAACATGTTTGTGTACTAAATATGATCGATTATGTTCACAAAAAGTGCGCCATGAGAGAAAATAGTTCGATATAGAAAATTAAAATCGCAATTAAAATTAGAATGCATTTATTAAAAGTATGTACTCGTACATACCTACGTTAATTTTTTACCAATGAAGGTTAATTTAATAATATATGTAGATCTGGAAAATAATGTTATTTGTTAAAACATTTTATTTTTGGATATGTGACCTTTTACACTTTTTGCGCTTGAGTTTTTGACCTTGCCTAATATTCAGGGTATTTGTAAAACAAAAAACCGTTAATAAATAAAAAAAAAACGATTTATTGATAAAAAGGCTACATAAATATAATGTTTACGCGAGTTTTTTGGAAAGGTAAAAGATGGTCAAAAATCCGGGAATTTTATTTACAATCTTTAAATAGAAGGAATCCGCTTTTGAAAGATGTTTTCAGTTTACATGGTGTACGTATGTATTAACTAAAACAATGATGTTAAATAAAAATGCGAAAAACGTTTGGAAACCTAAGAAGCTTTTCGACACCCAAGACCTCAAGGTGTCATCCTCAGTTAAAACTGTGTTGTGCATGAGCCTACTATGATCATATGTTGATTGTAGGCTCATGCACAGCATAGGTGGATACGTCATCGGCGCGCACGCCTTGTTTCACGATGGTAACGGTAAAGTACAGGCTCCGAGACATAAGAAGCCCTAACGGCTTGTGTGTGACGACGTCATTGATAGTGGGCGATTTACGGAACCCTTTTAGTCTAGTGCCAAGGAATGCAAATTTAAGCAAATTTAACAATTTGTTTCTTAATGAAAAAATTTGCACAAATACTCTTCTCATCGACCTCTACAAGAATCCAAGAACAAAAAAAAGTTTGCACTACAAACTCCCTTGATTATTAGATTAAAAAAGTGTTTCGTACATCGACTACTGTTAGTGACGTCATGTGTAAGCCTTCTTACGTTTTATGGACCTTAGTTGCGATGTAATTGCGACAAACCTTGACCTTACTACTTATTCTATGGATTGATTCACGTGCTCCATCGTGACTGCTACCTCATTTTATAAACGTTAATATTATTTAAAAGAAACAAGCAATTTTTCTATTAATTTTAGTGAAATAAACGAGTTTTAAGAGTTTTATAATATAAATAACTAATTACACTTTTTTTTTCTTTTCAGATAAAAACTTCCTCATAAATTTTCTTAGAAGCCTTGTAAAATAATTTTTTACAAAAAGTTTTCTCAGAATTAAAATTCATTGTTTTAATAATACAATTAGTATAAAATGTAGAAAGACAAACATTTTTAACCAGACTAAACAGAATATCCGTCTTGGTAACGTATTTGTTGTATTTAAATAATTTTTAAATGAACCAAAACTGAATAACAATATAAATAGAAAAATATCTAATTTATTGCATTTCAATAATTAGTTTAATCAGTCAATAATTAGTTATCGGAATAAAGTTAATATTTTAATAATAATAATATATTACAATGGTGAACGGGTTGAAAAAACAAACCACCCTGTTCGACGCGGTGGTCGATATAACATTATTTATCGTGTACGCGATTTTTCTTACGACCAAAGCAATCATAAAGTCAATTAACCCGTGGTATGAACCCAAACTCAAGAGTCTCGCGGGCGAGAAGGTTCTTATTACCGGAGGAGGAGGAGGAATTGGACGACTTTTAGCCCAACGGCTCGCCAAACTCAATGCAACAGTCATTTTATGGGACATCAATGAACAAGGTAAGATATTTTATTGTTGCTAATATAATTTTGAGTTGTCAATCAGAAAATTTCACTTTTTTCTGATCTTCAGTTTAATTCTGAATTTCACGAAAATAACAAAAAACCTTACATACTAAAATAATTTAGCTAATATTAATAAAGGCGTAGTGTTCTAAATTGTTTGTAAAATTCACAACCAACGTTTTGCCCTTTATACAGGGCTTCTTCAAGTTAATTAAAAATCACGTGCTAAGGCATCTACGAAAGGTATAGAAGTAAAACACCAAATTCTGCGGTGTCCTAAACATATACGTTCCTCATGATTTTATCTGTAGTAACTTTATTATCTTTTCTGAAAAATTTGATTTTAATAAGATAATATTAAAATAATGCATCTTCTATATTTTTAGATATTAATTAAAAATTTATGGTCAGGAAGGCGGCACTTCTTATTAAAAGGTTAAGGCTGGTACTTCTTTTGATTAGATTCTTAGGCCTGCATCTTTCTTTGTTGGGGGTTGGAGAATGAAAATTACTGATTTTTTAATTTTTTCATTGATAGGGATGTATGCCTAAAGAGCAAAAATTGGATACCTAAGTTACGATTTACACTCAAACGGGTTGGTTGTTGGCGGGGGTGGATGTCTCAAAGATTGGCCTTAGAGCGTCTTTCTTTTGGGTAGGGTTATTTACTAGCGTGTCCCTAGATTTTTTTTAAATTTCAAATAGTGAGAAACAATAAAAAAAAAGGCTAATTCAAAGTAAAATTTGTCTTGAAAGCTAAAATAACGAAGAAATTGAAAAACCGTGTAAATGAGACAATTAAATTGTTATTTCTACTCCGTTACCAACCAATTAGTTTAGTGTGTGAAACTACGTGTTGTTTTTCCAACAATTTAAATGTCATATTATAAAAACATTTAGGTGTATAGTTTTTCTAATCTCATTTGAAATCGATATTAAAAACCAGGGTGCGGTATTCCTTTGTAATGTGAGTCGAACACGTGCCATCTATAGGCGCACGCCCGTAAGTTTTCAAGGCAACACATGCCCTATAATATTTTAAAAATCCTTTATGTATTAGCAATTAATATTACACGTAGCAAATATTAGGTACACTTGATAATATAATATTTGAGGTAGATAATACAAACAACTTCCGGTATTTATATTAGATGAAAAATGAACATCCCTTGTAGAAACGCTAAATCTATAATATTTTCAACTGAGAATGGATCTACTATATCCTAAATGTATATGTATACTATATGAATGTAGTGTTCGTGGGTTTATTAAATTTTTATTTAAGACTTAAGTACAGGAACACAATTTATATATACTTATTTAATAATAACTACTTAAAAACACTATTAATTAATACGGAACTTAGCTTACTATTTATTTACAACACTCACTTATATGCGCGTTTCTATTTATTTGTCTTTTCACTTCTATTACTGTCGATTTATTTCGGATGTTACAACTGTCGCGGTCAATTTATTACTAACTAACTCGGCGAACGTCTCTGTCACTTTTATAGCATCATAGAACAGTCAGGAAAAAGTGGAATATTCGAAAGATTGTTTACATTTTCGGCGAACAGCTGAATTACTTTCTTGGAAGGCAGGTACGAGACACACGCCTACAAACACACACATACACTGCCGAAAAACCGCCTGCGGCTAGTTGAGCACATGCAGGTGTACCCGATCGCACATAAGCATGCTCCGTGTTCGCTACAGGAATAATGTAGGTGTCGCGAAAAAAGCGTACGGACTCACGCTGGGAGGGTTAATTACGCCTTAATAGGGGTTGCTATCTGTTTTACTTATGAAATAAGCGTGCAAAGTGATCATTTCTGATTTCGATCACACTGCATCCGAAGAATTTGTATCAGAAAATAAATAATTCTGATTGTGTTCTAGAAATGGAAAGCGCGATAGAAAATTTTTTTTGCAAAAAAATTAGTCTAAAATTGAACTTTGACTGAAAAAAATTGAATAAATAATAATATTTTATGAATTTTCATTAAAAAAAAAAAAAAACAAAGATCCTCTCAAATATAGCGTCGATCTTATAAAACATCGACTTTTGTTCTAGTTATTGTCGGCAACAATTGGTATATTCACCACTTTCGTCTCCTTTCAGATAAAATAGCAAATAAAATCGATTCACAAAGATAAAATATATAATATCGAACTATAAGTCAAGTAAAACAACTTTAAGTCTTGACTTTTGTCCCATAATTTTTATGCCACTTGTTTTGAAGAAAATAGAGCAAGAACATCATAGATAAGTATTGCAAATTGCAACTATTAATCAAATGTTGATTATAAATAATTGCTTCTATTATCTTAAATTAAATTAATGAGCAATTTTAAGGACGTTTTAATCATTCAATGTTATAAAGTATTTTCTCTAGTTAATATTCAATTTCCTATTTTCTTCTCCTACTTAAAAAAAAAATGATACATCTGTAAATCAATAATACAACAATTAACCAAGTCAAAAGTTATTAAATTAATTGATAATTATTCACAATAGCTTAACCCCTCTCGATTTTCTTGAAAAAAAAAAGTAGGTATCTTGTATTTGTTATTTTTAGATTAGATAACGAACCATAGGTTATGCGGTAGTAGGTGTGAGTTCGTGTAAATGCACACGTCCATGCCTACACCATATAATCTACGCACTACGCTAGTATAAATATAAACAATTCCTCGTGAACCGTTCCTTAATCTCATCTTAACATAAACTGTACATGGTCGCAAGAATAATTAAACACAACAATACAAGTACTAATGATGTCATTATCGCGTTGGTAAGCACGCACATTGAAGATAAATACAAGACCCAATTTTAAATACCAAATAACCTTTAAAGTTCACGTCCGTATAAATAACAGTAGGTACTCTACCTACCTGTTGTCTATTAATTCTTTTACGCGGTTCAACAGTTTAGAGAAGCAAATTGTGCAAACCAAATGTTTGTATACAAACAGACACTAGCGTAGATTCCTATCCTATCATCAGTAGGATGTTAAATATGTGTAGGTACGTAAAACTGTAAGCCGTAAGGTATTCCGTGAAAGGTAATAATGCCGAAACACCAACCTGCAGCTTAATGGAGGTATTGCGGTTCGGCTTAATAATTCGAGCGAGCAAGTTGCAAGACGGTGTTATATAATGCATCGTAAATGCATAATATTGTTACCCGCATATGACAGAGAACGAACTGGGTAAGTAGGCCACGGTTTGTCCACGGTAGTGGGTACCTACCATAGATATACATACTTGCATACTAACCTGTTCGTTCTCTGTATCGTAAATTGATAAAAGAACCTGTCCGATGCGATGCTGAGTTGTATTTTAAAAAGCGTTTCTTTGTTTCTTTCGTTAATGATTCAATTAAGGACGTATCTGGCGTACAGTCTGGTACAAAAGTGCATAATATTTGAAAAATTATAGCGTTAAAATTAGGTTATGTCTAACTTTATATTTGATAATAGCATCTCCGTAAATATTTAGTCCAATTGGTATATGCCCATAATACCTACATACGGTACTTTTGTCCTGTGCGTGGTTTGACAACGTAGATGTCTACAATAATTTGCAAAAACAATTCAGCAGTTAAGTCGACGGATGCATTTGAAACCGGATCCGTTATCAGACGACGGACGTAATAAATTTTTCAATTATGTAGGTATAGAACAACCATACTTATAGTGCGGTTATGGCTTTGACTTTTTGAGTGGTTTACAATACCTCCTGATGTTTAAGGCAATAAAGTAATTTGGAAGGTATTTGTACCGAAGCTGTGAGGTTAATGGTCCGTACTAGGAAAAATTATTTGAGTAAAGTAAAGTATAAAAATTATTATAGAATTATTTCCATCAACGTGCTCGTTTAATTTTAACTATACCTAAACAGTAATGATCATCTTTATTTTTTTCTATTAAAAGTTTCAAGAGAAATTTATAGTTAAAATTCAATAATTTTTAAAATACGGACCTGAGATTACTTCAACAAGGGTGTTTGTATCGGTCAATTTTTATGACTGTCTGGGGTTGAGTTCTCATAAAATTAATTGAAAGCTAAACAGCAATTAAGCCATAACCGCACTATAAGTATGGTTGTTCTATACTTACGTGCACCGAAACATAATCGATTAATATTTTACTGTTCCCTTTAATTGTATTTTGTTATTTTCGTATAAATCAATAATATAGATATGCCTATGATAAAAAGAGAATAATTTTCCTGTTTGCCCTCATTATTCTCTGTAACCACCTACTCGCATATTGTTAGATAGATAGATGTAGGTAGGTTAGGTTAGGTTAGTTTGATCGCCGTGTGTGGAAATGGGTGACAATATTGTGTTATGAGGTACGTCTATCTTTGTCTAATACACTATAAACTTATCTTTGTTTAATACGTTGTATTTCCTATAAAACGAATCGAAAATATTTTGAGCTACAATTTGCAGAATTGTTCCAGAAAGTTCTAAATATTTCAAAAATTGTGAAGAAAGTTTAGAATAGGTTAAAAGTGTTCAAGGTACTCTGATAAGGTTTTAGAAATATGTGGAATATTGGCAAATGATTTAAATTGTTTTACATTTTTCGAAAATGACTTAAAATCTTATGGAATGGTCTGCAATGTTCCAAAATGACATTATATGTTCGAAAACAATTTAAAATGTAGGAAAATGACTTAAAATCTTTTACGTTTTTTGAGAATATCTTGAAGTTTTAGAGACTGGTCTGGAATGTTCCAGATTTTTATAGAATGACATTATATGTTAGAAAAATAATTTAGAGTCGGTCAATCGTGAGGATTTGGACAGGTTAGAAAAACTCAAAGAAAGGTAAGTAGTTTGAAAATTTCGTTGGACGTTTCGCCACTTTTTTGTAGCTTCTTCAGCAACTACAAAGTTTGTTATAAAGTAACTACTATGTATCTGATATATTCGTTTACCTCATTGAACATTAAGTGATTTAAATTAGAACTTAAAAGGACTATACAATAATATGAAAGTTAAGCAATTTATTAAATACATTATTTTAAGATAAAATATTTAACTGATTAAATTTAAAAAGTTTTTTATGATTAAGTATAAAATTGATAATGTTCAATGAGGTAAACGAAAATATCAGATACATAGTAGTTACTTTATAACAAACTTTGTAGTTGCTGAAGAAGCTACAATAAAGTGGCGAAACGTCCAACGAAATTTTCAAACTACTTAATTTTTTTTGAGTTTTTCTAACCTGTCCAAATCCCCACGATTGACCGACTTTAATGAACTACATGGACATGAACACAAACAGATAATTTAGAGTGTTGGAAAATGGACTAAAATGTTTTACATTTTTCGAGAAAGTCTTGAAATGTTAGGGGATGGTCTGGAATGTTTCTGAATTTTCTAGAATGACTTTATCAGTTCGAAAATAATTTAGAATGTAGGAAAATGATCTAAAATGTTTTACATTTTTTGAGAAAGTCTTGAAATGTCTGGGAATGGTCTGGAATGTTCCAGATGTTTCCAGAATGACCATATGGTCGAAAATAATTTGGAATGTTGAAAACTGATCTAAAATGGTTTACAATTTACGAGAATGTCTTGAAGTGTTAGGGAATGATCTGGATGGTTGCAGATTTTTCCAGAATGACTTTGTATGTTCGAAAACAGTTTAAAATGTTGAAAATTGAAATAGCAAGCTTTAATTTTTCCAGTAAGTCTTGAAATGTTAGGGGATGGTCTGGAATGTTTCTGATTTTTCTAGAATGACTTTATATGTTAGAAAAATAATTTAGAATATAGGAAAATGATCTAAAATGTTTTACATTTTTCGAGAATACCTTGAAGCGTTGGAGAATGGTCTAGAATGTTCCAGATTTTTCCAGAATGACTTCATATACTCGAAAATAATTTAAAATGTTGAAAATTGAAATAAAATGTTTTACATTTTTCGAGAAAGTCTTGAAATGTTAGGGGATGGTCTGGAATGTTTCTGAATTTTCTAGAATGACTTTATGGGTTCGAAAATAATTTAGAATATAGGAAAATGATCTAAAATGTTTTACATTTTTCGAGAATACCTTGAAGCGTTGGAGAATGGTCTAGAATGTTCCAGATTTTTCCAGAATGTCTTTATATGTTAGAAAAATAATTTAGAATGTTGGAAAATGAACTAAAATATTTTGCATTTTTCGGAATGTCTGGAAGTATTAGAGTCTTAGTCGGAACTGTTTCAGATTTTTCCGGAATTATTTTTAAATGTTGGAGAATGTTCCATATTTTTCGAAAAAACAGATTATTCGAAAAAGACCCTGAATTTCCCAGATTTTTTGAAAATAATGTAGAGTGGCCGTAAGTGATATCTTCATAAGTCTAAGACAGAAAATTAGTTTTTCATTCTATTTTACTTATTCGTATTTGTGGTTTTGGCACAGATGTTTTAATTATATTCGTCTTGATTGTACAAGTGTTACAGATATAAAATTCTTACAAAACCAAAATCATGGATTTTATGGGCTTAAAAAAAATTCGTTTTATATAAATAATTTCTTCGCCAATAGGCAGTTTTAGGTAGAGGTTAAGAAATACGATTTGTTTGTTATAGTTGTCATGTCCATGTATTTTTAGTTTCCTTGAATATTTTCTTAAAATTAGTAGTTTTGTGATGTTTTGTAAAGTTTTAAAGTAGGTAATTAGGATATAAAAATTGTTTTATAGTTCTCAATCAGAATTATTCGTAGTTTTGTGCTGAAAACTAGAAAATAAATGACATAGGTACGTAGTTAAAAAAACTACTGATGAAATATACAATTTCTGAAAGTTATCCATAAAGCGCAGACTTTTATCTATGCAGGTATATGTAGATAATACTCATAAAATGCAGTTCAAGTACTTCGTAAAAAATAATTATCAATGAAATATAAGAGATATCTACTCACCATTAAGTGATAATGTTGAAGTTGCTGATTTTATCCAGAATCTGAAAAAGTAAAATTAATAAAATTTATAGTTTCAAACATGCAGACTACAGAAGAATATTTAACCAAAGGTTGGGAATAAAAGTAGAAAATACTTTAATTTATTTTTCTCTTTTTTTTTTTCATATAGAGTTAATAATATAATGATAATTTCGTTACGAAGAGTTAGTCAGTGTATTTGTTATAACACAAATCAATCTACAGTTAAAGTAAAGGAAAGTTTTTCTTATAAACTACTTATTTAATTAAATGTAAGTTAGGGGAAGATTTTGCACTCATTAACGTAATATCCCTAGAAATTCTTTCTGTATGCTCTACGTATTTTTTTGCATAAAACTTTAAAAGCAGCTTTCTTTTATAAGTCTCCCTTTAAAACATATTTCTAAAAATACGAAAAAAAATTTTGGAGATAAATTTAATTTTTTATCGTCTCAATTGCATTTCATTAAAAAAACTCTTTTGACAGGCATTTTTAATAGAATTTCTAATGTTATAAAGTACATACATCTAACAAAGTAAATATGTAATTATTGTAATATTACAAACGGTATATGAACGCCATCTGCGGGAATCAGCCATAATTCAAACTCAACACCAACAAGGATCCTTTGGTTTAAGGACATCCATTACCATATAGAACTAATAAGAGTCGCTATCAGCGCTAAATACATAATTTTATATGTTAAGTCAGCATTCTGCCGAAATGACTACACTCGTCAGTTCTCATCAGCGCGTCATAGGCATTTGTCCGGCATTAGATATACTTCTACATAAGACCTCTGTTGGTACAAAATATGCTCTCAAGGTAGTCAGTATTCTGTCAAAACCACCAGATACGTATCGCGATTTCGAGCTGGTTGGCTTTCATCAGCGTGCCGCAGATGGTTCCGACAGAATACCGACTGACCAAAGCCTCTCCTTACAAGAAGTGGATTCAATAAAGACCAAAGATGACACTAGAGCGCCATCTATGGTCAACGCTATTTAATAATAGGTACTGTAGTGTTCAACAAGATACCTTTTCATTAAGGTAATGCTTGTTGACCATAGATGGCGCTCTAGTGTCATCTTTGGTTTTTATTGAATCCACTTCTAGTAAGGAGAGGCTTTGGTCGGTCGGTATTCTGTCGTAACCATCTGCGGCACGCTGATGAGAGCCAACCAGCTCGAAATTGCGATCCGTGTCTGGTGGTTTCGACAGAATACTGACTACCTTGAGAGCATATTTTGTTCTATTTAGGTTCGCGTGCCTTTCACGCAGTCGTAGCTATGCGTAGGTCTGGTTCAACAAGCATTACCTTAATGAAAAGGTATCTTGTTGAACACTACAGTACCTATTATTAAATAGCGTTGACCATAGATGGCGCTCTAGTGTCATCTTTGGTCTTTATTGAATCCACCTCTGTTGGTGTTGAGTCTGATAGTAAATTGTAGCTGGTCTCTGCAGATGGCGTTCACATACCGTCTGTGAAATCGTAGTGATCTTGACTGTTTAAGAAGGACTCTACTCGGTTGTTATTCTGCCGGAACTGCCTATAACGTGCTGATGAGAACTAATAAGTTTGAAGTCTAGATTTTTTGGCAGAATGTTGGCAAAACATAATAATTTACTAATTTAAAACAAAAATTAATGTTCCTTAAATCATAAGCAAGCATAAAATCTGTTAAAACAACATTTGGATAAATAAAAGTGATACTTTTTGGGATGTTACTAAT
Source organism: Agrilus cyanescens (assembly GCA_947389935.1). Classification (NCBI taxonomy): domain Eukaryota; kingdom Metazoa; phylum Arthropoda; class Insecta; order Coleoptera; family Buprestidae; genus Agrilus; species Agrilus cyanescens. Next base: position 6,584,321 of record OX376713.1, on the reverse strand, counting down.
CTGTATACTACGAATCACTTAAAAATTGTTGATGAGACTTACGGCAAAATTATATAGATATGTATAAAAATGAGCTTTAAATTTTTTTGCAACGTATACGACTAATGTAGTAGGTACTTATTTTACTTATTACAAATAAGTTCTATTCATATATGAGTTAGAAGACAACGATACGACTAAGTAAATACACCTATTATTATATTATGTAACATTTCGTGTGCTGTAATATTTGTGTACCTATAAATTGCTGCTGACTTTCAAGAAATGTTAAATTATCCTCTCGGTATAAGTACGTAGCGTGGTTATTATATATAAGTTTAACAACTGAAATACACGCTATGAATGCTACTTATACCTAATAGTAAATTTTTAGGCTTTCACGGCCGGTGTATACTAGAAAAACGATTTTTTCGTAGCCAATGACATTCCCAGTTTAGGTGCTATTGAAGATGCTGTCAACGATAAGTGGCGAAACGTTGAAATAAAAAATTTTAAGCATAAATTTAATGCATATTAAAATTCTATAATCTTATTAGTTAGATCTAGATAACAGGTAAAAAATTGGAATTCTAGAATCGATAGATTTTTGAAGATAACATATAAGATGGTTTGTAAAGTTTACGTCTTCTGAAGATACCTACCCTTGCAGGGTAAAATAATTATTAAATTATTTAAAATAAACCGGACATTTTACTTCGTTGTGTTAATAGGGTACCTACCTGATGTAAGCAAACTTATAGCCCAAATTTGAAATTTATATAACAAAATTTGAAAGCTATTAGTGGTTTTTATTAAGGTGATTACCTACATATGTTGGCATGTACTTTCATGTAACGGTCTAGTAATTTACAAAATAACTTGAAATAAGTACTTGTCAGCTTTAAACAAACACTTCCAACTTAAAAATTTAGAAAACCAAAATTAGACTTTTTGATATTATTAATTTCTAATATATGTACAATGGAATATAACTGCATAAAACATAAATACAAATTCTTCCTTGAAACTGAATGATTGACTGTTACCTGTAGAAAAACTACAAAAAAAAAACGTACCTACATAATAGTCTTAATTATAATGAACCTATAATTTGTCAGAAAGTAATTGTAATTAATTAACGTCTAGAGTTTTTTTTTTTTAATTAAACAAGACAAAATTGCATGATAATAGCCAAATAAAATATTGGAATTGCAGAAAATTCCTTGACTATGTCTATAATTAATTTGATTGATTGTATAATTGTTTACAAGTATATGTATTGTAATGAGATGTTGGAATAATAAAAATATGATGATTTGTGGAGATACAATACAATTTTTTTTAAATTTAAATTATTTTATTTGATTTAAATATTGAAGAGCATGAATAACTATTCTCTGTGTAAGTTCTAAAATTAAAAATTTACAATTTCTTTTTTTTAATTTAAAATAATATTACAAAAATTCTACTCTATAACTAAAACTAATTAAATACAATTAACAAATTTCTTTAAATGAAACTTTAAACTTTAAAAAAGTCTATAGAGCTTTTAATTAAATTATAGTAAGTAAGGTATTTAAATTGTTTCACTTTTTTTTTTAAAAAATCAATCAATGTCTACTCCAAAACAGCATTTACCAAAATACTAAGCCACTCCATATCCATATTAAATTTCTTTTTTATATTTTAATTAACCTTTTTTTCTTATTGATCTTCCATTATTAAATTTACATTGCTTTCCCAAAAATCTTGAATTTTTGATTAACTTTGATTTTTTTATATTAACACTTGTTTACTGCACCACTTTAAATATCTTCTATTTTATTAACTATGTTAATTTTTTTATGTCTAATCTAATCTAAACAATTTCTCCACTCTCTTTCAAATAAAATTTAATTTTTCTTTACGCAATCATGATCAGTATTATTATTTTGAAATGCTACAGTCATTTCAAAATATATTTTTTTCTTTATAAATTAAAATTAAATTTTATTTGTTACAACTTTAAAATTGTAATAAACTACATAACGTAAAATAATAATACATTTTTCTTTTTAATATATTTTTTTTAATATTTTGGAACATTTCATTTTCTAATTTTGTTAAAGTTTTTTTATTTAATTGCATTGTAGGCATCTCTATCATGACAGTATATACCTAAGAGAATTAGATTACATATATCTATAATTGTACCTTATACAAAAATAATTAATTATTATTAATTTTAATAGTGGACGCTATGGCAAAAATGAAAACTAATAAAAAGTAGCAAACCGTGCACATTTTAGAAAAATGCTTTCTTTAAGGGTGCACTTTTTCAGAAAATAGCAGCATATTACTATCTGAAGCCGGTCCTGCGCGTGATTTGGCAACGTAGATGTCTGCAAGAAATTGCAAAAACAATTGAACCGTTCAATCGACGGACGCAAAGTAAAGCGGGCTCCTTATCAGACGACTGACCTAACCTATGCTGCCTGTGAGCCTACTATGATAGTAGACTCATGCACAGCATAGATGATTACGTAATCAGCGCACAGGCCTTGTCTCACGTTGGGAACGGTTTTAGCGAGACAAACGAACAGCAATTAATTGTAATGTTCCTTTACTCTCGTTGACAATTTTAGTTTTGTCTATTATTTTAATCCTCATGTGTCCTCTGTTATCTGTTTGTTTTATCAACTTCTTTTTATAAATACAATTTCTTTTTTATAATTATGCTTAACACAATTTAAACTTACTGATCCTTGTTTGTTTATCGTTTCCATATTAATTCAAGTGTTGGGTTAAAAATATGCAAATTAGGAAGTACAGTAATAACCTCTACATAAAAAAAATTCTACTCAAATATATGTATGTGTACTTTATTAATTACTCTCTCTATTTGAACTGTATGTTTATTTTGGTTACCGTTTACTGTTAAAATTCAGTCAGCGATGATTTTTCAATTTCAATTTTTTCTATTAACATATACATGGTAATTCTGAATGGACAATACGTACACAGTTACATCATTAATTAAATAATGATTTAAATGCCTAAATATGCGGAAACTTGTACAGTATTCCTCGTTATAAATGAAAATTATAAAAATACTAATGATAAAGATAATTTTGTAGATTTTAGTTTAATTTGATATAACAACAATTTCAATGTGGAGACTGGGGTAAATTCAACCATAAGTAGTAGTTCAAAGTGGCAAATAAATTTATTTAGGTAATTGTACAGATACGCTTCCCCCCAATCAATTTTCCTGAAAATTGAATATGATGTAGAGTTCGTCATGCTGATCAAGAATATATACATGTGTTGGGCGCGGAAACCACCCCTTGTTGGTGTTTTTCAGCTTCTTCATTTCGTGTATTTGACCTCCATGTCTATTGTAAAACAATGGTGAGAAGTATGTAAATGTAAACACATCCATCCTGAACCGTAACCTATTTTTTGAAGCTCAAGACCAGTATGAAGAGGTCATAAAATACGAAAAACTGTCGTAATACTTCAGTGTGTATTGCAATAGGTTACGGTTCAGGATGGGTGTGTTTACATTTGCATACCTCTCACCCTTTCCCTATATTTGTATTTGTAATACATTAAGAATAACCGCTTTCAAAGTTTAAACAAACAAGCAGTATCATGTATCACCTATAGATAAATACTATAAATAATTCCGTATCTAATCTACAAAATAAGCAAACAGAACATGATCTGAAAACTCTACAACATACTTTTATTTTAAGAAAATCGGATGGGACTAAGCTATTGTAAATAATTACCCAAATTTTATTCTTTAAAAGCACTAATGTCAAAAATTTATAATATCTCTTTTCTACTGAACCTTTTTTAGTTTTCAATTTGTGATCTCTATGTATAAAACATTGAGATTCTATTAAGAAGTAGTTATAATAGAATAATCGGTTCAATGAATCACCCTCGTAAAAGTAATTATCGAAATCAATAAATAGTTATGCCCTTGTCGATAAAGAGCTGGAATTATTATTGTCGTGAGCATGACAAAACAAAACACTGCTCAATTTTCCCAGCAAGTAAAGCCAGACATTACTGGTTACTTAAATAATAATAGATCACAATGAGACCGTGAAAAAGAAAGTGAAGATTATATAAGTGACACTGAAACGTCGGTGTACTTTCTTTGACCGATCTCCAAGTTCAAAGCAACCATCCGATCATGTATTTTTTGCTACATAGAACTAATTGTTCCTATTTTAAAATAACAGATATTTTGAACGGTTCTTTTTATGATTGTTGTGGTAATGACCGATTTTATGGTCGTATTTTACGTGAGATTTTAAGTCTTACGGTAAAAATTAAAAACAATTCTAAAAAAAAGTAAGAATTAGTTTCCATTGTTTGTGGCAAACCAAATAAGTACAACAATTTTTGTGCTGTTAAAAATTCTTAGAATTAAAAATAAAATCAACGTCAATTCGAAATGAAAATCTAAAATTTTGCTAAAAATTTGCTCTTACCTACTAACCAAAAAGACACCAAAATTGTTAAACAAATTTAAAATTAGAATTACTTTATTTTAAATAAAAATTTTATTTAGAATTGACTTCTTATTTTGGATATTTATGGGTTTATTTTCTGTTTTCTTCGTCAATTTTATGGTTCCATTTTTATTTTATTTTTGTTTATTTCTCTTTAGTTTAAAATTTATATATGTTTTCATTAATTCAAATAATAATTGTTTCATCTATCTTACTTTATCTTTGTGATCCTCACAGTGATTTAAGTTTTGCCTGAATTTCACACTTGTCATTAATTTTAAATTTGACTGATGACTAATTTTTTTTTGTAATTACAAAAAGTTCGATATTTATTTATTAATTAATAAATTAATTAACATCACCGTTGTTTTTTTTTATTTAAAAAATATAATCTTTCAAACGATCAAACAATGTTAGTAAAGAAGTCAGTACTTTAACTAACACAAAAAGAAAATCATTTATTATAGAGAAATTAACTATTGATTTTTGTAATTACACTTAAATCCTTCTGTGAACTTCAATTGCGAAAATTATTTTACTATTAATTCCTAGTTGACCATGAAGTTGTCATTTTTCAATTTGTTGGAAGAAATACATAATAATTTAATTGTTGTGTTGTTGTCGTTTTCAAATGCAAAATGCAATTAAGGTAATGCAATGGAGAAAATAAATATTTATGTAACGAAATGTTTGACGTAAAAAGCAAGCTATCAAGTTATCTGAATAAATTTCAAGATCTCATTTACAAAACGTTAAGAAAAAAATGAAAATTTTGCAAATGCAGAATTTCATTTTCCATCATAAATAATTTACTTGTACGCTTAATCAAATGAATGCCAATAATCGACAACAGTTCATGAAAGTAAATTTATTTACGCTACGTTTCAGTCGTCAATTTTGGTCATTATTAGGGTGAAAAATTCATGGATATTTGGACTTGGAACATCAATAATTTAAAAAAACTGTGACATATCGGTTAGTCGAAATTTATGATTAAAAAAAATAAATATTTTTTGTCGTAAATATTAGGTTATTAATGTTATATGAATTATTCAACCTGATGATGACCGACATTAATATTGATGGTCGAAACGTTGCGTAATCAAAGTTATTTCTATGAACTGCTGTCGGTAATATTGTCAAAACTAATTTTCCTTAATTAAATATTTGGTAATTGGGTACCTTTATAGAATCACGGTCACCTGTTTTTTTTTGGCCGTAAAAAATCTAAAATTGGACGGATCTGCATGTTTTTTTTTTAATTGTTCCATATATTACGGGGGATTTACAGAAAAAAAAATAATAGTTTAAGTAGTTTTCTGACTTTAATTGCGCTTTTGTTCTCAAAGAACTATATCATAAAATGTTTTCTTAATTTTGGATCATGAAAAAAAGAACAAATTTAAAAAAAAATTGCTTTTCCGGTTTATTATCATTGATAGTAATAATAACAGAAATAAACAATTTGTGGAGTTGAGACCATCTCAAATTCCGATGGTGGAGTAGGTGATGGGGATAAAATAGCCCCGGAGGTTGAGTTGGAGGTGTGGGTGACTTTTAGGGTAGATGTCGTATTTCGGGTGGGGGTAGTGTTAAAGGGGGATGGCACCGAGGTGGGAAGATGTTCTGGGAGTAGCGGATGGTATAAGTGTTAAGAATTAAGTAAAAGTTTGGGTTGGCTCCGGAGGTGTGGATGGAGGTGCTATTAGAGGTGACGCCAACATCATCTACAAATCACACATGGTGTCATACACCCTGAACACCACTTCCAACTTCGGAGTCAACCTCATCTGTAAACCACCAAAAAAGTTTTGAATCAATTTTATCCCATTATAAGTACCCCATTTTTAACACTCGTCCCATCCCCATACCACCCCCAACACCATCCACAACAGTCCGTTGTAATTCTACCTTCAAATCCACCCCACCCCTACCCTTACAGTTACCCCCACTGTCAACGTTAGAGGTAACCACAAAAAATCGTGAAATAATTTTGTAAAGGATTAATTAGAAACAAATTATTTATTTATATTATTGAGCATGTTATCAATGATAATTAATCGAAAAATCGACTTTTTATAAAATATTTTTTTCGAAGAGTTTTTTTGGAAAAAAAGAGATTTGAAGACTATTAAAAATATTGATTTTTTTTTTGTAATTCTTATCATAAATCGCCGTAAAATGGAGCAATTGTAAAAAACTCTTGGTCCATTTTTCGATTTTTTACCCCCAAAAAACCAGGTAACCTTAATTCTATGCAATTACTAAAAATGTATTTTAATCATCTCGACAAAATAAAATTTCTATCACTGATTATTTATTTATGTTTCAATTTTTCAAGAACAAATAATTACACGTTTGAAATGTAATTAAGAAAAAAGAAATCCACTAAAAGGTTCCGGTTATCTCTTATGGTTTTTGAAACAATTTCTAATACCCATACAATTGTCAACAGACCATATTAAATCCGCGAATTATTTGCTTTCATTTTAAATTTACAATAAAAAATACTTAATTATAATGTAGAAAGTTGCAATAGAATTTCAAAAATAAAAGAACAATGCAACAATGAAAAGATCTTACTTATTATTGTACGGTACATTGAAATTGTAGAAACTCTATAGATGCTCATATTTTTTCTATCTCTTTCAATGGGTAACTAATCATCATCATAAAGTCGTTAGTTTAAAGACTTGTTGGACACACATGTACACTTGTTTCTATTCATTCATCTGACAATTTTAGCTATTTGGAAACTGCAATATTTATAGATCTCCCTCTGCCTCTCTTTACACCTGCCTCTGCCTCTAATATAGCTCTATCTAGCCCTTCATATCTCAGAAGGTGTCCACAATATTTCTTTCTATAGGGTTTGAAGATTTATGATTTTCTTTTTGTTAGTTTTACGTCCCTAATTTTGATATTAGTATCAACCCTACTTTTTCCTTCCTCTACACGCCAATAGTTTTAAGGGTAAAAAGTTAAAGTTTTTAGACCTCCCCAGCAGAGACTTGAATATTGTACAAAAATGAAAGTCTGGAAAGCCATCAGTCTATTTTAACAGGTGAAAAAGTGTGGCACTCCAAACGCGCCCTTAAAAGTCTACTGTCTCACACGTGGTAGCCTCAGGTTCTTTTTTAAGCTATTGCATAGCTTTGAGCGCGGCGACCGAATCAAGAAATTCCGTAACGAAAAAAACCTAACACCCCCCACTCCGACCGGCAGAGCGGCGCGGGGTGTGCGTGCGACTAGACGTATGCGTGTAGACTGTACGAAGCTCGCACGGATCGAGACGAGCTGCTCCGAAATCGGACGAATACGTAAGCAGCTGTTTTTGAGAAAGTATATAGATTTATTGTTATATTAATATCAAAAATATTGCATAAATATTATAATTGCATAAGTTGATAAACTATGCAATAGCTTTACCGCGGCAGTCCCTGAGTGCCACACGTATTTTTTTTTGCTAGATTTATATAAAGAACATGAGGTTAGCTTAGGTTATGTGTTTAGTTGTGGTTTGTTAAACAATTTTTTGAGAACAAATTAAAACTGAACATTCAAGTCTCTAGGGTGAGAAAGCCCCTCCTAAACTTCAAACAGTTTGATTGCTCTGCGCATTTGAGTTTTAACGTTTGCTCTACTCAAAGTTATATCCAATAATTACAATCATAATGCAACTTTTCATTTGAACTAATTTAGCCAAGAAATTTACTTTTCCAATAACATCGTTATTAAAAATGTTTAATTAATTCCATTCAGACAGAAAGCATCCTAAAACCATTTACATACATAAATAGTTAAATCAATTATCATATCATAATTGTAAACATAATGATAAAGAACTCCGTTTTTTTTCTCATAAGATTTTATTATTATTATTATAATCTTGACATTCAAAATTTCTATGCAACCTTGAATTGTAATTAAATACACAATTCATCATGTCTAAAAGAATCCTTTTGAGGAAAACGTAATGAGACGATATGTCATAAACACAAACCATAATTATATCCAAAAAAAAACACGTAGAAATAAAAAATAATACTTCCTTCATGATTCTATGTGATGTACTTTGATGGTATCAAATGTATGTACGTAATCTATTATTTAATCGGAGTATTAATCGATTCTCTATCGTTAATTAATTAATTCTATTCTAATTATTTTTAATCATCAAATATTACTGTACAATAAACCATTTGTAAATAATTAATGAATCAATAATCTTTCTTATAAAAAATTAAACTTACTTAACAGGTCTAGTTGTTTTTAAATAAATCACTTCTGTATTAAGGGATGAATTTTGTAATAGAGACGAATGGGGTAAAAATTAATTTAATTTATACAACTATTAGACCGACGTTTTGCCTAAAATTATTAGTTTCGTCAAGGTACAAAGTAAATTATTTTTACCCCGTTTATTGCTTTCTAATCGTCTTTAATAACTATTAGGGGATATATTGTTATTAAAAATGATTACTTATTGATGGATTAGTTAAAAATTACACATGATAATAAAGTAATTCATTTACAATTTTAGAAATTGTCGTTGGTTGATTGTTACTGATAACCAGGGGGCACAAGAAATCATTAAAAAATTCACGATACGAGCGGTTTAGTGATTGATAAAATGCCACATTAGTCCTGGGCCTGATTAATCATAGAATTTTTTTCCAAAAAGTGGCAAAAAGTAGATAATGGCGCTCCCCAGTATCTAATTAATTGAAGTCGTTTTTATTATTATTTTTAGTAACGAATATGGGGTTCAAAAAATTCATAATTTATCAGCCAATCATTCAATTTAGTCATCTAATATGATTTATAAGTATGAAAATGATAGACCATAAGAAAACTAAAACTAATTATTTCATTAAAATCAATTTAATCAATTGTACTATATTGTGAGTTTGAAAGGTCTATTAGTAGTTCATTCTTAATTGCAGGAATCAAAGAAACGGCAAAAATGGTGGAAAAGGACGGTGGTCGTGCGTACGCCTTCGTATGTGATCTTGCTGATCGTGAGGATGTGTACAGAATGGCCGAAAAGACTAACAAAGAAGCTGGACAGGTAAGAACAATAGTTCGAAAAATTTATTTTGACGTATTTATGAGTAATGGGGGTAGGGAATAATGGGTGATTGTACAGATGCGCCTCCCCCAATCGATTTTCCTGAAAACTCAATATGTTGTAGAGTTAGTCACGCTGATCAAGAATATATACAGGGTGTCCCCTCTCAATTGGAAAAAACTTCTAGGGCATATTGAGGAACCATAGACAAGCAGTTTGAGATATTAGACTGATGTCCGGAAGTGCATGGTTTTCAAAATACAGGGTGTCAAAGTTTTTTTCAAAAAACTTTTTTTTTTATCAATATCTCAAAGGCACGTTGACCGATTTTCTTGAAATTCGCTGGTGATGTAAGCTTTAATAAGACGCTCAGTTAGCACTAATTAAATGGTAATTATTACTTCCAGTGGCGCCCCGGGGGACAGTGTCACGAATAAAAATGACAAAAAAATGTACGCCACTGACTTTTTGAAAATTTTATATTTTTTAGATAGCTCAGTTAAAAGTACAACTTTTTTGTCACTTGATATTTTTTCGTATCTCTCTCCGTTTTCGAGAAAAAATTTTTATTAAAAACTCTACTAAAAGGTTCATTATCTGTTAGGAAAATAACTTTACTTTAACTTATTATTAATAGTGAAGCAAATGCTCAAAGTGTTCACTATGCATTTCGATGCATTTTCTGCACCTGTCGACCCAGGATTCCCGCACCCGAGCAAACACGCCTGGATCGTTCGCGATAAATAAAAAAACTTTGACACCCTGTATTTTGAAAACCATGCACTTCCGGACATCAGTCTAATATCTCAAACTGCTTGTCTATGGTTCCTCAATATGCCCTAGAAGTTTTTTCCAATTGAGAGGGGACACCCTGTATGTATATATGTTGGGCGCGGAAACCACCCCTTCATGGTGTTTTTGAGCTTCTTCATTTCGTGTATTTGTCTTCCATCTCTATTATAAAACTCGATTAGTAGTAGTGGTTTATTGATTTATTCAAATATTGAGATCGTGTAGTGTTTATAGTTGTAGATTAGATACGGAATTAATTATAGTCTTTATCTATAGGTGATACATGATACTGCTTGTTTGTTTAAACTTTGAAAGCGATTATTGTTAGTCTTTTACGAATACAAATGTTGAGAAAGGGTTAGGGTTTATGTTAATGTAAATACACCCATCCTGAACCGTAACCTACTGCAATACACACGGAAGTATTACGACAGTTTTTTTTGTTTTTGGAAGCTGGAAACCAGTATGGAGATGTCATAAAATACAAAAAACTGTCGCAATACTTCCGTGTGTATTACAATAGTATAATTTAATAGGTTACGGTTCAGGATGGGTGTCTTTACATTTGCATACCTCTCACCCTTTCCCTATATTTGTATTCGTAACACACTGAGAATAACTGCTTTCAAAGTTTAAACAAACGAGCAGTATCATGTATCATCTATAGATAAAGACTATAAATAATTCCGTATCTAATCTACAACAATAAACACTACACAATCTCAATATTCCAATAAATCAACAAATCACTACTACTAATCGCGTTTTATAATAGACGTGGAAAACAAATAGGTACACGAAATGAAGAAACTCAAAAACACCATGAGGGGGTAGTTTCCGCGCCCAACGCATGTATATATTCTTGATTAGCATGACGACCTCTACAACAAATTCAGTTTTCAGGAAAATCGATTGGGGGGAGGCGTATCTATACAATTACCTACCGAATAATGTTTCACGAACTTCTTATTCTTGTCTTGTTCTTGAAAGAAAAACAAGACAAGAATTTTTATTGTCAACATTAAAAAAAAAATTGTATAGGTACGTGTTAAATTGAATAACCTCGTCCTTTTTTTTAATTAAGTCAGTCAATAATTACAATTTTTAACGTATCTTTGCACTTGACATATTGGCACACGCTGGAAACATTTGGAATATTGATTACCTGATAACTATCAACAAACAGAACACGTCGAAACCGTGACGCAATTATTAACCCTGATTAATACAAAAAAAAAAAACAAATTAGCTATAACACTTTTGTAAACATCGTACCCACATACTTGTCGCTATAGTAACAGTACAGGGGTTTTACCAGTGGCGTAACGCAAAAACTTACGGCCTCCTCGCAATATCTAGAGTGGGGTCCTTTATTGCCTCCCCCATTCCAAGTAAATTTTGTCTCTTAGGCAGGAGTTCAGCTGTCTTTAGCTGGATCTGCGAAGGTGTACTACACGCCACTGGTTTTTACCATGAAAAAGAAACAAATACTGTTAAGCAAATAATTTAATTTTTTCCGGGTAGGTACTTATTGTCATTGACACTACCAGACAAAAATTGCTTTCTAAGTGACAACACTTAACTTTGTATTAGGTACAGCTTCACCGTAATGTGACCATGAAAAATTTATTTATAAAATTTATTTGGTCATAATTTAAAGGTACCTATCTGATGTAGCGAAGGTAGTTTTTCTACATGAGTTGTTCAAATATTGCAAATTACTGTAGTTATTAGTCTTGTGATTCGAAGGCTTTCATGGCCAGTGCGGGTTTATTGTTAATTTCCTGTTTCAAACTATTTTTAATTACATATAATTCGTTTGAAACAGGAAAACATACGCCAATAATTGAATTGGGCCTGAAAAACGTAGAATTTCTATGGGATGTGAATACTGATTACTCTTTAGTGGTTCCCGAAGTGGGTGTCGCCACGAGTAAGCCACAAGGGTACATCACGAGGGTATAACGATAGATGTCTTGGAGATATCTCTAAAATAATTTTTTTTATCATAACAGACCAAATTTCGACACTACAATAATGTCAAAAGACCTACAGCAGGTACTCTCCTTTAGCGAAATATTAACGTTTAAAATAAAACGCTAATTGGGTTTTTTGTATAATTTATTTAATACTAACCATCAAATCAAAGAAATAAAAAAAAAAGATTAAAGAAATTGACCTCTTGCAAATCGTCATAATAATTCACGTATTAGTGGCACCCTTGTGACATTCAAAATAAATAAATATCATGAAAATTCTTGAAACGAGACCCGCTTGTTTTTTTTTTTTTTTTTAATACCTAAATCAACACAACAGAAAATGTTTCAAACATTGAAGTTGACATTAAGAAAGACGAATAAAATTTAGATAGAATAGCAACAATAATTTTTACCAGTGTGAAGAACTTACACAAATGCTATTCTCAACGATATCTAGAAGAATCCGCGATCAAAAGAAAATTTTACACGATGAATCTCTTAGTTTCTAAGCTGAGACAGCTTTCTGCATAGACCCCGGCGAATGACGTCAGGCCTAAACTGTCGGGCCTTTCTATTCTCGAAGGTAACGGATCAGTCAGGCTAAGAGCGATGACAGACACGGCGGTTTGTGCCGACTCGGCAGCCGAGTCGTCATAATTTACAGTGGTAACACACATGGCGGTTTTAAGCTCGGTAGCCGACAGACGAATTCATTTGTGTGCCGAATTTTGTCACAATGGACATTGAAGAAAAAAAAATTATATTATTATCACTGCTATATTTACGGTGGAAAAAGAAAAAAAGGAATAGGAAAATGTGGGTACATCCTATAGTAGAATGCCGCAAAGAGAAAGGGCAATTTTACACTTTATTTGGCCAAGCACGAGATGATCCGTAAAAATTCTTTAATTTTACATTTGTAATTTCTTCCCAACATTTTTTTCTTATAACTCTATCACTATATTCAGGAATTGTCATGTTCCATAATGCTGGTCGAATTTCTACATCACTAATTAATTTTTCAACATCGATTTTAAAAGCATCCATATCAATTATTGCTAATTATTGATTACCTGTGTATTTAACAATGTCTAATACCGCCTTCAAAACAGCTGTGTGTGGATAGACTCATATGATACAATGAGATATGGTGCCGCCTTAAGCAATAAAACAGCTAGCGGCGCATAGTTCACATCATGTGTCGACTCGTTTTTAAAAAACGAGACGGCGGTCAGCAGCGGTGTATGTTTTGTCCAATCTAACGTAAAGTAAACAATTACCGATTCGACAGTCGACTCGGCTGACGAGACGGCAAAAACTGCTGTGTGTGTCATCGCTCTAACACGAACGTGAATGAAGTGGTTATATTGTTACCATAGTTATTGAAGGCCAGAGCCTTAACACGCAGCGTCATATAAGGGGGTCCTCGTAGGGAACTGTTTTAATCTTATAGGCCGAGGTATTTATCGTGCAAAAAATTTTTGATCGAGGATTCATGTAGAGGAAGATCAGAAGAATATTTCTGTAAATTTTAAGCATTGGCAAATAATTGTTACTATTTTTCATTTAACGTTAAATTTTGCAGAACGTGTTGTTTGACCTTTCGACGCTTACGGAGCAATAACGGTGCTAGATATGAAAACAGTATATCGACCTTTTTTGTAGATACTTAAATTTTTTACAAAAAAAGCTCCCGACAGCATCTATCTACTTTTTACAGGTAAATAAATACAGCGTTTCAAAGACGCGCTTCAGCGTGTAATGTACCGCCTAAGCGCCCTTGAAGTGCTGTATTTTTTACTTGTAAAAAATAGAGGGATGCTGTCTCGGACTTTTTTTATATAAAATTCAATTATACTTTTTTTCATATCTGTCACGGTTTGGGCCTTAGACTAGGAAAGAGAGGGGACAGGTAATAGTCGACTGCAAATTGAGGACGATTGGGATCGCGAGACAGCGCTCAGTATCGCAACATAAAATGTTAAGAGGGAGTTTGTTTTGTTACCATTATTCGTACAATTATCATTCCATACAGAGTATCAATTGTTTATTTGATAACGTAAACAATTATTAAGAACTGTTTTTTTGCGTCTTACGTTACTAAGAAAATATTATTTATTTTATGTCAAAGAGAATACATGTTCAATGAAATTAAATATTATTTAATTATTTTATTAACGTTAATTAACATGATGTGGCGGAACTAATAAATATTAAGACGAATTTTATTAATTAATTAATTTTACTTTTTTAGATTTTTATAACTAAAAGTGACGCCGCCTATGGTAATACTGTGGTAAACGCATGCATCTTACAACTTTGAAAGTATTTATTGTTTCTTACACTATCAGTAAACCATTCCAACAAAAAAAAAAATGATGCATTAATGATTATTGTACGTAAATCACAACATATTTTAAGTAGTATGTAAACAATAAACAAATTAAACACGATTTTCTTTGCTTAACCTTACTACGTAAAATTCTTTTTACTTGTGAAATGTGATTTCTGATTCATTTCTTTCACTGCGGCTTTTACAGCCGTAAGCAGAACAAATCAGCATTGTTTTAAACAAAAATCCACTAAAACTTAACTACACTATTTATGTAATTATATTGACACTTTTACACAACGCTGTCAACGCACTGTTTGGGATCAGTAAATGGAGCCGGTACCAAAATATTGCGTCAATTTTCGACGTACAGTCGGCATAGGAGTTACGTGTCCCCTCTTTTTCCTAGTCTAAGGTTTGGGCTATGTAAGCGTCGAAAGATCGAAATACACGTTTTGCAAAACTTAACGCTAAATAAAAAATAGCAACAATTACTTGCCAGCTTAAAAATTTCAACAAATACTCATCTGATCTTCCTCTATAAGAATCTGTGATCAAAAAAATTTTTGGACGATAAAATCTCTTAGGTGTTAGATTAAAAGTGTTCCCTACGAGGACCACCGTATATTACGCCGCAAATCAGCACTCTGGCCTTCTTTAACGATGGTAACGGTTAGGTATATCTATTTTAAACGTCTTTTACCGAATGGATACATATAGAGTGGTCACCATTAGGAGATCCGAAACGAAATCTTGCATAGAGTGGGTTGAATAAAAGAAAGGTTTTGTTGTTTTGAGAAAATACTAAAATGAATCTCACCCTTTTTCTAGATATCACAGAAAACACTGAATTTTTCTATTTTTTCTTTCTTTACAACTTTTTCATTTATTTCATTAAACTTATGAAACTGAAACAGCGACCACCCTATATATGCATGTTCGTATTTAGCCGAGGGCTAATCAAATATGTGACCTTACCAATGTAATTTAGACGAAAATACATTAACCGATTAATATTTACGGTACTTTCTAATATCTCATACTATTTATATTACAGATAATAATGTATTACTGAATTTATTAATGTTTTAACATTATTGAAAAAAGACTTGAACACGTATGCCCCTGCATCAACTATTTAACTAATGCATAAAAAAGTACCTACTTAAAATGTTTTGTTTTTAATGCAACATGCTCAATAATTACTTCTATTGCGAACTATTTAAGTACATATCTACATGTATGTTAATGGCGATTTTACTTAATGGAATATGTAATTAACGTTAACGCACATTTGTATTCAGTTCACGTGTTGCTTGTTACAATGATCAAATTATAAATATAGTTTTCGTCCGAAATGGCATTTCCCGTGACGTAATTTGGTCGTCGCACAAGGCAGATCTCTACGTGAGGAAAAATAAAATTACTTATTTGGTTTGAACGAGGACAAACCAGAATTCAGCTGGTTAAACTCTAGATTGAACAATACAGTATACAGGGTTTTTCACGTAACTTATAATACTTATGTATAGTCTGGTCCGTCTAAAGTGGCGGTCATGATATAAAATTTTCACGAAGTTTATAAGCTCATATCTACCCAGAAAAAGAGACCAATTTAGAAAAGACACGATAACTTTTGTGTTGTAGGGAAAATGGGGCAAACAATTAATCCATTAATATTATATTTTTTAAATTAATTAAAACTGTTAACATAAAACCAATTAAAACTAACAGAATATCACACATTAAACAGTCATTTTAAAATGTAATTTATGATTTTCTGTTAATTAGACATAATTGATATTATTTTAATTATTAAATTAACAGTTTTGACATCTTCATATTCGTTTTCAGTTTCAAAAAATACAAAAAACTGTCGTAATACATCCATGTGTATTGCAATAGGTTACGGTTCAGGATGGGTGTGTTTACATTTACATACCCCTCACCCTTTCCCAACATTTGTATTTGCAACACACTAAGAATAACCGCTTTGAAAGTTTAAACAAACAAGCAGTATCATATATCGCCTATAGATAAAGACTATAAATTATTCCGTATCTAATCTACAACAATAAACACTACACGATCTAAATATTGGAATAAATCAACAAACCACCACTACTAATCGCGTTTTACGATAGACATAGAAGACAAATACACGAAATTAAGAAGCTCAAAAACACCATGAAGGGGTGGTTTCCGCACCCAACATACATACATATTCTTGATCAACATGACGAACTCTACTACATAACTTTTCTTTCAAAAAAATCGGAAGGGGGTAAGCTATTGTACATAATTACCCTTTTTGGTAATTATTTAGAAGTGGGGCTCCAGACAAAACTGGCCCCAAAAAAATTTTCACCCCTTGGAGACCATTTTAATACATCAAAATAGTTCATTTACGGTGGGGGAAGACATTTTCAATAATTGTTTATAAACAAAAACATTGTTATAAACAATAAATTTAAAGTTTTAGAAATTACCAAATTAAGAGAAAATTAAAATAGAAGGTAGTTATTGAGAAAATTGATTTTTTATAAAAAATATTTAAAAAAACGTCGTAATAATTCAATGTGTCTTGAAATAGGTTATGGTAGAGGGTGGGTGTGTTTACATACACATACCCTACATCCCGTACCCTAACCTAACCAAATACCAAATTAATTATTAAATTAAAATTTTGGGGTGTGGGGTATGTATATATAAACACACCCACCCTCTACCATAACCTATTTCAAGACACAGGGAATTATTACGACGTTTTTTTTTGTGAAAAATATATCTCCCCCACCTCTAGAATGCATTTGATGCACTAAAAAGTTTTTTAGTGCAATACAAGAAAGTTTTTGGAGCAATTTTCTCAATAACTACCTTCTATTTTAATTTTCTCTTAATTTGGTAATTTCTAAAACTTTAAATTTATTGTTTATAACAATGTTTTTGTTTATAAACAATTATTGAAAATGTCTTCCCCCACCGTAAATGAACTATTTTGATGTATTAAAATGGTCTCCAAGGGGTGAAAATTTTTTTGGGGCCAGTTTTGTCTGGAGCCCCACTTCTAAATAATTACCCCCTTTTTTTTTTTAGTAAGCTAGGCGCTAGGTATTCTCCATCTTAAATGCTAATGGCGATGGTATTTGACAATTAACGTGCTTCCGTGCAATACGAAAGAGCAACGCGTATTATTGCTGCTTACCCCTGCAAAATTGGTAGTGGGCGAATCGTAAACATATGATGTGCGCAATTTAAGAACGCACGAGCTGGAGGGAGGCCGTTGCGTCGAGATAATTATTTATGTCATATAAGGACCGCCACTTATAGACTGTATTTATGTAATGAAATGTGTCAGCTAAAGTAGTATAGATTGCATTATAAGAATGGAGTGACACTATTGCCGATATTGAGGTAGTCTTTTAACGATTAACATACGAAATGCGGTCACAGCGAACAAGTTTCAAGAAAATTTTCCATTCTGATTGCGCTACACCTGCTGAACATGATCATAACAACACTATACACTTGATTGTAAGATCGTTTTACCTTTGGATGCATTTTTCTACCTAAATCGGTTACGACCTTTGATGTGAAACAAATTCCACAATCCTTCCATGAATGTAATTTTATCATGGCTGTATACATTATGCGTGAATAAATATTATCTACTAATTGCTAATTCACTTATTAGGTAATTGTATATTAATGAGAAAGAAACAAGAAGCACATTTAAAATACATACATATAAAAATTAATTTGATATGGATGCACTTTTCCAGTAAATACCAATTTGCTGCCCAGGAAAATATTTTTGTACTAATTTTGAATTTAACTAATTTTTACTGAAACTAAATTAGGTAAATTAAGTTTAGAATTCTAATATTCCAAAAGCAAGAAAATTACGTCTATTAGAAAAAAAATTGAAGTAAATAAATTATCCGTCACAATAAAATTCCTTCGATGAATTGCCTTATGCTGCGCTGTGACTTCTTATAAAGATCAACATCTTTAGGGAAACGAAACACATGCAGAGTCAAATTTTTAAACCGAGACTTGAATTAGATCAGCCTGCTCCTTCCAAAATTGTACTGTCAAATTTTTCAACCGAGACTTAACGACTAGATGCGCACCAGCAAAACCCCGCCCTAAGAAGGTGGGTACAATGTTGGAAGGGGCAGGCACTCTAGTACGCCTATGAAATATGCAGGTATCGGCATACAGACAGGGAAGTTGCACGTGATTGGCTGTCGGTTGAATAATACAGCCCTTCGGTCTTCCTACATCTGACCGAATTCAAGTCTCGGTTGAAAAATTTCATTCTACCTAGCTTTTTAGGACGGGGTTTGCTGGTGCGCATCTAGTCGTTAAGTCTCGGTTGAAAAATTTTACACTACACGATTCTCGAGGTTATAATTTCCTTTGCACCCGTTTACACAACACTTACTCGGCATAATGCATAATTTAATTGTATTTTAAAACACATAATCACGTTTATGTTAAAACTAATACAAATCCGTTTTGAAACATTGCCGCAAAGATGTTTAAAATTTATTTTAATCTTTACCTGGTTTTTGGTGAAACATTACTGTAGTATTATAAAAATAAAAAATCCGAAACTTAACCTAACTTTGCGTTTTATTTTTAAAATAAATAATTTTCGTGATGTTCGTGTATAATATATTGTAACGTGACACGAATAAAATATTCTCATGCACAGAACCATAAGTCATGTAATAGAAAACGAATAGATTATCTTATTTAATAATAAATAACCATAAGTATAGTAAATTGTATGACGGATGTGGTCTTTTGCAAGAACACGAAAAGATCGTATTGCAATTTTTACTGTAATTTATATAATTATAGACAGATACTTTGACAGTGACCTCTTTTGACAGGCACTATGCGCACTTTCTAGCATGATAGCAGGTGAAGAAAGAGTTAGTATATAATTTTCGAATAATCTATTATTTTTAAATAGTTTTTTAACTAAACCTACTAAAATATTTTTTATTTGTCTTTTTGTAGCTCCCTACTACACATTTTACTAAACAATTCTTTTAGGGGCACTTACTGGTGCAATTTTTGGAAAACATCTGTAAATTTGTCTCAAAAAATGAGGTTATGGATTTGCTTTATACTAATATCGAAATTGGTCCACCCTGTATATTGCACATCATTCCACACACTTTTACTATATTGACCAAATGCTTTACTGATTAAGAAATACGTATGAACATTTTCTTCACAGATTACGTAAAGTAGATTTTAGCAATTTTACATGTTTAAAACATATTTTAACGTATTCATTCATTATTTACACTATTTCAATAGTATTTTTTTTGCAATTTTAGGCCCCTCCACTACATGGTATTTCTAATTTATTTTGTATTGAAATAGATAGTCGGCCTTTTTGATTATATTTTTAAATATGTAATATAATAAATGAAATAGATATAGAAACACGTTATTTTTTTTATAAAAATTATTAAATACGTGTTAATTTTTCTTTTGAGGAACTTTTACTACCCATATTTTTCCGAATGTAATCTCGTAGCAAAATACATCTTGCATAGTTTCGCTTAATAAACAGCATAAAAAGAAGGCTAGACAATTTCACTTACTTGTCACATAAAAACCAACACCGTCACGTGCACAATATAATTCTGTTTCTCACGTTTTCTGCATTTTATTTTACCGCTTGGACACAATGGTTGTCCTTGTATCATAATTATAATAATTTAATTAACATACAAAATAAATAAAATATTTTGGTTTTTATAATTTGACAAAAAAAAATTACCTTCTTTACAAGTTTAATTAATTATAGCGCATACTTATTTACGTAAACTGGTACCCTACCAATTGTTTATTGATACGTCACATGAAGATAACTGAAAGAATTTTCCGTGATTCAAATTTCAATAATAAATAAAAAATCATTTCACCTTTCATTCATGACAGATCTCAGAATGTTGATGACGTATGGAACTAGATACTGCAGACATAAAATAATCCTGATCATAATTCTATATTCAGTTTTATTTATTTACCTAATTCTTAGACTAGGAAAGAGAAGGGACACGTAACTCGTAAGCCGACTCTACGTCAAACATTGTTACATATTTTCTACTGCCTCCATAAAACGGTGGCAGACAGTGTGTTGGTGTCGGTCATTAAAAGTGTGAATACTATTGAATGGTGTAGTTAGGTTTCAGTGTATTTTTGTTTTAAAACAATGGTGATTTGTTCTTCTTACGGCTGTAAAATCCGCAGTGAAAGAAATTAACCAGAAATCATATTTCACAGGAAAAGTAAAATTTTACGTTATGTTACGATTTACGTACAAGAATCATTAATGCGTAATTTTTTTTTTAGAATGGTTTACTGATAGTGTAAGAAAAAAAATACTTTCAAAGTTGTAAGAAGTATGTGTTTACCACAATATTACCATAGGCGGCGTCACTTTTAGTTATAAAAATCTACAACAGTTCTTAATAATTGTTTACTTTATCAAATAAACAATTGATATTGTGCATGGAATTATAATTGTACGAATAATGGTAACAAAACTAACTCCCTCTTAACATTATATGTACCGCTACTGAGCGCTGACTGCTGGGTCTATCGCGTAACAAATTGCAGTCGACGATTATGCGTCCCCTCTCTTTTATAGTCTAAGACCTAATTACAATTACTTTGATGATCTGTGTTTTTTCTTAAAACTTCCACCAATTTACATCGATTTATTGGTTACCTAAATATTTTAATTATTTTTTTGATTAAGAAATCCACCGTGTCATTTTGCAGATTTTGAAATTGGTTTTGGTAATTCTGATTTATCGTGCAATTTCCTTTCCTCGTACATTAATTTGCGAACATGAGTACATAATCATGTTAGTGATTTCAAAACACAACATTTAAAACATATACAGGGTGATTCATAAAAATTCATCATGAAGCAGCAGCAGAATCCATACCTTGTGATTTTAACAATCAATTTTCCAATGGAGTACATACAGGCAAATTAATAACTATTACATTAATATGTAGCTGCATTATGTCCTATCCTCTTTATGATTCACTCTGTATATACACACTATTTGTACATATTTATTTCGTATGTGTACATTCCGTAATATTTTGCCTAAAAATTGAACTGTTGTCGTATGGTTTCGTTAGTATTGAACGCCAAAAGTATATATATTAATTACATAATATCTGCCGTGAAATGGCGTAGGCCTTGGCATTTTTTCTTGGATTTGAAATAATTTCATTAATATTGTTTAATATCCAATCTCTTCGTATAAATTAATTAATTCTATTAACTTTCGAAACAATGTTTCCTTCACTGTGAAGCAGCTTTTACCTTACGCTGTGCTGACCCAAAAAAAATCTGTGTTGCAGTGGGCAATTCATTCATTTAATCATATCGTTAAGTCGAAAATACAAAGTCATTTAAAAATTATTAAAATAAATAATTTTACGATTTTTATACCCAAGAAGAATATACCCATATGGACGTTGTACGCGAGACTTTTGTTCATTATAGGCGAGTGTTCGCTATATACGGTAATATCGACAAGTTAAGTTGTTACAATACTTTTTTTTTTAATTAAAACCATAGGAATTCAATTTAAATAAACGTTGACAAATAATAAAAATATTATATTTTAATCCTAGATGATTTTAGATATCCATTCAAAAAATTTTCTTCAAATAATTAATCAGACGAAACTGAAAAATTTAATTAACAATTCATACTTACAATTAGCCATCCTAGTCTAAGTGTATTCATGTTTTTATTCACAGAGATATGTAAATAATTGTTTAAAATAAAACTTCAAAAACCACGAAAGTTAATTAAATTTTTTTAATTTAATTTCATTTATTTTTAAATAAGATGTTTGTGCAGGTATTTATATTGATTTCAAAAAATTAAGGGGCTCAAAAGATTAAAAATGTTGTTTGTCTGGTACTACATACAAAAAATTGCTGACCACCGCAGGAGTACGATTAAAAAATAGATTTACTAAGTTTAAGAAAAAATTAAGATATAAGAACGTGGATCTTTGCGGTTGGAATTAACGAGACGATTCGTAGACAACTGCACTGACATCATCAGTGGATATTGCGTTGATGTCAGCTGCAGCCTGGACTCTGGACTTAACCGTTTATTTCGACCACTCGAACCAATAGAGTCATACATATTAGTTAAACAAATTGTCAATGGATGGCGTCCACAGTTTTATTTTTAAAATTAATTGTTTAACAGAAACATTGATTTTAACCTTTATATTTTTCGTCAATAATTGTCAGAAACTTAATTTTTAAAATGTCATCTCAATCATTAATTTTGGTGAAGCATTAAAACAGGGATATTGAACGCCATATGGCCTATAAATTAATTAATGTTGATTTATATACAGGGTGAACCACGGTGGATAGCCTATTAGAATATATGTAAAAAATTTTGTAGCACTTCCGGTTATTACGAATTCAGATAATACGTGAAATTCTCAGGTTAGGTTAGGTTTAATAACCTACTTGTATACCTATAGGATGAACAGTTTCTGAGATAATTTAATATACAGAAAAAATTGTCAATTGCTACCAGAATTATAAAAAATCATAATTTTCACCAAAAATGACTAAGGGTGTTGAAATTTTTACCAGGTATAGTCAACTCATATGCTTAACTTCCTACCAAAACTAAGCATCATAATGTACACAGAGCGTTAAAAAATATGAAATTCAAAAACGAATATCTATGTTTTTTCAAATCGCACCTACCACATTTTATTTTTTCATTAGGTTCCTTTTAGATACTTTCTATTGGTTTATTTGAAAAGTTTCGAGTAATTTACAAAAATACAGAGCTAATTTTACTTTTAGTATAAAAGAAGTTTGCTGTGAATAAGTGACAAATAACGATAATCA
Organism: Agrilus cyanescens; assembly: GCA_947389935.1. Taxonomy (NCBI): domain Eukaryota; kingdom Metazoa; phylum Arthropoda; class Insecta; order Coleoptera; family Buprestidae; genus Agrilus; species Agrilus cyanescens. The sequence goes on along the minus strand of OX376713.1, from coordinate 6,560,717 downwards.
AAGAAAATCAAACTAAAAGCCGTTCTTTTAATTAATTTATGTTATAAAATTACAAAAAAACCAAAATTTCAATTGGAGCATTCACTATTAAAATTACTTTCTAATGTGTTCGTAATATAAATTATTCGAAAGAATTGCTTTTGGTTTGATTTTGCTTTAATTATCGTTATTTGTCACTTATTCATAGCAAACTTTTATTAAACCAAAAGCAAAATTAGCTATTTTTTGAAAAACTCAAAATTACTCTAAACTAAGTATCTATGTATATCGATCGAAAGAATATAAAAAAGGGAACCTAATGAAAAAATAAAATGTGGTAGATGCCATTTGAAAAAACATGGATATTCGTTTTTGAATTTTGTTTTTTTTTTTCTAAACGCTCTGTGTACATTATGAGGCTTAGATTTGGTAGGAAATTAGCCTTAATTGTTGACTATAACTGGTAAAAATTTCAACACCCTAAGTCATTTTTTGTGAATATTATGATTTTTTAAAATTCTGGTAGCGATTGAAAAATTTTTTCTATAAATTAAATTATCCCTGAATCTGTTGATCCTAGGTATACAAATGGGTTATTATCTTATTAATTCGTCGCTAAAAAATTGGAAATATTGTAAAAATGCAGATCATATGCTGTAACTACTACGGAATTTTTTTTAAAAAATTTCCTAGCCTTAGTTTTCCATATAGGTACATCTAATAGGCCATCCATGGTGGCTCACCCTGTATATAAATCAACATTAATTAACTTAAGGGTTAAATTTTGAAAAATCCTTCCACAGTTATTGTTTTTATTATATAGTGAATTATATTTCCAAATTAAACTTTGTAAAAGTAATAATTGAGTTTAGGTATCAATTTATGGGTATATCAATCGAATTTTACCTACCTTTTTACTAATTATTTGGCATACATTTAACTAATAACAACATAAACCTGAGTTAATGCTTACATTCAAGTGGCAGAATTTTGCAATCTAAAAGATAATATCATACATATGCTACCTTTAATGCTTTAATGTTTGTAATGCAAACTGCAACAAATACCTATTACATAACAAACTGTCTATTTTAATGGCAATTACGAGTTTATAGTCGAGATCTAAAATAAGCCATTATCTGTTTTAATAAACTATGTTGCAACCAACAAGTAAAAGGTTTGAGATATTAACAATTCTTCTAAAGACATTGCATTGACTAATATAGATACATATTCGTACCGATATTAATTAAGAAGTAAATGTCAAAATTGTAATTATTTAAATACAATCCAATCTTATCAGTTTATTTAATCAAGTTTTCTATGTTGTGAAATGTAAACTGAGAAATCTATTATCTATTATAAATTGAGTAGGTAAATGATAACTCAATTTGTAAGAATTGCGCAATTGCTACTGTATGGGTTTTGATCAAATCTTTGCAGAATTGGCTCTAAAACACTTGCATTTATCAGCAATAAAAATTATTATCGTGATATTTTTATTGAATACTAGCGGCCCGTCCCGGCTTCGCACGGGTAGTAGTAAGGATCCCTAACTGATCAGTAATCGAGCGTAGGAAATAGCTAGAGTGCTTGCCCCTTCCAACATTGTACCCGCCTCCCAAAGGCAGGGTTTGCTGGTGCGCATCTAAATGATTAAATTACTAAAACAACTATTAAAAAATAGGGGTTGGTGATGAAAGGGTGAAAATTTATGGTTGTATGTATTTTTTAATGCCACATTATAAAAAAATTAAAAAAACAATTTTTGTCCAAAAAATTTAAAAAAAATGTTAGGGGTGGATAACCCTTATCACTTCGGGGTATGAAAAATAGGTAGTAGCCGATTCTCAGACCTACTGAATATGCGTATAAAATTTGATAAAAATCGGTCAAGCCGTTTCGGAGGAGTACGGTAACAAACATATCATACTCATTGATGCCAAAACTACAGCTTTTTTATTTTCTTATCATCTTCTCATGAGCTTAAAAGATGCTAATTAACTTATTGGACAAGGTTTTCCGAAAACTATCTGGTTTGCTATTAAAAAAATCACTAAGATTTTGATAATTAATTTTTAAATAAGCAAGACGTATTACATCGTACCTTACTATTTTTCGAACAGTATTTTTTTTAATGATTACATCATGATTTAGGAAAAAAAGCGATAATTACGTGTTATTAAAAATTATTAATTATAAGTGGGTTTTACATGGACCTAGAACCCATAATAGAGAATAAATTTATGATTCTAAAAAAGTAGAAGTTTGAAATACAATGTAATAGTAAGAATACCGTGGATACAATAAAAATAGAAAAAATAGGTTAGTAGGGGATAGGACATCATCTAGCTAGACATAGACATAATATTGTCAGATACAGGAGTGAAAAGGAGCAAAGGAAGATCTAGATGTAAGCAATGAAGAAGAAGATGCTGAAAACGCGACTAAAAAAGGTTTTGACGAAATTACAATTGGTATTGTTTTTCTTTTTTTCAAAGAAGAGCCCCCCCCCCTGTCGAAAAGGTTAATCGTTTTTATTTCATTTGATAAATTACTAGTTTTGAAAGAAAAACTAGATCCTAAATGTTACCATCTTTAAAACAATAAAACATAAACAGTTTCATTACCTTGTTTACTAAGCTATACAGGGTTTTCCACGTAGCCTGTTCGTTAAAAGCTTTTCAATTTATAATACCGATAGTTTTGAAAATGTGGCAAATAACCCTGTATAATTAACAATAAAATTTAGAACTATAATGGAATTTTGTGTTAAGAAACTTACTATGGAAATAAAGAAGTAAGTTTATAAATTCCAAATCTTAGACTAGGAAAGAGAGGGGACACGTAACTCCTATGCCGACTGTACGTCGAAACTTGACGCAATATTTTGGTACCGGCTCCATTTACTGATCCCAAACAGTGCGTTGACAGCGTTGTGTAAAAATGTCAATATAATTAAATAGTGTAGTTAGGTTTTAGTGGATTTTTGTTTAAAACAATGCTGATTTGTTCTTCTTACGGCTGTAAAAGCCGCAGTGAAAGAAATGAATCAGAAATCACATTTCACAAGTAAAAAGAATTTTACGTAGTAAGGTTAAGCAAAGAAAATCGTGTTTAATTTGTTTATTGTTTACATACTACTTAAAATATGTTGTGATTTACGTACAATAATCATTAATGCATCTTTTTTTTTTTTGTTGGAATGGTTTACTGATAGTGTAAGAAACAATAAATACTTTCAAAGTTGTAAGATGCATGCGTTTACCACAGTATTACCATAGGCGGCGTCACTTTAAGTTATAAAAATCTAAAAATCTAAAAAAGTAAAATTAATTAATTAATAAAATTCGTCTTAATGTTTATTAGTTCCGCCACATCATGTTAATTAACATTAATAAAATAATTCTTTGCATTTAATTTCATTGAACATGTATTCTCTTTGACATAAAATAAATAATATTTTCTTAGTAACGTAAAACGCAAAAAAACAGTTCTTAATAATTGTTTACGTTATCAAATAAACAATTGATACTCTGTATGGAATGATAATTGTAGGAATAATGGTAACAAAACAAACTCCCTCTTAACATTTTATGTTGCGATACTGAGCGCTGTCCCGCGATCCCAATCGGCCTCAATTTACAGTCGACTATTACCTGTCCCCTCTCTTTCCTAGTCTAAGTTCCAAATATTTAGATCAGTGATTCTTAACCACTGTGTTGCGGCACTTTTGTGTGCCGCCAAATTTTGTAAATTTTAACAATAAAAATTAATTTATTACCCGATTTTACAATTTCTGTACCAATGCAGCTATGAAAATGCTGCACCCTTTATAGTTTCTGATTATGTAGTTCCTTAGGGTAGATTATGTTGCGTTAGAAGTACTGAAATAATGTAACCTTTAACTCAGTAATTAACCTTTAATTCGGTAATCATATAGAATGATGGTAATATAGTTTTTTGGCCGTAAAAAAATCGAGAAATGGATCAATCTGCATAATTTTTTTGTAAATACACCTCCGAAGTAAACTCAAACTTTTACCCCATTCTTAATATTTACACCATCTCTAAAACTACGTGCTTCAACTAGATAACATCCACCTTCAACACCACCTTCACCCCCATCACAACCCACACCATTGTGACCACCAAAAAAACGTGGAACAATTTTGTAAAGCATTATTTAGAAACAAATTGTTTATTTCTATTATTGAATAAGTAATAGGTATTATCAATGATCAATTAATTGAAAAAAATTCTTTAAATTTATTTTTCAATTGTCATGTAGATTATGAAAAAAATACGTAAAAGTAATCCGAAATCGTGAAAAAATTCCATGACGATTTTTTAAAAATTATATTAAATTGTTAGTGTGCCGCAACAACAAAAAGGTTGAGCACCACTGATTTAGATGCTACGCATTTTTTATAGTTTAATATTTTATATGTTGTTCACTCTACTTAAATAAACATTTCTTTTTTTAGTCTTTTTTGCGTTTAGAAATAATTAAAAAAAAAACATAATATCTATTGGGTGTGCAATTAAAGCTTGCGTGGATATTCAAAACAATAAAAAAATCATAAAATTTTTATAAACAAAATGTGAATATTTACTGACAATATCCTGCTGAATGTAAATTAATAACCTAATAAATTAAATAGATTCTACATTTCTTTAATGATTTGGATATACCTAGTGGAAAATCATTTTATGATCATGGCAATCATAAATTTTCACATATACAAATCTAACTGTACATAGTAAGTATGAATGATAATTCTTGTTTATACACAGGAAATTCCGGTTAGGTATATTGTATTTGAATAAAGAAAAACAAAATGCGACACTAATAATAAATTACGCAAAAGATGATTGCTGTTAATTTAATAAATTATCTTTTTTTTTTTAATTTCAGGTTACTATCCTGATTAATAACGCCGGAGTTGTTTCAGGAAAATTACTGTTGGAAACTCCTGATCACCTCATACAACGTACCTTTGACGTCAATGTGTTGGCACATTTTTGGGTAGGTAATTAGTTATTACTATTATAAAATTAGATAATATGAATAGTAAACACTAAAACTTTAAATTGCATTTTGCACCTTGTAGGAAAAATTATACAATAAATGCCATTTTGGCAATCAACTTCCTAAAAAAAACTTAACAATATTAACACCCGAATTGATTTTTAGGTTCATGTCTTTCCATTCACTTTCTTATTTGTGTTTAAGATTACCTATTCCTATAAAATTTTAAATCGAAATGTCTATTAAATATTAAAACACTTCAGTAATTCAAATATTATCTTAATTACGAATGTTTTAAAACTTTTTCTAAATTTTCAATAATTTCTTGTATTTGTCTTTAATGTGTATGTGTAAAACACGATAACGACATCATTAGGACTTGTGTTGTTGATTTATTTTAATATTGGGTGCGTGTCGTATTAGTTATTTTTAGATAAGATAACGAACCATAGGTTATTCGGTAGTAGGTGTGGGTTCGTGTTAATGCACACGTCTACGCCTACACCATATAACCTACGTAGTACGCCAGAATAAATATAAACAATTCCTCGTGAATCGTTCCTTAATCTCATCTTAATATAAACTGTACATGGTCGTAAGATTAATTAAACACAACAATACAAGTACTAATGATGTCATTATCGCGTTGGTACACATACACATTGTAGACAAATGCAAGAAATTTTTGAAAATTTAGAAACTCAAAAACACATGCAACATACTTTCTTTTTAAGAAAAACGAAAGGGAGTCAAATATTGTGTATAATTATCAGACTTTTTCTAAGCTCAAACGTTTTAGCACATAATTATTAAAGAAAAAATGTAGCATTTAGGTGAGAAGTTAGTAATAAATAATTAATGGACTTGTGAAAATACCACATACCACGCATAATTTATAACTAAATTTGTTACTTAATCCTATATTACTATTTAGATTTTTTCATTAAATTTTAATAAAAAATTTATGCTCAAGCCTAAACCTACTAAATTATTGGGCTACAGAATAATATTAATTTCATTATGTATTGTCGTCATCGAATAATTATGTGTTATTCGCTTTTAATAGGCATCTATGACCTATGACATAGTGAAAAGTGTTTTAATAAAAGATATTATGAATTAATATACATATGTAACTGTAAAATGTATACAAGCATACTATTAAAAACCAATTAGTTGTAAAATTGTAAATGGTATAATCTGAATGAAAAAACGAATTTTATATTTATTTATCTAAGAAAATTTTAAAAAATTGATAATTTTCTATCGTTTACCTTAACCTCTCCCTCAATGCACTTCAAATTTTATTATCTATCTTAAAATACACTTATATGCTGCACTCACTGTCAGTAAATAAGTAGTTTTTTTTTATTTTGAAAATAAGTAGGTAATTAACCTTTGAGCAGAAGAAATGGGGTGGAGATTGTTCCAAAACAACCTAACCTAACCTAACCTGACTCAGCTTACCCTTACGATTTTGTTTTTATCCTTATCTAAATATTAAGGGTTGTAAACAGTGAAAAACATTTTCTTATTCTAATACTCTCACTTTTCCAACCAGCAACTCTCAGTTCACAGAAAAAGTTTGAAAAGGTAAAAACGAAATTGTTAGGTTAGGTTTTTACCTTTCCCAGCTTTTACACCCTCTCCCAATTTTCTTGTTCTCAACTCTCAATTAAATGTTGAGTTAATTTTACTTTCGTTTTCAAAGTGAAAGAGACCAAAAGATTTTGGCGGTGACACTGCTGTTCCAAAAAGTTTTGGCGTTGAGGTTTTTGGTTCTTTGAGTTTTTATTCTGCTTTTCGCGTTATGTATTTATTTATGTATAACGATAGATGATATTTAAACCGTGTCATAAATTATTTAAATTTATATTATTTGTTTTTAGACAACAAAAGCATTTCTGCCAAAAATGGTTGAACAAGACCACGGTCATATTGTAACTATTGCTTCAATGGCAGGATTTGTGGGAATTAATAAACTGGTGGATTACTGTGCATCCAAATTTGCAGCTGTAGGGTTTGACGAAGCCTTAAAAATTGAGCTTAGCCAACAAGGTAAAGGCATAACGCTTTTACAATAATTTTTTTAAATTTTTTTTTAGTAAATAAAGAACATTAAATAAGGATCAATAGATACCATTTGTAAGGACTTTATCTAATTGTTAAAATTTTAGAAAATTTTCTTTAATAATTATATCAATTTTGAACATTTTCATGATGTCAAAAGAAAAGGGAAGTTTTGAGCTTCTCAGAAGCGAACCCCTATCTGCCTCTAATTACTTATTAGCAATTAATATTTGTGTGTATGTTGACACTTTTAATAATCATTAAATGTTTCAGGAATAAAAGGAGTCAAAACGACCGTAGTCTGTCCCTATTTTATTCAAGCGACAGGAATGTTTCATGATGTAAATTCCAGATTTTTACCCAAATTGAAATCGACAGATGTAGCAGATAGGATTGTAGAAGCATTACAAAAAGAAGAAATGTTTGTCTTGCTACCAACGTTCTTCAAATTTGTGCTGTTTTTGAAATGGTACGTATATTTTATTTTAGTTTCATAAAAAAACTTAAATAACAATAATCAACAACTGTTAATGAGTATGACTATGGTTATGCAACGTTTCGACCGTGAATTTCGGTCATAGTCGGGATTTACCCATAAAATTAAATTCATTTAAGTGAAAATATGAAATCATTTATTAAATTATAATTTGACGAATTCAAATGCATTCGGAAACCATCAGCAGTATCAAAAATGAGTAGGAATGTAAAAAGCTATTGTTTGGAACAAAAATATACAGGGTGTTACATTAAAAAAAATGTTTTCCTTGTTTGAAGTTTGGTTAACAGACGCCTTTCTTAAAGGTTAATTAAACAAATTAAAACCAGTTTAAAAGAATTCATTGAATATGAGTTTTACACCCGAAGAATTAGTGAATATGTTCCCAAAAATATACGTGGTGTTCCCTTTAAAAAAACCGAGTGATTCTAGTTTGAAGTTTAGTTACCAGACTATAAAAAAAGATATTCTAAACGAAATGACAAATTAATATAAGTTAAATTGGTTATGAAACAAACAAAACTTCGAATTTGTTCGAAAAAATATATAATCCCCTTGAAAGTAACAAAAGTACGATCAATTTCCACCATAACTAAGAGAGCTACAAAATTGAAAATATTGCAAAAATGTAGGTCATGTGTCGTAACTAGAACAATTTGTATATAAAATTTCCTATCATTGAACGTCTAATAGATCACTCAATAACTTTAGGCCACTCTGTATTTAAATTGCTTATATGTAACCCAGCTTACAACTTTTATATTCATATTGCATAAACGATAACTAGATAGGTGTAGTGCATTCAAATCGCATTTTACCTTAAGACTATGAAAGAGAGGAGACGCATAATCGTCGACTGCAAATTGTTACGTGTTGGAACCAGCAGTCAGCGCTCAGTAGCGCAACATATAATGTTAAGAGGAAGTTAGTTTTGTTACCATCATTCCATGCACAGTATCAATGGTTTATTTGATAAAGTAAACAATTATTAGGACTGTTGTAGATTTTTATAACTAAAACTATGGTAATATTGTGGTAATCACATGCTTCTTATAACTTTGAAAGTATTTTTTGTTTCTTACACTATCAGTAAACCATTCCAACAAAAAAATATTGTTTCTTGTATGTAAATCATAACATATTTTAAGTAGTATGTAAACAATAAACAAACTAAACGCGATTTCCTTTGCTTAACCTTACTGCGTAAAATTCTTTTGACCTGTGAAATGTGATTCCTGGTTCATTACTTTCACTGCGGCTTTTACAGCCGTAAGAAGAACAAATCACCATTGTTTTAAACAAAAATACACTAAAACCTAACTACACCATTCAATAGTATTCACACTTTTAATGACCGACACCAACGCAGTGCCTGCCACCGTTTTATGGAGGCAGTACAAAATAATGTAGCAATGTTCGACGTAGAGTCGGCTTACGAGTTACGTGTCCCCTCTTTTTCCTAGTCTAAGCATTTTACCATAATTTTTTACATATTAAGTGCGGCATCAAAAACACTATGAAAACAATTATTAAAACAAAATTCACTTACTTTGATGCAACTCGGTTCTTCCTTCACTGCTGATCCACGACAGACTTTGAAGATATAGTTTCGAATTTCGCGTCAACACTTGAAAATTAACAAGAAACCACCTATAACAAAGTAAACTTAATGTTACAATTAAATACAAACAAGCGATCCTTGAGGTTCACATGAATAACTTCCCAGTATAATAAAAAGTAAATTTCATGAAAATTAAAAATTCAATACGTTTATATGTTTATAGGTCACTACAGTATTTATTAAAAAATTATCATCGAGAAGTTTATGTTTGGTGTAATATTTAATTGCTAATATTAATGTTTCATTGTTTTTAGCAATAATTATTAACAATATTTAACTGTGCTTAATTTTTTTTAATTTATATTTTTCCCGATAAACTAGGAAGTTAATAAGGATTTAAAATGTGGGATTTGTAAAAATTTAAAAACGTCCGAGTTTTCAAATTTTTAACACGCTTAGTTTCTCTAAAACGTCAAACGATCTACTCAGTCTAAATTACTCTATAAGATGAAATAAAACGCTAAATATTTAAACAAATAAGAAAACAATAATTCGACAACAACTTTACTCACGATTCGGGTATGATTTTCAATGTTGCTCACTGTATATAAATTCATTTACTCTAATAAAACTAATTTTTTACTATTAAACAAATACATTTTACACAAAAACTTATTTTTTCAAAAAAGTTTTTTAATGTTTGCATTAATTTAGTACCTTTCTACAACAGGATATTTAGGCAAGGTAAAGCAGAAATAAATACTTATTAACCTGCTTGTTTTAAAACAATTTAAATGTAGGTTATTTTCTTATTCGAAGGAGTTAACAGAAAGATTATTTAAAAGACAAACAACTAATAAAATTATTCAAAAAAAAAAAACAGCAAACAACGGTACCACGCAAGTGTTGGGTTGGAACACATACATAGATACCTATCTGGATGTTATTTGTAATATCGCAGAGAAAACAGTGAATGTCCAAGGACACCATAAAAAGAATGATATTTAGGCTTTTTAACATCCTCTGTTAATTCTTCAGGTTATTTTATTTAGTGAAAATTATAATTTTTTTATAATTTTGGTAGCGATTGAGATTTTTTCCATACATTAAATTAATTCAGAAACTATTCATCGTAGACATACAAGTGAGTTATCAAAGTTACCTTAGAATTTCACGTTTTATTTTAATTCGTCGTAAAAAATATACCATTCTATTTAAAATAATAAAGTTGGCATCAATTTCCGACAGTAGTAGTACCACAAAATTAAAATACATATTTCAAAAATATAGACCATATGTCGTTATTACCACACGATTTTTTCTAAAATTTTCCTATCATTAATAGGCCACTGACTTTGGGCCACCCTGTATTCTTATTTTCAAGATAAATGGATAAGAAATCGTAGAAAATTGGCTTTTAAAAGGTAAAATACCTTTGGTTAATTTCGAAATGTTAGAAAGCTAATTTTGGACGAGTAACTTTTAAAGTGTATATTATAATTTTATTTATATCTGTAATATAATAAAGTTCAGATAGCATGCATACAGCCATTACAGTAACATGCTTCCAAGAGCCTCTTCAACAAGTTCAAAATAATGTATTTTTCTAATCAATACAATAAATTTAAATCTAATATTTTTCTGCTTACCAATTCTAATATACCACTCTGTTTAAACTTTTCACGATAATTTTCGAGTTAAAATTACGTTAACTTTAACTAAATTCCACGACTAAAGTATTAAATTAAAATTAAGAAAATATGCGAATGTTTCAACTTATTCAACAGCAAGACACAACCTGTAGTTTGTAAGCATGCGCAGTGTCGATATTTTACAACTGCGATGATGCCACATCATGGCCGACTCATTTTAATCTTCAAGCAAACTGATTTGAATTAATTTTTTATACGAAAGGAAACTACACTGATACATACTGCCGAAATCCGATTCAAAACATTAAAAAAACTACATGTTTATTCAAGCTTTTACACACTCACAACAGTTAAGCTTTTCTTCAAACTTTAACACAACCTTTCAAAACTCGCAAAGAACATTTCAAAAACTTTTCAGTTCTTTCTAGCTTTAAATATGTATTTACCTATGTTGAACTATAATCGTAGATATAAATAGCAAGTGAGAATTGTTAATGATCATAAAAATAACTTACATGTTATGAGAACTTGATATTTAAAAACATTTTCCTTCACTGAACTTAACACAATGATAAACGTCAAGTCAAAGAAAATGTTTACATAAAGCAGAGGGAGTGAGATGACGATATCATTTAACCAGGGCCGTAACAACTAAATTTAAAACGATTAAATAGGCGAATATGGAAATTGATTTTTCATTTAAAAGAATTTAATTTTAATTGTTATTATTTATTCGATTGTTTGTTTTCAGGCTGTTCCCGTGGTCAGTGGTGTCGATAGTATTGAAAAGTTTAGTACCAGATGCAGCTCCAACGCCTACAATTTACTCTAAAGTACCGGAAAATTACAAAATAAAGGAAATTTTAAAAACCTCATCTGGGCTAAGTAACGGTGAAAGAAAACCTTAGAACGTGTGATCGTTAGGTTTAATTTTTTTTTTTATAAGTACAGTGCAATAGTTATTCTAATAATATAAGACAATTTGTAAATAGGATAAACTTTATTTTGTTAATGAATTTTACACTGTTAAACGATTCGCAGTTTTATGTGAACAAATAATAGAAATAAATACTGCACCAAAATAAAACGTTTTTTCTTTACTTATGAAGTAGCGAAAAAATAGAGACAAATAACTGAATGGTAAAATGGAAAGTTCTTAAAATTTTGAATGTTTGGGAAATAAACGAAATCTTTCAAACATTAATGCTAATTAAATTTTTTAACCACCATAAATTACGTCAAATTAATTTGAACCTAACCTAACCTAATTACCTACAAATAACCTCAACTTAATTTTTAGTTGGTTAGGTTAGGTTCCAATTAATTTGAAATAATTTGTGGTGGATGGATAAATTAATTCACATTGACGTATTTAAAATCACCACTATCAACAATTTTCTATTAATCGTTCAATTAAAATCCAAAGAATTGGATATTACTCAAATTATTTGTTGATTGCTTGAATTACCTATTGAGTAATTAAACAAAATCCTAAATATTGAATTTTATGTATCATTTTCAAGTAAATTATGTATTTGAAAAATTTGAATGTTCGCAAGCTTATTATGAAAAATAAATAAAACAAGACTTTTTCTTTGGTACAAAATTACTAAACAAACGTATTACTTTATTCATAATAGAATGCTATATTTATGTTCATTGATTTACATTAAATTTTCAATAACATTGTTGAGATGTTTGAAAAATTTTAAGTTCACCTACACGGCATTGAATTATATTATCACATAAATATTAAAAAAAAAAAAGACTTTACAAACTTAGCAAGATCTACTGCCAAATAAGTTACTCATATATGTCTTCTTTATCTGCAACGTATCTAACAATATCAGCCGGTCTCAAAAGTTTCTCAGCATCAACATCTGGGATTTCAAAACCGAATTCATCCTCCATTGCCATTATTACCTCAACATGATCTAAAGAATCCAGTCCTAAATCGTTAATAAAGTGAGACTCCAAAGAAAGCTGCAATAAATATGTAATTACATAAAAATAATTAAATATAAGAGCAGTAAACCATTTAAATTGCATGTATGCTACAAGAGAAAAATTACCTTCTCAGGGGTGATTTTATCATAAAGTTTAAGGACCAACAATACGCGTTCGCTAATTATACTTAATGATAACGGTGGTTTGGCACTGTAACCTCTCTCTTGTTGCAAATACTGCCTCTGTAAAACAAAACAATCTTAACAATTACCTTATCAGCAGTAACTTTATCGTACGAAGCACAGACTTTAAGAACACGTTTTCGGATTTCATCTTCTGTTTGTTTTGCCCTTTTTTTTTCGGGGCAATAGTACCGAACTTGACTCTAATGCGAAAGTGAGGTTATATTGACATTATGTAATATATGTACTATTTTTTTAATTCTATATGAAAAATTATCATACAAACTAACAAATAATTTAGTTATGCGGATAAATAAGAAGAAATGTATTTACTTACGTGATTTTCTAATATGTTATTGCTGTTGTTGAGACATGGGGTTACACTTAAACTTTTGCGTAAAACAACAAAATGTGGTTTCGATGAAAATGAACGCGTTACAACTGGATTCCTTGTAAGGATTCGCAGGCTTCTTGCAAGGCTGGCCATTTTTATACAACTTAATAAAATAGTAAATTAAATATCAGTATTATCAAGACCTTATTTTTCTCGACAACTCTGGCAACAAAAAAGCCGTAGTATGGCCATCTGCTATCAATATCATAAACGACACAACTAAAATAAAGTTGTGACTACAAACCGCTCTACACGTACAAAATGAAGTAATCACAAATTATATTATATTATATAATATGGACACGGTAATGTAATAAGAACTAGTTAAATCTTTTTCTAAATATTGGCTTTCGTAGTATATAAATTTATCTCACGTGCTGTTAATTAATTCAACCTTAAGTCAAAAATATAAGTACTACACATTTCTGCCAAGTGAAATTCTGACAAAGACGGATAGATTGCCAGATTCACATATAAAACAAAATAAGAAAACTGAAATGTAGCTTTGAATGGTCTGACATTAGCCTCCTTCATTCATGCAATATATAAGAACTAAGGAAATAATTAACGTTTAGCTGTTTAAAATATGTTATTGTTAGATTTAATTTATAGATAAAAATGTATGATAATAAATAATGTTGACCAAGCACAATTTATGAAATTAATAAAAAGTGTATTCGTTAACTTTATATATTTGAATAACTCATCTTCGTCTGCCGTTCGTGTAGTTACTACAAGTATTTGTAACTCACTTCAGAGTACATAATCTACTCAGCCAGCTTGCAAAAGTCAAATGGCCAGCTGTAACTGCAGCCAACTGCACGATAAAAAAAGAATAAGTTAAATCAGTAAGTTTTTTGAGGTTCTACTATTTAAGTAATTAAATGTTTTATTTTAGTTTTGTATTAATTATGCAGTGATTTGTGAATTATTAATTAGTCTTTTTAAATGTTGATCTTGCGATTTCAGAATGGCTGAAGATAATAGCCCTAATTTACTTAATTTGCGTGAGTTTCGAATTCATAAGAAACCATCATTTTCACACGATGTTTCGCCTTGTAAGTCGTTTTTATTTAGTAATAAGTGATTAAATGTGTAGCTATGAAATTAATAAATTTAAGCATCCGAATGTAATGATCAAGAGAAAGAAACCAAATTAATATTAGAAAGTGTTGATAATAATGGAAGTTATATTGTGGTAAGAAAAGAAGCAGAAAAGGAAATGGAACCAGTAATTAATTCTTCTAACAGCATTTCGACAGAAAAAGTGCCTATAATTAGGGAATATCTATTAAAATCATCAGAGGAAAGTGTTCAAAATGGATTTAACAATTCTAAATATAAGCAAAAACCTCAACATGTTTTAGAACGTGAAAGGCAAATGAAATTTCTGAAGGAAAAGTTTAATGATGTTGATTCATTAGTAAGTTATAAAAGCATTTTTTTAGTATAAATTCATAAAGATGAAAAATTTTAGGTTCTTCATGATGTATTGTCTAAATTTAATTTTAATGTTGAGCAAGCAACAGAAGAACTGAACAAATCGCGAGCAAATTCTATAAGTGGTGCCAATTACCACGCATGGAAACAATCACAGCAAATACCAGTGCCTAAGCCCTCCATTACATTAAAACAGCTGCCTGCTTCAAATAGCAATGTTAATAGTAAAAAGCGGGAAAATAGTCAAGATTTACAAAGCAAAAATAGGAAAAGAGGTAAGTCATGTTTTGATTACTAAAAGGTTGTGTTCTGCTAAATTTTTAATTGAATTTGGGACTGTAGTATACCTCTAGGGTTTTAACAAGTCACTAATACTGGCCTTGGCGATCTTTTTCTCAATTGATTGTTTTATTGTTATTTGAAAGTTACGTTCATGGTCTTTATTTTTCTTTACCACAGGTTCATGAAGACATAAAAAAATAGACACTGATAAAATTGCGACAGTTTTTGTACTAATATCGTATTCCTCTTTTCAGTAAAACACGTCAGATCAGATGATGATAGTGGCACTGATGAAAGTGATTATGACAAAAATGAATTCAAAGATAGTCGAGTGTTTGATAGGTAAGTTTTTTTTCTTCATCATAAAGCATCAGTCTAAAAGTTAATTTAACTCATACGGCCACTTTTTCTATGCTGAGCTTATCTTTGCTTTTCCTGAAAACTAGAATATCTAATATCTTAAATTATTTGCTAACCAATCTAATTTAATCACCATTTTTTCCCTTCTTTACTCCTGTTTCTGTCTCTAATTAGCTCTTCATGTCTTAGATGCTGTCTACTAGTTATTTTAATTGCCTACTCCATCACTTCAAACGTTTTTTGTGAATATAAAATTATTTGATTTGACTAATTTTATTGTAGTGATGAAGAGTCAGATGCTGAGATAAACAACGATTTAACTGGTGACAAAAGAACGGTTTTAGATTTTTTTCAAACTGCAACCAATAATGAGTTGCAACTAATGAATTACTGTTCCAAAAAGAAAGCCGACACCATAATTGAATTGAGACCATTCGAAGGTTGGATTGATTTAGTAAGTTATTTATTATAGTTTTTGTAAAAAGAAAATATTTAATACTTTTATTTGGTTCAAAATATGCAATGTTACATTTGATTGTGTAGGGCGCAAATTTTAAAAATAATACAAGGTACTAGGTGTAAGTACTTTGCAGGTTCAGAAATTACAAAACAATAAAAACCTCAGTCCTGACTTGCTAAATTCGGCACAACAAGTACTTGCTACTCGAAATAATATTCGAATTTTAATGAGGAAGTGCACAAACTTATCACAACAGATGGAAAGGGCAGTTGCCGCTGGAGCTGGTGTTAAAGTTCAACCTTCAATTTTAAACAGTTCGTAAGTTAACTATAATTTATGAAATTATACAGCGACAACGTGATTATTTAATTTTCTTTCAGTTTAAAATTAACAAGTTATCAAATGGTCGGACTCAACTGGTTGGCGGTTATGCATATACAGGGTGTTAATGGAATTTTAGCCGACGAAATGGGTTTGGGGAAAACCATACAAGTTATAGCATTTTTGGCGCATTTAAAAGAAATTGGGGCATCGAAAGTAGGCATTCCGCATTTAATTATAGTCCCATCTTCCACATTAGGTAAATCTAAAAAATTCTGTTTACCGCGAACGATTTCTGAATTAATAATTTCAAGACGTTGCCTATTTTCAAAACGATAGACTGACGAATTGACGTTTGAAGCTTTAGTTTTAGCGTGTTAATTTGGAGCGCTCGTCCATTTTGGTTGATAGAAGTCACTTAAGTATATTAAAAAGTGCAATGCATGAAGAAATAAGTGACTCTGAACACAGAATTCTTACTTAAAGTTCTTAATCTTGTGAACCGCGAACGCTTCTTTTTATATTGCGCATGCGAATAATCCCTTAACTAGTCGCATCCGCGAACAAATCTGTTTTGAATTTAGGACATTGTTTCCTTTGTGTCACTATATTAACAAAGATAATCCAATATTAATTTTGCAAACGGTTCCTGAAAGTAGATATCATAGACTATAATTAATCTATTTTATTTATTTAATAGAACTGTTGAAATATGTTGAAAATATTGAAAGTTATTGCCGGGATTGAACGAAGCAGCGCTATTAGTGATCCCTACTTGATTTTAATACTTTTTGTTAAGATAATCTATTATTCCAAGAGTTAAAATTAAATCGCGTTGGATAAACTCGTATGTATTTCGATTAATTTAAAATAATTCAATTTTGCGACGTTGTCAAGTCGAGTAAGGTAAGTGCACAGGGGAGGTAGAGCAAAAGAGTGTAGTGATGGTCAACAAATTCTTAGGCTACGAATTGTCATAAATGGGGAACGTCTTTAAAGTTATTTTCGAATTGAAAGTTTTCTTGGGATTCTACAAGAACAACTCGTTTAAAAAATAATTAAAATATCGTTTTTCTATTGAGTTTTTCCTAGACTTAGTCTGCATCTACTTTTAATTTTAGATAACTGGCGTTCAGAGTTCGAACGATGGTGTCCTTCTTTGAGAGTATTTATGTATTATGGTAACATAGAAGAACGCCGACAGTATCGTATGGGATGGAATAGAGGAAACATTGTGAATTTTGATGTCATTGTGACCACGTAAACTTATTTTATTGTCTTAAGTGACATATATTTTATAATCGTTTCTAATTTGTAGGTACAACATGGTCACCAATACATCTGAAGAGAGGAAAATGTTTAAATCGATGCAAATGCATTATGTTGTATTCGACGAGGCGCACATGCTTAAAAATATGAATACTCAACGATACGAAAATTTAATTAAAATAAGGGTACCTACATTTGAATAACTTTAAAAATATTTTGATTGACGATATTTATTTCAGGCAATGAAAAGACTGTTACTGACGGGAACTCCCCTTCAAAATAACTTGCTCGAATTAATGTCTCTCTTGAATTTTGTGATGCCTTCAATGTTCTCAGGGAAAACCGACGATTTAAAGTCTTTATTTCAGAAAAATGCCGTGAGTTATTATTTTTGGAGTAATAAGATGTTTGCCTTTTATTTTAGTATCTTTTTATTTATAGAAAAGTAAAGAAGACAGGGAGGACTTGCCTACTTTTGAAAAAGAGCAGATCGAGCAAGCGAAACGTATAATGAAACCGTTTGTGTTACGGCGATTGAAAAGAGACGTCCTTCAAGACTTGCCGAATAAATCGGACAAAGTCGAATTTGTTCCGATGGTGCCCACACAAAAAGAGCAGTATGAAGCATTAGTACAATCATTTCAGAACATCGGGAAACAGGTAAATATTTTTTTGTGGTAAGCATTACGGAATGATACATTTTTATTTTTTTTTTGTAGCAATATGCCCCAGCATCTTATAACGGTATGGCAATGATGACTGATCTTAGGAAATTAGCAAATCATCCGCTTTTGTTGCGATATTTCTACCAATTAGATGATTTGAGTGAAATTGCTGAGTTGTTAGCCAAGGATCCGGGTTACAAGGATACGGTTGTTAAATATATCGTAGACGATTTGGTATTTATGTCTGATTTTGAAATATTTTCGTTAACAAAACAATTTAAGGTAAACAATTAGTTAAGGGGTTTCGGGAGATATTTTAAAATGCTACCATTATATATTAGATTTTGTATAGGATCCCCTAGATCTATAAGACATTCCGAAACTCCTTAAGGAAGTACATACATTTAATTTCAAATTCGGTAGCTTCCATCTACTTATTTTGTTACAGTGTTTAGAAAAGTTCGAGCTACCGGAAAACTTGATAACGACTTCAGGAAAGTTCCTATTTTTAGACAGAATCTTGCCAAATTTAAAAGCCGGAGGCCACAGAGTATTAATTTTTAGTCAGTATGTTATTATGTTGAACATTATGGAAGATTATATGTGTGTTCGTAATTATTCATATCTTAGACTGGACGGAAGCACACCAGTTAATATTAGGCAAGTAAATTATTAATGATTATTTCATTCAATAACTACATATTATTAATAATTCTTTTTTTTTTGACAGGCAGCAACTTATTGACCAATTCACGCAAGATCCCGAAATATTTATTTTTCTTTTGTCAACCAAAGCCGGCGGTTTAGGTATAAATTTAACAGCGGCCGATACTGTAATAATTCACGACATAGACTTCAATCCTTATAATGATAAACAGGCGGAAGATCGATGTCATCGAATGGGACAACAAAATCCAGTGAATGTTATTCGGTTTATATCTCAGGGAACTATTGAGGAGGGCATGTGGCAAATGAATCAAGAAAAACTTAAACTAGAAAAAGAGATATCAGCAGAAGGTAATTTTTTTTTTTACAAAAAAAGTTTATTATTCTCATTAAAATTGCTTTTGATGAGTTCTTTTTTGGTATTCAATTTTAAAAATATTTTAAACTTTACGAGTCGACGTCGGTTTCTGATAATATAATTGTAAACTTATAATTAAATGTTTTCATATTTAGAGGCAGAAAATCCCGATGTAAAAAGCGTTGTACGTTTACTGTCTTCAGCTTTGGGCATCGACAGTTCAAAGGCAACAAATCTGGTTTCCCCAAAGAAAAAATCATGATGAACGTCAATCTATATTTTATTTAAATTCGTTAGTGTTATATTAATTTTATAATTTAAAAGAACATTTGAGTTCAATTTTTTATTATAATTATTATTGTGCCTGGTAAATTATTGTAATTCCCGTTGTTTTTTATTTGAATTATACCGGAATTTGATTTTAAAATCCACTGTTTTTATAAAAGATTCTGATGATTGTATTTAAAAGGAGCGAGTCTGATTTGTTAGTTAATTTAATTACAAAAACGGAAAATTAATCAAAAATTTTTACTTAATCTAGGTAATTAACTTAAACATACTTTATTGTAGTATTAAACAAAACTTAATTAAATAAAACAAGAATTATCTGGAAATGACTTTTAAATTGATTGGTAACTGAGAGTACTGATAATTCTAATTCTAAGTACCCTTTTTCAAAAATTCCGATCAATTATAATTGAAAATCATTTAATAGTCGAAAAGAAATCTTTAAAGGCTAGTAAAGAAACTACGCAACAAATAAACTCAAATGAAATAAAATTAAGTATAAACAATTTTGTAAATTAAAAATTTAAGAAGATTGTTGATTAACTAATTTATAAGATATTGGTAGGTATGTTTTCCACACACCAAAAAGGATAAAAAAATGAGTTTCGTTTTTAGAAACTGATTATATTCAATAGACGAATTGTAGATTGTAAACAATTATACAAAAGTCAAAGGTTGGATTGGACGATTCATTACCGAGAAAAGTTATTTGGATGTAATTATTCCCTATTTTTCGAGATATGTGCAAAAAATACATTGTATGTTATTTTACAAATTATAGCACAGTCGGTTTGCTGTTAAATGGTAATCAAAATATTATTTTTTTATATACTGCCCGTGTTACAAAATACTCAAAAAGGTTTAATTGAAAAAAAACTATAATACAAACTAAATGAGCGAGTTAGTAGCAGTATTGCGTATTATAAAGTACTTAGCAAATAGTTTCGTGGATAAGGTGAAATAGATAAACAATAAAAAATATTTTAAGTTGCCCAAACTAATATTTTATTTAATTATTAACTTTTAAAAGCAGTTCTCTCGCGTGAACCAATTATATTTCAACTCTTGAAAACAATTAAAGAAAATAGAACTAAATTAAAAGAAATACTTATAACATCTCCACAATTACTTTACGGAATTAAAACAAGATATATATTTGTCAAAACGTTTTAGAAGTAGTTTCAATGATAAATAAATGCCAGGGAAAAAAAGTATAAACCCTTATGATACGCCAATGTCGGTTTATGACGTCACAGTTCCTGGGATAGTCTGTCAAAATCAGCTGTTTGGGTGGCAGTTGTTCAAAAAAAAAAACTCCACGTCAAATTGGGGGTTAGGTATCTCTAAAATAATTACAATGACTAAAATACGATAAAGTATGTTATCTCATCCACTAAATTGCTCCTGGATTGAAAGGTTGTTAGATAAACTATTAATGTCTCCAGAAGAAATTGAAATGGGAACAAAAGATTGGAGGAAAGCTTTAAAATCTCAACCAACATATCGAATAGTGAACAGGACTTTACGTGGACAAACGCATTTTGTCGGTTTCGTGGCTGCTACAGGTGTCCTTTTGTTAATAGTTATATACTGTTTTCCGAGACAACCCAACGCCGATAATGCTGGAATAGTTAAATATTCTTACAACCACACTTACCCCTTAACGCCCGTGTTAAAATCTGGCAATATGTACATATATAGAATAGGTATTTGTGTGTTTTCGTGATTTATAGACACGTGTTTGCTTAAGTGTTTTACTGTTTAAGGTGTAATTGCTGATTTAGATACTAATTCAAAAAGTGGTAATGAAAAAAATGTGTGGTTTTCATATTATACAAAGGGATACCTTAGTTTCGATCACTCAACTAATAAAGTTGTTGTCAGTTGGGACAAGGATGGTCCTACTAAATTGACAACAAATTATGCATTGAAAGATAGAGGTATGGAGTTGTCTGAATTGGTAGTTTTTGATGGTCGGCTGCTTACATTTGATGATAGAACTGGAATGGTATTTGAGATTGTTCAAAATAAGGCAATTCCATGGCTAATTTTGTTAGATGGAGATGGAAAGTAAGAAAGGGTATTTATAAAGTTGTGTCGAAACAATTTTGAATTTGATTATGTAGAAGTTTTGAAATTTGTATTTTTTTTTTTTTACTAAAGAAAATCAAAAGGTTTTAAATGTGAGTGGGGAACTGTAAGAAATGAATTGCTTTATGTGGGATCAATGGGGAAAGAATGGACAACACCCAGTGGAGAATTCGAAAATAATGATCCTCAATATGTCAAAGTTGTTGCAGTTAATGGTCTAGTAAGTATGAAGTCGTAAAACTATAAAAAAGATTCCACATTATCATTTTTTTTATACTTTAATTCGTAAAACAATTTGTTTTTAAAATATGTTTCTGTAATCTGTAATTCGCATTAATTTGCTATTGTGGGCTAAAAGAGCGTGAACGGAAAACTGTGTCATTTTACTGGTCTTATAAAAATATGATTCAAATAGAAATTTCATCAAATGAGTTCTTTCGTCTTTTAAAGTTATTTTCGATTATACAGGGTGTACCGTTTCGCCTGGACGCTAGAGTACGATTTTTTTCGAAAATACAGGGTATTCCATTTTCGAATGTATTGCAAGGGATCCCTTTTTTTTTAAGATAGAGACTTGAGGTTTTCTTGTCACTTTGCTACTTTTTTGTGAAATGAATGAAACCGCTAGCAGAATTTGCAATTAGTTTTTGAGAACAATTAAAACACCTACAAAGTCCGATTGGACGAAGAAACGATAAGAGAACAGCATTTTTTTTTTTAAATTCATATCTCGGGTAATGTAGAATATTAAGAAAAAACATTCCGACATTTTCAAATAATTATTGTGGAGACAATAAAATATGTATTTTTTTTGTTTAAAGTATGATTGTCATAGAATTGCAAGAGTTGAAGGCGCCATATATTCAATTTTCAAAGGATCCCTGAAAGATTCCCCTTGTTGTAGTAGTTTATTGCAATATTAAGAATTTAAGGCATTATTTTGTTTGTCACCATATTAACAGAGAAAGTGCAATTTTAACTTTCTAAACGATTTCTGAAAATTGAGATTGTAGGCTAAAATTCCTCTTTCTCAGTTTTCTTAATATATTTGTTAAAATGCTCTAAAACTCCTAACGACTATCGCTTCGTTTGATTTCGTTTTGCTCTTAGTTCGAGCACATTTCAGAGAACTGCGAAAATAATTGTAGCGTACAATCTTAATGTTTAGAAACCGTTTATAAAGTTAGAATTTCACTTTCTCTATTAATACGGTGACAAACAAAATAATGCCTTGAATTCTTAATTGGTGTAATTAATAACTGTACATAAATTACTGAAGCTAGGGGATTCTTTCGGGACTTCTTTGAAAACACTACTCATCAGCTATAATTTTCTGGAATATATGTTCTTAATATTCTAAATTACCCGAGATATGAATTAAAAAAAAAAAAAGTTTCAGTAGATAGTTTTCTAAATATATAAAAGAAACAAAAAAGTTCATAATTTCTTGCACTTTTGTACAAGTTGTCCATTCTTAGCTCGAAAATATACTCAATACAATGTCTTCTAACACCCAAAAGACTTAAATTTGCCAATTATACGAAAACTACTAACGCTAGGGGTTTCCATCAGGGCTAGAAGTGCGGATGATTAGCTATAATTTACTGGAATATCTTTTTTTAATATTGAAAATTACTGGACATGCATTTTTAAAGAAGTTATTATTTTTTTAACCTATTTTTTTCTCGGTAAGGACCTGTCTAATTCTACTTTCAAAAAACAAAAATGTTTTATATTTCTTAGTGGTTAAAAAACATACCCGGAATCAACAGTTGTTGTGATTTAGGTTTTTATCATTACAGAAATTTTAGTGCAAAATAATAACTTTTTTCGTTATATTGGGTCAAAGTCGGAGCGTTTCGGCGTTATTTAGAATTTTTGAAAAAAAGATCGTTAGAAACGTTTCAGATACAATCTGTGTTCTCCTTGTTAACACAGCTGTCTCTGTTAGTTCTTAAAAGTGTCTGGTATAAAGCTCGAACCTTAGTTCTATTAAAATAGCTCAAACATTAAAGTTTAAAGTAAACATTCAGTTTTAATTTTCTAATACGTGCTAGAATACCGCCAAAGTCCACAGCGTTTTTGATAATTTCCTATTTATAATTTATTTAAGGTTCAAAATTTAAAATGGGTCGACAACTATTATCGACTACGAGAAGTTCTCGGCATATATTGGCCGGGTTATATGATACATGAAAGCGGTGTATGGTCTGAGTTTCATAATAAATGGTTCTTTTTGCCCCGAAGGTGCAGTAAAGATCCCTATAACGAAACGTTGGATGAGTACAGAGGTTGTTCTTGGCTAATCTCTGCTGATCCGACCTTTCATCATATTGAAGCTACGCAGGTTATTAATTTATTTTATGATGGCTAATAAATATCTTTTAAGTTATTTTGCAAACGAAAAAATTAATTTCAACGTCTATTTCAGATACCTACTCAACGTAAAACGAGAGGATTCTCGTCCTTCAAATTCATTCCTGAGACCGACGACTCAGTCGTAGTTGCTCTTCGAACGGAAGAATTAAATGGGGCAACGTCTACGTACATTACAGTATTCACAATTACCGGTACCGTTTACTTGGAAGATACGTACATTTCGGATATCAAATACGAAGGACTTGAATTTATTTAATGTAATTTTATTCATAGGATAAAAATTGTACATAAATATTACCATTAGGAATAAACTAAATTATTGTTAAATAAATACTAATGTTGTTTAATTTATTTTTTTCGAAATTACAGTACTTTTACGTACTAAATTAAAATGTGTTACAAATGAGGTGTTCATTAAAAAAAATATGATAGTAATTCTACCGTTTAATTCCTACTCTACGACGACTTTGAAATGTTTATATGTTGTGGTAATTATTAGAGATGTTATGAATATAAAATTTCGAACTGGTACGAATATACATATACAAAACGGCCCCATAAGAACGTTAAATTTTATAATCAATAGAAGCTTATATCGCCAATCGATAACCTGAACCTCGTTAAGTTGTAATCTTTAGTAAATTGAAAAAAATTGCCATTCCATTCCGCTGAATCCCTAAATACGCGGTATCTCGAATTATTTAGACTGTAATTCGAACAAAATGTCATTTCCCTGCTGTACTGATAGTATGTACATATTTATTGCTCTATAATTCGAATTTCAAAAAGCAGACTCCGTAAGTCGAAGTTAGTAAAATATAATAACATCCTACTTGAAATTTCCCGAAAATCCAAAAGGATTGTTCTTATTTATTGTTTGTACCCTCTACACGTGCAATGAATGAATATATTCATTAAACTCTATGTAATACAGCTATATACAGGGTGGTCCAATTTCGATGTACTGTAAAAAGATATAGAAAAATTAATGGCGCATCCTCGATGGCTGGTGTTTAAAAAAAATGGCTATCGTCTTTTGTTTTCGAGTTATTAATAAAATTTGGAATTTTCGAGTTTAAGAAATATGTCCATATCTTGTCTGCTAAATTTAGAAGAAAAACTACTTTCACATTCTTAAGTCACATTTTTATGGTGAGTAGAATTGCGTCGAGGATAATTAAAAAAAAAAATCATGAACTTTCGATTGGTAGTATAAAGTTATGTGTTCTTTAATGAGAATCATATGCTTTAGTTAAAAAGCCATTTTTTTCATTTTTCGAAGATATATAATAGGTATGCGTGTTCTTTTTTATTGTGTAGGTAAGCGCTCAACAACAAAAAGTAATTTTTTATTATTTTAAAATTAAACAGGGTGTAATTATGAAATTTAATATTAAAAAAGTTAATATTTAGCACTTTTAAATGACAAAAAAATATAGATGACAGACGTTGATAGAAACAAACATAAAAAAGCAGAAAGAAAGCTACAAAAAGATTATTTTTGTTACTGTGCGCTTATACAACAAAAGAGACTCCGCATGTTATATATCCTTGCAAAGGGGGAAAAACGTCTTTTTAACTAAAGCATAGCCAACTACGATTCCCGTTAAAAAAACACAACTTTATGCTATAAATCGAAAGTGTATTATTTTTTTAAAATACATAAAAAAGTGTATGAAGAACACGTGTTTTTTTTTTTAATTTAACAGACAAGATATGGACATGTTTCAAAAACACGAAAATTGCAACTTTTGTTTATAACTCGAGAACAATATACGAAAGCAATTTGTTAAAAACACCAGTGAGTGTCTAAAAAAAGAGATCGAAGATTTGTATCAGATAGTTACCGAGTTCCCTATAGAAACATCGAATTTGGACCACCCTGTACAGCGTAAGTACCTAATGTTTGGGCTCGTTGCTCAAAAAGAAGTCCCATCAACTTGAAAGTCCTTTTGAGTCGAAAGTTGAGTCTCTCTTGAAGTTCGAGTTATCGAGATTCCACTGCAATTATTAGGGATGTTCCGAACATGAAATTTTGAATTTGGACACGGATACGAACATATGAATATCAGACTAGTTTCCGAAATGACCCCATAATTAAAAAATTATTTAAATTTATTTCTAATGAAAACGTCAAAAAAAAAATTTATTAACACGATGATTAAATTTTACATAAAAAATTGCCGGTATAATACCAAGACCTTTCTTCGATACAACCATAAATAAAAAAAAGCTCTGGCTATATACAGGGTGTCCCACCTGGAA
The DNA here is from genome assembly GCA_947389935.1 of Agrilus cyanescens. NCBI lineage: Eukaryota > Metazoa > Arthropoda > Insecta > Coleoptera > Buprestidae > Agrilus > Agrilus cyanescens. The sequence continues at coordinate 6,534,560 of OX376713.1, read as the reverse complement.
CGTATGAAAATTCCTTAATATCTCAAAAACTAAGTAGGATAAATAAAAGTTATGTCAAAATAATTGGCATAGAATTTAATGCTGAATTCGTTTATTTAATAAAAAATAGGTCATTTCATTAAAAAAAAAAATGAACTTATGCCTTGTTGAAGTTTGTCATTTTCAAAAATTAAATTAAAACACCCTGTATGCTGTAGACTGGCAAACTGGCATTGAATCGAAAGAACGAATCTAGCTTTATAACTGGTACAAAAATTAATTCATAAATAAATAAATAAAATGCGTTTTCAATTTTTAAAGAGTGGAATGAAAATGACAATTTTTTAACAAAAACCAAAATATCTCAAAAACCATTGATTTTTATGGTATGGTGTTTCCTACAAAAAGTTCTTTAAATAACACTCAGAATCCGAAAATAATAAGAAAAACATGTAGTGCCATATAAAATAAGAAACTTGGAGTCCGTTTCCGGTATAACCGGAAGTGCTGCGACATTGAACATATTTTATCTGAGTAGGGCACATTGAACTAAGTCTACTCTATTTTTTATAGAATTTTTCAGTCACTAACTTCTCACTAATCGATCGACGCAGTTCCCAATGGGACACCCTGTATTAGAAACGGTTTCCTTTTGGTAAAAAAATTAAATAACGTTTAGCTTTAATTAATTTTTTTTGCTAATATTTTCCTTAATTTCTTAAGTACCTACTGACCAGGAGGTTCATGGGTAATGGGAGGATTGTGCCATTAAGTATCTTGACTAACGGGGGGCAGGGTGTTTGAGTATATGTACATTTTTTGTTCGGTAAATTAAAGAAATAAATGCAATGTTCAATATAATAGTTAAAATTAATGAAAAGTTTTATATCATCATATTTTACCGTATTTTTTGCTATAAAAATAGAAGGATGAATACTAAAAATTGGTAGTTGGTCAACTAGAAATTCTGCGCATAATTCCCTTCCACCCTTTCCTATCACTGACAAGTAAAATCGCGTAATTTTATTGCAGTAGAGGGTTAAAATCAATATTGACATTACCCTTGTTTCTTGACAGGTGGTGTCAAGAACAGTTTTCGCTGCTTTTCACTTTCAGTTGGACCATCGACAAGTTGCTCAAAATTTTAAGTGTTTTTTTGATCGCATAAATACATTTTTACGAAAAGTAGTCATTTTTATTATTTCCAAACACCCAATGTAAAGTAACAATTGTTGCCACACTTTAAGAACTTAAATTTACGACAAAAACCGTAATAAAATAAATAAATAATCACTTAAATATGCGTCGCGATTTGGAAAAAGTAAAAACAACAATAATACAATAGTGAAAATGTGTTTATAATAATATGGACAATTTTAATGACCCGTGCACTTCTAAAGCAGTTGCCCTGGATGGGAATAATTCAAATTCGAAGAATGACCATACACGTTCATCGTCATCGACTGAAGACTTGTCCGACTGGGAAGTTATTAGAAAAGGGATGAATTTGCTACTTAACAATAAAATCAACGAAGCACGAAATGTATTTTTAGACAACCCTACTAATAATCTTATTATATATTCTGGACACGCTTTTATGACATTTTTGGTACGTCAGGGTAAAACGCATTAAGGGATAGAAATTGAAAAAAATTAAAAACTCTTTTGCATTAAAATAAAGTTTTTTTTTAATGTTTATGGTAGTTTGAAAACAATCTCGAAACATTTTATTTGATTTTGTTAATAATTCATCATGGTTTCATAACATAACAGGGTTTCGTTAAAAATGGTAGTAAAGACTTTTTCAAAAAATTAACAATTGATTCAAAAGCTCCTAAATTAAATTTCAAAATTTTAAAACTCTTCAGCGCATTTATTTTTGTTTTCTTAAATTTTTTTTATAAAACTCGTACCACAAATTTTATTGATTTCTAGGATGCAGTAACAACGTTCGAGGAACAAAAACTCGCAGTTGCTTTCGAAACGTTGAGGGAGACAGAACGTAGATGCAACGCATTAAGTGCAAATGAAAATGTCAAAAAAACGGCGACCCAACGTCAAGCGGGGAACGCGGAATTCCCTACTTTGGCAAAAATACTCGAAAGTCAGATTATTCTCGCAGATTGTTTGGCATGTGTAGCTTCGTTGATGTTTTTGCAACAGGACTTTACAGGTCTATTTAAGGGAGGATGGTTGATGAGGAGATCATGGAAGACCTACAGTAGTGCTTACGAAAATATTTCGAAACTTTACAAGAAGACCGTTGCTGATTTAGTAGGTATGTATATAGGATTCAGTTTTATTTATGAATACAGAAGAGTGGCTATCAAAAAAAAACGGGATCACAGGGTGGTTACAAAAAGTATATACAGGGTGGCTCAAAATCGGGCGCCATCTTGGATTGTGACGTCGCATGCGCAGAAGGAAAAAGTTGATGATCCCGTGGCCCCTAGATAATACTACTGGGATACATTCAAAAATCTCGAATAGTTTTTCTTTTTACAAGTTCTTAATTTTAATATAAAAATCGTAACTTTTTAAAAGTTATAAAATCACGAATCTTCGTTATCATTCGCTCACACATTTAGAAAGACATGGGGTATCTAGTTTTTTTAAGTCCCAGGTTTTTGGGATAATAGGCCGACACAGAGGATTCCATTTTTCAAAATACCTAACTAAAATAATCCAGCTATGTATTGAGAAAGGTGTAAGGCTTTTACTATTGCAAAAGTCGCAACCAACGTTATGTCCTTTATATAGGGCGTAGGGCGCCTGCAGAGATAAGTTTCAAAGTAAATTAAACATCGTGGAAATGCAGTTGCTGATAATTAAAACAAAAAAATCAAACATAAGATAGTGATCGCTAATAGTTACCAATAAAATAAATAAACATAGTAACCAATAGTAACATGTCCTTAGAGTTAGTATATTTAACACTGAAGAAGCCATGAATAAAGGGCGGAACGTTGGCTGTAAGTTTCACATTAATAAAAACCTTATATACTTCTATATAGTTGGATTATTTTGGTTACTTTAGAATAATAGGGGAAGAGAGACTTTGGAGCGAACGCGAGTGTGCTTGTGTGCGCCGGGTACGCTTGTATGCGTTGTCGGCCGGCTCGACTAGCCAAGGCCGGTGTCGGCAGTGTGCGTTGTAATTGTGTATGTGTGTTCCGTACCTGCCTTCCAGGAAAGTAATTAAGCGGTTCGCCGAAAACGTAAACAATGTAAACAAACTTCGAGACTTTTCTGGATTGTTCCATGACGCTATAAAAGTGGAAAGACGTTCGACAGTGAGTCAGTAATAAATTGACCGTGACAGTGGTAACATCCGAAATGTTAAAAGTGAAGAGACAAATAAATAGAGACGCGCATATAAGTGAGTGTTGTAAATAAATAGTAAGCTAAGTTCTGTATTAATTAATAGTGTTTTTAAGTAGTTATTGTTAAATAAGTATATATAAATTGTATTCCTGTACTTGTAAATAAAATTTAACAAACCCACGAACACTACAATATTATTATATAATTTATTGTCAAACAGTTTGACGAACCTAAAAATTAAATATTATATTTTTCACTTTTAGGACCTCAAGAAGATATTAAAAAGGACGCCAACGTATCATCAGCGGCCTCGATGAGAAAAACATTGTCTGCAATAATTATTTCAAGAGAAGAAGTAACGTTTCCGTCCCAACTCCCTCCCTTTCCTCCAGGGTACTGTCCAACCCCTACTCCTTTTATAAACGAAAAAATGTCGCATTCTTTATCAGACACCTTGGCTTGTCACAGTGATAACTTCACAAACTTAACTAACAATAAGTGTCCTTACACCGAAAATTTCGATATAGATAATGTTTGTAGTAGTATCGAAAGCGTTAGTTTTGATAGTAATTCTAACGATAAAAATTTAGATGGCGATATCGTTGACGAAAAAGAAAAATCTAAAGTTAAAAAGAAATCGTCGTTAAAAAGTAAAATTAACGGTTTGAAAAAACCGAAGTCTCAGAAAAATTTTATGAAACGATCAGTTACAACTAACGGAAACCTGTCGCAATCGGCATCGGGATTCTTTTCTAGTAAACTATTTTCACCTTTGTCTATATTTACATCCAATTTATCCTACATTACATCGGCATTTGGGGGGATGGAATCTTCCAGTGACAAGTAAGTGGAAAACGTTAAATTTCCGCTTTTTCTGATTTGTAGGATGGCTTAGTAATCAAAAATAAATTGTAGCATGAGTAGAAGAAAAAATGTTATACCTACTCATGTTACAAAGTTGATTAGGTTCTCTGATGATGATAAAAATAAATGGAAAAAGTAAATGCTGAACACTGAGTAACCTATAAGGGTGTTTTTTTTTTTAATTAACTGAATAATGTGGACTTATTCGCATATGTTAAAACCCTAAAAGTATATTATTTTAAACTAAAAATTACTAGTTCGGTTGATTTTTAAGGTACAAAATTTGATTCTCTACAAAAAACGTTTCTGCAATCAATTTTTTTACATCTGCCACCGTTTTTTTGTTATTTAAGTAAAAAAAAAATTTTTGTAAAACATTAACTTTAAATAAACATTTACTATTTTTAAATAGGACAAAAAGTAGTCAATGTTAATTCAGAAAATTGCATGCAAATATGGAGGTTGCAGAGAATCTTAATTTTGCAAAATAACTACATAAAAGTTAGGAATATTGCTTTGCGTAAACCACGAGAAAATATTTTTATTTTTGTTTTACGATTTTTGTGAATGTTGCGAAATATTTTGTATTTTGGAAAACAGATATCTATCAGATGAAAAATCCAAGCATTAAAAAAATAATCATATATATAAAATTCTCGTGTCACAGTATTTGTTACCGTACTCCTCCTCGGCTACTATCTATTTTTCATACCCCTAAGTGATCAGGGTTATCCACCCCTAACATTTTTTTTAAATTTTTTGGACAAAAATTGTTTTTTTAATTTTTTTATAATGTGGCATTAATAAAGGGTTGTATACCCTAAATTTTCACCCTTCCATCACCAACCCCTATTTTTTATAGTTGTTTTAGTAATTTAATCATTTAGGTGCGCACCAGCAAACGCTGCCCTTAGGAGGCGGGTACAATGTTGGAAGGGGCAGGCACTTTAGCTATTTCCTGCGCTCGATAAATGATCAATTAGGGATCCTTATACTACTACCCGTGCGAAGCCGGGACGGGCCGCTAGTAATAGATAAAATAATGGGACATCCATTAATTATATGAGCTCAAAATCGAATCTAATCTCTTTAAAAGAAAAATTGGCAGTCCTTAGAAGAAGCCATGACAATAGAAGTGAAAACTCAAAACTTAACTAATATGGTTTATTGGAATTTTTAAATTAATTGTAGTACCAAAAATTAAAATTCCATAATTTGTAAATGATTAAAATAATGGTTAAAAAATTGCCATTTCGAAATATTGTCAGAAACACGAAAATTGTAAAAATGTATTGAAAATGTTGTTTATTGTAATTGGTAATTCCCCTATAGATTGCAATACATTCGTGTATACCAGTACACAGACTACTGCGCGCCTGTGTGTGTGTGCGCGTGCCAGTTTAGTGCTGGAGGGGTCTCAGCATTACCATCGTCAGACAAGGCCTGCGCGCTGATTACGTAACCACCTATGCTGCGCATGAGCCTACTATCATAGCAAGCTCACAGGCAGCATAGGTGGTTACGTAATCAGCGCGCAGGACTTGTCTGACGATGGTAACGGTCTCAGTCGATTGATGACGATAACGCGGCCGGCTGGTGTCGATAACGCGAATCCTCAATTTTTCAGAAAGAAAAAATATATAAAGAGTTTGAGTTGAATTTGTATGAGAAAATAAATCCCCTATATCTGTCAAAAATTTAAAATGCACAGTATTTCCCGAATTGAAACAAATCTCGCCCAAGTGTTATTTCCAAGACTCCAGTCGCGGACTTGGGTGTTAATTCCGATATCAAAAATAAATCTAATTAGTAAATCTCACGCGAGGTAGAGCGGGGGGTTCTACCAAAGAAAAACAGTTCACGTAATTAATTGATGCCTCCCAAAATCTTTGAAATGATTACCTACTACAAAACCTTTTTCTTTTAACTCAGTTATAACGATGTAGTTGAACTTCAAACAATATACCGTTTATTGTGTGCGGTGTCCTTTGGATATGGATTTTTTCATTTGGCCACATCTTTATTACCGCCCTCGGTTCAGAGAGTTACAAGTATTTTTGGAATTATCGGTGATACAAAGAAGGGTTTGGAAATTCTTATGTTTTCGCGATTGGGTGATGATATGAGGTCGCCGTTGGCTACGTAAGTACGTTACCCTTTTCACTGTGTTTATCCTCTTTTTGCACTTCTGTATCATAATTAATGAATTTACGAGTTTTCATTTAGTAAAAATATTTATGAATATAAAATATACAAGAGATAATAAATAGAAGCAGTCTTTAATGTATAACAATTAATGAAAGAAGCCAGTTTTACATTATAGTATTGAGTTTTTGGTGAAATAAATGAATTGAATTCAATATGGCGGCTGGAATCTATTAAAGGATTTTAGCCGCCATGTTGGATCCATGTCATTAATTCCACAAAATCGCCGAAAGGTATAAGAAACTAGAGGATAAAACTTATATTTTGGGCTTTTATAGACTTTATAAACCTTTATGTACCTATATTTTTTAATAAAAATTATCGGTTGAAGCAACAGCACAAAATTATGATTTTTTTTTGCCTCGTTGGCAAAAATTATGAGCATTATTAAAACCACTTACATAATTTTCGTAACGTCAATTCTTGTATGATCTTTGTAATTCTTCTTTTCATTTGAACCTGTAATTTAATAAAAAAGTTAATTGCAAGGGTTGTATAGAAAATAACATTACAATGTTAAACTAATTCTTACATACGTAAGATTTTTTTTATTGTAAAAGAACAATTGACTGAATCAGTGGTTATAATCCATAGATGATTTAATAATACTCTTTGAATATTAACCAATCAATCAGAAAACCAAGTTATATAATTCAGATTTTTCTTATCTTACACGTTATTCTTCACCATTGCCTTCTATCCACAAATATTTTTCAACCAACAGCAAGATCACTACACTTAATCAACCAAGATCAGTCAAGTGATGTTAATGGTCAAATTGTGACTAGCACTGGCATATACTGTAGTGTTCGTGGGTTTATTAAAAAATTATTTACGAGACTTAAGTACAGGAATACAATTTATATACACTTATTTAATAATAACTACTTAAAAACACTATTAATCAATACGGAACTTAGCTTACTATTTATTTACAATACTCACTTATATGCGCGTCTCTAAATATTTGTCTCTTCACTTTTAACACTGCCGATTTATTTCGAATGTTACCACTGTCACGGTCAATTTATTATTAGATCACTCGACGAACGTCTCTGTCACTGTTATAGCATCATGGAACAATCCAGAAAAGTCTGGAAGTTTGTAAGATTGTTTACGTTTTCGGCGAACCGCTCAATTACTTTCCTGGAAGGCAGGTACGGAACACAAGTACACAAATACAACGCACACTGCCGACACCGGCCTTGGCTAGTCTAGCCGGCCGGAAACGCATACAAGCGTACCCGGTCGCATACAAGCATGCTCGCGTTCGCTACAATACAAAATATATCGAGTATTTTTTTAATTGAAAATTTTTCATACTGTCTACCTTCAAAGTTCGATATTTTAGATATCAAATTATTTATAAACATCCTCCATATAATTCTTACTTTTATTTTAAGGTTGGCCTTATTATGGTATTTTACAATCGTTAAGCCTTATTTTGCTTTAAATGTAGACGATTCGAAAACTGGTGCGCAAACGGCAGCGCAGCTGATAACAGAATCAGAGAAAGAATTTGGAGAGTCTGCTATTTTTCTTTATTACAAAGGAAAAGTTCAAATTTTAAAGGTACTATTATCATAAGTGGAACAGTAGTTTTAAAAATTTTTAAACCAATTTGATACTATAATTATAAAGTAGTCAAAAATAAAACCCTGTATAATTTTCGAACATTCGAAATCATTTTGGGATATCGTAGAACATTCTGTATCTTTTTGGAATATTTTAGGCCATTTGCAAATATTCTATATCAATCTCCGCAACAGTCTAAATTATTCTCGAATCTTCTGGAACATTCCGGAATGTTCTAGATCATTTTCAACCAGATCTGGAACGTTTCAGGTCTTTCTAGACTATTGCAGAACATTTTTTGAGCATTTTACAAGTTAATTTTCTTGTATATAGTCAGAAACCCATGCGGCTGTACAATCGTTCTGCCGCTGTACCCAAAACGCTGCTCAAGAAGAAATTCGTATGTTGGCTTTTCACGAACTCGGATGGACCCATATGATGGGCTTGGAATTTGGTGAAGCCCACAATATATTTCATTTTTTACATTTGAAAAGTCGTTGGGCGATGTTATTTTACCTTTATCTTGAAACAATTACTAAAGGAGCAAGCGGAACTACTATCACAGAGTCGGAACTGCTACATTTTCGTTTGGTTTTCGAAAATCCACCAAGCGAAAACCAGATGGAGACTCTATTAATTCGTAGGTTCAGAAAAATGCCCAAAAGGATCATTGATATTGGTTACAAAACTTCAGTATATTGGAAATGTCTGGTTTATGAACTTTTGTATTTATGGAATAGTTTGCCCAACTGTACAACCGATGTTTTAGAACAAATTATTAACGGTAAGTAGTAGATTCAAAATTTCTGAACAATACACCATTCCAAAAAATATTTGATCATGAGGAGAAGCAGAAACTATTTGAGTTTTTCATTTATTTAGATTGCGAAATGATCAGCGAGGATCCAGTGAATAAGGCCATGGTTGGTCTTGATAAATTGGTCTCTGGATTTTGCCACATAATCAGATATAACGATGAAGATGCTGTTAAGAAATTTAGAGAAGGATTAATTGAAAGGAAGAATTATGCTAATAACGCAGATGACTGTCATATATCAGCGTTTTTGAACTATGAACTTGGGATTATTTTAGTAAAAAAAGCAGAGGTATCCATTGTACTATATATCTATAGTGAAATTTTTCAACCGGGACTTGAATTCGGTCAGGTGTAGGAAGACCGAAGGACTGTATTATTTAGCCGACAGCCAATCACCTAACCTAACCTAACCTGCATATTTCATAGGCGTTCTTGAAGGAAATAGCTAGAGTGCCCGCCCCTTCCAACATTGTACCTACCTTCTTACGGCGGGGTTTTGATGGTGCGCATCTAGTCGCTAAGTCTCGGTTGAAAAATACAGGTTTACAAGCCCGAATCTTAAACTACTGTGGATTTTGGCCATGAAAGCCTACGTAATAATAAATAATTATTTTTATTCAATAACATTCGTTTATTTATTTTCAGACGAAAGTGGAGGGAAAAAAGTTACTGCAGCAGACAAAATACTTCAAACATTATGACTTTGAACATCGTGTTATAGCAAGGGTGAATGTCTTACTAAAACAACTGTAATTAGATTAATGTATATGATAAAAGGTTTTAAGACCTTTAACTGTTATTAAAAAAAAATTAAGTTTCTTTATGTTGCTAATGTATGAGAAATTACTTTAGACATTAAGCGATAAAAAATGAGCAGGAATTAACTTACACCCGAGTAAAAAGGGTTGGTATAACAACCATTATAATAGCGGTAGAGTTTTGAAAATGTGGCAAATAACCTATTAGTTGATGTTCTATCTAATTAAAATATTAGCAGTCGTCTATAACTTCCGGTTATACCGGGAGTCGACACGAACTTTTAAATGGAATGGTATTTTTATATGCCGAATTCGAATAAAACATGAAATTTTTAGGTAAGTTTAACAAATAACTTGTACACCTACGATGAGCGGTTTCAAAGATAAATTTAATTTATAGAAAAGAAAAATCGCAACCGCAACACAAATTATAAAAAATCATAACTTCCACAAAATATGACCAAAGGTGTTGAAATTATTGCTATCGATAGCGCTGTATCTTGGAGTTAACGCTTTGAGAAAATTGGACTTAATAATTAATACAGGGCGTTCAAAAAAAATTGTAAAGTTTAAAAACTTCAAACACGAATAACTTCGTTTTATTTAATCAGCTGTCAGGTTATTTGCCACATTTTCAAAGCTCTACCAGTATTATAAGTTTAAAGAATTTTAACGAACGGGTTATGTGAGAAACCCTGTATATGTAGAAGTACTACATGCACTTAATTTAGTTTAACTGATTAATTATATTTTATACTCTCTAATTTGCTGTTAAAGAAGTATTTAGTTAATAACAATAGAAGTTATAAAGTTTTAATGGAAAAAATAGATATGTAGTCGGATGAAATCTAATAACTATCTTTTCTATAGCACTGACGAAGGAAAATCTTAAATTAAAGAAGGAACAATTTTAGATTTAGCAAAACAGTTTGAATTGAGTGAGATAAGTTAAAATTTCGCATTAAATGCAGTTGTGTGTACATTATTTAGATACGAAAAAGAAAAATTGGCCTTATCAATTAGGAGTTAGATAATAAAATTAATTGCAATGATAGCTAGAGATCACTCCTAATTTTGTAAGGGATTGAACAATATAAAATATATTTAAGGAAAACAAAAATAGTGACGTTTTGTGATCTGTACCACCGCAGACAGCAAGAGAGCGCCATCTGCCATTGCATGACAGGTTAGCATACCAAAACAGAATCTTGATGAACATTATAATACCAAAAATTGATAACGATTTCCACAGATGGCGCTCCGTTGCTGTCTGCGGTTATATATACATTTATCTCTAGATAGGAGGCTTTGAATGATCGGTATTCTGTCGAAACTGCATCTAGCGTGAAGATGAGAACTAACAAGTTCAAAATCGACAGAACACATTCTACAGATTTACTGAATAATCATAATAAGAAATTTGGGTTGTAATGGACGAGGGAACATTTGAAAATTGACAATTTTCAACGCCAGTTTATTCTTATTGATCGTAATGATAAATCCAATAATATAAAACGCCATTTATCTATGTCACCTTTGAACTATGCAATAAATAAATCAATTATGTAACTAACGATAAGACCCATTAAGAAAAAAATTTCGTACACACTGTATTTTGGAGAAAAATTATAAGTAAGATATGAAAGTGTGAAACGAGCAATTATTGGAACAAGTAATGATAACCTGTGGAAGTAACCTATGAAAACGAGGGCACTAAAACGCTAGAGACATATTAGAGGCAGAAACAGGAGAAATGAGGGCTAGAGGGAATTACAGATTAGACTGTTGTTCCCATATACATACATAGGTAGGAATGTAAGAAGAAATAGGAAAACATACGTTGGAAGGAGGGGACATACAAAACGTGACCAGGATGGGGGTTTGAAAAATCACGTTTAAATTCGTGTGACGTATCTAATTCCTGGACGACCCCTTCTTTTCAATACAAATATTATTTGAAAGGGTAATTTGCTACTTAATGGACCTTTATGTAACTTCTATATAAATCATAATGACATATTTAATCCCAATTCCGGAAATTTTATTTATATACCACAATTGACCACCAGAAAATAATCGTCAAAAGTTTACCGTTAATGATAAATTAAAAAAAAAAAAATACTTAAGTTTTGGTCTAGCAGATTACTGTAATACATAGATTGCGAAACTTTTATTTACTATGGGTGATCTGCCTTTTTAGGTAGGTCCACCAACATCGAATGTGTTAAGTTTCCATAAGAAAAATAAAAACTTATAAGCCAACATAACTTTAAATTAAGTTCCTCCTGAACTTGTGGTTACTAGACGTGGCCACTAATTACAATACACAGTCACCAGTGGCGAGGCGCGGCCATCAGTCTTGTCGTTTTCATTGAGAAATAACAAGGCCAGGCAGCTTACGCGTGACGTCATTATTAATGGTCTTTGTATAGTAGCCAAGGGGTTTATCGTGCAAAAATATGTCCATTCGCGGACTCTTAGTTTACGTTGAAACCATATAAAATTCATGAAAAATCTTGTCTATGACTTGTGGTTGCCACTTGTCATTACCAATGGCTCAGTGTACGGTAGGGTTAAATATGTAGATAGTAGACAGGTGTACCAATAAAAACAGATACCCAGTAGATGCTTTGGCCAACCCTGCTGTAATAAAATAGTCCAAGACTAAAAATTGTTAAGAAATTGAGGCGACGGTAAATTGATGGCGTTTAAATTTTCGTATTTCATTTTTTAATCACGTCTTCCCTGTGTAATGTGATAGTTAGTGGAATTTTTAATGGTATCACTGTTGGTTATTAAAGAAAAATGTCTTATTACAAAATTATTACTGTTAACTGTTTTTTAAATTGAATTCCTGTTTCAATACGTACATATATCATAAATATAAACTTCTGTTATATCGTAATATGATAATATAAATTATGAAATAATTCCGTCCCTACAACGTGGTGTTTTTTTGCATATCGTCCCCCAACCCTTTCCCTTTTACGTTTCTATTGAAGGTATCACCTTTTGGTGACATTATGATCTTTCATTTTTTTAAATTTCTTTCCTTTTCTTTCATTTATGCGACCTCTTGTGGTTTATCAAATAAAGATCAAGTTACGGGATCATGAGTCCCGACAACTTAAAAAGGTGTTCTTCCAGACTTATTTCCTAAGTAGCGTAGTGGAGGGAGTAACGCAAGAGACGCGACGCAGAAGGTAAATTTTTAGGGAACCACCACAACAAAAAAAAAGATACTTTAAAGACGTAAGACGTGCCTTTCTTTTTTCCAGTTTTGTTTTTATATACATAGTTGAGTTTAGTGACTTTGCTTATTAAAATTAGGGGGAGTTTGATCCTCTTTAAATATTTATATTATATTTTGTATGTTTATTTGTTTTAAATATTTTTTTATGTAAATTAGAACTTTATTATTATTTTTTTTGTGTTTGTTCTTTTCGTGTTTGTTTTGTATCAATTTTTGATCTAAAGTTATAGTTTAATTAATTTGTTCATTTTTGAATTATTTTCACTTATTTAAAATGTAACTTTTGTAATTTCTTTTAGTTTGGGTACGAGGGTGTGTCAAGTTTGTACTAAATTCTTTGTATCGGACTAGTTCGCGTTAATTTATTTTCTCACATTATTTTTAAAGTCAAAAGTCTGCGATTTGAGTTTTTATTATCGTTTTGTAAGTAAATGTACATTTTGTTTGGATTTTCGGCCATTTTGTTGTACACGTTTTTGGTAAATGGGGAAGTCCCAATCATGTTTGTAGTTTTAGAATTGTAGTTTTGATGGTATGCATAGATAATTCAGCCCTGAATGAATACATTAACATTTTTCTACCGGCGAATAGGGTGAGAGACTATTCGTTTATTCAACTTTAGCTGGGGGTTTACCTGTCCCAAGGAATTCCCAGTATCTAGTCGTATTAATCAAAAGTTCCTCAGTTTTGAAATGAAATGAATGTGTACCATGACGGGGATTTCTCGGCGGTTAATTAAAGTTAAATTTTCCTTGTTTTAAAAGTTTGTGTTTTCTTTATCGGAATTGACATTTCCCACCCTCCAAGAAAATCACTTTGTTAATAAAAATTATTTTCGTTGTTTACATTACATTACAGGAAACCCTATAAAAAGCTTATAAAGCTTCATTTTTCCTTCATTTTTACGTGTCGTATTTAAAATAAAGTAAGTAAATAAAGAATAAGGAAAATTATGTATGTAGATTTTCTAAAACGATAAAATACAAATTTAATATACATATAAGAACATGAATTATTTCTTTATAAAAATAATATATTATAAACTAAAGATGTAAACAAATGAAATATTTACTACTTTATTTCCGTCATACATTGTTCCTTGAGAGACTTGGATAAATCTGCTAGTTTTCCATGTATTCTTAATCTGCAAGAATGTGAAAAATGCGGAAAACAATTCAAAATGTTTGACGTTAAATATTCAAGATGTACGAAGATGGTTCAAAAAGTTCCCTACTTGATACAGAGATTTATTAATCGTAAGTTTTTTTTTTTTGGATTAAAGGTGGGTAACAAGTCGACCGCGAAACAAATTTTAGTGGATCGCTAGTGATCTTTTTAAGGTGTCTAATCATACAATCTATTTTGAAGGAATCTCTTCAGTTATCAATGGCAAAAAGTAGTGTGGTTAAAAAGAGTTTACATTTATCTCTATGATGTGATGAACTAACATACTCCACTTCCAAAAAGTTCCCCAAATTGTAAACAATTCAATGAGTCGTTTTTACTATATTTTAAGATTTGGACGAATGGCACTATATTGATTACCTACGTATATTAAAAAATTAGAAAAGTTGTTGGTCTAAATGTTTTGATTTCTATGGAGACAAAAAAAAATCGGAAAATTCATGCGTTTATCGGATAGAGAATTTCTTGAACCATCCTCGTACACAGTTCTCAACTGCTGACCTGTAAACGCAGGTGTAGTTAGGGTGACCATGGTTTGATGCAATATTAAATTCGATTAATCTAAAAGGTTTGTTTTTCTTTGGTTTTATGTTGAATGTTTGCAAGGGGGGACCACTGACACTAAACGTGAACTTCCCCAAACACATTCCTGTATTGTCTTGCGGAGTTTCCAGTCCCTGCACACAATTTTTATAGATTATAGGAAATTGACTTTAATACGAATATTACGACTCCTAAATTTCTTGTCGAATTTTGAGCAGTTTTGTACAAAATCAAACCCTTTTGAACGCTATAATTTAGGGTTTTCTATATTCTATTTTTTAGTACAGTGGACAGTTTCAAAGTTTAATCATGTCTTTTAAAATTTTTTACTTCCAAATTCTATAATTTGAAAATTAAAGAGTCGAATTGAGCCGAAAGGAGGCGGAAATTTATTACCACGTCTTAAACGAAACAAATTAATTTTCGCTTAACTTCGGCGAAGGTCGGTAACGTTCAATTTTCATTATCGCGTCCTGTACTAGTGGTACTTGAATAAAGGTTATGTCTGACTGTAGTTGGTCGAAGAAGGGTATTAACGTTACCATCGTTATTTAAGGCCAGAGCGCTAACGCGCAACGTCATATAAGGGAGGCCTCGTAGGGAACTGTTTTAATCTTATAGCAGAGGTATTTATCGTGCAAAAAATTTTTTGATCGAGGATTTATGTAGAGGAAGATTAGAAGAATATTTCTGTAAATTTTTAGCATTGGCATATAATTGTTACTATTTTTCATTTAACATTAAATTTTGCAGAACGTGTTTTTTGATCTTTCGACGCTTACGGAGCAAAAACCGTATAACTATGAAAAAAGTATATAGAACTTTTCTATAGATATTTAAATTTTCTACAAAAAAGTCCCGGACAGCATCTATCTAATTTTTACAGGTAAAAAAATACACAGTTTCAAAGACACGCTTCAACGTTTAATGTAACGCCTAAGCGCTCCAGTAGAGCTGTTTTTTTTATTTGTAAAAAATAGAGGGATGCTGTCCCGGACTTTTTTTATATAAAATTCAATTATTTACAAAAAGGTCTTAATACTTTTTTTCGTATCTATCACGGTTTGGACTACGTAAGCGTCGAAAGATCGAAATACACGTTTTGCAAAACTTAACGCTAAATAAAATATAGCAACAATTATTTGCCAGTTTGAAAATTTCAACAAATACTCCTCTGATCTATCTCTACAAGAATCTGCGATCAAAAAAATTTTTGGACGATAAAATCTCTTGGGTATTAGATTAAAAAAGTTCCCTACGAGTACCCGCAAATCAGCACTCTGGCCTTCTTTAGCGATGGTAACGGTATTATTCCATTCACGAAATCTTCTGCTTCTCCCATTAGAACTTACGTAAATAGAGAAATCCTTGGGAGCATTGGTTATTTCTCCTGTGGGAGACAAGGATTTGGGTATATGCTCTAATGTGACTCCGTCAATCAAGACGAAACTGAGAAGATGTATTACAACAGAAGCAGAACCTCCTTGAAATGCCCAACATTCGCCTGGCATGACACTAGGTCTGATTATAGCCTCAGGACGATTCATTGGATTGGGACAAAGTTCAACGCCAAGGTATTTTATGTTTCCAGTCGAACCAGGACAATAAGGTTTTCCACGGCGAACGGCTACAATGCCACCACCGGCTGTTTCCAGGGCAAAATCCGATTTTCCCGTTTTATCAGCTTTGAATTCTAAAAGGGCTTCGTTCACTAGTTTACGTATATTTGAACATTTTCCATCTGGACTATCACCAGAACAACTGCATCCTTTTGGACTTTCTGGAAGGATTTCGGAAGGAAGTCGAAATAGGGTATTAGGATATTTATTAAAAAAAAAAAAAAAAAACTGAAACAAAGTATAGAGAGGTAATTGGATAAGGTTTTATACAGGATGGGCCATTTAAATTTAACTTTGGAAATGAATAAAAAAAAATATCGAGGAGTACGTCATATGGTGACATTGAATTCGACTTAGAGGTCGATTTTAAAGGTTACTGTAAGGTCAAGTTGATTTTCTTAAACGGATACTTATATTTTTGACCTCAGATTCAAAGAGCGGTCAAAATTCTACTTTCGGCCATATGTATCACGATAGGCGTCAAAGGTCACTACAAGGTCATATCAAAATAGTTGATGGCGGATGTTTAGAACAAAATTTTTGGGAATGTTCCGTCAAAGATTGAAGTCAATTCACAGTTAGAAATCTGATAACTCGACAAACTTTGTGAGTTATCAGTAACCACCCACTCATATTTACTAACCATTATTGATTATTAATTGTCAGTAATTACTAGAAATGACTTCTTTTGATGTTAACTGGGGATGACCTTTGGTGCCTTCTATGGATATACATGGCTGAATAGAGGATTTTAAGCGCTCTTTCATTCTAAGATACAAAAATATTGTTACCGATTTAGGCAACCTTTCATACACGTGTGTAAAGTTATGGACAGTCTCTGCCGAAAGTTCTAGCGACTCGATCTGGAATTTTCGAGAAGCTTCTAGTGGTTACTAGACAACAGCGAGTATTTATAGTCAATCCTGTATAGGACCAATGGCGGACGCACAATATCCCACTGCTTCGTTGTAATTGATTTTGCAAATGTATTCAAACAAGTAAATATTGTAATGTTATAAATAAGAAATATTTTACCGGGGTTCGAAGTACATAGTTTCGATGTATCGCAGGCGGAAAAGTCAGTTAATTCAAGTTCTTTCTTGTTTCGAGAATTTAAAGACGACAAAATGTTTTCAATTTTCGAAAGTTTAGTATCAGTTTTCTTGCGGGTTTCGCAAATGTCGCTTATTAAACTGCTCATTTGGAATTTGATGGATGCGAGGTCTGACTTGTTGTCGGTAATGGTCATAAAAAGTTGATTGGCAACAAGGACAATAAATACAACAGAAGCGAATGTGAGTAATTTGAAAGCATTTTTTCTCCACGCATGTCGTTTATCGCATGCACAACAAGCAAAAGGTCTTCCTGTAATGTCCATAATTGTTCTTCCTTTTTTAATCAACTTTGGGTAGACAGAATTGCCCGAATAACAAATTACAGAGTGGCAACCTTCAGGAATTGGGAAAATAAAAAATCGGTTAAATTATAGTAATTTCGTGTAGGTACTAGAATTCACAAGGCGTTCCAAGTAAAAATTTCGCTCCTGATCCGAATTTGGCAATAAAAATATTTTCATCCCTTTGACTCTTTTTGATTCAGAAATACTTAAAATGGCGTCAAAAATTGCTAACGCCAAATCTTTTAAAAAAGGTAAAATAACTTTAGGACTCTTCAATCTACGTCTGATGCGATATTGACATTTATTTTTTATGGGGAATTCAAAAATGTAACATGACGTAAAATAACCAAGTTAGTGTAAATTTCCGGTATAACAGGAAGTCCGCCATATTTGAAAATATTTTGACGCCATTCTGCACTGAATTTTGTTTGAAATGTCTTTCCCTGTTTTGAGCTATACGTACCTATATTACAGACCGATTTGGCCTTAGAAGTAGTAACTCACCCTGTATATTACCCACAAAGTTTTACATTGAATTTTTTCTAAATATTTATCGAATTCTGCTATTATAAAAATAACCAAAATATAAATTATATTTGTTACAATAAATGCAATTATTTACATTTCCATTATTATTATTTAATTGGATGAAATATCTTTCATAGGACAACTGACGATTGCACGCAGCGGTTTGAAAAATTTTCAGGTAGTCGATAATTATAGGACAATTGCACGCCCGGTCATTGTAACATTATGAAAGTTTGTCTGCTGGTTTGAAAGAAGATTAAACTATTTATAAATAAATTAGTAACCGGGGTAATAATTTCACGTTTGCGTGCAATCGTCCTGCACCTGTTTTATATGTGGTACTGCTTTAAGTATTAAAAAAAATTTGAATTTTATTATTAAAACTTTTCGAATATTTTTCTGCACGAGTTCAATTAATCCTTTTTGTTCATATTATTGCAATTGTTTATTAACATAACCATTTTTTATTGTTTTTGAAATTAATTCTATGTATATGAGTAATAGTGGCAATGGAATAGAAATATATTATAATAATTATGGCAAATAAAATTTATTAATACCTATTAGCTTACTTGCAATCAGCTTATTTCTTTTATTATTATCCCCGAAAGAGTTTATAACTTCTGGTAAAACTTGTGAAGAGAAATGGGGATTACTTTCACTGTTGGCGTTCCCTTGTTCATTGAATTTTGCTGTAATTTATTAATTTTCAAAAAACAACTGTTCTAAGGAAGATTCGTTTTTTCACCTTGTGAAAATTCAACAATGAATTAAGTTCTCGATGGTTATGAATTACGAAGATTGAAACATTTAAAAATGAAAATTTTTCTTAATATTTTGCAAAGAATCCACTGACATAGATACTCTTTTTACTTTTACAGTTTTGGGACATTATATGTAACTACCTACCCGATAAAAACTATAAATAATGAAAATAAATGTAATGTTAACGCACCTGCCAATCTTGTATAATACTTATGTCTGTATGAACCGTTCGAATGAGCAGATTCGCTTTCTAAAACACATCAAAATTAAAATTAATGATAGGAAAATTTTGAAGAAATCGTGTTGAACCGTTACAATCGTCAGACAAGACCTGCGCGCTGATTACGTAGCACCTATGCTGCCTGTGAGCCTACTATGATAGTAAGTAGGCTCATGCATAGCATAGGTGGTTACGTAATCAGCGCACAGGCCTTGTCTGACGTAGGTAACGGTTGTACTAACGACACGTGGTCTATATTTTAAAAATATTTGTAATCTTGTAACACTTCCGGTTATACCGGAAGTTGATATCAAAATTTTTTTATTTTAAAAGGAATTATGTATGTATATATTTCATAAAAAAATCCAGTTTAAAAACTTGAATAAATTCGCTTTTTTTAAATGACACCTAGGTATTATATATATTTTTTTTATTCGATTTCCCTTTTCTCCTCTTTCTATTAAAATATTTTATTATAATTACAAATTTTTTTAGCAATTTTCGATTTTTAAAATGAAAAATATTTGTAATGAATAACCTAATTGGAGTTTTCGTTTTTGGTGATTTTTGTAAATAAATGAATCTAAAAGACAGTTTTAAGCTTGATATCGCGCTAGTTGTCAGTTGTATGTGACACACTTTTATAATACCAAAATTACCGAAACTAGCCATTCAAAGTGAAAATTCAAAATTACTTCAAATTTTTCAAATAGAATAATAGGAAACATCTCAATGAACCGAAAAAGGAGAAAAAGAGGAATTCAAATAAAAAAAAAAAAATATGGTAGGTGGGTGCCATTTAAAAAACCAAGTTATTCGTGTTTGAAGTTTTTGAATTTAGGATTTTTTTATGAACGCCCTGTAAAAATTATGAAGCCTGGTTTTGGCAGGACGTTAATCTTAAACCTCTACTACAATCGGTAAAAATTTCAGTACTCTAAGTCACTTTTTGGGAAGTTGTGATTTTTTATTCTTTGGATTGCGGTAGTGAATTTTTTCTATAAATTAAATTATCTCAAAAAACTATTCTTCCTAGGGGTGCAAGTTGGTCATCGAATCTATTCGACGTAAAAAATATGTAATTCCATTTAAAATAACAAAGTTGGTATGTATCAACATCCGGTACCTACTTATAATCGGAAGTGCTACGAAATTATAAATATTGTAACGAGCGTGTATGTATGCGAGAGCGGCGACGAGATCCGGGAGCAGATAAGCGGAGTTCAAAGAATACCGGCGTCGGTCGGCGCTTTGATGACAATAAATAAGGCCATAAATAAAACGAACACAATAGGAGCTCGAGAAAATTTTAGAAGGTTTCCTGATTTTTCTGGAACTGTTCCTTGTCTGTATAAATACTTGTTGACGTGGTCAGTGAGAGTAGTTTACAGTTAGCTTCCGAACGAGTAATATAATAACCGAACTACGATATACCGAGTGATATAAATACGCATTTTTCTTGTCATATAAATAAGTTGTTGAATTGTTATTAGTGTTTAAGTATTCTATTAGTGTTTAAGTGTTAAATAAATAGTTATAAATGAATTTCCGTTAAATAAATAAGTTAAACTAGAAAAGTCGTTACAATATTTTAAAAGTGTAGACTATGTGTTGTTAGATTTCCATAAACGTCAAATAGGCCACTGAATTTGGACCACTCTGTATACTGTATATATTGTAATCTTGTTCTCAAAAGTAGATGCCGTTATTTTACGAACACTTTTTTTTAAATCGATTGATTGATTTTGAAATTTCTCGAGGTGGATTAGTTGATTTTTGAAGTTAATTATGTTGTTTCATTCGTGATATGATATGGTTTATCTAACCTTATTAATGTTTCTCACAGAATGTATTTGAGGTGTTTGTAGAAACATCAGAAATAATTCTTATTTTCCCGGATAAAGTTCCGATTAGGGGGCACCCCTGATTTAGATCAACGTATTAATCTTTGATAATCGAATGTATTTTACGTCTATAGGGAAAATTACATTAGTTATGGGCAGGACAGTTCTTTTAATAATCATGGATTAAAAAAATATATAAAAATTATCATATGCGTACCTCAAGTATCCTTAAGAAGTAACTAGATTGTAAAGGCTTAGCATACAAATCACAACACCAGTAAGTAGTATCGCTTTTACTGATAATTATTGTCTATCAATAGTATGAAGTGTTCTACTCTATAAAATGGAACTACTCAAAAATTTTGGAATCTAAAGACCGCGCTAAAAATTACTTAAAAAAATAACAATAAAATAACCCTGTCAAATCGAACTGACGCAAGACCGTAAACTACTGTCATAATTCTTAATGTTTGAATAATTTGATGTAAAATGTACAACGCAAAAGAGGAATATAGAAATAAAAAATAAAATTAAAAAAAAAAAAAACAAAGGCATGGTATTGAAATTTCTCGCAGGTAAGTTTAGCGATAGTTTAAATGATTTTTTTTTGTCGATTAACATAATATACAGGAGTATTGTAAGTATGTACCTGTTATGGAACAACGGGAAATATCGTCATCACAACCAGGTAAAACCATAGAACTTGTGCTGTTACTAGCAGATAGACTCATTTTTATCACAGTCGAATTATCAATAAAATTACATTAAGTGTAAACATTACCCCTTTGCCACAAGCACACCTGATTTCGTTACTTGATAAAATAAAAAATTTCATCAAAATCTACACCATATTGTGTTCAGTCAATTGTTAGTATTACTGGCGAACCAATGCTCATGGCTGAGATACTGAGAGCTTTTTAGATGACTCACACCTTGGTTTTTATAATCTTATTCGCTGTAAAACTCAGCGTTGTCTGGCTAAGAGCCAAAAATAGGTACTTCATACGTTTTATGGAACTAAGACCTAACAAATGTCATTCTCATATATTCTAGATCGTTCTGGAATGTTATAGAACATTCTGAAACATTTTGAGATATTTTAGATCATTATGAAACATTGTAAATCATTTTCGAACAATCTGGAACATTTTGGAACGTTCTACATTTTTGAGGCCATTCTCAAAAAAATCTGGAATATTCTAGTTGAAAAATATGCAACTTTTAGATCATTGCCAGATTTTCAGAAAAAATCTATATAATTCTAACATTTTCATAATATTATTGTCTCTCAATTTAGCAAATTTTTCTGTGGTATAGCTTTTGTTAGATCGAATTCTAAACTAATTAATAAATGGTAGAAAATGCTATTTAGATGTTAGATCATACATTATCAAAATTCATGACTGTAGTTTAGTTTATGGACAAGGCCCATAAAAAAATACTTCTTGTTTTCGATACAGAGTGTGTACAAAACACAAGCTAACGCTAACCTAACCTAACCATCCCATAACTACCCTAACCTAACCTTAACCTGCCCATAAACTCACCAAATCTAACCTAACTTGTAAAATTGTGTTTCCTATACGACTTCATTGTATGATCTTAAGGTATGTCATACACAAAACATTGAATATTCAAAATTTCTTTTCGATCGGCGACAATTAAGACCTGTATGTCTGGACTCCTGAGGGTGCGAGGAATCCAAATCTATGTATGCATGACATCGCTGGGTCTTGATGTCCATATACTAAACGTGACCCAATTTCATGTTTTACAGATTTCATTGTACTTATATTATAAAAAATTTATATAAGATTTTTTTAAAATAGAGCAGCCAAGTTTGTTGTTTAAAATAAATAGTAAAACACTTGCCTCTTGCATATACAGATACTTGTAAGCTTCTCTAATTAACGAGTACCTTTAGGTCACTAATTGTATCTTTTGTAAGGGGGAAAAAACAATTTTTTACACTACCTTTGCACTGTAAATATCCAGGTTTATCCCGTTCTAAACTTCATTTATTATATACATCTCATTTCAAATAAAACAACCACGACCGTCAGATACGATTAATCACAATATAGATACTGCTTTAAAAAGACTTGAGAAGTTAAAAACACTATTATTGTGTAACTTTTTTTACGTCTATCGAGATAATGTTTTTGTATTGTCCTTCATTATGACCCGAGGACTATAACTACAAGGTTATTTATCGTGGACAAATACGAACAAACAACCGAAAAAACTCCTAATTGACGAATAGATAGAAATTTAGTTTTTTTTTTAACCAAGATTTTAATGTTTCGGCAAACTAGAAATATCTGTTAAATTTAGTAAAAAAAAAAAGTTAAGAATAAGTCAGATTCAACCTATGCTACTCATATTACTGAAGAAAGTCAATTTAATAGTAATTAAGAGATTTTACAATTGAATAATAAAGGTTATAGATTAACGTTAGAATTTAAAAAATTAGGAGTTCTTCTAAACGACCGAAGGGCAAAATTTGCTACTGCTAAATTTATTCTGATTCTACTACCACCCTTAATGTTAAATATTTAAACACCCACGTTCCAATGCATATGTAGTAGTTAGTACTATCATTTGAAGAAGGCAAAGTTTGCCGAAACATATGATAGGATATTACGAATTAATAGTTTATAAAGTTGTTTTTCTGAGTATGATCGATTTCATTAATAAAAGGTCGAAACTATTCATTTTTTACACTACACTGGATATTACACTACCAACTGCTAATTATATGGATCGAAAGAGGATAAAAAAAGGATTTAGATTAAATAAATAAAATATGTACGGTACGTGCCATTTGAAAAAAGGAAGTAATCCGTGTTTGAAGTTTTTATACTTTAGAATTTTCTTTTGAACGCCCTGTATAAATTACTAAGTTCATTTTAGTCAAGGCGTTAACTCAGCTATCACTAATAGAAATTTAAACACTCTAAGTCATATTTTGTTGAAGTTATGATTTTTTATAATTTGGATTGCGGTAGGGATTTTTTTATATAAATTAATTATTATCTCAGAAACCGCTTATCGAAGGTGTACAAGTTTGTTTGAAACGTACATTAAAAATTCCATTCAAAATAAAAAAGTTGATGTCGACTTCCGGTATAACCGGAAGTAACGGACGACTGCAAATATTTTAGTTAGATAGAGCATCAGCCACATTTTCAAAACTCTACCAAGTATTATAAGTTTAAAAACTTTTAACGAATGGGTTACGTAAAACCCATGTATGCAGAAGGGTTGCAATAAGGAGATTGTTAAAGAAGGTATTATAGATTACAAATATTAGGATAAGTGAATAAAAATAAGATCGGAGAAAGGAGAAAAGGAATAAACATGAAATAGTCGAGAAGAGAAATTTGATTATTTCCATAACATAAAATTTATTAGAGACAACGTGATAAGTAATTATGTAATAAAAATAGACAATAAAATATTGTATAAACATCACAGAGTAACAGCTTCATATAAAAAAAATACTGTATTTTGTGCCACCAAAATACAATATCACTGCTAGAACATCTTAATACTTTAGATAACCGTATCCCAAATTGTTTAATTTTGATTTAATGTGAGGATATATTTAAACAAGGCATTTGTGGATCAATTATACGTAACAATTTTATGTAAAATTCTAACTAAGAATAAAGGCTAAATTTATTTTAAAATAGAGCAGTTGAATACATATTTTTCTATTGACTATAATACTCATTATATATGAAAAAATATATATTTAATAGTAAAAGCAATTATGTACAAAAACACTAACGTGTGCGCAAGACAAAACGTATTTATTTCTTCTGTTTACTGTACTATTATGAAATCGTAGAACAACAACACATCTCAAATTTGGTACAAGAACTAAAAGTGGTGTAGAACATCCAATTTGAATTCACAAAAACATTTTTTTGTGGTAATATTAAAAAAGATGGCTTCATACCGTGATACGCGTGCGCATTAGCATTATTAATTCTACTGCTCTATTTCAACCCTATATTCTTAGTGATCTGCTCATAGACGGTCCAAGCCATAGCGGTAACTAGAGTACGACGTAACATCCTGGGCACCATACCTTTGAAGTAGCCCGCGAAACCATATTTGCTGTGTATGTAAACGACTGCAGAAAGAAGGCCGTTAAATTTGTTGGGGTAGAGTTGCATTTTGGTTTTGAGCACGTCGGCGGGCTGAGTGATTACGGACGCCATTATACCAGCAGCAAGGCCGCAAGTGAAATGGATTGGGGCTGCGTAAGAACTGTTTAGATGTTCTACGAAGAGCAAAACGAATTTTGTACCAACAATTCTAGATCCTTATACGTAGTTGAAGCAATGAAATGGGAGGAAACACCATGATTATGACCAAGTTAATAGGTAAAGTATGGCAATGGAGGAAATCCAATTCGGGAAAAAAAAATCGGCAAGTGTAAGTGAGCCAAGAGATTCAAACAGATAGAAGAAATTTAGAAAATTAAAAATAGCCATTTAATGTGTTATCCACTTGTTTCAGCCCTACTGTACTGCTTACACAAATCAATGAACTACCGCAGATGACATTGGAACGTCATCTGTGAGGTTAGCCACAAATTAAGGTTCAATACCAACAATAATCCTTCAGTATAAGGACATCTATTGTCGAACGTTAGAACCCACAAAGGCAGCTATCAACGCAAACGCGTCCAGTAGCTCATTAGCTCTCATCAGTGCGTCATAGGTAGCTTGGACAGACCAAGCATAATATTTATTATCGTTTATTTCAAATCATTAGGAGTATTTATATTTTAGAGTGGAGTATTAGTTCCGATATCTCATAACCGATGTTATATGTGTCATAAAAGGTTAGAAATGGCGATGAAAATTGAAGCACATGATTTTAAAAAAGCTGATAAAATGGACTAATAATACACAAGATGATTCGCATCCTTTGCTATGACTAGGCAATAATTAAAAAGTTAACTTCTACTATCTAATTATGAAAAAAAAAAAAAGCGAGTACAAAGGTTGTTTAACAAAATAATGCCAACCGGCATTGCGTTATCAATAACAGAATATAAAAATTAAACGCTGTTAAAAATGAGTAATGCTATTAGTTTCTTGACCAATAAAATGTGATTTTATAGCAAATTATTTCCTTGTACAAAAGTATTAACTTAAACGCAAAAACCGTGTCAATAAAAAAGATTTGATGTTCATTTAAATGTCCCAATATCTATTTGTTTCCTGATTCTATTACAAGTTTAAAATCAAAGAAAATATTGAGCTCCATATAAGTGTATATTTGAGAAACTAACAGCCAACATTTCGTGTAAAGTTTGTAGGCTTTCTCATTTAAATGAATTACATAGTTACCTTGTGCATATTATCTTCAAGCAATGACATTAAATTAAGTAAAAAGTAAGTACTCACTTTGCGGTATAAGTAGTTTCGTCTGAGTGTAGAACATGAAATAAAGTCCTGAATAGGGAGCGTCCCTAAACAGGGTTGGAATCAGTCCGCACGTCATGCCCTTCAAACCTTCCGTGCGATATATGTGACGTAACGCCGATCCGACGCTTTCATAGTGATAGACGCCGCTTTCGTATCTGAAACACAATAGAATATACTTTTACACAGTGCGTTTAAACAGAACAAACCAATAAATCGAGGAATTGGGCATTGTTAATATAAAAATAATAATAATAATAATAAACTCGCAGAGGGCATAACCAGATAGGGTCTTAACTGCCTTTTCCGTAAAACGTATAAAAATCTAAGGTGCGTTTCGTCTCAGTTGTATATTGTTGGTTGATTGAAAGGGTGCAACGATAAACATAAGTTAATTAATATTTCCGTTTCAGTTTTATCGATGTTATGTTTAAAATGTAATCAGAATGTTCTCAGTATTCTTTGTTTAAGAAATCAATGTATTAGTCATAAGTAAAAGAGCGCGTGTAGCCACAGTTCAGTTAAATTATATACACGTTATTTTTATTATCATTATAAAATTTTACTGAAAATAATTAATTTGCGTACTTTGACCACCAGCTGCTTCGTGTCACATGTAATGTTTTATCTTTTGCTTCTAGACATATAATTAATGTTCATCAAAATATTTCCTTGTAGTGATAACTGAAAGAAATTAAATTTTGTTTGACCTTTTCGCACGAAATTCTGCGCAAATAAGCTGTATGATTCTTTTTTTGTTACATGTTCTTATCAATGCATTAAAAAAAAAAGGTTTATCAGTGATCACAACCAGTTGTGCGTTATTCTCTCGCTCAATGAGTGTTTGTTTTCTCTCTTTGAGACTAATATTTTTTTGATGAACTGCCCTAACAAACGTAAAAGTTCCACAACGCGTTCTGATATAAAAAACGGATGAAAGTGATATTTCAGACACCAGCAATATGCTGGTTACCAGAACGCGTTTTGGTATTTGATCCTAAATTTTTATAAAAATGTTTCTTTTTTTAGTATGCTGAACATACGTAAATACTTTAAACATTTCTTCAATTTATGATTTAGATAATAAACAACTTTATTTTT
This sequence comes from Agrilus cyanescens, assembly GCA_947389935.1. Lineage (NCBI taxonomy): Eukaryota > Metazoa > Arthropoda > Insecta > Coleoptera > Buprestidae > Agrilus > Agrilus cyanescens. Next base: position 6,507,137 of record OX376713.1, on the reverse strand, counting down.
CAAATTTAGGAGGAAACAAATACCTAAAACATATTTTTCAGTGTTAAAAACTAATTTCTACGTACTATAACTACGTAGAAAAATATGTCTTGCTATTTAAATTTTCATTCTTTAGAATTGTATCTCAAAAATGGTCATTTCCGGCTTCGTGTGGACTACCTCCCGAGTCGAAGCTTCATCATCATGAAATACTTTTGCGCATGCCTACGCTCATGCGCATGACATGATTTGCGCGCGCAAACATCAAAAGACTGATACAAAACGTACAATTAATGTTATATGGGCTACCATTTAAGAAACATGTCCATTTCAGTCCCAATGAAGATTGAAAAGTGCATCTTTAAGCTTAGTTTTATAGTAAAAAGTCGGCTTAACGCGCTAGTAGGTAAGACGACGAAAAATTGTTATCATAAGAATTAAATAGATTTTTTAAAATACTTTTACTGTTATTAGTCTTATCGACTGATCAAATTTTGTTAGTATATAATAACGAAAAAATAAAATCGTTGACTCACCTTGTTTTCACAACTGTAATTGGAATAAGTGTACCAGCACTCATACATCGTGCCACGACCCCTAAAGTAATCGATTCCAGGGGAGTTGGTGTTCTGCCTGGCACATAATGGGACTTCAACCAATCTAAAGAGCAGAAATAAAGACCTACACCCGGTACGCATCTTGTCATAGACTGAAATAAAAATGAAAATATTTAAATACGAATTTAAAATCAAAATAAATAAAACTAAGTCAGGTTAGTTACACCATTCATAACTCAAAAACGGCTAGACCGATTTCTAATGATATCTTATTTGTTGGATTAGTCTCCGCCCCGAATAGTAGAAAAAGAAAAACAGAAAAATTAATCTTTTTTAAATAAATTAGGTTTGGAACTCCGCCATCTTCCGCAATTGACAGTCCGTAATAAGCAAAAACGGTACAAGTGAAGTTTATGTGTTTTAACGTAATTCAAATGAGGAGTTTATTAATTTGAATAATAACTGCTCAAGAATTGTATAGCGCAATACCCTTGAATTAAATCAAACTTTTACAGAGTTATACTTCTTATAAACAATTTCTGTATCAATATAAAATGTTAAAAATTTAGTAAACATAAATACATAACTAACGAAGAAAAATAATTTATACTTTGTACAGGATGTTAATAAATCTTCCTTCATAAACGATATATTAATTAAAAAAAGTTTCAAACAAAACTCGCTCCCTATTTTAATATAAAATCGTTTACAAAAACCAGAAAACCCAATTTAAAAGGCGCTTAAAAAACGAATTATAGCACTGTTAATTATAATGGGTTGAAACCGAAAAAGTTAAAAAAAAAATTCAATCACTTACTGGTGCCATGCCCTTCCATAATCCAAATATTTTATCCTGCTGGACAACAGTGGCAAATATAGTAATCATTCGTACATCTGAAGCACTGCAACAAAATTTATTTTAAATAAAAAAAGAAATTAAAAAAAATAAATAAATTAAATTCTTTTACCTTTTAATAATCGCCGGGTTTGGGTTTTGTAGTCTCGTTTTAACCAAGTCCAATGGCTGGAATAAAATTGTGGAAAATGTACCAGAAAATGATCCTGCTAAGAAGGCCTTTACTACGGGATACTAGAATAAAAAAAAAACACGTTATTTATATTGAAGTAATTTTTTCTTTGGTACTTGATAGTAATGCATTCAAAATGAAATTTTAAGGGGTGTTAAAGCCATTATTACTTAACTAACGCGTACTTATTGCAATCAAAATTATCAGGTATCACAAAAAAATACTACGTGTCTTTTTAATTTGTTTTTAAATTAGAGACCATCTGATTTGTGTGGAATGATGTGAAAATTAGGCTTAGATTTTATAGGAAAAACATGTTCTGAGTTCTGACACAGTTTTGTCTCGTCTGACATGTTTATCATATGAAATTCTACATAAAAACAACCTAATGAAAGACAGAAATAATTTTGCAGGTGCCCAAAGGTTTCGAATGAAGGCTCGAACTTGTAGAAAATATAATATATATTAACAAAACCTTCTGGTCCTTATTTTGACTTAGCCACTAGAAAATCTACGTTTGTTTTTTTTGAACTGTTTAATATACTTATCAACTTTTACACTTCCAATCGGCTTTAGAGACTAAAATGAGGATTTTATTTCTAAAAGTATGAACCTTCATTCCATATGTTTGGCCACATGCAACCTTTCTGTCTATCGTTTTCGAATAGTATGATTTTATTTATTTTGGTACACATGACACACGCTTCAACCCTTAAAAGAGAGAAAATGAGGCACTGATCTCTATGCATCTGACGGTCTATTATACTACTAAAGTTTTTAATGATGTTTCATTGTACATGGTTTTTGGCCAAAAATTCTACATGTTCAAATGTAATATGTACTCCTGATAACAAAGAGTCTACCTTGACAAAGCTTGGTATTATTTTTTTCTCAAAAATAGAGTCTATTATTACGTATTATAAATTTTTGCCTTATCAAATATTTCATTTGCAAATCAATTCATTTTTTAACTGTTTTTCATTTATTGTAGATTATATAATTAAGTTAAAAATCTCAATTAATAAATGGTGCCTATTAAGTATGTATAAAAGCTTCATATAAAAAGTACATTATTAATTAAAATTATCAAATTACTGTCTGTTGATTTTGACCTTTCAATCTATTGCTCCAAAAGATAAACTACAAAATAAATCGTGTATTAAAATTTATAGATGATTTGTATTTATGAAAAAGTAGAAAATGGGAATGGCTATAAACGAATAAATTAAATACGTCAAACGAGGTTCATTTTAATTACCACATTACCTGACATTACCACTAAAGCTTAAAACTATGGAAACGTGTCCGCATTTCTATGTTTCAGAGGTAATTATGGTGAATTAATTAAAATTCATTTGTATCTATGTGATATTAAGCTTGAGCAAAATAAAAAAAATCAATACAAAAATAAGTTCATACTTACACTAGCAATAATATCCATTTGGGAAAGAGACAAAATTAAGTACAAAAATCAGTCTGGGGGAATGAGAGATAAAAAATCAGATATATACAATGCGATGAAATGTGGAGATTGCAATCACTTGTTTGATTGCTTTTTAAAATTTCATCGTATCAGAGTAATCAGAATAGTAAATGGGGTTGACACGGAATTTTTTAACAATAAACATAGCCTGGGCTCTCAGAAACGAAGGCATGGAATCTGCTATTTGAAAACTTTTGGTAGAAAAGAAAATTAAAATAGAAGAATCGGAAAATTAACTAGTCGAAAAATACAGTGGTAAAAATTTTAACATAAATTCTTTATGCACAGACAGCTCGTTTTAGCACACAACAACAAAAACACTATGAAGAGCTCTTTCGAGAACAACTTCAATGTAGGCGACGCTTCGACGTTCCTATTCGTGTTACTGAACACCAAGCACTAGTTTATCACATGAAACGTTCGAATATATAAGGCATAAAAGGTCAAAGGTTCAGACCAACAGCAAGTTTTGTTTATTTAACCTTTTGCAGAAACAGCAACAATATTAGATAGTAAAACATCATTGACTCTTGTTTTCAACGACTTTTTGCTAGCATTAAATAACATCCTTACCGAAAACTTGGTAAACACGTTAACATTCAAACAACTAATATCAAAATTATTGTTTTAATTTTACCTAACCGAACCTAATCGATGCTTAACTAACCTAACCTAAACATTTAAAAAAAATCAATTCTCAATCCTCAGTAAATGTTGAAGAGTTGAAAAAAATAAAAAGAATAACGTAAAACACTTACGTCTTCTAGAAATTTTTTTTCCTTTTTCGTTGGACTTGCATTAGTCCCCAAAGGATTGAGAACATTTTCATCATTTAAGACGAACTCATGCGAGTCTGAAATCAATGTTTGCATTTCCTTTCATTTTCACAATGCAGTTTTTGAAATTAATTTAGCAAATCACTACGTGTTACACCTTTACAATGATTTTGAATTTTTACATTACGTAAAAAAGATCAAGGTCAATTGTTGGTTAGGTATTGACAGAAGTTAATAACAGGTGGGAAGTTAGGTATATGATAAGGATAGTGTCTAATGTAGTTGTGACGAAGAAATAATATCTCGAGAACAGATTACCAAAATCAAATTAAGAAAAAAGAACCTTTTGTAGAAAAAGAATTATGAAAAATCATAACTTTCACAAAATCTTACTTAATTGCTGAATCTCAAAGCTAACGCCTTTATCGTTTTTTCAATTAATTTTAGTTACAAAAACATTCAAAAACAATATTTATAATGAATGCTCCAATTAGAATTTTCGTTTTTGACAAATTTGTAACATAAATCTATCGAAAGAACGATTTTTTGTTCAATTGCCCAATAATTTTCATTAGTTGTCACTTGTCCAAGGCACATGTTTTTAGAGGAAAAGTATTAGAAGGCCATTTTAAGTAAAAAGTCAAAATTACTCACAATTTTTCAGATAAAATAATAGTATCCATATGAATCGAAAGAGGATAAAAAAAAGAATTGAATGAAAAAACTAAGTTATTCGTGTTTGAAGTTTTTAAATTTCAGATTTTCTTTTGTTGGGTTTTACTTGAAAACTATGCATTTTAGACTAAAAGCACTTAAGTCAAAAATTGTAGAGCAGAAAATTTTCTATCGACCTACGCCACTTCCCTCGCCATAATTGCAATTTTCCGCTCTACATTTTTTGACTGACGATTTTACCCTACTCCTGAGTGGTTTTAGAACGAACACTTTTTTTTGTTGTCAATACCTAACCCAACCTAACCTAACCGAACCTATATTTTACATCCGGTTTAGTTACTGTTGGAAAAGTTTTTATAATTCCAGTGGATTATCAAAACCCGTAAAAATGAAACACAATCTCAAAATAATATTTTGGAGATAAGGTTTTTTTTTATCGGAGCGCATCAAGTATTTTCGAATTTATAATTAAAAAAAATAATGACTTACCACAATGTTTTTATCAATGTTATAAAGTGATCTAAATAAAAGCTGAATTTCGAAATAAAATTATCCTTGTCCTACAATAAAAATATAATGCGTAACAAAATGTGTTTGTCGAATAGTTTCCATACGTAAATTATCAAATTTCACATGGTTTACGATTTAAAAAAAAATTCCAATAAAACGATGTAGCAGAAGAGTAAACAACGTAAAATAGACTTCGGTCCCCAGCAAGTAGAACTGTGTTTAATAAAAAGTATCAGTTTAATATCAGAGGTCAATTTGTTATCGCTTTGCAGGGGGTACTCTTATCTAATTTATTCGTAATATGAATGTAATATATTGACTTTAATGCAAGCAATTCTAAACAGCTAAATTTGAATTGTTAATAACAAGAAAAAGTCTATTTGCAATAAGTACCTAGTTAGAATTATTAAATAATGTTTTTTTAAATTATTTTAATACAAAATTAATTAACTTTTAATTAAAATTATCGATATCCAAAATAAATTTTTATTCATTTGGAAAAAAAAATATATAATTTTTGTGATGGCAAAAAAATAAAGGCCTATAACAATTACGTACCACGAAAAAAAAAAAATGAAAAATCTCACCCTAATTAAGAATTCGTTTAATGATGAGCTGTCCATTTTGAATCTACGAAAATAAAAATAAAATTGCAGAATTTTAACGTTTAACACTAATACGCGAACAGTATAAAAAAATAATAAAAAGAAAGTTATTATTTAGTTAGAGGGTAATACTGTCTGAAGTCTTTGTCGGTAAAGTTAATACTGCCTGCGAACATAAGTTACTAGGTACATATATTATTTATTGGTAGCATAACGTGGCTGTGTTCTCTTTCAAAAGATAATTTCGAAATTTCGTCAGATTTGATGAAACAATATTGATATTTGTTTGTTTTAAATTAATTTCTGTTTTGATAGTAGATATATGCAAGGAGACTGTTCAAAAAATACGTCACTCAGAATTTCACCTTTCGTCACTCTAAATCACACTCTCAGCTACTCTCCTAATATTACGTCACGAAAGTTAACCCCCTCTATAAACGATTTCTCGTAATTAAAAATAGCATTCAGATGAATAACTTAAAAGTTTTAAGAACTACCAAATTAAGAAAAAAAATAATAATAAAATACAATTGTTGAACTGCGAACGTCACCCTTCCTTAGGCTCCCCCTCCCGCTTGTCGTATCTCGTCGCCCCTCTCCCTATTTGCGAACGTATTTTATGAATAACCCCAAGACAACAATTAATTTTTGTTATGAACTTCTAAAACATTTAAATTTTACAGAATGTTTAGAAATCTAAGGAAGATGCATTTCGTCACTCAAAGGGTCATCCTCACTCAGATACTCTGAAGATGACAGCTTGGGCGACGAAACGCGCCTAAACGATTTACGTAATTTTGGGGTTATACTATTTTTGTTTACATTTGTTTTATAGTGCTCCCAATGTTTTTTTTTGTAAAATAGTAAAGGGTGCTTACTGGTGCTTACTTCTTGACTCTTTCCACCCCACAAAAAGAACAGCTTGGGATATTATATATTCAAAAGAGAATGATTCATAAATCTGTATGTTATATATAATACCTGGCATTTCACTATGTCTGTTAACATTCTTTATCTATAATCGATATGATAATTTGTACCTACACATAATTTACTTTTTTTTTTGTTTTTAAACACACGTCATTTGCATACGTTTGCTTACGAACTCATGTAAATGAAGTGTTAACAAAATGTACAACACAATGTACCCACAACAAGCCGGATGATATTGTTATTATTCCTTGTTGGACTTTTTTATTGAATATAATTTGGTACCTACTCGCTGCAAAACAAAATTATTATTGCTTTGCATTTATGAAGCATTTTTCTATGTATTTATTTATTTGAATTTTCTTTTTAGATCGGTCTCTATTATTTTTATATTAGTAAGGTGTTTGACAATGTTAACAATAAATTATTAAAGCAATTTAATACGAACACTTATTGACTTATTGAGTGAGAAATTAAAAAATGTAGGGTACTTTGTGATCGTAAAAACTCTAATTTGGTTTGTTGCCCCAGAATAAAATTGTGGTTTTTAAATTCATGTCACAAAATGCTACTTGCCATTATAGACCAGGAGGTAGTAATAGATTTGGATCCATGATTTTCTAACTTGTCCCTTGAAGAGTACTGAAATATACCGTTAAGTTGAGTACACTTCATTTACTTCCTCTAGAGATGTGACCTTTAGTATGACCGGCGCAAAGTAAAAAAGAACGGCACTAGGCCAGAAAAGGAAGGAGACAACTTGGAGCGACAGTCGCTATCGGCAACAAGCGTATAATTTGTAAAGTACTGTGCGGAAATTTTAACCACTTTATTTGTTAACATTGCATTGCATGTATGTATTAGTATTACCATCGGTTTTATACACAAGTTAAGGCATGTTGCATATCTGCATCACCAGAATCTCACACGTGCATTTATTATTTGCATTTATTGGGTTTCAATGGGAAATAAATTTATTTATAGTTGTTACAGTAATATAATAATGTAATGAGCGTATGTGTGCGAGAGCGGGCAGTGTAGCGAGCGTATATGTGTACGAGAGCGAGCAGTGCGGCGAGCGTGTGTGTGTGCGATAGCGGCGACGAGAACCGACAGCAGATAAGCGGAGCTCAAAGAATGCCGGCGTCGGTCGGCGCTTTGATGACGATAAACAAGGCCATAAATTAGATGAACACAATAGGCACTCCAGTAAAGTCTAGTATGTAATTCTGGAACTTTCTGGATTGTTCCTAATCAGTATAAATACCTGTTGACGTGGCCAGTAGTCAGTCAGTTTACAGTGAGCTTCCGAACGAGTGATATAAATACCGAACTACGATATACCGAGTGATATAAATACGCATTTTCCTTGTGATATAAATAATTCGTTGAATTGATATTAGTGTTTAAGTATTCTATTAGTGTTTAAGTGTTAAATAAATAGTTGTAAAATAAATATCCGTTAAATAAATAAGTTCTACTAGAAAAGTCGTTACAATAACTTTGAATCTTTGCACTGGATTTTTAACGTTTGTTTTCGACTCTGCATTATTCATGGTGAAACTAGACTTCTGGCAGGTAGTGTATTGACAACTATGTTAAACAGACAAGAGCGGAATCGGAATGAATAATGAGCTCCGTATCCCTTACTAGACTTTTGTCATTGCGCATCGAGTACCTTGGAGGGGGCATATCTCTACAGAAAGTAAATGGAGTATAATAGATCAAGAGGAAAGACCCATTTCCGTATGGCGTTCACCGTTTACATTTCTGCGAAGCGCATAATTGCTTTCTTGGAAGGCAGGTACGAGTTTACAAACACGACGCAGACACTGCCGAAACCGGCCGCGGCTAGTCAAGCCGGTCCGAAACACGTACAAGTGTACCCGATCGCACACAAGCATGATCGTGTTCGCTACAATACCTAAAGTAGCACAAACGAGAAACTGAACGCCATCTGTGGCGATTTACAGTAAAACGAATATTAAGTTATGTTATACTATTTTAAACTTGTAACTGTCTTCAAAATGAAAATGAGACGATTTTAATGGCATATTTGGCGTATGAAGCATATATTTCTCTCTAGGTACATTTCTTCGAAGTCTAAGATTAACTTGTGAATTAAATACTTAATAAAATAAATAAAAAAAGTGGAACACCAATAATGTGCAAAACAATTTTTTTGTGCATGTGCCAAAATACGTATACAAAAAAGGATAAGTGCATGTATAACAGTTCTACTTGGGTGAGGGTAATATTAAGTTCTTTTGGTATTTAGACAAGAATGTCTTGGAATCAAGGAAAATATTTTTTTCTTCTGAAGCCAGTTTTGACTCCCAAGTTTGCATTGATTGTTTGTCTTCTAATTTATTTTTAATGTTGGGGTTGTTGTTGTCTTCTATTTTCGTGGTGCTGGTCATCTCAAAATCAGGTTCGTTTGACGCTGTCTCACTGCCGTTTTCATTCCTTGATGTCATCTTTTTTGCGTAAATGGCAAAAGTAAGGATCAAATTTTCGAACCAAGCTACGACCCCCAGAACAGATAAACCTAAAAAACATAACCAACGAATCAATGTAGGCTTTGCTACACAAAGCACACTATGATTGGTTTATTATTATAACTTTTAATTATTAATTATTTGATAACTATGCACTAAATCAAAAAACCGACAAGGAAAATATGTCTTAAAATTTTTAAATTTTTTAAATGGTGGAATTTTCCAATGCCTGTCATGTTTAAAATAGGAGTTTTTTACCTAAAAGAAATCCTAAAGAGCCCCCTATATCAGCCAAAAAGGCGTTTCCGTCATATCCAAAACGTTCTACCAATGATGTCACCAGTCCTGTCGAATAATATAACGAAAAGGTGGAATCGTGTGGAAGGGAAACTGCTTGTTCCCCTTGAAAAAAGGGGGAAAACATTGTTGTATAGCAAGCGTTACTGCATTCACATCTCGACAGGTATTGTTCCAAAAATAAACTACGAATAATAATTAAAAAAAAAAAAATACATATACAAAACATACCAAAAAGTAAATAGGCTGGTAGAGTACTTACCCAGTAAAATTGGGGTGACAACTGAGTACATTAAATTAAAAAAAAAAATTACTCACCTTCCCGGAGATGAATAATCTACAGCAAGTTGAATTTGTCTGGTAGTATTACATTCTGGTAGATTTTCGTTAGGGAGCCAAGGGGTACTACATCCAATGTCTTCAGTAATTAGTTTGTTAAGACAAAGCTCTTTACACTAAGGCGAAAAATAGCAAATTATATAAAAGAATTTCCCCAGTAGGATGAATCAAAAAAGAAAAAGAAGAAGCCAATTTGGGGTGAAGGTTTTTCTGTTTTAATGGATAATCACACCAACGTTTCGTCTTTGGTACAAGGCTTTCTCAAGGTAGATTAAGATGTCACAATGTAATTAGCCTGAGTTAAATTGTAACATTTTAATTTACCTTAAGAAAGCCTGTTACCAAAGGCGAAACGTTGGTGTGATTATCCATTAAAATAGAAAAACCTTCACCCCAAATTTGCTTCTTCTTTTTCTTTTTTGAAAAATAGCAAATTGCTAAATATTTAATTCAATTTATTCCTCATTACTGTTAAAATCACTAAAAATCACTATGTATAAATACACCTGAGTGCCATTTTAATGAAGTTTCTATAACTGTTTTCATTTTTTTAAATTTAAAAACGAAAAAATATTAAAACGTGTTTATTTTAAACTTTTTAATTAAAAAGAAAATGATTCGCTCTAATAATGGAATTACATGTACAAAATATCCTACCAGAGGTATTCTTTCGTGAAAAAAAGACTAATATTGTTTTTGCAAACTAAATACAGGGTGACCCACCTTAGATTAATTACTTTACAGGAAACAAAGTATGAAAACAGTAGCTGAATGGAAGAGTGGCCTTGAACTTGACCTTAACATTGAAAAATTATGAAAAGTATGACCTTGTAGTAGATTTTAATGGCGAATTTCAACTTTATTTTTTAATATAAACACATATTTAATCTAAAAAGGTTCGTAGATTTTTAAGGACGTTTGACCACACGTACAATTTTGATAGGGATCAAATGTGACGGTGAAATATCAAAAAAAAAAGCATTTTTGATAACTTTTTTCAATTAAGAATATCAAACAGAAGTATAAAGTATGAAATTTGTATTTAATGGCATGGCCAATTAAGTATTGACTGATCTGAAATTGTATGTTGGAGTCAAAGATTAGGATCATTCTTTAACGACTTCAAATTGGCCTTTTAGGTGTTTCTTAAATCTGCAGTAAAAATTAGGTTTCTTTACTCAAAAAATCGTCTCGAGTTTGAAAAACATCTTTGAGGTCAAACTCAAGGTTATAAATACGACTTTTCAATTTTACCCTCCCTCTGGAAGTTGTTTAAGTATTTCGTTTAAAGAGGGCCACCCTGTATAGTTCTTGTTATGAAGAAAAATAAGATCCAAATAAGACCATTCTTGATCTACGATTGAAGAATTTTGTAAAATTATTTGTTATTGTGATAATTTTGTAAGTGGGTTCAAAGTTGAATTTGAATTTTTTTATGGGTGTATTAAATTAAAGATAACTATCGTTGTTTAAAAAAAAAAGAAGAAATTATTTTAAATATGACTCACAATTTTAGCAAAACATATAGATTTTTCTTTTTTTACGACAAAAAGAAACCTCTTACTTATTTATTTTTTGTTGATAAGAAAAATTAATTAAAAATACCTTTGCGTTGTTGTACCCTTCCTCGTTATTGCACCATTTATGTGGGGTAGATAACTTAGTTACGCTCGTTACAGCTAATTTATATTGTAAAGCCACCCCTAAATCCACAAATATATCCTCCGTAAAGTAAGCCAAATTATTTAGCTTTTCTAAAATAACAAAACCAATAATTTTTTTTGAATCTGTTGGTCAAAAAATAATTCAAAAAGTACCACAATTAATTAGCGCCACCTGCAGCTATTGTTGTTGCAATATCAGAGAACTGGATCTTATTAATAAATTTGGTGAAAGACACGTCCTAAATTAATCATTTTGTGGTAATTTTATGCCTTTTGCATCAAAAGTAATCATAAATGAAGTTTTCCATACAAAAAGAGACAGATCCAGAAGTCTTCTTTAGGGGAGAGGGGTTAAAATAGAATAATAATAATAAAAAGATTGGTCAGGGTTGTATTTTAATTCTTTAAACTTTATTTCCTTTACAACAAGAAACTAAATTTTGCGCCTGGTACAATCCTCATGGGCAACGACAGCTTATATATATCCGCCTTTGATTATAAAACTACAATTTGGACCAATTATGGTAACCTTGTGACTTTCGGGTCATACAATGACCCATGAAGACTTGTTAGATAACCCACGAGTTGATTTTTATAAATTATTCTTTACTTGATACATAAAACAAGGAACAGATAGTCGGAAACATGTATTAAAAAATTAATAAAAAAAAATGTAATTCCAATTTGATGTTGGCTCACTGATTTTATACCGTATCATTTGACTCATGACATTTGGTCGTTACCTTGCCAATAATTTTTTGACTTCGAACTTTATTTTTCGCTTTTCATTTGCAAAAGTGAAGGTTTTGTAATACAAAAAGAAAATGCATGGGGATTTTAAAAGTGAAAAACAAAAAATAAAAGTTCAATAATCTTTGGTTGTTGGCAAGATTAGCATTTATTGATCTTGTAATATTTTATTCATACCATTAAAATTAAATTCATATAATTGAAAAAAATAAAATAAAAGGGTCAATTATCAAGTTTTTCTGTCACCAAATTTTGATATTGTAAAATAATTGATATTCTTTTGAACTCCCTCCATCCCACCCTATCGCTCCCTCTTTCCCTCAAACCGTACCTCCACCGCTTTCCCTCAACCCCTCTTCACCCAAGTGATGTCAAGTAGTGATATAGGTACTTATTAAAAAGTAAAGTAATGAATAACACTTAACCCCCTTCAACGCCATTAATGGTCTAGACTGATATTCGGAAACGTATCATTTAACAACCTAGAACTTTGAGTAAAGTTTTCAGGGCTCTGCAGTTTCATTTTAATACGAAGTTCGATTCCACATAACGAAGAAAGTTTTTCTTTGTATTGCTAGACAACTTCCACCTGTGATGATTCTTGAGGATTAGGCTCGTTGGGGTAAATTCGTAAACTATTTTGGCGTCATCTGGATAGTTCGTATTGCTCTAGTTTTGGATTGGAGTGGTTTATGTTCAGATAAACAACATTAACTGCTTTTTCATCGAAGGAGGAAATCCAAAAGTAGCCCACTGACGCCAAGCCTGGATATTGAGAACAACCTAACCTAACTTTCCTATTTGAAAAAATTAATTTGCTTTTGAACTTGATTCATAATGTCGAAAGTACTAAATGGTTACAAAAAATTGTTCAATTTTCATTTGTTTTACAAAAATTTTGGTTTCTCTACTTTTGGCCCACTATCTTGATTATATACAAAAATAATGTTTTAGTGTCTGGAGGTTTGTCAAACACTCAGTTAGCCATGGAGAAAATGATCGACAATTACACTTTTTGGTTAATTGTCGAAAAACTGCAAAAGATGCTCGAAATGCTGTGAATGATATCGATTAAGATTAAAATGAACTAGGGTTTTGCGAAATTTCATCCCCAAGTATTAAGCGGTTTAAAAGATATTAGCAAATGAAAACGGGAAAAACAGCGTTTTTGACTAACAATGAAACCTCGTACGTCTATTTCGTCACAATATCGAATAGATATTGAAAAGATGATATCGTATATTCAGAATCTATCATTAAAAGTCACTAATTTTGACATTTCCAAATCTGTCTTAAACAATTGTAGGCGCTTGATGGATTGCCTATACTATACTGTAAGGACATGTAGAGTGAAATTTTTTAACCGAGACTTGAATTCGGTCAGATGCAGGAAGACCGAAGGACAGCCAATCACATGCCTATACTTGCATATTTCACAGGCGGGGTTTGCTGGTGCGCATCTAGTCGTTAAGTTTCGGTTGAAAAATTTTAGAGTACGTAGATTTAGAAATAAGTTCGCAAAAAGCAAGTGAGGTTACGGTTTTAAACTCTCGTCCTGATTATAGTTTCTTAAATGCAATAGACTACCGTCCAAATTTTGGATGAGTTCAAGTACTATATCCATAATACAATAGGGGACTAAATAATACAATTTCTGTCTTACCTGTGAATACACTATTTAGTTCATGAACATAAACGTAAAATCCTATCTCCTTTGTGGTCAAGAGTGCGTTATCTTTGCCATCTCCGCTGTGTCGCATGTAAAGGAAATACCCTGACGACGACCCCCAAGTTGTGGATTGACTTTTTGGAGTTAAAGTAAAACATCGACCCATCGTCAAAGTGACAACGCTTGTCACGTCTACATCTTTATATAAAAAAAAATAATAAGAATTAAAATGGCTCCAACCATTGATAAAAAAAAAAACATAATAATGGGATCAACTTGGAATCTCGAGTATGAATACTAAACCCCTGTTTCTAGTTGCAAGAAAAGGCGTGTATGTTGCAATCGCACTAACAACTAAACAGTCTTAACCTTACCACAGACTATTTGGTTGCATCTAGTTGCACAATCGCCACAAAATTCTTGAAAAGGAATCATACCCCCCCCCCAGCCTCCCACTTGCAAAATTGATTGATGATCATTTAGAGTTATTTGAACGTAAATAATTTGAGGAATTTGTTAGTTGCAAGAAGGGAATGAAATCATTGTTCATAGTATTTGTCAAGTGTGAAAGGGGATAAGAATATGAATTGAAGAGTTAACACTGAATGGGTATAAACTATAGGATGAACAATAAGAATTAGGAAAAACTGTATGTAGTTACAGGTCGGTTACTGTAACGTGAGCTCTGAAAATTTTACAATCGGCGTAGAAGAAAGAAGGAGAACGCATTCGGAGGAATAAAGATGCAGCCTACGCTCGAAGACTGCGACAAATAAATATAAAATTTTCTAAACCGGGGTACCTGATGTCTACGGTCTGGTACTTGTCAGTTTAATTTATACCTCAATTTCTCGGTACTGGTTTGTGACTCAAAACCAGATATAAATTTCTATTAATTAAACTTATAATGTCTAAATTTTGTTCAATATAGGCAGTCTCCATTATTTAATAATATGCAGGTATTTATTCATATGTATAAAGGATTTCTTTAATAAATAATATCAACATTGTAACAAGAAATACTAACATAGATAAGTGATCCCAAATTAAAATTCACGTTAACAGGTAATGAAAAGGAGGAGAAACTTGTTGTTATTATTGTTAGATATTTTAAATTGTCGTAAACATACAAATACAATTAGAAAATAAAGAATTAATAAATAAAAAAATTTAACATTTAACAGTCTGACTCGTTTTCACTTTCATTACTACTACTATTAGTTTCACCACCCGAGTCACTGTCGTTCAAATTAATGATAAGTTCATCCATAATCAAGTCAAGAGCTGGTTCGTTGTTAACAAAATATTGTTCAGCTCTGATAGCGTTCGCACACCGTTTTTCCATTGCTCATCCGAAAAAGAGTTAAAAAATTCGTCGCACAATTATCTATTTTATAGCCATCTACCACCCCGCTGAAACGCAAAATTAATTGCCTTATGAAAACTTCATTAGGACTTAGGGATGCATTATCATAATAATTTAATCTTGAAAATCAAACTTATTTTAATTAGCTACTTTATAATCCTACAGAAACGACCTTTTTTGTTATATTTTGTAAAAAAAATCATAATTGTTTCAAAATCACATGTTAAGTGAATTGCCGGGCGACTTAGTGTGCGCCCTGAGTAACGAACAGCTAGAGAGCCGGCATTGAAATGATGTCTCTCGATGCCTCTGCAGCTCTCGGCAATAAGTTGTAACATTTGCCATTGCGCATCCTAAGGCTAAGCAAAGCCAGAGCTCATTCTATAATAATTGACCTGTACATCCCATTTGAACTCACACTTAGCAACCAAACTGTTTAGATGCAGAACCGTGCAACTGCAACTAAAAAGTTGTGCAGGAGGGGGAAGTATGAAACACAGTTCTGTACGGGTGCGAAACGTATAACGTAGACGTGGCAAAAAAGCGATTGAAATGTGGTTTTGTAGACGACTGATAAAAATGATGTGGATACAAAAGTTAGAATTGAGGAGGTAGTTATTAGAAAAAGTAAGAAAGCAGAGGGCGCTATAGAAGTCAAGAAAGGAAAGGGAAGAGGCATGACCGGATAGTTGGAGACATACCAGAGGCAGAATCAGGAGCTAAAAGGGGCAGAGAGAGCTTAGATTAGATTATTATAGATAATTGTAAGTGCTGATAGATAATATTATGGTTCTAAAAAAATGTGAAAATTGATTATAACAATAATGTAAACGTACTATTCCTGTATCCATCCAGAGCATATGCCGCTAAAAATTCGGATATATTGTATGTTGTTTCATCAAAAAATTCGGACAATGTATAGTTGTTGAAATTAAAAGTTTTCCATATTGACGAATATGTAATTTGTGGATCAGTTAAACCATATTTCTGAAAATAAATTTAAAAACATTCTGTGGTACAAGAACTAAAATGACAGTAAAAGTAGGTTCTCTTTATGTTGAACGATACTCAAATATTGTTTTTTAACAATGAAGAGATCTTATCCTAATTTGTTTAAAAGAACAACATATTTAAATTATAGAAAGAGAAGCGTTTTTCTGTTTATCCTCATTTCTCTCCATGACCAAAACCTGTCACTCATCTGCAGTTATTAGTTTCCCCTCGATAATAAACTTAGTGGGTTAAAGGGGGTAGTCATGGGAGCTAAAATGTTATGTGAAATACATCTATCTTGGGCACATAGAGTTGGGGATCCTTTTTTATGTTAAATTGTACAGACAAGTTATGAATTTCCAAAAAAATATTGTATAAACAATATTTCATACGTTTATAATCAGAAAATTGTTGTAAATAATGACTAATTTCTTTATAGTCTTTACTAATAATTATCAAATATTAGTATACAACCGGTTACTGGCTGGAGTTTTTTAACAATTGGTTACTATATCTTTTTAAAATTAGTTACACATTTTGGAAAATTAAAAAAAAAACTACTTGTTAATAAATAAAATTTTCAGATTTTTCATGAAATCAACAATATAATTTTAAAAAGTTAATAATTTTTTTTAGAACTGGAAAATTGTATCAAATATGTTTTTAGAAATTTAGAAGCTTATCAAATGTTTATTTAAATTTTTTTTACCAGCTTTATATTTTTAAATAGAAGTTTGCTAATACATCTTAAAGTTCAATAAACTCATTGAAAATTAAAAAACAATTCGTATAAACTTTCCATAAGAATGTGTACTACGTATTAATGGTGCTAACTCTAACCAACTTATACAATGTTAACGATATTTCGTGGCGCCCATCAGCATAAGGGTCCTGGGCTTGTTCCCAAGTACCCTTATAGAAAAGACGTAACTGGTAACAGTGATGTATTAAAATTGTCTAGAAAGTTCTAGAATTTGAAGGAATGTTCAAAAATATTTGAGAATATTTAAAAATGTAGAATATTTTTCTGCAACATTCTAGGAAGATTATGTATTTTCAAAAATGTTCTAGAATGATTCGGAGAGTTCGAGATTTGCAATAAATGTTACAGAATGTTCCAGAGTTTTCGAAAATGATTTAGAATATTCGAGAATGACCTCAAACGTTCCAAAAGTTAGGTCAGGTAAGTATCAGTAAAAATAGTTATTATTATTAATATTGGATATACATATATATTTATTACTAGCGGCCCGTTCCGGCTTCGCACGGGTATTAGTAAGGATCTAAGGATTCCTAATTGATCAGTTATCGAGCGCAGGAAATAGCTAGAGTGCTTGCCCCTTCCAACATTGTACCCGCCTCCCAAGGGCAGGGTTTGCTGGTGCGTACCTAAATGATTAAATTACTAAAACAACTATTAAAAAATAGGGGTTGGTGATGGAAGGGTGAAAATTTAGGGTTGTATGTATTTTTTAATGCCACATTATAAAAAAATTAAAAAAACAATTTGTGTCCAAAAAATTAAAAAAAAATGTTAGGGGTGGATAACCCTTATCACTTAGGGGTATGAAAAATAGATAGTAGCCGATTCTCAGACCTACCGAGTATGCGTACAAAATTTCATAAAAATCGGTCAAGCCGTTTCGGAGGAGTACGGTAACAAACACTGTGACACGAGAATTTTATATATTAGATAAGCGTTACTTTTATGTATTCTTTACGGTATATCTTTCTGATAATAAATAAATAAATATATTATTATACTACAAATTATTAGGTTATTATTTGGTGCTTTTGAAATCAGTTATTTAATATAGTTTGTGAACAAATAAGGTGACTTCTAATTAGTTGAATTATAAGATACCTTTTCTTAAATTTAAAATTATGCAATTAGGTATCAAATCAAAATATTACATTAAAAAAATATGTCTCATCGTTAGTGCAAATGGAAATAAACTATGCAATGGATATTTTGATTTTAAATTTATATACAGAATGTTCTTTATAAAAAGCCATATTTAAAAGGATGAAGTCCAAAGTTTAAAAATTTTGAAATATTTTAACGATTTCTTGTGTAAATATAAATTAAACTTACTTCGAAAAGCTCAGCTTTATACGCAGGCCATCGACAAATAGTTATCGATGGATAAAGCATCGTTTCGTTCATGTTGATCACTTGATGGGTATAGAGAGGTGGGAAGATAAGTTTTGTGAAAAAACCTGAAAGCTTTAACAAAAGAATTTATATCCAGTTGATACTTGCATACATATTTATATTGCAACAAAAACACGATTAATAACTAATTAGCCCTTTTTTACAATACAAAATATATTTAAATAGATCGGTAACAAAGTGGAACACAACGTATGTGTACATGAACATACACCCACCCTCTGCCCTAACCTTTTTCAATCTATGTATTCTTTGACTCTTTATAAGTCCCCCCCCCCTGTAACCACCGTCTGCTACAACCCCTACTCTCTATAACCCTACCACCCTCCGCAACAGTCTTTTTTCAAGAATTCAAGAATAATTGGTTTAAAAGTTTAAACAAAGAACAAAGAACTATTATTATCAGCTGGACATAAACACATTAAATCACGACACAAAATTATCCCCTAAAACTTCCACCCCTACTCCCTACCCCCTACAACTTCAAGTACCATTTCCATCCCAACACTACCCTCAAAACCATACCTAAAAGATTCACCCACTGCAACCCATTCCACTTATCCTAAATGCCATTTTCGGTGCCACCTTTAAAAAGCAACCCCCTACAAACCCCCACCACCAAATTTAACACCACCTCCACCCTCGGAACCACCCCCAAATCATCTAAAGAATTCGTGAAACAATTTTATAAATGATTAATTAGAAACAAATTGTTTAATGCTATTACTGAATATATTATCAGTGATAATCAATAAAAAAATTAGCTTTCTTTTAATTTGTTCGGCATTTAATCTTGATTATGAAAAACAAATACGTAAGTGATCCGAAATCGTGAGAAAAAAATATAAAGTTTTCTTTGAAAAGAAATTGTCCGAGAACTACTAAAAATATTGGTTTTTTTAAATTTTGGTAATTATTAGCGTAAATCCACCGTAATATAATAACAATTTAAAAAGAAATCATTCAAATTTGTCCATTTTTGGATTTCTTTTACGACCAAGAAACCAGGTGACCATGATTCTATACAGGGTGTTACTGATATAACTGCGGATATTTAAGGAGGTGATAGGGCAGTAGAAAATAAGAAAATTAAGCAAAACTTCGCAGGTCCTAAAGTTTACCGTTTTCGAGAAAAACGTATGTGAAAATACAGGCAAAACCGAGTACGGTCCTGTGTAAGACGTGTCCTCGATTGACCTGGTCGTGTGTAGTGGCAACGCTGTCTTCAATCAGCTGACCGTGAATGAGGTTACTCGGTTACTGTAACCACTGTAACGTAAACAAGTGTGTTCGAAAATGGCGTTTAGTTCATCAGAATTTTGTGACAGTTGCCAAATGTGTTGCTTAAGTCAAAGCGAAAACGCACAGGACCGTATTCAAATTAATTCATGTTAGATGTTTTTCAAAAATTTTGAAAATTTTTTTGTTTCTTCACCGCGCTGCTGTAGTGACCATTCGATTACATATTGCATCTAGGTGACACCCTCCAAAAATCCGTATTTATATCAGAACCACCCTGTATATTTACCAAAAGGTCTATCTATTATTGTATTTTTGTCGATAAAATTTTTTAGCAAGAAGTTTTTTAAATTACAATTTTCTTCGACTTGTATTAGCCACATTCATTAAGCATATAAACATTTTATAAAAAAAATTACCTGATAAACTGATACTCCAAGACAAACGCTTATTACAAGTACTTGAATTACAAATTTTGGAGTTTTCAGCTTATTGGAAGAGGCCTCACTCTTCATCATGCTGATATGATTTTTGGAGACGTACTATTAGTGTTTAAATTGACGCGTTTGATTTTCGTTTTTAGTTTATTTTTCGTAATATGCAATTTGGAAGTCACAGCTTTGGAAGTCACAGCGGTATTTGTCAAAATCAAAGGAATGTAACGAAAACTCATTAAGAATTATCTTTAGGTTTATAGCAGTAATACGTTTGTTATTAAATATTACTAAACTGAAATGATCAAAATGATAATACGCTGAAAGAATTGATTTACTACATTTAATTTTGTTGACAATTTAATCCGAATATCATCGAAATGAATATAAAAAATGTGTAAAATTTATTTAATTTAGTAAATACCTACATAATGGCTCTGAAAAATTATAGGCATCTATAGGAAAAAGTAATTTTTGAGCTTTCGATAAATAATTAAAAAATAAAATAAATCGTACGTTCGAATGGAAAAACTGAACCCTTTTTTTTTCTAATACATCAAACAATCAAGAAAATTTAAACTATTGTTTATAACTCGAAAACAAAAGACGATAGCAATTTTTTAAAACTAAGTAGATTAAGTAAAAAGTTATATTATAATAATTGGCGTAGAATTTAATGCTGAATTCATTTATTTAATAAAAAATAGGTCATTTCATTTTAAAGAAATGAACCTTCATGTTGAAGTTTGCCATTTTCATAAATTAAATTAAAACACCCTGTATGCTGTAGACTGGCAAACTGGTATTGAATCAAAAGAACGAATCTTGCTTTATAACTTCTACAAAAATGAATTCATAAATAAATAGATAAAATGCGTTTTCAATTTTTAGAGTGGAATGAAAATAGCAATTTTTTAACAAAAACCAAAATATATCAATAACCATCGATTCTTATGGTATGGTGTTTCCTATAAATAGTTCTTTAAATAACAGTCAGAATCTGAAAATAATAAGAAAAATATGTAGTGCCATTTAAAATAAGGAAGTTGGAGTCCGTTTCCGGTATAACCGGATGTGCTGCGACATTGAAAATATTTTAGCTGAGTAGGGCACACTGAACTAGATCTACTGTATTTTCTATAGAATTTTCCAGTCACTAACTTCTCGATCGACGCAGTTCCCGGTGGGACACCCTGTATATGTTATTTATTTTATTTTTTTAAAAATTGTATAATCTACTCTTTACTACAAGTTTCATTAATATTTTGTTTAACGTAGTAGGTATTATGTCGAAAAATTGCAAATTTGTATACACAGAAGTTTAAAAAAAAAATTGTAGCGTAATTATTTTTAGTCCAAAAATTTTGGAACATCTTCTAGATACCATAACATTACTTTAAAAAGTTTAATATGTTAACGATCCGCCAATCAATTAATAATGTAGCGAACACGAGCACGTTTGTGTGCGATCGGGTACACTTGTACGTGTTGCGGGCCGGCTTGTCTAGCCGCGGGCGATTTTGGCAATGTGTGCGTCGTATTTGTAAACGCGTGTCTCGTACCTGCTTTCTGAGAAAGCAATTAAGCGGTTCGCAGAAATGTAAACAATCTTTCGACATTTCGAATATTCTCGATTTATCCCGACTTTTTCTATGGATACTATAAAAGCCGAGCTAGTTAGTAACAAATTGACAGTGACGGTAGTAACATAAGAAATAAATAGACAGTGATAATAGTGAAAAGACAAATAAATTCAAACGTGCATATAAGTGAATGATGTAAATAAATAGTAATCCAAGTTTAGTATTAATGAGTAGTGTTTTAAGTTGTAATAATTAAATCAGTGTATATAAATTGTTATTCCTGTAATTCAGTCTTGTAAATAAATTTAATTTAAAAAATATTGTTTGTCTTTAAATTACCATTTTTACGTAAATAATTTAAAAGACAGCTTGTCTATGATTATCAAAAATTTAGCCACCCCCAGTTACTCCTTAGTTAAAGTCAGAAAAGGATTCACATTAATTTATGTGTCAAGGAAATATTATATTAACAAATTTTGACGAATTTTAAATTAATTTTAAAGGTCGAAATCGAAATTTTGAAATATGTTTCTAGTTCTGGTTCGTTATTTCGAACTTGTTAGTTCTCATGAGTGCGCCATAGGTAATTCCGGTAGAAGACCGATTACTTTAAGCCTCCTATACCTAAAGCTAATCGTTGTAAAAATATGAAGAACAAAAAAGAGTCGAATTGAAGATTTACCTCTTTTTTTAAGGTTTGTTAAAGATTTTGCTTCAATTTTAGTAGATATTTTTTGGGTTTTTGCACTTTGTCGTTCATTTAAAAATATTGCGATACCGATTTGAAATTTAAAAATAAAATTATTTCTGCAATAAAATATTCTTTGCTGGAGGTCTATAAAGTGTGAGAAACACTGATAAGAGACGAACTTGAAAACATATTTCAACATTTTAACAAATATTTACCAAGTCTGTGTTATTGTTGCTATGTAAGTTGAATATATTTGTCTGATAAAGAGCAACAACTTTTCCGAGTTCAATGTTAAAAACCAATACCTTGTAATCACTAATTACGGTTATCTAAATAATTGTGTTTTGAGCGAAAATTATATAAAAGTACAGAATTAAAATTAATAATTAATATAGGAATTAAAGACATTATTTCACATGTCTTAGATTGTGCATTAAAAATATTGTAAGAAATGTAGACTATTCGAAGGAATAACTTGACTTACACCATATTATTTTGTGAACTTACATACGTCGTGGCCATTAATGGATTCCAGCCGCCATGTTGGATTTATGTCATTGAATCCACAAAATCGCCTATCAGATAAAGAAACTGGGGGATATAACCTAAATTTTATGCTGGGCCTTTGTAAACCCAATACAATTTTTTACATTTGTATTGTAGAATCTAGTACCCTCCTCCCTCTATGGCGATTGAACGCTACATTTGTTTTTTTTGGGAATAGACCCAGTAGAGATCGATACGTCAATTACAACGATCATTTTTTTTAGTGCGTCGGTTTACCGTGGCGTGACAGTCGAAAAGTGTATTTGCGGGGATTCTGCGGGGTAGTAGGGTGTTAAGTGTGTTTGTGTGCGGGTGCATTAGTGCGACCAAAGGTAATAGAAACTCTAAACCTAATCTTAATTTATGTTTGTATAAGTAATTTATGTTTTGTATTGCCAATTTACCGACATGAAAAATTTAAAGTCAAGGGAAATTGATATTATTGCAAAATAATTGTAAATTATCAATCATCGATTGTATAATGATTTCTTTATCAAAATTAATTATTGATTTGAAGATTGAGTTTGAAATCATAAAACATTTTGTTCATATTCAGAATTTCTTGTTAATTTGTAAAAGTTTTACTGGTTTAGAAAGAATGTGCAATATTATTTTCGTCATTTTTCAAGTGTAAAGTGTTCTACACACACACACACACACAAATTTATATGTAGTATTCCAGATGTTTATGTTTCTCGGCAATCCGAGTTTCTCTGTGTATGTATTTGTGTAACCCTTAGAAAAACAAACCCCTATATACGATGCTAAGATCGTTCAACATAGTAATATTGAGACGACCAAATTACGAACAGAATATCTCTGTCTAAAATTTATCTATGCACCCAAACTACCGGGTACATTCAAAATGTTTTGGCCTTGTTGAAGGAACTAACATTTTATCCCGTGTAGGATGACCAATCTGGGAGTATTCACGAAATTGTTTTATATTTATGTGTCCCTTTCGGCCTTGGATTTGAATATTAAAAGTGAGGCCTAGATTGCATCCTAATTTTCAACTAATAGCTGAATTGCCTCCCGTATGGGACTTCAGTACCTTCTGGTTCGCCGGATAACTAACACAATCTCTTCAGTTTTGAAAGTTTGGTGACTCACGTTTGTTTGGTTTGTACTCGAGAGTTTGAGTGTGATATCATTTCAAAGAGAATTCAAATTACATTCAGTTATCATTCCTTTTCGGCCAATTTTGTAATATTGATCTGAGCTCGTATAATAGGGAAATGTTGGGGCAAAGATCGTGGTTTTCTCTGTCATGGCTCTTTTTCCACGGTAGCTCTAGGCTGAGCCTGGCACTCTATTTTGGTTTTCTTTCGTCAGTTCAAAATTATTAGGGAAGTTTAATAAAACATTTATTTCATTTCACAAGTCATGGTGTTTTTGTTTTGTTCTCTGAACCCATTCTACCTTTCCACCTAACGCCCTCGCCGGTGCATCTTGAAGTATTTTGTTTACAATAAGGGTCCGTTTTCTACGATCGATCAGGCTAGGGTTGTGGTTACTACAGTATATTAGATTTAAAAGAAATGAATAAGTTTATTTATTTAAAAACTTTTTTAATTGTTATTAAATTTCAAGTAAAACATAACAAACAAAGAAAATAAAAAACTAGCTTTATTTCTACAAAAAAGTTCTATGGTATTGATGAGTTAAATTAATAAATACAAATTTTCACTTTTGCTTTGTAAAAATTTATGTAGAACAAAAAAAGAACTCACGAAAATTTCTAAGAAGAATATTTTCAAAAATGATGATGGGTGTGTGTCGAAACCACGAACAGATATCTTGTTTTCAACCATTACGGATGTATTACTCTTGGACACTTTCATCACCATTTCCTTCAGCTGCAGCTTCACCTTCTGCAGGAGGAGGAGACCCCTCTTCAGGTGGGCTTCCACTTTCTTCTTGAGGTGCTTGGGGTTCTTCAGTAGCTTTCGATCCCTTAGATCCGCGTCTATATTGATATAAATAATATAGCACAAAAATAAAAATGAATTGAAAATTCAACATACCTAGAACCTCCACCAGCTTCAGTTTCCTCTTTGGATCCTTTAGAAGAACCTGATAATGCAGAGATATATAAAGCCATTTTTGAATCTGTGGTTTTGGGTTAACTATTATGACATTCATAAATTATAGAAGCAAATTAATAAAAATAAATATACCTACAGTTTATAAATCACAAAATTTTTGAAACTATTCAATAAAGCAGCTTAAGGCTCATTTAGAATGGATAAATGAGTAAAAAAATTCTTCTATTGTTGTTATTACCTATTAGTCAAACAATTTTGTATTTTTTGTTGTACTCACGTTTTACTTCTTTACTTCCTCTTGGACCTGGCGAAGGAAGCTCTTTGCTACCTCTGGGGGTTGATTTGCTACCACGTTTTTCAGTCACTTCGGCACTAAGTTTTCGTGCTTTTTCCAGAGCTACTTCAAAAAAAAATCTTTCTAAATATTGTTTTATATTTTTCAGTGCACAAATTTCACAATGAGGGTCATCCTTGCATCAGTTTTATTTATGAAAATGAGGGCTTAAATGGAAACCAAAATAAAAGGTCAAAGTTGAAGAATTTTGAGAGGGAAATCAAATGTTGCCCTTGAATTTCACATTGGCGTTGATTTGCAGGTTTACTTCAGCATCAAATTTTTGGCCTCAGATTTAAAGAGCTTTTAAAAAGTTCCATATGTATCATGATAGTCAAAGGCCATTAAAAAGTCATTTCAAAATCAGAACGTCATAATAAACTTTTGTCAACTGACCGAAACGTGAAGACCAAAATACATAGACAATTTTTTGACTCATTTCCTAAAAATTTTGAATCAATCATTCATCGTCAACTCGTTAGCTATTATGTTAAAGACATGGAATTTCGGCATGAGTGGAAAAATAGTTAAGAAGAAGAAAGCAGTAATGGGAGTCGAACTGTGCCGAAGTGAGGCAGAAGTTTATTACCGTGTATCTAACGAATTTCCGTCTCATTTCGGTAGAGTTTGGCAATCTGCGATTAGGTTTGGTTAGGTTAGGTTAGGTTAGGTTAGGTTAGGTTAGGTTAGATTAGGTTAGGTGAGGTTAGGTTAGGTTAGGTTACTTTTTATGTTTGTAACATTATTAAACGTTACAATAAAACATTCCTGAAAAAATTAAATAAAGCAAATAAATCTTCGGTTATACATAATTTAAAAACTCTAAAAAGGTTGTTCTACATAATTTTGTTGAACTACAGAAAATTAAGGACAAAACGTTAAAAATTGAATTAATATTATCAAGACACATACCCTCAGGTTCGGTGATATGCATTTCTGCTTCCTGAAATTAGAAAATAAATTTATGTTATACAAAGAGAAGCATTTTTTCGTTTGCCCTCGCTTTTCTCCACGAACACCTATTGCTACTCACTCGCAATTGTGGTGGTAGATAGCCCTTAATGTTCCTTCTTTAACAAGAGTTTGGTAGCAATGGGTTGTAGAAATCTGACACAGAGATTTTGTCGAACAAGACATTGCAAAAAGGGAAAAATAAATCGAACCGACAGCTATTATCTGGGATGGAATGGGGTCGATTTTTAGGGGTTGAAAACAGTTTATCGCGATTTCTGGATAAACTGTGCATCCTATCGAAAAAAGTTAAATACAAAAGTTGCAGGAAATGAATAAATCTACCACTTTTATATCGACCATTTTTACCCTAGCTTCAAAACTTTTTGCAAAAAGGGCTGAAAACCGGTTTTTCGATTTTTAATTTTTTCTTTACGTGTCGCGAAAAAGTAGTAATTTTTTCGAACGGAAACATAAGAGTTTTATGCTGAATTTCATTTTTTAAAAAAAAAACCGAAATCTTTAATTGCGATTCCACAATTTACAACAAAAAGAACAATTTCTTGTTTATTTTCAGTTTTGCGGTCATTATCTCTATTGAAGTATACCTACATAGAAGAGTAAGTGAGCCAAAACAGAACTCCGTTGGAGACGTAGTTTTTAGTGGAATCGCAGTTAAAAATTTTTTTTTTGTTTCAAAAAACAGTTACTTAATATTTTCGTTTGAAAAATTACTGCCTTTTTACGACACCAAAAGGTATTTTTAGCCCACGTTTGAGCTTCAAAGATTTTTTTGTCAAAGAAAAAAATTAAAATCGAACAACCAGTTATCCGCTTTTCCTTCCAAAAATTTTGAGGTTATGATAAAAATGGTGAATAAATAAGTTGTAGATATTTTCATTTCCTACAACTTTAATATTTAACTTTTTTCGATAGGATGTACGGTTTAGCCAGAAATCGCGAAAAACTGTTTTCCACCCCTAAAATTCCACCCCATTCCATTCCACCCTAGGCAGCAGATATCGGTTCGATTTATTTTTCCCTCTTCCTATTCGACAATATCCCGCTGTCCAGATAGCTGTAACGAATTGTTTTGTTTTTCGAACCCTATTTCTCCTGGACTATATAATTAAATAAGTAATGTATTATAAATTTACTGAAAGTTCTAGTTTGTAGAAATGTTTCAGAATGTTTTAGAATCTTCTGTAATTTTCCAAATTGGTTAGATAATGATCTTAGGTGTCTAAAAATGCTCAAAATTTTTCGTGAATGATTTGTAATATTGAAGAAAATTATCTGCAACAGTTCAAGAATGATTTGGAATATTCGAGAATGTTCTAGATTTTTTGAGAGTGATTCAAACTTTTTCAGAGTTTTCTATATCTAAAATATTTCAGCGAATTGTTTGTAATATTCAAAAATGATCTTGAATGTTCTAGAATGTTCTAGGTTTTTCCAGAATAATTTGGAATTTTCGAGAAAAAACTAGACTATCTAAAATTTTTAAACAATGACTTGGAATGCTAGAGGATAATCTAGACTGTTCGAGGATTATTTGGAATGTTCAAGAACAATACATAACGTTCCAGAATTTTCAAGAATGATCTAAAATGTTAGAAAATGTTTGATACGAAAATAAATGAAAACTAACCGATGCTTTCGCAGATCTAAGATTGGTTCTCGCCGTTAAAATGTCGCCCTGTACCATCATGGAAGGTCTAGCTCTGAAAGTTTCTTCTGGTATCTCTTCCTCATTTGGAGATTTCACGTCACTTCCCTTATAGAACTTGAGAATAATAAAATTATTAGATGGAAAGAAAGACTTTTGTATGACAACGATATATCATACTTGTCCGTCAGTTCCCTTAATATGATGTTCCTCAGTAAGACCCTCTGGGCCCCACTGTTGAATGAAATGACCCATCCTGGTGACCCGCTGCTGGGGAGTGGTCACCGTGTGACTTCCGCCACAATACCGATTGCAAATATGGTCACCTCTTGGAATTCAAAAAAATTACAGTGTGTTATAAAACATTGTAAATACAAAACTATAATTGCAGAACCCTTACTTGTCTGTTTTTTTGGGAGAAGTCATCATATTTTCGAATTGATTCAAATCTCGACCTTGGGGCATACTGGAAATAAATTACATACATATTTACTTATAGTAATTTTATGTAATATTTAAGTTAAAATTATAGACATTCTGGCACTATTTACTATTACACACCCTTAAGAACACTTACCATCTTTGTTGTTTTCTTAACGCGTCCAATTCGTATGCAAGGTAAGGAGCCATACTTTTGGTCGGTGGTAGACCAGGTTTCGGTGGGAATAATGATGTATCCAGATCTTTTCTCATCACTACGTCTTTATCGCATGATATGCAGTTCACATTTCTAAATAATAGGTTAAATTAAGGAGAAAAATAAACTAAAAATTTAGCTATGCCTTTATATTTGTCTCCTGGTCAAATAGCGATCATGAAATTGATCTTGAGGTTGGTTTTCATGGTCATTTCAAGCTCAGGTTCATTCTAAATTCTACTTTCACCAACTTGAATCGTAATAGGTGTAATTAATGGTTACAGTTGATCGTCATTCGTCGGTAAATAAGGGTTTGTTATTGGTAACTCACACATTTTGTCGAATAATCACCTCTCGAATATTTAATTAACTTCAAAACTCGACAGAAAAGTTACATTCAACCGTCAGCTGTTATGATAAAAATGCTCAAAACATATTATTGTGCCATTCAATGATCTCGGATTCTTGAAATTATCTTTGACGTCCTTGATGATACTTATAACGGAACGTAGAATTTCAAGCGCCCTTTAGAAATTGTAGCATTTCTATCAAAGAAGGATGGCCAGAGAGGCCACCGAAATCCACAAACATCCGGAGAACTTCAACAAGAAGAAGGAGACCTTCAGATTCAATCAAATCCGGAACAGAATTGTCAGGAACACCTGAACGATACCGACCAGAAATACCACAGCTGACCGAAGCGCGGAACAAGTCCCGCCCCCTATACACTGGTATAAATACAACCCGTGCAGCAAAAGTCGCCAGTTTACATGTAGCATCGAAGATGGAAGGACCTCTGAAGAAGATCGCTACTCGTGCTCGCGAATATTTAGGTCTTTGTGTCGGTGATTCATCCTCACAGATATATTACAATGGCCCAAATTTGAACGGTTGGTGACAAGGAAAACTTTCAATAAGGAGAATTACCCACGTTTATAGATGATTTTATTAGAAACAAATAAAATAAAAATCATTGAAATGTTTTCATTGTCCTTGCGTTTTCAAACAGTTTATACAGTGGTTTTAAGTTTAATTGTATTTACTTGTGGAGAAATCTTCAGTGTGACGAAACAATTGTTATGTACATAAAATAGTTGAGTAGATAGAAGAATATTAGAAGAAGGCAGAAAAGAACTTAGGCTTAGATTAGATTATTGTTCTCAAGGGGCTAAAAATGTGTTACCGTTACCTGAGTGTAGCGACCCCTAAAGGGGTCTCATTTAGGAATATAAGGGTCTCGTTCTGGAATTTGGGGGATTGCAAATGTTATGAATGAATAAGATCTGTACATAAAATGTAAATCAAAAATACGTGTGGCACTCGGGCACTACCGCGGTAAAGCTATTGCATAGTTTATCAACTTATGCAATTATAATATTTATGCAATATTTTTTTTTCTTTGATATTAATATAACAATAAACCTATATACTTTCTCAAAAACAGCTGCTTACGTATTCGTCCGATTTCGGAGCAGCTCGTCTCGATCCGTGCGAGCTTCGTACAGTCTACACGCATATGTCTAGTCGCACGCATACGCCGCACCGCGTGCCGGTCGGAGTGGGGGGTGTTAGGTTTTTTCGTTACGGAATTTCTTGATTCGGTCGCCGCGCTCAAAGCCCGCTATAAAAGCTATGCAATAGCTTAATAAAGCGATCGATAAATGTTAAATTTAACATTTTAGTGTGGGTGGGTCGCAACGTTTCTTTTTTAAGTTTTAAGGTTGAAAAATTTTGGTCTAATCAGTCTTCAGAATGACTACTTTCCGATGCTGATGAGGTTTTTAAGAACGTATAAGATCGAAGAATGTGAGCATCGAAACACCCTATGGAAATCAATAAAGAAAAGAATATGGGGTGGTGGGAAATATTCTTAGATATTGTAGCGAACGCGACGCTGCCTGTGTGCGATCGAGCACACTTGTACGTGTTGCGGACCAGCTCGACTAGTCGTGGCCGATTTCGACAATGTGTGCGTCGTATTTGTAAACGTGTGTGTCTGGTACCTGCCTTGCAAAAAAGCAATTAAGCGGTTCGCAGAAATGTAAACAACTTTCGACGTTTCAAATATTCTTGATTTATCCCGACTTGTTTTATGGATACTATAAAAGTGAGTTGGTTGTTTACCTCAAGAATTTGCTCTTAGTGCCAGCAGCCTCAGCGTCCCTCTTCAGGGCTGCCAACGCTCTTAGTCTATCTTGTAACTGTTTCAGTTTAGCGTTTACGTAATCTTTAAGTGGACGAAGATCCGCTTTGTCCAGCTTACTTGCAATTTCGTTTTGAATTTCATCCAAGGTTTGTTGCCACAATGCTTCCTATTTATAATAATTAAAATATAACCAAATTCTCTTTCGTAAAAATCGTAAAAGTGAACTTGCACTATGAATAAAAGTTTAAGAAAAATGTGACATAATATTCACTATAATTAAAATAAATAATTGAGATAATGAAATAATTTTTAGGATTCTGCACTTCCGAAGGGGGAAAATAGAACCCTCATGGGATCACTCACGAGTTGAACTGGCACTTCACAATTTTTTTTTGTTAATTTCTCAGGTTTAAAAAAATATTTACTTTTAATAATTTTATTTTGTCAATAGAAATGGAACCTGTCTGAAGATTGAAAAGTAGTTTTTGTCTCTAAGTTTTGGCGTTTGCAGTTTGATCTATTTTGTAAGTTCTTCCTAAATATCTGTTTTAAATAATTTTTTAATACAGACCTGCTGTGTGAGTTTAGCCAACGTTTCGTCAATATTCCTGGTAAGTTCGTCATATGCTTGTTCGAACTGATCGTAATTCACTTTCTTGTTAACTGCACAAACATCTGCTTTCTCGGCCAGAGCATCTTCCATGTCTTCTCTGTTGGCTTTTATATTTTTCAAAAATTCTATTTGTTCCACCAAAGTCTGTGAGTGAAGGGTTGATTCAAAAAAGTGAGATCGTTTCGTACTAATTATTTTAAAATACGAAGTTTTGCTTAAGAGAACACATCGGGACGCAATATGTTAGAAAAGGCTACATGCTACAAGTATCTGACATCTCAAAACCACCCTTATTTCTGTAAAGTCAATTTTACCTCTTTAAAATGTTTATCTCCCAAAAAAAGTTGCCACACCATTTTGTTCTTAACAAAA
Organism: Agrilus cyanescens; assembly: GCA_947389935.1. Lineage (NCBI taxonomy): Eukaryota > Metazoa > Arthropoda > Insecta > Coleoptera > Buprestidae > Agrilus > Agrilus cyanescens. The sequence continues at coordinate 6,475,582 of OX376713.1, read as the reverse complement.
AATTACTTAGTTTGGGTGCTAAAGTTGCAATGTCGAAGTCATTTTAGTCATAAGGGCCCCATCAGATAAGAAGAAACAACCCTGGACACGAATATAAAAAAATGTTCTTTAAATTACAAAATTAAAAAATAAGTCTTAAAGGAAGTGGCACGAGCCAGATAAAAGAAAACTAAAAAAAGTGTGTGTCTCAGCCCCGACACGCGACTGAAATTTACTCCTTGAGAACTTCTGTGTTTTTTCTTCAAGTCGAGACGTCGATAGTCCATAGAAAATTTTTAAAAATCTAATAATAAATAAACAATGTAAATTATTTTAAAATGTGATAATATGATGTTATGCTGAATCTATAAGATTGTTCACGCACTCGCTCTAGTCACCGGACAGAGACAAACGCTTATTATTTGTGCAACACCGGCACCCAAAGTAAGCAACTTTTACTAATTGTATGTTAAATTTAGTAGCAAAAGAATTTTCAGATCTTTTAGTAACGATCCCTATAATTGACGAGATATTTTTTGAAAATAGTTATTTACATTTATGTATGCTTCTCTATCATCCTTATCTCTTATCATTTCTATGTTCTTTTCTGCTAAATCTTTTATATCCTTCTCTATTTTGGCAATTTTTTCGTATAATTCCATAAGTGCAGATTCATCCATTCCGCCAGCGCCACCAAAACCATTATACTCAACAGTTCTAATTGTAAACGAAAATTGTTAGATATACAGATAGATAACTCAAGTCAAAGTAGATTTTTATGAATTAAACTAATCGTCATATTTCGCAAATTAGATTTACAGTCGAATTCGTCCAATTGATTAATGTAGTAGTTAAAAATTAATTATTGGAAACGTTTAAAATCAAAATTAAAACTTTTTTAGTTTTTAGAAAGCAATTGTGTTTTATGACCCTTACTAAGCTGCATTTTATTGTATTTACTCTAAAATTATATTTTTCACATTGTTTTGTGTTCCTACTGTTACTATTGTTACATTGTGTTGTATTGTACACTTTTTTGTGTAATATTACAATGATCTACTGTTGCGCTTTGTTCCGTTTTCTTCTATTACTTATACCAGGGTAAACTGTATTGAATTGTATTCTAAATCTTTTTGTGTTTTGTCTTTTTTATAACACACATTTTGCGTTGTCTTGTAGACTGTGGTGCCTTTCACTGTAATTGCTATGTACATTGTGGTGTATTTGGTTTATTACACTCACGTTGCATCATCTTGATTAATGTTGTTACGGATTTAGGTAACCTTTCATACATGTACAGTTTCTAGCTTTTTTTTGTGCATCGCAATTATATGATCTTTCAAGTGCTGAGCACTTATGACTGATCTAATGTCTTTTTGAGAAATGGTCGGTAATTTTTTTTTCTGCTTAGCTAGGATTCGAACTCGTGTCCTTTCGGTTGAGAGCCATCACAGTTAACCATTGAACCACCGACCACCCCCAGTCTCTAGCGAAAGTTCTAGCGACTAAATCTGGAGTTCTCGAGAAGCTTCTAGTGGTTACCAGACAACAGCGAAAAAGTATATAAGTAGAGAGAGGGAGTCGAAGTCAGTTAGTCAGTCAGTCTTACGAAAGAGATTACGAGCGAGCGAACAAATAGTGTGAATTGTTAATTTTGAGTAGTAAATAGGAATTGTAACAGCAATTAAGTTATTGTTTAGTGTTGTTGTTAAGTTAGAAAAGAATTTGTTAAATTGGCGTTCTTGATAAATAAAACATTGGATAATTTGTACTATTATTAAACAATTTGAAAATTAAATGGTGTGGCAATGTTCTACCTCGAATTAAGTCTCTCCTGGATAACTCCTAACTCCTTTTCTAGTTCGCATAACTGGTTGTGGAACACCTCGAATTGATTATTAAACATGCAATCCAGCGACGCTACTCGGTCCATGCATTCCTTGAGTTTGTCATCCGTTTCTTTGGTTTTTTCGTTACTCGTACCGCCCATTCCTCCTTCCTTTAGGATAGCTAACATTTCCGCTTCTTTAGTTTTGAACAAATTTAAGAAGCCGTCTGACTCTAAATAATTTAATCGATTTCTAAGTTCTTCTAATTGATCGTTCGATACTCCGGGTGCTTTCGAGTAAACTGATCCTTCAGTAGCACCTGCTACACTTTCAGTGCCTTCCGTACCGGAAACTGGCGTTCCAAAAACAACTGCTTGAGTCTTAAACTCATTCAGTGCTTTAGTAAGAGTTCCTCCTTTCGCAAGATCCTCAAAAATACTACCCAGTTTGTTTATCCCCACTTCAACACCATCAACTCTTTTCTTTAAATTCAAAATTTGAAACATATCCAAAACTGGAGTAACTTTTTGTGATCTGAATCAAAAAGGATTCTTTTAAAAATTTTTTTTATGTAAATCGTTGAAGATAATTTGAAAATAAACTCACTGAAGAGCTTCCATTAAACCCTCATTACTGGGTAATTCTGTTAATTCCTTAATTTGTAGTTTCATAATTCCAACATCTCTTTCCATATTTTCGAAAAAGTTTCTGTCAACAGCGACAGTGAGATGAGGTGTTTTTATGCCATCTTCAGTGGGCTCCACAACCACCACGGTTTCACCTGAATTATTTAAGTCATATTTTGCAGTATAAATCCGTAACTACTTTTTATATCTTTTTCATACACATAAGTAAAGTAAATTTTGTAAAATTTATTCATAAAAGTTTTCAAATGTATTCTGATGGAGGGAATCTTTAGCTTTTTTGGTCTCCTTATAAGTACACTGTTAACAATTTCTTTTTTACTTACCTTCTTCAGCAGATTTGCCACCTGCAACAAATATTTATAATTATTATAACAATAAAATTATTTTAAATCGTTCAAAAGCTGAAGTTTTAACTATATCATCACAGTTATAAATATATATTACCTCCTTTTCCTTTTTGCCCTTGCACAGCATATTCCGATAAGGTCAATGTAGGCCCTTTTTTGGACGTGCTCATTAAATTTTGCACTCTAGTGCTTTCGGCGCCCCTAAATTCCACTTTACATTCCAACATTTGTTGCTGCTGTATTATAATGTGCAAAAGGGCATGCAATATGTTAAAGTTAACGTTGCCAACCTACGAAAATCAAGAAAAAAATTATTAACGAACGAAGAACTGGGAAAAGGAAGTCGTAAAAAACATTTCGTGTTAGAATTATACACAAATGTTGATAAAATTAATTTAAAAATTCTGCAACTGTTTTTCGGGAAAGAATACACTACAAAAGCTTGATGGAATCAAGTTCTACTATTGTAACTGATTTTTAAAAAATCTGGAATATCCTGAATCATTTTTGAAAATTATAGAACACTGAATCATTTTTAAAAAATCTAGAACAATTCGCATCATTCTGGATCACTAACGAATATTCAAAATTATTCTAGAATATTTAAAATAATTTTGGAAAAATCTGGAACATCGTCTAACATTTTAAGTCGTTTTCGAAAAACGTAGAACATAATCAGGTCGTTCTTCAACATTCCTTATGATTCTAATTCTAAACCCTTCGCAAAATATCTGTAATATTTTAAATTATTATCAAATACTACAAATAACTTTTGAAATAGGTATTTGGAACATTCTGAATCATTCCTGTAAACTCTACAATTTTTTGGAAAATTATAAGTAACACAAAACCGTTATTCCCTGACACACCAAATAGCCCTCACAACATTTTCGGCTCGATTTATATAATTACGAGGGCTGACTACCACAACAATCACGAGTGGGTGGCAGTAGGTTGTCGTGGAGCATAATGAGGACAAATATTAAAATACTTTTCTTATTATAATATGCATGTACATTGATGCAATATTTTCACTCCATGAACGATTTAAGTTATTTCTACATTAAAATCGAGATATGGGTATTGTAGTGTTCGTGGGTTTATTAAATTTTTATTTACAAGACTAAGTACAGGAATACAATTTATTTACACTGATTTAATTAACCACTTAAAAACACTATTAATTAATACGGAATTTAGCTTACTATTTATTTACAACACTCACTTATATACGCGTCTCTATTTATTTGTCTCTTCACTTTTAACAGTGTCGATTTATTTCGGATGTTACCACTGTCACGGTCAATTTATTACTAACTCCCTCGGCGAACGTCTCTGTCACTTTTATAGCATCATAGAACAGTCAGGAAAAAGTCTGGAATATTCGAAAGATTGTTTACGTTTTCGGCGAACCGCTTAATTACTTTCTTGGAAGGCAGATACGAGACACACGCCTACAAACACGCATACACTGCCAAAAACCGTCCGCGGCTAGTCGAGCCGCCGGCCCGCAACACATGCAAGTGTACCCGATCGCACACAAGCATGCTCGTGTTCGCTACAGTATTATAAAAAAAGACAGGGGTTCTTCTGTGGATCTCCACATTCTTCTATGATCACCTACGCTGGCACCCACTCGCGATTTTGATGGTAGATACCCTTTAGCCTCCCCTCTACATTAGATAGTATGGTTAGGGTGGGTTGACATAGGTGGTAAAAATAGTGAATGAGATATTATTAATGATATTTGTGATATGCGTTGCATTTCGTATAAATAGATTAAAAAATGTCTTGAGCGTGTGTAAGGAGGTAACAGTAATGTATTGAATTTTTTTCTTAAAGTTTTGGAATCCAGAAATAATGCTTTATAATGTTTTAAATTAGAGAATTATTTACAATGTTTTAGATAATTGAGGAGTGAATTAGAATGATCTTGAATGTCCCACGTTTTTCAAGTCATCAAAAGTATTTTTCGATTTTTCAAAACGACCTAGAACGTACCAGACTTTTTGAAACTGATTTGGAAAATTCAAACAAACTGTTCAAGGCTTTTCGGTAATGATTCAGAACGTTCCAGATATTTCTAAACTTATTTGGAATTTCCAAATGTTCTAAAAGCATAATGAATGCTTAATAAACGTGTAATATTTATGTACGTATGGGCGATTCTCAACTAAATCGTTCCAAAGAAAAAAACAAAAAATAGATTTCTCCGTAACTCAAGGGATATGTTCCAAATAATACCACAAATGCTATTGATTTTTTTCGGATTTTTTGGAAGTCTATTCAGTGAGCTGCAGGACATCAAAGTTGTGATTTTTGATATTTTTCAGAAAAAGTTCATCCTAAGTTTCAAAAACAGTGTCCTAATTTCCAAAATCGGAAAAAAAAATAAACATTAAGAATGGAAGGAAGAGCACTCGATCCAAGCTTTTGACCTCAAAAAATTCATGGTTTTAGCTTTACATGTTAGAAATAACTCCCATAAATCGGGTAATGGTATTTATTGGGTTTTGAAAAATAAAGTGCATAGAGGATAAAGGGTGTCAAACTGCCTTAGCTCTGAAAAATCTGAAAAAAATCATGTATGTAGTATAGTGAAAAAAGATTTCTTTTTCATCTGTAGGTATCGTTCAGAAGCCAGTAATAAAGGAAGAAAATTCAAGATGAAAGAAAATAATAAATTACATAAAGTATTTTTTTTTTTTTGGAGCTGCACTCCTAAAAATCATTTGAATACGATGTTTCGAAATTATCGAATGCGAGCCAAAATTTGAATTTGGCCCTAAAAATATTGAAAAAAATTATGTTGATAATAATTATTTGTATTATTAACTCCCAATAAGAATTTTTGGAATCTGTTCAGAAATAACGGATATACTTTTAAAAAATCGAAATTTACCATTCATAGGTGGATTGGGATCTGGAAAAAATTTCAAAAGTTTTACCGCCCTATCCTATATGTCCTTTATTTTTTTTTTTCCTAAACCCCAATAAGTACCATTATCGGATTTTTGGGGCATATTTCTAACATGTAAAGCTAAAACCATGAATTTTTTGAGGTCAAATGCTTGGATCGAATGCCCTTTCTTGCCATTTTCAATGTTTACTTTATGATTCTGGAAATTGGGAAATTGTTTTTGAATCTTGTCTATGTATTTCTAAAAATTCAGAAAATTTTCGTCTTTTGAATAATTAACTTGATCTTCTAGAAATAAAATAGAGCACAAATACTCATTAGATTGCGAAAAATATCAAAAATTACGACTTTGAGGTCCTGTAGCTCACTCAATAGAGTCCGGAAAAAAAAAATCAAAAGCACTTGTGGCATTACTCGGAGCATATCCTTCGAGTTTCAGAAATATTTATATTTTTTGCACATGATTCTGTATAGAATTACCCATATATTATCCTGATAGAATAAAAGGGCTTTTCGTGGAGACCAGTAGGGTAACTAAGAATATGTTACCCCCCTTCACTTGTAGATTACTGAAAGCGTACTATTTTATAAACAGTGATCAATGAATGATAAAGAGCGTAGTTATCAATTTTTATTCAAGAGTCGAATTCTCATCTCAATCGTTTCTTCTAAGGAAAGCCTTTCCATATTTAGAGGAAAATGTAAAAACTGATAAATAAAAAAACTTAAACTAACAATAGTTAAATTAATTTAATTTCATTAAATTTGACAGTATAATTTTAGATAAGTCGTCCCCTTTTTTCATTTCGAGTAATTGATGTATGAAAAATTGAGATCTAGATGATTAATGGATTAAAAATCGATAACTACACTCTTGATCATTGATCACCGTTTATTAAGAAAATTGGAATAATGAGCAATTGCCTTATTGCCCACTATTCATCAAAATTATCAACGAACAATGTTTCATGTTCTATATCCTAAATTTACAATCGGATATATATATATTTTTTTATAAAAGTTTATTTTTTTCGTAGAATTCGAATATGCATTAAAAAATATACGTTTCCATTAAAAAGCAAAAGGGAAGTGACCTTGAAATAACCTTGAAAGGGGTGTCACACTGAAAAATCAATATCACCATCTTCTCTCCCCCTTAATACTAAACAACTTTCATATAAACTTTTTCTTTATAAGAGGTACCGTTCTTGAGATACGAGCCTGTCTCAAGTTAAATGGACCACCCTGTATACTTAGGTCTTAATTATTGTGAATCAAAAAAAATTCCTTGGTCAAATTTCAATAAATACAATGTTTTCTTCATGACATACATTAAGATCATAGACTTAAGACGAATGCATGTGAAAAATTCAGCACAGATTACTATTTGCGTTGATAAGTATTTTGATGTGCATAAAGGATGAAACATGAAAACGGGGTACTTTACCTCGGGGCCAGCTAAAGCTAAATCTACCATCTGAGGTAATGTTACAATGGTGCTACTTTGAGCCATCGTTCCGATATAAAATCACTTATAAAAAAGGAATATAATGTGCAATATAATTTAATTAAATAACAGTCATCTAACTGTCAAAATCTACCAACTTCAAAAGACTGTCTGATTTGCAATTTAAATTTCAAACTTAAAAAAATGAACTAAATAGGCCTTTCAAAAAGCACAAAACACGTATGTGTAATCGTGGCATGTATCTACAATTATGAAATTTTGACTTGTTTTACTAATATTATTTCAAAGTATATTTTTGTGGATATGTATATATTTCTTAATTAAAACAGACATTACTGATATCCAGTTATTATATATTTATTTTTTTATATATTTCTTTAATTATTTTGTACTTTATTAGTATTGAGTTAAAAAATATCAAAAGTATTTGAAAAAGTATTAATACAATCAAATATAATAACTTCTGAGTACTTTTGGATGCAACAGATAACAAGTCAAGAATGAAAAAATAAAGTATGGTAGGAGCCACTTAAAAAAACTGTAGAAGTTATTCGTATTTAAAATAATTACATTTTGGATTTTTTTATGAACGCTCTGTACAAATTATGAAGCTTCGTTTCAGCAGGACGTTAATCTTAAACCTCTACTACAACCGGTAAAAATTTCAGTACTGTAAGAAACTTTTTGGGAAAGTTATGATTTTTTATTCTTTGGATTGCAGTAGTGAATTTTTTTCTATAAATTAAATTATTTTAAAGAACTGTTCATCCATCTAATAGGCCACTGAATTTGGGTCACCCTGTATACTGAGCATAAGTCGCAATTACTGTGAAAGGAAGTGAAGCCAAGACGGTAGGCAACCATCATTTCAATGTGCAGGCAAAAAACATTTTAGTTCCATTTGAATAGCATTAAGCTGCGGGGAGTTTATAAAATAATTCAGTAGTTTCAAGTAGTTAAAACATTTAACTAATGTATTCTTCATAATAATTTAAATTTGCATATAGTTTACATCATTACAATACTTAAATAATTAAATTAAAATTAAGGAAGACATTGTTACAATCTAAATTATAGTTACTTTACGTTTCTGCTTGTGTTTATATTTCTTATATTCTTTTAATAGTTCAGACAATTCATTAATATCACACGAATACAAATAGTAGGTATTTTGACTATAAATTATTATGTTACTGTTTTAATTCAATTAAATAATATCAACTTCTTTAAATTAATAGTTAACTTCTGATTTTTAAAATGATAACACTAATTAAGATAACCATAATTTTATTGATCAGAGATAAAAAAACGTCATCTGAGGAATGAGTATCCCGGTACAAATACATCCCCTTATAATTCGAGATAGTACCCACAGTAATGTAATGTTCTTTTTGCCTGCACAACGGAAAATGTGTTGCGTATCGTATTGGAGTCAAAGAGCTATGCATAAACTTAGTCTAGTACATTTCTCTGATACAATCAATCAATCAAAAATTCGGACAATAGAATGTATCAAGAAATGTGATCTTTATACAGATTATTAATACTGACTGTTATGTATTTATGCAAAACAAGAAAAACAAACTGGCGTAAACAATTTTTTCTTTTCAATGCTGCTATATCATGTTTTCGGTTAGCAGTCCGGATAATAGCGAATCCGTATAACTGAGGTCCGGACAATCGAGTCTCTATTGTATCTACGGTACATATGTCTAGACTAGACTTCGGTTGTGTATTGATAATCTAAATTTGTAAAAAGCCCTGTGTTTCATCCTAATTTTTAAAACTTTTCGTGTCAATTTTGTTATTTTCTTCTACTTTATTGATTAGAAATTTCAATTTTTAAATTTGGGGCGTCAGAAAATACAAAAAAAAAACAGTTCTAGATTATTCCTATCAAATCTCTTCATTTATTTTCTCTAGGCGGTTGCCCCTTCCAATGTCTTAGATGCGCGTTAGCAAAATCGTAGGTAGGGATAAAGGAGGTTGTCTATGCTCATTATACTATCGGCTCTTGTTGATTAAACATAGTCTTACGTACAGTACCTGCCGAAAGTTTTGTTCCAACATGAATAGTAGTGAGAGTCGAAAACAAGCGTTAAATGTTGATTTATATTCGAAACAAACAATCTGTTGTTGATTTATATTCTATAATGTAAACTTATTTGCTCCCAGTTTGCATTTCACTGGAGACTAATATTGTTTATTATTTGTTAACAAAAATTTTGTTCATTATTTGTTAACAAAAACATTGTCAATAGTACTTGGTACCAATAATAGCACATTCAAACAATGCAATTTTAGTGGATAAATGGTACATTTTTTCCGTACAGTACTGTACTTTGATCTGCTAGTCAGCGGTTGAAAGTTGTTGAAAGAGTTGTCTCCTTTCTTTTCTGGCCTAGTGTCGTTCTTTTCTATTTTGCGCAGATCATACTAAAGGTCACCCGCCTAGAGAAAATAAATGAAGTGTAGTCATATATTTTTTTCCTACAATTAGAATGAGAAGCGTGAATTGGGTATTCATCACACACAAAACTTTATAACTTAAATAGTTGAGAAAAAAAAAAATAAATGCATGTTTTCGAATTTTGTTTGAAATTATGAGAGTTACAGGATCCAGGAGAATCATAAAGATGCAACCCGATTTTGTAAAATTATTTATTAACAAACATAAACTTAGTTATTTTCGATTTTTTTTTTAATTACTGTTACACTAATAATGCGTTTTTTATGCGATGTAACAGCATTTTAAATAAAAGGACCCTTATGAAGACATTTATATCGATCTGATATAATTATCCTTTTAATTAGCAATTGTCAAATATCAATTACTTACACAAAAATTGCCATACGTCTACTTGCCGTCTTGCCTTACTAATTTAACTAACATCATATTTTCACTGAAAATTATATTGTATAAAATTTTTTCGTCACTATAACTTAAAGTTAATTTTATTCAAACCATCTGATTACGAAATTTTTTAAACACTTTAATAACTTCACTAAATAATACACTTTATTCAACTTTTATTTACTTCAATTCCTTCGTGAAGATTGAGCATCTGAGTATCAGATAGCACACGTGTTGTTTATCTGCTTTGACCATCGTTGCCGCTTTTGTCCGCATACCAACGGGAGATAACGATGCCTTTTTAATCGGTTGAATGACAGAGAAAATACAAGAATTGTAAAAAAAATATACAGCTTTAAAATAAAATACAAACAATTAACTAACAACGATTTCTTATTTATTCTATTACTATACATATATATTGATATAAAGAATATATTTTAATGGAATAAGCGAATTTATAAAAAATATCTTTGGAATATTCATTCTAATTGCAAAAAAACAACTAAACAGACGAAAGAATTTCTATGATTTTAATCTGTTTCTTTAATATTTTCAATAACTGTTTCGTTCATGTTTACATCATCATCTGGATCGGTCGATTTCATCTCCTCATTGTCAGAATTTGAGTAGAAACTACTATTTGAATGACATACAGAATCATGGAAAATTCTTACTTTCAACTTTTTCTGTATGACAGCTTCCCCTCTTGCAACGTTTTCCGCAGTAATATTTTCTATTTCAATATCAGGAACACTTGAAAAAAAAACAACATTAAATTCAAATAATTACAAATCCTACTTTGGTTAGAACTAACATTAATCTTATTATGTAAGATAGAGAGATAAATACTTATAGGAAACTACTATATAGCAAAAACAAAAGGAAATTTAAGACTAAAATTGCCAGACGTAAGAGATCTTTTTGTTACATTAAAGCCTGATTTAAATTATGCCAATCATTTACTTGTTTATAATTTAACGAAGAATATAATGAATTGCATATTGAAAATAATAACTTTAAATTAGCGTTTTTAGAAATAAATAAAATTAAGAATATTCATTTATTGATCCACGAACAAATAGATTTAAGTCAATCCTCGATGCTAAATATTTTCCGTGCCAATGTCTACAAATAGTATATAAGCAAATTCGTATTGTATATTTTTAAATTAAATGTAAACTTCTGAAGAAGCCAAAGTCTTGACGATATAATTGTCAAGTGACTAATAAAGTTTCTGACATTGTGAAAGTTCTTCTTAATTATTTATTAAGCCAAAAACAAAAATTTGCGCAGGACAGAATAACTTTAATAAAAAAAATTGGAATTTTGACAAGTTTTTGAAGGTATGAACGATTAATTAGGAGCATATTCGAGACAGATAGACGAGTGGTTAATTCCCTGTTTGTAAAAAATAATAAATATTGCTTACACTTGTAAGATTGAAAAGTTTCCAATATTCCCTGTGTGATGTTCCGTTTCAAAGCAGATTCCACAATCATAGCAGTCACTAAAATGGGTATTTTTGGAAACCAACTTGCAGTTGTCAAATATTTGCAAACCAATATTAACCGAAAATATTTTACAATCTTTAAAAACAACAGTAGAATCATGAGTTCCGACGACTGCAGTTGTGAATCCGCTTATTACTGTATCAAAGAGCTCTAATTTGCCTGGTGGTAATACAGTAATTCCTTGTTGTGTAGAGTTTCCAAAATTGCCAACCAATTTGCAATTCTTTAACGTTACTTTCCCTTTTCTCACAACAATTCCATACTTGGAATGGCTTACATCAAGACTTAAATTTTCAATTAATATACTGTTGCCGTTACATTCCAACATTGTATCGTCGTTTTTGGAGAAAATAGTTGCAGAATCTGGATCATTTAATCCCCGCAACACTCCACCTCCCTCAATAGCTCCATAGGATTTTATTTCATGTTGACTATCGTTCAAAATAAATGTGTCATTAAAATCTCCATGATGCAGTGCCTCAGCTAAACTAATACAAAATTTGACAGGCTTGTTTCCAAACTTTTCTTCAACACTTTTCAGGAAGTTTATATGTTCAGTTGGGGTGCCTTCAGGAAAAATAAGCCAAGTCTCGGGTTCAGTTTTATTGGGTTTTTTATTATAACGTGCTTCCTCTTCTTGCTCCAAAAATTCTCTAATGAGAGGATTTTCTAGAAATTCAGCTTTATGTTTAATCTCAAGAAGACGTACTTGTAAATAAATCACATTTGGAACGGTTTCTCCATCACCGTAATCACTAACTGAGCAGTCATCTTTTTCTAATTTCATATGGGTCTCTTCCAACTTTGACTGTAAATCTCTCGCTTCTGTTATTAAAGAGTTCAACTTTTCAGCTGTCTGTCTTGAGACCATACCGTTTCTTATGTCATAGTAGAGATTTAATCTTGACTCCAAATGATTAGACAGCCATTTAGGATCATCGTCATCGTAATCCCAAGGCATCAAAATACGATTATAAAAGAAACGAAACATGTCAAGAGTATCAGCAAACGAATATATGGCTTCATTATTAACTTGGTCTTGATCTTTGGTAGGCCACAAATCAATTAATTTTACGACGAAAGTATTCGGTAACTGTGCGTTTGTTTTATCTTTAACTGCTACTACTACGACTTCGGCAACAAATTGTTGACAGTCAACACTTTGAACATAAACTAAAAGTATGGATGGATACTGAATTTTGTGTTGCTTGCAGATATCACGAGGAACTTTCCAAACAGCAAGCCAGCCATTTATTTCGTTCAACATTAAATCTAAGCACGATGACCAGTGTTTCTGGATTCGAGAAATACATTGTATATCTTTAGGGAATAATTTCTCGTATTCTTCAAGTCTTTCTTCAAATGTCTTGTCGAATTTAATAGTGTCTTCCATTGTAAATGCAAACTAAAACGAAAATTGAAAAGTTGATCACTGTTTGTCACTGTTTTTAAAGTTTTCACCTTTCAACCGACATACAATCAAAACAAACTGTTAAATTTGAATTTTCAAACATTTCAAAAAGTAACGTAACCACAACCAATAGATTGTGGTTATATAACCTCTCTCTAAATAGCGAAGTGTCTAAACTATGCCGATCTTCTTATAACAACATTCCAAATTGACATTATAGCTTATTTTTGTTAGTAAGGTAAAATTTTAGGTTAGGAAAGAGAGGGGACACGTAACTCGTAGATGAGTCTTCGTCGAGTATTGTGATACAATTTTGTACTGACGCCATTTTCTGGTGCAAAAACATTGAACTAAAACTTGCAATATTAGTGAATGGTGCAGTTAGTCTTTAGGGTTTTGTTGTTTAATACTTATGGCGGTAAAAGCAACATTGAAAGAAATGAACCTGGAATTACTTTTCACAGATAAAAAGAATTCTTAGTAGTAAGGTTAAGCAGTGTAAGTCACGTTTGGTTTGTTTATTGTTTACGTACAATTTAAAATATGTTATAATTTACGTACTGGAATAATTAATGCGTTAGACGTTTTTCGTTGGTATGGTTTACTGTTAGTGTAAGAAACAAAAAAATAATTTCAAAGCATGTGTTTACCACAACATTACTATATGCGGCGTCAGTTTTAATTATTAAAATTTCAAAAATAGAACAGAATAATGTAGATTAAAAAACATCCTGTCAACAAGTGTAGTTCCATCAAATTGTGCTGTTTATTTAACGTTAATGAAATATTAAAATAAATATATTTTTCTTAGTAACCTGATGCATAATAAAAGTTCTTAATAATTATTTACTTTATGAAATAAACCGTTAATATTCGTGTAAGGATTACTTCAAAAATTTTCTAATTGTACGAATAATAGTAACAAAACTGACTCCCTCTTAACACTGTATGTTACGCTACTGAGCTACGGCGGCTGGTGCAAACATGTCACAATTTTTTGCAGTCAACGATTATGTCCTCTTTCTTTCCTAGTCTAAGCATGGAATCCACTTTAACAGCGCTAACATAGTCTCCATAATGCGTTATTTTGCTTATTAACTTTTATTTTACAAATAAGCTAAATGTGCTCTAAAATGGGAGCAATGGTATTTGCAAAATTAACACAAAAAATCATCAGCATATATGTAGCCCCTTAGACTAGCGTGGCACCACCCTTAAAATCTTAAATGGAACGGGGTCAAGTGATATTCTGTTTTAAAGGGCTCTCAATTTCCTTTATAATTATATATGTGTAAATTTAACCTATTGCTACTGTTTAAAATATTTTTATAAGTTTTTCTAGAGTATTAAAAAAATTTGAATGTCTTTCGGAATGGCGGTTTCTCCCGATATGGACCAATTTTCTTGCCACATTTTTTGGGCAAATACACCACAATTTTTTTACAGGTTTTACAAACCCATAATTTATCTCCTGCCTTTGGACTGTACCTACCCATTTCCAACCTCGGCATTATCAGTCTGAATAAAATCATAAATTGAAAACTGCATTATCGTTTACCAAACTATCAATTATTTAGGATATGATTCCCATGAATAAATGGTTGAAAATAATAAAATCTTTAGAAACTTATAAAAATGTTATGGTTCTGCTTCTTTATGCTCCCTCAAAGTCAATAAATGTCCAAAGTTTTAACCCGAACGGGGATGATTGTTTTTCGGAAGCATATTTGCAGTTGACTAGAGTAGTAATAGAAATTATTTCTTTTAATTATTTATTTGATGTCATTGCTAAACACAGATTTAAAGTTTGCTATGAATTACAGCTTTGACTTGCTAGTATTTTACATCAATTGGATTAGTGAACATTTAGATGTATTTACAAAATTATACGTATATTTTCTAAGGTGTTTTGTACTAACAATGAGATTCAACAAAAACGAAGTAATAATTACGTTTCCTATAATATTGGACTTTATAATTTATCAATCGAATAAAATTACCATTTTCTTCAGTCGCTTATGTATAATTTGTTTCTTTTTTTTTTTTAATTTTTATTTAAAGCATCTATTATAGTAACATTTCTTCTTTCTCTCTTTATTATTTTAATAATCCAACAATAATTATAATTCGGCATATTAACATTAATAAACATTACTTTTTTTTAACTAGCATTAATTTTTGGTGTTTTTGCGATGTTAGTATGCTGAGCAACTATCACCTTATAGTAGTAAACACTCGATTATTTTCAGTCTGTTTTATTCCTTGGTACTGCAAGTTAGAAAGTAATTTTAAATAAAAGAAAAAGCTGACTTATCAGTTTATCAAAAATTAAAATAAATTGGCTAATTTGGACCCATTTTCTTCATTTGTTTTCTTTGGATATCACTCAAAAATACGTTTCCATTAATTAATTTCCTTACAAAAACGAAACGCGTCACGTACTACTGTTAGAGCAAGAAGAAACCTTTCTTGCAGCATCGAGGACATTCAATTGAAATAACATTCAAACAACTTCTAGCACCATTTAATGACTAATATATCACCAAAGTCGAATCACTCGGATCATAAGTTCAGTGAACGTACGATTTGGTCAAAAATTATAACCAATAGAATTAACAAGACCAAGTGGACTATTCAAATAATCTGACTGTGTCTACTGCTGTGTTCAAGAGCAGCCAAGACGTCCTGCTTTTGGCGAACGTACAATCTTCCCTTTTTCCAAGGGTTTTGAAGTTGGAGGGGTTTAAAATCATCTCGAAGACACCTCTCACGGGCTCCAATCACTGCTACCAGACAGAAGTTTTTGAGTTTGTCTGCGGTATAAATGGGACCTTCTTTGCCTTTCAGGACGACAGCCATATTAAGTTGTTTAACGACCAAATCTACTACTTCCCTAGCTGTAGTTCTGGATGTCACGTGTAATTTCAAACTGGTACCACTAGCTAGACCTGTTTCATATGCTGCGTATACTTGAAGAATACCCGAGGAAGTCCCATCCTTTCCGGTGGCGCTTCCACTGGAACTTTGAGGCAAGGAATCGGTTTGAGGAACTTTGAAAACTGGGTCGGGAATCAGATCAGGTTTAGCGTACGTATCCACGGGTTTCAGGTACGTTTTCTGGCTCGAAGATTCCAAGTCACTCATTGACTTGATGTTCGTTAAACTTTTGGACGAAATTTTGTGGAGATTTGTTGGGAACAAGTGGGACTCAGTGGTAGCAGGTTTGTTTGCTTTCAATGTAGATTCCTGTAAGTTTTGCTTCACATTGGTCATGCTGTGGGATGGAACCATTTTGGGTTTTTGTTTCGTTTTTCGAGGTGTACTTGTAGTTATGGGAATGGGACAACTGTTATCACTGTCTGAACTTAAGCTATGCATACTGTCTGAAGTATTCGTTGTGTTTAGTGTGTTCACGCTTAGCATACTGCCTCCATACATAGGTCTTACACTTAACAGCGGACTAGAAGATGCAGATGCGTTTGAAGGGGAGTTGGCATTGCACAATTTGTTGCTAACTGGGACGGGAATGGTCGAGAAGAGGACGTCATCACTTCTGGAGGGAGGCAAACAATCATTAAAATAATCGCTACAATAGCTTCCGCTATTTTTTCTCGAATCGTCACTATGGACTATAAGAAACTGAGACGAGGATACGCCGAGTTCGTTTTTACTAAGTTGCTGTTCACTTTTGCTCAGTTCGCCCATCATCAAACCGGAATTTTGTCCGTTCATATTGCTACCTCCAGGACCAGGCCACGAACCTCTTCCTGTTGTACTTTTCACTACTTTCGTATCTCTCGGGGGAATTTGTAGTAAAGATCGTTTCTTACCTGAACTGGGACTACCTGGTTCTTTCAGTATGTACTTAACGGGAAGACCAGCTGTGACCCGATCTCTTGCGAAAGAAATCACCTCCATCAACCAACGTACTCGCTTCCAGATGGCGTTCAACTGGGTTTGAAGATCTTGTAATTTTGCCAATCTTTCTTTTGCAACAGCAACTTCACTGTTCGAAAATGCTTCTCTGTGAAGGTGATTTGCGTTAGCTGCATCCAGTTCTAACAGGCAACTGAGTTTGGCATATTTTTGGATAATGTTGTTTTGGTAGGTGTTGAGATGAATCATTTCAAACACTTGGATTGGTAAACTGAGGAGATCGCCTCGTTGCAGGAGAATTTCACGTTGACCTGGGACAGAACAGGAGAGCTCAGCTGGTGGGCATATGACGATGAAACTGATTTCGTCAGAAATTTCTATCACTTCAGAATCGTACAGACGTTGATTGGTCATTTCTTCGGATGGAACGTCCATATAATTTAACAGTCTTTTAGCAGCGCCCGCTACGAGTTGTAGGAATGTTTTTTGCTGTTCTGTTGCGTTGTCGACAACATCTGGAGCATGCTGTTGTTTCAAATACTCCCACTCTTCTCTGTAATTACCACAAAGGAAATGTAAGTTATGGACAAAAAGGGGTGCAGTATTAATACTCACGCTGAAACGTGCGGGTTATCCCTAACTTTACAATGGGGTAACATGTTAGGTGATTTGGCCGGAACGACAACTTGTATGAGATCAACGGAACTCTGCATCTTCAGGTATGCCAAATAAAGACCTCTTCCCAATTTCTGTTTGGAAACCTGATGGTAACTAATCTGGTCCTTCACGGAGGCCATTAAAATTTCGGATATGCTGTTGTCGTCACTGAGTACAACTTTTTTAAATACCTTATTCATCGGCAGCCATCTAGAGTTCAATACCGAAACACTTTTAGGCGATTTGACGTTATTTATAGCACTTATCACAACGGTTCCCTGGGTATCTCTTAACGGTTTGTAGTAAAGTTGTCCGAGGTCCTGTAGGCACAATGCTGACTGCATTTGGAGGGCTGCTGATAATAATTTAATTCTAAAATGTATGGCCGACGATACGTTCTTTTCCATGTCACCACGAAGGGACTTGGTATCGTCCCATGTGCAGGCAACTTTCATGAACCAATGGTAGTCCGTGTGGATACAACTGGGGAATGTTTCGTCAATTTCTATCACAGGCAAAAAGTCTTCATTCGTCACCAGAACCTTGTCTTCGTGGTATAAGATGCACGCTAAGTAAATACCTCTAAAAACAGAAATGAGGTGGGTAAGCTATATTATAATTTTTGTAGGATGAAATCGTCGCACCTTTTCAAGTGTTTCTGGAATTTGCTAGCCGCTGTAAATAGTTGTTTTATTGTGGTCTTTTTTCGTTGTTGTCTACGTTGTGGACCAGGAACGTCAAGGATTTCACTTCCGGGTCGGAAAAGTTTTACTTCTTCGGTTAATTGCTGCAATTGTTTCTGTTTCCCGTCAAATCTATAAAAAATCGATTATGATCGATAAGTTAAAATCATTCATGGTTGTTATTACCGAGATTCCTTTTGTTCGATTTCTCTCCAAGTAGAGGGTATTACGCAGGCTGGAGTCGATGACAAAAATGTGCCGTACCCTTTTAGATTACCGCATGCCGCCCTAAAATAATATTTTCTGCCTTGCGTTAATTCAATTGTACAAGTAGAAGCAGTAACTTCCAAAATTTCCATTTCTCCCGTAATGGGGACAAAATCTGCCCTTCCTGACCATTGCACTGAAGTATAAAGAATATTGTAGAGACAAGAAATGGAAAGCATTCAATTTATATACCCTTAAATTTAGTTGTAACAGGGGAATCACCAGAATTTGGTTCTTGTAGTCTTAGGCAGATTGTTGTTGCTGACGTAATGTCAATGGCTACGAGGGAGGGTGGGTCGGGCGGTCGAGCCTGCGCAAACCCTAAGACCATTCGGCGCAACATTTTCACCCTGCGTCCCCATGTTATGGCTTGTTTTTCGTTATCACCACCCGTGCACCCTACAACAAATTTGTCCTATAAAATAATTAATTACGAATTTAAAAACAACAAAAAATCTTCCAAGCAACCCCCTGAAATAAAAAGCATCTTTTAAAAAAACTGTTAAGGCACGCCTTTTTCCCAGTTTTACTTAAGTTACCTTACTTAATATATTTTAGTAAGCAATCACCTTGTACGTGTATATTTATATTAAGAATTACTGCACAGACTGTTCCAAAAACGGTTCAGAATTTGTGGAATTACAGACCACTGAATAATTTAATATAAAAAAAAAAAATTAAGTACTTAACTTTCTTCCCCCTGGCAAAATTTCTCTGACAAAATGTTGACAGACCAGGGGATGAGTTTTTCATTTTGAATTAAGGAACCATATTTTTGTTTGGAACACTACGAACTGATAATCAAAGTTCATTTTCTTTTTTTTTTTTTTACAATAAGAATAATTGCGTATACTTTTTTAAAATTATTTTTATAGTTCCCGTAATTCAGTGTTAATCTTAACAGCTAAACTAAAAAAGTCGCTACTTATTAAATTTTCGTGTTTGTTTTAATTAAATATTTGTCCTTCTAATCTAAGCGTGAAACAGTTAGTTAGCCCTGACTTCCGCTGCCAGTTAATCGGATAAAAGTTAAACAAAGAATATTTAAATTATGATTTTTTTCAATACGTAACTGCATTGGATTTCCGGACCTGGGCTCCAAACTAAATCAAGCATGTCTTGGCTTATTGCGCACAAGGTGGTAAAGCCTGCGTAAAAATTTGGACACAAACATTATTATCAACAAATTGATTTTTAAAAGTTCATTTAACTTTAAAATGAAAACAGAAATGGAGCAAAAACTTTTTAATGAGCACATAAAGAAAAGTAACTTAATAAATTAAAAAAAAAAATGAACAGGCTGGCCAATTTTAGAAAGAGGGTGAATGGAAACTGATGTCAGTGTCTAAAGCTTAATGTTTATGAGTAGTTGTTGGGTGCAAATCCTGTCTCGTTATTTTGCACCATTTCAGAGACACAGGGAGTTTTTCGAAAAATGTTCTTAAAGATTATTTTGTAGAGATTAAAAAATTTTGCTAGGAAAAAGTGAAAAAAGTTTTTCGAAAACGAATCTTTTCCAAAACCATCCACACACCAATTAACTTCTCATAAAAATTGGCCAAAGATCAGTTTCTGTCCATCTCCTCTCTAAAGTAAATATTTCTTTTAAACGTGTCCAAATTGGCCCATCTTGACAGTACATCTTCTAATTTGTTTTCAAGCCATTACAAAAGTACTTATATAAAATAACTTTTGACCTATTAAGTACAATGTAACTGTTTAGATTTAAGAATTATTACCTGTCATGGCCGATGTAGGATAAGCATTGCCTATAATGCTTGAAAATGACGCTCTGGTATTTAGTGGCGCTCCACAGGGTTCTTCGAGTAGACCACCATACTCTTGCAATCGCATTTCAGCCTCGCCTAACAGTTGTTTCAAATGAGATCCTAAAGCTTCTGGACTAGAATCTGCAAAACAATTGTCTTTTTTTTATATTCCTATAGACACACACGTTGCATAATGTTTGAAACATCCATGATTTTTAGAGCAAACACTTACATTGGCTTCCTTCTCTAGCACCGAAACTTATAAGCATTTTGACTAAAGGACGATTGTTACTAAGCACAGCCACATCTAATGGTGATAATCCATCACTGTTTAAACTGAAAAAATGATGGTAACATTAATAAAAAAGAAAGGCACACTATATTTCTAAAATAAAATAAAAATAATTTCTAAGCCCTAAAGTGTACCGTTTATACAATAAAACTAATTAGTGTTAAATAATAATTACTGAATTAATTATTATTATTGTACAATTAGACTTTGGATTGATAACAAAGTGTAGAATGAAGGACAGGGTTGTGCTTTATTTACCTGGCTGCATAATGAATGAATAAGCTAAAATGGCGGCCGTAAATAACAAAATGGCGGTAGAGACGTGAAATGTAATTGCGTACAGTATTAAGTTGCATCAAACTGAAAAGGGCTTTTAAAATCGAGATGATTTTTTGGATTTTTCTTTTGTAAAGATACAATAGCAACAATAAAACATAAAAAGGCAGGAGAGGCAGAAAAATGCATACTATGTCGGCTGGCATAGTAATAATAATAAATAGCATAAAAGTATTTCTTCGAGTTTTTTATTTCTATGCGATAAAGATTGCGGCTGTAAAACTGAAAATAGCGGTAGAAACCACAGAAAATTATTGTGTACTATACATACTCAGTAGAACATAGCTGAACAGGCTTTTCAAAATAAAGACTTTTTTAGTTTTTGTTTTTATAAAGCCACAATGGCGGCTGTAAATCGCAAAAATACAAAAAGTGGCATATCGTCATTGAATAGATCTTTTAAAATCAGGATGGTTTTCAAATTTTTATTTCTATGAAACTATAATGGCGGATGTAAAACACAAAATGGCGGTAGAAACGAAAGAAACAAATTGCATACTATACTGATTGGAATATCATTCAATAGGTCTTTCAGAATCGAGACGTTCCTTCCAGTTTTTATTACCATGAAACTAAAATGGCGGCTGTAATATACAAAATGGTGGTAGAAACGAAGAAAAAGAAGTTGCGTACGATACTGAATGGGATATAATGGAATAGGTGTACACTATGAGAAAAGTTACCTATCATAATTTAGACAGTAAAAGCAACCTATGTCAATATTTTTGTTTTACATACATATTTTTAAAAAAATAACTATAAAGGCATGTAGCTTCAATGGTGTAATAAAAGTGAAGAATAATTTCTGAAACAAATATTCAAGAGAAGGGAACTTTAGCTACCACGGGGAAAATGTTTAGCATGTACAATCCAATTTAATCTAGGGAAAATGCTTCTATATACTTACTCGCATTCTATCCATGGATTCTTTAGATCTAAATTTATATTGCAGAGAATGTAACAAACCTCGAGCGTTATAGTCAAAGGAATTCGTTAGAATTTTATAAGCAATTTTCATCTTTTCAGATGAAACATGCTTTTCCAAGAGAATAGTAAAAACAGTAAAATTATTTTTATTTGTTTTGTGTCAAGAAAAAGATGGAAAAATTGAAAACAACGTGTAGAACTTTTTTATTAATACTGTAGTGTTTGTGAGTTAATAAATTTATTTAGACTAAACGTACAGGAATAACAATTTATATACAGTAATTCAAATATTACACTTAAACACTATTTAATTATTACTAACTTAGATTACTATTTATTTACACCATTTACTTAAATGCACGTTTCAATTTATTTGTATTCTCACTATTATCACTGTCGATTTATTTCTTATGTTACTACCGTCACTTTGGATGTCAATTTATTACTAACTACCCGGCGAACTTTTATAGCATCCATAGAAAAAAGTCGGGACAAATCTAGAATATTCGAAATGTCGAAAGTCGTTTACATTTCTGCGAACCGCTTAATTGCTTTCTCAGAAAGCAGGTACGAGACACGCGTCTACAAATACGACGCACACACTGCCGAAACCGGCCGCGGCTAGTCGAGCCGGTCCGAAACTCGTACCAGTGTACACGATCGCACACAAGCATACTCGTGTTCGCTACAATACTTAATATCCAATGATCAAAGAAAAAATTCTTCGATCAAACCATTCAATTTATTGAAGTAAAAAGGCAATGTTTCAACATAAAAAGACCCTATTTAGAAAAATTACAATTTCTTAAAATTTATGAGAAAATTAGTGAAAAACTTAAGACCTACAATTAGTTAGAAAAATCGTGAATATTATAGTAATAAAGATCGCTAAATGAAAAAAAAAAAATAGTACACACAAGACCGGTTAAGAAAATGAAAAATCGAAAGCATAATTCATAAAATTAAAAGTAAACTATTATTTGACAAAAAAAAAATTAAACCCCAAAATTTAGAAATAAATTGTAAACCGATGTCCCATATTATGGCTCCTATTTATACTACTACAGATTAGTTTTTAATCATTTCCAAAATTTCTTTGTTTCGTTTGTCTAATATTATATTATTTTTGTACTACTCACATTTTGCCTAATTTTTGGTTTTAAGTTTTTTTTTTTAAATTTTGAGTTTCTCTGTGTCTTAAATTTATAACCGAAACATCATGTTTTTATATCAGTAAATATTGAATTGTTTTCTCGAAGTTATTTATCAAAAAAATTGACCGGATACATTGTATTTGTATAAGTTTCTTAGATCCACCAAAAAATAGATTTGTTTTGTGGAATTTTTACCACATTAAAAGGGAAATTAAAACAAAAAGAAATTTGTGAGAACCAACTTGAGGGGGAGTGTAGAAAATAAATAAATAAACATTTCTTTTGAAGGTGGAAATTTATCATGAAATTTTAAAAAGACGTTATAAAGAAACTATAATTAATAAAACATAAAATCTGACTGCAGTGATACTGAGTATCTAATATTTATGGTTTTTACGTACTATATTATTAGAAAATTTTGTTTTGTTAAATTCTTCTTAACAGCTTTTGATACAGAGAATTGAAAAATCCCCTAAGAACCAAATTTTGGTATGGTTTAAGTTAGGTTAGGTTCATCAGAATTACAGATACCTTACTTTTTGAGATTTTAAAATTTTACCATAAATGTTTTTAGATTTCTAACAGTAGCAAAATATGAGGGTTAAATTCGGTTCCATTTTTGGTATTTAATACATTAAGTAAACTTTAAGGGCAATTTACGCCCTCTTGCTAACCCTGAAGGTATACTACCACCACATAAATATTCCTAACTTAAAATTACAATACGATGGACATTTGAGAGCGCGTTTGGATTGTTAGAATTTTTCACCTGTTTAAGATAAACAGGTGCTTTCCCTGATTTTCTTCGTTAATAGATTAAAAAACGAATTTTGCAAAACTGCAACATTAAATACATAAAGGTATTTACTCTTCTCGTGGGCCTCTATGAAAATCTACGCATTATCAAAAATTTTTTGTTTTTTTTTTTCTAAAATTAACGATAGAAAGTCACAGCGGTTTAAATTTCCAACTTCAAAATTTGGTCGACGCAATTGTCTACATGGGTTCCCTCCCATTCAATGTATAGATTTTCGCGTCAATAATTTTATTTTAGATCTTCAAACGGGTCAAAAATTAGACTTACTTTATTCATTTGATGGTTTTTAAGAAAAAGAGGGTAATGAAGTTTTTTGGACGTTTATATCTTCACTAAACTGCAGTAGTAGACACGAAGAAAGACAAAAAAGAAGTAAAAAAATTAAATTTGAACGTACCTATTGACATCAACATCTGTAGACTCCAATATCGTTCTGGCCTTTTCAAGATGACCGTGTTCAACTGCGGAAAACAAGGCTGAAACAAAAAGACAATTTCAACGTTCGATATCAGTTGGGAAAACAACGAAAATCTAATTATATCTTATGATAGGACTCGGTAAAATCATTTCGATGTTTTTTTCCCGTTATCGCCTTTCTCTTTATGCTAGTTGGGGTGGTAATGTTTTTTTTTTGTAGTGACAATAAGAATAGCCAATTTACTGAATGAAAAAGAGAATTGATGAAACGAGATTGGTTCCCTCCATAAATACATAACAGGGAATGGAATGGGAGGAACTTGAGGAAATATGTATGAACAACCCGAATAATTTCAGAATTATAATATATTATTAAAAGGGATGACACACACACACACAGACAACGCATGGCATTGAGTGAAGCTGGCAGATGTCATATTTGTACGGTGCCTTCAAAAATGTCCGATAGCCACGTGACCTCCGTGTTTAGGTAACCAACAATACGAGATGCACAAAATCAATTCAAACTATTGTTTAAAATGGAAAAATTACTAAAACATTTAGTATTGGGCCTAACAATGTGAAAAAATGATAAATTAAAATGAATAGGATAGCAAAAAGGCAAGAAGAATTATTTGATTATCTTTAATCGAACATAATCAAAACTCAAAAGGACGACACTGGCATTTATTTGACAGATGACAGTCATTTTAGTAACTAACCAGTAACTAGATTCAGTACGCCAACCCCAAATCAACAAATGCTCTATAGGTTACTAAAAACCTGGTCACGTGACTTTCGGACATTTATGAAAGCCCTGTACACCTCCAGTGTTAAATATTAATATGGTAAAAGTTCAAAAGTTTAAATAAACCAATCGACAAAAATGGATCAACCGTCGCGAGAAGAAATTTTAAAATCAACCAATTGATTTAAAACAATGAGGAGGTATTTCTCATATTTTTACGAATATAAACTCACTGAAGTATGAAAATACTTAGCAATCGCAAATTGAATAATTTATTATACGGTACACTTGTTACGCAAAATGGAATACTAAAACGAGATTAAACACTGATGTTTATACAATTCAGAGAATGAATTATGTCTCGTTATTTTAAATTGCTCCCCAACTGCAAAGTCAACACAATGATACGCTTGATGCAAAACCAAAAACCACGTAGGTGCAGTAAAGAGAAAACAAGAATTATTAACGTTTGTGGAAATAATTGTTTCTATTCTGCGTTTTTATAACCGAATTCCTTGAAATATATACAGATTTTTGGTTGGTTCACTGCAAATTATAATGAGGTAGGCAATTTCTTTTGTCATATTTTAATCATTTCTTGAATGTTATTTTGTAAGAAACTTGTAATGAGTTATTTTAATGTTATTTTGGCATATTTTGTCTGTTACGTTAAATTAAATTAGTAAATATTCAAATAATAAATAAAATAATAGTGAATATGAAGTGTTGAATTTGCACCTGTTTTCCACTTTCCACGTAACACGTACCCTTTTTTGGAGTTTACTCCTTAAGAATCAATGTAAATATGTCCCGGAGTATGAAAAATATAGAGAGTAAAATCTAGTGAACATAACGGAAGTAAGCGTTGCGGAACTAGCGCTATGACTTCCATATGTTTTCCTCGCCCATCTTATACTGAACGCATGCGGAAAGGGAAACGGATATGTATGTTAAGTCATACGCGACTGCCGACGCCGTCCAGGGACTTCTTGTGTAACTAGTTAAACGAAACATTTTAGATTCGATTGTATGTAGAGCCGTAGAAGCAACATTTTTCATTTCGTTGTATTTGATAGTGTATTTGAAATTTACTTCCATCCAAAACGAGAACATCATTTTAATTTTTTGATTATACATATAAAATATATACTTAACAAATAAATATTTTCTATCGACGTATCGACCTGAAAAAAAAAACAGAAGTACTAAAGGAGTAAACTCAAGTCGCGTGTCGGAGCTGAAACACACACACATACTTTTGGAATTGTTTTTATTATTCAAAATTCTGTACTATTGTTGTTTTTACACTAACGCTAGTTTACTCGCGTTACTTCACCAAAGAGCGTAATTTGGTATTTTGTGATAATACTGTAGCGTTCGTGGGTTTATTAAAATTTTATTTACAACACTAAAGTACAGGAACACAATTGATTTATACTTATTTAATAATAACTACTTAAAAACACTATTAATTAATACGGAACTTAGCTTACTATTTATTTACGACACTCACTTACATACGCGTCTCTATTTATTTGTCCTCTTCACTTTTAACACTGTCGATTTATTTCGGATGTTACTACTGACACGGTCAATTTATTACTAACTAACTGTCGAACGTCTTTCCACTTTTATAGCATCATGGAACAATCCAGAAAAGTCTGGAAATTTGTAAGATTGTTTACGTTTTCGGCGAACCGCCTAATTACTTTCCTGGAAGGCTGGTACGGAACACACGTACACAAATATAACGCATACTGTGGACGCCGGCCTTGGCTGGTCGAGCCGGCCGGCCACGCATAAAAGCGTACTCGGTCGCAAACAAGCACGCTCGCGTTCGCTACAATACTAAAGGATTTTTATAGGGACTGCATTATCTTTAACGATTGCAAGAATGGTGATTTTATATTAGTTTCATCAAAATCTGTGCAAAACTCAAAAAAAAATTCTGCCCACATTTCATTTCATGGGGTATTTGAAAGGGCAAGGACAAAGAATGATTAAAATTTATTTGTACCGACAACGCAAATTTAAACGAAGAAATCTTTGTGGATCCGAAAATTCCCATTATGGAGCTTATGAAACATGAAATTTTAAAATTATGTAGAATGAAGGTGAAAAAGACAATGAAACCCATTAGAAATCATCCAAGAACTTTTATCGTATAAGAAACTTAAATTCAACATGTCGCTAAAAATTAATTTGTTGGACTAAAATGCTTTTTTAGTTGCTTTGAAAAAATTCGCAGGAAATGTGTAAAGGGAAAACAATTCCAAAATACCAATGAAAATACAATTTACCGCAAGGAACTATTGTTTTTTTAGGGTTCTGAACGACCTAATGTCAAAACGGGACCCTTATACGTAGAATCACTCGTTGGTATGTCTGTGTCCGTTTTTCACAGCCATTAGTTTGCTCCAAATTTACTGGAACGATTAAGTTGAAATTTGCTACGACACATGAATTTTTGTGACCTAAATACGAACTTGTAAATAAATGAATTTTGAATATAGGGTTTACTTTTGGGGTGACTATTTAGAAATTTAGATAATAAAAAAAAAGGTTTTGTTTTAAAGTTATTTAAGGAAATAGACGAAAATTGACCATCCCCTTCCTCAAATATTTTGAAAATACAAAAAATAATTTTGCACCTTTAGATTAGGTGCAGGAGAACCTATAAGAATATGGTCTCAAAATAATATGGTAAATCCCCCAATATTGTACCTTTAAATCAGTAAAATGCTTTCAGAAAGTTTCCACGGAATGAATCAGTGCGCACAAAATGATTATTGTACCTAGTAGGAGATCTCAATATTAATTTTAAGAACAAATCGAAAATTGAAATATCAGAATATCTTTTATCCCTCGATTTCAGTCTGCGTATTCAAGAATGTGCGATAGATATAAAGAATTCAACAAGAGGCAATATATTCAGCAATGTCTTTTCAGTCAGTTGCCATCCATACCTTTTTTTAGCTACTCAAATTTGGATCAGATTTCAGTAAATATGATGGGAGTTCAACGATATATTCCGAGTTCCATGCAATTTAAAATAATGTGAAAACAATTTCTAAAGATTCTAAGAAGAAAAGAATTAAATTCTGATTTTAAAGAAATACGAATATTAAAATCCATTTAATATCACAAATAAAATCTGTCACAATCTTGTACAAAATCAGGAAAGGAGAAAAAATTTTTGCAGATCAATGTTATCTATATTAATCGTACAGGGTGTTCTAAAACAGTTTTTAAGTAAAATTGTTGTTTATTACATACGTTGGTTTTTCCCTCTTTAAAAGATTTCAAAAGCAATTTATCAATAAGAATTTTTAACTGATATGAAAAAAGGAGATTTTAAATTTGTCTGTATATCTATAAATACTTTGTTTTTATATGTTCGGGAAGATTTTTTTTATTTATAAACTAATAGTGTAACTCCAAGGTGGTCTCAAATATTAATTTTGGACCTTGGACTTAGAAGGGGAATTCCCCAAAATTATGATAACAATAAAACAAGGTAGATTGGGTTAGGTTAAGTTCTTTCTAGGCCATTATAAAAATAGAAAACCGTCTTCAAAAACACAAAAGCAGGAAACAACTCTTCTGTCAGTTGATGCCAAGTAACAAATTACATAGGTAGGTACAATAAAAAAAAAATAGCTAAACAATCACAATCTCTTCGTCGCATCTACTGTAAAATTATTTTCTGCATTAGTGTCTTTTAGAGCCGATTTTCTGTTTTATAAAGCCAATTACAGTGTGAACTCTATTTAACGTCACTCGATTTAACGAAAAACTCCTTAAAACGTCGAAATAACTTGACTTTGGTTGGTTTAGGTTGTTGTCAAAACATGATCGTATTTAATTTTTTCTTCTCTCCATATAAGGACAACAACCATAAAATGCGTCGTTCCCTAAGTGTCGTTATATAGAGTTTACGCTGTACATTCGTTTTAAACAATATTTCTTTTTTCATCTTCAAATTATGTATCTTTAACCACTGATGGGGGTATGTTAAGACATATACATTTGAGTAAACTTTATTATTTAATAAACGTAAGCAGTTTTGAATGGACAAGGATAAAAAAGGGTTTGGTTGTTGTTTTGTTAAAGGACAATAATAAGGACAAGCAGGCGGGTCGGTATATAAAACAATGAGAGGTCGATTCTAATTGATATTAATCATCGTAAGTACATAATATATTTCTCTTGTTAGGTCAGCCTTAATCTTATTAAAATACACGGAAAATTTCGCGATCCTTTTAGCGATGTTTACAATAAAATATGTATACAGTGTGGAAGATATAGGATTTTTTTAATTAAGTGCACAACAACAATACAAATATTTCAGAAATTTGGTGCAGCACACAGGGTAGGACTTAAAGGTAAATATGTACAAAAAAATATGTTTTAGTTCGTCATACTGATTAAGAATATGTTATGATATGTTGGGCGTGGAAACTATCCCTTCCTGGTGTTTTTGAGCTTCTTCATTTCGTGTATTTGTCTTCCATGTCTATTGTAAAACGCGATTAGTAGTAGTGGTTTGTTGATTTATTCGAATATTGAGATCGTGTAGTGTCTATTGTTGAAGATTAGATAAGGAATTATTTATAGTCTTTATCTATAGGTGATACATGATACTGCTTGTTTGTTTAAACTTTGAAAGCGGTTATTCTTAGTGTGTTACGAATACTAATGTTGGGAAAGGATGCGGGATATGTAAATGTAAAGACACCCATCCTGAACCGTAACCTATTGCAATACAACGGAAGTATTACGACTGTTTTTTGTATTTTTTGAACCTGCAAACCAGTATAAAGATGTCATAAAATACAAAAAAACTGTCGTAATACTGCCGTGTGTATTGCAATAGGTTACGGTTCAGGATGGGTGTGTTTACATTTACATATCTTCCACCCTTTCCCAACATTTGTGTTCGTAAAAGACTAAGAATGACTTTCCAGTGTTAATACAAACAAGCAGTATCATTAATCACCTATAGATAAAGACTATAAATAATTTCGTATCTAATCTACAAAATAAACAAACAGTACATGATCCGAATAATCGAATAAATCAACAAACCGCTACTACTGATCGCGTTTTACAAGGGGTGGTTTCCGCGTCCATACCATTATTTCAGGAAATTCAGCAGAATTTTATAAAGAAAAACACCAAAACATGGCATACTAAGAAAACCAAAAATTTTTTTAGAAAAAGTATTTAATCATTAATATTTTTATTAGAAGTACATAAAAATAGACAAACTGTTGTAATTTATGGCGATATTGTTAAGCAAAACCATGCTGTTAGTAACGTAAAATTACATACAGGTAAATAATCCCAAAGTTTGTTAGTACATATGTAGTTACTGTCAATTTGTGATATTTCTTACCCTGCAGATGTATATTTATTCTTTCCACCTTTTCTGCGCATTGCTGATTTACTTTTGAATTTTTTTTATTTTGTTTTTGTTTAGGCGGAGAAAAGCCCGTGTTAAAGGGGGCATTTGCTACTTCCATCTCGGTTTCGCTCGATAAGGGTGGTAATCCTGTAGCAAAACAAAACAATAAATAAAATAAAAAAATGAAACAAAACAACATAAAATATAATAATAATAAAAAAAAAAGTAACTGAATAAAAAAGCGTAGTAAGAAATTATTAAAAATATTGCTAGACACGATTAAAACCCACTTTGAATAACCCAAAAACCCAAGAAAAGGGTAATTTATGTTAGAGAATTTAAATGAAGAATTATAAATAAATTTAAAATTTAATTTTCTAATAAATAATTATGCCATAACTTGGATAGGAAATTAGAAAAAACAACAACTGATGAACAAACGAATGTCTAAGACCAGGACGTAGGACCATAACAGTATTGGTCCTTGGTCTTATTTTTGTAGATGAAGCAGACAAAAAGGTTCAGTGTGGCCTAGAATCGACGTCCATTAAGCAGGAAGAGTAAAATCAGCAGAATCAAAAACAGACACATAGACAATTAAAGGTTTATAAGAGGCTAATTAAGTGCTCTAATATGAATTAATAAAATACAAAAAACTGTCGTAATACTTCCGTGTGTATTGCAATAGGTTACGGTTCAGGATGGGTGTCTCTACATTTACGTATTCCCCACCCTTTCCCAAAATTTGTGTTCGTAAAAGACTAAGAATGACTTTCCAGTGTTAATACTAACAAACAGTATCATTAATCACCTATAGATAAAGACTATAAATAATTTCGTACCTAAATCTACAAAATAAACAAACAGAACATGATCCGAATATTCGAATAAATCAACAAATCACTACTACTAATTGAGTTTTATAATAGAGATGGAAGACAAATACACGAAATGAAGAAGTTCAAAAACACCATGAAGGGGTGGTTTCCGCGCCCAACATATATTTGTATTCTTGATCAGCATGACGAACTCTACAACATACTTTTTTTTTCAAGAAAATCGGAAGGGGGTAAGCTAATGTACATAATTACCCATATTTCTTACGTTCAAAATTGAGTTGTTAATAACAAATGATCGACGATAAATTCCTGTGGGTATATGCGTATGTATTAGGGCAAATAACAATGGAATCACGACAGGAACGCCTATACATGTTACTAGTGAATAATTATTGGAATGCCACCTCATTAATAGACCTTGACTAATAGACAAACTGGGACAACAACAGCAACATTCGTGTAATGAAACTCGGATTTGCCCAGCTAACATGCCATACTACACGCTGTTTAATAAATGTATGGCCATCCGACTGTTATATTCCATATTAAAGGCACGCATTTCCGTTAAAGATTAGGATTTCATGATATTATCGTCCTCGGTCGGTTCCTACTTTGAAGTACATAATTAAAAACTGGGATGCATACTATTTCCACGTATGAGATCTAAACAAACCTGAATTCTTCGCAAATATTCTATGGATTATTATATTTCTTAAGAAAAATACTTAGGCGCACGTAGAAAACTTTTTATTACTTCTATTCAATGTTTCTATTTTGAGCTAAGATGCCTATTCCAGAGATTTTGAAACGAAAAGTTTAAAATTAATGTATTGGTTAGGTTAGGTTAAATTTTATTTAAAATATATTCTAAGTAACCTAACTTCATTTTTTGTTTCCTGGAACATTCTCGAACATTCCAGATTAATCCCGAAAAATAGAGAACGTTCCGGACTATATTACGGTGATTCAAAATATTTTTGAGTATTCTGGATTAATCTAGATCATTTTTAAAAAATCTTTATGATTCTAGAACATTCCTAATCTATCTCTAAACACTCTAGATCAATCATATGAAGATTCTGAAACATTTCTCAAACATTTTAGAGCATTCTCAGACCATCTTGTAACTATTCAAAACATTCTGTAACATTTCTGAACGTTCTTTATTATTTTCGAACACAGGAAAATTTCCGAAAAATCTAGAACATTCCAGCAAATTTCAGAACACTATTTAATATTCTAATACATTAGTGTTACCCTTTGATTCGCTAAAAGACGCTCAAAAAATGACTAAATATTCTTGAAAATTCTAGATCATTCTTGAACACTCCAGAACACTTCGAGAACAACATTAAAAGATCATTAAAATTCTGGAACATTCTTAAACACTACATCACTCTACATTTCAAGTCCCTATATAGAATCTAAAAACAAACATTTTTTAACTTCTTTGAACATTTTAGATTATTCACAAATACTCTGAAACATTTCCTAAAAATCTGGGACATTACAGCAAATTATAGAACATTCTAAAATATCAATACACTACTGTCACCCTCTGATTCACTAAATGTCGCTCAAAATTTTTTTGAATATCATGGAAGATTCTAGATCATTCTTTAAAAGTTATGAAAATTTTATTACATTCTTGCACACTCCAAATCTATTTCGAAAAATCTACCCTGCTCGTAGGTACATGTCTACATAACTACCCTGATCGTTGATTGACGATTAAATGATAACTCAGCCTAACCTAACCTAACCTAACCTAACTTTACCAATAATCCCTGTACAAAATTTAAAGTTACTGGACTCGGAGGTTTGGACTGTGCGTTGTTAGATACATGAAACTTTGTCTTCATTTTCCTCACTTAGGGGGTTAAATTTTTGAAATGTTTTCTTTATGCTCACCGACGTTGCATAAGGAAACTTTGGACAATATTATGGATGAAATGAAGAATAGAGGAATAATTGAATATGAAGACCTAACCTAACCGAACCTAACATAACCAATAATCCCTGTACAACATCTCTAGTTACTGGACTCAGAGTTTGGGACGTGTGATGTCCAATACATGACATTTTGAACCTCATTGTCACCTTCTAGGGGATTAAATTTTAAGAAATGCTCTCTTTCTGCTTGCCGACCTTGCATTAAGAATCTGTGCAAATTATACAATATAAAATAACGAATTATTACATGCAAAGACCATTTTGGAATGTATAAAAAAAAAACAGCTACGAGAAATAATATATTTTAGGAATTGGACACAGTGGTTTGATAACTTATATAGCAGATCATAAGGCAGAAAGGAAGCATAATATCTAAGTAAACGCCAGGTACTATAATGTTCAAGAAATTCAACTGCCTATGACACGCTGATGAGAACTAATAAGTTCACAAAACGCTAATGAGAACTAACAAGTTCACAAAACGCTGACCAAGAGCAAATTGTGTCCGATAAGTAATTTTTTTTTAAACATTTTTTTGTCATTAAAAAGACCTGATTTGTATTTTCATTTGAAAATGACTTTTCTCGGGGGTCACGATCATTTCTATTGTGGCTAATAAAAAAATTAAAAATCTATATTTGTTTGGCGAGTCTCGTTAATTGTAAGCAATCGAAGCTAATTCAAAGCTCCAACAACAAGGCAATATAAAGAACGATTCGAGCAAGTAGCTTTATTAATAAATAATTGTAAAATTGTTGACAATTACATTGGTGCACACATGTTTACTTTTATTGAACTAATAAAGCTAAGAACATACTTTTTTAAGGCTTTGTGCACACACTACTACTGAAACGTGTACCTATGTATTTATTGTGTACATACAAACATTTGTGTATACACTGTATGTATGTATGTAGGTAGGTATGTAAGGGATTTAATAAGACATAATTCTGGTGCGTTATTAGTTAATAAGCAAGATACAAACCCTAACTAGGTTTTCATTTATGGTATACACGATGCCTGGCAGGCGAACTAAATTGGAAGCCATTATCTCGTTCAAGTCTTTGCATTCAATAAATGCGCCTTTGCTCAAGTTTGACATAATCATTTCGTAACAGCATACAACGAATGGAAAACAACAACCCGGATATTAGAATGCCTACGGGGGTTAGATTACCCCGTACTAGTGTAATTTTAACCTCATACCTTTAGTGCTTTACATAACTTTCGTTATAAATACAAATAGGTAGGTATATACATACATATGGCGTGATTGTGGACAAAATAGTCTAGAAATATGGCGAATCCCTTTAACACAAGTGGTACAATGTCCTTACTTCCATGAGAACTAGTCAGCTCCTTAAACTAGGAAAGAGAGGGGACACGTAACTCGTAAGTCAACTGTACGTCGAACATTGTTACTTTATTTTGTACTCGCTCCATTAAACGGGGGCAGACAGTGCGTTGGTGTCGGTCTTTAAAAGTGTCAATATAATTGAATAGTGTAGTTAGGTTTTAGTGTATTTTTGTTTAAAACAATGGTGATTTGTTCTTCTTACGGCTGTAAAAGCCCCAGTGAAAGAAATGAACCAGGAATCACATTGCAGAGGTTAAAAGAATTTTACGTAGTAAGGTTAAGCAAAGTAAATCGTGTTTAATTTGTTTATTGTTTAAATACTACTTAAAATATGTTATGATTTCCGTACAAGAATCATTAGTGCGTGATATTTTTTTTGTTGGAATGGTTTACTGATAGTGTAAGAAACAAAAAATACTTTCGAAGTTGTAAAAAGCAAGCATTTACCACAATATTACCATAGACGGCGTCTCTTTTAGTTATAAAATTCTAAAAAGTAAAATTGATTAATTAAAAAAATTCGTCTTAAAGTTTATTAGTTCCGCCACATCATGTTAATTAACATTAATAAAATAATTCTTTGCATTTGATTTCATTGAACATGTACCTATTCTCTTTGACATAAAATAAATAATATTTTCTTAGTAACGTATGACGCAAAACAACAATTCTTAATAATTGTTTACTTTATCAAATAAACAATTGATACTCTGTCTCGTATTATAATTGTACGAATAATGGTAACAAAATTAACTCCCTCTTAAGATTATATGTTGCGCTACTGAGCGCTGACTGCTGGTTCCATCGCGTAACAATTTGTAGTCGACGATTATGCATCTCCTCTCTTTCATAGTCTAAAGTCAGCTCTAAGCCTCCTACTACCCATGCTTCGTTCAGTTTCGGATGAGAATTAATCTAGAAGTTATTTCTTCATTGGTGATTGAAATTCCGTTAACGGAAACGTCTGGAAAATAGAACTCCATGGATTGCCTAAATTTTGTTTATTATAAGGTCGTTTTTGGAAGCGTTACTGGAGATAGTAACAGTAGATTTGGGTCCACGATATTCTGGTTGAGTAGAATAAGAGGAAATTTGACCCATTGTTGTATGGCGTTCACCGTGAAAATTCGATTTCCATTTTAAAAACAAAATATGAACTGAGACGATTTTCTAACTTCTGCCACCTTCATAAATCGATAGAAAAGTATCGAATTTGTGATAAAAAAATTTTAGGCATAAGTGCTGAAAGTGTCGGAATGGTTGAAATAATATTTTAAAGATGTAAAGAAAATTGATAAATTTTCGTGATTTTCTAGCCGCTGCCCAGCAAAAGGATGAAGGTCTTCATCGTAAAAAATTGGTATAAGAACTGCTAATGGCAAAAGATCATTTCACGAAAAATTTGGAAAATTTTTCATCTCTTTTCCGCAGCTAAAATGTTCTTTCGCCATTAGCAGATCTTCGCTTGAGGCATCACTTTCTTTCTTCCCTGAATTTCCAAATGTTCCAACTGTCGTCCCACTACACTCCACCTATTTTGCTCCAATAGCACCCGGGAATATCACTATCTGGAAGAATCTTTAAGGACCTCCATTATTGATGTTGATTTTGTTTTTAATGTTGTTATTTTGAGGTTTGTATAATTTTTGAATATAATTTTTCGAAAATTCAACTTCTTTTATTCATTTATTTGACTTTTCTAGAACGATAGAGATCCAAAATTGCTGGTATCGTGGTATAAGTAAAAAAGATAAAAAGATTAACAGATTAACATACACCAACAAGATTTAGAATTTTGAAAGTGTAAATACATGTAGAGATGGTGAAGGCATCAAATGGCAGCTAACTCTTCAAAATCTCAATTGACCTAGATACTGTTCTGACGATATCGATATTAGCAATATGACTATTAAAAGGCAGGAAATGTAGATATGTATTGCATTCTGTTGGCAGCAGATGTGAAATGTTAGAAAAGTACAAGGAGTTTTTAAAAATCAAAGAAAGTCGTTACATTATTAAAATATCTAAGTACGACTTACGTTACATTAAAGCAATTGACGCGGGATTTAGACTGAGGAGCAGAATATTCTATGGATACATCGATAACCCACTGTCAGTGAATTGACACATATTTCAGTAAATACCCATAGAAGGGCATTTGAAAAACATCTGCATATAAAGTCACTTAAAAAAATACACAGGAAAAGTTCTCTAAATACGGGTTTGATGGCCATGGTCTAGTTTTGGATTTCCTCCACTGGTGAGAGCACCAAGAAATTGTTTATACAATGTTTCGCCCATTGCTGAGCTTGAGTAGTTTTGGAGATTACCTTCTACATTTAAATCTTATCTATTTATAATATTAGTAAAGGTTTTTAATCAATGTAATCTAGGTCACCCTTTGTCTCTATTTTCTGCCTATAATAGGTGTCCTACCATCTTATCTTTTCTTTTCATTTATTGATCAGAGAGATATTGTTACAGATTTGGGCAACTTTTGATACACGTGTGCAATGTTTCTGGCGTAAGCTCTAGCAACTGGATCTGGAGTGTTCAAGAAAGCTCTAGTGGTTACTAGACAGCGGCAAATAACTATACAAGGAGAGCGAACAAAAGACGAATAATTCAGTGGCGTAGTTCAATAAATTCTAGTTGACAACGAAATTGTTACGTGAATGATTACAATATTTTGAACTATAATTCTTTATATGGAAATGCCAAGAAAATTTAGTTACCATCAGAAGGTGTACATATTCAGTTTTATTTTATCTGCTGGAAATCTACAAATCTAATTGAAAAATAACGGCTTTGTACTCTACGCTTTCAAAAGTACGATAAAATGAAAAAGTCTTT
Organism: Agrilus cyanescens; assembly: GCA_947389935.1. NCBI lineage: Eukaryota > Metazoa > Arthropoda > Insecta > Coleoptera > Buprestidae > Agrilus > Agrilus cyanescens. The sequence continues at coordinate 6,438,261 of OX376713.1, read as the reverse complement.
CTCTAAGATCAAAAATAATGAAGACAGAGGTTGGTTTGATTAGAACAAAAGAAGGTCGACGTATTTTGATCCAACATTTGACCTCGTTCTCGTAAGAGGTCATTTAGACTCGTCTACGTCGTGAAGTTAGTTTTATAAAACAATTTAGCCATCGAAGTAAGCAGGAAACCGACTTAATTAAATGAGTTTCAGAGGAGATGAAGGTAATCGCAGTGTTCAAAGCACTCTTGGATGACGGATGGTTGTACTAGTAGAAGTAGTAGCTCCGGTATTAAGATTGTTTTCGTAGCAAAACGAAGAGCGAATAACCTCGGCAGTTAACATAGTTAATAAGTGCGCCCTTAACGAATTAATTCAGCTGCAATGGCTGCCTTGGTGCATCGCGCTGTCGAAATTCAATTTCCTCGTCTTAATACCACGACAGGAAGAAGCGGCGACCGTCGCGTCGATGGCGTCGAAATCCTAACGACGCCGTACAGACGCCGAAAGGCGGTGGCGGATATGTACCCGTATTTAAATCGAATTTCAAGTATTTCAATCTCGCCTTTAGAGAAAAATCGTTGAGACGTCAATCTGTGTTAATGACTTGCTTTGATACAACGAGGGTTAGAATTCGAAGAGATTTCCATGGGAAAATAAAAAGTACAAAATAAGGTTAGATCGAAAAAGAATTTACTAAAGAATGTTAAAGGCTAAATTCGATCTAACCACTGTAGATTAATGCAGTTATAATTAAAATCCTCATTTCAATATCCAGCATTCATTCGAATATTTTGGAATTTGCGAAATTGCTTTCAGTTAATTTTACTTTTATTCTCTGAATGCATCTTTAAATACGATTTTGATATATCTATGATGAACATCTAAAAATTAAAATCAACCAGTAGACTTAAAGCAGACTTGCGTCTGTAGAAATACAGTCTGGGCACCTAGAGGGTTAGCTCGGATTGCCTTGACACATAATGGCGGAACCAATGATTAGGTTGCTTTGAATGGTGAGGTTGGTAGCACATTTGAATGGATTTTTAAGTTTGAAGTCAGTGTAAATTCGTTATCAGTTTATAATGTCACATTTGACTCAATGGAACTGGAACGAAACATATCACTGATATTTTAGAACTGTAATAAGTAGACCACGAAAAAATATTGGTGGGTTTTAAGAAATAAGACTGCAATTTTAAATTAAAACCTGTCATTTGGTAAATGAATATTTATTTGCAAATTAATTGTCTGTAAACTGTCAATGATAAATAATCTTAACATGTTACCATGACGACTGAACGAATAAACCATAGACAAAATGTAAGAACCAGTAAAAACAGAGATACCAACAACGTCAGCCATTACGTTGACAAGTTAGCCAGACTCTCTATTTTTAGGGACTCTGAAGCAGTCTAGAATCGCGGTTGAAAATAACCATAGATATGGAGAATGAATTGAGCATTCGTGTCTAATATTGACTGAAGAGATCCTGTCACTTTTGAGAGACGGAAAAGTGGTAAAGAGACACAGTGAATTTGCGGCCAGTTAATCGCATTGTTTCTTCCTAGAAAGTGGTCATATTTAGAAAGCTAACGTTCAGTCCACCCTTTATATATATGAAAATAACGAAGCGAATGACAACCATAGATAAAATGTAAGAATGAGTAATAATTAGTAAGAACAGAGATAGTAACAGCGTCAGCCATTTTGAAGACAAGTTGGCTAGACTTTCTATTTGAAAGGACTCTTAAGCAGCTAAGAATCTCCTAGAATAAGAGTCTGTCCATTTAGGGGGTCAGCTCGGTTTGGCTTGGACCTAAAATTACGGAACAATGATGATGTAGCTTTGAATGTCGCGCTTGAAAATAACCATAGATGTAGAGAATGGGGCTGAGCATTCGTGTCTATTGACTAAAGAGACTAAACGAACACGCGGTTAATAGCTATTTTTTATAGAATTATTATTGGCCCTTATAGCACCGACATAACTTTAAATACTAGCAGAAAGGTGATAGATATTGAGCGCGTAGTTATATTATTTCGTTTTAGAGAGTTCTTACTTTTGGGAAGTTAGGGCGCAGTTCATTTTCGAAATCTATGAAAATAACGACGCGAATGACAACCACAGATAAATGTAAGTATGATTGAAACTGTATACGGTGCAATTTTAATGAAAAACTAAAAATGTAAGTACGAGTAAAAACTAGTAAGAACAGGGATAGCAACAGCGTCAGCCATTACGTAGACAAGTTGGCCAGACTCCTTATTTCCAGGGTCTCTAAAACAATCCCTAGACTAGAGACTAGCCATTTCAGGGATCGGCTCGGTTTAGCATGAACTTAAAATTGCGGAATAATGATGATGTAGCTCTGAATTTTGCGCTTAAAAATAACTACAGACATAGAGAATTGACTGAGCATTCGTGTTTATTGATTGAAGAGACAAAACGAACACGCGGTCAGTGGCTTTTTTTCTAGAACTCTTATGGGTCTTTATTGCACCGCCATAACCTTAAATAATCGCAGAAAGGTGATAGATATTGACCGCGTAGTTATATTGTTTCGTTCTAGAGAGTTGTCGCGAATTAGTACCTAGTCCATTCTTTAAGTCTATGAAAATAACGATGCGAATGATAACCATAGATAGAATGTAAGTAATAACGAGTGAGAACAGGGATAGTAGCAGTGGCAGCCATTGTGTAGACAAGTTGGTCAGGCTCTATATCTAGGAAGTCCAAAGCTTCCATTCCCACTGTCACATTTACCTTCGAAAATCATATTTCTACTAAACGAAAAAACCTAAATCATAAAATGGCTGCGGTTGTTTTTTTTATAGTTAATGCAGCAATAAGAAGCAATTCACGATGCGACAGCCCGCTAGTTCTCATCACGCCATTATGGTAAGTACATTTTGTCGCCTGCTAGGATTTCATGGTAACTAAGCAATTTTAATGATAGTTGTTGATTGACGCGTAATTCCCAACCGTCACCATAACCGTAACGCCCGTGGGGACAGTAATTGTATAATGCACCTCCGTTATCCTAATGAAGTTCGATAGGTTAGATTGTCTGAAACGGCGTTACGAATTTAATATTCAAAATTTTTATTCTGGTACGAAATATAAAAAAAAAAAAACGACCAATACACTTAGGACTAATTACTCAATCACTGTAAATTGAATTTTTTCAACTATACTGAGGAAAGTGTATCGTAATTGCTTTTGCTTCATGCCAAGTCTGAGCCTGAATATTCAAAAACAGAAATCCTACATTATTTACAGACATTTTAATATCAGATTTCGTTACAAGTGCGATACATAAAACACACTTTTTTATTTAGTATTTGCCAATAGTAAGAAGGTTAGCACAGCTGTTGTTGTATTGTATAAGGCGTGCGCAAGGACACCATAGACCGTCGTGCTGCACGTAGTTTACCCAAATTTGGATTGACCTGAATAACGTGATGTCAGTGGCGATTGGAATGTTTAATGCGGCCAAAGATTTGCAGAATTAAACCGGAAGTTACCAGACAATGACATAACTAAATGTTGGGTAGACGCAGGATTAGAAATGTGTCCAAATAAATTAATCATAGGGCAACATGGTTTATTCAATTGACATTAAAATAAATTAATTATCTGTTCCAATATAGATGAAAGAAAATATTTATGATGCAGTAGTAATAAAGGGTGAGGGCCCATAAGCTTTATCAGTCCTGAAAATAGGGAAACTATCAGGTTGATTGCTTATTTTAGTTCTAGTAATGGTTAGTTAGTTAGTATCCCAGGGGCTAAAGGTTCTAAATTCTCTCCTCTATCGACATGTAGAACGTACTATCACATTTTTGTAGAATCTTAGCTGCCAAGACAAAACTCAATAAGGGTTACTGTATTTGTTATTAACCCCTCGAGCAAATAAGCTTACACATCTCTCGAAAGTTTTATTGACACGTCAGCCACTTTACAAACTGTGGTTAAACTTGTATGAGACTACGTTGACTGATATTTACACATGGCTCACCTCTTAAGGCTACGAAAGACAGGGGACGTATAATCATCGTCTACGAGTCGTGATATTTTGGCACCAGACCGCTTAGTTCAATAGTGCAAACTCTCGCACTTAGAGGGTATTAGTTTTAGGTATTATGTATTACTATTCGTGAAATTAGAATTTTTTTGAATAAATCTGTACACGAACAGGGTCGCATCCAGAATAAAATATAGGGGGAGTCATAAATTTTATCAAAGTTTAATTTGCAATTTTCTACCAGCTGCAATGCAATTAATAGCACAATTTGACAAAAGCAAACTTCATGCTTTAGAGGGCATTTTCTTTATCAAATAAATCAAAGTAAATATTGCGCATTAAAAATTACATTAATGGAAGAAACAAAAAATTACTTTACTTAACCTTTATATTTAAAATTATTGTTACATGTGAAATGTGATTCTCGGTTCTCTTCTATCATTGAGACTTTTACAACAGCAGCAAATCTCTGCTTCATCTAAAAAAAACTTAACAGTCCCATTCACAAATACTTCGGATTTTAATGACTGAATCGACTTCAATGTTAGGCACCAAGTAATGGCGTCAGTATAAAAAATATCACAATTCTCGATGCATACGAGTTACATGCCCCCTCTCCATCTTAGTCTAAAGATTAGCTTTTATCTATAGAATAATAAATTTGAAATTCCACCAATAAGATGCTGAAGTTCTACAGGACCAAAAAGGTGCCGTTATAGAAGAAGATATATATTGAAAAAGTTCTCGTTGGTGTTATGCAAGATCGTGGAGTGAAAGTGTCTCAATAAAAGCTGATATTGTAAGAAATCAGAAGAATGTATTCAACATATGATCTTTTGCAAGAAAAATTGCGTACGAGAAAGCTTTCAGCAAAATGGATGTCACTTGTTATCAAAATTGTAACAGAATTGGCGTATCCGAACAGCAACTTTTGCAATACAATTCCGATAAATTTCTGCAACAAAATGCGTTGATGAAAAATGGATCTACGATTATATGCCAGTGAAAACTAAATATTCAAACTAACAGATAAAAAATGCTCAAAGTGCAGTACCTAATTAAAAAAAAAAAACTTTATTGTAACCATTAATAATAAAGTTTCTGATAATTTGGCAACGCGGTACGGCCTGGCTGGTTCCATGTTTCGTGCATTATGAAATCTTATGATAATCCGCAACGTGATGTGAGATACTTACAAAATCCACAACGCGTTCCAGGTAAAAATTTTGTTTAATGTTCGAATTCGGTAATTGCGTGCAACATATACCGGGTGAGGCATAAGTATGGAACCAAACAAAAATCTTTAAAACAAATATGATGATGGACGTCAAAACTTATGCAAAAAAAATGGCAGTCATGGGTAGAAGCGAAAACTTAAAATTACAAGATAACAATGGTTTGTTTGAGTTTTTAAATTACCTAATAGTAATTTCAAAAATGAAAATTTCGGTATTTGTAAGACTTCAATGCATTCGTGTACGCGGGTACAGAGACTTCTACGGGTGCACATGTGTATGTGTGTGTGTGTGTGCTCCCACGCTAGTCTAGTGCTAGTGCGGTCTCGGTTTGTAGAAGGCGGCCGGCTGGTCTCGCGGCTGGCTGGTAATGCGAATCCACATTTTTATTCCCTACTAACGCATAACACGCCCAAAGAAGTTTTCACTTCAAACAGCGTCAGAAGCACTTTTTAGTTACAAGGTTTCCTTCTTCAGGGATTGAAATGAACAGTTAATTTTTTTTATTAAGTAAGTACTTAATTATTAACTTACTAACTACTATAAATAAAATCAATGTTTCAGTAAATATTTCTTCATTTTTAACAAACAATGATACTAAAACTCAAACTATCATACACTGTAAAAATATACAGGGTGTTCCAATTAAATAAAAAAGTTGGTGATACTTTCGATCATTATACCGAAAGTGTAACATGTTTTAGGAACACTTTGTGTGTTTGCTTTAATTCAAGTATATAGATACCTAAAATTTTCACAGTGACCTCCTTTTGATTTAATTTTTCTGTTGATATTTTTTTTTCGAAATAAGTACACAGAAATTTCGCAAACTTTTATACTCATATGTTTGTAACAGCAGATTATTTTTCGCAATATTCCCTTATGAGAAACCATTTCTTCGGGCAGTTTAATACCTTCATCATGCCGTCCACATGTTATTGTTTCGGTCCGTTTAATGCTGGTACCATCGTTACACTTAACTGAAAAAATTTTGTGCAGATGCCCTTAAGACGTTAACTATTTATTACAAGACGGTTGGTGACTTATTATAGGGGTGGAACAATTCATTGTCCATATGTCTTGTAGACGTAATTTCGGAAAACCGTTGGCATGTGTCTGGTACTCTACCGTCTTTTTGTGTTTACAATAACGTTTTTTTTTGTGTACTTTCTTTCTATATTTTTTAATTAAAACAAAAAAAGTGCTGTATCATATTTTCCCAAATCAAAAAGGGACTCATGTTATTAACGCCAATTATCATTAGAAATAAAAAACAAAAATAACAAATTGTCTAAAATAGTGACAGTAAAAGAACCTCATCATTTGGAGGTCAACAAAGGATCCTGTATTTTTTTAAGGAAATTATGTTTCGAAGAAATTAATTGAAACTACAAAAAAAATCTAAAATCCTTTGGAGGTTTTTAAATACATTTAAAAAACATTTTAACCTTAATAAAATCTGTAAAGTTAGGCAATACGTTTGCAACAAGTATGCAACCCTTGTAGCTTTGATTTTACTCTACTTAAAAATCAGGGATGAAATAGAGATTGGATTTCACAATTGGTAGTAGAAAAGGTAACTTTGAGGGATTTTTCTGGTTGAACGATTGGTTTTGATCACCGGTACCATAAAAAATATTTTCAATAAACAAAAGGATTAAAAGTTGGCAAAACACTTTCTAAAACTAAGGGCTAATTAGAAACATATTGGAGGCAGAGACAGGAATAAAGGGTAGTAGAGTGTGACTTACAGTAGAGGTTAGCTTAGATCACTGTTCTCAAATAGTTAAGGATCTTGAATTTTTTAGTTTTTGAGGAATATGAAATTTGGTTTAGGCTGTTCAGATAAAAAGGCACACAGAAAAGGGGATTAATCTATCATTAATATCTTCTGTAGTTAATTTGGTATACCTATCGAAAATTTTAAAAATTTTAGTAAATTTGCTAAACCCAACAGTCATACAAAAAGAATTTAATCTTCTTGTTACAGTTGTACTCAAAATTATTTTATGTACAAAGTTTTATCATATACGTATTTAGTATAACTAGTAAAACTAATTATCAATTAAAACTTTTGAGGTCCCTACTTTTACGGTTACCCTCCATGGAATGAAAGCCATCTCAGAAAATTCTTAAGCGTAGGAAGAGGGTAGGTATAGGTGCTTTTGAGTTTCTAAATTTAATTTTATTTGAAAAATAGTGGCGTTACCAAAATATTACCTCCGCATTAACAAGGGTAACATTACGTTTTAATTTGTAATTTGATAGTAAATATCTGCGTCTGTACAGTTTGAGTGAGAAAAGGACCAAATTGAAGATTCTGTGAAAAAAATGATGGTGAGTATCGTTTTCCAATTAAATGTGGTATAAAGGGCTAATAAATAGTAATTTTTGGAGTTGATGGGGGGTTGTTGGAGAAAATAGCGAATTCTTCCATACGACAATTAATCTGTTATCGAATAATTTTAGGGGTGAAATAAAATATGACTGACTGGTTCATTTCTTTTCACTGATGTCTGTCTGTCCGTTTGTCACAGAGTATGTGCCCTGGACTCATTAAGTTAACTGTGACCCTCAGTCGGGTGAGTCACGTAAATAAAATTGAATTTTAAATATGGGACTTTTTGGGGGGCAAATTAGAAGAAAAAAAGTTTTCCAAAGTGTACCGTGTGACATATCAAACGAAATGGCTTGTTGTGAGGGTTTCAAATATATATTTTTTTATACATTTAATATAAACTACTTTAGTTATACATATGAGAAAATTGTGGAAATTAGTTATTGACTTATAAATTACAGGAAAAACTATATGAATTATTTAAAAATTATCTTAATACTAGCTGAACTATAATTAAGGCGACAATTTAATACCATAACCTCACTTGCTCACTTGTTGTTTCTTTATAAATATAGACAACCCATCAACCGTCTGCAATTGAAAAATCTAGAAATGTTAAACGCGAGTGTATCTTTATATTTTTTTCAAACCATTTTTAACGATATAATTTATGCTTCTCTCAGTTTCTCCCTAAACTGCCGTTAATTAATTTGTTTTCAATTTACTTGTTCTTTTGTACATTGTCCATTAACCCCAAGCGTCCCTCCATCTTCTTGACAAGAACAGAGGTAAACAAAAAAATGTTGGCTCTATTTCGTTGTCGGACGTACGATATCTGGATCAGGAAGACAAATGACACTCTTTAAATTTAATATCTATCAATCAGCAAAGTTGAATGTGCCGTTATATTGGTCAGCTGGAGCGGCACCGGCAGCGGCGCCGCTTCGGATTTTTGAAAGAAGTGGATCAAGGAGGCTGTCCCGAGACGAAGCAACCAAGCCATCGACCTAAATAAATTTATGGAGCGGCGAGATGAAACAAAATATCGTTTGTTATTTGCGGGGTCAACGGTTGGTATCGAGATACCCCGGAAAACGGCCTGCAGGGGGATGTGAAAGAAAAAAGGGGAGAAATGACTGAATGAAAGGATGCTAAGAATTTTGTGATTGATTACGGAGATATTTTCTTACTAGGGTTATTGGTTTCATAAAAACAACAGAGAATTCTGATAAAAGAGATGTCAAGACAATCTGGTTACGAAATTTACGATCTTTTTTATAAGTAGTGTTTAGACATTATTGAGGACCTAAAATATTGATAGAAACAGCTTGGCCTTTCAGATCTCGAGAGAACGGCGCAAACGATAGAAAGAAAGCGCATTCGGAAAAAAAAAGATGTAGTTTGCCGCGTGGAATTTGTGGTATATCTCAAATCGGATTAATCAGTATCTTATCGGTGGTGGTTAACATTTCAGGGGACAAGCTGTTTCTGTCATGTAATACGTGTATCGATTTGTGGAGAAAGATATACGTGGATCAAAGGTCGCAGGACACGATTGCCTTGAGCCTTGGAACCCTCTACGTCTTAGAGTCACGGAATAGCCCCATCGAGAATAGAGTATCGTTACTGTAGTGTTCGTGGGTTTATTAAATTTTTATTTACAAAACTAAAGTACAGGAACACAATTAATATATACTTATTTAATAATAAATACTTAAAAACACTATTAATTAATACGGAACTTAGCTTACTATTTATTTACAACACTCACTTATATGCGCGTCTCTATTTATTTGTCCTCTTCACTTTTAACACTGTCGATTTATTTTGGATGTTACCACTGTCACGGTCAATTTATTACTAACTAACTGTCGAACGTCTTTCCACTTTTATAGCATCATGGAATAATCCAGAAAAGTTTGGATTGTTTACGTTTTCGGCGAACCGCTTAATTACTTTCTTGGAAGGCAGGTACGAGACACACGTACACAAATACAACGCACACTGCCGACACCGGCCTTGGCTAGTCGAGCCGGCCGGCAACGCATACAAGCGTATCCGGTTGCACACAAGCACGTTCGCGTTCGCTGCATTACATTATTTGTTTCTATGTATTTTGGCTAAAATGTTAATTTATCAAATACATTTATTTTTAAACCATCAATAAAGTGTTATGCAGTTCCAGCGCTGGGGCCCCTCAAACTTGAGGGTGCACTCACCCCCGTCCAGTCATTCATTTTAAAAAACAAAATATGCAAATATTTCACTCCCGAAAATTGTGTTTTTTGAACTGAACCTAGACAGGACTGGATTAATTATATCGGGGCCCCTAGGCAACGAACGTTTTGGAGTCCCTTTACCTTCCTAAAAAGTTTTTTTTTCTGCAACAACTCAAAACATTTTAAAACATATTAGACATTTTTGAACATTCTAAATTTACTCTTGAAAAATCCGAAATGTTTTGGAACGTTCTAGATCTTCTTCGAACTTTTTAAATCATTTTGAAAAAACCTGGGACCATTCTACAAAATTAAAGAGCATTCTTTACAACATTCCAAATCATTCTCGAAAAATCGATAACATTTTAAATCATACTCGAAAACTAACCTAACCTAACCTAACCTATTAATTATTTTAGAAATTTTTAAATATTTAAACATCCTGGATTAATAATTTTAGAATATTCTCGAACAGTTTGAAATATTTAAGGACGTTTTAAAACATGAAAGTTTGTTGCATATACTTACATATCTAGGTACAAATCTGCAAACTTAATTTTCAATATAAGAAACGTTTTAATTTTTTTTACATTGGCTAATGATCGATAATCGGGTCCTGTACCTAACGAACGCTTTTCTGTAAAGCAAAAAATTCTATTTGTTTCATTTTCATTTAATATTTTGTGATTTGTGACTGAAAGGGGGGTCTCCTCATTTCATTTGCATTAGGGCCAAAAAATTCTAGTTACGCCACTGATTATTTTGGAAGACCGCTTACAAGTGGTAAACGATTTATTATTTTGGGCGATTCAAGTATTACGTAAGCACCAATGGGGGGTGAGGGGTCTTTGCTTTGTTTATTTTCGATGACATGGGGTACAGGGGGGTCAGCTATACCTATTTATTTAGTTTTGTATAAATAAAGAAATCTGAACAGATTTAAAACAAATTGTACCAATGTTTACGTAAGAATGGGTAGGGGGTTAAGAGCTTTGCTTACTTTTGTTGACAAGGGGGAGGAAAGGGATAAATTTTACTGAAATTCTGCTTAAGAGACAAATGTAACATTTTTTAAAACGTTAAAGAAAATGACGCTATGGAAGCGAATATTAAGGAAGAGACATAAAGAGCTATGTAGGCAATTGTTAGAGGCAGAAATAGGAGTAAATGGGGGAAGTGAGAGAGAGATTTCGATATAAATAATTTTTTATACTTGTAGATTGACTTCGCCAAAGGTGAAAATTCAAACAAAATATATTGAAGTTTTTTTTTCATCTCTATTATGTACGATATGCAAATTAAAGCAAATTTTTTGGTATATTGTGATCAATTAAAAATATTTAATCGATGGCAAATTGGTTTTGATGGTAGAGAAGGAAGAGTGAGACGTGTAATTATGATCGATTGACAGTTGGATATTTACCGACAGAAAATTTCGTCTAAACAAAAGCTCCACCCTCCTGTAATTAATGTAACCTAATGAAGTCGTTCGATTCATTAGGAATCTGGGTTAGCAAACCACTTCTCTATAATTACGTAGGCTCCGGAGCAGAGACAACTCCCCCACGCAATCCAAACAACTTTTCAAAGGGAATTTTTAATTTTCCACTTCTTCAATGTTTTTTAGAAGAACGACAACAATGGCACTCTATCACTTCGAGAGGAACAGAAAGACAGCAAGCGAGAGGGAGAGTGAACGATAGTAGAGAAATAAAAATAACGAATGCTCTATAAAGAGGGAAGTTTTTCTACCACTTGGAACGTAAACTTTTCATGTTAAAACTAATTATTTCATCATTAAAATGGAAACTGGTCTCACTGTTGGTTGTGTCCACAGTATGATTATTACCTACCAAGGCTAAAAAAATAATTAAGTACATGGAAAAAAGAAGTACCTAATTAAAATTAATTTCTAAATGTAAATAAATGTATCGTTATTTCTTTTTATATAATTACGTTACTAGTTAAATAAAGTTGTTGGTACAATTTACTTCAAAAAGTAAAATAAGTAGGTATTTTATATATTAAAATGTTAAGAATAAGCACAAACTTTAACTATAAGCTATGCTATGACTGTCAATAGATGGCGCCTTCCGCGGATTTTATGCAAAAGTCTTTATTCCCTAAAATCCCACAATAATCATTTAATTTGATACGAATAAAAAAAATCATTTGAAAAATAATAACGTGGTAATTAATGGAACCATTTTATAATTTTTAATCCTAAATAATAAAACCTCTTAAAGGGATGTTTGGGAATAACTCAAAAATTAATTAAAATCTACATTAATAGAATGATGTGTAAAAGTCTGTTGGTATGACATTAGAGAAGGAACAAAATATCAAAAAACTACTCCTTGGAACCCTAGGGGATGAAAAGTGGGATGAATTTCCTTCCAAATTCTCCAAAAAATCACTATAAATTTACCAAAATCAATGAACGATGTACCATTTAGAAGATTATGTTCCCAATTATTGATAAAAAATATACAAAACGTTTACAATTAATACTCTTCGTTAAAAACTTTTGCCTTAAACATTCTTTAAGACAAAAAAACGCCCCCAACTTATAGACAACCAGTTTAACTAACATACATAAATTTTATATATGAAGATAACAATAATGAAATTGATTAGTTTAAATTTAAAAAATTAAATTTTGCCAATAACTGAAAATTTATTAATCAATTCTATTCACTTAAAATTATTAACTGCGGATTTTAATTAATCCTAAAACGAGAGTAATTGGCATAAATATAAAATTTTAAGGGACTTAATTAAATATTATATCACAACGTTTCGTCCATAAATTTAAACTTCATCAAGAGTTAAGTCACATACACTATTTATAATTTCAGAAAGGCGAGTAAAGTTTTACTTACCATCTTGTCTATAATGACTAAGGATTCGCAAAATTTAAAAAAAAGTTTTTTTTTTTAACTTTTTATATAAACCCAAAAATTAGAACGCAATAAATAAAATTAAGAATACAGGAGGCTGGACAACTGCAAATTTGGGTTAGCAGACCATTTGTTTATTCAGTTTATAAAAAGCCTTTATAAGAAACAGAATTTTTAATTTTTATAAAACTAATTCAAAAATTGTTTCGTATTTATCCATAAAATGTAGCTGTAATTACGTGTATTTTATTAATGATACTAATTATGAGAAGAACAATTAGCTACTAATCACAAAAAGTAGTTTTTAATTGGTGTTTGCAACAATTCTGCAGATTAGGTAAGTATAGTTATTTAAAAAAATTAAAGTGCAATTCAAAAAATATTCTAGATTAAATCTCAATTAATTATTCATTTGGCTGATGGTAATAATTGCCAAAATGATTTTTAAAGATGTAAAAAAGCCATTGACAATTATTATTAATAGTGTAGATTTAATTGATTTTTATGAAATTGTTGACTTAAAAAGTAATGTTTATTAATTGTCTACTAGTAATTAAAGTATAATTAGCAAAAATTCAATTTTGGTTACATCAAAATTTTTTAACATTAAATTAAAATTCCCCCAAATATATTTTATTTTTCTTTTATTCACAGGGATAAAAATATTATCTACTAAATATTGCTTTGTTTTTAAAGTGAAAAAGACCCAAAAAATACTTTTGTAATGTTCAACAAAATAGCTTTATTTTAGAGTAATAATAAATTATATAAACAGTCAATTGCAACACTATTGCACTAAAAATTATAATTTGCATGTAATTACCTATTTGCTTCATCAAGGAATTAACAAATATTTGCAACAAATTGGTTAGCATTTCTGAGGAACTTTTAAGTCATAAACTTGTATGGGTTGTGGAAATTGTTTGCTTTAGAAAAACAACTTGTATTTTTTGTTTTGATTTCCATATCTAATTGCTTCTACTTTTAAAAGTTCATATAAGTTTCAACTGGATAAATTACCAGCCAAAGTCTCTGGGTTTATAAAACTTGAAATTTTGGTCAGAGGTTCCATATACAACGTAAGAGTATTAAGAAAAAATTAAAACCCACTTTTTTTCAAAAAAAAAACCTTCATCAATCTTTTCACGATTTTAGATTATTTTAACGTATTTTTTTAAATATAATCTACGTGTAAAAATGAATAAATTGAAAAAACAAAAATTAAAAAGTTGATTTTTCATAGTATTCCTGATTAACTTAAATTCTATCCACTTTAATCGAAATTTGGAAGACTTCTGCCAGTTCTATAAAATTTTGTTCAAAATATCTATTTTTTTCAGGATCGATTTTCTTTTAGCAATAAAAACTTGAAAAGTGACTCTTTAGTAATATCTGTACGTTTTTGAACGTGGATTGTAGGTACAAAAAAAATTATTAAAATACCATGCAAAATTGTTAAGAAATTCAAAATTATAAAACTAATAGAAATTTTAAATTTCAATAATTCTAGTATTTTTAAATTCTATTGTTGATTGCGAATATTTTCTGATAAGCTCAATTTTGTGTACAAAATTGTTACACGTGCAGCCTCGCATCTAGGGTGAAGGCAAATTGGAGTACCTTACCCCGTATAATAGTTGCAGGGGGTGGAAATTTTCAATGGTGTATTTACTGTCAGTATCTGCTTTTGAAGGTTAAAATAAAAAACACCCCTTATTAGTCTACCATTCTTTATGTACCAACTTAATTATCTAATCTTAATCTAAAGAATGATACCAAAAACTGTAACTGCTTATTTAAGCCCTTTAAGATCTATTTCGTTATGGCAGTTTAATAAAAACAACCTGTACATATTACATAGATACCTATACTTGAGTCACTTTAGGAAGGCGAAGTATGTCATAAAAATTATTATATGTTAAACAAGGGTCTAAGGAAGAAAATGAGAAATCGAAACCTGTACACGATAAGGTTCCAAGCAATTCTCCCTCTTGCGTAGATGGTACAGTGGATCCATTCTCAGTTGAAAATAATATAAATTCAGATACATTAATATGAATTAAATTCAAGAATCATCTACAAATTACCTCAAATTAATGAAGAAAAAGCTATTGCTGTCATCATTAATTTTTTTTTCCTTATTAATTTGAGGTAATTTGTAGATGGCTCTTGAATTCAATTCATATTAATGTATTTAAAATCACTCCTCGATATTTCGTTGTTAATATAAATTCAGCGTCTATAGGAGGGATGTTTTATTGTGAATAGTAATATTTGCTACATTTAATATTAATTGCTAATTTGTAAAGGATTTTTAAAATATCGTAGGGCATGTATTGCCTTGAAAAGTTACGGTCGTGTCCCTATGAAAAGCACGTGTTCGACTCACAATATAAAGGAATACCGCACCCAAGTTCTTTATATCATCTTCAATTGAGATCAGAAAAACTATACCTAGTTTAGTCTTTAGTCTTCTTAACGCTTCGCCGGCAGTTTTGAAAGTACTTAGGGAGGAGCTGGGTAGAGTAAGGAAAACTAATGAAATTAATTTTAAAAAAAACTATGAACAAAGCAACTCTAATTTTTTTTAATACGATACCAGATGCAAATTGTGCTCAATATGTCCTACATATTATATATATGCATATATGTATTTATGTCTATTTGTATGAGACTATTGAGTAACTTTCACTCAATTCGGATGTTGTGTTGTGTTATTAGGTTGTGTTGTGCAACGCTGGTGGCCTTTAGATTTGAAAACGAATAATAAAAAAAAAAAAGATAAATCATGCAAGCATTGTCTTCATGTTGACGTAACGTCCGTATTTTAATGTAAGCACCTTTTATTATAATATCGAATTAAATCGTTACGCAAATAGAACACGCCAGAGAAATACTTTTAATTATACATTAGGTACCTACGTATGTGCATATGCTAAAACGCTTGTTAATTATTGCAATAATATTTCCGCTGGTTTGACTTACATACGGTCATTCATAACTCACCAATTGGAACATCATACGTTGGTCGTTAAATTTATAATTATAATAACGACAAATGTATGTAAATTTATGCAATTATAGATACGAATTTTTTTCAGAAAATGAAAGTATGTAGATACATAACAGAAATCTGAAATATGAGGATAACTGAATGAGCAGAGAATTCTGAGGGATTCGTTAACGCTTTACAAAGTTTGTCTTAATTAGTATTTAGATATAAAAAAAATTGCTCGAATGTATCCTGATCAGTGATGTACAAGATAACCTGTACAAAGTATCTGGAACACAAAATGCAAGATACTTTTAAAATAAATATTTCAGATAACAGATACAAATAACTTTCTGGAATGGTATCTGAAATACTAGATACAAAATAAGTATCTTTCAAATACTTTTTCAAGATAAAAGACTTTTCTAAGAAAACAACATTTTATTGAACGTAAGTTTATCTTTTTACGTGAATTATTTACGAATAAATCGCATTGATCGTGCAAATGTGACAAAAGACAAAATATTATACTTTAAGGGTTTTAATTAAAGACTTAAGTAAAATCAGTTAAAATAAAACTTTCGTTTCCATGTTCGCGATCTCGAATCTCATAAAGGCGATATTGTTGATACCACACAAAAAATACGGAATAATTATAAATAACACGAATTAGTGGAGGAGGGGGGACTTCATAACCCATGACATTCTGTCAATTTGGTCCCAGACTAAAGTTTTAACCGCGCGTTCAGTTTTATCTATGGGAACATTGATATTTAAAATTAATGGCACCATAGAATCTTGTCACATTTTGTGAAATAATTCATAGATAGTATTTTAGCAAAAAGTATTTATAAAATACTAAGATACTAAACAAAAGGTATTTAAATACAACATACAAAATGAATTTTAAAAAAGTATTTTAGATACAAAATGAAAATACGTATTCTGTATTTCAGGTACCTGTATCTTAACTAAGTCACATCTCAGATCCTGATAGAGTACTATTAGGTTATACGGTAGTGGCTGTAAGTTCGTGTTAATGTACAGGTCCTCATCTGCAACCACATACCCTAGTACCCTAATATAAATATCAAAAATTCGGTAAATCAAACAGCATACAAGGTAGTAGGACTTTATTTCAGAAAATTCAGCAAAATTTTATGATGAAAAGTTGTTTGAGTATTAAAAGTTATGTCTAAATACCAAAATAAGGCCTCCTAAAAAAATTTTTTTTTGGAACGAATAATCATTTTCAAATAAAAATTTTGCACTTGGTCCCAGGAAGATTTTGTAACGACTTTTCTAGTAGAATTTATTTATTTAACGGAGATTTATTTTACAACTATTTATTTAATACTTAAACACTAATGGAATACTTAAACACTAATAACAATTCAACGAATTATTTATATCACAAGGAAAATGCGTATTTATATCACTCGGTATATCGTAGTTCGCTATTTATATTACTTGTTCGGGAGCTCACTGTGAACTGACTTTTACTGGCCACGTCAACAGGTATTTATACTGATTAGGAACAATCCAGAAAGTTCCAGAATGACATACTAGACTTTACTGGAGTGCTTACTGTTTTCGTATAATTTATGGCCTTGTTTATCGTCATCAAAGCGCCGACCGACGCCGGCATTCTTTGAGCTCCGCTTATCTGCTGTCGGATCTCGTCGCCGCTATCGCACATATATACGCTCGTTACAATTTAAAAACCATAAATTTCGAGAAACGTAGTAGAAAAATCGGTGTGCAACGCTACCATCAAGGTACAGGAAGGCCAGACACTTACGCTTGACGTCATTGTAGGTAGTTGATGTAACACAACTCGCTTTTAAGTCTAGTAGCCAAGGGATTCTATAGTCTATGTATATATTTCTTAACAATAGGGAACAATTTTTATTATTATTTACTTATTGTTAAACTTGCAAAAGTCGTTTTCTTTTTGACATTCTGATGCTTACATACGGAAAAAAAATAATGAAGTCATTTATGTGGAAAATTGAGTTTTACAGAATATAAAGTGCGGCACGTCTATGTTTCTCGATGATGATTACAGCAAAATTGAGAGAAGAACGATATTTGTTTTCAAAACAGAATTGGTGCAAATAACAGGGTATTGTCAGAAATCATCTTCGGGAGCACTCAACCCCTGGTTATGCCACTCCACTTCATTAATCTAAAGCAGGACGATTATTATTAGTGAAATCTTGAAGTATTTATTACAAAGGAAGTACGTACGACTATTAATGAATCCACGAATGAGAAAGAGAGATGTTTCTAAGAAATAAATAAGGTTATTTACGTAGGTCAACTGTTAAAAATTCATTTTGTACAAAAACAGATAAAAAATTCTTAATTTAAGACCACTGACGCAATTTTACAAAAAAAAAATTGAATATTAAATAAATTAAACCCAAAAAACAAGAACTGTCCAAGGTCTTATTCATAAAATTATTTATTCAACTATGTTTGGCTTAATATTGTTGCTGCTTCAAAATTGATAGATATTTGTTTCGTTTATGGGATTTTATTCCGCATACCTACTTTGATTATTAATGAATATTTTTAGTTAATTTATATAATAATAGATAGCCAAAATTATGGGCAAACTAGCGACCCGTCCAGGCTTCGCACGGGTATTAGTAAGGATCTAAGGATCCCTAATTGATCAGTTATCGAGCGCAGGAAATAGCTAGAGTGCCTGCCCCTTCCAACATTGTACCCGCCTCCCAAGGGCAGGGTTTGCTGGTGCGCACCTAAATGATCAAATTACTAAAACAACTATTAAAAAATAGAGGTTGGTGATGGAAGGGTGAAAATTTAGGGTTGTATGTATTTTTTAATGCCACATTATAAAAAAATTAAAAAAACAATTTGTGTCCAAAAAATTTAAAAAAAATGTTAGGGGTGGATAACCCTTATTACTTAGGGGTATGAAAAATAGATAGTAGCCGATTCTCAGACCTACCGAATATGCGTATAAAATTTCATACAAATCGGTCAAGCCGTTTCGGAGGAGTACGGTAACTAAAACTGTGACACGAGAATTTTATATATTAGAAGATATGGTAGGTTAAGTCCACTTACGATCTACTGAAGTGTAGGGGAAAATACGAAGAATACTCTACCGAAAAAAAAACACAAATTTTGACATTATTTGTTACAAATCACAAATCCTCCCTATTAAGCAATTGCAAATATTAATAAAAATACATTTAGATTTCAATATGTTGTAATTGAATGTTTCGTTTATTTATGAGCTAAAATTAGGTACTTGAGCTTTAGTACAAATTATTGTCACATCAGACTATCCACACGTATATTAAAGGAAAAAATATAATAGTTTGGGTTTTTCATCAGTTTAAGAAAATACATTTTTTGATATGATTCAACGCCCTAGCATCTACGACTCTTATCTGTAATGTAACGAAATTGATGTAATTCTTACGATAGCGTAACAGAAAATCTCAAGCCCACCCCCTACCTTCACCCACCATTATCAAGTTTAGTGCCCTTATTACCTCTCCCATTCCTACACAAAATTTGTAATATTATTTGGTCTCTTGGGTAGAGGGTCAAGCATCTTGGGGTCCCAGAAAAGCTGCTCATACGTCATGTGGGTGCACCTTACTTATTTAGTGGAATTGTTAAGGAATCCTAAACTTCGAACTTACCTATGACAAAAGAAAAAAACCAAATGGTTCAAGAGGAGAGACCAGAATTGGCAAACTTTTAGTCTTTCGTCAAAAATTATTATCAGAAGTAGACACTGCCTGCATCCAGATTGACTCTTCGTGAACCCAGGAGAGATTTCTTTTTTTTTTTTTGCTGAAAGCGATTCCAGCCAATCTTAGATAATCTAAAAGATAGGTAAATACCTGTACGTAGGGGTATTAGCCCTCGGAGTAGTTGTTTCTCTTGTTTCTGGTTAGTCTTGTCAATCTTAGATTATCTGACTTTCGGAATATTGAAAATCCGTGACTTACGTAAATGGAGACGATTGTGGTTATAAAGGAAAATGAGTTGCAAGGACTTTTGCAATAAATTGGCGATTATTTGTACCACAAATATTTACAATTACAGATTTTGTACCCTTTGTCTTTCATCAAAAACTACCCCAAACTGACATTACACTTGTCAGCAGAATCGAATCGATACTTTTGGAATAAATGCGCGATAATTCGTACAGTTAAAATTTACAAAATCTGTAATTTATTGTCAATGACAATTTTAAGTGCTATTGATGTTAGTTGTTTGCCTGACGAAACGTGACAAAATTAAAGTGATTTTTAATAATTGTTAGTTATTGGCGATATTAGCTTCTATTTATTATAAAAATTAGTTTCTGAGCTTCTTAGTTTCGTGTATTTGTCTTTCATGTCTATTGTAAAACGCGATTAGTAGTAGTGAGTGGTTTGTTGATTTATTCGAATAGGTGATACATGATACTGCTTGTTTGTTTAAACATTGAAAACGGTTATTCTTAGTGTGTTACGAATACTAATGTTGGGAAAGGATGCGGGATATGTAAATGTAAAGACACCCATCCTGAACCGTAACCTATTGCAATACACACGGAAGTATTACGACAGTTTTTTGTATTTTTGAAGCTGAAAACCGGTATGAAGATGTCATAAAATACAAAAAAACTGTCGTAATACTTACGTGTGTATTGGAATAGGTTACGGTTCAGGATGGGTGTCTTTACATTTACATATTCCTCACCCTTTCCCAACATTTGTATTCGCAACACACTAAGAATAACCGCTTTCAAAGTTTAAACAAACAAGCAGTATCATGTATCACCTATAGATAAAGACTATAAATTATTCCGTATCTAATCTACAACAATAAACATTACACGATCTCAATATTCGAATAAATCAACAAACCACTCACTACTACTAATCGCGTTTTACAATAGACATGGAAGACAAATACACGAAATGAAGAAGCTCAAAAACACCATCACGCGTCTAAAAATATATGTATATTCTCGATCATCGTGACGAACTCTACAACATAATCAATTTTCAGGAAAATCGATTGGGGGAGGCGTATCTATACAATTACCAAAATTAATAAAGAAAAATCTCATCAATTTGCTATTTGTTTGATTAAATTTTGTTACGTGTTGAAGATGAGATATCAAAAAAAAAAAAAAAAAATTTGCACACCTACTTGAATTAGAAACAAATGGATTTTGCCAGTTTGCATTCCTTCTTCGATTTTTGATAGAAAGTCTAAGAGAAGTTCTATAGAATGCACTTCTGTCACCGTTATTTGCACATCTTTTCATTTCATTGCACTTTTCGTTTTTTCTAACACGTATTTGTTCTCTTTCACTTTGAACGTCGTTGTCCTTGCTATAAAACAGGGGCTCGTAATTTTCTTTGAGAGGAATCTGGAGGACCGCGGCAGCTTTAGGGGCTACAATCTTCGGTGGTTGAGTGGGCACCCCCTTACTACTCAGATCGTTTTTCATTTTGATCAAAGCGTCGACCTTTTTCAAGAGACGCAACTTTGAAAATTTCTGTTCGTTGTCCGACGAATCAACAGGCGTTTTCAGGATGGTTTCGGGAAGATGGTCCCTTTGATGAAAGAACAGGTTTTCATAATCAGCGTTTATGTAATTTCGACAAAAGACGTCCGAAGCTCTTCGGGGTGACGGCATCAAGGTCGTCATCGACGGGGCCTTTTTTAACAAAGGCCTTGTGTCATTCGTTTTGTAATTGAGAAAACGATTGCCGATTTGCCTCAGCGATGCCCTGACGCTTTTCGATCGTTTTAAATGGTTACTGGGAACTTCGCTGGCACTTTTTCGTCTTTCCAAAAGAATGTCTGTCATTTTTTTATCTGGTTTCGAAGGTTTAATAACCTTTCCCATCACATCAGGTACCTATTCAACGTCCTTCTTAATTAATTTTCCAACATTTAACATTTTACTTAATAACAGCAAGTGCCTTTCATAATCCTCAGTTTGGTACCGTTTTTTTTTCTATGGGTGCCAGTAGATAGTAGTTTAACCTTTAAAGATTTATGGGCAATGAATTTTTTTATGAAATAAATAGCTTTTCGCCTTTCGAATAACTATAATTTAGTTTACGCCTTTTCTGCAGTAATAAAATTTGTTACAGTCATGTTTTTACACAAGTCATTAACAAGTACGTTGAAAATGGAGGCGATCGCTGTGTCAGTTTTTATGTTTATAGATAACAGTTTCAACAATAGCTGCTTTTTAGTTGTTCTTGAAGTACTCATAAACATGGAGTAACCAGGATCATATTTATTGAAAATAGTTGTAAACGATGCTGATGACCGTATTGATTCTCTTATGAACTCGACAAGTACCAAAAATAGGTACCTACCTACTTTTCCTTTCTAAAAACGTACTGAGTCCTACTTTAATTTGCTCGTTCCTGAACCAGCAGGTTTTTGGTGAGAAACTTCCACTAGCAACACCTGATGAGAAATAGATCCTGAGAACTTAACTTTTTCACTTTCTCATTATCTTGGTAATTATCAACTCGTGCTTTCACGCACTTAATTGAAGTGCTTCCTATGGTAACTGTATTTTGCTTCCCATTTTCTTTTTATCACGACGCTATTGGGCTTCTAATTTTCTTCTTCTTTTTTCACATTTATAGAATTCGATCTTCTTCTCATTCAGATGTCTAAGGTTACAATGAGATACTTAATACTTTTCGCGAAACTCAAAAAAACAAACAAACAAACAATTTTTTACGTTCGTGGATGCTTATTAACCGTCATAAGTCTTTTTGTTTTTAAATTTTAACGGTTAAAACACTTAGTGAGTAGACAAAATCAGAGGCGTTGGTAGGTAACGTTTCGAACGATCTGCAAACAAACGAAGAATCCGGTCGCGTGTGAACTGTGATACTACACAGACGAAGAACCACGGACTCTGTCTGTCTGTTGTTGCTGGTTATGTTGAAAAAGACGCCAACAGCTGGTGGAGTCGAAGAGGTGGAAGGAGAGAGGACGCCGCGAAGGTCCCCCTTGTGTATACATAAATGGGAAGCATACCAACTCGTTGCGATAATGATGTGGAACGTAAAATTCTATGCGATAGTTTGAAATGAATGAGGAGATCAAGTTTTTGAATGTTCCCGCGCCAATTTCAAATTTTTAGTTGCCTTAGTTGCGCACATACATAGTTGCAAAAATGATGTGCAAGAAGAAGGGAGTACAACTAAACAGTTGCATCGCAAATTGCAAGTAGTTACTAGCAATTTGCGATGCAACTGTTTAGTTGCATTGGGTAAATGCATCAAGTTCAACAGCAACCAAACAGTTGCTAAAACGTGTCACCAAGATCCAAGTAAGAATTCCATTCCACTGACCGTAATAAAGCGGTAATTATGTACATTAGCTTACTCCCTTCCGATTATCTTGAAAAAAAAAAAGTATGTCGTAGACAAGAATATTTATATTAATGTTGGGCGTGGAAACCACCCCTTCATGGTGTTTTTGGGCGTCTTCATTTCGTGTATTTGTCTTCCATGTCTACTGTAAAACGCGATTAGTAGTAGTGAGTGGTTTGTTGATTTATTCGAATATTGATATCGTGTAGTGTTTATTGTTGTAGATTACATACGGAATAATTTATAGTCTTTATCTATAGGTGATACATGATACTGCTTGTTTGTTTAAACTTTGAAAGCGGTTATTCTTAGTGTGTTACAAATACAAATATTGGGAAAGGGTGAGGGGTATGTCAATGTAAACACACCCATCCTGAACCGCAACCTATTGCAATACACACGGAAGTATTACAACTGTATTTTGTATTTTTTGAAGCTGAAAACGAGTATGAAGTTGTCATAAAATACAAAAAACTAAACTGAAGTCAGTTTTTTACTAAAAATTGCCAAATGGTTACATTGTGAGAAACATTTTCAAACATTAATGAAATTCAAAACAAATTCAAAATTTTCAACTACTTTTGTTCGCTTGAGTAGTGAAACCAGCTATAATCAAAGAACTAAAAAGAAAACATTGGTTTGTATGTTATTCTCTTTTTTTTTTAATCCCAATGGTTCTAATACTGTTTTTCTAAGAAATCCGCTTTAATTATTTAAATACATTAATATGAATTAAATCTACAAATTACCTCAAATTAATGAGGAAAAAGCTATTGCTGTCGTCATGCCCCCGCCGGGATTCGAACCCGCGTCTCTGGCTTTACGCGCCATTGCTGCAACCACTAAAGCTGTTGCTGTCATCATGTCGCCGTAGCTTAGTGGTTAGAGCAATAGCGCGTAAAGCCAGAGACCCGGGTTCGAATCCCAGCGGGGGCATGACGACAGCAATAGCTTTTTCCTCATTAATTTGAGGTAATTTGTAGATGGTTCTAACTAAATGTTTCCCGATATTTCATTGTTAATTATTTAGTGAACCAATTTATCGTTCGATTCATGTTATTGAGAATTCCGTTAATGTACCTAACTGAAATGTGGGAGTTGTGGGAGTAAGAAACAGCTGAGTATCAATCAAAAAAATTGAATCTATTATATATTTTATAACGCCGTTATTATCTAAAAACGGGAACTGTATTCGAACTTTATTTGATCATATTTCCGTGGGATAATCGTAAACAACTCTCATAAAGAAGACCGAAAAGTACTTTCAAAACAATACCCTAACTCACTTCTAAAAATTGGAAAAAAATACTTAATTTAATTTAATCTTTGGCCATTATGTTCATTAATAAAATGTAATTTTTTTTTTGAGGTTATGTTCATCTGATAATTCTTGGAAAAGATTCTAAAAAAAGGTAATATACACAGTTTTTATGAATGAAGAGAACGTTCGAAAAAAATTATAAAAAAAGGTTTTCGCGTCCATGAGACTCAAAAAAACATTTTCCCTTAAAAATTGTAATCTAGTAAATAAAGATTTAGACAAGTTCAAAGTATAGTTCTTGTGTTATCAATTGGCGGTATTTATACATTATTATCAGGGTTGCAAATTATATCTACAGTCTATAGTTCAAAAATTGATCCTTAATTTGGTAGTTTTGTAATTGATCTTAAAAATGTTTTCTCCATTCATATATTCAATCCTATTTCTTATGGAATTAAGTATATAATTACTGAGTAATAATGCAATAAAGTTAAAAGTAGTTTAATACATTTCTCGAAAACATTAATTTAATTTATTAATTATGTTCTTCTAATTTTAATTTATTTACTTTTAATTTCAAAATTTCTGTTATTAATTTTTTAATGTCTAATCTAATAATGACATATTCTCCACTCTGAATCTTTCAAATAAAATTTTTTTTTATTCCTACAATCATGATTAGTATTATAATTTTGAAATGCTACAGTCATTTCAAAACATTTTTTTTATTAATTAAAATTAAATTTTATTTGTTACAACTTTAAAATTTTAATAAACTACTTAACGTAAAATAATATTACATTTTTCTTTTTAATATATTTTTTTTTATTTAATATTATGGAAATTATTTCATTTTCTAAATTATGTTATTTTTTTTAAAAAATTGTATTGTAGGCAAGATAATATTAATATAAATATATTTTCGAAATTCGTTGGAGGTGTGTTAGCATCCTGGAGCTTTTGTAAAGACGAGAATTGTTTTAAAAGCAAAATTGAGATACCATAAGAGCCCTTTAAACTTTAAATTTCCTGGAAGTAGAGCTTTTAATTCTTAACATTCCAAGCTCCATAGAGAGGTACAATAATAAGATAAGCAATAGGTAGGTAGCAAATGGACGTCAAGCTGTTGGCGTGCATCTCCTACCAGGCAAAAGAATTTGCCGCTGCCTTTGGCTGTAAACATGTAATTTCCTTTTAAATTCAGTTAAAAATTCAACACCGACCAAGCGAAACAAGTTCTTAGGACCATTACTGTTATGAGCGATTACTCAACTGCACTTAACACGGCGATCCCTGAGTTAAATTATTTCCCTAAGGTTCATACGAATTCCACTGACGTATCCTCTTATTCGTATCACAATTCATTTATAGGCATTTCATATAGACTAATTCTGTCTTTCAATCTTTGGTCTTTTAATTAATAAACGCCATACGACTATTGTGTAATGAGCGTATATGTGTGCGAGAGCGGACAGTGTTACGAGCGTAGATGTGTGCGAGAGCGAGCAGTGCAACGAGCGTATATGTGTGCGATAGCGGCGACGAGATCCGACAGCAGATAAGCGGAGCTCAAAGAATTCCGGCGTCGGTCGGCGCTTTGATGATGATAAACAAGGCCATAAATTAAACGAATACAATAAGCACTCCAGTAAAGTCTAGTACGTCATTCTGGAACCTTCTGAATTGTTCCTAATCAGTATAAATTGTTTATGCTAATAAGTACAGGAAGAGAGAGATAAAAAAAAATGATGTGATGGAACGAAATGTAAGATTTGTGTTGAACTCTATGGAGCAGAATTGGAATCATCAAGAAATAACAAGGCCAAGCAGCTTCGACGTGTATGGCCTGATACGTCACCATAGATGGTCGATTATGCGAAATCCCTTTAGTCTAGTAGCCAAGGGATTTATAATACAAAAATTTTCTTGGTCACAGATTCTCTTAGTGGTCGATGAAACGAGCATTTATACAAATTTGTAACGTTTACAAAAAGTTGTTATACTGTTTAATGTTTAAGTATTGCAAAAGGCGTTTATTGGTTTCGTTATTTGTAAATTAAACTTATGGATATTTGAAATTATTATAAACTTTTGTAGAACTTTTTTTTTCGAAATATGCATTAAAAATAATATGGAAGACCTAGAAATCATTTCATAGATAAGATCAAGATTTTGAAAGATTTGCTTAATTTTTGTGGTTTCTACCGCCATTTTGAATTTAACGGCCGCCATTTGGATTTTATAGACAAAACCTAGTCTATAATTCTAGAATGGGTTGACGAATCAATACGTTATTTATTGAAATCTTCATTATTTCATTTAGGATTGTGGATTATTTATCCAGGATAAGTCTTGTCTTCTAATGCCAGTTAAATGAATTAAGGAAGTATCATAGAAGAGGACACATGGAGATGGAAAATATGCCGTTTAAAGCAGTTTATTGTCTCTTCTGTGCTTAATTCTATTGTGTACATTATTAAACAATGAAAATTGAAGTAAAGTTCACTGAACATAAAGGAAATGTCTTTTACACAAAAGAACAATGGTTTACTTTTAGTGCTTAGAGTAATCTCGAGTTTCTAAGGTGACGGAAAATAAGATTTTAAGGGAGCGCCTCCTCTAGCTATCATAAATGGGGAAGTTCTTAAATAAATGTAATAACAAATAACAACGTTGTCGCATACAACCCCATAGTGAGGAGTTTTATAAAAAATCTCATGTTATCAATTGTTGTTTTAATTAAATGATTATTAAATTATTTTTATTATTAGATACATATATACATGTAGTCCTGATATGTTTTTATGGAAAATTATTCAGTTTAAGTACTTCTCTGAAAATAAATAAATGCAGTGTATAAATACACTTGGGAATAAAACGTGCTTATCTTCAGTTTATAATGAGGATTTTAAGGATTATGGGGGTTAGTTACCATCTACCCGCATTGCTACTTTACAAATTCAGCTGATCAAATCAATCGATTGAACACTAGGGTGGAATTATGCTCACTAATTTTGTGCATGCGTTCCCGGCAAATATTCATCAACAATAAAGGGTGGTTTAAACAATATCCTGCATTGTTGTGTTCACTAAATCCGCTCACAATGAAAAAAAAATATTTTATAGAACGAGAGCAAGTCCAAAGACCCAAAGCTCTGTTGAGAAGTTATAAATAATTTTTTTATTATCAGAGGATATGATATTCTGTGGAACTTGATAAGAGTTTCCTCTTTATTAGAACTACGTTATTGTCTAAAATATTTTTTTTATAATTATGTATCTACTGTTTGTGGGTTTATTAAGAATTTATTTAGAAGACTGAGTACAGGAAAACAATTTATATACACCTAGATTAATAATAACTACTTAAAAACACTATTAATTAATACGAAACTTAGCTTACTATTTATTTACAACACTCACTTATATGCGCATCTCTATTTATTTGTCTCTTCACTTCTAACACTGTCGATTTATTTCGGATGTTACCACTGTCACTGTCAATTTATTACTAACTAACTCGGCGAACGTCTCTATCACTTTTATAGCATCATAGAACAGCCGGGAAAAAGTCTTGAATATTCGAAAGATTGTTTACATTTTCGGCGAACCGCTTAATTACTTTCTTGGAAGGCAGGTACAAGACACACGCCTACAAACACACGCATACACTGCCGAAAACCGCTCGCGGCTAGTTGAGCCGCCGGCCCACAACAGATACAAGCATGCTCGTGTTCGCTACAGTAACAAAAAGTAGATCGTGATTTCTTTTGATAATAGTAATGACATTTTCATTTTATCTAATTTGTTACTTGGCACCGAGTTCATAATTATAAAAAAAGGATTATTTCGTTGCCACCGAGAGTAACCAGGCCAAAAGGAACACGCACGACGTCATCAATGACAGGGTCAATGTAAAAAACTTTCTCTGCCTGGTAGACAAGGGATTCTTTTCGCAAAAATTTTTTTATCGCGGATTCTGTAAGAAGTTTATGAGAATAGCATATGCGCAAATTTTTAACGATAACAAATTATTTTTACTGTTAGTTACTTAACGTTAAAGTTATGATAGATACGATGCGAAAAAAAAAAATTATAAACAGACCATTTTTGTAAATAATAGAATTTCATGCAGGTAAAAAATACAGCACAGCATACTTTCACGCGATGGCTCTTTAAAACGACGCTCTTTGGCTACATTGGCCTGGATTAATGACGTCACACGTAAGCTCTTAGGTCTTTTACTCTCGGTGGTAACGATTATTTTCTTCTCTAGTTGCTTTTGTGTTTTTAGAAGTAAGTTTTCCTTCATTTTGTTTAAAAAAGTCAATTACCTTACAAGTTTTAGAGATGTGAAGTTATAAAATCATAGTAAAGACGCTTCACTAACCTTACTCAACTTAACTTAACCGAACCTAACCTAACTTTTTCTGGGTTTGTCATAAACTTAACAGTTCCTCAATGACTTTTAACTTCCTATTAGATTTCGGGAAGTTTCCTGGTGTAAATTATATTTTAAAGTGAGTAGATATAGGTAACATTTTGCACCGTCTGGTAATCTTATATGTAGTTAAGAAACTTGATAAGAGGTACTTTCGAAGTTACTTAGGAAATAAGTTTACTTTCCAGTTTCTATCACCGTTATTACAGAGGAGTTTACCAACATTTGTTACCATCTCAACAAACTATGTTGTTGTGTAACTCTAGTCAAGGGCTAAAATTTGAAGAGGACTCAGGTAACAGTGAAACTCCGGTTCTGTCTATTTTGAAAATAAAGTTCTTCCGGAAATTGGAGTGCAAACGTCACAATCTCTGCAGTCGAGTAATTTATTTGGAAATGGAAATGTCGACGAGATAGGGCCGAGTTAGTGAACTGGCCGTACAAATCTTTCCCGCGTCAATTTCAATTTCCCAAAGGACTGACGTGGAAAGAAAAGTGTTTCTAATCCAATTTCAGTTTTGCATCGAAACTGATATTTATGGAAACGACGTGGAGAAAAATCTGTCGATCCTGTTCCAGAAATAACATGCAGATAGGCAATGAGTAACAATAATAAAAATCTTCTTAATGATCTTTTTATAACTCAAACTCAACGAGTTGAAAGAGACCTGTGATATTTTTTTGTGCTGACGCCATTCCCTGGTGCCAAACATTTCAGTAGAATTCTAAATGAACTAAACGATTTAAAGCAGCGGTTCCGATCGTATCATCTACTTTGCAAACTAAAAATGTAATATTGTAATTTTATTCAGTGTTTCGTGTGTACAATTGGAAATCGGTTGAAATTTCCGTTTGGTCGAAAGCAATTGTTTAATTACTGGAAAGACATTTAAGAGAGAGCATCAGGCTTTAAAAAGAGTATTCGCAATTTAAATGGTAATTAAAGCTAAACTTTGTTCCTATTAGATAACAGTAATGGCGTAGGACGAAAAGAATGTGGCTATCACCCCGAATAAAACCGTCTTTATGAGTTCTAATTCGGATACTAGAGATGAAAGCTGACCCAATTGCGAAATTTTTCGTGGAAGAAAACACTTTTACGATTATAAATTTAAAGGTAGGTACTGCACTAAACGCAAGAGCTTTATAACCATAGTATCACATGAATAAAATATAAGTACGATAAGAAACGCTTATATTTATATATCTACCAACGTTTTTATAAAATTCTGAAGTTATGCATACTGCTACTAAAAACAACCTTATATTACTGCTTCCCCTGTGTGAAATGAAGCTTTTGTACTTTTACTAGATAACAAACATTCAGTCATTAAAGTCTTATTAGCAGGGTTGTTAATGCTTCAAAAATCTCTATGCTTCGCCATCTACCGGGTTGAAGTTTTACTGTTCGCCGCGTTTGCGCCAATCCTTTGTTGATCGAATATAAAGTCTCTAGATAATTAAAGTCTGATCAATGCGTACTAATCACACAATTGGAACAAGAATAAAATGGCGGCGTCAATGAAAGTAAATCAAAATAATAAAAGGTAGTGTCGAATGACAGCTACATTCCTAGGTTATATTCTCTAACATCTTTAATGACAGCTGAGTTTTTCATTGATATACACACAGTCACGTGAACGTCGCCATATTTTCATATTTAGAAAAGGACAAGAGGTTCGCTGTCTTACTCAAACAAGTAAATACAACCGTCCAGACTTTGATTGTCTAGGGATTTTAATCGAATACTGTCGCGAGAGACGTTACCACCATTATGTTTAGAGAGCAAGCACACATTTTGTGACCCTTATTTTGTTATGTAGAATTAACTACTGTTAAGTTCATTTTTAAGATTGGTCTACTAAAGTTGTTATTAAAATTATGAGTACGCTTAGTTAAAAAAAAAAAATAATAATAAAAACGTTTACTCAAATCGAAGTCGAAAAGGAACTTTGAAAGATTTGATTAACCAAGGGTTGTCTGTTATGGTAAAGAATTCTTCAAAGTATACGTGCAGTGAGTCGTTATCACTAGGAATAGTAAGGCCAGGTAACTTCTGCGTGACGTCATTCACACAGGTCCATGTATGGAACTCCTATAGTCTGGTAGTCAAGGTATTTTAGAGGGCTAGAATTTTCTTTGATCGTAGATTCTTAGAGGTCCATGAGAAGGACATTTGTACAAATATTTAACAGAGACAAATAATTATTGTTGCTATTATTTATTTAAGGTTACACTTTTACAAAATGCGCTTTTAATCTTTCTACGCTTATCTGGCGAAAATCGTGATAAATACAAAGAAAAATTATGTGGATCTTTTTTGTAGAGAATTGAGTTCTTTACAAAAAAATCTGGGCAGCATCTTTTTATCTTTGATAGGTAGGATAATCTACAGCATTACAACTATGGCTCGGCGCGCCTCAGTTAAAGGGGTGTTGTCTAGAACTTTAATTTTTTATAAAAAAAATGGCCTGTGTAGGTACTTTTTTGATATCTTTAACAGGTAACGTAAGCGTCGAAAGGCAAAAAATCGCATTTTTCAAAACTTTATCCTTAAATAAATAATAGAAAAAATTATTTGGTAGTGTTAAAAATTTGCGCCAACTCTCTTTTTGTTAACCTCTACAAAAAAATCTAGTCAATCTCTTGCCTATTAGGCTCTAATAGTGTTCACGAAAATGAAAAAAACGGCGTAGTTTTTCAAAAATTGCAGCCCTGCAAATGTGGCTAAAATTTAGGTTTGAAAAATTTGAAAAACGAACAGGGAACATCGCTCAAGGATTATGTTGAACACATTGTGTGTCATGGGTAACTGTTTTAGGGTTCCATACCTTAAAGGAAAAACGGAACCCTTATAGGATCACTTGGCTGTCTGTCGCTTTATCTCGGGAATGCCTGGAGCTATCATGTTGAAATTTAAACTATATACTTAGGTCTATAGTCCCTTTAAGCTGTGAAAGAATCAAACTTCTAAGTTGACGTAAAAAAAAACTATACGGCTTATTATTTATATTGTAACGACTTTTCTAGTAGAACTTATTTATTTAACGGATATTTATTTTACAACTATTTATTTAACACTTAAACACTAATAGAATACTTAAACACTAATATCAATTCAACGACTTATTTATATCACAAGGAAAATGCGTATTTATATCACTATATATTGTAGTTCGGTATTTATATCACTCGTTCGAAAGCTCACTGTAAACTGAACTGACTACTGGCCACGTCAACAGGTATTTATACTGATTAGGAACAATCCAGAAAGTTCCAGAATGACATACTAGACTTTACTGGAGTGCTTATTGTGTTCGTCTAATTTATGGCCTTGTTTATCGTCATCAAAGCGCCGACCGACGCCGGCATTCTTTGAGCTCCGCTTATCTGCTGTCGGATCTCGTCGCCGCTAACGCATACATATACGCTCGCTGCACTGCTCGCTCTCGTACACATATACGCTCGTTACACTGCCCGCTCTCGCACACATACGCTCATTACAATATGTATTTCGGCACTCAGTTAAATTAAAATGTACCTATAGGGTACTTTCCGTTGACTTAGAACTATGAAATTTGGCAAGTAATATCGTCTTATACTACAAGTATAGGAAAAATTCTAAAAAACTACACGTTTGTAATTAAATCATAAAGAAATATAATCTTTATTTAAAGTACTTAATCAATCATCGAGGTTAAGCAACGGTATACGCGGTCATAATTGTATAGGCGACCAAATCTTTTTGTAGATTTTATTAAACTATCTACAGAAGACAAAAATCGGAAAATCGTATATTTTTAATTAAATCACAAAAGGAACAGGGTCACTATGCAAGGAAGGCGGGGGGAGGTCCAAATTTTGAAGTGAGTCAACCATGTCATGTTGGTTATGATTTTGGAACTGAATTTCATTTTCTTAAGTCTATTTGTCAATATCTAGAATATCATATTTTTTAACTTTATTTTCTTTATTATGTACATACGTACGAAATATAAAGAAATGGAATCATTTAAGTTCATGGGGTCCTGATAGGTATTACATATTATGCATCTCCGACACTTTAAATTGTGTCCGGTGAACCCACCATTATTTTAAATATAATTTCCATTAGAGCTTTTTTTGCTTTATTTACTACAATATCTATTATTTGTTGCAACGTTTGATAAAATCCAAGAAAATGATAAATTAAGTGTGACCTTTTGAGGAAAATAAGCAAGTACCTAAGGTACATATGTTCGCAAAGACCAACAAATAAAACAAAGAATTGTAGATAACGTTTGGACATTTAATAAAGAAATGAATATTTTGAATTTTTTTTTTTTTCGAAAAGAACGAGATACAGTCAAAACTGTTTACAACGACATCGCTTAAAACGACGTAGCGGTTATATCGATCAAAATAATCGGTCTCGGCTGAACGCTATATGATCGTCTTATAAAAAATACCGCTTATTACGACATAGGTACCTACCTCATTAAGCGACCAGATTTAACTAATATCTTGGAAGAATTATATCTGTTACAACGATCAGCAGTCTTATTAACAATTTGAATTGATAACAGTATCCACATCTGGGACAGTTTAATCATCGAGTAGGTACAATATAATGATCAATGGCAATTATGATAGCAAATGTAAATAAAAACGTTTCGAGACAATTTTACGGAATCTCATATCTCTTCAATTAGTTTGTTACTTAAGTGTACACAAAACGCACCAAAACACATATTATAGGTACATGAATACCTATCTATATAAATCCAATTAATGTCTATGGATCTATATGTACTTATGCATTCAGTAATACTAAATAAAAAATTATTTTGTACCTCGAAGATATCACTGGTTATTACGACCAAAAAATGGGTGATCCCTACGATGTCGTTATAACCGGTTTTGACTGTATTTCCTAATATATTTACAACAGTTTTACAGAGTTTTTAGTAAACAACAAAAGTCAGAAAAGTACTATTTACTAACATATGTTAGACAGAACGAATCATCATGTATTGTCGATATCCATAGTGTTTTCGTCGCTAATTTTGACATTTCCAAATTTGCTTTAAAACAATTGTAGTTGGTTGATGGGTTGCCTATATTCTATTGTACGGATATTTACGTAGATTTAGAAAAAAATCCCAAAAAGCAAGTGAGGTTATGGTATAAAATTGTCGCCCTGATTATTGTTTCTTAAATGCTATTCCTTACCATGCACCATCCAAATTAAGATGGGCTCAATTAGTCTTATACTTAGACTAGGAAGGAGAGGGGACAGGTAATAGTCGACTGCAAATTGAGGACGATTGGGATCGCGAGACAGCGCTCAGTATCGCAACATAAAATGTTAAGAGGGAGTTTGTTTTGTTACCATTATTCGTACAATTATCATTCCATACAGAGTATCAATTGTTTATTTGATAACGTAAACAATTATTAAGAACTGTTTTTTTGCGTCTTACGTTACTAAGAAAATATTATTTATTTTATGTCAAAGAGAATACATGTTCAATGAAATTAAATGCAAAGAATTATTTTATTAACGTTAATTAACATGATGTTGCGGGACTAATAAACATTAAGACGAATTTTATTAATTAATTGTTTTTACTTTTTTGGATTTTTATAACTAAAACTGACGCCGCCTATGGTAATACTGTGGTAAACGCATGCATCTTACAACTTTGAAAGTATTTATTGTTTCTCTCACTATCAGTAAACCATTCCAACAAAAAAAATTGATGCATTAATGATTATTGTACGTAAATCATAACATATTTTAAGTAATATGTAAGCAATAAACAAATTAAACGCGATTTTCTTTGCTTAACCTTACTACGTAAAATTCTTTTTACTTGTGAAATGTGATTTCTGGTTCATTTCTTTCACTGCGGCTTTTACAGCCGTAAGAAGAACAAATCAGCATTGTTTTAAACAAAAATCCACTAAAACCTAACTACACTATTTAATTATATTGACAGTTTTACACAACGCTGTCAACGCACTGTTTGGGGTCAGTAAATGGAGCCGGTACCAAAATATTGCGTCAATTTTCGACGTACAGTCGGCATAATAGTTACGTGTCCCCTCTCTTTCCTAGTCTAAGGTCTTATAATAATGCTACTATTACTTTTGGGACTTATTGGTCGTTTTTTGTAGATATATTTCCTATTACATAATTTAAATTGTATTTTATTTAGATTAGATACTAAAACTATTTTGTTTGCCATTATGTAATAAGGCTTTGGTTCATTTGTGATATTAACTATTCGTATATTCAATAGTTAAACAACGAAAAAATAGTAACAATTGTAGCAGTTAATTGATTACTTAATTGTCACTGCATGTGTATATCTAGTAATTAATTCTCCCTGTGTTTGTTTCGTATTTTCCTGTATTACCATTTTCTTGTGTACATATGTTTACAGGTACGTAGTTAATTTTTAAAATAGAACAGTTTTTTTTTTCTTTACCTGAGAAGCGGGACATTTCCTTTGAACATGCAGGAAGTACACATGAAAAGCCGTGAATGATTTTTCAATTAACGGGAAAATTGCCGCGGAACCGTTAGTTAAATTAACGTGTTTGTATCCGATACGCTTTCATTTTAAATATACATTGTATCATTGCTCAATATCCGATGTATGTAGATGTAGTTCCGAAATTAGATTACCCGGGATGAAAAAGTCGTAGAAACATTAAAAAAAGGTAGACTCAGAGACGAATTGTCTTAAAAAAATATAATCTCTGTGCTAGCGATGTAGTAAAACATGAAGGGTTACCAACTTATAGAAAATTTTCCTTACCGAAACCTAATTCATATAACCTCAAACCCCCTAAATCAAACTACATATTTCACACCTCTAAAAGTCCCTAACCTAAGAATATCAGGGGGGAGGAGAGGGGTGGAGGGGACGGTCTAAGGACTTCATCGCCAGTGATAAAAAGTGGGGTTCAAAGAGTTGTAGCGTGGGAGGTAGAGGTAGAGTTGATATATTTGGTAACATAAGAACGGACTTATGATAGGACCGTCTGTTGGATGGGGGTGGTGAGAGGTGGGGAGGTAGAGGACACTCCAAGGACTTCTCCGCCAGTGATAAAGTGCGGGGATCGAAAAGTTGTGGCGTTAGGAGTGGAAGTCAAGTTGATGTATTTGATAACATATGAGTGGGATTATGATAAATAAATATATCAACTTTACCTCCACCTCCCACGCCGTCACTTTTCGACCTTCACTTTTTTCACTGAGGGTGAAATCCCTTGAACCATTCCCTACCCCCGCCTCTCCTTACCGCCACCCTCCGACCGACAGCCCTATCATAAACCCATTTATATGTTATAAAATACATCAACTTTACCTCCACCCCCAAGCCATAACTTTTCGACCCCCACTTTTTTTCACTAAGGGTGAAGTCTTTGAACCGTCCCCTACACCCTTCGCCCCTCACCACCTCCCTCCGACCAACGGCCTGATCTTAACAAATGATTTTCTGCTTTCAGTGAACCTGAATTATTTTTTTTGAACGCGGTTTTTTTTTAAACCAATTACTTTTATTATTTTTTATATTTTGTTTGAAATTGCATTTATATTTGTCGTTTACTTGCATATTATACACAAAATGAGTTGCAAATGTTCATTTTAAGCTTAATTTCATAGCTTTAGTGGTCCTTCCAAGCAAGAAAATTTAAATATTTTCCCTCATAATCTACAATTCAGCTCGCTTGACGGTTCGAACCTCTTGACTAGTTGAGAGTTAAAATACTGGCTTATATAGCAGTTAGAACGAGAAACTGCTTTTAAAGAGGATTGAGCCAAGAATTTAAATTTGAATTAATTCAAAAAGAAATGACCTAAATTTTGCAAAGCTTGCCTACTAACGATAAATACCCATAAATTTTTCATACACATTTCTAAGATGTTTTAATATGGATGAAAGAAAACTGATGAATTGCACAATTAAATTGATGATAATGGACGATATTAAGAGCAAGGTGGGAAAAATACCATCCAGTGCAGAATAACATTTAAATTACATAAGGGATTAGGTTAGGTTAGGGTAGCGGATGTGCGTGTGTGTGTGGGTAAAAGTACAGACCCACACTTACAACCGCAATCTAGTACGCTATCCGACAAATAAACATTTCGTTGTCGAGTGTTCTTTTTTCTTCATCTAATTTATGCTCGGAGGATAACAATAAACACAAGAATATAACAACTAATCATGTCGTTATCGCGTTCACATACACACACATTAACACAAATACTATATAGCTTTTTGAAAATTTAGAATCTCAAAAACACTATGAACGGTTCATTTCCGTTCCCCACATTCTTATTCACTCCAAATAGAGCTTTAAAATTATTGAAATAAATGTCCATATTGGAATTTATTTAATTTAACAAAACCTTCTCCACAACTGACAAAACCGTCCACCCCCTGCGAGGATGATGTAATACAGTAAATAATTACCAAGCAGTTTTAATGCAAATAGACAAAACAATAATACCGACGAGGATAGAACATTTTTGTTCTCAACAGTACACCGTAGGTAGTTTTGAAAGATACAGACCGAGATGAACTTTCAGCGACTACACTGCAGGCAAATTAATAAACTACCGAAGACTCAAGCGAAAGGCCATCTGTGGTAGTTGTTATAAACACTAGACGCTTAGACTCAATAACGCTCTGTAAGACCTTTTTAAATTAGGTATATTTACCACAGATGGCGTTCCCTTTGCCGTCTGAGGAAGTTTATTAATCTAACTAGACACCCATTACTTTAATATACCTAATTATATTTTTACATGACGAATACGTTCCTGAGAATACGAATGTCTTCCAGAATAAAAAAAAAATTAAAGAAAAATTAGGATAAAATAGGATTAGAAGTGATAGGTACCTATCAAAAGCTTTAGATTTGGCTATGAGGTTTATGGGCTGCAGTCCAGAACCCCGGCTTATTAGGGGTTCCTTTTTGGATAGTAGAACACCTTTTGGAATATGAAGGGACAGTTCAAGACATGTTAGAGGCAGAAATAGGACTAAAGAGGGTCAGAGAATGACCAAGATTAAATTATATTTCATGATAGAAGGAAGTTGCAATACAATTTTAAAAAATAATTAACAAAAAAGTTCCAAAATATTGAAAAAAAATGTTTAAAAAAATATGTATTATTAATTAAATATAATTACCTAAGTATTTACGTTAAGAAGATTATTAAAATTTTAAAGTTGTGACAAATACAATTTAATTTTAATTAAAAACAAAAATTGTACGAATTAAAAAGAAATTATTATTGTTATTTGAAATTATTCGTTGGTATAAAAGATAGAAGATAATAACAGTTTTCGAAGTGAAAAGAAAATAAAAATTAGAAAAATATAATTATTAGAATAGAACATAATTAACAGTTGTGAGGAAAACAAATGATATTTTAAAGAAAAAAAAAAGTTTATGGAGTAATTGAAAATATTAAAAGAGCAATGTCAATATAATAATACAAGAAGAATTGAAGAAGTTACTTAAAAGAAAATTAAAAGAAAATTAAAAAAATGATTAAAAGAAAAAGAAGAAAATTTACAATAATTTATGGAGATGCTGTTCTTCAATTGAGATTGGGACATTAAGGCAAGATAGTTTTCATTAATTAATTGTCAAAATTTATCATAAAGAAAATAGACAGAAGTGAGTGAATTTTAGACATTATTATTATTTAAATTTAATACTTATGTTAATTTTTGGAACTTACACTTGAGAAAAAATGATGTGGATTTTTCGGGCTGACGAGCCGTGGTCGAGTGGAGTATTTCTTTCTTCCAAACGTTTCGTCCAGACGCTCCTGAACCTCCGAGAAGAATTCTTAGAAGTCATCGTCTCCACTGAAGATGTTCGGCGCAGTTTCGAACGAAACGTTTGGAAGAAAGAAATACTCCACTCGACCACGGCTCGTCAGCCCGAAAAATCCACATCATTTCGACTCCGGCCGTGAAAGCCTTCAAACATATATTACACTTGAGAAATTTATTCATGCTCTGGTATTTATTAAATTTAAATTAATTCAAAAAAAATTATGTCATGATAGAAGGAAGTTGCAATACAATCTAAAAAAAGTTAACAAAAAAATTAGAAAATGAAATAAGTTCCAAGTAAATTAAATAAATTTTGTTTAAAAAAAATTAAACAAATATAATTGTATTGTACCTCAACACATATCATTACAATATACTGATTGACGCCGGAGACGGAACGTGCTTTTTGGAACGTACTGTATATTTATAAATTAATTAATTCTACTTCTCCGAAAATTTGTCATCTGTAGATAATGCGTGGGTTTCACCCCTTATCTTTATTTATAATGCATACATTATCTATAAAATATTTGTACCTACAATCCGTAACAAACTTTGTAGAAATATTATCACAAGTAAATAAAATATTCAACGATACCGACAAACGGCGATTGAAACTTAAAAACCCTTGAATGCATGTATATAAAGGAAAACAAATAGAGTTGACTTTGTAAAACGGGCCCTTTATTGGTTTTGAGTTAATATCCATGTTCATGAAAACTTGATGAAGGTAATTACAAGAATAGCTTATATTCAGTTTACATTACATATGGTCAGTTGTGATAACTTATTTAATTATCAACTCAAGTTTTGTTAACTCACTAAATACAGAGATTAAAGTTTGACTGATGGCTGGAATTTTAGCGCACACATTAAATATTCTACAGGGTGGTATAAAAGTACCGGAGCAGCAGATTAACTCGTCAGGAGTTTGTTTTTAAAGCAAATGGCAAATATAAAAACTGAAGGTAATTATGTACATTAGCTTAACCCTTCCGATTTTCTTGAAAAAAAAGTAGTAGCAGTAGGTAGAGTTCGTAATACTTGATAACGTCTAATTGTTTATAAACGTTTATTTACACTCACGACGCACACACATACAGGTACTTAATATGTACAATAAGAATGGATACAAAGAAAATAGCAGAAAAAATATATACCTACACAACTTAATGAACGATAGAAATAAAACATATATATACGCTGCTGAAGGAGAACATAGAGATAGACAAAAAAACAAGTAATAAAAGAATATTTACAATAAAAAAAAAGGATGGTTTCGAGATTCGAAACGGACGACAACGACAGCGGTAATGTAGCTAAGAGGCTAGAGCTCCCTCTTCCTTGCCGCTGGTGGGTGGAATGTCGCAGATGCCAACATAGAGCGAAGTGTAGGGTTTTTATACCCAGCTCAAGGACTAGCGAGGGTTGGGAAAAAGAGGGGTTGACGGTGGGGTTGTGGTGGAAGGGCGAAAACTAGCGATAAAACATAATTTGTTTGTATGTTAATTTGGCGGCGGAAAAAATGGAAAACGGATAGCAGAAAAAGAAGCAGCATGCAGGAAAACATAAGGTTAGAAACAAGAACGAAGATTTTACGATAAAATTAATTGAAAAAAAAAAGAAAAAACAGAAAAGAAAGAAGATAAAAATAATAGCGAAACAAGCTACTAAAAGAAGGAATGGAATTAAGAGGAAAAACTACAACCGAAGAAGAAACGGAAAAAAATAGAAATAAGAAGTGAAAAAATAAATAAATGTGAAAGTTAAGAATAGAAGATAAAAGTAGGTTGTTATTTACAATTTAATATTGGGTGCATGTTGTATTTGTTATTTTTAGATTAGATAACGAACTACACATAGGTTATGCGGTAGTAGGTGTGGGTTCGTGTAAAGGCACACGTCCACGTCCTCGCCTACACCATATAACCTACTCGTAGTACGCTATTATAAATATAAACAATTCCTTGTCAACCGTTCCTCAATCTCATCTTTAACATAAATAGTACATGGTCGCAAGATTAATTAAACACAACAACACAAGTACTAATGATGTTATTATCGTATTGGTACACATATACATTGAAGATAAATACAAGACATTTTTGAAAATTTAGAAGAACTCTACAATATACTTTTTTTTCTTTCAAGAAAATCGAAAGGGGGTAAGCTACTGTGCATAATTACCAATTATTTTGCTGCAGCAATTATTAATTCTCATGGAGAATTTCAGGAGTAATTTTTTAAATGGAAAGCCGAAAATCAATTTCCACGCTGACTTTATTTTTCGGTCTTCAGTGCAAATAAACATAAACGTTCTACATGGTTACTTTTTAATCGTAAGTAAAAATTAAATACAGCGAACCTGGGAGCTTTCTATTATATGTACCTAATTAATTATATTTTTACATGCGTTTATAATGACTTCCTGTAATTTTCTCCACTAGTAAATACTTTTACTTACTAAAACTAATTGAGAAAAAGTAGATGATTTTTTGACACTAACATTAAAATAAGTATGGAAGTTATTAAATCAGTTATGTACTTTTTCTTTTTACTGGTAATTATAGAAAAAATTTCTTTATGTAGGTATCGCATTTTTTATTTATCTGTTCATGTATTTATTATTAATTAATAAATCTAATTTTGATTTTCTATTTTTATTGAGAAAATCCCTATGTATTATTCATAAAAAATATTTTTTTTTTTTTTGATTAGGCCAAATCTTTCTCAATGCGTAATTAAAATTAAACCAAAAAATTTAAAATTAATGTTTTCGTTAAAAAAAGTACTTTTATTGACTTAAACTGAGTACGCCATCTAGTAATCATCAGTGTAACTAACATTCTTTATGCAATTGTATAATTAAATCAGTTATGTACTTTTTATTTTTACTGGTAATTATAGAAAAAAATTTCTTTATGTAGGTATCGCATTTTTTATTTATCTGTTCATGTATTTATTATTAATTAATAAATCTAATTTTGATTTTCTATTTTTATTGAGAAATTATTATTTATTATTCATAAAAAATATATTTTTTTTTTTTGATTAGGCCAAATCTTTCTCAATACGTAATTAAAATTAAACCAAAAAATTTAAAATTAATGTTTTCGTTAAAAAAAGTACTTTTATTGACTTAAACCGAGTACGCCATCTAGTAATCATCAGTGTAACTAACATTCTTTATGCAATTGTATAATTAAATCAGTTATGTACTTTTTATTTTTACTGGTAATTATAGAAAAAAATTTCTTTATGTAGGTATCGCATTTTTTATTTATCTGTTCATGTATTTATTATTAATTAATAAATCTAATTTTGATTTTCTATTTTTATTGAGAAATTATTATTTATTATTTATAAAAAATATATTTTTTTTTTTTGATTAGGCCAAATCTTTCTCAATACGTAATTAAAATTAAACCAAAAAATTTAAAATTAATGTTTTCGTTAAAAAAAGTACTTTTATTGACTTAAACCGAGTACGCCATCTAGTAATCATCAGTGTAACTAACATTCTTTATGCAATTGTATTATTAAATCAGTTATGTACTTTTTATTTTTACTGGTAATTATAGAAAAAAAATTCTTTATGTAGGTATCGCATTTTTTATTTATCTGTTCATGTATTTATTATTAATTAATAAATCTAATTTTGATTTTCTATTTTTATTGAGAAATTATTATTTATTATTCATAAAAAATATATTTTTTTTTTTGATTAGGCCAAATCTTTCTCAATACGTAATTAAAATTAAACCAAAAAATTTAAAATTAATGTTTTCGTTAAAAAAAGTACTTTTATTGACTTAAACTGAGTACGCCATCTAGTAATCATCAGTGTAACTAACATTCTTTATGCAATTGTAATCTATCACCAGAAATATTCGAACGAGTGCGCTAGTAAATTAAAAAGTAGTAGATATTGTTTGGCAAAAAAAAAAGTTGCAAGATGAATTTTAGTGTAAAAAGAAGCATTTTTCATGTTGTTACTCCAAACTGTTCGAATATGCACGTTATTATATATCAAAATTCAAAATGTATTTGACAAAAAATAAAATAACTAAAATATTGCGGAAAATCAAATATTAGGTACTAATGATTAATATTATTAAAGACTTTCACTTCTAATGAAACCATTTTAAAGGTTTTGTACTTCAATTCATCACTAAACTCAGATAGATGTCTAAAGGTTTAACAAACAGATAAAAACAATAAGAGGAGGGGTTTGGTTAGGTTAGGTAAGACAACTTAGATATTTCAAGGTGGAGGAGACACTTTCTATGCGGTTTTAGAGAAAAAAATACGATTTTAAGGTACAGGATTAAGGTGATGAACGATAACGTTTTTATGAGTAAAAAAGCCTAACCTAACCTTACATAACCTAACTAACCCTACCTAGCCTAACTAACCTTACCTAACCTAACTAACCTAACCTCACTCCCCTTCCTGCCACGCTCTGAAATGTACAATGAACGATTTC
Organism: Agrilus cyanescens; assembly: GCA_947389935.1. Lineage (NCBI taxonomy): Eukaryota > Metazoa > Arthropoda > Insecta > Coleoptera > Buprestidae > Agrilus > Agrilus cyanescens. The sequence continues at coordinate 6,395,134 of OX376713.1, read as the reverse complement.
AATTAAATTGATTAATTTGTTATGGAAAAACTTAAATTAACTATTTATACCCTCTGAAAGGAGCCCCAATTCTAAATAATTACCAAACTTCTAACCAATACATACATTCTTTTAATATTTTTGACCCATCAAAGCAATTCGTAAAAATATACGTATGATATACCTATGTATCTACAAATTAGACGGTAAGCTAAAACATTGTTTTAAAATAATTTTTGTTGATTTATTGAGACAAATTTAATTTTATTTCAATAATTGTTAGCCAATTATGTTAAGTAACATACATTCAATCTACTTAATCTACATAAATCATTAATTAACGTAACAAAACACAAGTTGATATAATTGAATGCTAGTGTTGTAATCAATAGACTTTGGTAGGTACTTACTATTACGTGGAAAACTATTTACAACAGTTGGATATGCGATAATAATTGATAGGACAGTCAAATTATAAAAAAAATGCTAAACCTTCAAAATTTGTTAAACGGAACATTTATGTAGATATTATAATCGAGAGTATCTAATTTTGAAAGCTGTTCCATGAAATCTAACAGAATTATTTCATCTTTGTCCCAAAAAAAAAAAAAAATGAAACATGAACTTTTTGGGTCCAGGAAACCCGGAGTATTTTCACTCTTAAGCCTCCTGCTGTAGCAGCAATCAGAAATTAAGTAGGCAAGTGTTGTAATTTGTAATTGTTGCCATTAAACATTGAATTTATTATAAACAAATTGTTTTCGGTGGCGCAAATATTCTTTTTATTGGGTATTTATTTAGAATTGGGGCTCTAGACAAAAATCGTTCCAAAATATTTTTCAAGCCCTACAAACCATTCTATGGGGTCTCCCCGTCTTGAATTTACTATTTCTACCCCCAGAAGTAACTCAGAATGCATAAAAAATTTTTTGGGGCGATTTTTAGCCAGAGCCCCAATTCTAAATACATAATTACTATTTATTGTTGCATATAATAAAATCGTGGTACTTACGTATTAACGCCACCGCGGCAAAAATTTAATGGTTAGCAAGTGTGGACAACCTAAACCTAAATTATTGATGAGTAAATATAAAGTGTTTATTGTTGTAGATTAGATATGGAATAATTTATAAGTAGTCTTTATCTATAGGTGTTATATGGTACTGCTTGTTTGTTTAAACTTTGAAAGAGGTTATTCTAAGTGTGTAGCGATGTTGCGAATACAAATGTTGGGAAAGGGTGAGGGATATGTAAATGTAAACACACCAACCCTCTACCCTAACCTATTGCAATACACATGGAAGTATTACGACAGTTTTCTTTTTGTATTTTTTGAAGTTCAAAACCAGTATGAAGATGTCCTAAAATACAAAAAACTGTCATATTACATCGGTGTGTATTGCAATAGGTTACGGTTCAGGATGGGTGTGTTTACGTTTACATATCCCTCACCCTTTCCCAACATTTGGTTTAGGTTGTCCACACTTGCTAACCATTAAATTTTTGGCGCGGTGGCGTTATCGTATAACATAGTTTTATTTAAAAATTTCTAAAAATTTAATATTAAGTTAAAAATAGTTGTTTTAATTTGAGTTACTGTTGAAGTAAATACTTTGAATGGTAGTATCTACTGTACTTATATTTTTTTGTATTAGATACTAGGTATATAAAGTAAATATATGTATGTGCAACTTACCAAACTTGTATCTTCCCATTAGTATATAATTCAAAAACAGATAATCCGATGTAATGTATCCGTAACATTAACAATTATTTATCACATTTTCACTTAAAACTACTCATGTATGAGTATTTTTACATATATTACACGTAACATTTTTAAAAACAAAACTCAAAAATTAAAGGGAAACTGGTCCGCAACGCCCTGTATATGTGCGATACAGCGAGCCGCCACAAATCGTGCAGGTCAATATACTTAACCTCACACTACACACTTCATAATCCAAGTAACAACGAAAACAAATCTGAATCACACTTTTAACTCCGACGTTTCCGCAAAATTATCACTTAAACTCCGAGTCGACGACATCAAACTATGTATAAAACAGACCGACAACTTTCTGTTGTTACATAATGCGTTTGTTCGTTTTACAAGTTGACGAATTTTCTTCTCGTCGCGTCGTTACTTAAGTCCAGTATGACAACAACGGAACGGCGCAATGCGCAGCAACTTCTCCTCTCGATAAAAACCCAAACACAAGACCAAAGACCGCAAGACTGGACGGCTCTGGTAGACAGTTGACTGCTGCAGGTACGGTTTCATTCTTTGTTCCTCTCTTCGTCGTAACCACGCAAACTGGACACGATTTCTTCTTTTTCTCAACGTTGGAGGTGGCCGAGTACTGAGAACGGTCACTCTTCTTGTGCAGCAGGTTGAACACTGTCCCACACACTTACGTGTACAGTATCAGAGAGCTTGTTTGTAAAAGAACTTAACTTGGTATTATATAGAATTGACTGGGCCAGGAGAGGCGGTTCCGTTAAGGGGTACCTATGTGAAACAGGTGCATTTTAATTTGAAGGGGAGCCAGTTATTGAACTGAAGATCCAGGAAACACTTGTTGTACAAACGAGACTTTGGAGTCAGGTGGAAAAAACCGTTAAGAAATTGAACATTTACAAGTCTGACTCTGACTTCTGCACTGATGATTCCGTACCAATTTTGTCATCAAATTTCGTAAAATTTATTAGACTACTTCAAGGCTTCAACATTTTAATGTCTTCTTGAAAGATTTATGAGAAACCATAATCAGTGAAGTTGAAACGTCTGAATTGATTCTTATACATCAACACTAAGTAGATGCTTTAAAAAAGAATCATTTCCAGTGAAAATTTAATCAGCAGTAGTTTCCATAGAGTATAACAAAGATACATAATAACAAAAATTAAAAAAGCTTCATGATCGTTATCATAAAGTCGTCAATTCGAAGACTGTTTGGACACGCATCTCTATTTCTTCTTAACCTGAACATACCTCAAAGAGTAACGCAACTGGCGACCTCCACAATAATCCGAACCGGATATCCCTCTTTGTTCCTGTTTCTGCTCAGTAATATATCCCCAAATAGCCCTCCATGTCATCTCTTCTTTTCCTTATTGACCTCTACATCCTGTATAGTAGAGTACACCACCCCGACCTCGTATAGCGGGAGAGCTCAGCCATTTTGGAGGTCCAGGAAGTTAGACTTCTACCCAAGAGTCAAAAACATATAAATAAAATTTCTCTGTAATGGAAATGGTAGTAAGACATTGCGAGGGCCTTAATGATTTTTCATTTTGCGTTACGCCACTGTTTCCAAAAACGTTCTCATGCCCTTTGTGTTCCTATTTTACTAATACCTCCCCGCCATCTTCGCAAAGTCGTCAATTCAAAGGCTGTTTGAACATGCACCTTTACCTCTTCGCAACCTTAACATATCTCAAACTCAAACAATAATCTAAACTGGATGTGACTCTTTGCTCCTGTTTCTGACCAGTAATGTATCTCCAAATATCCCTCCATGACCAGAAGGTGTCCTACCATCCCATCTCTCCTTTTATTTATTGACCTCCATACACAGTAGCGTAAAGTACACCACTGCAGACTTCGTATAGCGGGAGGGCTTTTACCCAAGAGACATAAGAAATATAAATAAAATTTTTTTGGAAAGGGGATGGTAGGTAGTCAGGGCTTCAGACTTGATATTCTGAGGGGCCTTAAGATTTTTAATTTTTCGTTACGCCGCTGTTTCCATAAACGTTCCCATGCCCTCTGTTGTACTACTTTACTAATAACTCCTCACCATCTTCATGAAGTCGTCGACTGCTTCTACTTCTTCCTTAAGAACAATAATTCGATCTAGACCATTCCCCATTGATCCAATTTCTGCCTGTAAAATATCTCTAAATGTCCCTCTATGTCTCAAAATGTGTCTTATCTTTCTGTATTTTATTTTCTTTATTGACTTTGCCAAGCATTCTCATGTTCTTTGTTCCTCTATTTTTACTAACACCTCCTTAGTACATTCACGAAGTCGTCAGTCCAAAGAGATTTTTTGGACACGCACCTCCACTGTCTCCTAATCTATAAGCATCCATCAAAAAGTAAAATATCTAACATCCTCAACAATTATGGTAATCTAGATGCCCATCTGTTCCCCTTTATTCCTGTTTCTGCCTCTAATCTATGTCTAACTATGACATTTGTCAAGCTGTTCCGTAGATTCTCGAGGCATAATTTCTTGCTTAAAATTTATAAATGATCATTCCTCAATTACACACTGCCAAAATAAGTCGTCCTAAACCTGGTTTTAAAGTAGTTTGACTTTTACACTAGAAACATTAGATTGTAAGTACCTATCGTACTTTTCCTCTGGTATTAATGATTTCCTGTTCCCAATTAAAGACTATTTTAATTGTGTCAACAATCAAGACAGTATAGTGTAATAACAAGTAAAAAATCGTGTATACAGGGTGTCCCCTCTCAATTGGAAAAAACTTCTAGGGCATATTGAGGAACCATAGACAAGCAGTTTGAGATATTAGACTGATGTCCGGAAGTGCGTGGTTTTCAAAATACAGGGTGTCAAAGTTTTTTTCAAAAAACTTTTTTTTTATCAATATCTCAAAGGCACGTTGACCGATTTTCTTGAAATTCGCTGGTGATGTAAGCTTTAATAAGACGCTCAGTTAGCACTAATTAAATGGTAATTATTACTTCCAGTGGCGCTCCGGAGGACAGTGTCACGAAAACGGAGAGAGATACGAAAAAATATCAAGTGACAAAAAAGTTGTACTTTTAACTGAGCTTTCTAAAAAATATAAAATTTTCAAAAAATTCAGTGGCGTACATTTTTTTGTCATTTTTATTCGTGACACTGTCCCCCGGGGCGCCACTGGAAGTAATAATTACCATTTAATTAGTGCTAACTGAGCGTCTTATTAAAGCTTACATCACCAGCGAATTTTAAGAAAATCGGTCAACGTGCCTTTGAGATATTGATAAAAAAAAAGTTTTTTGAAAAAAACTTTTGACACCCTGTATTTTGAAAACCACGCACTTCCGGACATCAGTCTAATATCTCAAACTGCTTGTCTATGGTTCCTCAATATGCCCTAGAAGTTTTTTCCAATTGAGAGGGGACACCCTGTATTATAATATTTGTACCCAAAGAAAGTAAGGTTGCAAATGTTATCCTTCTATGTAAAAAAACAATTGTTTCTATTTCGCTTGATCCTGAGCAAATCTTCATTTTCTCCAAACACTAGAACATGTAACATCGTTAATGTTTTAGTCAACAATAGAGTAATCTAGATCTCCCTTTGCTTCCCATCATTCCTCTAATAAACCTTTGACTAGTCCTTCATGTCCCAGCAGGTATCCTTCCAACGTATTTCCCCTTTTCTTTACTTGTTCTCCTTTTTCCAATAATTTTGACACCTATCATAGGGTCTTCAGTTGCAAGCTATTTTGAGCCAACATCTGCATTCCTCGAAAGAAGTTTAACGTCTACATATGCGCTTTAGATGATGGTTATTTTGAGTTAATGTTCAGCTTTTCTTCAAGGTATCAAGTCATGGCGCCCTAACTAGTCCAGCTGTAATTTCTTTTCTTTTTTTTAATTTTTTGCTGTGATGTTTTTTTTAATTTGGTTTTGCAATATGCAAAATGTCATCCTCCCTTCCCTTTTCGTTACAGTCTTCGATACGATACCCTTTTGTAATAAAACCACTTTATTTTTGAATTTTTTTTAAATTATTTTGATACTTTAAGTAGGTACCTACTAATTTTTGAATAAGTTCTAATCAGATCGAAATTGGTAATCCCCTACACGATCGTGCTTTATTATTTACGTATGATCGAGGACGTGTCATGATAGAAAGGAGTTAATATTTTCCGAATATACAGGGTGGACGATGTTAAAGAACTTTTACTGATTGTATCTTTCGTTGGAGTTAGGAGTCTCACCTAAGCATACGGAATATTGAAAAGAAATAATAATGAAGGAGTGATTGAAGGAAATAGTGGGAGAGGTATAGATTGAGGGGGGAGGAGAGAGAGAGATACAGAGACGCCGTGCTGTTGTAAGAGAGTGAGGATTCTAAAAAATTCAGAATTTCGTTTTTCTCATCACCATCACAGAATCGTCAGTCTGAAGACTAGGGTTAAGTTAGGTTAAATTAAGTTCTTCTTACTATCATTAGCTAGTACTCGAATTCCCTGAAAGCCCAAACTTCTAACATTGTGTATTTTTTCCGAATGTTTCGACACCCAAGACGTCATCCTCAGCTAGAGACTCCTTGAGTGCCGAAAAGCATAGGTATTAGATATCAAAATTCTGTATGGAATTTGAGTTTTTTATTGTATGTACTGTTATTCTGTTAAGTTCGACGGTGATTTTGTTGTATTTCGATTTATTACTTCAAAAACGCCCCTACTTATTATTTGTCCTACTACCCTCTTATCTTTTTCTATTCACGATTTAAGGCACATTCCAAAATTCCAATATTTTCTTTTCTTTCTCAGGTTCACTAACTTCCTAGATTTTGAAACTTTAATACAAGAGTTATATCTCTAATTTTGATAAAAATTATAACCCTACTTTTATCTCCTCGATACACCAATATTTTTGTATTCATCCTGTACTTACTCATTTACTGACGAATTGGATTAAAATGTACATGTCTACACATAAAAAAAAAGGTGATATTTCGAATCAGCCCACTAAGTTTTTTTCAATATTTTACCAAAATCATATTTCAATATCAAAATCGACATCAAGAATCATGAATAAGAATTGGAACTCAAAGAGGGAGTCGGTTAAGTTCGATTTTGTACTGTAAATTTCCATATATTGGCTACATATTTTGTGTGTTAGCACCAGAGTAGGTAGATATAAAGGAATTTATTTCATCTCCATCAACATATGTTGGAGTAAATGACAGTTACATCCCGAGAACTGGACGAATTTTAAATTAACCCAAATTCCCAGGCAATGAATAAATAAAATAGACTTTTTTGAGAAAAAAATGAGATTCCCAAATATACCAGCAGAATGAATTGTGCATCCAATTTGTGAATAAAAAGTCAAACATTAAGTACTCCTTTGTTGTTAAAAATATTCAATATTTATTGTGTCACAAATTATAAAAAATTATTTTTGAGCAACCACCCCCGGGACGATATTGAGATTACGATAATCAGTACGTGAACTTAAATTGTATATTCACAATAATAATCAACATACGACATATTACAATTCCGTATTATATTCTGTTTGTCCTCATTTTTCTCCATGACAACTTTCTCGCGGTTGTTGTAGTTGATAATAATAAATAATAAGAGGGTTTGATTTCAGCAGTAGTAGTAGGATTTTCCGAACATCTAAAATGCGAGGGAATGTTTCAGAATGTTCCGAATATTTCGAAAATTATTTGGAGAATAGTCTAGAATGTTCTAGATATTTTGACAATAATCTAGAATGATTTAGAAAGTTCTAGATTTTCTAAGACTGAACTGGAATATTGTGGTATGATCTAAAATGTTCTGTACATCTTTTGAGAGTGACTTGAAATATTACAGGGTGGTCTAGAATGTTCCGGGTTTTACCTAATAGATGTTCGGGAATAATCTGGAATCATTAAGAATAATCGATAATGTTCTAGATTTTTTGGAAATGATTAACAGTTTCCTACCAGCTGATATAAATAAATTTTGCCCCGGGAAAGAAATGGTGTCAATGTTGATTTTGACAAAATTTTTATTCCAATCAGTAATATCAATATTTAATCAAGTTCAAGGATTAAAAAAAAATTGGATACGTTGAACAGTTTTTTCATTTCTTTTAATTGTTTTGTTGGAGCATCAATTGGCCCTTACTTTTAAATATTGAGGTACCTTGCTTTTGATTCAGTATATCCCAGCTAGATGGTGTTAGTTGGAAGAAAAACGGAAGAGGACGAAACTATGCTCAGGAACAACTTCATAAATTAAGTACCTAATAATTATAAAAAAAACAACAACATGTGACCCTTGAGGTCCACACGAACAACTTCCTAGTACTTATAGTAAGGGTAATTTTCATGATAATCAAAAATTTCAATACATTTATGTGTTTATAGCTACACTATTTATCTATAAATTATTATTGAGAAGTTTACGTGTGGTGTAATATTTAATTGCTAATATCAACATTAATTTATTGCTGTTAACAGTGTTTAATGGTTATAAGCAATAGTTATTAACAATATTTATTTATGTTTATTTTATAATTCCATCAGATAATTTTTTTTTAAAAATTCGAGAATTTACTAAATTTCAGTCTTTTTGTTTAAAAAAATAAACGATTAAGAAAAAAAAGACCACCCACAACATACACTTCTTTTCCAAATTTTATTGTGATGCTGTAATAAAAAAAAAACGACTATTCTTAAAACAACACATCAACACCATCCGTAAAAAACAAACAAGGAATTCACGAATCAGAGTAAGAAATAGCGATTACTCTCCATTATGTGTAATGAATAATGTCTAAGTAATTAATCACTCGAAATGTGTTCTACGCTGGGACCATCTTTCCTCCAGCTTGGGTTCGAATTAATGTTAGGTATCTGACGATGACGTCGAAAAAACGATGGAGCAGAGAACAAATGTCTTTAAAAAAAAAGGGTCAAGCTCTTGATGTTTTTCCTAAAGTGAGAACAAATTCTGCGTATTTTCGACACTGCTTTTATATGGCAATATTTTAACAGTGTTTCATTGACAAAAAAGGGAGAACAATATTCGCAAAAAAAAAAACAATCTAAAACGGTAATATCGAAATAATCATGCAATTTCTTGTTTAGAAATAAAAACATTTTGATTTCATCGAATATTGATTATCCATTTTAAAAACGTTAAAATATTAAATTATTTTGACACTCACTGCAACAGCATTGTTTCGTCACGTTGCGATTTATAAAATGCATTAAAATGGTAATTAAAGACAGTTAATATATTATTCAATTTATCATGGAATTAAAAAGATTCAATTTTTTGAGTTTATTCTGTATAACTTTTCACAATGGTGTTTAAAGTTATCAATGAGAGGAGGAAGGAAGAATAACGTTTTTCAACAACACAGTATAATTGATGTCGATTTGGAATTATTTGAATGTTATTGGTTGATACATACATAAAAATTTGGTAGTTCAAAGAGTAAAAAAAATATGGTCAATGAATTTTTCAGGTAAAGATGGGAATAAGAGTAGACATTAAAGAGATTGCATAAAGAGTATGTGAACCATAGGCGAACCATATGTGAACCGGAAAACTAATAACAACCAAACTGCTAGGTTCTATAGTATTTAGTGTTCCATTTGAAATAGTAGTAAAAAGTAGACTCCTTAATAAAAATTAAAAGGTCACTTTTATGACCAAATATGGGCTCAAAGTCGCACTTTGTGTTTTTTTGCATTTTTTGATAGACGTTTGAAGCGTCTCAGAAAAAAAATCGTGTCTCCAGAACGAGAACAAGAGATATAACAATATAACAATTTAAATGTCTAAAAAGTATTCATGTGTGACGTGTGAGTTACATAATTAATTAATTTATTGCTTTCTTTACTATATATCAATAAATTTAAAAAAATCCTAAAGTTAGTGCAAAACATAATTTGCTTCTGAAATTTAAACCTCCCTGAAAGAAATTCCCGCCACGGACCAGCATTTTGTGCTCTATCACCGACAGTTTCTAAAATAACTAGAATCTTTTATTTTTTTCTTACAATATTTTGTGTTTATCACATGTGGCAGTTGTAATGTCTGTAAATTATTGAGTTAAATTCACTACTGAAGACAACAAAAAAAAAATATTTAGAACACAAACAAGTTTTTGTTGTAATCGTCAGTCAAAAAGTGGTCTTTTGCTGCTAAGAAACCCTCAATATACGAGTTCAACATTCTTTTAATAATTTTCACTGACTTACAGTTAAGTGAAGTTAATATACAGGGTGACCTATTTTTGATGAACCACTTAAATGTAGGAATATAACTTTTAGAGGAGTATAGAATTAGACTCAGCAATTTAATCTTGAGGTCGATCAAATTTGAAGCTTATTTCAAGTTTTCTTTCTATTTACATTTTTTGACTCCCGATTCTAAAAGCACATAGAAATCTTCTTCATGGTACCCCTAGGGGAATGCTTAAATGAAAATGAATAGATGTAAAAAAATTATAACCTTGAGGGAAGGTACCGAATAACAGCATGAATATGGCCTTAAGATCAAATTTTAAGGTTATATTAAGGACAAATTAGTTTTCAGTAAAATTAAACACACGATCGTGTTATTTTGTAATTTGTAATAGTCATCAACGGTCATAGTATGATCTTTTCGAAGTGAAAAATGATATTGATCTTCTATCTCAAGAAATAACGTAAGATCAATACTGCCAATTTTACACCCTGCTTCAATATTAAGCTCTTAATCGAAAAAACATAGAAAGCTCAGTTTGTTTTTGACTTTCTCACATAGAAATGACAGTATATTGACTGGTTGAATGGTTTTTACATAAGCCAAATTAGAGGTAATAGTTCCACTTCTTCCTAAAAGTTATATTTTTACAATTACTCTAAATAAGGCCTTCCACTGTCTAAATAGTTAATTTAAGGAGAGTCAATCTGTATATAAACCTTGATGTATCTGTGAGTGATCATATTGTAGTGTTCGTGGGTTTATTAAAAATTTATTTACAAGACTTAAGTACAGAAACACAATTTTTATGTACTTATTTAATAATACGGAACTTAGCTTACTATTTATTTACAACACTCACTTATATGTGCGTCTCTATTTATTTGTCTATTCACTTTTAACACTGTCGATTTATTTCGGATGATACCACTGTCACGGTCAGATTATTACTAACTCACTGTCGAACGTCTTTCCGCTTTTATAGCATCATGGAACAATCCAGAAAAGTCTCGAAGTTTGTTTACATTGTTTACGTTTTCATCGAACCGCTTAATTACTTTCCTGGAAGGCAGGTACGGAACACACGTACACAAATACAACGCACACTGCCGACACCGGCCTTGGCTAGTCGAGCCGGCCGGCAACGCATACAAGCGTACCCGGTCGCACAAAAGCACGCTCGCGTTCGTCACAATATACTCCATCGATAGAGGTCATATTTTCTTAAAATATTAGATTTTCCATGATGCTACAATAGCTCATAACTTTACTAGGCTTTCAAAAACAAAAAACCCACCTGGAAAGACAGGATAACTTTGTGATAATTTTTTATAATTATGCATAACGGAAAAACGAGAGTTTGTTTTTATTTCCGTTGTTTTAATACCTAGTAAAGGTTTGGTAGCTGGAAGAACTTACAATTAATATAAAGCGACGCTACGAATAAAGGAAATTAAAAAAATAATAGAATTTCTCACCAGATAGAATTTTAAGAAAAGTAGAAGAATCATTTTGATGTCAGCGGTGAAATGTTAAATAAATTCTCTAAACCTTAACAAAACGTTTTTAATTTTTTTTTCATAGTAAAAATTGAAATGAAAAATTTTTTTCACTAACTAAAATGAAGTTTGCTTTATATACGTGTTAAATATTATTATTTACATTTAATTTTTTCACTTTCTCTCATGTTTTCTTCGTTCTTCTATTTATAAAAATCGATGAAACGGATACTTACAGCTCGAAGACTGATTGATTGTGATTGATGGTTACAACATTGATATATTAAATTGCATTTTGTTTCCTGTTCTATACAGGATATAACGGAAATGTCTGTAGCAAATTGGAAAAGCAATTCAGGCGTTCAATCGATGGACGTAAATTAAAGCGGGTTCCTTATCAGAAGACTCTTATTTATCGACAACGACGAGTTAGTTGTTCCAAGAACGATACACATACCTGAATACATTCTCACATTCTTAGGTGATCCTTATATTCAGTTGTTTTCCCAACGTTTCTTCGGTAGCTGCGGAAGGCATCTTCAGGGTTTCGTTGTTAGGTTAATTGCGTGGTTTCTAAGGAAACGTTGGGAAGAAAACTCCAAGCTAAAAGGTCACCCAAGAAGCCGACACCAAAACATACATTACAATGGCCGTATAGGCCTAAATTGTTTCATTAAATTAACATCAGTTGAACAGAAGAATTAATTTAAATAGTGTGAAATTTTTCAACCGAGACTTAACGACTAGATGCGCACCATCAAAACCCCTCCCTAAGAAGGTAGGTACAATGTAGGAAGGGGCAGGCACTCTAGCTATTTCTTTCAAGTACGCGCCTATGAAATATGCAGGTATCGGCATACAGATAGCGAAGTTGCACGTGATTGGCTGTCGGTAAAGTAATACAGCCCTTCGGTCTTCCTACATCTGACCGAATTCAAGTCTCGGTTGAAAATTTCCATTCTATATTATTAATATTTGACGAAAAGAATTCAGTTTAAAAAAGACTTACCATTGAGACTTCGCTGATTTTTCATTCGTCGACCAACGGAAGGGGAAACCAGCGCCAGAGTCCTTTCCGGTCTTAAAGAAGGACGTTTCTCGATTGAAGGAATTGCCGTTAGACTGTCTTCCGTCCAAATCGTTTCAACCATGGAGTCAATGCTTGACGATCTTGGAATCCTTGAGTCTGTTTGATCTCGCCTGAAATGAATTTTAAATGCGCTCAGTTACGAACGAACTTTTCAGTAAGTAATTAAAAAAGTTTGCTACTAAATATTCCATTTAATATCATGTAAGCAGTGAGATATAAAAGTTCAATTAATTTTAATAGGAAAAGTTGCCGTCATTCAGCAAACTTACTCAAAGACGTGTTGATATGTTATCAATGTACAAAATTTGTAAGAGTTAATTATTGCTTCCTTTTCGGGTTTGAAATCTTTTTTATTTTTAAGAAAACTGTTTTTATGTTCTAGTGCTCGTTCTTGAAAATTCCACCCCGTCTGTCTGATGTAGATACACTTTTGGGCAAGACTCGCAGGTTAACTTGTAAACTCCAGAGCATTTTTCATTATTGACTTCGTCATTATTGTTTTTTTATGAATTTTCCTAATGAGCAGTTAGTTTTATATACTAAATTTATTTTAAGTGTACTTCCACCCCCATTAGTAAACTATTTAAAATATTATATGACAGTTTAGGTTTAGTAGTAAATACTCGCATGTCTGAAGAAGGTAATGTTTGGCGAAAAATTTCACATGTTTGATGTGAAATTCTGCCTTTTTGGTGTTTTTATTTCTTAGATTATGGGTTTTCAAATGAAGGTCTAAACTATTCATGGGTGAAAAAAGAAATGTAAGATAAAGTACAGGATGGTTTATTTTGCGAATAAGTAGCAGAGGCTAAAATTACAAAATTGTTGAGACAAATGTCGTACGATTTCAAGGGAGACATCAACTGGAGACTTTGAATTTCAACTTGAGGGTTAATTTTTGAGATCGTGCAGTCGTAAGATAAAAAATCACCCGGAGACCACTCGGAATTGCTATAATGAACCTCGTTCTACTAGAATGTTCGAAAATAAAACTAGTAGCGAATTTTTTCTTTACCGTTTACTCAGACTGTTACTTACATACTAACTAACAATTTTTTTTTTGTGCATCGCAATTATATGATGTTTCAAGTGCTGAGCACTTATGACTGATCTAACGTCTTATTTTTAATGTTACCGCTTTACGGGAATACGCCTAAAGCTAATACCCATACCCGGGTTCGAACCGACAACGACCTGCGCGGTAATCCGCTGTTCAAGTCGCTCGGTTAATCATCATTGCCTCGCGGCCACCTGGCCGCCCTAACTAACAATTGAAACTTGAAACTAGAAGAACAAGATAACAAAAGGGGGTGGAGCTTAAATTAAATAGTGGTGGTTGAAAATTGGGAATTTTGAATGACGTCATGTCGTAGTGTAGTGGAGAGGGTGCTTAATGCACCAACATCACTTGAATCTTCCAAGGATATTGACAAAGAGTAATAAAATCCAACAAAGGGAGTAAAGAATTTAAAATCTAACAATAAGAAATAATATAACTAATTTTAAGAATATTTATTCAGTCAGGCAATTTTGCCCACCGAATGAATACTAACAATAATGATATTAACGAAAATAATCTAAGAATTATATTATAAACTAAAGTATAATGTTAACACTAAACAGAGATTGTTTTAAGTTGATTTTCTCAAACGGATTTCTATAGCTTTAAGGACCGCTTAAAAAATTCTACGCTCATCCATATGTAGGTACCTTTTACGATAGGTATCAAAGGTCACATAGTTTTTCTAGTCTCTTACCCCTCCCCATTATTCCCATTAAAAAATACCCTCAAACACACCCTTTTGACACACTAAAGGGCCGATAGTCACTTTTTGGGTACACTGACAGATAAAGTATGATTGTGTATAAATTCAAGATAAGATTTTTAATGCTTTCTATCTTTTTAGTTAATTTTACTACTTTTTTACTCATGAAAAATAATAAAAATAACACAATTAACGAAATTTTCACAAACTTTATTTAATAACGTAACATATGTTTCGCCAAACTTTGGCTTCATCAGACGGTAGAGTATTTACTACTATTTGTACAAAAGAGGGTTGGATGTTTAAATAGTTTACAATATGGTTTTATGAATTTTGTTTAGAATATATTTAAGAGTGGGGAATTGTTCCCTTCTATTTGATCGTTGAGTACTCTACCTAGTTTTTTATATTTATTAATTTCTAACTTTTCTAGTAATGATAATCTAAATCCCTTAGTTTCTAAATGTAAAATGTCCAAATCACAGTTAAATTGGTGGCCTTCTTCAGTAATGTGGTTTGCATAGGTGGAATCTGTCTTGTTTTTTATGTAACTATTTTTATGTTCTTGTAGGCGTTTTTTGAAGTTCCTGCCTGTTTGCCCGATATATACTTTTTGGCATGACCCACAGGTTAACTTATACACTCCAGAACACATTTCTTTATTAATTTTGTCTTTATTGTTTTTAATTAACTTACCTATCGAAAAATTAGTTTTATAAGCTAAGTTAAGACCACAACGTTGTAAATAGGTATATATTTTATTACTTATGGGACCTAAATAAGTTACACATTTATATTTTTTATCTAAATTTTCAACTATTGATGGATAAATTGATTTTAAGGCTAGTTTGTATTGTTTTTTAATTACTAAATTATCTATTAAAGAAGGGTTATAACCATTATTAAAAGCTATTTGTTTAATTAAATTTAGTTCTTTAAGATAATTATCTTTAGACATAGAAACACTTAGGAGTCTATGTGTCATACTGTTGTAGGCTGCTAATTTATGTTGTACCGGATGAAAGGAACTATTGTGTATTGTAGAATCAGTATGAGAAGGTTTGTGAAAAATAGAGAATGTGATTTTGTTATCTTTTTTAGTTAGAGTAAGATCTAAAAAATTAATTGTATTATTTACTTCTTCTTCTACCGTGAACTTAATATTAGGGTGCAAACTATTAATATATTTCAAAAAGATATCTAGTTGTCTGTTTGTACCTGTGAAACCCGTGATAATGTCATCTACGTACCGATGCCAAAATATGAAATTGTTATTACCTGAATTTATAATAGATTCTTCTAAGTCGTTTTTAGAAAATGATGAAGCCAAAGTTTGGCGAAACATATGTTACGTTATTAAATAAAGTTTGTGAAAATTTCGTTAATTGTGTTATTTTTATTATAATGAATTTTCATCAAGTGAAGGTCGAAACTATTCAATCATGAAAAATAAGCGTGAATGCTTTAATTCGAAATATGATTCACAATTAGTTATATTCAGTTGTTTGTTGGTTTTTAGGGTAAATTATTGTGATTTGCAGAACCTATAAACGCCCAATTTATTACACTGTGATGTCTGGACACGAAATATGCACAAATGCATAATGCATGCCTGGAGCAAGTACTTTCATCGAATTTTTCATATTCTCAACTACCGACCTCGTTATCTTTCCCCGTTATTTATTCTCTTGCACGCAATATGTGTTCATCAAGAAAAACGAAATATTTTTCGTTTGCCATAAAGCTTCATTAAGCCGAGTGGCCGTAACCTTAGTAACGCAAAGCTTAAGAAAAATCGGTGGCAGAAGACTTTCATGCACATCATGCTATTACGTTTACTTGTTTCTTTAGAAAAAAATCTTTAAAATGGTAAAAATGATTCACTGTTATCTTAGCCTAAACTTTGATGCTTATCTTTGGCCGTCGGGTAACCCCGAATCGGTAATTCTTTTTTAAACGTGATGATGCCTAGCTTTCGGCTAACTCACTACGGCTCCCAGGGGCGCGGAGATTGGGATACGACCTATGGGTGCGTGGAAGACTGAAATCATCCACTACCAGTTACTCCCGACGAGAAAACCTTGCCTTTCCCCTAGCATACAAGGCCAGCCTTTACCAGTACGAGTCCACCCTCATTTAGACGAGCAGGCAGGTACATTTCCTTCACTGTCTGGGCTTCCCCGGACTTCCAGTACTCCCAATTTACATCATTGGTCGAATGTTCGAAACCACTGCGACTCCTTCCAGTTAAGGTTTCCTGCAGCCTTTGGGCACTGGTCAGCTACTGGCTCTCATGTTGGCTAAGCTACCTCAGCCACCTGTAATGAGTGACGGGCGAGGCCACTTTCTTGGATCCTCTACCACACCACTCTACTGAGGCCCCGGCCTTTACCCACTTAGAGTGGGATCGGTTGTAGGATATCACAGTTTTATGAGTAAACGGCATGTGGTCTGCCCGCGAGACTAGCTTCGGATACTATGGTAGGAAATACGAGTCCGGTCCTACACTTCAAACGGCTGCCATCGAGTGGACTCTGGAATAGTAGATCGGCCTCAGCGCCAGTCCCCCGTGGACTCTCCTCGGATACTAGTTCCGGCTGCGCAATCCTTCGCGACACCTCAAATGGCTGCCCGCCCGTTTACTCAGGGGAGGGACTCCCTCAGCGCTCATGTCGGCTAAGCTACCTTAGCCACCTGTGGTGAGTAACAATCGAAGCCACTTTCGTAGATCCTATACCACACCTCTATACTGAGGCCCCGGCCTTTATCCACTTAGAGTGGGATCTGTTGTAAGATATCACAGTTTTATGAGTAAATAGCATGTGGCCTGCGGGACTAGCTTCGGATACTATGGTAGGAAATACGAGTCCGGTCCTACACCTCAAACGATTATCATCCAGGGGACTTCGGAATAGTACATAGACCCCAGCGCTAGTCCCCCGTGGAATCGCCTCAGATACTAGTTCAGGCTGCGCAATTCTCCACGACACCTCAACGGCTGCTTGGTCATTTACCCAGGGAAGGGACTCTCTCAACACTCATGTCGGCTGGGCGACCCCAGCCACCTTTAATAAGCCACGGTCATTTTTATTGAACCTCTACCACACCACCACACCTCTCTAAGAATCATTGCGGATTTCGCCTTTGTTCAGACTGTATAAACATTTCCTTGAATTTATTAATCATTAGTGTTGCAGGTAATTCGGTTCTTCTATACCAAAACTTCCCTATCATAAAAATGCTATTTAATTTTACCATCTTCTTCTTGAACACAGCAGGTAGTAAAAGTTCAAAATTCCCAAACTCGCAGTTTTATTTTTTTGTTGTTGTAAATATGCAAGTTTGTAAGAAGTATTGTTCGATCTTTCAAGGAATAAAATAAATTAATTTAGTGACTTGTGTCTCATTCCCTTTCGTACTCAATGCCTTTTCATAATTACTAATTTGTACTTTGTGTGTAACTCGTAATTTGATTCGAAATACCCAGTCACCTTTTCATAAACATCCCTATAGCTAGTTTTCTCAGGGAGCCAATTCATGTTTTCTTTCTGTTATTCCTTTCTTTGCATGAATTTGAAAGCATATATAATTTAAAGTTTGATTTTAATTGTTGGCTATATTTGAAACTTTTTCTTTATGTCATTGAATCTAATGTCTTAAGTAGGTAATCACTTTCTGTCATACGTAATTAAAATTTTACGATTACAACTTGAAAAGGATCGTAAAATTGACGACCGAAACGTCGTTTCTATTTTATTATTTTATATTTTACAATAAATTGAAAGGTATCATGGAAGAAAATTTTATTTTTAACTATTACTAACTCAATTATTGTATATTGGATTAATTTGGGTTGTATTATCGTACGGAACTTATTCCCGTTCCCACATTGGCTTTCTTCTATTATATTTTCACATATTTACCATTCCCATCTCCTCAACATCTGAAGTTTAATTGATTGTGTAATTGGTTTTAGTATAAGATATATTTTGAAACTTTGGAACTAGTCTTGTGTCGATAATGCTCACATTCAAAATACGTATTCGCGTTATGTAAATCTGTTATAGTATTTAAGGGTGACTCTTTTTGAATTCTTTCTGTTCTCCCATTCTGCTTTCATTTTTCCGAGTAGGTAATACTCGGTAAGACTATCCAAAGGGTGGATCTTAGGATGACATTATATTTGTGTTTTTAGGATCCTCTTCCTTTTTGACCGCCAAGGTGTGACATTACAAACTGCTCCATTATATTTATTGTTAGTTGATCTTTTTGCAATATGTTTGTGCTTTTCTTAATGTCAATTTCAATCCCAACACTGAGAATTTTTCTGATAATTTCTCTTCCATTCTTTTTGAATTCTCCCATTTTATGTGGGATTCTTTTGATTCTGATGTATTTTGTTTTCAATCTCGCGATTTCTGTTTTGGAACGTGGGAATTTAATTAGCTCCCAATTCTCACACCTATTTTTGATCATGGATTTGGAGAAGGATCAAATTTTTGTGTTCGAATTGGTACTGAGAAAATTTTAATAATAACGTTGGATGAAACGTTTTAAACCGCGCAACTGAATATCTCATCAAGGGAGCGACCAATCCAAAAACCTTTCACAAAAGTCGTTAAGTGTAGAGAATGACATCAGATGGTGACGTTGTATCTGACCCTGATTTTGATATTTAGAGATCATATAACAAAAGAAGATAAATTTTACCAATTTTGAAAATGGTTTTACAAAAATGGAAACGTATATAATATTTTCGTGTTTTTTTTTTATTGTAATCCCTATGGCGAAACATCAGGAAATATTTATACAATTGTAAAACGGACAATGAAGTCTTTTCTCGAAGGAGAGATAATCCAGGTGGTGTGTAGTGTCCCAAGACGAGTTCTAAGGACAGTAAAAGCGTTCAAAGTAGGTCGTAAATTTAAAACACAAGACGTTTTGCAGCGCCATTTAACGGCAACTGGAAGTTTTACTAGCACTACCTTGGATCAAAATAAGATCATCGATCCTGAAAAGACACATGTAAACCATATCTTCTTATGTAAGGTAGAAAACAACTTTTACGTCTACCTTATAACACCATTTCAACTCAGAGACAATAAAATAATGAAGAGATATGAAGCCATTACATAAATGTAACTTAATCTGGAGTTAAAGTAGAAAAGAACTCTCAAAGAAACTTTACAAACTTTGGAAATTACACTCAGGATGAGATAGTTATTCTGTAGAATGTACGGACGTGTGTGGGCAAAATTTGATGAAGATTTGTCTTCTAAAATGTGGTTGCTGGATTTAATGGAGTCATTTAACAGTTTTCGTTTTAGAAATGTAGTTGACCTGACTCTAACATTAGTTTAACAATTAAAATATTCTCAAAATAAATAGAATACAATACAAGTTGATAGGCTATCAGAAGTATTATATGAATTAGTAAAATGAATTCAATTTTGAAACTTAGATCTTGAATCTTGTGATTGTTTATGCCGCTTCTAAAAATATTTTCAAGTTCGGTTAACTTCCGGTTATACCGGAAGTCGACACCAACTTTGTTGCTTTAAGAGACAATTTTTTTACTAATTGAATGTCCTGCATAGGCTGAATCTATTCATGATACTCCTGAATCCGTGTTTTAAGCGGTCCACCAGTTTGACCAACATACAATTTATTATGGTCTAAATAGTTTAACCGCACACCCACCTGAGTTCTGTTCTTTAGGCGTTTCATATTTATAATAAAGTACATAAATATGTGTTCACTTTCATATTAATTTGTCGCTGAATCGACCAGCTGCATCAAACTCCTGAAGATTTCAACTTCATGTCGGCGAAACGTGGAGAAAAAAAAATTTTGGTGTTGGCCGAAAATCAATACTGGACAACGGCCGCAAAATTTAATTCAATATAATTCAACTGAACTATTACAATGATTTCTAGAATTTTCATATTTTTTTTGTTTTTTAATTGCAAATAAAGTATAAATAATTATTAGGTAGGTAACTTTAATTTTTACGTGGAGTTTTAATGAGCAATTATTGTTCAAGTACAGAAAATTTGTGTTTGATTGGCGATGAAACTGAATAATAATTTCAGTAAGTACAAGAAGGGTGTTAAGAAATTGTAGATAGTTATACCTAAAGGGTGATTCATTGTAAATAAACCATCTAAATAAATGTCAGGAGGGCTAAATTTAAAACAAAATGCAGAAATAAAAGTTGGGTAACTACTAAGGAAAAACATAAATTTCACCTTAATTATGACCTTGAAGTCGCATTTCAAGGTCTTTTCAAGGCCGCGTCGTTTTTTTTACATAGAAACGCTTACTTTTGACTCCATATGTTGACAATACACAAAATTCTACTTCTAAATGTACCCATTTATAATAAAGATTGAAGGTTAGGTTAGGTTAGGTTAGTTAGGTCATCAATTAAGAGTTGAAAGTTAAATTTTGATGTACCTTAGCAATTAATGGCACTACCTTAAATCCTACTGTAACCACCCGGATGCGGGTGTTACAATATTATAAATAATTCACTTATATTTATTTATTTAACAGGTGGTTTTTATCTGATAATAATTCTATTTAATTGAATCGCAGGTATTTTTGTCTCTTCGTCTCAATATTTCTTTTTAGTTCGTATTTCTAATTTCTATTATTTTTCGGATTATTTGAAATGAGCATAGGATTGAATAATTTCTTTTAAAATATTTTTCGTACTTAATGAGTGAGAAAAGGACGGAATACGTCTTTAAAACTGGCGTTTTGTGACAACTTTCGTACAACGGAATGCCATCTGAGGCCATGTGTTTAGCTAGAGGGTGTGTAGGGACGTAAAGGAGGAAAAGGGATGTTTTCGACCACTGCCAAGTCAGTGGAATATGAACATGTGAAAGTCAACTATCGGTGGTTTGAAGTAGAAATATCTGTGTCTCTAGTTCGAACGATAGGTATCTTAGGGATGTAGAGAAGCGAGGGGAAGCTCGCGAGATACAGAATCGTGTGTTAGTGAGGGTAAAATTTTGGGATAAAACACCGCAAGTTTTAATAGGATAGACAGTTGAATTTAGAGAGTTGAAATCAGACGGTTAAAATTAGAGGGTATAGTCAAACAGTTAATGCAAGAAGGTGAAAGCAAATAATCACAGTCCAACAGTTACAGTTAGATAGCTACAGTTAGGTTACAGTAAAATAGATACTGACGTTTAAACAGAGTTACAGTTGAGTTACCGTCGCGGAGTTACAAAGTTAAAGTTAGAAATTCAGAGAAGTTTCAGAGAGTTATTGCGCCATGCGAACAATTGAGTAGTGTTCTAAACTTATCGGAAGTGAAGTCCTATAGGTATTTATCAAAGCGCATATTTTAAGTCGAATTTTTCGTATTTGGTTCCGTGTTCGTAATTTGGTACCTGACCGCCGCCACCCCTGATCTAAGTCGTATTCAATTCCGCCACTGGCCCCTGTATCTAAAACGTTGTCCGAGAGTCGTACCGTTCGACGCCACCGCCTGACCGACCGTCCGGTACCATAAACTACCCCATTAGCGGTCGCTCGTCCGTCAACCCCGCGCCTGATGCTGCCGATGCCGATGACATACAATACAAAGGTGGGTAACTTACTGACCGATATTTTATTCGTATTTTGAGGTCGTTTAACTTTCCCAGATTTATGATTTTATTTACTGTTACTTTTAATTTTGAATTGCATTGCTACCATTGTCTTATTTTACCCTTCAGGTTTAATGAATTTGTACTGTTTGATTCCGATTATCTGATGTCATTAATTTTAAGTTTCAATTGTCTAATTGGAGTCCTTTTTGGACCATGTACAATTCATCACTGATTCATGTACTGCTTCGTGGTACTAGGGAGGTGTATGACAAGCACTTTAATTTGGTTTATTAAATCAGTATAGCCTGAGAAGTTTTGATTAGCTGTTTTAGAATGGGTTCATTTTAACTTTGGTATATTTACCTACAAAATTACGTAAACGTAGATGTTGACTAAATTGGCCTGAAGCTGTAGGCGGCAGGAGTTTAGAAGGATCTATCTACGGTTTACGCTCCTATGATTAATTCAGGTGAACGTGTAGCTACCGTATTAAATACATTTGGCGGTATCTATTCTCTCAGTTGAAGGTATCCGTTTTGGTTTGATTTGGAACCACTAACACTGTTTGAGCATCTCAAGGTTTTGCCTTGGTAACAGATGTGTTTAAAAAGATAGCAGATTTGCAGTTGTCTAAATTTAGGCGAAACTCTTAATCGAAGAACTCTTGATCAGAGAGAGGGAAGTCGAGTAAGTTGACATACTCTGTTGTTCTGAACTGCCATAAAATAGAGGCGACGTCCACTAAGAGTGGCGTGTCTCGAACCACCTTAATTAGAGGCTATGTTCACCAAGGTAACGTGTCTCGACCAACAAATATAGGGCTATGTTCACTATGTGTGACGTGTCCGACAAAATAATAAAGGTTTCGTGGTTACCGTGTGTGCCCGACTCCTACCAACAAACTATATACAAACTCCCGTGACATGGCATCTTCAGACAACAGGTATTCTAACATGGCCTACCAAGGTAGCCCATGGGCTTACAGCGGTTGTGGCTTTTTCGACGGTTAAAGTTCACGATCTGCACGACTTTCCTTCTCCCAGTTCAAGACGAACATGCGAGGGTTTTTCCTACACAATTCGTTGTTGCACTGTTTGACGATGTTCGAACTTTGTACCAACACATAACTTTGGCTATTAAATGTATTTGATGGCACATCTGTCCCAACCCTAAATTCTATGGTAAAATAAAAAGGTGCTTGTCTTCCCGAACCGATACCAAGGGCAATTGTAAATATGTAAATTTGTAAATAAATCATGTGGTTCAAATTTCTTGTGTTTTCTTTGTTAGTACATACAACTTGTACGGAACTCATAAAAGAATCTAAGTTACTACATTCATTCAGCACAACGTAATTAAAAGGTCCTAATACTAGACGATTCACATTCACAGCCAAATTCTTCGATTTAAATAAATAAATAAAGATTTTTGAAAAGTTAATTTTGTTTGTTTTCCTTTTTTTCGATTTTTAACTAGAAAGTGAGGGTACCCCCCTTACGATGGTTACACTACTTTTGCAGTTAAAGACCAACGATGTATTTAAGTGATTAAATTAAAATTATAATCCGAAATTAATCTTTGATCTTTATCATAAATTGGTGTGGCGACCTTAAAGCATTCAATTAGCACCTAAACCTTCTCGTGAATCTTGAATATCTATTTCATTTAATGAGCACCTCATTTATAACCTAGGCACCAAATTAGTACCTAAAAAAAGCAAACTCATTTTGGCAGCTTAAAATTCAATTTCCAAACTTCTAAATCATGAAAAGTACCTACTTAATAAAAATGAACTAAAAATATTTTTTTCTCTACAGAAATGTGTCGCTAGGTTCTGACGAAAAATATGAATACAAAATTAGAAACTACTTGGAATTTTTGCATATTTTATTATTATTTTTTAGTAAGAATGAATGTAGACCACAGTTACGCCATTACGACTTTGTCTTATAATAACCATGAAATGTGACATTTAAGGTCATAATGCTATTTCTTCTTAAAAATTATGCAATTTTCATTTCTATCCTTTCATCTATTTAGGCTTCATTTAAAATGAATCACCCTGTATAATTTGCTTATGATATCGTTTATTTTTCCTTCAACAAAAATATCTCCAGGAAGATATTGTGGAGTTGACTGTAAATAATTTTTTAGCTAGTTCTGAGACCGTGAAATGAAATTCGATTCCATTATTCAGGAAACCTTATGTTTGCTTTCGCAATTAACTCCTGTCCGTACATTTCAGACTTTTCTACAATTTTTGTAGAACTTTCATAACTTCGTTATAAGTTCCTTGTGTGCGGACAAAGTTTTGATTTTTATTCTTGATTACCGCATACTTTTTTCCTCCTGTGCTTGTAGCTACGCCACGTTACGTTCATTCGTTTCGGAGTTTCATTTCGAGATTAAATTTTCTAATATCTGTGTCTCGTATTGTATTGTACGGTTACGTAGCTACTATATTTATTTAGAGGAAATTAGTTTCGGGTAAAAGCTTTAGAAACTGAACACAATGTAGTAGATACCAAACCATCTGTAGAAGCTAAAGAAATAAGGAAGACATGTAAAAGTAATGCCAACAACAGGACAGTTAAAATTCGTTAAGAAAATGCCTTAAAGGCAAAACGTCGTTTACGAAACCACAATTGGACTGACAGAATAAAACAAAGCAAGGACTTTAAAAGAAAAGGCACTAAGGAATTCTAATTCGAATGAATAAATTCCTTACAGGGGTTCATACATAGGTAGGTATGTCCATACAGCTAGGGTGGACAGCAAAAATAAAAGTGAAGTCCGAATTTATTTATTTAATACTTATGTAAACCTAACAAATTCTATTTTCAATTAACGTCAACAATACAATAACAACTCAATTACATTTGCAGTACAATTCCCTACTAAATATCACTGAAAATCACTAACTCGCTCTTCTCTCTCTGGTTAGCGCACTCGTAGTCTCTCTCGTAAGACAGGCACTAACCAACTAACTTGAGATTAATTTTTTTTTTTTTTGGTGCATCGCAATTATATGATGTTTCAAGTGCTGAGCACTTATGACTGATCTAACGTCTTATTTTTAATGTTTCCGCTTTACGGGAATACATCTAAAGCTAATACCCATACCCGGGTTCGAACCGACAACGATCTGCGCGGTATCCGCTGTTCAAATCGCTCGGTTAATCATCATTGCCTCGCGGCCACCTGGCCGCCCTACTTAGATTCATTGGTCGCCCTCCTTTTATAGTTATACGATGTCGCCTAGTAACCACTAGAAGTTTCTCGAACAATCTAGACAATTGCTAGAGGTTTCGACACATACTGTTCACAACTTTACATACTTGTTTCAAAAGTTGCCTAAATCCGTAACAATACGGTGTATGCAACCCTCAGAATGCGCCCTAGTTTTTCAAAAGTGATTATGAACCTTCCGGCGAAACTAAAAGGTCAAATGCAGTTTGACAGTTGTTATACTAAAGAAAAAACATAAAGTTCTGGTTAATCACGTACGTCATTCTTCACTTTAGAGGTAGAACATGTGACTACTAATAGCATTTTTCGATGAGAGAGTCCGTATATAATAAAAGTGTAACGACTTTTCTAGTTTAACTTATTGTTTTAACGGATATTTATTTACAACTATTTATTTAACACTTAAACACTAATAGAACACTTAAACACTAATAACAATTCAACAACTTATTTATATGACCAGGAAAATGCGTATTTATATCACTCTGTATATCGTAGTTCGGTATTTATATTACTCGTTCGAAAGCTAACTGTAAACTACTCTCACTGACCACGTCAACAAGTATTTATACAGACGTAGAATATTCCCGAAAGATCAGGTAGGACCTACTAGAATTTACTCGTGTTTGTTTGATTTATGGCCTTGTTTATTGTCATCAAAGCGCCGACCGACGCCGGTATTCTTTGAACTCCGCTTATCTGCTGTCGGTTCTCGGCGCCGCTCTCGCACACATACAGGCTCGTTACAAAAGTATGGAAATGTGCATTCACTCGCTTGATGTAAGATAGAGATCCCTCTGTCCTCTTCTAGCCTTCTCGTTGTTAATGCCAGCGAGGAAAAAATGGCGATGTTCACGTGATCCACATCAATGCTAGTAGCCTAATGGATTGTATGGTAAACATGTGATTTGCCGCAGTTCTTCTACTGGCGCTGCCATTTTTTTCTCGTCGATCACTCATCCAATACCGCAAATGACCAGACTTTCATTATAAAAAGCCTTTATGGAGAATTGCCTGAATTTTCAGTAAGGTGACAGTAGGGCCGTACAAATATGGCGCTGACCGGCTTCAGTTCAACGCACGTCTCTTACCTCATTATTCTTAAAGCTCTATGAGTATGCCACTTAAGTGAATGAAGATTAAACTAAAATACAGATTATGTAGATTATAAAAATAATTTTCCTATTTGAAAAGGGTCTTATGTTGTTTTTGTATTAATTTGTGGCTGATTTCCTTAGCCGTAACTTATCGTTACTTTTTTCTATTCTTTCTAAAGAAAAATATTTGTTTTCTTAATAAACAGTAAGCATGTTTTTATTACTTCAAAATTCTTTCCCACATTTTCTTTAGTAAGACTTATTTTTTTTAACATTATTATTTTATTTTACAATCCCCCCCCCCTTACGAACACTTGTTGTAGATCCGCCCCTGCCCTGTAAAATCTTTTTCGAATCACAAAGTTGACCATTCGGTAGCGCAGAAGTGATTTTCTTTTTTGTTATTTGTGTGAAAAAAGTAACTTTGTGCCCTTGTAACGTAATGATTTTAAATGGAACTAGAAATTAAATGAAATTAACAGATTTTCTCCCTAACTTATTTTGTGAGGCCTTCCAATGGTTCATCTGGAATAAAAGGTTCCAGGTTAAGCTATTTAGCTTTATAAAAAGAAAAACGCCCTCTGCAGGGTCAGTATCACTTAATTTAATTAGCTAACGTTTGACTTATGAGACTGTTACTCTGTAGACTTTATTTATTGTGTGATGTTGTTAACAATAAGACGCTAACAATAAGAGGCGTGGCGAGTTCGCCATTTATGTTACCTAACTACGCTTTACACTTTGAGAAATTTTCAAAAGCGTCTGACAGGACAAGATAAATATTTTTTTTCCAATGGTTCAAAATTACCTTATGAATGTGTAAATCTTAAAGGATGAGATTATGTCGAATAATTTTTTTTTAATTTTAAAGTGTTGTAGCGTTTTATATGGTAGGCCAAATACCTTCAAAACCGGTTATAACGACATCGAAGGGACCATACATAAATTCTCCCAAGATACAGTTAAATGTGGTCGCTTAATGAGGTATGTCGTAAAAAGCGGTATTTTTCATAAGGCGATCATACAGCATAGATCTGGGACCTGTGATTGTGATTTTTGTCGATATAACCGTTATGTCGTTTTAAGCGATATCGTTGTAAACGGTTTTGACTGTATTTATTAATGCCTCCTCAATATTTGACTGCAACAGCATTTCGTTGCCTTTTTCGAAATCGATTTTCGCTGCAGTCGTACAAGTGTCATCGGATAATGCGCTAGGAAGTTCAACGTCCAAGAACGAAATTTTCCAACGGCACGGATTGTCCACGTTAGATGGACACAATGATGTAGGAGCTCTTTTACCCCGTTTTGTTTTTCCGTGGTTACTGGCCCCATTCAAACGGTCGAGTTCGTTAAAGTTGAACGTTTATTGCTTCGTGTAGCTTCGCAATTATTATCATTACTATTATCGGTGGTAGTGGTGATGGTGCTTGTTATTTTGCAACGTAATTCGGGGTCTTTGACCTCGTCGGTCGAATTCAGTTGGATGTCATACAACGACCGACGCCCTCATCATCGTAAACAAACAGAAACGTTTCTCCGTCACGTATGTCGTCCTTTAACGAGACAATTCTCTTCTGTTTACAAGCAAATTTTGTTTATTGACAGTATTAAACAGAGCATTCCCCTTTTGCTGTTGTATGTATTGTGTATGTATAGGTACATGCTAATCGTAAGATTACCCACGAATCATACATGGAATAATGGGAACAGTGGAAAATATTCAGTGAACACAAGAATGTAGATAGGTACGTCTTTTTTGGTCATTTACATTTTCTGGCGACAACCTCATTGATACATTAAGTCGAGTCGTCGTTAGGTCCAGAATAAAGGACATTGCATTGCGAGGTGTGCTACCCCAGATTCCTCTTCTTTGATTTTACTAGGCATATTGTCTTCTCAACGATTTACAACAAGTATCAATTAATCAATGACTATGCTCGACATTTTATGCAAAACAAGACAAATATATATGGCGGAAATTATTGTTACCACATCAGAAATTTAGTTGATGTGTAACATTTTCATGGATTTTCACGAGTAGAATACCTATGGGGTTTCTAGCACAACACCATGCGAATTGCTTCAAATAGCTTCAAAATAATACAAGAACATACGCTTTCACGACCGGATTCCATAGAAAATCTTAGGTTCGGGTTTGTAAGCCATGATCCATAGAAACTATTCAATCCAAACGTTTCATCAGCAACTGCGGCTTTTCTTCTTCAATGGATTAGTGTTGACGAGAGCGAAGATTATGCTTGGAAGTCTCGACAGCGTCTGAGCGAGTAGATGGCTGCGCGCTTATATTTATTCCAGGTGGCGGTGGGCGTGCCGCAGATGGAGAAGCGTCAGATTGGTCAGCAGATGGATTCGACGCCTTTCTTTCTCAGGAGTTGGATGTCATACCTTACTCAAAAGACGTCCTTCTTATTTTCTGATAAAACTCATACGGTTTTTGTGAAATTAGATGGCTTCCCTATGCAATCGGGGATAATACTCCGAAGTAGTCGACAGAAGAAAGGTTTCGTCGTACTTAACAAGATGGTTGTCATTGTTCACAATATATTTAGCTAAAGGAGATTTATCAGGCTTCAGGAGTCGGCAGCTGCGTTTGTGTTCAGCAATTCTCATCTTAATGTTCTGTGGTTCCATTGTATTCTACGCAAGAACAGGGTATTCTGTAAACACCAGCGGATGTCAAGGAGTCTCTAGGGTCTTTAGCTGATCTGAGGAGGTTACGTAGCTGATTCGTTGGTTTAAAGAGCGTTCTGAGGTTTTGACGATTGTTGTAAAAGTGAAGATTCACTGATGCGTTTAGCCCGGCGAATAAAGGTCTTTATCATGGCTCGTTTTTGTTCAGGATGATGAATGGAATCCTTATTGATATAACGATCGGTTGGTCCAGGTTTACGATACAGTGTATGACTTAAAGATCCATCGAACTTCTCAGTAATAAGAACGCCTAAAAAGGCAAATTTTTTGTTATCTTCCTTTTTCAATGTAAACTGAGGCGGGGATGGACAACATTGATGTGGAGAAGAAAATTGGGAAGGGCTTTATCAAGTGTTGTTGCATCTGCTCAATTTACTGGCAGTATACTACTGAATTTGTCGTTTTTCCCCATGGCAGAAATGAAAAATGGATAACGCCAACCATGGACCACCGTACAATGATCAAAAACTTCTTCCGGTAAAGAGTATGTTTCGTTGTACGAACAAGTTTCTAATCAGCATTTATCCGTTGACTTATTTGGCGTCTATCATCGTACACCATCCATTTTTCATTCCACGTATTATTCTCCCAAGAAAGGGTTCGTCTCTTTGAGGTATGAGTAGGGAAAACAAATTTCTTGAAATTTCAATTGCTAACGTTCATTCAGTTTCTATGGGTTTCACGTAACGAACTTTTTAACCTTTCCACCTGACTTCAAATGCCTGGATACGCCTGATTATGGTGAGTCTACTTTCAAGTTCTCGGATAGTTCTATGAGGCTTATCTTCCACAGATCCTCAAGACCCCTCGAGGGTCGTCAGTGAGGTTGACTCTTAAACGTTGTATCTCCTGAAGAAAAATTTGCAAACCAATGACGAATAGATCTTTTATTAAAGGACCTTCCTCTACCTAAACAGCGGAATGGCCAAGTTTAAATTCACAAAGGTAACTTTGGATGCTCTTGTCTAATCTTCACCGTTGGTATTTGAGCTATTTGGAATACGAGATTACTCTTTTTATAGTTTCTTGTCAGTTTTTTGAAGTAGTAAAATCCCTACAAAATCATCTGCACCTCTATGGAGTTCAATAAATCCTCTGAGCTATAATTTTAATGATGGTGAACAATCTAATGCGAATCATAATTTCTGATATGAGTCAATATATATATATAGGATGCCAATAGTCCTTGAGGACCTGTATTAAGCATCTTCCATTACATCTCAAAAATTTTTGACGACTGAATTCTTTTCACACAACATTTACCTACTAGTTTTACGTCACCAATTTAGATATTAGCCTTAACCTTACTTTTACTTCCACCAATATCTTTGCTTTCTGGTAAGTGCTGTCGTTTTAAAGTTGGACATAAAACGGTAATTCTTACATTCCATTTTGCAAGTGCAGCATAACAATAAAAATTGTGTTTCCCCCACCGTTCGCAAGGCCCTTAAATAAAGTCGGTCGTAAATTTTATTCCTTGCAATATCTTCACCTTCGACGGATCTCCACAGTGCCGTTTTATACATCCAGTATTAGTAGTAGGTACTAAGGTTTCGAGCTTCCAATTGGTAGGTAGTTGTAATAAAAAGACAACGACGACAACTGACAATGATTACGAACAACAGCATCGCGACGACGACGACGGTGACGCCGCTTCGTTAAGGGAAATACAATCACCTCTTGTTTCTCGTCCCTTGATTATTTCCGGGAGAAATTCTACAACAATTCCTCTCCGACCTCTCCATCTTTTATAAACTTAGCAGTGCACCGGCTTGCATGTTGAATGTCTAAAATGTACTCGTGACTACTGCTAACAAGCTCCTGTTTTGTATGCAAATTGGCGGACGCAAGGTTGGACTTTGTTGGTCAATAAATTGAATAAACAAATTCGCTTTACAAAAACTATTTTGTGTCTCCACCTTGTTAAGACGAAAAGTAGATTTCCATAACTTTTAATTATTTTATTTTCACCAGAGATTAGTTACGAACAAAATTAGTCTACATATCCATATAAATTAAGATCAAGACCAAAACCCAACCAAGATAATTATGGTCTTGGTCTTGATCTTGGTCTCGCTCATCATTACTAGAGATATTTTACTTAAATAGCTTGTACTCTTGCCAAATTCGATCACTAACTGAAAGTTGTGGATGTCATAAACTTCTCACACCCTGTTTGGAGCAAATTTTGAAAGCTTTATGCAAAATAAGAAGGACCTAATAAGCGAAGTAACTGTAAAAAATTCACTTAATGTCCGAATTCGTGAATTGGGTACCACAGATACATGACCAAAATATTCCATGACAGAATTCTCAGCCAAACTTTCTGTGACCAAAATATCGTTGGATGTATTTTTTCATTACAAGTTAAACGTCATACGAGATCCCCTGTAAAAAAATTGTGTTTGGTGGAAATATCACCTAAATTTCTCTGAGATGGATTTTTGTTGAAATGATTTTGTATGGAATATTTGTATTTAAATTGATTGATTTCAACATCACTTCACAACTATAAAATTCTAATAAGGACTCCATCAGAAGCAAAAATAGATCTAAAAAGATTAAACATTAACAGCATTGAACAGCAACCAAGGTTAGGTTAGGTTAGAGCCGTCTTCAACCTCTTGAACGCCCTGGACAATTTAGGACAATAACGTCTTCCTCATTGACTGATAACCCTAGTTAAAGAAATAGTCACTAGATGGCATTATCAGCTCAGTCTTTGTAATTAATTATTTTAACGAAAAACTCTACTTTAACTTTTTGTTTATTTATAGTTATTAGCAAAGAACGTAATCCTTAAAATGATAACACAATCATTAATTTCGGTGAAGTATTGAGAGAGATATGACTTGTTAAAAACATTAGTACCAATGACAATTAATAAATGGAGATTGGATTATCGCTATTATTTTATTAGTTCAGTGTAGAATTTTATTAAATAACTATAACTATACATTCTAAACCACTAATTTCTGGAGGAACTTTAATAATTTAATTTGTAGTGTCTGCAATTTCAAAAAGGACAAGAATAAATAAAATTTATCTAAATTGGTAGCAGTTGAAAAGAACTACTTCTAATTTTGTCATAATTTACCCCTGATTTAGATGCACAGAAGGTGAAATGGTTCATTAGCGCTTTCTAGGGAAAATCTGATTGAAACAGATGAGCTAAAACTCATTAAATTTCATGCTGCATCATTTCACGAATCCGCCGCCTGATGACAAGAAATTTATGGCATCCAAACAAAATAAACAGTTTTCAGGTGATTTAAGGGGAGAGAGAGAACTCGGTGGAGTAAAACAAATAAATAAATAAATGCTTGCTCTCGTAATTACCACGAAAAAGTAAACGTGACGTTATAAACCTCAGCAATGTTTTAAGGGCAAATACTGCCTTATTTATACATGAAAAGAAAATGTATGTAAAGGAAAACCAAATATGCTGGGTTCATAAATAGGAAACATTGAATAAAGTGGATTTCTATGGTTTATGTAAGAAGGAGGTTAAGTTGGTACTATTAGAAATTTTGGGCTTCAACTTTCCTTAATTTATTATTTCGTCAAGTATTGTATTGAAATTTCTTCTTTTTTTTTCTCTTCTCTCATCCATATGATGGTCCATATTCTTCTAAACGTTGTTCTCCTAGTATTTAATGATTCTAATTTTTCCTTCAATTTTCGCCTTCACAAACTCCGCGTTGCGAGGTGCCCCTATCATTTCAGGGACCCAAAAAGGTAACCCTTACCGAAGAGGCCAAAAAATATACACAAATTAGTTTCCTAATAGGGGACATAATAATGGCCCTTTGGTATTGCAGGGGGGGAGACTCAAGAGTTTTCGTTACGCCATTGAATTTTTGTAAAAATGTGTCACAGAGTATCTTTTTCTTCTACATTGTCCCCAATGTCTGTTCCTCTCAGAATCCCAACGTCTGTTTGTTCTCGTTTTGGAATTTAGCCTGAATCTGGAATTGATATCCACTTTCCTTCTTATTTTGCCTTATCTTAAATAATCTAAACTGTTTGTAATTTCTGGTGCATTTCTTCTGTACTATCATCTAGCTGCTGCCTTCCTAGATTAATTTTTGTAGCTCCTTTCCATACACTAAACGAGATTCTAATAGTTAAGTCAGTTGAATAAAAAAACCATGACACAAAGTGAACGCCATCTTTGGCCACTTAATACAAGCTGTAGGTTCATTAATGCGCTGAAGAGAACTAATCGCGATCTGCGTCAGGTATTTTCTCAAGTAGGCTGACCAAGCACGTTTCGTTGTGTACCTATATGTATATCATAGCATCAGTGTCCATCAGATAAAATTTATCTAGTGTTGGTTCAGCCTAACAACTTTAAGGTTTAAGTATAACTAGATGGCATTTCGGTTTCGAATTGTGGTCATTTATTAATCCACATGTTAACAGAGGTCACTCTATTATCGTTATTCTATCGAAACTCTACCTAAGGCGCGCTGATGGGAACTAATAAAATCAAAATTTCGATTCGCGTTTGGTAGTTTCTTTTTTTTACACGAGAACATCAATAGAAAGTAAATTTGTAATCTTATGATATTGTCGCGAATTTTCTAGTCGGTTCCTAATTTAACAATTTAAATATACAACCATAACTTTCGACAAATTGCACTAACAATTCACTTTATCAATAAATTATCATTTGTTCTTCTCATCGCTATCGCTCGCCACGTAATCACTACTAATGATCCTCTACGATCATAACGGCTGCTTATATAGGCTAGATAGTCGTTCTGGAAGCTTCGAGAATGTTGTTTCTAGAGCATTCTACGCTGTTCTCGCTTAATAATACGTCACAAGTCGATCTTCAGTGTTTACATGTATTATGGGTTGCCTATATTCTACGCTGCTCTTCAGTTACACGTGCCAATATTATGAATATTCATCAGCATTTAGTTCTTCAGAAAAGTTCCATTTTCCGGTTTCTTAACAAATAAAGTAACAGTTCTGATGATGGAAATCAATATGTCGGGCGTCCAAGATAATTCCTTTTCGCAGTTTTTCTCAATAAACTGTAACGGATCTTAAAAGCAACTCCTTGTACTCAAGCCTTCTAATAAATAACTACCATTATTTAACGAACAGTAGCACAAAGGGATGAAAATTGCCCAAGGAGATATATTACTTCAAGGACAAGCATGTTTGTACGTGAAACAATACGTATTTCTGGAAACTTACAGTGACATGGAAGGGTTTCTATTCAACATGGACAAAGAAAAAAGGAAGTGTAAAAGACTAACGTAATAGAAGAGTTTCACAATTTCCTACTTCATAGTTGAATTCGAGTACAGATGACAAACCACACGGTTTAATTTTTATATTATTATAAATAGACTAGCGGCCCGTCCCGGCTTCGCACGGGTATTAGTAAGGATCCCTAATTGATCAGTTATCGAGCGCAGGAAATAGCTAGAGTGCCTGCCCCTTCCAACGTTGTACCCGCCTCCCAAGGACAGGGTTTGCTGGTGCGTACCTAAATGATTAAATTACTACAACAACTATTAAAAAATAGGGGTTGGTGATGGAAGGGTGAAAATTTAGGGTTGTATATATTTTTTAATGCCACATTATAAAAAAATTAAAAAACAAATTTGTGTCCAAAAAATTAAAAGAAATGTTAGGGGTGGATAACCCTTATCACTTAGGGGTATGAAAAATAGATAGTAGCCGATTCTCAGACCTACTGAATATGCGTATAAAATGTCATAAAAATCGGTCAAGCCGTTTCGGAGGAGTACTGTAACAAACACAGTGACACGAGAATTTTATATATTAGATTAGATTATGCAGATATAATACATAAAAGATTGTTAAATAACTTCAATAGTAAATTCCTTTTCATTTTTGATCGATACATTAAACACTGAACCCCTTTTCCACCTCTTTAGATGCTGAAGTTTAAAAATCAGTTTTTAGTATTCGCCTGAGTTATATGAGAAACCTTTGTGTAGAATTTCAACCCTCTAAATTCAAGGGTTCAGGTCGTACTTTGAGGCAGTTTATTCTTCTTCTTTAATCTAACCTAACCTAACCTAACCTATCATGTTCTGGGATTGTCGTAAACCTAATAAAGCTGTAATCGTTATATGACTCTGAGGAGTACCTTGGTGTGTCTTCCAAGTCGAAACTCCAATATTAACGAAACTAAACTGGGGCTACTTTTGGGCCTAATGAAAAAAAAATAATTGAAATTGGTTTATTAAGAAACGCACTAATATGTCTATTGTCTATGTATACACACCAATTCAGAACCTCCTTTCGTTCTGAAATTGGTTAAAAATACACTTCCCTGTTGGTTAACTTTTGTACAAGTTTTAGAGTAGCACAAAAACTTTTAATGAAGAGAAGTTGTTTTTTTAAAAAAAAAGTTATACCGTCGACTAAACAACATACAATATTATCAAGGGGCTTTCACGTTAGAGTTATTTCGACAACATCGCTGTTGCCGTGATCTTCAGATAATTCTTTTATTTTCGGTTCTGATGACCTTTGAGCAATAAAAAAGGAACGTTCTGTAATGAAACTTGGCAAATGGAACAAAGCAGATTCGATTACGGGAATTGAAAAATGAAGGCATCTCTTCTGGGGAAATACATGGTGTTAGACCCGCGATGGCAGGGTCAACAAAGCAGCTTAGAATAAATTGAGTTCAAAAAAAAAGTTAAGTTAGTGGACAATCAACACAGAGTCTAAAAAATGGTTTATCACCGATTTCCTCTTCTAGTTTCCCTAATGTGTTCACCTTGCATTTTTTTAAAAACTAAACTTCTATTCCGCCATCCTCACTAAGATATCTGTTTCTGCCTCTAATAATGCCTAATCCGAATATATTGCAGAATTTGTCCAAAATATTGATGTAATAAGAATTAATACGACCTAATTCGGAAAAAATCGTTTTGGTTATATATGAACTTAGACTAGGAAAGAGAAAGGACACATAATCGTCGACTGATGGAACCAGCAGTCAGCGCTCAGTAGCGCAACATATAATGTTAAGACGGAGTTAGTTTTGTTACCATTATTCGTACAATTATCATTCCATACAGAGTATCAATTGTTTATTTGATAAAGTAAGCAATTATTAAGAACTGCTTTTTTGCGTCATAGGTTACTAAGAAAAATATTATTTATTTTATGTCAAGTAGAATACATGCTCAAAAAAATCAAATGCAAACAATTATTTTATTAACTTTAATTAACATGATGTGGCGGAATTAAACTATAACAAGATTTTTTTTAAATTAATTAATTTTATATCTTAGATTTTTATAACTAAAAGTGACGCAGCCTATGGTAATATTGTGGTAAACACACTTTGAAAGTATTTTTTGTTTTTAAAAAAAAATTACGCATTAATGATTCCTGTACGTAAATCATAACATATTTTAACTAGTATGTAAACAATAAAAAAATTAAACGCAATTTACTTGTGAAATGTGTTTCCTGGTTCACTTCTTTCACTGCGGCTTTGATAGCCGTAAGCAATTCAAGTCACCATTGTTTTAAACAAAAATCCACTAACACCTAATTACACTATTCAATTATATTGACACTTTTAAAGAACGACACCAAATGCACCGTCTATCACCGTTTAATGGAGGCAGTAGAAAATATGTAACAATGTTCGACGTATATTGTCGGCTTACGAGTTACATGTCCCCTCTCTTTCCTAGTCTAAGTTGACGACGCTTCGTGTCCAAAGTCGTAACAAAAGATCCTTTCTTGAGTTTTACTAGTTATGGAGCGTCCATTGGTCGAAATATTCGGCCAAAAGTCGTTTTGGAATTTTACACCCAACATATACAAGTAAATTAAAATCATAATGAACTCTTTTATAATCACAAGCAGAACAACAATAAAAAATGAATTTCAAAGTTCTCTACTTTCCAATTTATGATCGATCACCCTGTTACAGTTCGGTACTATGAGTTGTTTTGTAAATAATATCTTAAGTATTTGTGTATACAGTATAAAGAATTATATTATGTTATAAAACAATATGACTTCTGCTCGAGTGTTTCCACAATTGAATAGAATCATGTAGACATAAAGCAAAAATTATGGGCACAAAATTTAATACAGCATTATGGATCTATGAGCTTTCAAGATTGATTAGGTAAATAATCTCTTGGACACAAACAACAGACAAAGATAAATATTATTGTAAAATTGAGTTTATCAATATCAAAATTAATCGTTATAGCCTAAGAATAGGAAAGAGAAGGGACACATGATCGTCGACTGCAAACTGTGACATGTTTGCACCAGTCGTCGTAGCTCAGTAGCGCAACATATAGCGTTAAGAAGAAGTTAGCTTTATTACCACTATTCGTACAATTGTAATTTTTAATTAACGTTAATTGATTGTTATTATTAATTTTTTATTTCTTACGCCAATAGTAAATCATTCCAACAAAAAACATATTAAGCATTAATTATTCTGGTATGTAAATCGTAAAATATTTTAAAATGTACCTCAACAATAAACAATGCAAATGTGATTTATTTTGTTAAACCTTACTAAGTGGGAAAAGTGATTCCTGGTTCATTTCGTTCACTGTTACTTTTACAGCCATAATGTGCACACACCACCATTTTTAAACAGCAAAACACTAAACACTAACTGCACTACTCACTAATATTGCAAGTTTTAATGGAGGACAACAACGCAATGTTTTGCACCAGAAAATGACGTCAGTGCAAAATTGTGTAACAATTCTCGACGAAGACTCTTTCGTTGTCTAAGGTTATAGCACTATATTCATCATAGTTTCTATGTAGGTAAGTCAACAAAAATTTCTGTTAAATTCTATTACAGAGCCAAAATTATTTTAGATTTCACAATCTTTCTAAAGTTTATAAGCAAATCCCAAAGTGTTTGATGATGGTATTTTTCTGATACTGATATTTTAAGAAAGGTTGTATCGAAGAAATTATAGATTGCTTTTAAATGAGATCACAAGTAGATAGTAAAAAACCACTTTTGGTCATGAAAATTTTTATACTTTTTAGTACCTACTTTGATCTAAGGTATAAACAAGAATGATAGGAAAACAAAGTAAACAAGAAAATGAGATTTATTCCAGACGTATATGTTTCAGGGTTGTTTTCGAGTCGTAAAGGATACGTGAATGCTGTAATATGACAATTTATATTACTAGCCACTTTAACGGCTTAATCAAAGGTGAAACTCAGTGAATATGTGTATGATGTACGACTTATTTTACGTGACTCCGGAGCATAAAAACATTTATACGCAGCCGTTGAGAGTAGCCTAAAGTCGGATTTCCACGGCTTGGCGTGTGATCCTTCGAGTCTGGCATGTGGTGTGCCAAGCCACGCGCAGTGGAATGCGAGTTTTACCAAAACTCTTCATCTTTGGATGTCATTAATACTTTTTGATAACAAATTCTCATTTGATAACGAATTAGATTATTTACATTTTAATAATTAGGTAATTATTTAGAAGTGGGTCCAGACAAAACTGGCCCCAAAAAAATTTTCACCCCTTGGAGACCATTTTAATACATCAAAATAGTTCATTTACGGTGGGGGAAGACATTTTCAATAATTGTTTATAAACAAAAACATTAAAACATTGTTATAAACAAAAAATTTAAAGTTTTAGAAATTACCAAATTAAGAGAAAATTAAAATAGAAGGTAGTTATTGAGAAAATTGAGAAAATTTTAGAAGTGGGGGATATATTTTTTATAAAAAATATTTAAAAAAACGTCGTAATAATTCAATGTGTCTTGAAATAGGTTATGGTAGAGAGTGGGTGTGTTTACATACACATACCCTACATCCCGTACCCTAACCTAACCAAATACCAATTTAATTATTAAATTAAAATTTGGGGGTGTGGGGTATGTATATATAAACACACCCACCCTCTACCATAACCTATTTCAAGACACAGGGAATTATTACGACTTTTTTTTTGTGAAAGATATATCTCCCCCACCTCTAGAATGCATTTGATGCACTAAAAAGTTTTTTAGTGCAATACAAGAAAGTTTTTGGAGCAATTTTCTCAATAACTACCTTCTATTTTAATTTTCTCTTAATTTGGTAATTTCTAAAACTTTAAATTTTTTGTTTATAACAATGTTTTAATGTTTTTGTTTATAAACAATTATTGAAAATGTCTTCCCCCACCGTAAATGAACTATTTTGATGTATTAAAATGGTCTCCAAGGGGTGAAAATTTTTTTGGGGCCAGTTTTGTCTGGAGCCCCACTTCTAAATAATTACCAATAATTAAAATCGCTGAAATCAAATGAAATACGAAGACACGAATATAATAATTGTAATTATAGTAAATTTTACATTAAATTTGAAATAATTCATAAGAATATTAACTAATAAAATCAACAACATGGTGGCAGAAATTTTCCAATCCGCAGTGAAAAATTTCAATATCATCAAACGATTTAATTTTTTTTTTTTAATATTAAGTACAGTAAAAAAGACAAGACTCACCGTTCCCAACTTAATCTACGAGGTACGTTTGAATCGTCCACAACATTTTGATGTTTGTTTCCTTGGTTTAGAAATTTGGAAAGTTTTTGGAAGCTGCTGCTTGAACCTGTGTTACTTGGGCTAGGTATTCGATAAGCTTTAGCAGCCACCACATGGGGAGCAGGAACTCTAAAAAAA
Organism: Agrilus cyanescens; assembly: GCA_947389935.1. Taxonomy (NCBI): domain Eukaryota; kingdom Metazoa; phylum Arthropoda; class Insecta; order Coleoptera; family Buprestidae; genus Agrilus; species Agrilus cyanescens. The sequence goes on along the minus strand of OX376713.1, from coordinate 6,355,485 downwards.
AATTATTTAACTAATTATACAGATATTATATTTAATTTAATATAATTAAATTTAAGAAAACGATTATAATTAATTATGGCAAAAAAAGAACTACCAAAACTCTTATAGAGATCTGATAGATCCTAAACGATTTCTTAATTTATTTCTAAATTTGGCACAGAGATTATATGACACTAGAAAACGCCACTTTATTTTTAAATCTACCTTCAAGGGGGTGGGAAGAGGTATAAAACTATGTATTTACGGGAAATGCTAAATCGTTTAGCTAATTGCTGCGAACTTAGGTAAGGGGGTAGGACGACATTTTTTTTATTTCTCTCAAATTTTCCCATCAATTTTCCTTTAACTTTTTATACTATACAGGGTGGTTCTGATATGAATACGGATTTTTGGAGGGTGTCAACTAGATGCAATATATCATCGAATGGTCACTACAGCAGCGCAGTGAAGAAACAAAAAAATTTTCAAAATTTTTGAAAAACATCTTAACATGAATTAATTTGAATACGGTCCTGTGCGTTTTCGCTTTGACTTAAGCAACACATTTGGCAACTATCACAAAATTCTGATGAACTAAACGCCATTTTTGAACACACTTGTTTACGTTACAGTGGTTACAGTAACCGAGTAACCTCATTCACGGTCAGCTGATTGAAGACAGCGTTGCCACTACACACGACCAGGTCAATCGAGGACACGTCTTACACAGGACCGTACTCGGTTTTGCCTGTATTTTCACATACGTTTTTCTCGAAAACGGTAAACTTTAGGACCTGCGAAGTTTTGCTTAATTTTCTTATTTTCTACTGCCCTATCACCTCCTTAAATATCCGCAGTTATATCAGTAACACCCTGTATAGTACACTATCATCCCTTTAAACCTAAGGAAAAGTGGCGGGTAAAACTAGTTAACCATACAACTACGAATAGTTTTAATAAATTTTTTTAAGTATGTTGCCCGGGTAGGAGCTGCCAATATTAAGCAAAGGACCAAACTCGGGCCTGTTTTGGCCGGCCAAACCTTGGTCAATCAACATCAACCTTGGTACAAGTCTCAACCTGTTGTAAATGCTCAGATTGCACCAAGGCTTGATCAATAAACATTGATTTTAGCCCGGGCCAGTTGCAAATGCCATGCCTGAACCACTCTAAGTCTGTTGGTCTTGGTTTAAGTCTGAACCAGTTGGAAATGCCTAGACTGCACCAAGCCTTGGTCAACTAATTTTGGTTTCATTCTGAGTCAAATAAGAATGCCTAACCTGAACCAAGCCTTAGTTACTAAACCTTAGTTTATGTTTGAGCCTAGACTAAACCAAGTCATAGTCAATTAACGTTGGTTTCAGCCAAACCAGTTGCAAACTCCTAACTTGAACTAAGCCTTGGTTAGCCAATAATGGTTTTAGTTGTAAATACCTAGACTGAACTAAGCCTTGGTCAGTTACCGTTGGGTTTAGCACCAGCCAGTTGTTAAAACTCTAAATTGCACCACTACTTGGTCATTTAACATTGGTTTCAGTTTGGGTCAGTTGAAAATGCTTAGACCGAACCAATTCATGACCAGTTAATAGTGGTTTCGGTCTAAGCCAATTGTAGATGCCTAAGCTGAAACAAGTTTTGGTCATCCTGAACCGACTCGTCGGTTTATTTAGTTTAACGTGGTGATCCCTGCCTTTCGGCCTACAAGTCTTGGTCAGTAATTCTTAGTTTTAGTCTGATCTAGTTTTGAAAATACCCAGACTGCACCAAGCCTTGGTCAATTAACCTTGATTTCAGTCTAGGCCATTTAATATTATCCAGAGCAACGATTGGTTCGTTAGATCTGGTCCGAGCCTGGTTTTTCGGACTTGGCCCAAGCCTGGTTTGCTAGTTTTGGTTCAAGGACATCATTCTAGTTGCAAAACTTCAACCAACAGAATATGTTTAATCTGACTCAAGCTTTAGAAGATGTGGCGCAGACTTGGCCAAGGTTTTGTCCATTAGTTTACTTCCACCAGGGAGATAACTTCACTTCTTTTCTTCTAAACTGTTTTCATGTTCTTTAGTTCTATCTTAGGAAGGTCTACCTTTATATCTCGTATGTGTAATATCCACAATTTATTAAGTAAACAATATTTAGTTCTATTTCTAAGGCACTTGGTCATTATTCTCAAAAAAGCTCGATATTTCAATTGAATTACTAGAGAATATTTTAGGTTAGAATGTGTTCACCTAAGAAAAATTTTTTTTATATGAGTTATTTTTTGCATGATATTATTAATAAAAAAGAAGAAAACGGAAACAGTGTACTCATGTGTTCCCTTTTCTAAAGCTCGTTTATCTCCTCTTTCCTCTCTTAGTTGCTACATTTATACCTACTTCGGCAAAATTTAATATATTATGTTTGTAAGCCTTGTTTATTAAAAGTAATATATTTCAGTGGTTAGGAAGATGTACATAAGTATATTACATACGTAGGCTGAGTAAAGAGCAACACCAACATATTTTCGCTTTTATTATAGATATTTTTTCATCTTAGTTTATTTAATAAAATTCACTTTCTTACCTTAGGACTACTGTTCCATCGGCTCCTCTTTCTGGGCCGTAATTGCCATTACCACATATTCTGCTAAAAGCACTTTTCCTTCTCGTTTCTAATATTTCCGCTTCGTCCCATATTTTAGGGGATTTTGGTGCAAGGCTGCCCCTTGGGGCCCATAGTTGAGCTCTAGTATCTGCAACAAAAATAATTTTTACAAAAGAAGGTGGCTCGATATATATATAATACAGTAGGTAGTTGTTTTGGCATATGTTGTTCTATCTTTTCCTGTTGTTGACCTGTATAGTTTCCAAACTTAGCAAATTTCATTGCATGTCTTTAATAAATGTAAAACACACTTGAAAGTTATTTAAAACTAATGTACCTCACTTGCAACTAATACCACAATTGGAAAAGGAAAACTTGGAGTCACAGCTGATTCCAGATAATTGGAAAATTAGATAACCTGAGACCAAAAAAGCGATAGAAACATAAAACTTTAGTGACTAGTAAAGAACAATATTACAGGTAAATGGTTGGTTGGAATGGCGATGTGACAGCTTAGAGAAGATGTGGATGAGAAAAAGCGTACGAGTGTTAAAAATGAAGAGGTATAAAATAAGTAGGTAGTGTTAAATTTTTCAACCGATACTTAACGACTAGATGCGCACCAGCAAACTCCGCCCTAAGAAGGTAGGTACAATGTTGGAAGGGGCAGGCACTCTAGCCTATGAAACAAGCAGGTATCGGCATACAGATAGGGAGGTTGCACATGATTGGCTGTCGGTTAAATAATACAGCCCTTCGGCCTTCCTACATCTGACCGAATTCAAGTCTCGGTTGAAAAATTTCACTTTAGGAATGTTAAATATTCATCTTTTTTTTTTCGGAAGATGCGAAGATTGACTCAGGATATATAAAAGTTCAATTAGTCTTTGAACTGAATAATCTATGGTAATGACTTCAAAACCACAATTGCATATTCAACAGCCTCCGGTTTTCGGTATGTTGCCAATTTGCAATATTGGTACGAAACTGAATAGAATAACATTAAAATTAATTGAAGTGTACTTATGCCAGTAGTGGCCCACATGCAAAATTTTGAAATGACTGTTACTGTACGTGTATACGCATTACAGTATCCAGTGGTAGGTAAATTAATTTTACTCCGCATTTGTATTTTAACTACTGGTTGCAGGATAATTCGTCAATTAAAGTCAAACATACTGAATCGGTAATCAGTTGTTCCGTCGAAATAAATTATGAATAAAATTAGTATTCAAAACTAGTAATTTGGTAATTTGATTACAACAAAGCGAACAAACACTGCGTTGATGCCACGTTATTTTAGAAGTTAAACAACCAATATCAAGTATATGGGGTGGTCCAAAAGTCCGGACCTTTGCTCACAGGAAAACGAAATATTTGGAGTGTTCCTTGTCAAAAAAAAAAGAGTTGAAATTTTGAAATCTCCTAATGGTGGGTTGCAAGCCCTACCAATCTTTGTTTGTCAATAGCAACCTCCCCAATCTCCCCCTATGTAAAATTATGTTAAAAGAGAAAAAACCTATGTGATTCTTAAAGCCTTTATTTAATTTTGAGAAAACTAGCGAATGAAATGCGATGTGTACAAAAATCTGAAGAGGTGCACCCCCTTTTTTACTTTTAAAAATTCCCGCCATATCAAAATTTGGCTATTGAATTGAATTAAAGGCATTTTAATCAAGTGTGATGCTGTTTCAAAGAAAGATTTCTCTCTAGAAGAAGGTGCGAGAACGAGAACGATGTGAAGGATGAAGGGGTAGGAGAACGTCAACTTTTGGGGAATTCTACTGTTGGTCTACAAAGCCACAACACGTTTTGAGAGTTTCTCCAAAAGAAACTGTGAAATTAGATTTATAATGTTATTCTTGCAGAATTATTTGTCCTTGGCATTCGAGAGAATCCTTAGAAACCCAGAATCTCCAAATCAGGTTAGTCGTTTCTATATTTGTATTTTTGAATTGCGTTTCCAGAATTTTATAAATTGAAATTTGGTTTTAAACTTTTGAATGTGTAATATTGCTACGGATTTAGGTTAACTTTGAAGCGCGTGTGTAAAGTTGTGGACAGTCTGTGTCTCGCAATCTCTGGCAACTGTTTGGACTGTTCGAGAAACTTCTAGTGGTTACTAGGCGCCATCGAATAACTATAAAAGGAGGGCGACCAATGAATCTAAGTACGGGCGGCCAGGTGGCCGCGAGGCAATGATGATTAACCGAGCGATTTGAACAGCGGATACCGCGCAGGTCATTGTCGGTTCGAACCCGGGTATGGGTATTAGCTTTAGACGTATTCCCGTAAAGGGGAAACATAAAAATAAGACGTTAGATCAAGTCATAAGTGCTTTCAGCACTTGAAACATTATATAGTTGCGATGGACACAAAAAAAAAGAATCTAAGTTAGTTAGAGCCTGTCTTAAGAGAGAGACTGCGAGTGCGCGAAGAAGAGAGAATCGAATCCCTTGGGTACTAGACTAAAAGGGTTGCGTCTATTAACCGTTAATAATGAAAGTGAAAAAGGGTTATATTGGAGTTGACTGGGCGCTTGGTAATTGCAATTCACTACCAACTATCAATAAAAAAAAAACAAAAGTTAAAAAAATTTAACTGGTATAACAAAAACTCATTCTAAAAATTAAATAAACTAAAAACATTTAGAACAATATCACGTTCCCCTCTCGAATTAATTGAAGTGTTTTGTTCCGGTCAACCAGAGCGATAGTATTGACTATCGGAACAGTAATAGCAATTAAAGCGAAACTAATTTTTTTCGAAATTGGCTACCAAGCCATTGTAATCTCGCGTGAATTTTAGTTTATTGTAGTAGTCTGATTAGTATTGCGACTAGGTAATTGATGTTTGTTTACATAACTAAATTAATGGAATAAATTGAATTATACGTTAATTTATATGTATTGTTTGTTCGGTAATCTACAAGCTACAACTTAATAGGTATTCTATCTTACACTTAGGGGCCTTTCGATTCAAGTATTAGGTACGTAAGCACTAAATGGCGGTGGAAAAGGGTCATTTCTTTGCTTATTTTTGATGATATAGGGATCAAGGGGAGGGGTTGGATGGCAGTTAGCGTTACTAATATTTATTTATTTTCTATTTTTGCAAAATTTAGTAGATTCTGACTAAAACACATGTGGCAATCATAATAGTCTATGCCCAAAAGTGAAAAGCCTATTCAGGAATTCCCCAAAATAATTGGTGTTAATAATTTGCTTGATAACTGTTGACCATTAATAATAATAAAGAAATCTGAACATATTTAAAAACAAATCCCCAAAGTTTACGTAACCATAGCAGAGAGGAGTGAGAGTGTTGCTTACTTTTACTGAAAGGTGTGCTGAGGGTTAAAAATTATTAAAATTTTGCTTATTTAATAGATACCTACTTATTTAGTAATCATTCTTGAACAATTTGAAATATCCTGTAAACTTGTAGCACATTCACTTTTTGGACTATTTTAGATCATTTTCAAATATTCTAAATTGTTCTCGAAAAATATGGAACATTCTTGAAAACTCTAATCATTCTAGTGTGTTGTCTATGGTTCATTAGATTCACGCACCACCACTGTGTGCTACCTAACCTAACTAATCCTAACCAACCCTACCCTAACCTGTTTCCGAAAGACGCAGTTTTTTTTTAAATAATTTAAGCAATGAAAAATAATCTTTAGTTAAAACTGACAAAGAGTCGATTAAGGCCAAAACTTTTGACAGGAATTGTCGTTATTTTACATTAAATAACAGATATTTTTGTAATTATGTCACTAGTTACACTAAGACGTTCAAATAGAATTAGGTAGCTTTTCATCCCCTTTTAAAATAAGTTATCTATAAAACCTATTAGATCTGTATATTCATGAAATGTCTTTTTTGGCAATGATTAAAACGCTCAAAATAATCTATCGAGAACAATAATAAAGAAAAACTAGGTCTCGGGTTTGTAGGCCGTGGCCAAAGTCTAAAAGCCCGAGCTCAATTTTTTCTATGGATTATGGCTGTGAAAGCTTATATTATTAAACAATAATAAAGTTGGTAAAACATGCCATTTTATTAAATTTAATTGCATAATTTTTCATAAAAAATGCACCTTTAATAGTTTAAATTTATTAAAATAACACTCATATCTTTGTAAGTGCTGTCTAATGTTGTTCCTAGATTTAATCCTTAGAGTATATACATTGGTATAATACTGGAATTTAATCAGGAGACGAAGGTTATGTTTAAGCACGTTAGTAAACTGTGTCGTACCTTGGGAGTTGTAGTTTCCTAATTGCGCTTGAAGGATATTTACACCTGGGACGACTATTGCAGGAAGCGTCCTCGAACGCAGCAAAGGGGGCGGCTTCCTGCTGGCGGCGCCAGTTTCTAGACCTGCACATGAGGCCCTTTGATCTATCCTAATGTTATTGACGGTTAGATGAGAACTGTAACAAAATAGATAAAATCATTGGCAATAATATCTACTGAAAGGTAGCTACGCTTTTAGAAGATTAAAGAATGAGGTCAGCGACTATTGAACGGTCATAAACTTTTATGAACTTTAATGGTATCATAAATCAGAAAAGACGTAATACGTAGTGGATGGAAAAATTTCGACGTTTGTAGAAGGAAACTCGTTAACTATAAGAGATATTAAAAAAAGGCGAGTGAGTCTTTGAAAAAGTGAAGCTTCTTTTGCTTGAAATTTGACCATCCTGTATGTATCTTCTTCAATCCAATTTGGTTGAGTAAAATGTTAGTGCCATAAAATAGTCCCAGGATTCCAAGGGTGCAAGTGCACCACTTTTTGGAAAAAAATCAAATAAATAAAATTTGCGGAATTCTGAACGACATTGAGCATTACCTTGACAATGATCTTGATAACAATTCCAAGGACAAGTTTTTTTTTCCAAGAGAGGAAATTTTTACTTCCGGATCTAAACTGGTCGTTGATCTGAGACCTTGGTTTCGAGCTCATTTCGATGTTAAGCAGATTTTTCTCATGGCAACCACGTCGAGGTTAAGGTTACCTTTGGATTTTGAAAAATGTGAAATTTTCAACGTTTAAAATCTGCTTAACGTTGGAAGGAGTTTTTGAGATCTCAGATCAACGGCAAGGAATGTAACATTTACCATTTTTCCATTTCCGGGGTCAAAAATATAGATTTCCATTTAATTAACAATACTTGACCTTGAAATTTCTTTCACTGTTAAGGTCTTGGTCAATTTCACTAATGGATGTGCCCGTTCTTTAAATTTTATTTCCTAAATGCCATTTGTCGGAAATATTTGCGTAAGGAGTTCAAAGGGACACCCTGTATATGACAAGAGAGGGCATTATGGAACACAATAATGCAAAGGAAAGGTAGAATGGTGGGGCACTGGGATGGTATATTAAACCGATAGGCTTTGAATGCTGGGTATTCCATCGGAACTGCCTAAGACGTGCTGATGAGAACTAGTAAGTTCCAAATTGCGATCCGTGTACATTCGACAGAATACTGACTAAGAATACAATTTCTTCTATTATCAATATTCTGAATTAATATAAGAAGACATTGAAGTAGCATTTTCTATTGTCATCTGAATTTAGCGTAGCAACAATTGCAAGATATTTGACATTATAAAATACACATAATACATGTCATTCTTTGGGACATTGTCAAAATTATTAGTGAGAAATGTTACAATTACGATAAAAAGACGAATTCATTTTTGCAAATTGTCCAAAACGTTTTGATGCAAAAAAGGTGGTACTTAATATCTCCCAAAAATCCCCAATCCCGCGACAGTAATACTTCAAAAAATTATAGGCGGGAACTTGATGGTAATCATTCTTCAGTATCCAGCTTAACATTACCTGAAGAAGAAGTAGGCAACGTCGTTCTTGCTGAACAAACTTCACACAGTTCAGAATGTCGAAAAAATCCCAACGGTAAGTACAGCGATGAGATCCTTTATTTTCGGGATTTTACTAATAATAGGAGATGTGTCTTCTCAATTCCTTCTTTTCTAAATAATTAATTTAAAATGCATTTCCTTACAGATCATCAGCGTTTATCAACAGTTGATGACAACAAACGTTACATTGTGGAAAGCAACAACAATAATAAAAACGAGACAATTGAAAACAATTTAAAGCTTATTGAAGAAACTGTAAACAATGTTTTGGCTTTGCAAAGTGAAATAGTAGCGTTTTCGGGTAGTCAAGAGGACAAAAAGTACTTATACCTCGAAGATACAATGGTAAGAAATTTAGTTCTTCTGGATGGTATCGAAAGCAATAATAACGAAGACGTAAAATTCAAACGGAAAGAAGCTGTTGGTCTCATACAGCAACACATTAATTTATTAGATGCCAAAACTACAGAAAATGTACGTCTTAGATCTGAGATCAATAAAAATCAACAATTTGGAAGCAAACGAGATGATCCGCCGTGTCCAAGGCAAAGAACTACTCTTCAAGACATGGTCTCTGGTAATTGGTTGAACTACACGATGCACAATAGTCGTAGGCAAAATTATCCTCTTCAAAATACGATTTTTCATCATTGGGATGAAGGCAATAACAGTAACTATGCACATGTACCCGGGGAGGTAGACGAAGATGACGTAGATTTTGAATTATAACCAGGGAGAAAAATCTTTTGGATCAGTGCATGATATTTCAATTAAGAATAATCGCAATAATTTGTATAATAGTCGGTAAAAACTGTTAATAAAAATGTATAATACAATCATGAAGAAGAAAATGAATAAAGGCTTATTTTTCTAGTTATATTAGTAGATATTATTTTATGCTTGAATGAATCCTTTTCTCTAATAGGCATATGAAAAGATCATTTTCGAGCATTCTAAATCATTTCTGAAACATCTTAAACATTCTGGATCATTTCCAAAATATCTTAAACATACCGAATTATTTTTGAAAAATCTAGAACATTCTGAATCATGTTAAAAAAATTTGGATCATTTTTGATCATCTTATAAAAACCGAAAAATATTGTGGATCACTTTCAAGAAATAAGCAACTTTCTAAGTCACCTTTGAAGAACGTAGAACATTGGCGATGATTTCGAAAAATCTGCAAGATCAGTATCGAATTCCAAAATTGAGAATATTTGGGTTCGTATTCCAAAAATAGAAAAATATTTTGCACGATTTAAGAAAAATCTGGAACAGCCTTGATTACTTTCAAAAAATTTACAGCATACTGAACCAGATTAACAAAACATACAATTTTCTAAATCATTTTCGAAGAACCTAGAAAACCGGATGATTTCGAAAAATGTAGAACATTCTGGGTTACTTTCGAAAAGCTTTGAAGACCCTGCGTCATTGTGAAACTACCATTATAAATTATTTTTGAAGAACCTAGGTCATTCTGGATGTTATCAGAAAACCTAGAACATTCTGAATTATTGTTCAACATTCTAAATTGTTATAGATTAATTAATATCATTGGGGAAAAACTTGAACATTTCAGACCATTGTTTAGCATTTCAAGTCGTTGTTGAAAGATGTTAAACATTTTAGATCAGTGTCCAACATTCCAGACAATCTTCGAATAATCTAAAACGCTCTAAATCACTATGGATCCTTGTGAAAATACGTCGAAAACATTTTCAAATTTTTAAAATACAGGGTGTCCACTTAAGATGCGGCCAAAATTTAAGGGGTTATTCCTTGGACTATTTTAAGAATATTTTGTCCTTTGATGATTTTTGAAAAACCGCTTTGTTTCGATGATACAGGACGAAAACCATTTTCGAGAAAATCAATGTTGGTAATGCAAAAACATTGTACGATGCAAAAATTGCAGGTTTTTTATTATTCATTTTATTGCTATCATTGACATTAGCTGTCAGCACGTGTATTTTCTGTCTTCAAGAATTTAACTTGTGTGAGTGGTCTTTACCATGAATCGGAACATTCTTAGGTACTATCTGTTGTACCCATACCACTTACAACGTGTTCAGGCACTTCTTCCTGTTCATTTTCGTCCACGTATTGAATTTTGTCAATGGTTGTTGCACACATTAGTTCTAATCCCTAAACTGTTGTCTCTGATTCTTTTTACTGATGAAGCGAATTTCTCAAGAAATGCAATACGGAATTTTCATAATAACCATGTGTGGGCTGAAAAAAACCCACATGAGATACTTGAGGATCGTTTTCAACTTCAGTTCTCGTTGAACGTTTGGGTTGGAATTGTGGATCACTGGCTAATTGGACCGCTATTTCTACCAGCAAGACTTACCGGCGAAGTGTATCGCAATTTTTTGGAACACACGCTCCCTGAGTTTTTGGAAGATGTACCTACCATTGACAACAAGAAATAAATAAAATGTGGTTTATGCACGATGGTGCACCAGCGCATTTTAGTATAGTTGCTCGTCACTTTTTCGTCGTCACAACATACGGAGATAGCTGGATTGGTCGAGATGGACCTCACTTATGGCCTACTCGTTCCCCGGACTTAAACCCTCTGGATTATTTCTTATGGGGACACTTAAAGTCATTAGTTTACACTACTCCAGTGGAAAATGTCGACGATTTGAGAAAACGGATAATTGCTGGGTGTAACTCAATACGAAACGACCCAGGTGTGTTTGAACGAGTCCGGCAATCAATGAGGAGAAGAATGGATTCTTGTATACAAGCTGGCGGTAATCATTTCCAAAAATTTTTGTAGATTAAAAACAATTACTTGTAATCTTTCAGAATAAAATGTTGTTATTGTCGAAAATAGTTTTCGCCCTGTATCATCGAAACAAAGCGGTTTTTCAAAAATCACCAAAGGACAAAATATTCTTAAAATAGTCCAAGGAATAATCCCTTAAATTTTGACCGCATCTTTAGTGGACACCCTGTATAATATGAAAGTAAGATCTGACATCGATTGATAAAAATACTTGGACTCAAATTTAGTTTCCAGCGTGTAACGTCTTTTTTTTTGTATTAATGGAAATAATAAAAAGATTCGTACTTTTTTCTAAATTTTCTGAAATGATTATCTTTTTTTTACTCCAGATGATACACTACCTCCCAATCACGTTCGAATCCTTTAATTAGAAACAACAGTGTGAAAACTAATCAATTTATGTTAATTGATTTATGTAGGTACTGACTGGCCATGAATATACAGGATCCGAATGTATCAATCGCTCATTAGGAAAAATCCCTTTTGACCACAACGGCCACTTGGAAAGGACATAAAGATGTAATCGATGATCGATTTGTTGAAAGTGATTCGAACTCAAATAGAAATTGGAACGAGGACTCGAAGGACCAGGTGGCATAAACCGATCCCAAATAGCGTTTGAGACAAAAAGGCACAGTTGCCAGAGCAAACACAATTATAAGTGAACGGTTTTCAAAAACGTATGTAGTCGTTACCATCGTGAGACAAGGCCTGCGCGCTGCTTACGTAACGACCTATGCTATACTATGATAGTAGGCTCATGCACACATTTTGGAGTATTGTTGAGAATTCTCTTTTGGAACACTTTAGATCATTCTCAAACATTCAAAGTCATACTCGAAAAATATAAATCATTCTCGAAACATCATAGATAATTTATAACACTTTGGAACAATTCCCAAAATTTTAGAGCTCTTATGGAAATTTTTTATGCATCATGTCCACCTTCTTCCACGATCTAACTCTACCGTAAGGTTCCTCATTATCGAAAGCAGGACAAAGACTATCTACCATCACAACCACGAGTAGGTGGCGACAGGTGATCATGACTAAAAGTGAGGATCCATACAAAAAAAAACATTGTTTATTAATGATTTTTTTTTGTTTGCATCACTTTTACTTTCAACGAGCATTAACTCACGATCAGTCGTAATAAAATGTGATTATGATTTTTTGGATCAATGTATAATAAATAAGGGACCGCTCAAAATACGTTTGTAAATAAGGTTGAAGGGAGGGGTATTGCTTAGCATGGGGAGATATAATAAGAGGCAGGGGGATGTCTAAAATGTGACGTTCGCAGTTGCCCAATTTTTTTCTTAACTTGGCAGTTCTTAATTCTTTTTTTAATTTTCCACCTATATGCCATTTTTAATCACAATGGGGTGGTAGGCAATCTTAGTGACGTAATATTTGTTGAGAGGGTCGCTGAAAGTGTGATAAACAGCGAGGGAGGAGGGAGTGTTCTAAAAAGGTGAAGTTCTGATTGACGCACTTTATGGTGATAGTTCAATGAATCGCTTAAATAACTCCCAGGGGAAGACTTAAATAGAAAAATGTGTGGAATTGAATATTGTGTAACTATTGGGGAGAACTGAATAACGATCCTCAAAATGGTTTTTTAATCTATGCCATGCAAAGTTTCAAAGTTCTATTAAAGGCCACTTCAAAGCCAAAAAGTGACCTTAATCTTTGATCTCAAGGTCCAATTTAACGTGCCAATTGTACACTACACCTTTAATCCAAATAAGACATGAAAAACATCATTTTATTCGATTATAAGAATCTAAATCTTTTGTTGGTAAATTGATTTGCATATATATAATCACTAGAAGCTATTATCGCCAAAAACTAACAATTATTAAAAATAAAATTAAAGTTCAATTTTGAAATCAACTTGAATTGGCTTTTGATCTTTGGTACCTGTCATAAATTGGAACGAATAAACGTAGAATTAGTAGTATCATAGTAGCTTACAGGCAGCATAGGTGCTACGTAATCAGCGCGCAGGCCTTGTCTGACGATGGTAACGGTTTAGCGCAGAGACGTGCTTATTATATAGACTGAGCATAAGTCGCAATTACTGTGAAAGGAAGTGAAGCCAAGACGGTAGGCAACCATCATTTCAATGTGCAGGCAAAAAATATTTTAGTTCCATTTGAGTAGCATTAAGCTGCGGGGAGTTTATAAAATAATTCAGTATGTAGTTTCAAGTAGTTAAAACTTTTGATGGTCATAAATATACATTTAACTAATGTATTTTCAATAATAATTTAAATTTGCATATAGTTTGCATCATTACAATACTTAAATAATTAAATTAAAATTAAGGAAGACATTGTTACAATCTAAATTATAGTTACTCTACGTTTCTATTTGTGTTTATATTTCTTACATTCTTTTAATAGCTCGTATACAATTCATTAATATCACACGAATACAAATAGTAGGTGTTTTGACTATAAATTATTATGTTACTATTTTATTTCAATTAAATATCAACTTCTTTAAATTAATAGTTAAGTTCTGATTATTAAAATGAAAACACTAATAAAGATAACCATAATTTTATTGATCAGAGATAAAAACAGGTCACCTGAGGGATGAGTATCCCGGTACAAATACATCCCCTTATAGATTCGAGATAATACCCACAGTAGTCGAATTGACTTCTCATATCACATATTTGCTATAAGAAGAGTGCGAGTGCTTACTATATTTTAAATTCTGATTTATTGTCAAAGAGAGTAACTTATAACAACATTCAACAAACATATACCTGAATACTAAACAAAACCCTGACTGATATCCACTTTATAGAAATTTTCAAAACTAAAAAGAATAGGATTTTTATGAAAACTATTTGCTTGGATGTTTAAGCCTTCCCATGCAAATCATTTTTTATATTTGATGTTGTTAGTTTAAACCTATTGAGAAGAAGTATATATATAACACGTAAATGTATGAAGCAGTACCTTTTAGAGAATTTCTTGTATGTTGATGGCAAGTTTATACTTACTCTGGAAAATGCCGGAAGAATTTAAAAAAAAATATTTTTCACGTTAAAAAGACACACATCCTGAAATTCAAAATAAAGGGTACAGCGCTTTTGTATAGTCTCCTTCTCTGAGCTAAATAAAAAAAAATCAGTAGTTACTTAAAAAGTGCTCACAACTGCGCGTTTTGCAGGGGTATGGTTTCCGCGCCTCATCGCTTTGATCCACTATTTTCGAATTTCTCAACAATGTATATTAATAAAAAACTCTCAATTTATTGATTAGTTGTATTTTTTTACCTATGAAACCAAACAGAGGAGTTTTTCATAAATCTTTTTGTACAACCGTATGCGCAACACGAAGAAACCATTTTTAATTATTAATATCAAAATTTTAGTCACTTCCATCAGAATTTAATTAAATATTAACGAACAACCACTCTAAACATAATCACTACGTTTGAACTAAGACACTAAAGTGGTAGTTTACGACGAAAACTTACCTTTTCGTCCATTAAGCTAATGTTCTTTTTGCCTGCACAACGGAAAATGTGTTGCCTATCGTATTGGAGTCAAAGAGCTATGCATAAGCTTAGTCTAGTATGTGTTTAGCGTCATTATTATCCAATAAAATATAAAGGTACTTTAAGGATTACGTAACAGGAAAAATATACGGTAGTCTGAATAGAAACTGACTTGTTCTTCGGTTTCCTCTGGGGATGTTGAAGTATTAGCTAGGTAATAAAAAGCGTAGGATTCGATTTAGTGCTATACACAAATGCCGTTTGGCAACATCAATTGAGTTGTAGACATTGTAAAACACAATAAATTTTATATAAGTTTAAAAACAAATAAAATGTAATTTATGAAACTGCCTCTTATGATAATCCATAAAGTAGGGTTTTCTGCCGCATTGCTGTTATTTTCCAAATACGTTGGAGCTCATAAAGTATGGTAAGAGACTTGAAAGAAAAACGGGTGGCTTTATACTAGGACTGACATAATGGCAGGATATAACAAATATGGCGGAGATAAAGTAGCACATTCAAAAAATAATATTTTTCTATTTATAAAAGTGCAGATGTAAGGCTGTTAAAAAGGAAAAGGAGAAGAATGGATTGCATGAACGAAATTTGTATTTGGGGTAATCCCCGACCAAGTCGTTCGAAGATATATTTGTGGAAGGAGAAAGGAAAATGGCGCATATTTTTATTTATCCCAAGACGTGATCTGTAGGTAATTTGGAATAATAAAACGAAGCCATTGAAGGATCACCAGTGTGTCTGTCTGCCCGTCTGTCATAATTTTTTGGAGGGCAAATTAGATAATTAAAAAAAGGGTAATTATTGTATAAAATCACGGTCAACTGGTGTTTTGGCCGAAAAAAATTGAAAAATGGACCATTCTGAATAATTTAAAATTGTTTTATAATAATAATATTACAACAATAAAAAAAAACACCCCTTCGCTTAAACACTTACAATAAGATTACAGGGTGGAGGTTGTTTTGAGAGTGGGGAGTTGTGTGGGTAGGGTGATGGTGGTGGTGGGGGTTGGTATTGGCGATGTGATAGATGGTGGGGGTGAGGTAAATGATATTCTTAATCTCAACGTTTATTCCGCCTACCATCCCAAACCCAATATCAATCTCCCCCTACCATCACCCCACCATCTACACCACCTTCACTCCCAAAACCACCTCTGCCTTTTATATCCGGCTCGAAGCTCTCAATCTTCAGAGAACTCGATTTAGATTACACGAATTTTAATTTTCAAAGTCGAAAAACTAAGTAAAGGGGTGTTTTTTAATTATTGTAATTGTTATTATAAATCCGCCGTAATATGGAACAATTTAAAAAAGAATAACCTATGTAGATTGGTCCACTTCTCCATTACTGCCAAAAAACCAGTTGACCATGGTTCTATGTAGGTTATTAATTATAAAAAAGTTTTGCAAACTATGAAAACCCAAATTGATGGTCGAAACTAGCGATGAGCAAAAATACTCTTGCTCTCTTTGCAAGACCAACAACAAGACTTAACTATTCTCGCCAGACCACAACCAACATTAAATGAACAAGAACAAAACAAAATGCAAGAGTCTCGCAAGAGTCCTCGCAAAAATCTATTTTGATGATTCGTCTTCCCATAATTTTTTAAGTCTTGCAAAAAAACAAGACCAAGACCAAGACTTTTGGTGCAAGAACAAGACCAAGACCAAGACTAAGACTTTTGGTGCAAGAACAAGACCGAAACAAAGACTACATTGGTCTTGTCTTAGTCTTGCATTTGCTCATCACTAGTCGAAACGTTGCCTAATTAAAGTTATACTCATCAATATGTGTAATTGATGGTTATTAGCAAGATTCGCTTATAAAATGATTTTACAAATTTTCTTGAAATTTTCTCAAGTAATAACTTCGGGTGTGATTTTTATCCCTTCAAACGATTTTATTCCACAAAAAGGAAATAACCTGCATCTCATCATTTTTGAAGTAGAGTAACATATTTAAAGTGCAATTAAATTGGAGGCAGTCACCTCTTGGTTACTTCCCATTACGGCGTCCCTTGTGCTTGGGTACTTCCTAGAGAATACCTTATTTAATGTTAATGTTGTGACCACAGACCAGACTTTTTAGAATAGAGAATCTGGCTACTACTGAGACGGTCAGCTGGAATTGGCTGCTAAACAAAATGGCCAAACCAACGATGAAGTTGCTTTGAACGACATGTTTAAAAATAACGACGCGAATAACAATCATAGATAAATTGCGAGAACGAGTAACAACTAGTAAGAACCATAGAGATATTATACATAGAGTAGACATCCGCTATGCCGCACTGTAAGTGGAAATATCACGTGAAGAAAAAAAAAGATAGAAAACGGAGTAACAGTATCTATCTCCGTTCTCGCGCTTGGTCATTGGATTAAATGTAATCCATGCTGGAAATGAAAAGAGATAGACATTGTTTCTTTATTTTGTGTCTCTTTCTATTGGTGTACCGCATTTTCATTAGCATGCCTGTTCTATGTATATTATCTCTATGGTTAGAAAAGAAACAGCAACAGCGGCTGCGAGATTTTTTTGAAAAGATGGCTAGGCTATTTCATCTGGTTCCTGCTAGCTAGGAAAAAAATGGCAATGTTCACGTTACTTCAAACATACATATATTGCCGCGCTTCTTTTATTGGCGCCGCCATTTTTTTCTTTTCAGTCGTTCGTCCAATACGGTTAGACCAAAAACCTTCATTGTACAGGGATTTTACCCACAGAAAGCAAATGAACGCCATCTATACCTATAGTACACCTCAAATCATTACCACAGATTTACACTGTTTTACTAATCTATGGTAATTTATGAGCAAAATGTTACTTTTGGATGAAAACATACAAACTTACAAATTTCTTTTTATTTTTAAAATTTTTATATCACACCGTATCATATGTTATTTAACATATACATAACGTGAATGATATGTTATCAATTCATGATTACCATATTTTTTGCTTTACATGCACCAATCTTATCTTCTCTGCTCAGATAAGCTTGTTGCTTGTTTGAAGCACCCGGTAAACATTTATTGGCCATCTTTACATTAATATTTATTGTATGTTATATGTTTGTGTTTCGTGTTCAAACTTTAATCTCTATCTTTGTAAGTCATTCTAACTCACAATGTAAGTAAAAATTTTTTATTGTACATGCATTTATGGTATTATTTATTATTATTATTATTACTATTATTAATTACCTTAATCGTAGTTAGTAGAAGAATTAAGTACTTTGTGTTGTAGACAGTGCTGGATTTATCAAGGGGGACATCAAACTTGCTATCATATTTGATATACGAATGTACATTTTCTCAGGAAAACAATTTCTGTTTAAAAATTTTTTTTGTTTTGGAAAATGAGTATTTACGTTATTCGAGCTCGGAAAGACAGAGTAGAAGGCGTTTTTGGGGACTTTGATCTACATGATCTATATGAAAATTTTTCTTTATTTGAATTTATTAAGTCTTCAAAATTACTCATTTTTTTTTCAAATTATTAATTAAAAGCCGTTGGTTATTGGCAAGATTAGATTTTATTGATCTTAAAATTTCGAAATACTTTAGGTATATGAAACTTTTTGTAGAGAATTGAGTTTTCATCGAAATTGCTCACCTAAAAAATTTGAAACATTTTTGGGTAATTATGTTCAAATTTTGTATTTAAACACAAAGACACCCATCCTGAACCGTAACCTAACCTAACCTAACCTAACAGTTTCTTGTATTTTCTGACATCTTTATAATGATTTTGAGTTTGCAGGGGTTTATATTTTGACTATAATTAATTATATACATACTCGTGCACATTTTCTTAAATAATATGATGCATATTTGGTGTTTAACAATTAATAGATCACGATTGATGCAGGAACATATTGGCGTTTTATAGCTAAAATTAATTAAAAAGAAATGAAAATGATCGAAACCAGTCATCTGTCAATTAGCACGATACTAATTAATTGATTAATTAATTTTCTGTGCATATACGTAGGTATATAATTTTATATACCTACACGTATTCCATTTTATGCATAAATGAAGCAGCACTATATTGAATTTTAGTAGGTAGCGGAAATTAAATTTCATTAATAAACAACGTACCCTAGGGATACCATTTTTAAAATGCTCCACTTTGCGCATATTTCATTAAATTATTTCTCATGTACTTACCAACACAAATTCCTGAAATTGCGTGACATGAAAGTAATTTGCAACGATATGCAACAAGGTGCAAATGTTCTACATGAAATTTTAATCATTTTTATCGTGGAATTGGTATTTGTGAGACAACATATTTTCTTTTTTGTACAAATGCCTCATTTTAATTTACGATATAATTCGAATTGCGAACCAATAATTTCAACACATCAATGATACTAAGAAGTCTTTGGACTTATTATTATCATCATTATCACAACAGAACGAGATATGTTCTCGGTTAGAAATGTGTTGAAAAACTGCTAGACATACAACGTGATTCCAAACACGTCTTATCAGCGCGCTTTAGGCAGCTTCAAGAGAATATCAACCATTCAGAGTCTCCTGTATCCGCAGGCAGATGAATATATTACCACAGAAAGCAAGGAGGCGCCATCTGTGGTGTTCTATATGCGATAGATGGGTCGGTCCATGCAGCAAATTGATTACCTTAATTAAAGAAGAATCCTGTTGAATCTTATGGTAGCTAAAAATTTACAGTCGTGTTACCATAGATGGCACATTTGTACTGTCTGCAGTAAAGTGCCTCTATTATAAAAGTCTGGACATGTGCATTTACTCAATTTTTCAAAGAAAGAGATCCCGTTGCCCTCGTCTCGCCTTCCCGTTCCTATTTACGAAGAAAATAATGGCGATGTTCACGTGACTTTGAACGTATGGCCCATGTAAATTATATCTATGGTCTCGTACATTCATACGTTAATCAGTAGCGGAGTTTTAAAACTACATTTGGTTAACAGCGCCCATTTCATTGGCGTCGCCATTTTTTTCTCTTTAGTCGCTCATTTAATACCGTCAGTGACACCTCAGAGTGTTCTGGTGCTCACTCTAGGATTTTGGATTATAGATTCGAAATTTAAACACTTAAATAACACACACACAGAAACATGAGTTGTTAAATTCCTGAAAATTTAAGCAGCTCTTTATATTTTAGATGGCAAGTACTGTTTATGATCGTTAATAAATTGTCAAATAAAAAGAATTGAATATAAAATAAACTCAACTGAGCCCAACGCGATATAAATCGAAAACATCTAATGTTTCCACCAGTTTTGAAAGTATGTAAAATCGTTATTTTATAAGCCCCAGGTTCCACTATGATAGTAGGCTCATGCACAGCATAGGTGGTTACGTATCAGCGCGCAGGCCTTGCCTCACGATGGTAACGGTCCAACTCCTGAGGACAAATGAGACTGGTGGTCGCGCCTGGCTAGGAGCTCACAATCAGCTGAGCCACAAGTCGCCACCAGTGGCCCATTGCGTGGTGGCACAGATGCAAAGTTATTGTTAGGTTTATATTAAAAGACCCTAACTGGTCTTATTAACATAGCGAAACAACAGAACTTATAAGCATCATGTTTTGCAATTTTAATTTAACTGGTCTTAAATAAGGTGTAAATGTATTTTAATGAATAGAGCTTGAATTTATGCATCACCAAATGACAATCACGTCCGTATACATATGGATGTACACAAATGTATGGTATAACTAGCAACGAAAATGTACTCTTGATTATACAATTATGATTTGTAGCATGGTATGACAGTTCTCTAATGAGTGTTATTGTAATAGACGTGTAATCATTTTATTACGGCTCAACTGCAAAAGGCAGCGTACGAATAGCAATTTTAATTGTGACATTTTGACAAATCACTGCATGAAAATTTTAAACTAAAAATTAATTTACCTAAAATTCGTAACAATACAAAAACATGACGTTTAAAACCCACAATAATTATTTAGGCTCACAGTGCCTTCTTCAGGTGAAAGAATACGAATACTTTAGATAAAAATGAAATAAAATTTAACGGCCTTCTTTACAGACACGTGATGCAATGTTTGACACCAAAGAATGGCGCTGTTGGTTTTGGTCTTCCGGATTAAATCCTGTACTATGTTTTTTAACGAAAAAAAGAAGGTGTGCAATTTTTCTAGATCTACCTTGACAAAGGCTTCTACCAAAGGCGAAACTTCGATGTTGGTTACACACTAAATGAGTCAACCTTCATCCCAATTTTTACTTTTATTTTATTGGTTCATCTTACTGGGGAACAATTTTTGCATATTTAATATTGCAAAATCAGGAGAGACTTTGGCAAAAACAATTCATTGTATTTTACCTCGTCCAAATGTTTGGTCAGGTTAGGTTTAGAAGTATGAGCCGGAGCACCCCCTTAACATCATTTTAAATAATACAGATAAACTAGATATATACAATAATTTCACATAGTCTTGATTTTTTTGCATGGGAACGTTTTAAAATATATTACACGTTTAAAGAAAATAAAACCCAATTTTTTACATTCTCGTTAGAGTTGCCCATATATTATCCACAAAAATGTTTATATAGATCATCTTGGATTGTTAGAAAACATTCTGTAATCTTTTGGAACATTTTAGATCACTGTATAAAACTACGGAATGTTCTAGATCATTCTCGAACATTCCAAATCAGTCTTGAAGAATATTCAAAACTATTCTTAAAAATTGCAGATCATCCTGGAATGCTCTAGAACATTCTTTAGCATTTTTCAGAAATTCTGAAATGTATTAGACCATTTTTGAAACTGCGAATGTGGAAAATCTGAATCTTTTTAGACCATTCCTGAACATTCCAGATCATTTTCGTAAAATTTGAAAGATTCATAATTATTCTCGAAAAATATAAAATATTGTAGTGTTCGTGGGTTTATTAAATTTCATTTACAAGACCAAAGTACAGGAACACAATTCATATATACTTATTTAATAATAACTACTTAAAACACTATTAATTAATACGGAACTTAGCATACTATTTATTTACAACACTAACTTATTTGCGCGTTTCTATTTATTTGTCTTTTCACTTCTAACACTGTCGATTTATTTTGGATGTTACCACTGTCACGGTCAATTTATTACTAACTAACTGTTGAACGTCTTTCCACTTTTATAGCATCATGGAACAATCCAGAAAAGTCTGGAAGTTTGTAAGATTGTTTACGTTTTCGGTGAACCGCTTAATTACTTTCTTGGAAGGCAGGTACTAGACACACGCCTACAAACACACGTATACACTGCCGAAAACCGCCCGCGGCTAGTTGAGCCGACCGGCGACGCATACAAGCGTACCCCGTCGCACACAAGCACGCTCGCGTTCGTTACAATATTTTAAATCATACTCAAACATTCCAAATCATCCTAAAAAAATCTGAAACATTCTTAATCGTGTTTAAAAATTTTAGATCATCCTGGAATGCTCTAGAATACCCTCTTTGAGTATTCTGGAGAATTCTGAATAAGTAATCGCCAAAATCCTAAATCATTCTGGAAAATGAAGATGATTGTCAAATTGTTTATTACTGTTTGATTCACGAAACGTCGCTAAACACGTTTTAGATAGATTGTACATCTCATACAATTTTTGCCACCCAAACTCTTTTATTATTGAGGATGGCCTAAGGGCTACCTGTCATCATAACTGCGAAGCGAGTGGTAGGGATTGGTCGTAGAGAAAAATGAGGACAAAGAAAAAAAGCCTCTTATTTTAATAGATATGGATTTCTTATTATAGATAAGATATCTACCGATTATTTTTTTCTAGCATGAATGAGTCAGACGTTTTTAATCTTGTATTTACTGTTCTTAATGTTATCATTTTAACGAATTGATTTATTTCAGATTCAAATTAATGATGACATTCGAGGTAAACAGTTCCTTTCTGAACAGCTTATTTTCTATCCGCTCCTATTTCGAAAAAGTAATTCAAATATTAGCCCAACGGGTTTTTCCTGCCACTCCCGAAAATCATATTGACTGCATCAAAAATACTATCGAAAATATAATCCAACATTTGGAAACTGTTATCAACAATTTAAAACAATTTCTTAATCAGAGTGGTTTTATTGGTGTTGAAATTGACAAAAAACCAACGACACCTGATTTCTTGGAGGTGTTACCTTTGGAGGAAATGAACAATAATCAGTCTTGCAACACTTTGAAAGTTATTGAAAGTTCCAGTGGTGATGGTGGTGGTGGTGGTATGAAGAGTTTGCCGGACTGTAATAAGGGGGTCGATTTGCCTGGCGAGAAGCCAATATTGCGACCAAAACCTGTGTTCAGATCTAAATCTTGTTTGCAAGTTGACAAAGGTAAAGTGTCAGAGTTCTCTCCCCACAATATGCAAACTGCAACTTCCAATTCCATTTGCACAACGACAATTACTGACACCAAAACCACATGTGAAAGTTCAAATAAAGCAAGAAACGAAAATTCTGCAAATTGCGAAAATATTTGTTCAGGTGGGTCCATAGATATTAGGATATTTTTCTTCAGTATTTTCCTTTCTTTGGTTTTGTGTGAAGAAGAAAAAATTCACGTCAAAATTG
Organism: Agrilus cyanescens; assembly: GCA_947389935.1. Classification (NCBI taxonomy): domain Eukaryota; kingdom Metazoa; phylum Arthropoda; class Insecta; order Coleoptera; family Buprestidae; genus Agrilus; species Agrilus cyanescens. The sequence continues at coordinate 6,332,088 of OX376713.1, read as the reverse complement.
GTCAACTCAGTGAAATGTTACATCGTAATAATTGTAAATAAAGTGACATGCCGCATTTTATTAAATAGTTTTTTTCCAATTGCATACTCTATGACTTCATTTCTGTATTTTGTTCGTTCTTTTTTTTAAGGAACTTCCAAAATTTCGATAAGAAGTTATTCTCTAAAACATTTAGAAGAATGGGAAAACTTATGGGAAGAAAACGAAAGTCCATTCGAAACAATTAGAAGAAGATACAAAGACAATGAAAAGGAAAAGGCTGTGCCAGTGTATACAGTTTCTGGAAGAATACGTCAGTTCGAACAAAAACATAAAAGGATATCATCAACAGTGGAAGGATTCTTAGATATTTTTGATTATGATAAAAATACAAGAAACAATAAATTAAAAATAAATAAGACAAATGTTTTGTCAACATCATTAACTGCAATCCCTAGTATGGAAGAAGAAGAAGAAGAAGAAGAAGAAAAAGAAAACGAAGACGAGTGCAGTGTTACGTCGGAGGCTGAATCTGAAGATAAATATGAAAGCAGCATTGATAGTGAACAGGAGAGCATTTCAGAGACAAAAAGATCATCTTTATTGACGAAAAAAGCCAAAAGCTTAGGAAATCTTACGAAAAAAAATTGCAGAAATAGAATAATGTTCGATTTTGCAACCGGAAATGTTTCTAGAAGCAAATCAGATCGTCTACCAAGGATAGTTGACGTTATAGTAAGTATAGTTGAGCAATATATAATTTTCACTTAAAAGACTAATGAGCTATTATTGTCACGCGTTAACAAGGCCCAAAAGCAACAGACCTAAAGAGGGCCTGTTAGAAAGTGACGTCCCAAAATAGTTACTTGTCAAAATTTATTACAATAGTGAAAATGATGAAGTTTTACAAGAAACACTTGGAGAATCAAACACGTGATGTGCATTGTAATGTGTATTTTGATATTTTTGTTAAGTCTTTTACAAAAGTAATTATATGTAATATGAAACGAGATTTTAGAAGAATCTACTTTTATTTCTTCGGGTAAAAAATTATATAGTCTAATTGCATGATATCAATGGGAATTCTTAAAAAAAAAACACTAGTAATTGGCCATTACGGAATTCATCGTCATTTAATAGATAATCTATAATTGACATTTATAAGACATTTCCCATAATAAAATACCATACAAATTCGCTTCTTAACGAATACAATAATAATATTTGTTTATTAACCTTATAAGTTATTGTCTATTAAAAAACGTCCCACTTTTGTAGAAAACCCACTCCGAGAAAGTTCAAAATCAACCAACTGATTTAAAGTAGCCTTTCACGCATCACTTTAAAAGAATAAAATGAACTTAAAAAATAAAATTGCCCAATTTTCCATAAATAATATTCGTCAGCTATTTTTTATTTTCCTTTCTTTTTAGTATAAGAAAAAACCGGTGTGAAAGATTGCATGCAGAATGAGGTCTAAACAAGAATTTGAAGACTGAAGTAAAAAATGGAGACTGAGGTAAACGAATGAATTAAATAATAAGAGACTTGTCTTAGTCTAATTATTACTAAAACTTAAAACTGCAAACACGTGTTTTGACTAATAGTTTCGTCGAATTAAGATGATTTTCCGGGCTTGTGGGCCGTGGTCTATAGCCTTTTTGGTTAGCGGCTGCGACTGACATCTTCAGGAGCGTTGGTGGTATGGTCGTTGAAGCAGCTTTCGATCTCGAAGTCGTCTGATATTGTAAGTAACTGCTGTCGCGTCTGTACCGCGATTTATATTGCTCGCTCGAGGGGCGGGGCTAGTTGTCGTCGCGTGAGCCGGTGTAGCCAATGGGAGCGTTTTTGTTTTCTCAACGGCTGTAGTCGTTACCAACGTCGACAAGGCCTGCGCGCTGATTACGTAACTACCTATGCTGTGCATGAGCCTACTATCATAGTAGGCTCACAGGCAGCATAGGTGCTACGTAATCAGCGCGCAGGCCTTGTCTGACGATGGTAACGCTGTAGTCCATATTTTATTCAGCTACGTGCCCTCTTCTTTCGTGTTAAAATTGTTTGTATCCTTGAAGATTTCGATTGATTCCCTTTGGAAGTGAGTGTCATAATGGAACGTTTTGTCTAAAACTTGTGTGGCCTGGAATAAGATCTTATGATTGTCTTTGGTCAGGTTAGGTTAGGTACAGACGCGACAGCAGTTACTTACGATATCACCAACGCTTCTGAAGATATCAGTCGCGGCCGCTGACAATCAAAAAGCCTATAGACCACGGCTCACAATACTACAATTAATAGTTTCGTGTTAAAAATGGTCTTTTTACAAGTGGACGAAACACGTGTCCACAGTATATTAAGCCTTTGTGTGAGTCTCTCTTTAATTAATTTATCATTAGAGAGCTTAATAATTTAATTTGTTAATGAACTGTTAATTGTATTATATGAATAAAATAATTTCTATTAATGTTATTTTTGTATTATGAAACTTACTTATTGTTATTTAATATATTTATTTATATAATATTTAAAATGCCAAAGTTCTTCAACTTATTAAATCGTCTTTAGTTAAGTTGATGGACTTAAGGTTGAGATAAATATGTAAGTAACTAAATAAAACATTGTGTACAATGCACTAGTCTTCAGAGTGGTTTCTTTTTTCTGAAATGTCGCTATAACTGTTAAACATTTCCAAGAAAAAGACATCTTATAATCCGAAGCTGGTCCTGCTCCTGACTTGGCAACGTAGATGTAGTGCAACAAATTGCGGTACAAATTGAGCAGCGAGATTAGCGGATAAAAACTACATCGCGCTCGTTATAGAACGGAGCAACTTCAGAAACAAAGCAATACACAGCAGTAATAAGTGATAAATAGGAGTGATATAAATTTGTTGACTTATAATTAAGTCTAAATCGTTTTTATCTTCTTATAGGTATATGAATTGTTAGATAAGTTTTTTTGAGCGAAAATTTCGTGGAATTAAATATGATTTGCAAATTTATACTCTTTTATAAGATCATTAAATCATATCACATAATGGTGTACCTACAATAATAAATGGTTTATCTTTAAAACCCTCATTATTCGAGACATAACCTCTTAAATCTTTTGCTTTAATGAAATCAGTCGTTTCAGTGTATGTGTGATACTTGTATCGTATATCATTAAAACGTGCAAAGCCAAGCACTTGAGGGAATTGATTCATTCTTGACGTGAATCCTTAAAAAATCCACAATGACTTTCAGATAACCAAAGCAGTTTCGGTTTAGTAGTTCAACTGAATCTAGGACAACGTCTGTTAGTGTTATTTATAAACATTTTCGTGTTTGGTAAAATAAAGTGAATTAATTACTTATCTAATTTAAAGTTATAATTATATAATGAATGGTGTCATTGAATTATGAAAACATTAAATCATGTGATAAACTAATACGGTATTTAATGGCCATTTAAAGGATTTTATCTTCTGTGTATTTGGTAAGCATGATACTATTTAGAGATGTTATAATATTAAAGCCATTATACAGAGCGTTTAAAAAATGTTAGCAGTGATCTAAATTGTTATTGAAAGCTTTAGTAGGTGTATACAGGGTGCGCCAATTTAAATCTATCTCTAAGAATAACTCAAAAACAAAGTACTAAATCGAAAAATTATAGAGGACAAAGTCGTAGGCATTTAAAGAAGTCATACAATGGTGACCTTGAATTTGACTAAAGGCTGAGTTTCAAGGTTACTTCAAGTTAACTTCAAAGTCAAATAGATTCAGTAATTATGTACAATAGCTTACCCCCTTCCGATTTTCTTGAAAAAAATTAAAAAAATATATAGAGTTCGTGCTGAGCAATATGTATATAAAAATTGTCGTAGTTCTTGCAATAGGTTACGGTTAAGGATGAGTGTGTTTACATTTACATATCCCTCACCCTTTTCCAACATTTGTATTCGTAACACACTAAGAATAACTGTTTTCAAAGTTTAAACAAACAAGCAGTATCATGTATCACCTATAGATAAAGACTATAAATTATTCTGTATCTAATCAACAACAATAAACACTACACGATCTAAATATTGGAATAAATCAACAAACCACTGCTACTAATCGCGTTTTACAATAGACATGGAAGACAAATACACGAAACGAAGAAGCTCAAAAATACCATGAGGGGGTGGTTTTCGGAAGGGGGTTAGCCATTGTACATAATTACCGTCGATTTTCTCTAAAGTTTTTTTACCATAGCAGCTGTAGTAAGACTGGTTTTTTAGTTGTCAAAGGCAGATTAAAATAGCCCACCCTGTATAGGAGTTATGTCATAATAACTGGTAGACTGGTACGCAAAAATTTCACGTACAGTGTTAGTCACTGATTAAATCATCCAAAAGAAGATACGTAACTTCTGAATCACTAATTATTTCTTTAAAGCAAAAATGTTATATTATTAAGAAAATGTAGCAATAATAATAATAATAATAATATGTTTTATTATTAGTTAGATCAACATGAAAACTAAAACGGTTATTTATACATTAGACGAGTTTATTTTTTATTTTTGCATTTCTAACAATGCATGTGGAGGTCAATATAAACTTGAACTTCATTAATTAATTGCCTAAATGCATGGCTCTATAAATATATTTCTTGACTGTGTTAAAGGTCATTTCAGATATTTATCATTGAGATCACCATTTCCGCGGGAGTCGAATTTAAACTGTAAGAATGTAACGAAGTACCAGATAAAAACTTAAGAAACTATTAACTTTTTTAATTCTAATTCTACTTTAAATACAGTATTCAAATATAACTTGTAAAACCGTACACATTTTTGTATCTCAACATAACATTCTTTCACAAATCGTTTTATGTAGTAAATAAAGTTTGATATAAATAACATTTAAATATTTAACAAATTTTGGAATAACAATTTATAAGGTAGAATATCTATCTACTAAAAAAATTGATCAAAAAAGGAACACTAATTTTAAAATAAATGTTTCTCGCAAAAAGGGCATTAAAAAATCATGGTTTTAGCTTTATATGTTAGAAATATGTTCCTTAAATCCGGTAACGGTGTTTATTGGGGTTTACCAAAAAATAATAATAAATGTGAAAAATGTGGTGAAAAAAAATTTGTGAAAATTTTTCCAGACTCCAATCCACCTATGAAGTCGCTATAGGCCTTAAATGGTAAATTTTGGATTTTTAAAGATGTTTCCGCTATTTCTTAACAGATTCTAAAAATTCTTGCTGGAGGTCATAGATACAAATAATTCATATGAACTTCATTTTTTTCAAAATTTTTGGCGCTAAATTCAAATTTTAGTACGTGTTCAAATGTTTTAAAGAAAAGGCAGTTTTATCCCCTTATCTTCTATGCACTTAATTTTTGCTTTTAGCTAAACCTCAATAAGTACCATTACCGAATTTTCTAAAATAGGAAGCTAAAACCGTCAATTTTTTGAGGTCAAAAGCTGGGACTAAATGACTTTTTTGCTGCATTTTTAGTGTTTATTTTCCGATTGAGAAAATCTTTTTGAATCTTGGAATCAACTTTTTCTGAAAATTTATAAAATGTTTGATTTTTTATATATGTATTCACCATTTTAACGAATAACTTGATCTTCTAGAAATAAAATAGAGCTGAAATACTAATTAATAAGTCCTGTAGCTCACTAAATTGACTTTCAAAAAAAATCAAAAGCATTTGTGGCATTATTTGGAACATATCCCTTGAGTTTCGGAGAAATCAATTGTTTTTATTCACGATTTTACAGAGAATAACCAACTCATTATATACGTTTTAATTTGGTAAATATGTCTATAAGAGGGTGCAACAAGGGGTGTTTATATTTTTTTTAGGAAATCGAATGCCACCTAATTTGGCGATCACCTCCATCATCCCCACTCCTTGTTACCCCTCTCCGCTGTTTCACCCTTCTAAAGTATATATTTACCTTAAAGTTTACTAGATATATTTTTGTTGTCAGGTTTACCTCGAAAACAACTAAGGAAACTACAATTCGTCACGGCAAATCCCAAAAACAATTATTTGTATACATAAGTACGCAAAAAAGGTGGTTTTCCAAGGTACCTACATTTCGATTTTTGTAGTTTTCTTATACTAAAATTGGCATTGAGTTTACCTTACCATAATCGACAGTTTTTGTCAATTAACATCATTTTATGGAAAAGGTCAAAATCCAGTTAAATAGTAAATATGTAGTAGGTATTACATATAAAAAGCAGTTGTACATATTCAAAATAAGTTGAATAATTTGGGGACGGATCTGAAGAATAGTCAAAGATTTTTTTGTATAACAAAAGTAAATGAAAAATTTATACTGGTTTCATGGAACCTTTTAGAAAATGGGTACTAGGGTATAATAAATGCAAAAATAAAAGAACATTTATCAAAAACTAGGGCGCCTATGTCATAATTTAGCACATCGGTTTCTCGGGTCATAGATTACAGTTGCATACAGAGTTAAACATATTTCCAATAGATGACGCCCTCGTTTTTAGTTGTTAAAATCATTTTCTTAACCAAAAAAACATTTTAAATTTTTTGTTTGCTATTCGTCGAAAGTCAGGAACGTAATCATCAATTTTGGTGAAAGTTTTAGGGGAAATAATGGTCTGTTCATAAAAATTCCTTTAAAAAATAATACCTACATATATTATTTTTAACAAAATTCCTATGAGATGGGTATAAGCTGTAAAGGTGTTTATAACTTATTAGTTAATTATTTTTTTGGGTTATATTTTGATACTCCGAATTATATTCACCAATAGCCTAATTCTAGCGATTGTGTGTTCAATAAGACCCTCAGCACGAATCCTGCAGTTCTCTCCCCAGTAAAAACCGGTGTCTCTTAATGTTCTTCAGGAAGGAAAATCGTCTTATTTTTGAGGATAACCAACGGAATGCGATGCCGCGAACACAAGAGCGCACGCCTTTAAAATCAGGGAAAACTCTTAAGTTGCGTTCCGATTGTCAATCAATATAAAATTCAACAAATACCAACCCAAGAAGAGTTTCATAATAATTAATTTAAAATATAATTAAAACAACAATCAAAATTCTTGATGGACCCACATTTTTTGAAGGATATTTATTTATATATTTATATTTCTTGTAGGTACTAAAAAACGAATGGCAACGAATGCCAAAATACATATTCTTGTTCAAAAATAAAAAAAAGGTTACGGAAGTATTGCGGTAGTTTTTTGTATTTTTTGAAGCTAAAAACCACTACAAAAATACAAAAAAATGTTGTAATACTTCTGTGTGTATTGCAATTGGTTACGGTTCAGGATGAGTGTGTTACAATTTAGGTACATATCCCTCACCTTTTTCCAACATTTGTATTCGTAACACACTAAGAATAACCGCTTTCAATGTTTAAACAAACAAGCAGTACCATGTATCACCTATAGATAAAGACTATAAATAATTCCGCATCTAATCTACAACAACAAACACTACACGATCTCAATATTCGAATAAATCAACAAACCACCACTACTAATCGCGTTTTACAATAGACATGAAAGACAAATACACGAAATGAAGAAACTCAAAAACACCATGAAGGGGTGGTTTCCGCGCCCAACATAACTTATTCTTGATCAGTATGACGAATTCTACGACATACTTTTTTTTTTAAGAAACTTGGGAAGGGGTAAGCTATTGTACATAATTACCGAATTCCCGAGGATACGAAATTTGGAAAGTGAAAGATCTTTCTAGAAGGACCATCACAAGACTGTTAGTTCATATACTGTTTGGACATGCATTTCCACTTTTCCTATCCTGAGCTAATCTTCAATCTTCGATTGGGGGCCTAAGCTGGAACACCTAACATTCTTAACTATTTGCGAATCCAAAACTCAACCGGTTCTTCTCAGAACCAAAACTACTACACGCACTACACGCGTATTTGTTCATACTGAAGGAATCACCTTTTGTTGACATTAGAATCTTTAATTTTTTTTAAATTTCTTTCCTTTTCTTTCATTTATGTGACCTCTTGTGGTCTATCAAATAAAGATCAAGTTACGGGACCATGAGTCCCGACATACTTATAAAGGTGTTCTTCCAGACTTGTTTCTTAAATAGCGGAGTAAAGGGAGTAACGCAAGAGACGCGACACGCAGGTAATTTTAAGGGAACCACCACAAAAAAAAAAGGATATACTTGAAAGATGTAAGATGTACCTTTCCTTTTTTCTTCCAGTTTTGTTTTTAAATAGTTGAGTTTAGTGATTTTGCTTATTAAAATAAAGGTGAGTTTGATCCTCTTTAAATATTTATCTTATATTTTATATGTTTATTTGTTTTAAATATTTTATTTATGTAAATTAGAACTTTATTATTATTTCTTTTTTTTGTGTTTGTTCCTTTCGTGTTTGTTTTGTACCAATTTTTGATCTAAAGTTATAGTTTAATTAATTTGTTCATTTTTGAATTATTTTTAAACTTATTTAAAATGTAATTTTTGCAATTTATCTATTTTTTTTATTTTATACGAGGCAGTGTCAAGTTTGTACTAAATTCTTTGTATCGGACTAGTTCGCGTTAATTTATTTTCTCACATTATTTTTAAAGTCAAAAGTCTGCGATTTGAGTTTTTATTATCGTTTTGTAACTAAATCTAAATTTTGTTTGGATTTTCGGCCATTTCGTTTTACACGTTTTTTGTAAATGGGAAAGTCCCAATCATGTTTGTAGTTTCAGAATTGTAGTTTTGATGGTATGCATAGATAATTCAGCCCTGAATGAATCCATTAACAATTTTTCTACCGGTGTTTAGGGTGAGAGACTATACGTTTATTCAACCTTAGCTGGGGGTTCACCTGTCCCAGGGAATTCCCAATACCTAGTCGTATTAATCAAAAGTTCCTCAGTTTTGAAATGAAATTAATGTGTACCATAACGGGGATTTCTCGGCGGTTAATTAAAGTAAAATTTTCCTTGTTTTAAAAGTTTCTGTTTTCTCTTTCGGACTTGACATTTCCCACCCTCTAAGAAAATCACTTTGTTAATAAATATTATTTTCGTTGTTTTGAAAAATGTCGTTTTATTTGAACTTACTGCCCCTCCTTCATTCGAAATGTTCCCGCTGATGTATCAATTCTTGAATTATTGATCTTACCCAGGTTTACCTACAGTCTGCCCCTTTTTACTCCTGTTTCTGCTTCTAGTAAGTTTCTAACCAGCCCTTCATGTTAAATATTGAAACAAGATAATGCTGTCCCTTTTTCAATCTCCTGTCTGCGCTCATGGGTTACAATAGGCAATTTCCGATTACACTCCATCTGACTAATAAGTCAGATGGATGAATGGTTATTAAAAGTCACAATCTTAGATAGTGCCACACTTATCTAACGAGCACACATATCTATGTACCTACGTAGATTACACAGTGCTATCTACCTACATTTTACACAGTTCTCTCTGGCTTTCCTCATTCAAATCCGTGACACTTTCACGTATACAGCACAAACATACGCGGCGCACATTATAATGAATGTAGCGCTGCTGCTCAGCTAGAGAAATCGCTTGTTCGATAAAATCGATACGATCGTCTGTGGTGGTGTTTGTCGACTCGTCCGTCATTAACGATTCCTCTACTTAAACACTGTAGCAGTTAATAAACATGCGCTCGCCGTACATAAGACACATATCTAGTGAGCGGTCGATCGTCATTTTTCGGTATTGTTAATAACAATTTATTGCAATAATTGAGATGATAAAACACTAAAGCGTCGATTGGTGGTGTGACCTGTGTTTGTATAATAAGTGACTCATTGACTCACTCGCCTGTTGTATGTAGTGCTCGTTCCGTGGACTGCTTGTAGGTAGTATTATTTTTGTGTTTCATCGATTCCGAGATATGGACAAAACTTGTGGGTGCGCAGAAAGTGGGCTGGTCTTCACCATTCTGTCTCATATACCTAATTACCTACATAATTAATTGAAGTAAGTACCTAACTGAGAATACGAATATTGTTTTAAAACTGAACGTCAAACAACGGTTCTTGTTAATTTATTGCTGAACGTATTAATTAGCAAGTGGTTTTTGTTTTACGTGTGCGCTAATGCGGTCGGATGAATCAAGGTTAATAATACATTTATTCGGTGTATGTTATCGCAGTACAAAGGTCAAATAAATAAAATACTTACGATTTATTTGAGTATTTAGTGGTTTAATTTCAGTGAAAACCGACGAGTTACGGAATGCTTTAATGAGAACAAAACAGTCGGACATTTGAAACTCGTTTTAAATAGAGCGGTTCGGGAAAGTGTTTAAAAGTCGGTTGCTGCGTTGCCACAAGTACGGAAAATTTCGTGATTGGCGTATAAAATCCACTCCATGTTACATAGATTACGTTGTTAAATAACGTTTGGTGATAATTTTTGTTATCACGTACCACGTAAGATCTGTAAGTCTATTCTGCTTTGTTTCATTATGTCGATTCTGGTTTAAGATTAGGTTAATAGGTGCTTTTTCATTTTTATGATATCTTGACTTCAAAAAAGTACTCATTCTTCACAGAAATGTGTATTGCTCAGCCTTGTTCTAAATAAATACGAGTTCATAAAAGCCTCTTTGTTTGTATACACGATAAACATTTTAATGAGTACCTAAAAGTTATATTTTTAACGAATTTGTTAACCAATCAATTCAGTAATTGTGGATATTTAGGTAAACTACCACAAAAAAGATGTAGGTAATTTTTACGTTTCAATATAAGTAGGTAAGTTTTTGAGCTTCCTCATTTCGTGTATTTGTCTTCCATGTCTATTGTAAAATGCGATTAGTAGTAGTGAGTGGTTTGTTGATTTATTCGAATATTGGGATCGTGTAGGGTAATTATTTAGAAGTGGGGCTCCAGACAAAACTGGCCCCAAAAAAATTTTCACCCCTTGGAGATCATTTTAATACATCAAAATAGTTCATTTACGGTGGGGGAAGATATTTTCAATAATTGTTTATAAACAAAAACATTGTTATAAACAAAAAATTTAAAGTTTTAGAAATTACCAAATTAAGAGAAAATTAAAATAGAAGGTAGTTATTGAGAAAATTGAGAAAATTTTAGAAGTGGGGGATATATTTTTTATAAAACATATTTAAAAAAACGTCGTAATAATTCAATGTGTCTTGAAATAGGTTATGGTAGAGGGTGGGTGTGTTTACATACACATACCCTACATCCCGTACCCTAACCTAACCAAATACCAAATTAATTATTAAATTAAAATTTTGGGGTGTGGGGTATGTATATATAAACACACCCACCCTCTACCATAACCTATTTCAAGACACAGGGAATTATTACGACGTTTTTTTTTGTGAAAAATATATCTCCCCCACCTCTAGAATGCATTTGATGCACTAAAAAGTTTTTTAGTGCAATACAAGAAAGTTTTTGGAGCAATTTTCTCAATAACTACCTTCTATTTTAATTTTCTCTTAATTTAGTAATTTCTAAAACTTTAAATTTTTTGTTTATAACAATGTTTTTGTTTATAAACAATTATTGAAAATGTCTTCCCCCACCGTAAATGAACTATTTTGATGTATTAAAATGGTCTCCAAGGGGTGAAAATTTTTTTGGGGCCAGTTTTGTCTGGAGCCCCACTTCTAAATAATTACCTCGTGTAGTGTTTATTGTTGTAGATTAGATACGGAATTATTTATAGTCTTTATCTATAGGTGGTACATGATACTGCTTGTTTTTTTTTAAACTTTGAAAGCGGTTATTCTTAGTGTGTTACAAATACAAATGTTGGGAAATGGTGAGGGGGGTATGTAAAAGTAAACACACCCATCCTGAACCGTAACCTATTGCAATACACACGGGTGTATTACGACAGTTTATTGAAGCTCAAAACCAGTATGAAGATGTCATAGAAAGACTGAAAAGATTATATGTGTCTACTGTGTATTAATTGGGTTACATTTTTGTTTAATCGTTCATAAATTATAAAATTTTAGTTTTTGGTACTTGAATTAATTTAAAAATGTGTATGGCTTCCCACGGTTGATTCCTAAATGAAAATTAATTAACCTCCAAATGATTTATCAAATTAACGAATAGTTTACAAAAAGTTCAACGCCAAACAATAGAAGGTGAATCGAATACATTATTTAGAAAAATGTCAAAAATGTTAAACCTTCTCATTAATGAAAATGAAATGGTGTAACTATTATTTACTAAATAAATGGTGTTTGCCATTAATTTGTAATTTACTTTCACTGTATCAATAATAGTAAATACTCAGGGGCGGTCGTAGCATTTTTAATGTAGTGCGAGATTTCATTGTGGGGCTCCAAAATGTATAATTACTGATTGCCTTGAAAAGCATGACTATAAATTTAATATATTTTTTTTTAAAGAAGTTCTCAAGTTGTCACGTACTTTATATCTTTTGATGTATTGCCAGTGACCACGCATAACCATTTATAAATCAATCTCATTTTGATAATTACTTTTTTTTATTCAATGAGATATATCTTGAAGTTGGTCTCATTTAAATTTGAGAAATAGATCCTCTAAGGGTAGGAAAATAGGGGATGATTTCTCATCTAGCATCTACTGAATTTTTACTTGTTGGTCAATTCTACCACTCATAACTTTGTCCTGCATTTTCTGATTTTGATGATTCTTTTTTAATTAGAGAAAGTACAGGTACAGGTACTTCGAAATGTGTCTCATTTAAGTTGGAAAAAATCCACCCCATTAGTAGAAAAATGGAAATTGATTGTTTACCCACTGAGTATTTATCTATTTTTTAATCAGTTCTACTATCATCATACTGGGTTAGGTTAGGTTCGATTACAAAGATACTTTTTTACTGGACAGAGAATACTTGAACTTGGTCCTACCTAAATTTTAGAAATAAGAGTCTACTCCTAACAGAAAACTATAGGGAATTAATGCATTCATCTCTATGAACTTACATTACTGAAAAAATTTAAAAATAAAACTTTTTTTTGACGAAAAAAAAAAACTGAAAAGCGAAAAAATAAAGTAAATATTTTTAGTCTTAATAACTAAACTATTTTAGGTACTTAATTAACTGATTTTTATTTGTCGTCAAATAGACAATCAAAGCAGAATGCTAAAGGGACTCTATGTATGAAAAAGTATAGTTTTATATTTGATCCCCCCCCCCTCTGATGGCGTCTGGTATGGTGGCACCGTTTGCAGTACCCTAGGTCCACCCCTGATTATAGTGAACCTTCCTATAATACCTATACCATCAGTTATTTGATATTTTTGGCGCGCAGGCATGAGGCCCTCCAAAATGTTGGCCAATCCGGCACTGGTAACAGATAACGTTTTATAGAATTTGAAAGCTATTAAATATTTTTATGAAGTTTATAGGATTATAAATAAACAATGTGGTAAGAATCGGATTTTCCTATTATTAGTTACTAACTAATATGTATAATGAGAGTCACGGTCGTAAAATCTATTTTAAGTACCTATTAGTTGTGACTGTAAAAGGATAATAAAAGTAAAATCTATTACATGTTGTATATTTTAAATATCTTCCATATATAAGGTGCCTCACTGTGACCACCAGTTAGAATATTTCGGAAACTACTGGATTAAATTTTGAAAATTTGGACACTAACGTTAATGGGAATGCTCTCAATTAAAATTGCGCCATCTATGTAGCACTTCCGGATATACAGGAAGCTGACAACAACTTCGTTATTTTAAATAGAACACCTTGTATAGTATTACGGTTATGAATTCTATTTATAATTTTAGGGAGACCTTTGTAGGGCTTTTCTACTTCTAAAAATATATCTACTATTTTCAAAGTGGGTTCATTTCATACATGGTGTTAAATATTTAATGGCGAATGTGGTTGGTTAACTTCAAACAATCGTAAATTCATTTTTTTTTTATTGAACACCCTGTATGTGTTTTCATAGCCTTATGCAAAATTTTATTCTCTTTCGAATGGTACCAGGTTCCCTACTCCATCTTCTCTAGTTTTCAAATTATTTACTGTTCTTTGTGAAAGCAACTAACATTGTTTAATTTTTTACGAAAATGGCTGTAAATTTTTTTGCTGAACTTTGAAGCAAATGAAACAATAGTTATATGTTTGTTGCCACTCAAAGGCCAATTTTGACGATTACTAATTCAAAATTTCGATTGCCATTTTTAATTATTTAGTGTTATTCTTATTAGATATGGAAAATTGATGCACGTGTTCAAATGCACATATTCTGAATTTATTTTTTATCTATGGAAAATGTAACAAAATAATAAATAGAATTTGCATAACCTCAATTACTAACAATGAGTAAGTAGGAAGAAATTAAGGGAATTTTGAGAAACCAATTAAAATATGGTGATAGAATGATAGCAATTAAAAAATGAACATATAAACAGTAAATAGGAGACATCAGCCGATAATAATTAAATATATTAATTTAATTGTAAGCAATTGTTCACTCTTGCGGTAAACTCGTGTGTGACAGCTCATGCCATTTTAACGAAGTTTATTTCAACATACTGGAAGTGCTACATAGATGGCGTTATGTTAGTTGAGAGAACATCCCCAATAACGTTACTGCCCAAATTTTCAAAACTCATATTAAAGTAGTTTCCAATATACAGGGTGTCCACTAAAGATGCGGTCAAAATTTAAAGGGTTTGTTTCGATGATACAGGGCGAAAACTATTTTCGACAATAACAACATTTTATTCTGAAAGATTACAAGTAATTGTTTTTAATCTACAAAAATTTTTGGAAATGATTACCGCCAGCTTGTATACAAGAATCCATTCTTCTCCTCATTGATTGCCGGATTCGTTCAAACACACCTGGGTAGTTTCGTATTGTGTTACACCTAGCAATTATCCGATTTCTCAAATCGTCGACATTTTCCACTGGAGTAGTGTAAACTAATGACTTTAGGTGTCCCCATAAGAAATAATCCAGAGGGTTTAAGTCCGTGGAACGATCAGGCCATAAGTGAGGTCCACCTCGACCAATCCAGCGATCTCCGTATGTTGTGACGACGAAAAAGTGACGAGCAACTATACTAAAATGCGCTGGTGCGCCACCATGCATAAACCACATTTTATTTCTTGTTGCCAATGGTACATCTTCCAAAAACTCAGGGAGCGTGTGTTCCAAAAAGTTGCGATACACTTCGCCGGTAAGTCTTGCTGGTAGAAATAGCGGTCCAATTAGCCAGTCACCTACAATTCCAACCCAAACTGGTTTTCTTCAGCCCACACATGGTTATTATGAAAATTCCGTATTGCATTTTTTGAGAAATTCGCTTCATCAGTAAAAAGAATCACAGACAACAGTTGAGAGATTAGAACTAATGTGTGCAACAACCATTGACAAAATTCAATTCATGTTGTTATTGTCGAAAATAGTTTTGCCCTGTATAATCGAAACAAAGCGGTTTTTCAAAAATCATCAAAGGACAAAATATTCTTAAAATAGTCCAAGGAATAACCCCTTAAATTTTGGCCGCATCCTTAGTGGACACCCTGTATTGTAATGGGTGGTCACCGTATGACGCCCTGTATTTTTTTAAACGATTTATACGAACTAAATTAACTGAAATTGTCACTTGACTGTCTAGACAAAAAAATTGAAGTGCTTAATTACTAATTGTAAGCCAAGGATTATGTGATTTCTATATAAACATAAATTGGTGCATCCACTTTTTGTATCGTCTTGTACCCCACATTGTCGAATTCGGACATTTTTTTTAACCTGAAATGCATTGTGACGTTATAGTATCTATTGGGTCCTTCTGAATATCCACAACACCTTTTTGACGTACAAAATTTACCCAAAAGCAGAATTTTTATCTGAAACACGTTGGGGGTAGGGTATATTTCTTATATCGTGTTTTGGGGAAAATTTTGTATGCCTACAATGCAATAAGTGAAGTAAGCATACCTAACCTAACCTAACCTAACCTAACCTTACCTAACCATAACTCTTATGAGTAAAAAATTCGTTCAATAGTAGGTACATAAGCGTGGTGGGTAAGTACCACTCGGAGTTTCTTTATTTTAAGTTACCCCAATGTTAACAGTATTTAACTAAATATTGAAGTAAGAAGTGAAAGCTTTTTTAAATTCTCAAGGTAAAATAAATAATTTAGGATAAAACAATAGTGTAACAGTTTATCTTCTATCTTCTAATATATAAAATTCTCGTGTCACAGTGTTTGTTACCGTACTCCTCCGGAACGGCTTGACCGATTTTTATCAAATTTTATACGCATATTCAGTAGGTCTGAGAATCGGCTACTATCTATTTTTCATACCCCTAAGTGATAAGGTTTATCCATCCCTAACATATTTTTTTTAATTTTTTGGACAAAAATTGCTTTTTTTAATTTTTTTATAATGTGGCATTAAAAAATACATACAACCCTAAATTTTTACCCTTCCATCACCCACCCCTATTTTTTAATAGTTGTTTCAGTAATTTAATCATTTAGGTGCGCACCAGCAAACCCTGCCCTTGGGAGGCGGGTACAATGTTGGAAGGGGCAAGCACTCTAGCTATTTCCTGCGCTCGATAACTGATCAATTAGGGATCCTTACTACTACCCGTGCGAAGCCGGGACGCGCCCCTAGGAATTTTATATAATTAGGAGGTGAGATACTTTCCAGGTTAAATTAAAAGTTTTCACCTCCAACAAACAACGGCCGTGAAAGCCTACATTCTCTATTTAATCCATCATCTTCCATTCTTTTATTCTTTACCTAGTTAATAAGAGCAACCCATTCTAATTTGTTGCTAATTAATTTTCACTTTTCAATACCTAAATAATAAGGTATTAGTTAGTTTCTCTGTCGTATTTATTCTAAACATACGATTAGTTTGACCTAGACTTATAATTAGTGGCGACGGTTATTTATTATTAAAGACGATATAACGGCGTTGGAAACAGTATAAATATTTAACCAATTAACAAACCAGTTTTTAAACGAAACTACACAAAAATATGTTTGCTTAAAGAATGTCAAACGAAATATCAACTCTGTGAACAAAATAATGTTGAAACGTAAAATTTAAATACACATCAATTTATTATTATGATAAACCTAAAACCAAAGTAAATAAGATTTAGTTAATAATGTTTCAAAATAAAAAGATGGAGCGAGTGTAATAATAAGAAGCTTAAGGTCCCAGGGGCACAAACCACTGTTTTCAAATTAAAAAAAAAAACATTTTCTTGTTCCTAATTAATAAAAGTTTTAATTTAACAGCATGGGGTTAAAATTAATAGAAGTATTTAGAAATGTCGTGCTATTCTACGATAACCATGAGCAAACAAATTGTGTTTTATTTAATTAATTAGCTAATATGATTTTTCATAAAGTAATGGCAGAAACAACTAATAATTTATACTAACTATTTAAAATGTTTTTAATAACTTTTGAATCAAGGGTGGGCTAACATAACGTTAGGCAATCGATCCACGTGGTTATCATTAAAAAAATAGCTTTGGGGATGTCAGCTTAACACAGCAACATTTTACAGGTTTAGTTTTTTAATACCCTTTCAACAAAGAAATCTTCGCAATAAACTACTGTAACAATCAATTAATTTTATCGAAAGTTTTATGATTATATAACACGCAGAAGCGATTTATTTGGAAAGAAAAAAAAAAAACATAAATGGCATCTGGAATTTCCATTTATTATTGTATGAAATCAGTACTAAAATAGTTAATTACATGTTTTGCTAATCGTAAGTATACAGTAGGATTTAATACAACACTTACGTTTGCAAATTGGGAGAGGTCATTAAATAGCAATCGCAGCCAGAAAAGTTTTATTAAATTCCGAACAGTTTTGTTGTAAAGTTTGTAGTGGGTATTCAAATTTTAATTGTAGCAGTACAGAAACAAAACGGTAAATTAGTTTGTGGTGTAAAGTTATAGGTAGAATATCGATTTATGTTATTTTCAGTAAGTAATTATTTACGGGATAAGTAATTTGTTAAGGTGGCCTCAGTAGTAACGATCTCTTATTTGAATCAACATTGAATCTTCAATAAGTTACAACATGATATATACGAGAAAATTATGATTCATGTACTTAATATTATGCTGATAATTATAAATTGCTTCATAAATTAAGTTCAATTATGTTTTTGTAACAGACTGATGTTTTATTTCTTTCTAGAAATTTCCAAAAATGGGTGGAAGCAATTCCAAATCAGAGCTGTCTCGAAGAAAGTCATTTATTCGGAGGAGCAGTCAGCGAACCCTTTTCCAAACAGCTAGAAGGCATTTGGCATCTATAAGCCGAAGAATAGATAAACTCGAATCAACAGAAAAAGATCGTTCGTATACCGACTTGAGATCGCAGTTGGAAGAAGTTCAAAAGGAATTGGATAGTGTTAGTGACATTCTTAAAGACAAACATAGAGAAAAATATGAAGAATCCCAAAAGTATTTGCGAGATACATTTGCAAAACTGGACGCCAAATTGCGTGAAAACATGGGCATCACAGATATCCCTCTAGAAACTCTTCCTCAAGAAGTTCGTTCTTCCATTTCGACTCCAACACAAGAAGTACCACCAACAGTTCCACCTAAACCAAAGGTTAAATTAAGTCTTCTAAAAGTGCTTCCTACACCAGAAAACTCTGAGACCAGAGAGAACCCTTTAAGGACACCAAAAACACCAGAACTGGAAAACGGCGAGGTAGAAGAAGCCAAAACACCAACAGAAGAGGAAAACAGGGCCTCAAGAGCTTCAAAATATTCCAAATTCGGTATACAAGTTTTACCTCCAGTTTTACCGAATACAAGACTTACGATGTTACTAGAAAACAAAAGAAATCAATCAGAAGATTCAGTTGACACCACATCTCCACCGAACACTCCACAATTCGACCTAATGAAGAGAGAAAAATACAGACCGGCAGCTCCTGGTGTGCCTCAAACGCCCTCCTTTGATTCGCAACCTTCTTCGCCAGCTTTCTTTAGAAAATCTGACAGTGGTAGTACAAACGCTACGTCCCCGGTACTCAAACGTATCTCAGGAAAAAATACAACAGAAGCAAAAGCCCTGTCACCTCTCGTTATCCCAAGAGAGCCGGTATTCCAAAATGGCACAAGTGAACCAAAAAATGAACAAAATTGGAACAGTTATAAAATAATTAAGGACACCCAAGAATACACAGAACATTTGGAAAGGCAACTAAAATTGTTCAAAGGAAACAAAAGTGACGAAACGTATTTTTACCTTCAGGAAGGATTTTTCCAGAGCCTGATGAAATTAGATACGGTAGATCCTGGGGAGGATGCCGTTCTAAGGCAGGAGAAAAAGTTAGGAATTAAGAAGATTGAAGAACTTGTGAAGCTACTCGATATGAAAGTTACAGCTTCACTTAATAATGAAGTTGCAGCGGAGTCTAGTGATGACGATGTTTTTGATGAGTATGAACCAGCAGATAAAAAAAATTCCTTATGTTCCAATGGAAAGACTGCAGTTATTACGCATTTATAATTTATAAATATCAGTCCGATAAGTACACATTTAGAACTGCCGCCCTTTGGGCCACCAGTGACGACAATGAGTAGCAGCCACAAGTCATTGACGAGACATTTCATTCGTATAGTGGTCGCGCTTGAGTCAGCAGCTGTCAAGTGGCGTCATTAATGACTGTATCAAGCCACTGGCTATAGTGACTGGTGGCCGCACCCAGCTAGTAGTGTCTGTGACTAGTGGTCGCGTTAAGTGATTAGTGGTTGTGACTGATGGCCGCGTCAAGTCTCTAATGGCTGTGACTGGTGACCGCGTCAAGTCTTTAGTGATAGTGACTGGTGGCATAATTAGTAACTTGACTTAGCCACTGGTTGCAGACACTAGTCGCCGTCATTGATGGCCCAGTGTGCTGTAGAAATAGATTTATACTTTTTTTTTTGCTTTAAATTATCAGGATTTATGTTAACAATTACAATTAAATAAAAAAAAATCACCCCTTCACTTTGAAGTTTAAAATTCGTAACATCTAAATCGAGTTTTCTGAATATTCAGAGCTTCTAGTAAGAGAAGTAAGTGTTAAGAGTGAGGGTGGTGTAGTGGTTGGGATGGTGGTAGTATCGGGGTTGGTTGGTTGGTGTAGATATAAACCCCCACCACCACCACCACCACAACCCTACCCACTATGCCACTCCCAACACCACCTCCATTCCCTCAATTTATTCCTAGCGTCTACCCAACCCTAATACCAACCCGCACCACCACTAACACCCTCACTCCCAACACCACCTCCACCCTGTGTAATCTTATTCTTATCGTTTACCACCACCACCACCACCACAACACCACCCTCACTCCCAACACCACCTTCACCGTCTATTTCCTGCTCGAAGCTCTTAATATTCAGAAATTTCGATTAAGTTGATACGAATTTTAACCGTGAAAGTCGAAAAGCTAAGTGAAGGTGTTTTTTTATTGCAATTTTTCGATTTTTTACTGACAAGAAATAAGGTGAATGTGATTTTATATAATTACAAAAAAGATTGTTGAAACATTTGTTAGATTTAATCTATTTTTTTTAAATTTATTTCACTGTTGGTGACTAAACAATCAAACATATGTTTTTTGCCCAAAATCTGCCACAAAACCTATCATTGCCTTTGTGTCAAAGATAATGCAGAACTTATTCCAATATTCCAAACATTCTTTACACATAAATCAATGAACTTTAGCTAATCGTAAGGTAATGAATCACTACGTTGTGTGTTTTGTAACATCTACTTTATCTTTATTATTTATTTTTACTTATAAGACAAAGTATATTTGTTAAAAATAGCTTAGATATTGTCAAAGTTCACTGGACTGGACCTATCCTTTCTTGCCCTAAACATTTTACATATGGCAGACCTTTATTTTATAAAATAATGTTTCTATTTCAAAATTATATTTGTATGTATTTACTTATGTGGTTCTAAAAAATAGACTTGCAGTAAAACTCGCTTATAACGTGCCTTCTGGAGGGTATTTTAAACTATTAGAAGGGATGTAAGTACATTGAAAAAGAATTAGACACATACGTTTACAAGTACCTACCTACTAGTCATGTGGCTCAGGGAAGTTTCTAGACTGCTGACGTGCACATATTTGTAGTTGACTTGAATTGAGAATTCTGAGTCAGACACATTTAATTTTCTATGATACCACCTTTATGGTACTTAAGCCTGTTTCAGAAACTGTTTAGTAGAATTCACTGCAAATTTTTTGTATTGTTTTTTAACAATTTATCTTAAGTGGACGTTTATAAGTTTGTTAAGGATTCTATTAAACCATTTTGTCCTCCAGCTATATCAAGTCTGGGGCACTTATTACCTCCTCCAATTCCAAACAAAATTTGTAGATATTTTATTTCCTCTTGGGTTATTATTGACCCTCCAAGAAGGCCCACTTCAACTCCACGGGGGCCTGCAGGAGTGTTACTTTATGTCACAGCCCAAACTTCAGGAATTTACCCTTATGAAATTGAGGCTGGAATCTAAACCAAAATGTCAAAAAGTATTATCACTTGAACTAAAAATTCATAGTGATGCAAGCTCCCTGATTTGAACTATTTTTGTAATTCAGGTATTTTTTTTGTAGTTTGTGTTTCAAAATTCTTTTTTTGACGAATACCAAATAAATTTGGTATACAGCAGCACAGTAAATATTAGTCTTTTTTCCGAAATCGAAAGTTTAACTCGCTTATACACTTCAACAATGTCATACTTCAATCAATTCATTTTTATTTTTATTTTTTTAATTAATAAACAACGGAAGTATTTTTTTCTTCTCAAAGAGATTTACAGCAGAATCCTTAATTCAATTTGCAGTGAATATTTTTTTTTTTTTTGAACAGGGGTGAATACTATCCTGAACCAAGGAAAAATTTAATGTAACTGATTTTGCCATGTTATATAGCCGTTAAGGGAGACACAAAAAGACGTTAAAAAATATGTATTTTTCTACTGAATATGAATTTGTAACGTTAACATAATGTGATTTATTTTGATTATAAAAGCCTCAACAATTCAATTTATAGTTAGGTATAAAATTTTTTGGGACTTTTGATATAGTGCGTTATAACCGTGAGTGCGTACGTAATAAGCGAGGACGTTATAAGTGAGTTTTACAATATAATTTTATATACCAAATTGCTTTTATATTGATTGTGGTGCATTTATTATATAAATAATTTTATTATAAGTGCATGTATATTTGTGGATGTACCTACAGAGTTGTACATATTTAAATGTAAGAATGTATTTATGTATAATATTATACAATAATTGTTACTTAATGTTGAAGTCCATCCATTTGTTTTGTACCTTGTTGAATAAAGTCATTGTTATGTATTATATTATATAAAAAAATATTATTTATCCATGTTAAATATTATATGTTTTATAATATGTACATATATAAATGTAGCCAATAAAATACATACATATATGTTTACCTACTTGTACCCATTTTGGGATGGGTTAAAAATTTTTGTATTTTACTTTGAGAGCGAAAAGGACCCTGGAAGTGTTGGTTTTATTTTTATCTTAAACAGGAAACACTTAAGGTACCTACGTAGTGAAAATTTGAGTAAGTTGTTATTTCTAGGATGTAGATATGATTTTTTTAAATTCTTGTTACATAGAAAATGAGTGAGTTCGAGTATTTCGTTGAATCAACAGACTTATGCTGACATTTATGTTTTTATCCGTTCTAAAATAAATTGGAAGCACCTATAGTTGGGAGAGAAATTTCTTTAAAATCTGAAATTAATTGTTCTTTTTAATATCGAGCCAATTAATTCTTTTAATCCTCAGGTGGAATGCTGATACACAACTGGACGAGCGAAAATTAATTAAACAAAAAGAAAATTAAAAATAAACATTATTAGGTCAAAAAATACCAAATGTTTGTTGTAATTAAAAGTATAGCCAGTAAGAGAAAATAATGTTATGGATTTAGGTAACCTTTCATATACGTGTGCAGAGTTAAAGACAGTC
The DNA here is from genome assembly GCA_947389935.1 of Agrilus cyanescens. Taxonomy (NCBI): domain Eukaryota; kingdom Metazoa; phylum Arthropoda; class Insecta; order Coleoptera; family Buprestidae; genus Agrilus; species Agrilus cyanescens. Next base: position 6,309,060 of record OX376713.1, on the reverse strand, counting down.
TCTTGCGATCTGGTGTTTTCGAGAATCTTCTGGTGGTTGCCAGACAACAGGGAATGAGTATATAAGTAGAGCGATCAAGGATTCGAAGACAGTCAGTCTTACGAGTGCACGAACCTAGGAGAGATTTTGAGTAGTGAAGTTTATTATAAATGTAACTGAGCTGTTGTTATTGAGTTGTTATCGTTTATTAGGAAAAGTATTTGTTTAATTTGAGTCATTAATAAATAAAAATATTTGACCATATCTTCTTCTTTATTGGATATATTCAAAATAACGAATAGTTGAGAGATAAAGAAAACTTCGAGTTTCAATTAAAGATGATGTAAACCAATCTTTTATTCTTTTATCGACTTACTGGGCAATTTCGCATTGGTAACACTATCTGTATCTGTTTGTGCAATAAAATTTCTATTCAATGCTTAGGGGATATTCTGTTTTGATATTAAATTTTTAACCGGGTCTATCAGTCTAACTACATACAATTATGTGACATTTTACTTTTTAATATTGGTATTGTAACGAGCGTGTATGTATGCGAGAGCGGAAACGAGATCCGGGAGCAGATAAGCGGAATTCAAGGAATACCGGCGTCGGATGGCGCTTTGATGACAATAAATAAGGCCATAAATCAAACGAACACGAGTAAATTTTAGAAGGTTTCTCGATTCTTCTGGATTATTCTTTGTCTGTATAAATACTTGTTGATGTGGTCAGTGAGAGTAGAGTTTACAGTTAGCTTCCGAACGAGTAATATAAATACCGAACTACGATATACAGAGTGATATAAATACGCATTTTCCTTGTCATATAAATAAGTTGTTGAATTTTTATTAGTGTTTAAGTATTCTATTAGTGTTTAAGTGTTAAATAAATAGTTGTAAATAAATTTCCGTTAAATAAATAAGTTAAACTAGAAAAAGTCGTTACAGTATTATGTACGTTTAAGCCCTCAAATTATTTTAATTTGCATCGATTTTGGAATAAATCATTACAACATGTACGTGTTCCTTTTATTTTGTCCAGCAGTACCTATCTAAATAATCCAGCGTTTCCTAACAGGGAAGTCATCAGCTGTGTACTGATGAGAATTATCAAGTTTAGTGATGAGCAAACGCAAGACCAAGAGAAGACCAATTTAGTCTTGGTCTCGGTTAAGTTAGGTTGGGTTAGGGGGTACGTTTTTATGTTTCATGTTATTTACTCTTACGGGAAGACCAAACATCAAAACAGATTCTTGCGAGTCATGGGTTTGTTATTCTTCTTGTTCATTTAGTCTTGGTTCTGCGAGAATAGCTAAGTCTTGATATTGGTCTTGCAAAATAGCCAAGACAAGACGAGACAAAACCGCAAGAACAGTACAGCTTTAGCTCATCACTTATTAAGTTCGAAATCTGGTAGGTAATTTCCACAGAATGCCTACCAAGCATTTATTTTTATATTCATGTAATTCATGTTATATGTAATTTTTAGGGAGAATTATCTTTCATACCTAATAATTTGTTATATGTTAAATTTTAAATTATATATATTTCGTTTACTCATCCAACTACACGATAAACATAATAAAAAGACTCGGGTTGATTGCTCCCAATGATGAACCCGAGTATGTTCTTCGGACTCTCAACAACCACCTGTAGATAACAAAAGAAATTGTGAAATACTTACGTATCTGAAAAGTTTCAGAAAATGTAGTGAGGATATTGATTATTAATAATTTGTTAGTAAGTATTTATAAAAATAAAAGTTAAATGCGTCATACTATATATCGAGATTAACCCAATAAAATAGGTACGTTTAAGGAACACAAAGATAAAAGGACTGGTAATGACTCAGGCTTAACGAGTAGGTATTGAGAACCGCTCCCTTCGTTAATTTCAAATTTTAGAAAATCATATTTCGTAAAACATTTATTTCGGTTTATTTGACGGACTGTCCATATGGTACACTTAGCCCATTATGTAAATTTAGGTACCGAAATATGGGATACATAGTTTTGACCTATTATAGGCACGTTGATGTGTATAATTAACACATACCTGACACAAAAAAGTAAACAGGTATCACAGAGATAAAATAATCTTATCAGTCTGTATACATAAGCAAGTTAGTTATGATGATCTGAAAATTTGAAATAATCAGAATGTTTTGTGTAGACGCGGGTGAGTATTAATATAATTGTCAAGAAAGCATTGTTTTAAAAGTGAACGAATATAAAAAACAGTAAGTACCCACAATTGGTTCCTTTTTTTTTTTTAATTTTATTTTTAAACTACCATTTGTATTGTTTAACATCCCTGATATTGAATTGTACCTAATATGTAATAGGTAAAGTTTTTGTTGCAATAATTTATTATGATACCAATAAAAAAAAACAAAAAATATAGAAATTCTTCAAAATTTACTCACAAAGATCAAGATAAAAATATTTTCTAATGATTAACTTTAATTTAATCCTTGTTCTCTTATGTCACAGAGTTTGTAATGGATTTTAAATTTCAATTAATCATTCGATGAAATTGAGATTAGTTAATAAGTCACTTTAATTATTGCTTCATCAAAAACTGGAAATTAGAATTAGATACATTCGCCTACCTGTGGATACATGAGGCTTTGAGTGATCGATATTCTGTCGGAACTGCTTGTAACGCACTGATGAGAACTAACAAGTGGTTTCGAGAGAGCACTCTTAAAATGTGTTACAATATACAGAAAAATCATGTTGTTATGTTGTTTACAACACTAAACTATTTTCTTCGCAACAATTTACCTTTAAGTAATGTTTTCACAGAAATCAAAAATTTTCTCCAGGAAAAAAGTTATAGATAGAGATTTTTCGAAAATGTACATTTTCCAAAAACACTCGGTATGTCTAAAACGGTGATGTCTTATAAATATTGACATCAGTTTTCATTTATCTCCTGCCTAAAGTATACTTTCCCTATAAACGTGTCCAAATTGCTCCACCCTGTACAATGTGTACTATTTTTGAGAAGAATTTAAAGACTGTTGCTAAGTATATCAACAAAAGTAGCCCAAAGTGCATTAATAAAGGAGATTACGACAGTGGAAATAGTTAAAGACAAAAAGACTTGCCCTAATTAACCACAACACTATTTCCCTTATTTACGTACATTGTCAGCACTTTTAACGCAGGAAATATTGTAAAAGTGCTGTGGTTAATTAGCGTAAGGGTAAGTCTTTCTTGTTCCTAAAAGAAACCCAGTTTATTAATTGGTTTATTTTTTAATTGCATTTACAAATTGAATTTTAAACTTTCGAGTATATATATCAAACTTTTTAGTCAATTTGGAAAAATTTGAAGGAATTCCTAAAATGAAAATTGACCACGAGGGTCTTTTTGTTTCACCGGGAAAAGGCAAAATCATTAACCTTTATGACAGTATTGTTATTATTAAGTTATAATTTAGCATGACGTTTTGTACCCACCTGTTCACCTTAAACACAATATTTCAGGATAAGTTATCTCAAAATGGGAGCAACTGGTTCAAAAGATGGGGAACCGACTTTCGAACGGGGAAGTACATTGAGCCTCTCATCAAAAAGAAGATCGGCAAAAGTAGATGAACTTCAATCGATAACTGATACACTCAAGCGAATCAAAGACGAAATAGAATACTACAATGGAACGAGAGCCGATCCTCGATATGAGGAATGCCAAAAGATTCTTGCAGATTTGTCAAGTAGACTACAAGACTTGAAGAAATCCGGAAAGCGTAAATCCACTGCACGTGTAGACGACATCTTGGATGACATCAAAGTCTGCTTTCGATTACTTGAAGAAAAAGTGAATTCCAACGATGCCAACGAGCAAAATCTTGACATGGCATCCATTGAGTCTCATTCTTTTATCAACCAAAACGTCAACAGATTCGAACAAAACAAGAAGCCAGAATTCCATGGAAGTATGGACAGCATGCTCTCAGCATCAGGATATCCTAAGAAAGAGAAACCCAAATACCAGCCCATCAGCACCATGGATCTGTTACAACAACAAATCGAAAATATCGAAAAAGATGTGAAAACTGCCACTGAGCTGGAAGACACTAAGCAGTTCATCGTTTTGGAAAAAAAGATTCAAATACTGTACACCGATTTAGAGATGATTCCTTCGGATCCCCACACACCAATGAGCGAAAGGAAAGAAGGGCTAGAGAGACGATTAATAAAATGCAATAACCAAATTAAAAAGACCAAGAGAAGTATGGATAGAAAATCCCGAACCAGTTCCCAAATTGACAGTAAAACGTCCCCATCGTCAGTAGTCGAGATCTCAAAGACAAGAGAAGTTAAATCTGTAGGTGACCCTGTATCGACAGAACAAATGGACGAAGTTGCAAAAATTTTAAGTGAACTTGAAGAGTATCATCTCAAGGTTCAAACATTTGATGGTACCAAGAAAGATAACGACTATAAAAAACTTGTAGGAAGATTGGAAGAATCCTGGTCAAAGGTTTACAACATCGAAGAATTCAGTAATATCGATCGTAGAAGAAAAATTGACACCATTGAAAAAATCAAACTTCTTATAAAGAAATTAGAAACGAAAGCAGAGCAAAACGGAAAAATTCTTTCGGCCAAAGCAGACATTAACATGATTGAAGACGATTTATTATCTTGTAATAAATCTATTAATTTATTTCAAGGAACCAAAGGTGATGCAACATATACCAAAATTGATCAAAAATTAAGGTTGCTTTGGGATGCCTTAGGTAAAATTGACGCAGAAGACGAGGTTATTAAAAAGCGAAAAAACGAAATTATTGATAAGGTTCAAGAAGCACTGAAGAACCTTGACGATAAGGCAACAAATACCATTGAGGTTGTTATAGAACCTGTACAAGTATTAGCTCGTCAAAATGCATTAGACGAAGATTATATTCCGTACCAACTACTAAAACAAGCAGAGGAATTTCAAAATCATTGGAACCAACTTGAACACAATCTTAACGATCATCAACTAAAAGACAAAGAACAGCTTAAAAATATTCTTTCAGTTCTTGATAACGTTTCAGAATCAGTAACGTTCTTTATAAATGAGCACAGGTCCAGTGTAGATACCCCTCTAGCAACACCAAACAGAATTCAATCTACTTCTCAAAATACAAAAACCACTTCTGATGAAGAGCGTGCTCAATTATACAATAATATAAGAAATGAACCAGATCATTTGGAGCAGGAATCACTAGCTTCTTCAATCGTATCCGAAATCGTTAACAACAATTTTATTTTGGACACCCGTCACTACAAAAAACCAGATCTTATATCTAGCGAGAAAGATTTACGTGTGGCAGTTGACGATGAAGAGTCAAAAAGTAAAGTTCAAAACCTTTTATCTACCAACGTACTTGCCGAAGTACAAAGAATGCGAGTTGAAGCAAAAGACCTGATCAAGCAGGTAGATCGTTCTGATCTGCGCGATGAAAAAGTGTATTTAAGATTAAAAAATGAGTTAAGGCAACTACATGATGCTATCAAAGCCATTGATAATGATGGAACCCAGACTTTATCATCGCACAAAAACAAAACTGAGAAGTATATCCATGATGGTCTTCAGAAACTGGAAGAAAAAAGAAGCGAACTTAAAAAGAAGGAAGAAGAGAAACCAAATGTATCAATTGCCAAAAGCGGTGATAGTTCTGGGAAGTTATCTGTTTCAAAATCGCTTCAAGATATAATGGATATTGATGCAAATGTACAATATTTACAAAAGCAGATCTTAAAGTTCGAAGGAATCACGAAAGATCCAGCATATGAAAAAATTGAGTCAGGATTTTTAGAAAACCAGTCCAAGTTACTGAGGATTGACATCAATGGCTATGATAACTTAAGGATCAGTAGGAACGAAATCATTCAGCAAATTGGAATCTACAGAAAAGAGCTGGAGGAAAAATTATTTGATAATCAGAAGAATTACAAGAATTCCAATCCTAACGTGGCAAATGCTGCTTCTGAGGAACTGAAAAAACAAACATCGCACGAACTTAAATCTGTAATTGAAGATGTTCAAAAACTTAAATTACAAGTGGAGAGGTTTTCGGGAATTTACAAAGGAATTCAGTACAAACAAATAGAAGATAACTTTAAGTTGGCTGCAGCAAAATTGGCAGCCTTAGATTCGAAAGGAAATGATAAAATAGAGAATGCAAAAGGTCAAACATCCCAAAAGATCGAGCAATACTTGAAGATATTAGAAGACAAATCTATGAAAGTCAATAAAATTATTCCAGAAACTTCATCAGTGGAAAAAGAAGAAATTACAAACAAAGACGAAACCACAACAGTAACAACAAAAACACCAACAACTACATCAGCAACAGCAACAGTTGAGAGCAATGTAAATCCTTTGGTAGTATCGTTCCAGCAAATAGAGACCTTACGTAATAGATTGGTTACCATAAAGGAATCTGTAGAATCCTTTCAAGGCGCCTACAAAGACACCAATTATATTAAGCTAGAAAACGATTTATTTGCTCGCAAAGAGGACATCAATAAAATAGAAGAACATAATCATGCTTCGATAAGGACCAGTAAAGCTCAATACGTAGAATATATAGATAAACTTCTAAAATACTTTGAAGATAAGATGAACATTGAAAACGCAAACAGTGATTGGGATCGCAATCCGCTTGAAGAGATGAAAGAGACAGAGGACGAGTTGGAACAGCTCAAAAACGACATCAACAAATTTGACATAAATCAAGGCGAAGAAGTTCTTAAAGATCTTGACGAACGACTTACAAAACTGATCGAAAAAATCGAACAGATTGACATAGGAAATCTGACAAATTTAAGAGATCACAAGAACAAGATTCTCCTCGAAGTGCAACAAACAGTGAACCTATTGAACGACAAAGCCCTGGTTATGTCTCCGTTTTCAGAGGAATTGCAACAGATTTTGCGTGAAATAGGGTACGTGAGCGACGGAGTAAATCAGTTTACAGGAACGAGATACGATCAGAAATATGCACAACTTGACGAAGCCCTCATACAGCTAATGATGAGGATCAGAAGCGTCGACACAAGAACTAGTACAGTCGTGGCTGACGAATGCGTCAGGGCAATACAGCGAATACAGGAACTGATGAAAATGCTTCAGGAGAAGGTTCGCATTCCAGGACTTGACGATAAAGCACCTTTAGTACATAATTTAGGTACATTTGTGTAGTATGTAGGTATAGTAGTGTAGTTTATTTTATTTTTTGTATTTTATCATAGATAAATGAGTTTATCGTCTAAGTAGTTCGAGTGTTTTATTTTTATTTTTTAATCAGTCTTTTATCTGGAGTAAATAAAATTAAATTCACATTAATCGAGCAAATTCATGGAATCATTGACGACATGTGGTATAAAAATTTCAAATATTTATACTTCCATACAGGGTAATTTGCTAGTCATTAAAAAAATATATATATGCAGAAATGAAGGCATGGAGAGTTTCAAAAAAAGCAGTAACTGAAACTTCTTGGTTTTAATTTTCACTTTTATTCGTAGTTCTATCTGATTATTTTATTCCCAAAAATTTTAGCTACTATTTTAAATTCAAGGATGTTCTAATTTTAAATTTTACTTGCTTATCGTCGTGTGTATACCTACATTCCTTTTAAATCCCTAAAACCAATTCTGCAATTTTTGTCTATCGTCATAAAAATTACGTGCCATAATTATCACCTTTTAATATCTTATCAGTCGTTATCACAACCGATAATACAAATACGATATCTGTTAAATGTTTTTAGAAATGATTTTTTTCTTTAAGCCATCAAGTATGTGAATTCTAATTGTTCAGTTTTTGTTTGTGTTGCATCTTAAGTTTGTGGTAATGGGTGTGAATCATTCAAAGCGGGGTTCGTACGATTTTGAAAAGTCTGCGAAAAAAGCAGCATCAAAAAACTTTGAGACTGAAAAAGCCATTTCGTTCATCAATTTAACAGAGCAAGAAGTATATGAAGATTTGTTTCCATTTAGACGAAGAAGTACGAGGATAAAGCGAAACGTTCACGATGAAGATCCAAGACCTTACAGTATCGCAGTTATGGAAGATAATTATGACGATCCTGATTCATCAACGAAAAGAACGTCCTACGAAGGTAAACCCATCAGGACGTTGGAACGCCGAAATATCAAAAGTGAACCAATCCTGTACAATGAAGTACAAGTTGAAGATATTGATCTTCGACTAATTCCAAATGGAACTATCATTAATCAAAATGAAGGCTATGTCTACTCAGTTGAAGATTTTCCACAACAATACCATTTCCAATTACGTAAAGACGAACCAATTAGTACTTTTATAAGGGACAGTCCTAGTAACGAAGAAAGACAATATTGTTCGATTCAAGAGAACTCGAAGAGAACTTCAAATGAAACACTGTTTCAACCTAGAAGAGCTAGTTGTCCAGAAATTTCACTGGGGACAGAAAATAGTTATTTTCCAAAAATTACAGAGTATTATTTCCAAACAATCCCACGTGGACACATCAACGGAAACCAAAACGATCAAAGAAAGGTAAGTGGATCCAGTTCAACCTCTAGTGGAATGAGTGAAGTGCGGAATGCAATGGACAATACCTATTTTCCTAATACTAACCCCACACAAGAACAGAAGTTTATTCCTAGTGTTAGTGACAATGCCTCTTTAACTAAGTTCGATGTGGTCATCAAAGAGGAAGATATTGATCCTTGTAGTATTTATGACACAATTAAAACGTCTGACGTCCTTCGCCCATACGAAATAGAACTCATAAACGATTGGTTGTCTAAAGCTCAAGCGGAATGCTACACTAATAGAGAAAGAAGACCGACATCATCCAACAACTACATCAGTTTTTCCTCACAAAACGAAGAAGACTTCCTTACCGCAGCTTCGGATTCTTTGCCAAGTTACATCGGAAGTAAACCCAATAAGGTCACATTCGATAAAATGGTCACCAAGCGAATATACACCGAATCCAGTGAAAGTGATGATGATGATAGAATCAACCGAAAGGCAGCTCTGCGACGACATTCTGATACAACATCTTCAACATCATCGGGTGTTGAAAGTGTTAAGTATTCTTACGGTCAGAAGTTCAAGGAGGAAAAGAGTACAATTTGTAGCGAAGATGGGTACAAAAGTTCAGAAGAAAACACAGACGATTCCGAAGAGGATGAGGTCAAAATGAGAGAACGCCAGATTAAGCTGCTCATGTCTAATACAATTATTTCCGCTGAGTCCATTGAACAATTAAGAAACAGTTATCATGCAAGAATGAGCGAAGCAGACGATGCTAAGGGGAGTGATCTTAATGTCATCTCAGAAACGGAAGAGGAGGACGGAGACGAGGAGAATTTCTATGACGCATTGGACCATGAACGAAATAAGGAGTTAATTGAGTTTATCGAACAATATCCATCATTCAGCGCTTCCATTGACGGAAATTATTTGGATGGTGTGGATGTTTACAATAAAGATAAAGATTTGGACGCCAAAGTTCAAAACTCGTTCGCAGAATTCGAAACTCTGTGTCAAACTGAAGAATTGCGTTTCGACACCAAATTTGATTGGGACGGAAATGATCCGATAGATGATGTGGATAGGAAGTACCCGGTAATTGTCACAGATTTAGATAAATCTTTTATGGATGAAACTGTAGAGAATAATGATGTGCTAGAATTGGGAAGGCAAGGGGAACATACTCCAAACAATGTGGAACAAACTGAAGGTACCTATATCGAAGGGAAAAGTAATAATAATGGCATATGTTTTTAATTTTTGTCAAAATTTACCTTCAATATGATGTTTAGGGTTTCTAAAATTAAACGATATTTCTAATTCCTTCTCTAAACGGAAGATTAAAATCAAAAGTAAAAATTGTAATTTTCAATCTGAATTTGCTATTCAAACTGTTTGACTAGACTTTATCAGTGAATACATTTTGGACAAAGAAGAAAAAAATTAATTGACCTTTTTTGTACGATCTAAAAAAAATCACACAGTGTAATACCAACCTGTTAAGTAGCAGATATCTTTTTCTGGTTAGATTACTTGTTACAAGACTCGAACTTACCTGGAATAAAACAAAAATTATTAGTTAACATTAATACATATTTATTAAATGTTTTTGTTTTTCTTTTTTGTAATTAGAAAAATATCTTTTAAGGGCTCGAGTTTTCCGAGACACAAGATGGTTACGACCAACATATTGAAACACATTTCCCAAATGTAAGTAATTTTTAGTTGTAAACTAACTCATAATATAAACAATAAGTTCTTAACAATATTAAGTCAATACGTCCAATTTGGATTATGATGAGGAAAATTAACAAAATCATCTTTAAATATTTCCTTTTGTAATTGACACCAATGGTTTTTGTAACAAACGATTTGGCCAAAATAGAATATAATAATTTAATAACAACATTTTTTTTTAAACATTTGGATCACAAGTCTAAAGCTTTACAAAGTTATTAAATCAATAATAATTTTAGAGATCTGATCCAATGACTTTTAATTTTTGTTATGTGTTTTTTATTCAGTAACATTTCAAATTACATAAATGTTCAGGTTGAAAAATTGGAACTGGTCCATCAAACTGAAAATGAAATTGATGTCATTTCCGAAACCTACGGAAAAATGCAACCAGCTCAGTATTATGATTCAAAAGAAATCGCAGAGAAAAATAAAAGCAAGACAGACTTTTCGAAAAAGGAAAATATAAACTTGGATGCCTCGATTATGGAGGAGAATGTACAGCGTCAAGAAAAGGAGGAGGAAGAAGAAGACTTGTACAGTAATTACGAATATATTAACAGCTTGATGAAGAAAACCAAAAAGATCGAAGACCCTCAGGAAGAAAATAATGACATCCTGAAGGAAGATACTGATAATTTGATTTCTGTAGATGAAGATATAAAAAATTCTGGCCAAGTGTTACATTTCAAACAAGTAAAAGTCCAAGAAACTTACAAACCTGACATTTTTGAAAATGATGATATTGTCTACCCCGTTCCAAATGAAAAGAGTGCACAACACTTAGAGGAACTTATTCCATATACAAGTGACAATTTTGATTTCGGACAGAGCATCAGATATGAATTTATTCAAAGTCAGCAACTCATATATCCAGTCAAAATCAAAGACGAATACATCAACACAACAACAAACACAAAATATGAAGTTACTTCTTATGACCCTGACATGAGAATAGATAACCTGGAAATCATAAAACCATTTGATGAAAAATTAGTTGGCCTTCTACCCAATGAAATAGACCTCAAATCTGAAGATCTTGGCATCATCGCCACTTCTTCAGATGACCAGGATAAAACATTAGAACAATATAAGTCTCAAGATTCAATAGTTCAAATAACTGACGAGGAAATCCTTCAAGAATTAGATAAAGAACTGTCTACAGAGGATGTTTTGATACCTGAATTACAAGATGCTAACAAATTTCCTTATTTTGCTCCAACAAATCCCTTTATCAGTAGTCTAACAAGTGCAGATCAACAAGTGGGTCCAGTAGAAAGAAGTTTGGTTGATGATGCTGAAAAGTTACCCGTTGTTGCCCCCAAACCTAAACCCAGAAAGAACCCACCGAAATCAAAAAAATCAGAAAAGGGTAATAGTGAAGAGTTCAGAAAACTGTCACAAAACAACTTTGATGACATAGAGCCAAAATTAGCGGTAGCTAGAAGCACACAACATATGCCCACCCCGACTGCTTCCAAATGGATTTTGGAAAACGATAATCCAAACGACGATGGAGAATATGAATCAGAATTCTCAATTATATTGAACAAAGATCTAAGAGATCATTTACATCCACGTATTGACAAAGAAAGAAATAGTTGGTTCACTAATCAAGATAGGTGTTTGGAAAAGACTGAAGATGTGGCTTTTTCACCTGGTATAGAATCAAACCATAAACCAAATATACCACATACTCAAGAGAAATTAATTATAGCTGGTATATTACCTCGTGAAGAGCTTAACAAAAATGTGCCTCAAAGTGAATCCCCATTGAAATCTTTTGACATGAATTCATATGTCAAACCCAATGTATTGCAGGAAAACCATTCAAACGAAGAATCACCTGTTGAAGAATCCAATTCTGTAGAACATGAAGAAAATCTTACAGTGCTCGACTATAAGCAGGAAGAAATTGATTTGGAAGGGATTAGATATGTGTATTTAAGGGATGATAACGACGATTATAGAGTAGAAGCAAAGGTAGAGGGGTTTCTCACTAAAGACCCTTTGGCAACTGAAGAAATTTCCAATGTAGATACAAAACCAAAAGAAAATGATAATCAATGGCATATCAAGGCAAATGCTTCAGATGATGATGACACTATCAGGCATAACTTGGAAGATATTCTTGAGATACAATCTGAAAATTCGTTAGTAGATTTAGATGGTCAAAGTAATTCGATATTTTTAGACTACCTAAGAAATGACGTAATTACAGATAGACTTGTTAAAAATGAATATCTTAACTCCTGTAATAATGATAATGAGTCGGAAAATGTAGATAACATTGAGTTACACCCGAAGAAGGAATTTGAAAGATTTTCTGATCAACCAGATATATATTTCGGAAAACAACCATTAAAAACATTTTGCAAAATTCAAAAGTTACCCATAATGAAAAATATCTATACTTCCGTAGTTTATTATGAGCACTTCGAATATCCAAATATTACTGAGAAAAAAGGCGAAGACATCAATTTGGAGAAGGAAGATAGTGAAAACCACAACGACAATTTTAAAACAATTTCAGTAGTAGAAGAAGTCGAGTCTGATATTCCACAATCCAGCATTTATCCAGTCCATATTTTGAATTATCCAGATGAAACTTCTTCACCTTCAGATCTTCATTTCTTACAAACAATAATAGAAAATGAAACTACAACGAACTATTTAGATGCAGCAACTGATTCCGAAATATTTCCTGTTCATGTAACAATGGATCCACCTGAAAATTCAGAAAGTCAATGCGAACAGTATGATGGGAAGGATAATAAAGTTGAAGATGAAGAGAATGAATCTGAACATCCAGCTGATTCAAGACAAACCACAGAAGATAATTTTAATGAATTAAATAAGTTACCTTTTAAAAAGGAAGCTATTTCCAATTCGGAGTCCAATTTTCGGTTAGAAGAAGTAGCAACTGAGGAAGGTTATGCAACTAAGATACCAACAAAAACTGAGATTGATGATGGAATAGAACCAGACGTTCTAGGTTCTTCTAGGACTCTAGACTATTTGAGTCCTGATGAGTCTCTGGAAAACCTCAAGGATGATGGACAACCATTTGCGTTAAAAAACAATTACACTTTCACGCAGCCAATAGCTCATTCAACATTTTCAGAAAATAGTCCCATAGAAGAAACTGAATCCAGAAATTTTGATAAATCAATTTCCAAAATCCACAGTGAAAGCAACCGGAAAGCAAAAGATGAATCTTTATCAAATCAAAATATATTTTCAGAAAATGAGGAAAATAGTAATGGTGATCGTAAACAAGACATTTTAAAAGGAACAAACAAACATAGATACGGCGTAGTTCCGAGGAAGACTTTAAGTCAAATATTTAGGAATCGCCAGTATCATTACAGATCCAAATCCGTTACGGATTTAACTGAGAAAATGGAAGTGAATTTACATAGAACAAAATCAAACCCAGAAGAAACATTTAAACCCCCAAGTAATTCTAATAATGATCACGTGTTAGAAACTTATCTACAAAATTTGTTTTCTAAAATATCAAATACAAAAGCCATAAACACATTAGAAAATTTAGAGTCTTCTACAGATGTAAAAGTTAATCAAAAATTTCAATCCACACCAAAACTAGAGGGCACTATTCCTGCAATAAATAACGATGATTGTAATTTTACGAATCCTAAAAAAGAACAACTCGTTTTAAATGTGGACCATGAAGCAAATGAAAGGAGTTCTGATAAGAAGAATGCTGTTAATTTCGGTAGTTATCGAGAGAATCCAAGAGTGAAAGAAGAATCGGAAGAAGAATTACAGGTGGAGAAAATACTTCAAGATTTAGAATTAATTTCAGAAAGAATAAAAAGTTCAGACGATTTAGAAAACTATATTAAAACGGACGATCTGTATAAGGAACTGTTAAAACTGCGAGTGGCCGTACATAGAATCCGCAATAGGAGTTTTAATGACAATCTTAAGGCTATGCGAACGGAGGCGCTCAAAAAAATAAGGTCCTTATTAAAAGATTTGGAAAGTACAACAGTGAGATAACATTCTTCTGAGAATTAAATAAAACAGATAGTTCTGTGTTCTAATCGGTGAAACGTAACTATTTGTTTTATTTGACTTAAAAGGAACTATAAGCCGAATATCTGGGTCAACATGAGTATGGATTGAGTAGGAGTTATAAAAAACCCATGGAATTATTTACTGAAGACTTTTGATATTATTTTACTTGTTCTGGCATAAACAATTGTTACTCATTAACTTTTGCTGCAGATTAAAAAAGATATATATTAGAAAAATACTTCTGGACCAAAAACAAAATGGGACACTTTATGGAAAAGGAAATACTGACTTTTTTTTGGCTGTTTTCAATATTCGTGTTACCTTCAAAATCAGATCTTAATTCTCCTTTTAGAATTCACAACTTTAATAGTTTGTAATCTAAAAAGACAGGTAAATTCCTGTAACGTCTAAATATTTAAGGATACAAAAAGTTCACTTTGCAGTTTGTGTTTTGCCAGCGCCTACCTGATGAGACCCAATAGATCGAAACCGGTTGTAGGATATGGCTTGTGGTTCATTGTGTCTATTGTATAGAACGCGTTCCAAATAAGGGATTTGTAATCTTTAAATATTTAGACGTAATAGGAATTTACCTGTCTTTTTAGATTATTTTATCTACGTCTAATATGTGTCTACCTTCAGATTCATTAGTGTAATTCAATGCCGGTAGGGGTATTAGCCCTCGGAGTAGTTGTTTCTCTTGTTTCTAGTCAGTCTTGTTAATAATTTGACCTTAAATTAGTTTAATGTTCGTGTATGCCAGAATAAATCGTTATAACAGAAATACTTAAGTGTTTATTTTTTTTATCCAGCAGTACATTTAATGAATAATGTGGTAGTCGATTAATATTTGGAGTTTTGGACTATGGACGATATTCTTATATTTAATGATTGAATTCAGTTTTGAGTTAAGAAGGTTCTAGTCGCATTTATAAACTACTATAAACTGTATTTGTGAATAATTTCTTTTTAAGAACATACAACTAAGTATCGGTATTAAGTTATTCAATAACTGTAACTGTTTCTCTAATGTCGTTTTATAAACGTGTGTTTAATACTACGATACAATCCTTAAAATACTTTTTGTGTTCACTGAATCTATTTTTAATAGGTCTCTAAGTTTGGCCTATACAGAATTATTCAGAATTGTTACATAGAATTCTATAAATTACATTTGTTTTACTTAATAAATGTTTAACAACTGCTACTTTTTTTTGTTGGGGAAATTTTGAAAGATTATTTATTTATAATTATAAATCCCATCCTTTTGCTGCTCATCCTTTAATCCTTTATCATTCCCTGTTAGATTTTTGATATTAAACATTGCAACAATTTTCAAGCGTTTCCATTAATCTGATAAGATATCCACTGATATTATAACATTTCCATCTTTCCTTTGTTCGGTTGCAGGAACGTGTAGACACGAAATGTTTGCAATTAAAAAGGTATATTTGTGCTTCATCGTAGCGATAAGCTTTTACTTAACGTATTTATATTATAAGGCGGGTGAAAAAGGTAAGTTAGTTGTTTCCTTTTTATTTCTAATAATTTTGTTTAGTCAAAATAGTATGGCAGTAAAAATTAAAAATTGTTTAAATGTTTTTTATATGTTCAAACAAGTGTATTTTAGTAGTTTTAACTTGTGTGTCTGAAGATAACTGAATTTTTATCATACTCTTTGGCCAAATATTTTATCAAATGATAATACTTTATCTGTACCTACCAGAAATAATGAGTAGGTACTCCTTTCTTTTATTTTTTTGTTAATTTCGTATCTAACAGGTACCTATACCTATACAAGGTATAATAAATCCAAAAATCTCTTCAAATAATTTAAAGGACACGCAAAGTTTATTTAAAATCAAGGATACATCGGTTGGATTATTGTGACACCTAACATAAAAAGAATAACAAAAAAAGACGCAAAATACATAATGATAAATATAAAACAAATACATAAAATAAATAATTAGAGAATCCCTAACAATTATTTTGATTTTTCAATCGTTTTCGAAGAAGTTAAACCAAAATCTAAGACAAGCACAACTTGAACTATGACCATCAGTGTGGCTTTCTTTAAGTGATAATTTTAAGCAATCAGCAAGAAGGTAAATACAATGATTAAGATAATTTTTTGGACGATTCTTTACCCACAATAATTATTTTCAATTACTTCGAAATTCGTATGCATGAAGATCTAATAACGAAATGGAAATTAAGTGAAAATGCACGTTTATGAGTTTCCTTTATAAAAATTAATTCTAAGGTGTAATCAAAAGTGAATAGTTCATCTTACAAATTCAAGAAGACGTTAATCGTAAGTTTCATTCTTCGAAACATGAGATCAATAGAAGATTAGGCGTGGAATTCTCACTGACATTAAAAAAGATTTTTTTTTGTAAAAAAAGGACTTGATTTGTTTAGTTGATGCACATTTCTTGGATTTTTGTGTTTGTAAACTTTATTTTTCATGATCCTTAAAATTTAAACCTTATGAGAGGAACCCTTGATTTGTGGTGGTAACGTGATTAAACGTAAATTTTTAAGAATTTCAATTCGTGTAGTAAAAAATGGGCATTTCAATAAAATACAAACAACTTGACCTTAGAATAGGCTTAAAAAAAAAACCAATCTTAGTATCTATATTCAAACAAACAAGTGTTATCCCACTTTTCATCCTATCAAGGGTAAATTAAAAAAAAAGTGACCTACGAATGCCACTTGTCGCACTATATCTGTTTCATGCGTTTCATCATAATTCAAGTTTCATTCTCCTTTTCAACTCCTCATGGAAAGAATTTTGAAGAAGAAGTAACCTCTGTACCAAATTTCATCATAATCAATTCAATTGTTTAGCATTTTTCAATACAAAGTTTTCATCGCCTTCGGGGAAGACTTTCCAAAAAACAAAGTAGTCGATGGTCGTCCTCAGGTGCCAAACCATCTCCCAGCTAAATTTCATCAAAGTCGGTTCAGCGGTTTGGATTCACGTAAAAGCTGATTAAACGGACAGACAGACAGACAGACTTGTATTTATGTGTAATATACAGGGGTTTTCAAGTTGTTGGGCTATTAAAAGTATATAAATTAGTAGATTCAAATTAGAAAATAGTGCTCATCATGTGATTGTTTATGCCGCTTCTTTTAAAAATAATAAAAAGTTCAATTAACTTCTAGTTATACCGGAAATCGACACCTAATTTGTTATTTCAAATGGAATGATATACTTTTTTATAAATTTCCCAACAGAAAATATGATTTCATGCATAGTTTGTAGAAAGCAGTACCCCGAAAATATTGACGGATTTTGAGTTATTTAGCTTTTTTCAAATTTTTTGACATTTGAATGCGAACGTTAAAAAAACTAATTCAAAATCAATTAATTTTTGAGATTTTGCTTTAAAACTCCTACCAATTATTTACAACTATTCACATTATGTACTTTTAAACTAAAATCTATAGGGTGTTCAAATTTAGTAGTCAAAATCAATACAATTGGTTTAGTGTGATTGTTTTGTTTACCGATTCCATATTGCAAAAATTTGAATTTAATCTACATAATATGAATTAAATTCAAGAACCATCTACAAATTACCTCAAATTAATGAGAAAAAAGCTATTGCTGTCATCATGTCCCCGGCGATAGCTTTTTCTCATTAATTCGAGGTAATTAGTAGTTGGTTCTTGAATTTAATTCATATTATTTTATTTAAAATCGCCACTATTAAGTATTTCTCGGTATATTATTGTTAATAAACTTAAAATATCTTGATTGCTCTTGTTTTGATCTAAATTATTCATAGCAGATGTTGTATTGCAACAATTTAAAATTAACTTGTTGTTCTGGAAGACGAAAAACACTTTCGGACTCTTACAACAATTGATTGACTAATTGCTTCAAAATCACTGCACACTGCCTACATTAAAATTGTACGCGCATAAAAAATAGGTAATTCAATTTAAAAAAATTGACCACTGAATTTGTACACCCAGTACATTTTAGTTTAAAACTACAATTTTTTCGATAAGTTCAGTTAATAAAATGATAGGAGTTTTAAAGAAGAATCTCAAAAATTAATTGAGTTTGCAAATGTCAAAAAAATTGAAGAAAACTAAATTACTTAAAATCCGTCAATATTTTCGGGGTACTGCTTTCTACAAACTAGGCATGAAATCTTATTTTGTGTCGGAAAATGTAAAAAAAAGTATGCATTTTCATTTAAAATAATAAAGTAGGTGTCGACTTCCGGTATAACTTTATGTTAATCGAACTTGAAAATTTTTTCAAAAAAAAAAGCGAGATCAACAATCACAAGATGAGCCCAAGTTTCAGAATTGAATTCATTTTACTAATTAATATTTTTATAATAACCCATAAACTTGAAAACCCCTGTATATTATTACGAATTACAGATTGCGTTTCACAGTGAATATATTACATTTGTTCTTATATTATTTTCTCATTAGTACGTTTCGTAACAAATGCACTCCTTAGTTTATCATTTCCTGTTGAAGAGTCCTAAAATTATCAATCTGCAAACGACGCGTTATATTTTCGCAATAAACTTGATAGGTAGCAACAAAAGATTTAGATCCATTCCATAAGAATTTTAGTAAAAAGCATAAAAAAATTATTTTCGTGATAACTACAGTAAATGTTTAATTATAGGAAAAAAACATTATGTGTTTGTCTAAATATGTTTTTATCTTTTGCTTAGCAAACACTACTAATTTGTAGTTTATCAATATACCCAGTACCTACCTGTGATGGTTTCGATAATTTTTATCAAAAGTTAATTTACATTTGTAGATAAAAAAATACCACGTGCTTACTACTTACTATTTTAGTTATTACATACTATTTACTGATCATTTATCGAAAACCTACTTATATAAATAAGAATTAGAAAAATTTAATTAGATACTAATTATAGATAGTGCAGAGAAATTAGAAACGAAGAATTGTATTCAGTAATACAGTAGCATAACAATGTGTCATTAAAGTATGTCAATCTGAAGGCGGTGAATTTGAAATAACGTTTCCACTTCCTTTTGTCATTTTTTATCCGTTCTCTCGAGTTCAAGTGTACTTCCGTACGATTCACGTCGTGATCTGAATTACAAAATGGTTCTTTCGAAAGCTCCCTTTTGTAGAAAACAAGAATTCGACCTATATAAGTACATATAGGGTTGTCACATATAAAGTGTCAAATTTCCAGAACAAGAAGAAAACTACAAAATTAAATATCAAATCAAAAATACGTAACATCATTTTCAACATATTCCTGCCAACGATACAATAAACTTTCAATTACATATTTGAAAAAAATTACACCACCAGGAGGAATAGTCAGAATATGCTTTTTCAATGTTCGAATTAGGTTAGGTCTGTAGAGGGCAGGTCAGGATAATATGGAGGATGTGATAAGACCTCATAGTCATACTCCTTTAGTTTGATTAAATCATGATCACAGTAAGAAAGCTTTCGACAATGAGCGAGAAGATCTGGTGTTACTTATATAAGGAAATGATGAAAATATCCGGATAATAGGGCGGCCAGGTGGCCGCGAGGCAATGATGATTGACCGAGCGACTTGATCAGCGGATTACCGCCAAGTCGTTGTCGGTTCGAACCCAAGTATGGGTAACAAGCTTTTCACGATGAAAAACCCCTAACTTCAGGAGTCATGAAGATCAGATTTAAATAGTCGTTGACTGAAAAAATCTAGTATATAAGAATGAAAAAAAAAATATATCCGGATAATAAAAAGGTTACACAAATCAGTAGGTGTTAGAGAAAGTAGAAGAATTGAGAGCTTTATATAAGTTAGTAAGGGAAACAGGGATGGTAGGTCACCTCTTGAGACATAAAGGGTTAGTCAGAGATGAACATGATAGACAGAAGCATAAGCTGTGATGGTCATTGACCATAGAGTAAACTTACAAGTATGTTAGCCAGGGACAGAAAAGAATTCAAGCACTGTTTGAATTGATGGCTCTATGGTGCTAGAATTATCGTCATGAATATTGACTAGAATCTAAACAGGGGCTGCAGCTGAAGTCAAAAGATTTCAGTGCATTGCAAACATAACGAAACAAAAAGTTTCCGACATATTCAATTTTAATACTGGTGATACCCTTAAAATCATAGTTTAATGTCTTTCGGTGCACAAAATCCCAAAATATATAGTAGCATAGGATCCAATTTATTTAAATTAATAATAATATTTTTGTAAATCAGACATGGTAATAACTCATTATATTACTAACAGTTTTTTTTTTAAACTTTGACTACGTCAGATGTTTACGAAATTTCAACGGTGGTTAGAAACCATGATAATGGGGCATTTCCATCCACCTTCATTCAGAGAAGCCCCATAATTGAATCACGGAATGATTCAGGTATTTCTACTGAAAATGATCGCTCACAGTGTCCTCAAGGGAATGTTATAACGGTTGGAAATGGTGGTCAATTGGGAAACAAAATTTGGGAATACATGTCCCTGTTTTCCGCATACAATTTATACAAGGATACCTTCGATTTAGTGGCATTCGTACCACGAATAATTAAGGAAGACGTGGAAACAGTTTTTGAAAAGTAAGTATCATCATAACTTTTATTTCTCTTCTTCCGTACCTACTAAAAGCCAAAACTTATCTAAACCTTGGGCCAGGGGCGGTTCGAGGCTATTTGACGCCGGGGTGCGGATGGATCATGTGTTCAAAGTCACGTGAACATGGCCATTTTTTTTCTTCGCAAGGACTAATAAGAAGGCAAGAAGAGGACAGAGGGAAAAAAATGGCGACGTTTACGTGAACATAAGATCTATGTATTTATATCAATGTCAGTGGTATGTTGTATTGTACTTTAAACATGTAATCTTCCGAGCTTCTTTTATTGGCGCTGCCATTTTTTTCTCGTCCGTCAGTCGTCAAATACCAGAAACGACACGACTTGACCAGACATATTTTATGTGGGGCTTTATGGACAGTCTGACGCTCACGGATTGCGCGGGAAAATCAAATTGCTGAACCATGGCAGCCAGCGCCCGGGTGCTGGGAATCCCTTCCAGCCCCAGTAAGATCGCCCCTACCTTTAGTTAAAAAATTGTAGTTGTTGATGGATCCGCGATTACGTGCGCTCTGCTTTACATTTGAGTAATTAAAAATATTTTTTTATCGTTTAGGTTTTTGAAGTAGACATTTCTACGTTTTATCTTTTGCAAACAAGTATCACTTTGGTAACCAATAAACCTGTGTCGAGCAGATAATAAGTATAATTTGATAATCTATAAAAAATCTCTAATCATTACTTAAATAGTGAATCAGTTTGATTGATTAATTCCATTGTCAATTGTAGAACTTGCACTAAAAAATAATTTTATCAAAACAAACTCGCAACTAATTCGTCATAAATAACAGTGGCGTACCTACCTACCTATCTATTTGATGAATACATTTAGCTGTACCTATTTTTTGATTTCAAGTACTTCCTTGCCTCTTTTTGAAGACATTCCCATGGAGTGTCATGTGGGACAGAGAAAAAAAGTTACTGTAGGTTACAACAGCCTTATTTCAAAAGAAATGCTCCCACAAAATGAAAAGGTACTGATCGAACTGTTGAAATGGTCCGCCAAATACGAGTTTGTCGTGCCATTTGGATTTGAAAACGTCAAAAAGGAGCTAAGGTAAATTATATTTTTTTACTTTCGAATATTGCATAAAAGGCCTAAGTAAGTACACTGAAAAAAAAATATTCCTAAATCAAGAGTAATTGATATAATCTTAACTTCAGTAGAAGAATTAAAATTCTTAAATCTAAAATCAAAAAATTGGTAATTGTTTACCCTATCCCCCATCCCCCTACGGGGTTGAGGTCACGTTGTGGTGGTAGAGGAAGGTCAGAAGAGAGCATACTCGATAGAGTTAGGTGGAGGTCGCCCTTAGAAAATATTGTTGCGAATTTAGGCAACATTTGAAACACATATGCAAAGTTGTGGACAGTCTCTGTGTCGAAATCTCTGGCAACTGTCTAGACTGTTCGAGAAACTTCTAGTGGTTACCAGGCGACATCGAATAACTATACGTAAAAGGAGGGCGCTCTATTTATCTATGTTAATTAGTTAGTGTCTATCTTACGAGGGAGAGTTGTTAAGAGTTGTAATTGTGTCACTGACGTTAATTTAGAGGGGAATTATTTGTATATGAGCCATAATTAAATAAATAGTTGGAAGAAGTCGTAACAATATTTTAATAAGGGTTGAATTTTTAAGATTATTGAATTAATTTCTACAATATTTAGTACATGCAGTTATGCATACTAAACTATAACTAACAGTGAAATAAAATAACCTTTAGAAATATATTTGCTACGTCATATTAATACAACTCCATCTCCTCACAAAAATTGCATTAATCTAACTTAAGCCTAATTTGTGTTATTAATTATATGCTGGATCGCCAATGACCCTTGACGTAGTTTTTCACTACGAAAAGTCAAATTCAATCGATTTTATTGAAAATTGGGAATTTTAAACAGGGGAAAGAGGTAGTAATGTTAGGTTAGGTTAGGTCAGTTTAGTAAGTTCAGGATAATAACATAAGCTTATCAATTTATCGTTTTGGTAGTGGGGCAAATGAAGAGGTTGGAGTAGTTTCTGAAGTAGAGATTGCGTTGGGAATGGGGGTGGCTCCGGGGTGGAAGTTGTGTTGTGAGTGTTGTTGCTCCAGGGGTACGGTGGTGTCAAGGACAGAGTGGTGTTGAGTGTGGCATCTGGTCGTTATCACCTATTTTATTCAGTCTCTATTACTTAGTTAGGTTAGGATACGTTAAATTAGATTAGTTTAAATCTTCCTACAAATAATTTCAGAAATAACATGCGAAGAGTATTATTTATTTCAGTTTATTATGGCTTCAGAAGCATGTAGACTCAATGGGCCCCAGTTTAGTACATGTAACATACCTATAGAGGTTTTCTCTCAATGGTATCTTTTCAAAATTTTGTCACACTTTAAAATAATTAAATCAAAATTATTCTCACGAATAATTTATTTAAGGAGAATACTATCACGTACAGCCAATATGTGAGCTAATAAATTTTGTTTATTTCTTAGATTTAAGAAAAATCTTGTGAAACTTGCTGAACAAAATCTGCATTCCATTAAGGACAAATTTTACAAATCCGATGATAACGACGTGTCTTTTGTCGGAATGCATTACAGAGGGACAGACATGGTTAACCTAATGCAAACGCGTTTAAGGAATAAATTTACTGTAAGTTAATTTTATAATTTGAGCCTCTGTAGAGTGGCTGAGTCCGTTGTGGCTTTGATAGCCGTCATATAGGATTGGACCTCAAATGCAGCTTACTGTCCAACGTTTCAGTAACTACATTGGTTGGCATCCTCAAACCAAAAATTACGTTCCTTGAGGATGCATTATAGAAGTAGCTGGTGAAAAGTTGGACAATCCATCTGAGGATTTACCAAAGATGGACAGCTAATCCTGTACCACGGCCATTAAACCCGGACTATGAATTTGCTTTATTTGAGGTTATGTAATTTCAGAAGCCTCCAAATTATGAGTATTTCAACGCTGCAATAAGTTATTTTCAACAAAAATACGAAAAAGTAATATTTATACTCATAACTGTAGATTATAAGTGGTTACGTGAAAATAAAGATTCTTTAAAAAGTGACATCAATTTGGTTGTAAATCCTGTTCAACCGGAATCGGCACTTAATGATTTATCTTTGTTATCACATTGTAACCACTCAATAATAACATATGGTACATATGCTACCACAGCAGCTTTGTATACAGGAGGCACAACGTTCGTTTTCGATCTGGGTATACCATTGGACTTTAATGGACCAACATTAACAATGGGTTTAGTTGCAATGCTCCCGAATTGGTACAAAATCAGAAACCGAAGTAAGTTTTCAGTGATTCAAGACAGTAACACAATACAAATTGTAAAACTTTTAAAAAAAACTTCAGTTCTGATGTTTTCTATATAATCTACACAAGCGATTTTTGCTACCACTACTAGAGTTTTCAATTTTTTGGAGTTTACTCCGTAAGAATTAATATAAGGCCCGGGGAATGACTGTAAGCGTAACGGAACTACCGCTGCCACTTATGTATGTTTTCCCCACCCATCTTATACTGAATGCAGGGAGAGAGGGAAACGCGTTTAGGTCTGTCCGGTGACTGGAATGAGGGCGTGAACACTTAAGTCTATCCGTCAGACAATGAAGAGCATGAAAATAAACGATGTAGTTTGATGTAGATATATTATTGCGTATTAAAAAAAGAAACACAAAAATCGGTGATATTAATGTATTTTCGAACAATTTAACAAACCTAAACTCAACCCATAACCTAATCTAATCTCACGCTGTTTGTAAAAACTTCAGAAAAGAAAACTCCAGAATCTGTAATCTAAAATCCAATGATTAACACTGACGCTTCGTTTTAAAATTGACGTTGTGTGTTATGAAACATTTGTTATTAATAATCCATTATTTGTGTTATTTTGTTTTCAATTTCTTCTAGACGATTTGGTTATACAAGGACTGCTTCCAGAGATGAAGGACACCCTTACGTGACAGAACAATATCATGTCAGTGGACTTTTCACAAGTTTACTTCCAATTTGTTTGCAACATTTGCAAATATTACCCATCTGGCAATTTTTGTGTTACCACCAATAAAATGAGGAAGAATAAATTCATAGTAAGCGTAGACGAAGGATGTTTTCGTTGAGTATTTCCTGTTGGATTTTCGTACGAAAATAGAAACAAGAACAAAACTTATAGCTTCATGTAGTTTATTATTTAAAATTAATATTTTTTTAAGTGTATGTAGTGTTAACTAAACATACATACGTACACTTTTCTAAACAGAGGCTATGATTTCACCCCAGGACTATGAAAGAGAGGGGACATATAATTGTCGACTGCAAATTGTTACGCGATGGAACCAGCAGTCAGCGCTCAGTAGAGCTACATAAAATGTTAAGAGGGAGTTTGTTTTGTTACCATTATTCGTACAAATATAATTCCATACAGAGTATTAATTGTTTATTTAATAAAGCAAATAATTAATAAGAACTGTTGTTTTGCGTCATAGGTTACTAAAAAAAACATTATTTATTTTATCATGTAGAATACATGTTCAGTGAAATCAAATGCAAGGAATTATTTCATTAACGTTAATTAACATGGTGTGGCGGAACTAAACTTTAAGAAGAATTTTTTTAGATTAATTAATTTTACTTCTTAGATTTATATAACTAAAACTACGTCGTCTATGATAATATTGTCGTAAGCACATGCTTCTTACAACTTTGAAAGTATTTTTTGTCTTGCACTATCAGTAAACCATTCTAACAAAAAGAATATTACGCATTAATGATAGTATGTAAACAGTAAAAAAATTAAACGCGATTTACTTTGCTTAACCTTACTACGTAAAATTCTTTTTACCTGTGGAATGTGATTCCTGGTTCATTACTTTCACTGCGGCTTTTACAGCCGTAAGAAGAACAAATCACCATTGTTTTAAACAAAAATCCACTAAAACCTAACTACACCCTTCAATAATATTCACACTTTTAATGACCGACACCAACGTACTGTCTGACACCGCTTTATGGAGCCAGTACAAAATAATGTAACAATGTTCGACGTAGAGTCGGCTTACGAGTTACGTGTCTCCTCTCTTTCCTAGTCTAAGATTTCACCTCTGTAGGCCAATGGTATTAGTTGGCCGTTGACAATAACGCTGGATTTTCTGCCGAAAACATCCAATGAGATATTAACACTGACTGTTTAGTTTTTGTAATTATTAAATTATCATCTAGTTTATGCATTGTATTTATTTATTGTTTACTTATTTATTTAATTTAATATAGTGGTATAGTATTATATTTAAAATAAAAAATGATTTTTATAGGTTTCTTTATTTCCTTTTTTGGAAGCTATTTATGAGTGAAACGTTCTAATGAGCTCCCTGTAAAAATTGTCACAGATGGCGTTAGCTTACTGTCTGTGGTGGTTCATCAAACGTTTTAGTTCGGTTACTATTCTAACGGTGTTGCCCAGACCACTGATGAGAACTTCAGGTCTATCAATAGAGATATTTTAGTGAAAAAATGCTATTAGAAAACTATCTGTAGTGAATTTTTGA
The DNA here is from genome assembly GCA_947389935.1 of Agrilus cyanescens. Classification (NCBI taxonomy): domain Eukaryota; kingdom Metazoa; phylum Arthropoda; class Insecta; order Coleoptera; family Buprestidae; genus Agrilus; species Agrilus cyanescens. Next base: position 6,282,575 of record OX376713.1, on the reverse strand, counting down.
CGTGTTTCAATTCGTAACTATAGTCCATCAATTTGTTAGAAAAAAAAAAACCGAAGAAATGGATTCTTGCAGTCTCGTTGTAACCACGCGAAATTTAAAAAAAAATGAAATTTTCCAAAAACTGGGAACTGGACAAACTCTATTCGATCACATTTTAAATTTAAGATGGGTCAGGTTAGGTCAGGTTAGGCCAATTTAACCCCTTACACATGCAGGTGAGGTTTCCACTGCTTAAGTAGCTGCGATATGAGTTTGATTATGCAGATAACATCTAACAGGAAAAGGTTTATGTCGGTATAAAATATTGTTTTATTGTTAGTGCAAAATTGAGGTACAAATGAAACTTTAATAAAGACAATTACTTTTTTTTAAAATATTTTTGGTACTTGCGTTACAAAAAAAAAGTAAAGCCGTAATGTTCGTTGATAATAATACAACATAATATTATTTTGTTTTGCTTTAATATTATATTGCAGACATAGTCAGTTATCTGTAAATTGCTTTCATAAAGATAAGATGAAATTGAAGTTTATGCCTAATCGTAGTAATCAAATATTTTTATTGATTTCCCAAAACAATAAGTTAGGTACGTAACCATTCGTTGTAAAACATGCAATTATAATAAAAATCTGTCTCGGAACTCTAACCACAAATTGCCGTTTTATTTTTGTTTTGAATCGAAATGATTACAAGGAAAAAGTTGTATCTTATTTTAGGGATACTTTTCGTTAGTGTCTATTCGTTTAGTTTACTGCACTACCTACAAATTACCTTACAAGGTAAGTGAACTAATTGTACCTATTTGAACACTTACACGATTAGGTAGGTCTCCTGTAGACACTAGATATTAATTAAACCAGCGAAGTCATAAAAGTTAGCTTAAATTTTGTAATTTAAAAATATAATTATATAAGTCACTAAAATTAAACTAAAGAAGCTTTAAATTCTTGTAATTTCATTTTTAATACACAAGATAAAAAAATTTTGATAAATTTTTAGTAACCAAATAAAACATTTAATTATAATTAATTTATACGAATCAACGCCCTCCACCCCTATTTTTAATTTCAAGTGAGTGCGTATAAGTGATTTTGTATTAGAATAAGCTGAGTAGCCAATGTGACGGAATGATCACTGTGATCTAAATTTAGTGTCTGTTTTTTTTGTTAGTTAAGTTACTAAACATCCATGAAAAATAAATTAAAACTGAATTGTTACATTGCAAAACCTAAATAATATTTTAAGGTCCAAATGGAAAATAAATTTGTTAAATAAGTAGTTAAATAAAAAAGTAAAAATCTTTTCAAAAATAGTTTTAATAAATTAATTGGGCACAAATATACACTTTTTGTTGCTTCGTATTGTTTTTGAAAAATACCCCTTTTCGAGTTAGAGCCAGTTTATTATCCAAAAACAGTCAAATATCAACTTCAAAAACCCGCAACGTAGTTTCTATTTCATTTTTTTGAACTTATCAAGTCGTAAAATGGTTTATAATACTTTTAGATACTTTCAACATATCTTTTGTAATCAGACAATTTACCTCCTGTGTGCAAAAAGAAACGAAATTGCAATATTTTGTTGGTTAGAATATTTAATGCCAAGAGGCAAAACATTACTCAATTAGATTAGAAGTATGATTGATTAATTCTTGTATTTACTTTTTTTGTTAATAACAAATTACTTGCAAGAAATTGAATGGTGCTTTTCTGAACCAATAACGTAACACTTGGTTTCAATTTGGTGACTTCCTTCAGGTGGTCTGGTGACTCCACTATTTTTGACTATCAGGTTTTTAATAGATTTTTTCATTTAATTAATCAAAATTAGCAGTATTAACAATTAACACTCGGTCTTTCTCTTTCAACCATAAACTGGAATGGATAATAACTAGGTGTCAATAAAAATTTTTTTTTTTAAAAATTCAAAGATTATTGAAGTGAAAACTTCAATAGGCGCGTTATGTGATTTTCAGTAGGGAATAGAAATAAATATCACTTCGCATTACCAGCCGGCACACGTAGCAGTCTGTGTACACCTAACGTTGTATCTGCTCCAGCAATAGACTGGCGCACGCGTAAACATACACGTGTATACAACCCTTCTGTATAACTGTATAATTAATTCGACTCGATATTTTTCATAGTTTTACAGAAAAAAGAGAGAGGGGGTATGAAAATATTTATACCCTTGGGGATTAGACGCAAAAAAGATTAGGGAACTCTGGAATAAGTGACATAACTATGATCACCATAATGGGTTTTGGATAAAAATTTCGTTTAGTATCCAAATGAAGTAAAAACTAGGTATAAAATGATCCAATTGAGAAAATATTTATCTTATCCCATCAATTTTTTTAAAATAATTTTAAGAACTCGCGTCTAAAATTCATAGTCTGTTTTAAAAACTAAACATTCGAAGAAGAGTAACATTAAATTGAGAATAAAAGCATTTTTGATAAAAATGGTTTAATACAGACCAAAAATAAAAACAAATTAGGTTTTTTTTACATGTTTTATTAAGAAGACTCTAACAATTTTTTCGACTAATTGAGTCATTTCCAGAAAGTTATCAAAAAAACAACAAAATAAAACCAAAAATTTTATAAAACTCTGAGATGAAGTCGAAACGATTGTTAGAGTCAAATTCAAGAAGCATTTACAAATTACCTCAAATAAATGAGGAAAAAGCTATTGCTGTCATCATGCCCCCGCCGGGATTCGAACCCGGGTCTCTGGTTCACTGGCTTTACGAGTCATTGCTCTAACCACTAAGCTACGGCGACATGATGACAGCAAAATCCCGGAGACCCGGGTTCGAATCCCGGCGAGGGCATAATGACAGCAATAGCTTTTTCCTCATTAATTTGAGGTTTTTGGATTTAATTTAGATTAATGTATTTAAAATCACCATTACTAAATATTACTCGATATGATTGTTAGAGTCTTCTGAATAAAATGTGAAAAACACCAAAATTTATTTTTGTTTCTGATTTTCATGTTAAAAACATTTTCATTTTTGGTTTCTATAATTGACTTTTGAGAATGACCTCACAAGTTCGAAACAGTTTTGAAATCTTGTTATTTATTTTCAGTTTAATACTAATAGTTTTTGGTAGTTATTCTTTTTACTTGAACTGAAAAACAGAATTTTGACTTCAAGTAGATTATAGCTCAAGGTACAAAAGCTATGACGTGCTAAAACCTGCTTTTACCATTGGGTGATTGCCATCCCTTCTAGGGGGTGAAAGTAACTACTTGGAAAATAATACTGGAAACCGATAAAGGAATTACTTATTTTCGATTAGCTAATACTTTTTGAGTTATATGTGGCATTAAAAAATACATACAACCCTAAATTTTCACCCTTCCATCACCAACCCCTATTTTTTAATAGTTGTTTTAGCAATTTAATCATTTAGGTGCGCACCAGCAAACCCTGCCCTTGGGAGGCGGGTACAATGTTGGAAGGGGCAGGCACTCTAGCTATTTCCTGCGCTCGATTACTAATCAATTAGGGATCCTTACTGCTACCCGTGCGAAGCCGGGACGGGCCGCTAGTATTAGATATAAAAATGAAATGGTTTCGTTTGAAATTTGATAATGTTCTGCTGACCTTCAACATTCGCAAAAGTAACAGAGATAAATAATTAAATGATCTGGCGCGGTTATAATTTATAGTTCTATCATAAGGAAATAAATACCACTTCTTAAACTGATTAAGATACTTAAAGTATTAAAACCATTTCGTGAATAAAACAATAAACTATTCCCGCAGACGATGTTATCTTAAATAGTATTAGTTAGATTCGATATGATGTATAGGATTTATTTCCACACTGTTTTGCGCTAGTCCATACACCTGACTAATCGGTGACGACTTGAAAAGTCAGAATTGAAGATGCAACAATAACGGCGAAACAATAACACCAAAATTTTAAGGACTACGCAAAAACAGCCCGGGAAAAGGCACCATATCAATTGAACGTCAACGTGAGAGCCTAAAACTTGTATGCTAGCAGCCAGATACGGCGCCTGTCTTTATGACCATAATAATAATCGATAAACAAAATCAATAATGCAAGTATGAAAATTATATACCTTATAATGTTATAAAATTGGTTGCAATATGAAGTGAACTTTTCCACCAATGACCACTTAATTAATAGGTAACATTATTTATTAATATTCAATATTTTGTATATTATGATGTATATATTAAGAGATTTTGGTCGGTATTCTGCTGGAACTTCCTGTAGTGCGTTGATGAGAACTTGTAAGTTTGGTAATCCGCGTCCAAGTTAACTAACTATACATTAGTTCAGTTTAATAAAGCTAAATATCTTTAAAACTATAGAAATACTAAGGCTCGGGATTGTAAGCTGTGATCCTATTTAATCGAGACGTTTCGTCAACTGCGGCTGACATTTTCAGTGAATTAGTGTTGTCAACAGTGAAGGATACACCACGAAGTCTGGACAACGACTGAGTGGAGAGCTGGCTGCGTTCTGATATCTATACCAGGCGGTAGTGGGCGTGCCGCGGATGGGGCGGTTTCTGAATGGTTTGTAGGTAGACTCGACGCCTTCTGCGTCGTTTTCTCTAGAGCTGATGCCATACTTTACTCACACGAAGTCCCACTTTCCTGCTGGAATTCGTAGAGTGTTTGTGAATTTCGGTGGCTTCTCTATGCAATCGGGCGTAATACTGCGATGTAGTAGACAGAACATTCGTTTAACCGTAATTAGCGTTTGTGTTCGGCACTTCTTGTTCTAATTCTGCGTTTTGTGTTTCCAATCTATAGTTGTCTACAAGAACAGGGCATTCTATAAACACCGCCGGATGTCAAAGGCTATCTAGGATCTGATCTGAAAAAGTTACGTAGCTAAAAAAGCGTTCTGATGTGACGTTTGAACAACGTCTCTATGTGATCTGCGATTATTTTTATGTAGGGTAAGGAAACGTCTCCTGCGGGCGGTAGTTGGAGTGTATGAGGTGAAGTTCTTTTGGGGTGGAGCGCACGTTTGATCTCTTGTGTGGTATAACTGTTGGATTGGAGAGCTTGGTCTAGATGGCAGAGCTCTTGTTATAAAAGATAAGGTTCACAGATCCTTTTAGTCTGGTGATTAAAGGTCTTTATCATAGCTCTTTTTTGCCTAGTATGATGATGGGGATAGACAGCATTCATGTGGAGAAGAAAATTGGAAAGAGTTTTATCAGCACGCTTCCAGATAACGAAGGTATCATACACGTAACGAAACTAGCATTTCGACTCGAGAGGTGCCGAATTAAGGACCTTTTCTTCGAAAAACTCCATGTAAAAGTTAGAGACCACTGGGTTGAGAGCGCTTCCCATAGCTACCCCATCTGCTTTTTCGTATGAGGTATTATTCCATTGGAATTAGGTGGTAGTGAGCACAGTAGTGATATCTGCTGAGTATAATCGAGAGTATCCTTACTAGGGACCATGGTGATGAGGGACACTACATTACATCGAAACTGACCAGCATGTCTCCTGGTTGTAGAATCAGGGAATTCAGTTTTTCAATGAAATGGGAAGAATCCATGACAAAAGAGTCATCAAACCAACATGGGGTTGTAAACGTTTGCAGAGAAACTTCGCAAGCCCATGGGTAGAAGATCCGATGGTACTGACAATGGGGCGAAGTGGAATTCCTGGTTTGTGAATTTTTTGAGAGCCCGTAGAGTCTAGGCGGCAGAGCTTCAGATATTATCAGAGTTCGTTTGTCCTCTGCTGTTAGTGAGGAATATCTCATCAATTTCCTAGTGGATCTTATTAGTCGGATCACTTTTTATTTTCCTATATGTTGATGGGTCTGGGAGATCTAAAATCTTCTGTTGATAGCCTTTGCTGATAAACAATACTGTAGCGTTTCCTCTTTAAAACTTACGAACGCTACAGACAGCAACTTTTACAATTTAAACCTTCTTTTAATTGAATATTATAAATGATTTTGAAAAAGGAAATAGAAACAGCTACCACTATACATATCCAATTAATAGACATATATCACATAGAATATTTAACAGATCAAAATTAGAATACAATAAGTTCTTGGCCAATATTCTGTTGAAACTACCAGAAGCTAATTGCGATTTCAAACTTGTTAGTTCTGATCATCGTACGATGCAGTTTCGAAAGAGTATCGACCATTCAAAGCCTTTAGTAGTTACATGCAAGTACAGACAGCATGGGAGCGCCATCTGTGGTAATCGTTATAAAAATTAAGTGGTATAATGTTCACCAGGATTCCTTTATATTCAAGGATATTAACGTTGAACCGATGTACATATAGAACAACGTGCGTGGAATTCATGCATACCACAAATAGAACAAATTAATTTCTTTGACAATATTTTGTTAGTTCTCATCAGCGGTCTACTACAGTGATTACCACTCATACCTCTCTTTTATCTTTAGTCTATGGTGGTATACAGTAGGTTAGGTTAGGATAGGTGATTGTACAATAATAGATTAGATATTCCTTACCTTGATCTTTGCTTTTTTTTATTTAGAAAGACTTACGAGTCATGAGAGTTTCCGATACTTGACTGACACCAAACTAAACGACAATGTTACTGAAATAACTATCAATTCAACGTGTCCTGATGGAAATATAATAACTGTAGGATACGGAGGACAACTTGGCAACAACATATGGGAGTATATGTCTCTTTATGCGGCGTATGAACTTTACAAGGAGGAGTGCCGTTTCCATCCGTACGTTCCGGAGGAAATAAAAAAACACGTCGAACTTGTTTTTCAAAAGTATGAACAAAAAGTTATATTATTTAATTATCCGTATCTTCCTTTACTTAATGACAATAAATAAGATCAGGTCAATAAAGGGTAACGTTTCTATTATTCTATTATTCCTTAAATATAAGGCTTCTTCAGGGTAGGTTTTTTAAACTTAGTTGAATAAGGAAAAGTAATTAATGTAACTAACTAAAAAACCTAGCCTGAAGAAGACTTAAGGTGAAACGCCGGCTTTTGGTTTTACAGAAAAAAATAACTTTTAGCCTTCACTGGCTTGATCTTATTTATAATGTTGTTCAATTATTCATTTATTGGTCTCATTGAGATACTTACAATTTTATTAATGTGGTAAGTGGCTTAATTTCTTGATAAATTAAAAAAAATGTATATAGAATTGATGTTACATTTTATTAGTAAATACGAACAGTATCTATAGGTAAACATGCATCTCGAATTAACTTTATTAAATTACACAAGGTGTCTAATTGTTGGTAGGTATTGGCTAATTATTAATTGCATACTCAGACAAGAGTGTCACTTGGACTTTTAACCAACTTCAGTTTATTCACTAATCTTTTCACTAATAATGATTAAAATCTTACGATAATCATAACAAACAAAAAAGACGGTCAAGTTTATCTTTATTGATGGTAGAAGATAATACTTATTGAAACTTGTTATTTTTTAATATTGTTATTTGTAAACAGTGCAATATTGTTTGTGCTTAATAAGGCAATGACTTGACCTAATCAGTAAAGATCAATTCGACCATATTTTTGTATTTATGATTATCGTGAGGTTTTAATCATTTTTCTTGTTATAAATAACGAGGATTTGTGAATGAAGGCCCTGAGGTTTTTTGTATATAAAAATACACGAATTTTCAAATATTTGAATTTAATTTTGTTTGTATTAATCAAATATTGTAAGAGCAATAAACCCTCTATGATTTCGTATGTCTTGAAACATATCAATGAGCAAACATTGGTATCTAATTGGAATATTAATTCCTTTTAAACTGACTTTTATGATAATATAGTTTATAGTTCAATTATTGTTTTTATGTAAGATTACGAATACCAAGTCTTAAAGAACTTCCCGAATTTTGTACGCAACAGAGGGAGACAATAGTTATTGGAGGTCATGATGATATTCCAGTAAAAGAATTGGTAGAAAAGAATGCCGTACTTCAGATGCCCAAGTACTCAGCAAGATACGAATTTGTCTCGGATTACGGATTCGATAACATCAGAAAGGAATTGAGGTAGGTATTATGGATGCAAAAATTAATTTTAATTTCAAAACATTTTTTAATTTAATCAACTATTAGTTTACGAGTTTATTGGCCGTTGCCTGGAGATTTTCCTTCCTAACGTTTCGTAGAAATAACTGGCTAGCATCTCTAGTGTGTACTGATTTATTGGCTGGAATAGAACTCCTGAGGATGCTTACCTACCACTTCTGTTTGCAAAACTTCAAAACGAAAGAACAAAATATGTTCTCGGTCAGTATTCCGTCGAAACCACTAGACACGGATCGCGATTTCGAGCTGGTTGGCTCTCATCAGCGTGTCGCAGGTGGTTCCGACACAATACCGACCGACCAAAGATGTCACTAGAGCGCCATCTATGGTAAATGGTATTTAATAATAGGTGTTGTAGTGTTCAACAAGAAAAACCTGTTATTAAATAGCATTTATCATAGATGGCGCTCTAGTGACATCCTTGGTCTTTATCAAAACGAAAAATCTCTAGACGATAGTCTATAAGTCCGTAATCCAAGAGAGTATGTTGGAAAACGGCCTGTATGTTTTAATTTAATGCTAATTTATGTTCAAAAAGTGAACTCAATCAAACTGTAAAGAGATAATATTTGTCATCAAGAAAAGTAACTCTAAGATCTTACTGATGAAAAGCAAGATTTGATCTTGTTTGAACGTTCATAGTTGTTGGTAAAAGTGAGACTTCACCTAATGTAACTTAATGATTTGGAGTGGGTAAAATAGGGGATGAGGTTAGGTACTATCTCTACCCCTTATATCAGCCTTCAATCTTCAATTCCCATTCTCCTTCAACAGCACTCTCACTTCCGACACATCTACTTAGGTTATGTTAGGATCCTACACAAAACCTACCCTCATTAAGGTTACCACATGCTGCCAAACTAAAGTAACATAACCTACTCTAATCTTAATTTAACCTAACTTTTCCACCCTTTTCCCATGCTCAAAATTCCCAATTTTGAAGAAAATCGATTATAGATTACTATGAATATGAATTTTCAAGTGAAAAAATAACATGAGGGGGTGATTTCCGCATCAAAAACAAATACAATATTCTTGCTCCTAATTCAGGATTAGCAAGATCCTGGTAGATTACTAATGATTTTTGTCATGTCTTGCATACTTATCTTATCATTTTAGATTCACAATCAGTTGGGTAAATGCATTATATCCTTGTATTTCTCTTTACCTATCAGGCTAAAGTTGCAAGATTAAATTAAAGTTGTTTGTGATCAATATTTTTGTTCTGTGAAAGATGTAATGCTGATTGATTCAATTGTTTATTTTATTTTATTAGATTCAAACCCGAATACGTAACCGAAGTATACACCAACTTGAATTTATTAAAAAAGATTTACTATGAAGACAAAGATGACGTTATTTTCGTTGGAATGCACTATAGGGGAACTGATTATGAATTTCACGTGAAAAAATATCTTCACGAAAAATTTACGGTAGGTAATTACATAGTTTGATGCCGGAAATATCATAATTAATAGTTTAAAAAAGTTTTATCCGTGATAATATCTATAGATAACTCTTAGCTTCCCCTCGAAGATGTAAATTGTATTAAAAATAAATCGTGATAAAAAAGTTTTGGTGAAAGTTTAGTGCATAGAAAGTTCTATAATTTTAGTTTTAGATTGTTTTTTAATGTACAATGTACCAGATCGTTGGAATTCTTTTATAAATGATTCGGAATATTCGGGAATGATGTCGAATATGCCAGAATACTCAAAAATACCAAATAGGGTTGGGAGGCGATACTTCAGGATAATGTAGAATACTCGAGATTGATCTTGAATGTTCCAAAATAATCTAAACTGTTCTAGTATATTAAACAATAGAAGGCAATGTTCTACAATATTTCGAGATAATAGGAAATTTTCAAAAATTATTTAGATTACTCCAGAATTTTTCAAGAAAGGTTTGGAATGTTCGAGAGTAATCTATGATGTTCCATAAGATTGAGTAATACAATAAAATGAATTTTCAACTGCGATCTAGGATGTTTCAGAATTTTCGAATTTTACAAGAAAGATTTTGAAAGTATCAGAATGATCTATAATATTTCATAATATTAAAAAGTGTAACATAATATTCTATATTACTTCGGGATACTGGATGTAGAGTTCTCAAGAATGAAAGACTAATCCAGATTTATTCGATAGAGATTTGGAATGTCCGAGAAAAATCTACAATGTTTCGAATGTGAGATAATATTCACCAATATTTCGGCATAATATGGAATTTTCAAGAATGATTTAGATTGCTCCAGAATTTTTCGAAAAAAATTTGATATATTCTGACGTGATCTATAGTATTCCATAATATTGAGTAGCGCAAAAAAATGTTCGAAAATATTTTGGGACTATACAGGGTGGTTCTGATATAAATACGGATTTTTGGAGGGTGTCAACTAGATGCAATATGTAATCGAATGGTCACTACAGCAGCGCGGTGAACAAACAAAAAAATTTTCAAAATTTTTGAAAAACATCTTAACATGAATAAATTTGAATACGGTCCTGTGCGTTTTCGCTTTGACTTAAGCAACACATTTGGCAACTGTCACAAAATTCTGATGAACTAAACGCCATTTTCGAACACACTTGTTTACGTTACAGTAACCGAGTAACCTCATTCTCCGTCAGCTGATTGAAGACAGCGTTGCCACTACACACGACCAGGTCAATCGAGGACACGTTTTACACAGGACCGTACTCGGTTTTGCCTGTATTTTCACATACGTTTTTCTCGAAAACGGTAAACTTTAGGACCTGCGAAGTTTTGCTTAATTTTCTTATTTTCTACTGCCCTATCACCTCCTTAAATATCCGCAGTTATATCAGTAACACCCCGTATAGAATTTTCAACAACGATCTAGAATATTTCAGAATTTTGCATGCAAGATTGGAAGTGTTCGTGTATGGTCTACAATGTCTCATAATTTTCAAAACTGCAAGACAATGTTCGATATTATTTTGGGATACCATAGAACTTTAAAGTATGATCAATAAGTAACTCGATTTTTTCGATAATATTTTGGAATGCCCTAGAATGATCTACATTATTGCATGATATTCAGAAATGTAAAAATTATCCCACTCAAATTCAAATAGAAAGGTTCATATAAACATGTGCCCTAAAAAGTCTGATGTTCAAAATACAGTGTCAAAGTTTAAAAAAAAAACAGTTTTTTATTAACTCATATATCTCTTCGTATGTAAATTCATTGTCGAAAAAAAAATAAAATAAAAACCACTTCATTGCATGTCGAAAAATTGTTAATACAAAATACAGTTAACTGTAGGTGACTCATAATTATCTACTAATTAGTGCTAACTTAGCGTGTTATTACAATAAATAACGTTTCCAAATTTCAACTACATATTTGAGCTTCTAATAAGAAACAATTTTTTAAAGACTTCGAGGTCTTGTATCTTTGAAAACCACAGTTTTGAATTGGCTCCAGGAATAAACCCTTGGAATTACGGCCTATCATTAAGTAACACCCTGTATAAGAAGCATTTAATAATTTTTTAAATATGTTCCGAAGTGCTACAGATTGATCACAATTCTTTAGGTTTCTTCTTATTGTTCCCTGTTGCAGGTAGTATACATATTTACAAAAAAAATTATTATTTCAGGGACCACCGACTTACGAATACTACAACAAAGCAATGTCGCTTTTCCAGGAAAAATACGAGAAAATAATTTTCATACTGGTAACGATAGACGCAAAGTGGATCAGCAATAACAAAGAAAATTTTAAGAAAGACGTAAATCTTGTAATAAATCCCTTCGAATCGGAGAAAATAAAAGACATGGTCCTCCTCTCCCACTGCAACCACTCTATTATTTCATACGGATCGTTCTCTGTAACTGCAGCATTATTTGCAGGGGGCACAACGTATGCTTATGACCTGGGGGTACCATTGAACATTAAGGGGCCCATACTTGCATTGGGACTTGCGTCCAGGTTGCCTAATTGGCATCTCCTTAAGTAAAACCATCAAAAATTCTCTGTGTATCATTTAATAGGAACATGTACATATACAGGGTGGACCATTTTAGTCCATCTGTGAGAATATAACTCAAAAAACAATAGCCAAAAAAAAAAATAGGGTATATCAAATGATGATTGATGGTAATTGAAGATTAATATTATAATTAATTACTAGCTATGACCTTTTCTTACTATTAATTACCAGATGTGACCATTCGTAGTAATTATTTATTACTAGTAGGTGTAAGTTTCTTTTAACTTCTTCAGTATGAAAAGTCTTTCAAAAGCCTTATATATGGCTACTACTTGAGGGACAAGGAACCATCAGGTGGAACTTAACTGAAACAATTTTGAGAGTTAGGGTTTCTCAGGAATTTTTCTGCGTTGTAAGAGTATTTTATTGTGTTAGTGATTAAGTTATTGTATACGTAATTTATTTTTGCAACAAACTAGTAAATATAATGTTGTTTTTCTCATTTTGCACTGTGGATTATTCAGCTAAAACAGGGAATTTGTGGGTTGTATTTTTTTTTTATAAAATTGCTTTGTTTGTTTAGCTACTAAATAATATTTAACGAAAAGGTGACCTGATAATAGATGCATTATTGTTTACATAATTGAATTTTACCATGTAAATAAATAATAGTTAGATGTATTTACAAAACGTTTGTAAACAAGACAATAAAGTATTTTGTACATAATGATCAAAGCGATTATTTCCTCCAACAATAATCTATTTTTTAGGTACCATAGTTCTGTATTATGGAAAAATGACATTCTTATAGGACCAGCCATGTGCCTGTGCGTTTGTCACAGACAATTGATTCCGAACTTACTGGACCGTTACCATCGCTATTGAAGGCCAGAGCGCTAACGCGCAACGTCATAGAAGGGGGTCTTTGTAGGAAACTGTTAAAATCCTATAGCCAAGGTATTTCCTGTGCAAAAATTTCTTTGATAGCGAAGTCTTGTAGAGGAAGTTCAGAAGAGAATTTCTGCAAATTTTTAGGAACGGCAAATAATTGTTACTATTTTTTATTTAAAGTTGTTTTGCAGAACGTTTTGTTTGACCTTTCGACGCTTACGTAGCTAAATAGTGTTGATGTGTTTAGTAAGACAGTTGAAAATGTTCCATTCCAATACACAACGTGAGATTGTAAATTTGTTCATCTCTAAATTTTATTCTGTATCAATCCAACATAACCTAACCTAACCTTCAAGTTAGTGTCTGGTAAATGCCCGGATTTTCTAATCCAGCAAGAACAGAAAGTAACAAGACAAGACAAAAAGTTAACAATCAAGATAATATATTTTGCTTTGTGTATCACTATTTCTAAAATACCTGTAACTAGCTGTTCATACCTCAGAAGATGTCTTACCAGCCCATCTCCCTACTTCTTTATTGCCTACCATACCACTGTTTTCTGTTTGGTATCCCTACAGAGCGCTCTAAACATATAGGACTTACGATTTATTATCTAACGTAGTCAGCAACCTAATCATGGTAGGATTTATATAATCGCTCTCGGGACCCTTCTTGGAGATGATGTCAAGCTTTCTCATATCTGTCATCGTTGTCTACAGTTCTCACTCCACTTACTATTCCATAGAAGTCAGTCTATTGGCTAGACTATGGCACAGGACATCATATCTTCCAAGGATTCGCTCATGGGTCTTCCAGAAGCGTTGGATGTGGGGGATGGGTGTTGATATTTATGTACTGCACTTAATCCTGACCAGGTATTCTACCAAGGCATCTACGAATCCAGGAATGGAAAGGTAAATCCTTATTAGTCGTCTTTGGAGTTCCAGATTGACCGTTCGCGAGCGATTCAGCTCTGTGACAATCTTCAAAAACTGATGGATAGATCTTTGGGCGGTTTGAGATTTTATCAATGTTTCGTAAAATTTGTGAGAATTTGGACATTTATCGGTGATTGCACAGCCAAGATACACCTTATTCTATTATTTTGAGTCAAAAACGTCCAATGTAGGTACTTTCCGGTAACAAGATTACCTTCTTTACGATATTTAATCAACAAGGTTCAAAAAGTTCTTCAGACGTTTTTGTAAGTAAGTTTGGCATTGGTGTTCGAACTGTTTAGTGCGCTCTTGTTCAAAACCAGCTTTTTGATATGATTTATAAAAGTATATGAAAACAAAAATATTGTTCCAATAAAACGCCAATTCAAAATAGGGGACTGTCATGCATGAATGGGAACAATTCATTTAGACACATTTGGAACTGTAACATTATCATCCCTTTTTCGTAGATATTAATAAAAATTTCAATTATTAGGAACTAAAGACGTTAGAGTAATGGAACTTATCCTTTAAACAAAAATTAACACATTTAGAAGCGACAAAGTGCAATAAAATCATTAAAAGTATGCTGTCGCCATCTTTGTACTTTAGTGTAGTAATTGGCATTTTAAAGAGACGAATATAATAGGTTTTCTTAATGCAAAGCATCTTCTTGTACAATGCAATTAAATGTTACTGTCACGTCATTGTAGCTGGAGGAAATGACGAAGAGCAGGACATATTGGCAGACCTAACGCCCAACACGTAAGGGACAGAAATTTCAACCTTTGTAACGACGTTATAATTACTTTTCGCTTACATCCGATGCTGTGATTCCGGATTTCTCAGAGACTAAACGATAATTATTTTCACGTCACGTAATTAGAGAACATCTGACGGAAATTTTACCGCAAATTAAACGAGCAGGAAATATACCTTGAACGACGAAGGCATTATGTGATGTCCTAATCCACGAATTAACTCTTGACAACATAATTAAAGACGGATAAAAGATGTGATACGTTAACTTATCGCAATCTTAGAAACCCATAACTGTAACTATAAAGTTTTGAAAACGGAATTAGACGTGGCTAGTCAGCACTCTGTCGAAACCATCAGACGCGGATCGCAACTTTGAAGTTGTTTGTTCTCATCAGCGCGCCATGGGTAACAGTTGCAGACGTAATCGTCAACACGTGAGTGCGGATACGATTCAGAAAATGATAATTCGCACCTAGAGAAATTCTACGAATTTTAAGTAAAACTAAGATTCGGGCTTACACATAGGTCGAGATCGAAAGGAACTAACTATTGCTTCAAATGTTTCGTCAGCAACTACGGCTGACTTATTCAGAAGAGCAATGTCGTTGGGAGCAAAGATTATACCATTATACCCCGAAGTCTCGACAGCGACTGAGTGGAGAACTGGCTGCGCGCTGATATATATTCTGGAAGGTGGTGGGGCTTCCATTTCAGCCACTGCCAGATCTGCGGCACGCCCACTGCCGCTCGGAATAAATATCAGGTCGTAGCCAGCATTTTACTCAGTTGTTGTCACGATCTCGAGGTACAATCTTCGCTCTCGTTAACACTGATCCAATGAAGATGAAAGAAATAGTTCCCTTCGATCACGGTTTATAAACCTGAACATTAGTTTTGCTATGGATTCAGGCCGTGAAAATTTCGTTCATGGAAACAATGATTTGATAACGATTCTAAGATCAACAGTGAACATACTGATGAAATGCTGATTCAAACTGTGATCAAGGAATAGTTTATCGAAATTAATCATTGATTGTCATTGCACAATGGATTTTGATATTCCCCTTGACGACTTCAAGAAAGTAGTTAAAATCTCATTAATAAAAATAAAATTCTGTCTCAAGAACACAATCAACAAGCAAAAAATATGAAACACTTTTGGATAATATCACAAAACTTCAAACAATTCCTGAGGCCTCCTGTACCTTTCTTCCTTTCACCTAACAGTCTTTGCTAAAACACTTTGTATACCTATAATGTATAATAGTTTCACACGTCATGAAGCGTCCTCTTTAGTCAAATCTGATTTCGCTGACATGAATGCAGGCACATGTCTGCTGCTAAATTGGCAACTGCACTTGAGACCAATACCTACATGTCGGATATTAACGCTTCAGTCCCCAAGCTTAAATTCCATCGATGTGACTCGACAGATTGGCTTTCCATTCAGCTTCACAAATTGGATGTTTGGTGCTGTGACCAAGCCGATACTTCTATATGAACCTAATACCGTTCTAAGAGAGAATTTCAGTTATCGCAGTACTGTACCGAGGTTTAACAAACATCTGAGGACTATAATTTATGTTTTTTTTTTTCGAAAATTTATATCTGCTTCAGTTTTTGACAGATGATGCTAAAAAAAATACATTAAAATACAACTATTTTATCAGAATTGCTGATGCAGACCATATTTTGAATGCCTACAGAAATATACTTATTGTAACGAACACGAGCATGCTTGTGTGCGATAGGGAAACTTGCATGTGTTGCGGGCCGGCGGCTCAGCCAGCCGTGGGCGGTTTTCGGCAGTGTGTGCATGTGTCTGTAGGCGTGTGTCTCGTACCTGCCTTCCAAGAAAGTAATTAAGCGGTTCGCCGAAAATGTAAATAATCTTTCGAATATTCCAGACTTTTTCCCGACTGTTCTATAATGCTATAAAAGTGATAGAGACGTGAATCAGAAGTAACTTCATATCTGTTTCTTAGTTTCTCCAAAATAGGTTATCAGGAATGAGATTAATTTTAACATGAACCTTAAGTTTTAAATAACTTCAAAGGACAAAAGCCTAAAGGCGTAAGATCTGAAGAAGTAGGTGGCCAATTTAGAGATCCTTACCTACACCTACCTTATGTATGGAAAATTTTTGTTTAGGATCTCCCTTGCAGACATTAGGTACATGTTACAGTACTGTGTGACCTATTTTCATAGATTTAAGTAGGTACATATTTTCATGTAGACACAAATGGAAATTTTATATTGACGAAAAGTGTCCCCCATTCATTTCCTTCAAAAATGGTTTCCGGATATGTAACAAGTAAATTTCTCGCCTATTATCCCTATATAACTTGCCCTTTTGTCCATATATATCTATTTGTACTGGAAATTAAATTTTGCGCCATTTTTTTTTCAGTTTCCTGACGGTTTTGCATCCATAAGCCTGATAAACATATCTGCATAACGATCACGCCTCTGTCGTTAACTGCACTCCGTATCTACTCTAACAAAATTAACTTCAGTAAAAAGTTTAATAAACGTATACGATACATTGAAAAGGTCCCTAGATGGTCCCTAAATTTATGCAGTGAACTTATCTACATAGAAACTGATAACATATAAAAGTACTTTTCTAATAGTTCCCAAATGGAAATAAAGCATAAGGATTTAACTGGGGTGAGACCAGGGTCTAATTTTAAAGAGCAAGAGTGTTTAAAAAGCTATACAAAGAAGTTGAGTGCGGAAAGTTACCTAATCTTAAATATGTGAAGATATTGCTGGAGGTGAAAGTACCTTATGGAACAGTGGTGGCGATCACTGCGGTTTATTGTTGGTGTTTACGTTAGTCATCTAATAACGGAAACGCTTTTGCTTTTATCTGCCACGGCTCAATTGTTATAGCAATATGTTGCAGACATCGATGTTGCCAAATCACGCAAATTAATATATTTTTTTTATTATTTCATTGCTTTAACAACTAACTAGAGCATATTAAGGAAAAGAAAAATAAAAAAGTAAGTACTAAATGTTAAACCTAAAATAATTTAAATCTTTCACAAAATAAACAACAAAATATGAAGGTCAAGAAAAGTAGGGCAAGTTCAATATCAAAGTATTCTGTGTAGCAGTGCTTAATTCACCTGGGTAATACAAACAGCATGCTGCCTCGAGGCAATGGTAACGATGAGCCCATTTCATGTAACTTAACATTAACGCGGAATTTCCGTAAGCTGTTGCAGAAACAGCTGTTCCTGTTCATTCATATTTTAACACCCTATACTTGCATCGTTTAACCTGTATAGCTTATTCATACACAACTGAGATTCCCTGCTGAAATGCACCCTTTTAGAATTTGCTTGAATGAGGAAAATAAAAGTAACGAAACTGAATATAAAACAGTTATAAAAATAGTTTTATTTCAACAATTGAAATAATTATTTCCATTAAAATGCAATACCATTCAAATAAACCTAAAATTTATTTCAGCACTAGCATACGAGAGGCCTTACTAAATTTTGACAGATCGGTTTAAAATAATGTTTTACTCGCTTTATATAATCTCTAACATTATTATTATTTAATAAATTGCTACCTTTTTGGCTCATTGTGAACATAAATTAGCTTATTTATTTCAAAAAACTCTTAAGGCTTACGTATAACTAGTAGAGCAGTAAATGAAAAATTTAAATAGTCAAATCTGAAAATTTACTTGAAGAATTCATGGGTTATTGATTTTTTATTAGAGTATCACTTGCGTATTCCCTGATTTGATATGTTATTTCTTTAATTAGATATGTATTTTTTACAGGAAAAAGCACTTATAAGAAACCAAAAACCTTTCATTTTTATCAGGGTTCCACAAAACCAAATTTTACATATGAAAACCGTTTTTATTGCTATAACGTAAAAGGTTTAAGTTTAAGTAAACCAACACGCTTTCTGCTCTTGAATTGTACCATAAACTATTTTTAAAGCGTTTTTGAATTCGCGTTACCAGTCCATCGCACCACTGAGACCAGCTCCACCGCTAGACTGGTCTATTGCAATCTATAGGGGAATTACCAATTAAAATAAACAATACATCTATCTAATCTAATCGAAGTGCCTATACCCTGATTATTATTTGTTTAATTATTAGCATTTTAATCGTTTAATTGTAGCGTCACTGTGCAGTACAAAAGTAATCTAATATACAGGGTGTCCACTAAAGATGCGGCCAAAATTTAAGGGGTTATTCCTTGGACTATTTTAAGAATATTTTGTCCTTTGATGATTTTTGAAAAACCGCTTTGTTTCGATGATACAGGGCGAAAACCATTTCGGAGGAGTACGGCTCCGAAACGGCTTGACCGATTTTTATGAAATTTTATACGCATATTCGGAAGGTCTGAGAATCGGCTACTATCTATTTTGCATACCCCTAAGTGATAAGGGTTATCTACCCCTCACATTTTTTTTTAATTTTTGGACAAAAATTGTGTTTTTAATTTTTTTATAATGTGGCATTATAAAATACATACAACCCTAAATTTTCACCCATCCATCACCAACCCCTATTTCTTAATAGTTGTTTTAGTAATTTAATCATTTAAGTGCGCACCAGAAAACCCTGCCCTTGGGAGGCGGGTACAATGTTGGAAGGGGCAAGCACTCTAGCTATTTCCTGCGCTCGATAACTGATCAGTTAGGGATCCTTACTAATACCCGTGCGAAGCCGGGACGGGCCGCTAGTTAATTATATAAAAATGTATAGAATTATTACTTGGAGTACTGATAGATGTAACAACTAGACTAATACCAATAAATTAATTTGATTTTTGGTTATTGGCAACAACAGGAAGTATCCATAAGGACCAAAATACGATAAAAAACGGAATCGAACGAAAAAATAAAATATGGTAGATGCCATTTAAAAAAACGAAGCTATTCGTGTTAAAAAATTTTTAAACTTCAGAATTTTTTTCTGAACGCCCTGTGTAAATTATTACGTTCAATTTTGTCAAGGCGTTAGCTCTGAGATTTAGCTAACAGTAATAAAAATTCTAAAAGTCTAAGTCATATGTTGTGGAATTTATGATTTTTTATAATTTAGGAAGCAATTTTTTTTTTGTATAAATTAAATTAACTCAGAAACCACTCACCGTAGGTGTATAAGTTGGTTATGAAACTAACCTCAAATTTTCACGTTTTATTCGAACTCGGCGTCAAAAATTTACCACTCTATTTAAAATAAGAAAGTTGGTCTAAATTCTGATAAGGTGCATGCTGATGAAATAAAGTATGATAAATTGTATGCAATATGTATAGGAACTGGTATTGTTTTTGACATATTCTTGTAACAAAAGTGAAACTTGAGCATACAAAATGTGAGCTGCGACCTGTAAAGTTATGTATGTATTTTTCTCAAAGAAAATGCGGAAGAAAAAAAAAAGGAACTTAAAATTCCTTGGAGCCAAATGAAAGGAAATCGTGACAGTTTTATTCACAGGGAGTAACTGAATAGAACTGATTCTTTCTTCTTAAAGTTACAAACGCGTTCAGAATTTAAATTTACACCCACTTTGTTGGGATTGCTACAGATACCTGGGCTCTTCAACTGAGTATACAAGACTTATTTGGCAATAAGTAAATAAAAGCACATTTAAATTGTTTCATTCAAAGAAGTAATAGATAGATGACTCACGATTTTATGTGCCATAATTCAAAAGTTTGCAATTCATTCAGTCAAATGAGAGATTACTAGGGTTTAGAGACCGGGACCTATGATTTTGATCGATATAACCGGAATGTCGTTTTAAGCAATGTCGTTGTAAACGGTTTTGACTGTATGTACAATTATAATAAAAGGATAATATTGCAAGGTATATACCCTGGATCCAAGTGCTTTTCATTTCATTTTAATAAGTTGTGTTTCTTTGCATAAATCGAATACGCTGCTTCCACCTGATCATTAGCATTCAAACCCAAATTCTACATAGTAATCCATCAGAAAGAATCTTTAACTTATTCGAGTAACACTCTGACTATTCCGATAACGTGATGACAGTTTTAGAAGCAATGTAATTCCATGAAGAAGCATAAATTAGCGAGACCTGTTCCGAGTACAAAATTGCGAAGTAATTTGCAGACGCAAATTTACACACACATGCACACACACACACACAGACGTTTACATGCACGTTATTTAGGTACACGAATCTGAATATTACAAAACCAACAATTGTGGTCGTCGAAAAGGGACAGGATGTTCCGGAAACGTTGTATGTTCTGCATTAATGTGAACTGTGCTAGATACAATCCCTGCTTAGTTCGTGATTGTAATGTTTCGGAGTTCCAAAGAGGTTAGCTAACGAACTAAGTTAGTCGTAAGGACGAAAATTAACGAGCCAGTGACAAATGTCAAATCGAATGGGTTTAAATGGCAAAAGAGGACATTGTTAAACAGTGACTTTTAATGGAGTTGTAGTATCATAGCAATTTATCGTGTTACCCTACTTTGGTCTCAGTAAACACAATATACAAAATATATTACGAAGGATCCTGAACAGCATTTTGTCTGGACATGCCTTATCATTTTGTGGTCGGAGTTGGACGAACCCTTTTAAAGAAAATTACAAAGGGGTTAAATCAGGACAAATGAGATGTCCATCATTTCATTCTAAACTTTATATATTGCTGTCTAAATCATTTTGAGCGTCATGAAGTTATAAGATGGAATATTTTGATCTTTAGGTACTCTATAGTGATAAATGAAATCAACATATACCCCATAGAAACGCCAAAACTAAGAGCCTATAACCAAGACTAACATGTTGATTTAGAGATTGCTTGTCATTCTGTGTTAATACTTAAACAGAGGAGGAATGGAGTTATAATTTTATCATGTTTTTACTATTCTGATGAGAATTTGTTTGTATACAAGATTTATTTTAATCATTCTACGAAAATCTACATTTTCAAAAATAAGGTCTTGGCCCTGAGGGGTGCGCCTTTACTTAACTGGGAGAATGGGAGCCACAGATTAAAAACCATTGTATGATATTGAAATTTTATTTAACAGACAAGCATAAGGATTTCAATCATCATCCAGGACAAAAGCGAACCATCATAGAGACCTTTATTCATCGAGATAAACGAATTTGGTACCTTCTCTTTTATAACATCGAGATCAAGCTTTCCAATCTAACAGCTATACCCCACAAGACATCAAACGTGTGCTCCACCCCAAAAGAATTTCACCTTAAACACTCCAACTACCGCCACCAGGATACGTTTCCTTACCCTACATAGAAACGGTTACAGATCGCATAAGGAATTTGTTCAACATCAGAACGCTCTTTAGATCGACGAAACAGCTACGTAGCCTTTTCAGATCAGCTAAAGGTCCTAGAGATCCCTTCTCATCCGCCGGCTTTTATATAATACCCTGTTCTTGCAGAGGAGTAAACATTGGAACCACAAAAAGCAGCATTAGAATGAGAATAGCCGAACGCAAGCGCAACTGCTTGAGAAATCTGCTTTAGCTGAACATAATTTGAACAATCACAACATCTTGTTAAGTACTAAGAAACCTCTGTTCTGTCTGTTATTTCGGAGCACAATCCCCGATTCCATAGGAAAGCCATTTAAATTCATAACCACCCTACGCATTTCAACAGGAAAGAAGAAGGACTTCGTTTGAGTAAAGTATGACATCCAGCTCTAGAGAGAACGACTCAGAAGGTATCGAATCCACCAGCGAACCATTCAGACACTGCCCCATCCGCGACACGCCCACCGTCGCCCGGTATAAGTATCAATGCACAGTCAGCTCTCCACTTAGTGGCGGTCGAGACTAGGAAGTATAAACTTCGGTCTCGTCAACAATCGATTGTTATACAAAAGGACTTCTTAAGAACCTCTAACTGGAAACTGACAGTAGATTTTGACCCCTAATTTATCAACTTATAGCGCAATTTTTCGATTTGAAGGTTGTTGATAAATCATTTTGGAGGAGGTCTTTAAACCACTTACATCTGTTTTTGGCATAAAATTTAGCCAAGTGCTAGGAGATGACACTTTATTATCGTCGATATGTTCTGTTTTGGTATAAAGAAGACCAATACAACTGGTATTGTTGGGTAAAATTTAACCCGAATTGTATGCAAAAACTTAATTATTAAATAATAACTCAACATCTTGTAGTTTTTAAGATATGACTTGGGGAGGTGAGAAGATATAACATTTATACGCCTAAATATTGTCGATTCAAAATGTAACGGTTAAATTTGACCCAAGACAATTCGATAATTAAATTTGGTCACTGAAACATTATTTTCTACTTGAAGTTTATTTCTGTGTTTAGATTTCAAGGCCGCTGGGGCAGAAAATCTTAAGTGCTTTGACTGTACCAGGCAATGCTGCCTGGGGGTATCTTGCATTCCTATGCCCTACGTACTGAGGTTGGGGAGAGGAAATTATTTCAATTAACACAAAGGGGTGCTAAAAACAAAAGTTTGAGAAGTATGGTCTAGGCCAAGTTCAATAAGGAGGATTAATATCAATACTCTTGCCACTGAAGTCGCTTCTGGTGGAGTAAAACTAACGATGTGATTTGATTATCTTATCAGTGTGCAACGACTGATTTGCTGTATGTATTGTTGCTTGTTTACCGTATTCTGTACTGGACACAACCAGAATGGTGCAACTGCATTCAATCATGTGAGAACGTCATTCCAGAAACTGGTGGAATTGTCTCAAACATCATAATAGATTATTGCATTGACCTTTAGTTGAGGGAAATTAAGTTTCATTGCATTATTAAAGTTAATACATTATTTGAAGACCCTGTTTTAAAATTAAATTCATTGTTTTAAATTGGGTAAACAATATATTTAAGACGCTGGATAAAATTTTTTTTTTAACTGTTAGGGTGGGTGGTGAAGAATGTATCAGGTGGTGACTGCAGTCGTGGAGCTTCTAGTAACAGTATTCTTAATTTTTATTTATTTATTAATACAAGAATTGGAAAAGGTTAGGGTAGAGGGTGGGTGTACGTACATTAATATGCGCACCCATCCACTACCCAAACCTAAAAAATAAGAATACCGGTGGGTGGGAGGTGGGAGGTTATAGGAGGTGGTAGTTGCAAGAGAAGAGGCCTGCAGGGAGATAAAAACTCACAACTACAACCTTAACTCCCTACCATCCTTTTTTACATAGAATACCTGAATTTTATTTTATTTTTTAAATATACGAAACGAATCAAAGTATAGAAAGAAGAGATGAAAAGATTGAATTATGTGAGCAACAAAAGGCGCCTGTTTCGCATTTATTTGGTTCAACCGAATCCATTTGTTTTCAGAATGTGCAAAATCATCTATCAAATTAAGCCATATATTGGAAAGCAAACCGAACGAAATTGCTTTGGAACTAAAATAAATTCAAATTTATAGCACCACAGGAACACGGAGTGGCTTTAGCTTCTTCGAAGAGGACGAGGGCAACAGAAATAGTTACTTCATGTTTTACATAAAATAAATCCAGAGAATCAATTTTACAATATTCAATGTTGAAAATACAATTGATATTTTCTATGGGCTAGAATTGCAAGCAAAATTTCAAAAAGAAGTTCAGGGCAATTAAATCATAAACCGTTTAATTTTCCTGAATAATGAAAGTAACTAATCAATTACTAAAAACATTTTATTAATGGTAAATACAATAAGTTTTGCTAATTGCTCCGATGTTGAATAAACCCAAATTTTGATAGGTATATCTTGGGAAAATTAAAGTATTTTGTTGCTGAATTCCAAAGAAAACTAAAAAAATGTTTATGGAAACTAAGTAATGAACAAAGGAATAGAAACAAATCGAAGAAAAGCCTGTGAAAAGAAAAAAAGCTTTAAGGATAGTTCTCATAGAGGCTTATTTACCAATTGTCCGTCATTTAAATAATAATTGATAACTAATATTGCAAATTTAACCTCTTGTTACTGTCTTTGCATCAGCAATTGCTTGAACTACGTAATGTTAAACAAAATTGGTACTTAATTAATCTGGAACTTACTATTGATCCATTTCGAACGTTATGCACATCATTGTGAGTTGCCCATCTCGATTGGCGTTTCAATCTGCTAATTACAAACGCTAAATAAGACAGAACAACGTACCTATGGGTGTACATCGGAAAGTAATTACCATCAGGAAACAGAACTGAATCATACATCAAAAATTTTAACTACATTTTCATTGGAATACGGTCACGCGATAGACGTCCTAATTTTATCATGTGGCATTCAAAAGCAATTGGTCAAAAACGTACAATTTCTATATAATAACTTTAGTTTGTTGACTGTTGATTACAAATCGATATAAAATAGAAATGAGTTTATGTATAAATTCTAATTTTTTGTTGTTGACGAGAGCGAAGATTATACCTCCAAGACCCTACACCGACTGTGTGGAGAGGTGGCTGCGCACTGATATATATACTGCGTGGGCAGTGGGTGTGTCGTGGATGGGTGGATTTTTCAGGTTGTTTGCGCCTGCGTTCGGCTATTCTTGCTTTAATGCTGTCAACGAATCAGTTCCGTAATCTTTATAGATCGAACAAGGACCCCAGAGACAAATAATATTATTAATGTAGTATCTGTGTTTTTAGCATAATTACGCTGTTAGCTGCCTTGGTGGTTCTATCCGACAATTGTAGCCAGGCCCCACAGATGGTGTTAATATGTCATATGAGGTGTCATGTTAAATTAAACGAATTAATAAGTTTGTATTAGGATTTTACGGAAAAGTTGTCACGTTAGTTCACTGTTACTTATAAAAATCTGCTTTTTTAGATAGACCATTAAAATATTGTTACAACTTTTTCTCAACTATTTATTAAATGATGATTCAAATACAAACTCTTTGATATTAACGACAACAACAATACAATTCTCTCCTCAAAACCACGAACTCCTTCTTCTGTCTCTGGTTAGCACAGTCTCTCGTAAGACAGACGCTAAGTAACTTGCTTATATTTATCGGTCACTCTCCCCCCCCCTTTTATAGTTATTCGATGTCGCCCAATAATCACTAGAAGTTTCTCGAACATTCTAGACAGTTGCTATTGATTTCGACACAGAGACTGTCCACAACTTTGTACATGTGTTTCAAAAGTTGCCTAAATCCGTAACAATATGATAAAATACCCTACGTCACTTTATATCATTATAACTTCATTATTTCTTCTAATAATTGGACTGTCCCGTCAATGAGAAAATTTTATGTAAGGATTTCCAATTACTTAAAATCAGACTCACCCCATTGTGAGGAAATACGGATTTATGTGTAAACTATAGTTTGTAGCACTCTATAAAAGAAGTACATTACATACCTACATTAACAACGTGTAGATCCGTAAGACTCGATCACGATTATTCTCTGACATACATCAAAAGTTTATCTATTTGTAAACAGAGTAAGGATAATGGTAATCCCTTCTGATGAACTAGGAGAAGTACATAAAGTGATATTGAAAAACATTTTTCACTAATGGTTGTGAATTTAGCTCGCACATTTTTCATTCAAAATAGAACGTGGAATACGTTGCTTATCCTATTACACCTAAAACTAGAATAGCAAGAGATTTCTTTAATCCTTAGGGATGATTCATCTAAAAAGCTATTAAACTTTAAAGTCAGCCGAAAAGATGAAATCTCGCTGATGTAGTGAAGGAGATAGTGTCATATATTACTCTGGAGACAAACTAGATAACAAAAGTCATTAAAGTCAAAGGTCATTCCATCATCATCTTATGAAAATATCGTGAGTTACAAAAGTTTGAATGAGGAGTATGTGTGTATGAGAGCAAATAGTGCGAGATTGTTATGTTACGTGGATAAGGAAAAGAAAAAATTGTAGGACACTTTCTGAAGTATCAATGATCAGTTGAAGGCATTTCGGAGGCAGAAGCAGAAGTAAAGAGAGGACATTACTGTTTTCAACTGGGAATGAGAAGATTGGCTCTCGACAGAAAGAAATGGAGGAGTTTGTCTAAATAGTTCTTGAAGTGAAGATTGAGATAATTATGAAGAAAAATACTAAAAACTATAGTTTGGATATTGGGTAGACGAAAAATATAAATTAATAAGGAGCAATGAAGAGAAATTCGTTCAAACTTCACGGTTCACGTAGGCTTAGGTTAGGTTAGGTGAGGAGTTTAGCTCCTGAATGGAGAGCAAAATATATGGATTTGGACTTCTTAATGATCCTAATATTCTTAGGGATGTCTTTAGGGGCGTTAATATTGTATTTGTTATCTATGCTTTTTTCCGATTTAAGAGTATTTATACAAAAAATTGCGTAGACATCCACATGTTCAATCAAAATGTTCTGCCTCAACTCTACCCCTTTCATTTCCTTTTTGTTTCAATTCTTAAATAAAATTGTAGTGTAAACCAAACAAATATTTAAGTTAGAATTCGACCGAATTCTGTTATTTTGTTTGAAGCCGATGGGATAGGTCTACGCCATTCACGTAGGATTATTTTGAAAACCAATTTAGGATTAAGGAACAAAAAAGGAAACTTATCACGAATGAATAGGAACAAAAGGAAGTCGATAGCGGCGCTTTAAAGCGTACCGTTTACTCAGTTGGTCGTGGAGAAAGCTCTGCATGACCAATTCGATAAAAGCATTTCAAGTTGGTGGACTAATTTAGATAACAAAAACCTGCTTTCGAACTTAAAAAAACTACGGATTATTTTTTTCGTTTTATGCTTTTTTAACTGCAGACACCCTTCATTAGTTTATAATCACTAAAAGTTAGACTAGTGTTCATAATATGAAAACAGTGAAGAAATTGTAAAAATCGTGGTGTAATTTATTAATTTATTACCCCACTTCAAAAAAAAAGATCACGTTTTTAACATGTTGTGGGTATATAGGTACGTCTAAATACATGTAGATTTATTTATGTAGCGAAACGAGTATGCGAACTAGTCGACTAGCCGGTTGCCGTGGGCGGTTTCGACGGTGTGCGTCGTATTTGTAAATATGTGTATCGTACCTGCCATCCAGGAAAGCAATTAATCAGTTCGCAGAAGAATAAACTGCTCCGAAAATTTCCAAATATTGCTCGAAGCTTCTCGATCGCCGAAGAGTCAGAAATAAATTGACAGTCGTTGTAGTGACATGATAAATAAACAGACACCTAGTAAAAAGTGAATAAATGTAAATAAATAGTGTAGTTAGTAATATAAGTTTTGTAATAAATTGATAATGTTTTTAAGTTTATTTAGTAATTGTTGTAAATAAATTGTTTATTGCTGTATATAAGCCTTTAAGTCTAAATTTATTAAAGTTTCCAAATAACTGGATGGATTTTAATTAAAGAGATGTCTTATCTATAGATTCGTCTAAGGCCAGGTTTCCACGGCGCGTATTGCATGTCGCATGCCATGCGCCATGGGAATGGGCAAACTCGTCTGTGATTGGTACAGTTTCAAGTTTCTGTCGAATATTATGAATCAAAAGAAGAATTCAAGGTGTGGGAAGTGGGTTTACAATGTAGATGGTTAGATGCCAGGTCATATTTCTATTAAACCCAATCCATAATATATCATAGTACAGTTTCACTTTCATTAAAGTGGTACCTTTGAAATACACCAAAGCAATATAGACAAAAAAGAAAAAAATATAAATCAGATGTCAAAATGAATTCCATGCAATAGGTCTTCCAAAATCAACTTGACATTTTTTAGACCAAGAATGAGTATTTTTTATTTGCAACGGGTTAGCAACAAATTGAAGAATTTTGTATGAGCTCAAGTAACTTATGATAACACAAACACTGTATGATGAACTTATATCTTCTCTTTACTATGAGAAATTTGGCATTGTTCCTGTGCTATTTGTCGTGGTACACTGGAAAATTTTAAATATCAAAACCTAAAACCTCAGAAGAGCCTCACGAAAAAATGTACCGAGCCCCCAAAAACTATTATTTAGGAAATTCTACCCGAGGAACTTAGGATGACTTGTGTGTGTGCAAAAGTCATTCCGAAATTGCTCACAGAAGAAGCAGAAAAAGCTTCGTCTTGAAGTCGCTCACCACAACTTGCAAATGATTTCTGATGACAGATATGTACACAAAAAGATTATTGCTGGCGATAAATCGTGGGTTTATGGTTATGGTCTTCACAGCGGAAGCATTCTCGATTGCCAAGGCCGAAAAAAACACGTCAAAGTTGAAGCGATGTCAAGACAGTGTTGATGGTTTCTTCGCTCCTGGAGGTCAGAAAATCGAAAAATAATTTTTTCTTGAAGCTCTGGAAAGACTGCACGCAGGTGTTAATGGAAGATTACCTCAGATCATGTAAACTGGTGACTTCGTCTCCAAGACAATGCGTCAGCGCATTTATCAAATCTTGTGCAGCAATATTTGATAAAGCACCAAGCCGTACAGCTCCATCAGTCCCTATACACCTCACACAGCTCCCTGTGACTTTTGTCTATTTCCAAAATTGAAAACTCGATTGAGAGAACGCCGGTTTGGCGACTTAGAGATGATTTAAGCAAATGCGACGAGTGCACTGAAGGCTATTTCGAAAACTGACTGGTTCAGAATGCGGAAACACCGCTGGGAGCGCGCCATCTAGTCAAATGGGAACTACTTTAAAGGATGTCACTCGCTGGATGACAAATAATAAATGCAGCGTGGAGGTAGGAAGGTATCCCGGATGTATATAAGCCTTGCTTCAGATAAAAATCTCAGTAACTTAGTCAAGTGAAGAGATCTGGGATTCTATTCCTTGGAGGAATGAGTCCAGGAAATATCAACAAGAAATCATTTATAATTTCGTATGCGTTGTTTTTCAACAAAGATTCTGGAGTCCCTCGGAGCATAATGTAGGGAATCATGCAATTCAGGAGAATAATACTTTTACGTAGAATTTGTTTCAAAGATTATTCACCAATTGCCCAGTCAATAAACAAGAAAGAAATCAATGACCTATTCAAAAAAATAGTATTCAAAGAAGCTGACTGTACTATCCATTTTAAAAAAATCCATGATATAATTTTGAAATGTTTCCTTTTTGTTATGTTTCGATGAGATCAGTTTCAATTTAAATGTAATATACTTTTGATTATTTTCAAGGGAGCTTCGTTTTCTTTTTCTTCTTTTTTCCAATGGGTTCAACCTTATGATATAGCCTATTCAATAAAAGCAACATAATCGAAATCAAGTAACTTAAAACAAATTCAATCGGTTAACAGATCAAATTTTAGTCATTCCAGCCCTCAAGCGTATATTTTTTTAAATTTAAATATGAGTAACCTAATGGTATACCTCATCCAATAGCAAACAAACAATCAAACTCGGAATAGTTTGCAAAGGATTATGTGTGGTCTGGTCGTACATAATAAACAAAATATACGTGGATTTGAGAATCTACCATTTTTAACCGTCAGTTAAATAGAATAATTTCTGCACGATAGTTTGCATGTAAATTAAGTTCTAGTTGACTGGAACTCCGTACTAGTGAAAGACCTTAACAAAGCCAATTAGAAACTGCTTAAAAGTTTTTCCGCATCACAAATTTACAGCGACTAGGGGGTAGTTTAACTTAAACTCTTAACGAGAATTCTTAACAAATACCTAAGTAAAAACGACTACTGCTTTGCGAAAGTGCTTGAGATGAAAAATAAAATTTTCACTGCTAGTTTGCGAAGCAGAATTAATTACATCTAAACTTAAAATTCGTACTGCGAAAATGTAAACCAACTTTTAATAATAATTTTATCATTTAAGCGCTAAATGTCAACACAAAAATATCACAATTCTCGATGAAACTCAGCGTACAACATAAATAGTTTTATTAAAACATAATTTCAGTTCATTTTGAAAAAAAAATAATAATAATAAACAAATCAAAATCCCACAAATATCAGTAATTCTCGGAATATCTGCCTATTCCTAAGACTAGGAAAGAGAGGGTACACGTAACTCGTAAGTCGACTGTACGTCGAACATTGTTACTTGATTTTGTACTGGCTCCATAAAGCGGTGTCAGACAGTGCGTTGGTGTCGGTCATTAAAAGTGTAAATATTATTGAATAGTGTAGTTAGGTTTTAGTGTATTTTTGTTTAAAACAATGGTGATTTGTTCTTCATTCGGCTGTAAAAAACGTTGGAATGGTTTGCTGATAGTGTAAGAAACCAAAAATACTTTCAAAGTTGTAATATGCATGTGTTTACCACGATTTTACCATAGGCGGCGTCACTTTAAGTTATAAAAATCTAAGAAATAAAATTATTTAATTTAAAAAAGTTATTCTTAAAGTTTGGTTCCGCCACATCATGTTAATTAACGTTAATGAAATAATTCGTTGCCTTTGATTTCATTGAAAATGTACTTGACATAAAATAGATAATATTTTTCTATGACTCTAAACAAAAGTTCTTATAAATTGTTGACTTTATCAAATAAACAATTGATTGTCTGTGTAGAATTATAATTGTACGAATAACGGTAACAAAACTAACTCCGTCTTAACATTATATGTTGCGCTACTGAGCGCTGACTGCTGGTTCCATCGCGTAACAATTTGCAGTCGACGATTATGCGTCCCCTCTCTTTCATAGTCTTAGGCCTATTCCTACGTGAATTTCACGCAACAATTTATATTTACCTTTGTACATTGTTAATCCGTTACCATCGTGTGACATCATACTATCATAGTAGGCTCACACACAGCATATGTGGTCACGTAATCAGCGCGCGGGCCTTGTCTCACGACGGTAATGGTTAAACCCACCAACGCCTCTCTGGTGAAAGCTTCAGCTAATTCCCGTATTAACCTGCAGGTGTGATTACTAGACTGTTGATGGTCACGCAGTTTAGTTGTTTCATTGTTTATCAGTTTGTGTATTGTATGTATAATCAGTTTTAGTACCTAGCATACTATTCTGAATAGGTAGATTTAGTAGGAAAATGGGAAATAAATGTCCAAAATTAGCTGATATTCTCTAATCTGGTAGGTACAGTTTATGTCTGAAGTTGAACCTCGCGTGGTAGTTATCATTTAAATTCGCCACGCTTTTTAAATGGTGACATTAAGCATGGATAAGGGCTTTTCTTTCCTTTCATTTTGATATTTTATCTTATAACTGGACAGCCAAAAACGATTACGTTTTGTATTTATCAGGAAAGTCTAGGTCATCTAACTGTCAGAAGTTTTACAATAATGAATGCGAGGGACAATGTCAGCTACAATATACAGGGTGACCCAAACTCAATAGTCTTATAAGGCGTTCATGGAAAATTATTGGTAGGAAAATTTTGAGAAATAGTGGTAGTTACTCCACATGGTCTACATTTTTAAAATATCTTCAATTTTTACTAAACAATTTAATTTTATTAACAAATATTTCACCCTACAAAGGCATCTTCAGAAGAAGTGACATACAACTTATCTTCAACAATATTACTTCAATATTTAAAAAATATCACTTCTTCTGAAGATGCCCTTGTAGGGTGAAACATTTATTAAGAAAATTAAATCGTTTAGTGGAAAGTTTGTACCGTTATTATATTCGTGATTTTATTTTAATTCATTATGAATCCCAATTTCCATGTACACTTCATTTATTTTCTCTAGGTGGGTGACCTTTAGTATGATCTGCGCAAAATAGAAAAGAACGACACTAGGCCAGAAAAGAAAGGAGACAACTCTTTCAACTACTTTCAACCGCTGACTAGCAGATCAAAGTACAGTACTGTACGGAAAAAATGTACCATTTATCCACTAAAATTGCATTGTTTGAATGTGCTATTATTGGTACCAAGTACTATTGACAATGTTTTTGTCAACAAATAATAAACAAAATTTTTGTTAACAAATAATAAACAACATTAGTCTCCAGTGAAATGCAAACTGGGAGCAAATAAGTTCACATTATAGAATATAAATCAACAACGGATTGTTTGTTTCGAATATAAATCAACAACAGATTGAACTGGACATTTAACGCTTGTTTTCGACTCTCACTACTATTCATGTTGGAACAAAACTTTCGGCAGGTACTGTACGTAAGACTATGTTTAATCAACAAGAGCCGATAGTATAATGAGCATAGACAACCTCCTTTATTCCTACCTACGATTTTGCTAACGCGCATCTAAGACATTGGAAGGGGCAACCGCCTAGAGAAAATAAATGAAGAGTAGTAAAGATTGAAACAATTGATTATGTTCAATTTTGTTTTAGTTACGATAACAACGGAAGTTAAAGACAACTTTTTTATTCTAAATGGACAATTATTATATACAATTAGTATTCCATGAACGTTTAATATGCCACTAACTTTCGGCCACCCTGTATACCTATCTGTCGAGTTCTAACATGCTCATCTCTACTTCATAAAAAAGTTTCAACGATGCAGGATTGCAGAAGAATTGAGACTCCCTCTTTAACACGTAGCATTTTGTGTAAGCTTTTGGAGTTTAAAACATCGACTTTTAAAAAAAAATATGTAAACCGACAATTTTTTTTTTTCATTCAAATACATTTTTATTTTTTTAACAACCTGCTCATTTCAAACAAACTCTCATGCTTTATATTTTTGTCTAATAGTGGATCCTTCAAAATGAAATTTTATTTTTTGAATCATGTTTAATATTGACATTTAATGATCTACCATGTTTAATACGAAAGTTGGAAACAGATACTATTTAGATACTTTATGCAGGTGAACTCTTAAGAATTATTATAGGGCTCCCGGGTATGAAAAATATAGGGAGTAAAATTGAGTGAACGTAACGGAAGTAAGCGTAACGGAAACACAGCTGCCATATTCTTTCTCCACCCATCTTATACTGAACGCATAGGGAGAGGGAAACGTGCTAGCACGTTTAGGTCTGTCCGATGACTAGAATGAGTGTAGCTGTCAGACCAATAGGAGCACGAATATATACGACGTCAAACAATTTAACGAACCTAAAATCAACCCATAACCTAACCTAACCTCAGTCTGATTGTAAAAAATCATTTATCCTTCACCGTTCGTGATTGAAATTCATAGTTCTGATGCTTATCGTACCAAAAACCAACAATTACCAAATAACACACCAAATTCTTGAAAATTGGGGTTTGATGATATCCCATAGCCCATAGGTACCAAACATATAGTTCCCATTAATTATCTTCTTGTCCTTATAATTTTTGTGTGCTAAGAATTAAAGGAGCCTTCCTAATTGAATGGGCATTTATTAAGAAATTAAGGTTTCTCTATGAAAAAATGTTTAATAAACTTTCAGGTGCTTCCATTTTTATGTTGTTTTTCCCTGTCGCCACCTCGAAATGGTTATTGGTCCAAATTGATGCCTTACCATAACGATCCCGTTATTTTATGTCTTTCACGTGCGCTCATGAAACTGTATGTATTCCTTAATGCGAAATGATATACACAGGGAATCATGCAGAAAGGTTGGCATCGATGGTGGTGGTGGCTGTGTAACTAATCGTAAGGGGATTTGTAGATGGCACTCAAGTTCATATAAAATTCTTCACAGCACGCGTCTTTAATACTTCGAAAAGGCCATGGCAGACGATGAGCACACACAATGTAAATATTCCGAGGTGAAGTTTATGTTAAAAGGAAACCGGGTTGAAATATACCTCAGGGAAATCCTGGAAAATATCGAACGACAGGCGCTTAAATACTAGTGGTGCTTCTATTTATACTGAATCTGTTTTTTGTGTTTATTTTTAATTAAAAGCTGTGCTCCAAATGAAATGCACTATTTTGAGGTCTTGGAGTAAGGAAGACAGCAGTGTGCCTATTCTGGGGAGCAGTTAATTAATTAATATAGAACAAAACAATAAAGAAATACAACGTACATTTATGTGGACAACATTTATAATTACATCTTCTAATTAAGATAGTAGTTAGAAATTAGAAATTTTACAAAAAAAACGTGCCATTTTGGGGTAAGGAATTAAAAACATCCATTCGCATATGTAAGGGTTTTTGGATTCCATAATTTTAGTTACCCCCCCCCCCCTCGAGCACACTACTATAGACTATACCGACTATATAAACAAAAATTAACCCTCATAAAAAACACTCATATTCCTAAACATGTACCTACATCTATGAATTGTCAGGAAGCTTGATTTTATTCAAGTCCCTGAAACTTTTAACAGAGTTGCAGCTTTTCCCTTTCCGCATTATTAACTACCCCATCGAGAACGTCATATGTCGACATATGTCGACAAATCCCTTAGGGTATCGGTAGCGACAGCTTGAAATAAACAACTACGTATATAACAAAGTTTCTAATAGTTTCCAGTTGATGTCCCAAATTCGCGAATGAGAAAAGTTAGGTTTAGGTACCATAAGTATGAATTGTA
Organism: Agrilus cyanescens; assembly: GCA_947389935.1. Lineage (NCBI taxonomy): Eukaryota > Metazoa > Arthropoda > Insecta > Coleoptera > Buprestidae > Agrilus > Agrilus cyanescens. The sequence continues at coordinate 6,247,557 of OX376713.1, read as the reverse complement.
CCTACTCTTAGAAATTCCCTAATGGTATGTAGGAGTAATCAATAATTATGTTAACGAACATCATTTTGGAAGCGATCTGTTGAGTACAGGATGAGTACAGGACATTCAGAAAATCTCTGACCAACAATTAGGTTAAGCATATGTATCTATATCACTGAAATAATAAGGAATAAAAAATTTTGCGGAGCCTTATGGTAATCGTCAAGGTTGTAAAAAACTAATCTGGATGTTTAATAAAATTTTGATGTTAACCTATTAACCTTCAAAGCGTGATTTTTCAAGCGCTAAGGTGCTAACTCGTGACGTCATTAATTAGTCATTGGTAGGAGTCCTCAGAGGGATTTTTTTTGTTCTTGTAGACAAGTGATTTATATAGCTAAAAATTGGCAAGTTATTGCTACTATTTTATTATGTAACAATCTAAAAAGACGGGTAAAATTCCTGTAACGTCTAAACAATTAAGGATTACAAATCCCACATTTGGAACGCGTACAACGAACCATAACCACAGCCGGTTTCGACCTATTGGGTCTCATCAGGTAGGCGCTGGCAAACACAAACAACAAACAAAGACTAGTCTTGTTATTCAAGTGAACCTTGCGGTTTGTGTTTGCCAGCGCCTACCTGATGAGACCCAATAGGTCGAAACCGGCTGTGGTTATGGTTCGTTGTACGCGTTCCAAATGTGGGATTTGTAATCCTTAATTGTTTAGACGTTACAGGAATTTTACCTGTCTTTTTAGATTGTTTTATCTACGTCTAACATGTGCCTTCAGATTCAATAGTGTAATTCAATGCCGATAGGGGTATTAGCCCTCAGAGTAGTTGTTTCTTTTGTTTTTAGTCATTTATTTTATTATTTGCCAGTGTTAAAAATTTCAACAAATGCTCTTCTGATCGACCTCTATAAGAATCAACGTTCAAAAAAAAATTTGCTCCATAAAATCCTTTGGCCAGTAGACTAACATAATTCCCTGGCTCCCTTGCAGGACTCCCATATATTGCGACGCGGACAAGCACTTGGGCCTTGTCAGATTGATTCGACGAGGCGTCAAACTCTGTTCGATCAATTTGTACAGATATGATCAATTTTTTTTAAGAGCAACTAGACGCTTCACCAATCATTTTCTGTTTCTTACGATGTGTGTAATATGATATAGACGGTGGTCCAAATTCAGTGGCCTATTAGACGTTTATGGAAAAATAACAGGAAGAAAAATTTTGAAAAAACACAAATCGTGTTGTACTTACAATACGTGGTCTATATTTTAAAAATATTTTTAATCCTGTAGCTCTTTCGGTTAAGTATACCGAAAGTTAATACCAACTGTGTTATTTTTAATGGAATTATACATTTTTTACGCTGAATTCAAATAAATCGCTAAATTTTAACGTATGTTTGATAACCAATTTGCACACCTATGATGAACAGTTTTTGAGATATTTTTATTGATAGAAAAAGATTCACTACCGCAATCCAGGGAATAAATTACGTTTACCAAAAAGTGACCTAGAGTACCTACTGAAATATTTTTACTGATTGTAGTAGAGGTACGTATTAGGCTAACGTCCTGCCAATACTAATTTTCATAATTTGTACAGAGCTTTCATAGAAAAAGTTTAAAAACTTCAAACACGAACAACATGGTTTTTTTTATTTATTTACAAAAATCACCAAAAATGAAAACTCCAATGAGGGTATTCATTACAAATATTTTTCTCGAACATCATTGTAATATAAATTAAACGAAAAAAAGGTTTTTATTTTGATTTAGTTATCACCGTTATCACTTTCATTATGCCAAAATTAACGAAAAATATTCGATATTAAAAATCCAAAATCACTCAATTTTTTTTAAATAAAATGATAGAAGAATAAAGAGGAATCAAATGAAAAAAATACAATGTAATAGGCGCTATATTAAAAAACGAAGTTATTCGTGTTTGAAGTTTGTAAACATCGGATTTTTTTGTATAAACGCCCTGTACAAATTTTGAAGCTTAGCTTTAGCAGTACTTTAGTCTTAAACTTTTGCTACAATCAATAAAAATTTCAGCACTCAATGTCACTTTTTGGGAAAGTTATGATTTTTTATTCTTTGGATTTCGGTAGTGAATTTTTTTTTTTGTAAAAAAAATTATCTCAAAAACTGTACATCGTAGGTGTGCAAGATGGTTGTCAAACTTACCATACCATTTCACGTTTTATTCGAGTTCGTCCTAAAAATATACCATTCCATTTAAAATTACAAAGTTGTATAACCGGAAGTGCTACTAAATTGAAAATATTTTAAAAATATAGACAATGTGTCATAAGTACAACACAATTGTTTTCAAAATTTTTCCTCTGTTAGTTTTCCATAAGAATCTAATAGATCTTTGAATTTGGACCACCCTGTATATAAAACGCAATTATTAACTAATTCAAATTAAAAATGCAAAAACATGAGTAAACACGGAATATTTACTATTATTTCTAATAGTTAAGTAGTATATGTTGACCTATATTTATTCCTTTTTCCATGTCTTACTAAAACCCAAACCTTTCTCATTACTTTTGAAATTCGAATGTGGCATATTTTTAATAAATAATCAAAAATATGTTACCCTTACCTTAAATACAGTCTTATTTACAACAACAGGTCACGCACAGAACTGTATAATACAATAGATATCCTTATATCATCATCAAAATTGTGTGTTCGATAATAAGAGAGGCGATCGACCTACTTTTTCTTTCCTTATTCCATTAGGTAACACATTGTGGAAAATATTTAAAAATTAAAAACTAGGAGAAACCTACTAATTGATCCTTATTGAAAAACAGGAAATGAGTGTTCCTTCACGCCAAGATTATAGGAAGTTCAGGGCCGTACATGCGATGCTTTTTACTTCAATTATTAATTATGCAATGGAATTGTGTAAAGCAATCAGATTAGAAAAGAAGAGTAATAAATAACAAGGACGTTTCTTTTGCTTCACTTCATTAGCTGAGTGTACAATGAGTTGTACTGTTGTAATTTTGACAAAATATGTAGAGTGAAATTTTTCAACCGAGTCTTGAATTCGGTCGGATGTAGGAAGACCGAATGGCTGCATTATTTAACCGACAGCCAATCACGTGCAATTTGCCTATCTGTATGTCGATACCTGCATATTTCATAGGCGTACTTGAAGGAAATAGCTAGAGAGTCTGCCCCTTCCACCAGTGTACCTACCTTCTTAGGGCGGGGTTTGCTGGTGCGCATTTAGTCGTTAAGTCTCGGTTGAAAAATTTCACACTACTTAATTTGCATCCATTAAGCCACAAAAAAAATTAGGCAGAACAGGTCCCTTATTTACTATTTTATGCAGAAAATTAATAAATAATTACCTCAGTCGATCCTCAATCACCAATACTTGTTATGAAGAAGCTATGAATATTAGGATTTGTCACTCACCTGAAACAAAAATTAAAAATGTATCTCTGTTATTAAATATACAATAAAGAAACTTCACCGGGAAAAATTTTATCGAGTTCATCAAAAAATATTTAAAGGACATCGAGTTCCTGGCAAGCAATTTATCAAAATTGTTAAACGTACATATTTGAAATTTGTAATTTTGAGATCCCATGGATAGAAAATGGTAAAAAAACTGTAGAATGAGAGTACAACTTCTGAGAGAAGAGTATTTAAAATTTACGGTGATTTGGCAACATAGACGTCTGTAACAAATTGCAAAAACAATTGATCCGTTCAATCGACAGACGTAACGTCAAGTGGGCTCCTCATAAGACGACTAACGTGAAAATAAATCACTTAGCGCTTATTTATCGGCAGCGATGAGTTTAAGTACTCATATCACAAGACCAGAAGGTAAAACATTAACTTCATGCTAATGATAATACTGCTAATTACCAGCTAATTGAATGTGACGATGCGTGATGTACTTTTAAGGCAGGGCCGGACTGGATTTTGGCTACATTTTTGTGGAATGGAATACAGGGGCTGAAAAGGTATTACGGAAGTGAAAACGGGAAAGGTAAAATATAGGATAGGAAGATACTTTCTCAGAAGAAGAAAAGCTAATTAGAGATTTAATAGAGGCAGAAACAGAAGCAAAAAGGGGTAGATATATTAAAAAATGTAGAAGTTTAAGGGAGGAACTAATAAAAAAAAAGAATATAAAGGATGAAAAGACACTTTCAATTAAAAAGAGGTCACTTTTAAATATATTAGGGACAGAAACAGGGGTAAAAGGAGATGTGTATTAAATTACTACTATTTGCAAATAGGATGTTTCTGGGTTCGTGTTCATAAAAAATGACCACCATTTCAGAAACGATCCACATTAAACAACTATCCCATCCCTTCAAAGACCAAAAGGATTCTAATCTAAAATTTTATAATATCTAAATCTATTTGAGTTCACGCTTGTTTGATCTTTGAAAACTTATTCATAGTTATAACGGCCGTTGATCAATTTTTTTTAATTATCTGTAGGTTTCTATTTTTACCTTTTGACAGTTTAAATAATAGATTGTTAGTACTTAGTAGCACTTCAACCTTTGGTTCCAGTATCTCGTTTTTATTTAATTGTTTAGAGTCTTTGTTGGTTTCCCCTTTATAAATCGTTGAAATAATGTCAATTTTAGAATTCGATGTATTTGATTTATTTTTTAGGTTTTCATTACATCCTTTCATCTTCATTAACTTCAATTTTTCTATCTTAATAATGATCGAAAAATTATCGTTCGAAACGTCTTTTCTTCTATTTCTTGCCGTGCAATAGGAATGAGTGAACGCGTATTATTGCTGCTTACCCCAATCGTATACAAATGACATGCGCAGTTTAAGAACGCACGAGATGGTGGGAGATATTCAATAAATTAAGTCGACCCCGGCACAATCGTCGACAGAAAAGACTGTCGGCTTTGGCTAGGCTCTCCACTGAAAGAGACTTCATTACGAATATTCAAAAATTTGCACACAATAAAAATCGTATAAAAAGAATATCTTTCTTATTATATTCTTTATGTATGGTGCACCCCTTATCTTAGGATCACGTACCACAACTGAACCAGATGGATTTAATAGATCACCTATTACTGGATTACGTTCATAAAATTTACTAAAGAACTTACTCTACAGTATACACCTCTTAAAGTTCAAGTTTTCGAAAGGTTCTAGGAGAATGCAAGTGATAACATGTGAAATACGTTTACCGAAAGATTAGACCCATAAAACGTTCCATACTTCTCCCAAAGGACTCGCCTTTGTCCGATATCGGAAATTGATAAAGCACCAACGAGCTTCGCAATGTATAAATAAATAATTCTGGTGCACTTGAACTCTCCTCAAAATGAGGCCCCTCAACTTCCGTCTCCAGCAACGAATTTGAAAACATCTTAACTCTCGTCTTAATAATATCATGATCAATACAAATTCAAATATCTACCTTACGGAGTAGTATTATCCGGACTAGTTGGCCATGGTCGATTGTTTTGGAATGTTCTAGACGTTTCGTCTCCAACTGTGGGAGACATCTTCAGTACGATATGTCAAGAAATCGTAAGACAATATTTCAACGCATCCTACTGAGGATGAGCAAGCCAGCCCGGAAAATTCTACTCCATTAGTTGACGCCGGCCGTGAAAGCCTAAATTCAACAAGTATCTACCTTATTTATTAATAAATGGGGCACTTATTTATAGAGCACTGGGGAATCAAACTACATTAACACCAAAGCCCTACATTCCACAAAAATATTCAGATTTCAAACTTGTTTCGACACTCACGGTGCCATCTTCAGTTTTTGAGGTCTCTAAACGTTCATTGTAAAATTTCAAGTTTTAGTGTTGACTTAAATGCATAGGATCCTGTACAAAACGACTGTCTTAAAAAAAAACTAACATTAAAATTTTAAATTAAATTATTTTAATATACAAATGTTTTTTATTTTATTATTGGAGTGCTCCATAATATTTTCTGAAGCACATTTAAATCTATGTTTTATTTCAACTTCTTTCCTCATTGTTGGACAGGAGTTGAAGTGCGCCCGAATAATTCGAAGAGCCGAACGGCCAGTTTATGACCATTTACGAGTTGTTCCGGATACGACAGTAAATTTTAAGGGAGTCGGGGAATTTCACAGACATAAAATAACATATGATCGGTACCATTTAATGGACGCAGTCGAACGATTCAAGCGCTTGTAGGTATTAGATAAAGTGTCTATTTTGGAAACCATTATGAGATAAACAAGGCGTACGTCAATAATTTTGATATTTATAATAATTAGGCAATAATTTTCGAAATACTTCATTTTATAAGTTAAGTAAGTATATTTTCAGTTGTTAATTTTATTAAGATTGAACGTGTGATGGATAGGTCAGAATGTTAGGTTATGCGTCATCAACCTAACCTAACTTTTTGTTAGGTTCATTATGCTCCCGTAAGGTGGCAAAACGTTCAAAGAAAATTTAAACGTTTTTCTTTGAGCATAAAGTATAGTTTGTTTATATTAATGTCCACGTAGTTTGATATTGAAGGTTTGATAGTTAGTTAGACAGTTCAAAGAAAGATGTTAAAAATTATTACAACTACGTTTCGTCACATTTATTGGGGCTTTCTCAGTAATTCGTCTTAACTCCTTTCTTCATGTTGTGTTATACTTAAAAAAAAAAAAACCCTCAGAAGGGTTCAGGTGAATCAATCAAGAGGTGAAACGTCCAAAGAAGTTTTACACATCTCTGTTTGAATTTACCTCATTCGAACATTTAAAAAAGAATAATAAAGGAGACTGCTATGTGTAAATAATTTCAAAAGGCCACACTCTTTGAATAATTACTATTTGAACTTTCTATTTTCACTGTCCAAAACCCTCACAATTAAAAATTGAATTATGTAGTTAGTATTCTGTGCTGTTAAGTTACCTTTGAGAATGCAAGGCCGGGCAGCTTCGACATAAGAAGTTCAATATGGCGTCGAAGGTAGGCGATTCTCGTTCAATCCGTTCAATTCGTGAATGCTTTATTTAAAAAGACGAGTTTTTTTCACTTTATATGACTTAAATACGTATTGAATGATTTAAAAGTGGGTGATTACTACTACTATGTGTATCCAAATACAATATTAATTGTGCATTTTACCGTGTATGATATTTTTAGTTCTTGAGTAACTGTGATGGCACGCTAATGTTGAACAAACAAAAAAATTCGTCGAAAACTTATTTATTTAAAACTTACACATTCTTTATCTTTTAATGTTTTCCAAAATGGACACTACCTACCTACAAGCACTTGAATCGTTGACTGCGTCCATTAAATGGTACTGAAGTATAAGAAAGTATTTTTTAATCAATAATATTTTTGGATTACATCAGTAATGTAATATTTATAGGTATATGCAGAAAAAATATTAGGATTTTTTTGTATAGAAATGAATATTCTACAACCTGACCTATCTGACCTAACCTAACCTAACTTAACCCCTCTATCTTATTCAACGTTGAAAATGTCACTGGATTGCAAGCCTTTATTCACTGATTGTTTAAACTATAACTATTTCGGATTCAATAATAATAATAATTACTTTAAAAATAAAGGTTTAACCCTTAATCATTTAGGCTAATTTCTTGTTATAATTTACGAATATGTTGTGAATGCAAGGTCATTTGTTAGTAAGATTAAATTTTTTTGTACATGGTGTGACGAAGGTTTATAATCCTTATACTTTTAAACGTGCCTGTGTTGTTGAACAAAAATGAGTCCTAAGCCTGGATTAAAGTGGAGGAAAGTAAAAATTTATGTTTAAAATATACGAAAGCAGAATGCATAAAGTATTAAATAAATATATTATACATAGACTTATATAATAGCAAAGTCTGGATGCTAAATAATTTGTTGATAGGATTGATAATTAACGGTTATAAAAAAGTACCTTGGAAATACACTATTTAAAAAAATGGTAAATAAATTTTTTTAGTGTAACTGCAAATGACTAAGTTACATGAAATTGAAAAAAATTAACACCTTATATTTTAATATTTGAAGAATCTATTAATCTTGTAAGATCCATGAAAGCTAATTTTGCCAATAACCAACGACTGTTAATGAATAATAGACAACGTTTCGACCGTCAGTTTCGGTCATCGTGAGGCTAACACATACCTAACATTAACAACAAAGTTTAATCAATATAATTTGTTTCGGCTTTAAACTTAGTATAGTCTCGGTAGAGTTACCACCGTTTGTTCTTTCTCAAAACTCAAAAAATATTGAACCATGTAATGCGCTGATTTCCTTTCCTAAAACATAATTAATAAAAAAAAAATATATTAAATTAGATTAATACAAAAATAATGTCTTTTGTTATCAAGAATTTTGACTTTTTTGTAAAAATAATTTGAAATAATATTAGCCTGCATATAAAAAACAATAATGCCGCCTCTTCGCAAGTTCTTGTAATTTCTGATTCTTAGACGATAACAAATAATCTTTGTTTGTTAATACGGAGGTGCAATATTTAATAGTTTCCTCGATTCGGTAGAAATTTTAATAAATATTGTAAACTTACTAAACATTTCATAAAGGACAATTACCTACAACTCTGAGTATATTAATTTAAAATTACAATACAGTCCCAGGATATTTGAGTTGAATGTTTGTAAATATAAAAATGAAAGTTGAAGTTTTACTATTTTCTTGTAGTTATGAAATAGACATTGCAATTTTGCTAATTGTATTGTATTTTGATTGGAGAAGTCACCTGTGTCCTGGATACAATACAATTGTAAATAATGTTAGAAATAAGTACTTATTTGCAATTTGAATTAGTTTTAATATTTTAAAACATGCATCGTGTAATACATATTGTGAAATATTCTATGAAAACATTACAGTATTTAAAGAAACTTTTTTTTTCGACACAAGAATTTGCAAAATAATTGGAAAAATCTTAAAAGAAGTGGTCTGTCTCACATCAAATCAGCCATGCTCCAAAAACTATATCATTAATAATATTTTACAAAATTTCACTCAGATAAACAGTTCGAATCCTAAGAACGTTATTTGGTCAATTTGGAGTAATACAATCGCCATCTTGTGTGCAAATCACTAGTTCTCAAAATTTTTTATTAAACTGAAGACAGTTATGGTACGTGATCCTAACATAGAGCGTGCACCATACACAAAAATAATGATCGTATGTGTAATAAGAACATCCCTAATAGATATTACATAAATATTTATCTCATATTAAGGATATTCTTATCCTTTCATGGCAAATTTTAAACGAATTTTTGGAGTGGCCCTACTTAAAGTCTTAATTTGCACTTTGTCCTCCAAACTCAAGATAGAGAACGGAGTTTTTCATATGTTTTGAATAGAATTCATTATTCCAATGTTTCTTAAGTGCACCTATAGTTTATAATTATCAAATTAACATCATTCATTTATTCTCTTGAGAAGAATCTCAGATAATAATTCTACGAATAATTATTTTGGTCCTTTAGGGAACTAAAGTACGTTTGCACCGCATCCGCTCCAGCTGCAAAGTTTTGTGTGTTTTGAATAACTTCTGTCATTCTGTCACACACACGACAAATGCACTCAGTTTCCTCTGCTTACTCCAAACCGTCTGTTTATCTGACAATACTCTTGTATGTTATGTGTGTACCTATTGTGCTAGATACGTATGACAGGAACATCTTTTAATAACAGCCCTTAGTTCTTAACTGTAATAGAGCGTCACTTTAAGAAGAGACATTTTCTGTAAGTATTAATAGAATATCCAGTCCATTGTAAAAATCCAAACAATGTTAGTATTTTATCTAATGGGGATATCGATTTTGACTTTTCGGGGAAACATTGTTAGTAGGTAAGTATTTCTTCTAATAAAATACAGGGTGTGTAACAATAAAAGGAACTGGTCACCAGAGGCGGATTTTTAAATTTGGGGTCTTGGGCTGCAACTTTAATTAGGGCTCTATCCCCCTTACTTCTGTCTGCTTCAATGTGTCACTTTCGTCTGTATTTTTCGATTCAATGTTCAACAACTGTTGATGATGAATAATTAAGCAACGTTGGAACTGTCAATTTCGGTTGTTGATGTTGCTATATGTTAGCCTGACGATGGTCGAAATTGACGGTCAAAACGTTGCCTAATAACTCATCGTCAACAGTCGTCGGTTACTGGCAATTTAGTTTAAATTAACTGATTTATTACTATGCTATTTTTTGCTTTTTTACGAAACCAATTTAATGGTATTAGGAGTTATTAAATCACAACGTAGTCATAACAGCTCGTGTTTTAAAGATTTAAGTCTGTTGATTACAAAAAGTGATTCAATATTGACTTGAGAGAAAACTTACAGCTAACAGACAAACAATAAAGCAACTAAGTTTCGATTTGAGTCAGTTCTACTGTCATATTACCACTGATAATTCAACTCCATTAGAAGAGCCCCAAAGTTATCTCGAAGGCGAAACGTCAGCAACAGACAAATTAACCCAAATTAAAGCTTGGAATTCCGAACTTCACTGTAAACTCATAATATCAACAGAAACCTGCGGTATTCTACAACAAATAGAGTTAAATAATAACATCTGATTCAGAACAGGGTTACAAATCAGGGTAGTGTTCTGTTTTCAATAAATGAAATAGAATATTATTCGTTAGCACCACTAAAACCTAACTAATTATATTGACACTTCTAAAGACCGACAACAATGCACTGTCTGCCACCGTTTAATGGAGTGAGTATAAAATAAAGTAACAATGTTCGACGTAGCGTAGAGTCGGCTTACGAGTGACGTGTCCCCTCTTTTCCCTAGTCTAAGAGTGGCAACTTGTACTATACTTACATCAGTACTAAAGGAATCTTGTTCCACAATTTAACAGATGGCGCTCCCTTGCTGTCTGCGGTGATATTTTAATCACTTTATCTCTAATTGAAAAGACGTTAAAAATATTGGAAATTCATACTTCAATTATGTTATAATTTCTCTCAATGGTTGACTAAAAAATAACAAATATAACAATGCATAAGTTTTACTTAATCGAAGATCTTTTTCCGGTAAACATTTTCGTAAAAGCTAATTTTGAGCATAAAAAATATTATTAGTTTTTGAGTTGTATTTTAATTACAAATCGAAGTTGCCACATATTACTGTATACTCATTATGAATTTTCAGGTGGAAAAAATAAATGTAAAGATCTAATGAATTTTGCTTAAATGTCTAATATTAATGTTAATTTTCTGCATAGATGTTACTAATTTGCTATAGATTTCTGAAAATTGATATTGTTTTTCATTGTTTTTCTGTTTTTCTGTGTCGGTCGATGTCTGATCCAATACTAACCTGTTAACCTAACCTAATCCTGATACTAAGTTAGTGTCACGAAGTAGGCGCAGGGATGTCCATGCGACATAATTTTTTTTTGTGAAGCTTTGACCTATAATTTATTTTACCGGCCAGTTATTATCAGTAGATCATTATCTATAGAATACATCTACTATAATTTGTATTTGTATGAAATGAGATGATAAAATTTCCGTATGAACTTGAAAAAGTTTAACAGCTAATAGAAAAATTTCTAACGCTTACCAATTAATCAAACCAATTGACCTTTTATGACCAATTTCTGACCTATCAGATAATATAATTTTTCGTTCAAAATTCCATGTATGAGGTGTTAAAAAAGCGCAGCCTTCGTAGCCATTTGAGGACCTCTGAAGAAGTAATAAGGAGATCTGCAGTTCTTAGATCATCATTGATTCAGACACTATATACCAATAACGATAGAAAAGGTAATCATTTGAATATTGAGTTGAATTAGATAAGATTGAGAAGCAGATGGGGGTGCGACTACCCTCGTCTTTGTTAAGTGTGCTTTGATTATAATAAAAATAAATTTGTGAAAGAAATATACACTTCACATGAAGTGTAGTTATCTCATTATCTAAAATCCATTTCACAAACGAATTGTAGTCATTTTCAGTTACAAAATTTTAATTCCCTTGGTTTGATAATGGAAAATTATTGATGTTATTAAGTGTTAGCCTGATGTTGATCAAAATTGATCGTGGAAACGTTGCGCAATTAAAGTTGTTTCAATCAACAGTAAAGTAATCTTAGGATATTTATAGGAAAATGCAGTGCCTGCATCTCCTGAATACCTATACAGACTAATGCATATGTAGGTATACTTGCCATATTTTTAAAAATTAAATCACCAACGAAATGTTTAATGTTTTTAACACCAACTCACATTTATTTTAAAAATAATAACTACCTAAATAAATATGCTTCCATAAAGGAGAATATTGTCTCACCTCAAGTAATTGCTAACTTATAATCTGAGATTCTACGTTCTGTTCAAAAAAAGTTATATCAAAAGCTGCCTCACCTTTCTAAAATTTTTTAGAAATTTCCAAGATTGAGCGAGTGTTTATTCTACTCAACTATAATAGAAAATATGTAACTTCAGAACACAAAACACACGTGGTCAATAATAACGATCTCTCTAGAACACGCTACACGATAAACGGAGACTCACGACTGCAGATAAGCACATTCTTAATCGATTTAATTTATCCTTTCTCGTCCTTCTGCGCATTCCCTCACTCGGCAAAACATTTATCGCATGAGATGCCAAGAAAGAACATCATTAAAATACAATAACAAATGTTTGCTTTTTTTCATTAATATACATTAAAAAGACATTATATTTAAAGTTAGAGTTGGAGACTCCAAATTCTGTACATGAAGTTCTTTATACAACGTAGAAGAGCACTAATCGTAAAAAAGGATTCAAGATCAACCCCTAACAAGCGAGGATCTGCCCTTGCGGGTACGGTGGTCACTTTATAATGCGAGGACATAATAGCTAATATTTATAAACAACCAATCTTTATATACATATGAGCTGGGTTAGCTTCAAAACAATATAAATTTTTGTTTTCAAAAGTGCTTTGGAATTGGTGTGAAAAATTAGAGTACCTCTCTGAATCCACAAAACAAATCAAGAATTAAACAAAAAAGTTGTGTTTAGAATATAATATACTTCAGAGAAAAACTATTTTTTTAAAGCAGTTAACAAGTTTTTAGAATTAAAAAAAATAATAAATAAGTGCAGTGGCGGATTCAGGATTTTTTAATGGAGGGGGCTGTGTTATAATCGTGAAGTTTGAACGAAACTTTTTTAAACCCATTTTACTATTGACCATTGATATACCTTTTCTGCTCATATTAGGGGAGGGTGTTAATCCTCCCCTCCGCCGTGGATCCACCACTGGATAAGTACTGTAATTTTCGTGAGCAAACAGACTAACATTTTAAAGATTAGGTTAGATTAGGCTGGATTCAATTTGACCAATTTTTAGGTAGCCATGCCCATAAGCCTTCTTTGAGGGCTGAATCAGCTCCTGCCCCCTAAGCAGTAAAAAGTTCAAAAATATCACTCATGAATTTATTGATATTAAATAAGCTCAAACTCGATGAGATTATTAATAATGATTTCTAATTCTTTTCATAATTTGTCAGATACAAAACTCCAATCAGATAATTATAATGGTCAAAATAATAAAAAACATAGCCGACGTTTCACCTGTTGTAATACGATTCATGAGAATTGAAAAAAAAATTGTTAAAATTAATTAAAGATGAGTATGTATGATGAAATAAATTACATAAAAAAGTACCACGATGTAAGTAGTCAAATATTTTTGAAATTATTACATACATATTTTTACACTTATTCAATAGGTGTAGAATTAATTAATTACCAATGATAATTAACAGAGTACAATGAATAAATAAAACAATAAAAAAATGAATAGTTAAAAATTATGTCGTAAACAGGAACGACTGCAAAATCAATGAAAGCTAATTTTGTTAATAAAAACTTTAACTGATGATGATGAATAATTAAGCAACGTTGGAACTGTCAATTTCGGTTGTTGATGTTGCTATATGTTAGCCTGACGATGGTCGAAATTGACGGTCGAAACGTTGCCTAATAACTCATCATCAACAGTCGTCGGTTACAGGCAATTTAGTTTAAATTAACTGATTTATTACTATGTTATTTTTTGCTTTTTTACGAAACCAATTTAATGGCAGGAGTTATAAAATCACAACGTAGTCATAACAGCTCGTGTTTTAAAGATTTAAGTCTGTTGATTACTAAAACTGATTCAATATTGACTTGAGAGAAAACTTACAGCAAACAGACAAACAATAAAGCAACTAAGTTTCGATTTGAGTCAGTTCTACTGTCATATTGCCACTGATAATTCAACTCCATTAGAAGAGCCCCATAGTTATCTCGAAGGCGAAACGTCAGCAACAGACAAATTAACCCAAATTAAAGCTTGGAATTCCGAACTTCACTGTAAACTCATAGTATCAACAGAAACCTGCGGTATTCTACAACAAATAGAGTTAAATAATAACATCTGATTCAGAACAGGGTTACAAATCAGGGTAGTGTTCTGTTTTCAATAAATGAAATAGAATATTATTCGTTAGCAAAAAGTAAAAAAAAAAAAACAAATTTTAAAAGATAATGGTTTCAGTTTCGTAAAAAGGTTTTACTATTAAACTTGAGATTTCCTCTAAGCGAAATAAAAAGATCAACAACAAATAAACTTTAAGAATAACTTAGACTAGGAAAGACAGGCGACGTATAATCGTCGACTACAAATTGTGATATTTTGGCACCAGGTCGCTTAGCTTAGTTTAGTTGTTATTTTTCCTGAAATTAGAATCCTTTTTAAAAAATCAATACACGAATATATTTTAAAAATTAAACAATTATTAAGAACAGCAGCTGTTTAAAATTAATGCTTAGTGAAATAAAATGCAAAAAAAGTAACAATTATAACAACAGCATAATTTTTTTTTTGCACCCTTTTAAATAAAAAGTTGGAACTTTTTACGATTTGAGGAAAAAAACTTCAAAGGGCATTTTTTTATCAACATCGTTTTTTTAAAATTTTGTAATTAAATGTGACGCCGCCAATGGCAACTTTGTGGTAAGCACTTACTTCTTACCGATTTGAATGCATTTTTAGTTTAATAAACCAATAGTAAACGAGTAAATCATTCCAAAATAAAAAATTTTACGCATTCATCATTCTCTTAATTAAATCATAACATGGTTATACATAAGCAAGAAACAAACAAAACTTGAATTACTTTACTTAAGGTTAATACTTACTTTTACCTCTGTAGTGTAATTCCTGGTTCACTTCTATCTTTGCGACTTTAACAACCTAAATAAAAAAGCTAACAATCCTACTCACAAACAAATAATGTATAGTTTGACACCAAAGAATGACATCAGTACAAAAATATCACAATTCTTATTGCAGATTCAGCATGCGAGTTACGTACCCCTTTCTTTTCTAACCTAAGCTACACTACAAAGACTAGAAAAGATTAATGAAAACTTCACTAAACAGGACTTTTGTTTGACTTTACAAAATATTTAATGAACTTGTTACCTAATTCGCCTTGTAGAACGTATTTTTCATTTTCAAACACAAAGTCATAAATCATTTTTTTATCAACATCGTTTTTTTAAAATTTTGTAATTAAATGTGACGCCGCCAATGGCAACTTTGTGGTAAGCACTTACTTCTTACCGATTTGAATGCATTTTTAGTTTAATAAACCAATAGTAAACGAGTAAATCATTCCAAAATAAAAAATTTTACGCATTCATCATTCTCTTAATTAAATCATAACATGGTTATACATAAGCAAGAAACAAACAAAACTTGAATTACTTTACTTAAGGTTAATACTTACTTTTACCTCTGTAGTGTAATTCCTGGTTCACTTCTATCTTTGCGACTTTAACAACCTAAATAAAAAAGCTAACAATCCTACTCACAAACAAATAATGTATAGTTTGACACCAAAGAATGACATCAGTACAAAAATATCACAATTCTTATTGCAGATTCAGCATGCGAGTTACGTACCCCTTTCTTTTCTAACCTAAGCTACACTACAAAGACTAGAAAAGATTAATGAAAACTTCACTAAACAGGACTTTTGTTTGACTTTACAAAATATTTAATGAACTTGTTACCTAATTCGCCTTGTAGAACGTATTTTTCATTTTCAAACACAAAGTCATAAATCATTTTCTTTCTTTTTGAATTTAAAGAGATTACTTAATAATATTTGATTAGTATCACTACGTTATTCTCAAAGAGGAAAGTTTAAAATGGTGCCAGAAGGAAGACATTTTGTTGGACAGCTGACTCCAAAATTAACGATGTAACAAGAACGCTATACATTCGTTATAGTCAGCGTCGTTTAGTGAAATAAGACATTTAAAGGAAATACATTTTATGTTTAGTACTCCACAGCGTACACCGCTAACGATCTTTTTGACTCAAATAATAACATTTGTTATACGTAATGAACGCGTTTCTTACTCCCTTAGGAAATGAAATTTATAGATATCCTTTACAGTGTACAATGTATGTAGAAAATATGTAAATAAGAAGTTAATGTTTCTAGACATAGTACATTTCGGTCACAGTAGATATAGATTTTTCAAATTTTGAAACAAAGTTTCATCCCCTAAAGGTTGGATTTTCAAAAGAGCTGCCTATGTCAATTTTGCTACTAGCAGAGAACCACTGAAAATTTTCTAAGATATTCTATAGGGTTCCTCTTTTAATCTCAATTTTTCGTCGATACATGAAACTTGAATGAATCTCCTTTCCGTTCCTTCAGGAATTGAATTTTAAAATAGTCCTTGCGTTCCTTCGATAGGTATTTTATTCAAATGTGTATTTAATTATCATATTGTAGCTAGGTAGTTTTCGTTTGATTCTTAACAATCTTTTCGAGTAACTTCACATCATTGAGAATTCTGACGTGCAATTATTTTTCATTATTTCAACTACATGAATAATGTTTACGATTATCCTATCAACCTGCCCGGAAACCTAAAAATCTAAGACTTCTTTCAGATTTATCGTTAAAAAACTTAAACAGGTAATAATGTAAGCATCGAAGGTATGAATTCATAAAAATTCCATATTTATTCCAATAATAACTTCACTTGATCCTTAGTTATAAGGAACGCTAGTGCGCGCGTATTATTTACAATTTTTCAATTTGACATTAATAATTTTCTTTAGTAAATAACCGGGGCATTCTTGATTTACCACTTTTTCGCATCCTTAGCGTTTATACCATTTAATTTTTTTTTTTGGTGCATCGCAATTATATGATGTTTCAAGTGCTGAGCACTTATGACTGATCTAACGTCTTATTTTTAATGTTACCGCTTTACGGGAATACGTCTAAAGCTAATACCCATACCCGGGTTCGAACCGACAACGACCTGCGCGGTAATCCGCTGTTCAAGTCGCTCGGTTATTCATCATTGCCTCGCGGCCACCTGGCCGCCCTATACCATTTAATATGATTCGGCCAGCATTTATACTTTCTTTACTCAGTCCAATTCCTGCGCAGTAAGGTCGTGCGCAGCGCGAACCCCCACTATGTCTCGGCAGACACGAAAGGAGAGGGTTCGAAGCACCGAAGCACCACACAAAGAGGAGATCACAAATATAAGAAACATCTTTCTATCTCATTCTTTCGCACGTTTTTAATGCCGCTATTTCGTTTCGTCGAGTTTTAAATCACATCGATGCTAAAGAAGTTTTCACTTCAAAGGTATGTATCAAAGACTTATTGGAAAAAAGTTTCTTTATCATTTATTTCTTCTTCTATTACATGAAAACCTTGTAGGAACATGTAGATTGAAAAAGGATTCCTTATTCTTTTGCATTTTTCTTTAAAAACCTCACATAGTTTCATGGTCATTAACATAAAAGGTTCTAGTTCACACATCTTGTACATACAGTGGAAAATACTTTCAAATTTACACGACTGCATTCAACAGTCAGTGTTTCCTCTACCGGAAATCGTTACACGACAAGTTGTGCATTTTGTTCTTCAGTATTTTTGCTTACTTCAGGCGAATTCGCTGAGTATTGCTTTGCTGTACAAATTCGTTTCGCTGACAGATCACGTTTCGCAGTTTTTTTCCTTACATCCGACGAATAATGCAACACAACGTTTCGAACATAAACCACTCGCGTAGCCACGAACATAAAATAAAGTAACTTCAGGTGAAACTCAACAGAAAAAAGGAAATTTTATGTTGTAGGTGAACAATAAATCATCGATAATATGTAGATTTTAAATTTTTTTTATCATATCTTGTTCTATAAAGCAGATGTCGAGGATGATTGGCTGATTTTGAAAATTTTCGATTTTATTCGTGATATGGTTGGTTGTCATAAACATTTAAAATGTTTGAACATCGGTCTTCAATATTTATTTATAAATACACTAAAAAAAATTATGGAGTATTTGAGCCACAAATTTCTCAGGGGGAATAATTGGAATAATTGGAGGATCATATAGACCAGTCTGTCTATGATTTTGGGACCTAAATCGAGATACAGATACAAAAATCGGAAATTTCCCATAGAATTCAATGCACTATTATTAAAACAGCTGACATTATGGGGGACCATAAAAATGGGGGCCAAAGTTGGTGTAAAAAAAAACGATGACTTCGTATTGAAAAATTTTTTATACAAATGTAGTTGGAATATTAATTGTGGATGGATCTAGTCAAGGTCGACCTTCAAATATTAACAAGCGAATTATTTGTTAAAGAAAAGCAGTTAAAAATCGCGTTTTTTTGAAACGCTTATATATCTGTGAAGAAAATTTATTTTCTCACGAAATTTAATGAAACTGTAGCTATTGGATTGACAAGAGCGTTTAAAAATTTCGAAAATATGGAAAACTTTTTGCAGAAAAAGATTTTTTAGAATAAATGACGGTTTTTTCAAACCTGAATAGCTCTTACACTTACACCTGAGCTTAAATTTGTTTTTAAAATTGATAGATGGCATATAAAAGATTGGCCAAAAAGATCCGGTTTTTTATCAATCAAAAATTTTCAGGCAAAAAATCCTTTTTTGAAATCGTCGCTAATATAGTTCGATAGCTGCTATTTTTTAAAAAATTTACAAAAACAAATTCATTTCCTACTTTCGGGCGCCAATTCAATCTTTGGTTTTTGACATTAATATTATTTATTTTAATCCTGGTTTTCCGTTTTAATTTTTCATAATATTGAAGTTAATAGTTTTTGAGGTTACTATTTAGAATTTAATTAGAGCCGTTTATTGCTTGCGTAAATTACTTCCTAAATTAATAAGAGTTACTTTTCTCAGTTTATTCCTTCACTTTTAAGCCTTGCAGGTTGTTAATCCTTAAATTAAACTCTCATTCACGATGTACTCTGACTTCAGCTGAACCTCATAAACAGAACTTTACTACGCCAGAGAGGTTTACCGTTTCAAAATTGCTACTTTTACTTACTGGTACCTAATCTGGAACAAGAGCAGGCCATTTTCATTGTTAATGTAATTTATTGAACGAACAAGTTGTTAAAAACTGGTGCAATTTTGTTATCTGTATCATGCACTCAGTTTACTAGACAGTGACCTTAATAAACTTCATGAACAAATTAGAAAAAAAGCGTTTTTCTAGAGACATACAGCTAACTTGGGAACAGGCCAGATAGTGAAAATCAGTTAAATATACTGAGAGTCCAAATTGCATTAACTTATACAGTTTCCTCGGTAGATTTCCTCGTACCTCACCAGGATAAAATAAAGAGTACCCAAGTGGATGAAGAAATAGTTAATTGGTCAACATATTGCCGAAACCACCCTTAGACTAGGAAATAGAGGGGACGCATAATCGCCGACTGCAAATTGTTACGCGATGGAACCAGCAGTCAGCGCTCAGTAGCGCAACATATAATGTTAAGAGGGAGTAAGTTTTGTTACCATTATTCGTACAAATATAATTCCATACTGAGTATAAATTGTTTATTTGATAAAGTAAACAATTATTAAGAACTGTTGTTTTACGTCATACGTTACTAAAAAAATATTATTTATTTTATGTGAATTAGAATACATGTTCAATGAAATCAAATGCATAGAATTATTTTTATTATTAAACTTTAAGATTTTTTTTAAAATTTATAAGTTTTATTTCTTAGATTTTTATAACTAAAGGTGATGCTGCCTATGGTAATATTATTGTAAACGCATGCTTCTTACATTTTTGAAAGTATTTTTTGTTTCTTATACTATCAGTAAACCATTCCAACAAAAAAAAATATTACGCATTAATGATTCTTGTACGCAAATCATAACATATTTTAAGTAGTATGTAAACAATAAACAAATTAAACTCGATTTACTCTGCCTAACCTTACTACGTAAAATTCTTTTTATTTGTGAAATGTGATTTCTGGTTCATTACTTTTACTGCGGCTTTTACAGCCGTAAGAAGAATAAATCGCCATTGTTTTAAACAAAAATACACTTTATCCCAACTACACCATTCAATTATATTGACACGTTTAAAGACCGACACCAACGCACTGTCTGCCACCATTTAATGGAGCGAGTATAAAATAAAGTAACAATGTTCGACGTACAGTCGGCTGACGAGTTACATGTCCCCTCTCTTTCCTAGTTTAAGAAACCACCAGATTTTGAATTCGTTAGTTCTTACCAGTGGCGGTGCGTCATAAGGTGCGTAAGTGTGCGCACACTACCCACCAATTTTGTAATTTAGCATTAAATTTTTTTGTGGATATTTGTGGATATTATTAAGTTGAACTAGTGGAAGGAGGGTTCTGTACGATGAATATAGGTTTTTCTTCGATCTATGGAAACCATCTCCTGTCTTTTTGTCCAAATTTTGGACTCAATTATTAATTGTGTTGAATTAACTGCTTCTTGCTTTTCTGATATCTAAGTGACCATTTTCTTTCTTAAGAAATACAATTTAAAAAAATTGTTTTTATTTATTACGTAATTATATTCATAGACCTACCCCTTTTGCGAATATAAATGGCATTAAAAGAATCAGAACCTAGTAATAGATTCCATTATATTTACACAGATTTGCTTTTAAGTTGCAAGGATTATTTTCTATAGTTTAGCTGTTAGTTATTAATGTATTTATATAAACTGGAAAAGTCTCGTGAGTGTATAATTATAAAAAATAATCCCACCAACCTAAAAGCAATTCTGTGGGAATATAAAAAGGATATTGATCATTTAGAAAAAAAGAATGGAACCTGTCGTTTAGATTTTAATACTTATAATGCCATGTACATTGGCTAAAGTGGTAGGTCTATTAAAAAGCGGATCCTCGAACTTATTTACACAATAAATAAGGACGATTATACTTTAACATAAATGCGTTTTTGCTGAACATTGGTATATCCAACAATCACCTCCTCGACATCGACAAAGTAAAGATTTTACATTGTAACCGTTCTAGAGCAAAAAATTGCCACTTTTGGAAAACTTAGAAATCGAAAAAGTAAGAAAGTAAATTTAGTGCAGTTAGTAGCCAAACATTGACTCGTAAAATTTTCCAAATAAAAATTTAAAATAAGGACTTTTAATGAGGGTTTTTTTAATATGCATGCTATAATTACTTATGTCTTATCTCGTTCAAAAGAATTTTTGCGAAATTTTAAAATGTGTTTCATATCGTTACAATAAACATGAAGTTTGTAGTTCCCTAAAAAATTAAAAATTTAAGTTAATTTTTCAATTATGCTTGTAGTAATGTTATACGAAATAGATTTGGTTTCGTTCAATATATAGCAGGGTTTAAGGTTAATATAACAAAAAAAATTCTTTTTGGAATGATTAAGTATTTTTCCTAAAAAGATTTTTTTAATAGGCCATATGTTAGTATTTAGAAATAACTTTTAATTCTCACCAACTTTTCTTAATAAAATTTTGCTGAATTTTCTGAAATAATAGTACTCTACTCTTATACTATTTTTAGTTCCACCCTGTATGCAGTTTGACTTGCACCTAATATGATTATTATCATCATCATCAACTTTCGGAAATATTTTTATTTTAGCTGTGAAATTAATTAAAAAAAAATCCTATATGTCGCAGCCATCGAAATAATATTGGCGAATACAATTTAAAAAATACTGAAATTAAATTGTTTCTGTTCTTTTGAGTTCGTCAATAAATATTGTATTTTTTCCTACCCTGAGCAAATCTTCTCATTCCACCAAAATTAAGACATCTGGCGTCTTGAACTACCTGCAAATTTCTGCCCGTAATATTTCTCCGGCATATTTTTTTTATTGGTAAAACATCTTCGGAAATGATCTTCTTCATATAAGCTTACAAACTTTATTGTATTAATTGTTCTTTAAAAATTTTAGTGGAAAATACTACTTTTTTTCAGTATATTGTTGTCTAGACTACCTATATTGTGTGTTCCACGATCAAGAATATTGACGGAAAGTCCATATGCGAAAGGAATAGGTAATAATTTTTAGAATATGTGCACATTTCCATTTTTCTGAATATGAACCAGAATCGAAATTGTTTGAGATTGTATAGGAGAGGTCGTATTATCAGCTTTCGTTTATTTTCTCTTCAAATGTACTGGAATGATATTTTTTATAGTAAGAACAGAAGTAGAAAAGATAATGAAGGAAAACTCATACTTTCAAGCTTATTCGAGGACCAAACGATGGTTAGTAGAAGATAAACCTTCCATCCGATGTCACTTTAGTACCGCTCACTTCTTTGATGGCTACAAGGTTATCTGGATAATGCCAATAAATTTAAAAGGGGATGGTTATAAGCGGTTTTGATTTTCTATACAATTTATCTCCCTCAAAGGCGTAATGTTCGAAAAATCATTATTCCTATATGTTTGCGATTTACTTTCTCTTGCGACAAATTTTAATAAAGTTCACTCGTATTAAATTCCAACAAAATACCTTAAAAGGTACAATTAAATAACGACGCAGATGAGTTACGAGATTTATTACACCACAATAAAAAAAAATGGGTAACATAAAAAATGTAGCTTTTGAAATTTACCATGACCTTGAAGGTCATTTGAAGCCAACTTTAAATAATCTAAAGAGACAGGTAAAAACTTTAAAGTTTTCAATGGAAGTCCATATTTTTAACACTAGAGATGAAAAGAACGGAAAATTCTACATTCCAATGACCTTAACATTAGCAACAAAGGGACGTCTAAGGTCAAATACAGATAAAGCTCTGTAACGGGCTAAAAGCGAGTTTTTTACGAAAAAGAACTTTCTTTGTATATTTAATGGTGGCATTGTCTTCGACCTTGATCATGGCCTTGAAGGACATTTTGAGAATTTTAAATATAAGTATAGTTTTGATACCAGAAATAGAAAGAGTGGAATATTTTGTATTCAGACATGAACTTGACTTGTTAACACCTTGACCCTTGAAGGTTTCATCAAGGTCAAATTACGAAAATCACAAAAAAGCTGTAATAGCCCATTCATAGGCATTTTCATTACATTGGCAACAAAAAAAATTTTATGGCTCTTTAATTCTTCCTAAAATATGCACTTCATCATCATTTGTGACCACAGAAGTGGTTTTTTTTTGTTAATGGGGATTCCACCCTGCACCAGTACCAAAGTGTCATTTAGAGTGAGAATTCTCACAAGTAACATGTGATCAAATAAACCAAAGAACTAAAAGTCGATTATTCTTCCTAATATACGTTCCAATTGATGTGAGATAGAATGAAAGAGACTACGTGACGTCGAATTCGTGCACACAGAATTTTAGAATAATGCTACTTTACGTTTTTTTTTCAATTCTGAGTACTAAGCAGCGTATCTGTTGATGTTTATTTAGTGGTCTTATAAGGGACCCGCTTTCCTTTACGTACGTCGATGGAACGGCTCCATTGTTTTGTTACAAACTTCTACGTTGCCAAATCACGCACATTGTAACATGTTACAATTTGTTTAAAAAAAATTTTGTCTCTAAATTTCACTTGTGTAGTCAATATTGAAATGTATCTCATTTTTTAATAAAATTATTTGTTGTAATCCTTTTTTAGGTGTTGCTCATTTTTATAATCCTTTACTGGTCTTCGTATTCTCGTTTCTACGGAAGTAGGTACACTTGTCCTTTGTCTTTGATTTTGATGTTGTTAAACACTAATTTATATTTTATAAAACTTACGAATTCCACTGGACCACGGCTCATCAGCCCGGAAATTCATCCTACTATTGACTCCGGCCGTGAAAGCCTCCAAGCTTTTATAAAATTGTTTAAAATAACTCTGGTTTTCTGAAATATTTATTAATTAATTTACCGGTAGGTCCTCTTTTGCATTAAATGAAGTCTTTTCATCAGGATTGTTTAATTGACCACCTAAGGAGTTTAAAATTTATCTCGACCGACGAAACTGAACGTTATAAAAATTTTAGTACCTTTTTTCTGGGGGATACGGATAAGCTGATTAATGAGTGGCGTCAGTTTAAAGTAAAAGAAAGTATTTACTGAACTTTATAACAAACGTTAATTCTGCAAAGTTTGCAAAAGGCGCATATAAAAAAGTGGTGTTAATCCGATTTTATGAAGGTCGAAAATTTTAGGCGGGTACCTAATAAGAGTCCGGCGTTATAGCAAAAGGGGTCCCTATTTGCGTATTTTATATCTAATAGGAGTATGTAATGTGGCGTGGGTTTTTATTCATATTAAATTTTACCAACCTAACCTATTCTAACCTAAATATATTTCTAAAATTTACGAAAATTATTTATTTTTATTTAACACAATAGCGCGGGGACATACATACGACAGATTCTAGACCGAACCGTTGCACTGCGCACATTAGTCGGCCGCTGTGCGCGCGGTACAACGGTTATGTTGTGATCAAATGACCTAAAATAAAGCACAAGCTTCAAACGAATTACAGTCTAGTTTTAATTATATAGTAACTCATTTTAAAAAACCACAGCAGTAACTCCCAGAAAGTGGTTTATCCTTAGACTAGGAAAGAGAGGGGACAGGTAATAGTCGACTGCAAATTGTTACGCGATGGAACCAGCAGTCAGCGCACAGTAGCGCAACATAAAATGTTAAGAGGGAGTTTTTTTTTGTTACCATTATTCGTACAATTATCATTCCATACAGAGTATCAATTGTTTATTTGATAACGTAAACAATTATTAAGAACTGTTTTTTTGCGTCTTACGTTACTAACAAAATATTATTTATTTTATGTCAAAGAGAATACATGTTCAATGAAATTAAATGCAAAGAATTATTTTATTGACGTTAATTAATATGATGTGGCGGAACTAATAAACATTAAGACGAATTTTATTAATTAATTAATTTTACTTTTTTAGATTTTTATAACTAAAAGTGACGCCGCCTATGGTAATACTGTGGTAAACGCATGAATCTTACAACTTTGAAAGTATTTTTTGTTTCTCTCACTATCAGTAAACCATTCCAACAAAAAAAATATGATGCATTAATGATTATTGTACGTAAATCATAACATATTTTATGTAAACAATAAACAAATTAAACGCGATTTTCTTTGCTTAACCTTACTACGTAAAATTCTTTTTACTTGTGAAATGTGATTTCTGGTTCATTTCTTTCACTGCGGCTTTTACAGCCGTAAGAAGAACAAATCAGCATTGTTTTAAACAAAAATCCACTAAAACCTAACTACACTATTTAATTATATTGACAGTTTTACACAACGCTGTCAACGCACTGTTTGGGATCAGTAAATGGAGCCGGTACCAAAATATTGCGTCAATTTTCGACGTACAGTCGGCATAGGAGTTACGTGTCCCCTCTCTTTCCTAGTCTAAGGGTATATCTTAGAAAATTCGGAAACAAAATTTGCATAATTTTCAGGTGGAAATCGAATGATGACCTGACATCGGCCTTAAGATTAAATTTCAAGAGTAGGTACTTCAAAATTTCGTAGGTTGTTTTGAAGATTCTTTCTTCATTTCGATGTTCTAAAACCACGTAAAATTCAACGTTTAGCCATTAAAGGTTAATTTAATACGAAAACAAAAACTTTTTGCAATTAAAAATTAAAATTTGTAAAATTTATACTGTTGCGCTACGGAAAACTGGCATGGGTTGACTTGAATTTTATCTTGGGGCCAAAAGCCAAGCTAATTCCTGAATCAAATGTAATTTTTAGATCTTCTATTAATTAGTGTTTATGATGAATGTAGCTTTACAGGTTTATGGATTATGCATCTAAATAAACTTAAATGCTTTTTGCTGCTACCTGCTCAAATTGAAAGAAATTTTTAGACAATTCTTAGTACCTACCTATTAGAAAAGGAATGGGTCATATTCTATCATGTATCTTTATATTGCAATCAATTGTCGAATTCAGACGCTGACCAAATTTTTTTGTTCTGGAACGCGTTGGGCAACCGCGGAATTTTTCAAGAAAATTCTACTGTTGCATAATTAGTTGCACATGAGTTTACTATAATTTCATAATTTATTTTTCTTCAAAACTTAAGAGTAGTTTAAGCAATGTTTTTCGCAATAAATTCCACACCTTGTATGTGCGCACTTCTGGGAATCTCCTTGTTTTATTGATTACATTAATTAGTTTTATCTGATTAACTTTCTCATTCCTTCTAGTGTAAAGATTTCATCCTGGGGAAATGTTTGATCTAATGCCATTCTACAACTTTTACTTAAATCTATTGATCCCCATCCTTTACTTCTAATTAATGAACATTCTCTTTTGATGTTTGTCTTAAACATAACGATTTTACGTAACCTTTTCAGATCAGCTAAGGATCCTATAGACCCCTTGTTTATAGAATACCCTGCTCTTACGGAGTATTAAGCCGAGAAAAATTGAACACAAACGCAGCTGCCGACTCCTCGTTAATTACTACGAAATAACTGTTCTGTCTAATACATCACAGTATTACCCCCGATTGCATAGAGAAGCTATCGCAATTCAAAAACACCATATGAGGAAGGACTTCGTTTGAACGAAGTATGGCATCCATCTCTACAGAGTAACTCAGAAGCCGTCGAATCCTCCTATGAACCACTCAGAGACCGCCTCATCAGGGGCACGCCCACCGACGTCTGGTATAAATATCAGTGCGCAGCCAGCTCTCGAGTCAGTCACTGCCGAGACTTCGAGTATGTCTCGTTCTCGTCAACACTGATCCGCTGAAGATGTCAGCCGCAGTTGCCAACGAATAATGTGGAAATAATAGTTCGAACATTAGTTCTACATTGTGTTTTTTTCTTTCAAATAATTGTTAAAATGCACTTTGTCTTTTAATTTCGCCGGAAGGTCCATAAGTGCTTTCAAGAAACTGAGACACACTCTGCTGGTTACATGCACTAAGTATTGTTTTCCCCAGTCTGTCGTGGCTTCGGTTTACAGATGGTTAGCTGGCTAGCAGAATCTTCCGCAATTTTCTAACATCGGAAAGCACCAAATTGCTGAAACACTTCAGCATGAATTGGATTAGGATGTTGGCTTCAACAAAGAGAAGAATCATCTATGGGCGAAGAAGTTTTCTTTAATCAATAATGAACGTTCCTTTAGGATTCTATAAAAGCTCACAAAACGGAAACGACTGTAAAGTAACACTCATTTTGATCGCCGTACTCATTGGATCACGACTTGATAAATTACAGTGTGTAATTGATATTGAGAACAAGGAGCTCTGATAAAGCCCAAAATCTTTTGAAGTCGCTCGAGAAATCGCTGGCAAGGTAGATTAGCTGCTGTGCATCTATCATAAGGTGGTCACTTCTGAACGGATTTAATATGTTGTTGTTGGAAATTTACCATATTGATTTTTAAGTACCTCTGTAGGGTGCTCGCCTTGTTTTGGTGGAGAAGCCAAAGAACCCACGTGCATTCGGAAGTTGGAGAGGCAGAAGGCAGCTGACGGTCATAGACAAATCGTATTGAAAGGCCAGCAAAGACGCAGAAGGCTGATATGGAAGAGGAACCCGTCCCCACCGGCATAGTTATGGTCATCCGCATCTTTAATAATTGTGTGGAAACCTCAACAGGTGTTGTAAAGGTTAATCTCTGTATTAGCCTCGTACCGAAGTCCCTCAGTCAATTACATACTTTGGCAAAAAGCTTAACGGGCGTAGAAGAAGTGGCTACAGCCACATGGAATGGCCAATTAAAGAGTTATAAACTTGGTGAAGACATGGTTGATTCGAAGGCGCAGTGTTGGGACTATTTTGGGAGGTCAAAGGGTCCTCGATTAGGTTAAAGACGGAAAACGGATGTCGCCCAGCGAGGAGGCATTAAAGTAATTGATGACCACCAGAATCTTTATCCTGGTACCTGAGGGACAGGGGTGCCCATAGAGCTCTGCTCGACTCTCATTGGTACCGGACTCGAGAGTTAGTTTGTTAATAGCTTGCAGGCTGAATTAAGGGGCTGTACTTACTTTTGCCACGTAGTGTCCGACTAAAGAGGTGGACAGTTTCGAACCTGGGAGTTACTCGTCTTATTAACTCCTGGGCATCTTCATGGCTTCCAGAGAAATATACAACAAAAATGTTTGTCCAGATTTTTTTGGTCACCTTGTATATTGAATTAAAATGAAGGACGTTTCTTCGAGTTTTCATTTGATTTTTCGTGTTCCAATGCCAGGCAATTTTATTCATGCATTATATCTAAATGTCACGTTTGATAACGTTTGCGACTTGCATTTTAATGGCATCTTGATCTTATCGATTTGCAAAAGCGTACTCGGAGCATAGAATGTCACTTGCGATTTAGCTTTGGTTTCTGCATTCGAAATTGCCTTTCGGAAAAGAGAATTTCACTTAACACCTTGATAAAACAACGTTCTCGTGTAATTGGTTTTTGATCTTTGGTAGCGACATCCGAAGAAGTTTATACTAAACATATACTTATACTCTTTTTGTATAAATACTTACCAGAACAGAAAAATCAACAAGGGGTTCAACGATGTTCATATAAAGGAAGCAATTCATAAGAGTAACAAACGGAGGCAGATGGAGGAATTTTAAAAGTATGAAAACCGACATTTTTGATAAAATTCGACATGGAGGTGAAGAGACGAAGAATAGAAGTACATCTTTAACTTGTGAAAAATATCTGAAGTCAATGAGATGGCCCTTTAATGACTTTATAGGATCTATTCAAAAAGGTGAAAAATGTTTCGGATGTCATTCATTGATAAGACAACGAAAGAATTCATTAAAGTGTCACACTGTTGAAACTCATCAAAAAAAATGACTAAGTAATCGTTTTACTCCTGATGGTTAGGTTAGGTTAGGTTAGGTCAAACATACAAACTTAATGACAAACTGATTAAGGCTTTTGCGACCAGTTAATGAGCTGGTGTTGTCCTTTTTCGGGCGTAGAGGCCGTCATACAAACTTAATGCTGGTTAAATATCATCTCCAGTTCTTCCTGTCTTGAGTTAATCCTCGTATTCCCAAAAAATAAAACAACTTAACTTACTTACGAAGGATACCGTAAACTAGACTACAAATTACCCCTGTTGACTCCTGTTTCTATCTCTAATATGTTTCTGACTAGTTGTTCCACAATCCTATATCACCTTTACTTCATTCACTCAATATTATTTTCATATCTATACCTATTCTACTATAACTTTAAGTATTTGCCTTCTTATCTCTAACTTTTTATACCTATACAACATTTAAAAGCCCTTCTTGTAGTCATAGCAAATTTTTTTTTCTGCTCATTGAAGTGAGAACTTCTTTAGGCGCGTTATGCGATTTTTAGTAGACGACAAAAATGTGGATTCGCGTCACGCGTTACTATGGTAAGATCTGCTCCAGTGCTAGACGTAGTGATTTAGTAACACGTATGATCTTGTATGTGTATGTGTACAACTGTTATGTATATTTATACAAATTGAAATTATATATGTCTAACGTGTATTAATTGAATTATATTTTTGTTTACTCTTTTTACTACAATTAATTTAAAAATTCCTACAAATCATTGTTATTTTATAGTTTTGAGTTTTCATTTCTATCGGCAGTTCCTATGACTGTTAATTTATTTTTTCTATTCATGACGATGAAGGAAATGTAACAAATACGCGTTGAATAACGACGTTTCCGTTTCTTTCATTTTGTAAAGATTCTCTTTGTTTTCTTTTTGAGATAAAATCTTGAATAAACTTCTTATTTCTTATTTACTTTGTCCTGATACAAAAACTTGATCGCGAGTCTTTTTCCAGAATATTCCTCGTTTCAAAAAGGATAATTTATCGTGCATTACTCGGTGATTAATGTGAAGAAGATCTTGTAAAAAAAAAACAATTTAAATTGATGAAAGGATTCACGTGGATCACGTTAAGCTGCGCAGCTTTTGCCTTCTTTTTAGACACTTAAAATGAACGCCAGGAACATTATTTAGGTAAAAGAAACTAACCCTAAACTATTCTGCTTTAATAAAAGTACTCGTAAAGCACTAAACTGTTTTTGGGAGAAATATTTTCAAATTCAAAACAGAAAACATAAAAACAAATTTGGTCCATTTAGCGCCCATTGTACTAATGAACCTTAAAATTTTGACTCTGGAGGTGTTTTCAGTGCGAATGTTAAAACTTTTTAACCTTGTTTATCGTTGTTCCTGGACTGAATTAATTTGAAGGCTGGTCTATCTATCGGATTTTAAATTAACTTTATCATTTAATTAATGCCTTTATTCGTAGTCTTTGTTTATTGTTAATACGGACTATTTAGTTCGTAGACTGAGTGGAGATACATTTCCATTTCTGAGTTAATCCTCGCATTTCTCTTTACCATTAGCAGATAATAATCTGATCCATGGTTCCTTTTGTCTAATTGTACTTCTGTTTCTGTTTTTGAGGCAACTCAGTCATCAAATTCAGCATCATCGTTATTGCGATTGAGCGGAATCATGGTTTGAAGCTACAGTGGAAGTGGCGTCTTCGGAGGATGAAGATATGCTCTACTTAGTTAGTTTTAATACCATTAATTGAAATCGTTTTAGGGGGTAGTATTTGGTCCTCCCTTTTTAGATAAAGTAACAGAAAATAGTGAGTTGGGTACTTTCAATTTAGCTAAACATGTATCCTAAACGATTGAAGTCGTTCTACAGAATATTTGGCACAACTCTGGTCATAAATAGGTACATGGACTTGTTTCAACCACTGACACAAGTCATATGGTACATGGGCCACTTTAGATCGCTTTTGAAGTACGATTCAGGCATATGCCATCCTAGTTTAGTGGACGCCCTACATAATATATATTTGGCCAATAATCCCATCCAGTCTCAGAAGGTACCTCACTGAATTAATTTCTACAGTGGCCTTTGCCTCCTCATCATCATTTCAGATTCTTCAGTCTGAAGACTGGTGATACATCCACTTCTTCCTGTCTTGAGTAAACTTTTACAGTGTCTGTGATGGCCGAAACAACAGATATCCTCAACTATTTGCGAAGAGTGATCCAATATAGATATCCCTCTCTTATCCTCTGCTCCTGTCTTCAAGTATTTCGTTTTCCTTTTTTTAGTCATTGTTAAATTTAAAAAAAAATAATATAGCTACATGCGTTCCTACATAAATGTTAGATAAAAATTCCGTGTGTTTCTAAATAGACAATAAATTATGTAGGTATATTATTAAAACGAGGAAAATAATGGAATCCTTTTAAGATACGGAATTTGATAAAAAAAAATTATCGTCCTGATTTATATCAGGATGGGTTCCCAGTAATTTCTCTTGACAGGAAGGGGTGTTTTCGTGATTCTTCACTATCAGGTAATCTTGTTGACTTTGGAACTTACGTGACGTCGTGTAGCATGTTTCGAATACCCACAAAAACATCCAAGGTAAACAAGTCCAAGCAATTTACGTAGATTGACGTTCGTTTTTACTCCTTTTAAGTCAGAAATGAAATAACAGATGGAGTAAATATTTATTAAAATAGGTTGATCTACTTCTGCTTTTATTAACTACGATGTATTAGGTCGTCAAATATGAAATGTCTTATATTATTGGAATTAACGTCCGAAATTTTTTAAATGACACCCTCAGCAGAATACTCACCAGTTGTCATAAAAAATTGCCAATTTCCTACTTAAGATTGATGAAATATTAAGATTTTAGTTTTGTTTTGATATAGTTAACGAAAGAATTATATTTCCATCGTTAGTGTGCAAAATTTTCTTCAGGAGATAAGAACAATAAAACCAACCTCACGAACAACTTCCAACATCAAGAGATCGACCATTTCATCGAATCTGTGAAAGAAAATCCTTACAGAACCGTCCAAGAATTAGCAATAGAACGCAAGGCAAGCATAAAGACTTTAAAATCAGCCAGAATGATACGTGCTCCAACAGGAGCTGAATGTACCTCAGCAATTGAAGCGTCAGGAAATATATGTTATCCTACTTGCACGTCATAGAAAGGAACCATCTCTTGGGAGAATAATTTCGTTCGATCAAAATGGCTCGTGGATGATAATATTAAACAGGTCAATACTTAAATGATGATCAGAAGCCTGGTCACATGACGAAATTTAATCGTCAGACGAAGAAATTAACAGCTACTGTAGGGTGGTTTGTGGCGTTATCCATTTTTCGTTGTCGCCGAAGGGAAAAACGATGGATTCAATGTAAATTGACCAAATGCATCAAACATTGATTCAACAGTAGACAGAACTGTGAAATATGCTACTGAAAGTTTAGTTATGACAACCTAATATATTCACTTCAGGCTCTTATAAAGACAAACGTTTTTCTTTAGAACCCTAACCTAACATTTATTTTTCGTACATTTTTTGTGACCATAGTGAAGAAATGATAACAAATACGAATTAGATTTATATCTATTTGTATTACATGTTCTCCATTACGTTTCGCCGACTTCATTCTTTATTGTTCCGACAGTAAAGCTTGATTGAACTTCCCATTTCTTTGTTCTGCTAAAGAAATTATATCGTGAGTATTTTTCTGCAGTTTTCGTCGCTCCAAGAAGGATAAATGATCGTACGTGATTAGGTAATTTATGTTATGAACAGCGTGAGAAGAACAATTTAAAGCAATGGAAAGATTCACGTGGATCACGTGAAGTTGTGCGACCTAATTTGAGTGATCTATTTGTCTTCATTTTGATGAGACAGGCTATTAGCTAGAACAATTTTTAAAATGGTCGTGCTTTGCAACAAATAATGAAGTTGTGAGACGCATGAGTAGTATGTACGTCTTCATCGTTCCAATCCTAACTAAATCCACATTTTTCATCACCAGCTTTTGAAAAGCGAAAAAAAGTTGTCTAAACTAATTTTAATGTTCTTAGGGGCTAGACCGATTTGAATGTAAAATATACCACTTATAGATAGGTACTATTAGAACTAGAAGGCATTTGCAAAAAAAAAGTAATGGTAAAAAGACCTGACCATGCTGTGGTCATGTTATTTATGGTTTTTTTGATTAAAAATCCTCTCTGCTAATAGATTTTCGATCTTCAGAACGTCGCGTCGTGAGTTTTTGTTCAATAAACTACTACAGATGACTTAGTAAACGCCATCTACTGCGTCTATTTGTAGTTCTTTTTTTAAAATCTAGCTTAATCTACACTAATTTACTTCTTCTAATAAAAATGTGGGAATATTCAAAGACAATTTTCAGTGTATGTATAAATTTTGCTTCCTATTTTCTTCGATAAAATCCTTTTAAACTTGTCGCAGTGGTTTTCGAAGTCTGTAATGTAATCTGAGGTGCCATAAAGCAACTAGAGTGAGCACATTCGTGTTTAACAATCATCTGATTCCGGAGTGTGTTAGATTTTTCCCTTCGTAATTACAGTAAAATCGATGTCTGATTTTAACGTACAAACCTCCGATGTTACCAATAAATCTTTTCATCGGAACCGCTTTTACATTCGCATTAGGACAACAGTAAATTAGATGTTGCAGATGAAAACAAACATGCAATGTGGTAGTCAGACTGACATAAACGGGGTTATTTATTATCAAAGGCTAATGTATGACGTGAGATTACATCATATTCTTTCAAAATAAACGCAAATAAATATTCATTGATAAACGAAATTATATTAATAATGACTAAATGTCAAATAATTTTTTTTTCTGCACAGGTAATTTAACTTCTCAACGTTAATTCTTTATTAAACGTTACTTTTTATTTAATAGGCAGCAAAGATTAAACCAATTCTTTCGAATTAAATCCTCGAAAGTGTTGTCTTACACGTTTTTTAATCGATCTTCCTGAGTGTCCAACGTACAATTGTATAGATAAGGTTTCAGAATCTGACAAATATGGTCATAAGTTTTATCTACAATATCCTTAACAGTGGTTAAGTAATTGCTGTGAAATTTTTCAACCGAGACTTAACGACTATATGCGCACCAGCAAACCCCGCCCTAAGAAGGTAGATACAATGTTGGAAGGGGCAGGCGCTCTAGCTATTTCCTTCAAGTACACTTATGAAATATGCAGGTATCGGCATACAGATAGGGATGTTGCACGTGATTGGATGTCGGTTAAATAATACAGCCCTACATCTGACCGATTTTATGTCTCGGTTGAAAAATTTCGCTCTATCTGTTTAAAAAATAAATTAGCTATTGAGGAACCATTTTTACAATACATTTTCGTATTTTGTCGAGACTATGGCACTGTAATCGTTTTTCATAAAAAAACTGTGAAAAATCAAAACTCGGGAACAAGGCCTGGCTAGAGCGTGTAAAAATGTATTTTCTTGTTTCTTAACTTCAGTATTAAACGCTAGCTTTAAAATTATATACAAAAAGTATCAACTTCTTTTAGACTACGTAAATTAGGTTGGGTTAAGTATTTGTCTGTTATCTATCAAAAGGCGTCGATTCATTCAAAAAATCTGGAACTATATACTGGGTGACTTATTGTAAATGAACTATTTAAATAACTTTTAGGTAAAGCTTAACCCAAAATAATTCAGAAATAAAAATAAAATAACTTTTAGGGGAAAATAAATAAAATTATGACTTTGAATCTGAACTTAAAGTCTTAATTTCAAGGGTATTTAAAGATGAAGGTGGTTTCTTTTTTGGAAACATCTATTCTTGACTTTGGATTTTGACAGACTGAGAACAATACCATTTTATGACAGAGATTAAAGGTCAATTCAAGATAAAAGGACACAAACAAAAACAAATTTTCCATATATTGTTTTGATATTGGAATTATCTTTGATTGACAATTGAGCCCTTTTATAAACTAGTACGGAAATTAGTCGAATGTTAGAATCCGTTAGAACTCGGAGTGAAAAACTGATTTTTCCTAACCCTAATAACCTAGATATTTGATTTAAGGTCATACATATAAGTTAACTTCCCTTAAAAGT
This sequence comes from Agrilus cyanescens, assembly GCA_947389935.1. Classification (NCBI taxonomy): domain Eukaryota; kingdom Metazoa; phylum Arthropoda; class Insecta; order Coleoptera; family Buprestidae; genus Agrilus; species Agrilus cyanescens. The sequence continues at coordinate 6,212,224 of OX376713.1, read as the reverse complement.
TATGCAACTCTTATTCCTACATTTTATCGATTTGGGAATTTCCTAGGAATTATTTAGATGGTTCGTTAAAAATGGATCACTCTATTTTTATTAGTATTTTTATTAATAATAATCCATATTGTTTTTATTTTCCCAAAAAGCTTTCTAACTACAATTTGACATTTAATTTCCCGATTTTATTGTACTGGGACTATATTGTTTCGGTAAAAATAAATTTCTCATTTTGGTTCTAAAGCTATCTACTAGCTATAATTTCTCTATTCTTGCACATTGTAGTCTATAATTCAATGCACTTGTACTATGTTGTCACTGCGGATTCAGAAGATTGAAGTTCTCAGAAGGTATTTAGCAATCCGAAGTTGTCTGAATGTCCTCTCTAACCTCTAATAGAGGCTTGCGTTTCATGTTTGATACCTAATTAGGTAACATTCAAACGTGCATAAAATATCATTTAAGTTACAATACATAATTAAAAGGCAACCACTTCTTCAATTCGTTGTATTTCTTTTTTTAAAATATTATCATTCATTAAAAGTTTTTTTTTCAATACATCAAAGTAAATATACATAAGGAGCAAACAAAACCCAGGAACCGCTAAATAAACTTAATCATTCATTTGAGTTGTTATTTCAATTTTGTAATTAGAATTACATTCCTTAATAAAATCTGCCAATTTTTTGAAATAAAAAACATCTTAAAACTATCAGCAATTTATTTAAAAAAAAAAAGAAATAGTTATTACAAATCCCTTTAAAATTCATGAAGTAATAATACTGCATCCCTCCCCCACGAAAAATACCATCGATAATATTTAACACACCCTGTAAATTCAGTCCTATCCCATCCTACTCCTAACCTCCTTCCACCCTACTCCTAAACCACCTCTACCCTTTTTTTCCTACTCAAAGCTGTCAATTTTCAGAAAAATGAATTGTATGTTAGGAATTCCAACCCTTTGCAATGTTATAACACGAAATCTTACTCAAATCCGAACAGTAGTTTTTGCTTCTTTATAAATAAAGACAATTAATTTTTCTGAAAAGCAGGAAAAAACAGGTTGTGGTGGTATTACAGGGGGGGGGGCGTTTGTGTATAAATTGGAGTGGTGGAGGGGAAGGTGAGGTGGGGGTGGTCGGTGGTTCAGTGGTTAAGTGTGTTGGCTCTCAACCGAAAGGACACGAGTTCAAACCCCAGCTAGCAGAAAAAAGAATTACCGACCATTTCTCACAGCGAAGATAGTTCAGTCATAAATATACCGATATTTGAAACAACAAAAAAAAAAAAAAGGCGAAGATCCCAAAAAAAAGAAAGGTGAGGTGGGCGGCCAGGTGGCCGCGAGGCAATGATGATTAACCGAGCGACTTGATCAGCGGATTACCGCCAAGTCGTTGTCGGTTCGAACCCGAGTATGGGTAACAAGCTTTTCACGATGAAAACCTAACTTAGGTGTCATAAAGATCAGATTTAAATAGTCGTTGACTGAAAAAATCTAATATATAAGAATGAAAAAAAAAGGTAGGTGAGGTTAAATGAAGTTAGGTTAGGGTGGCATAGGAGTCGCGGGTGGGCTAAAGTTATTGACAGAGTAAAAGGTTGGGATGGCTCGGAGGGTGTTTTGCTGGATGGAGCCTCGGCGGGTTACCGCTAGTTTTGCTATAAATATTTAGATGACTGAAAATCTTCATCAATTCCATCATTATTAGATATTGTTCACGTGTTTTATGTACAAAATAATGATAATTAAAAATTTCACCATCACTACAATACAGTATAGGCATGGATTTTAAAAAGTTAAATTGTTTATTGAAATTTTCATTTCATTCGGGAGCAAGTTTAGCCATTGATTAGGAGTGGATTCGCGGATCCATGAGAGATACGAAATCAATAAGTACCCGTGTTTGACAAAAGGTGACCTTACTGAAGGAAATTGACAATACCGTAGTATTCTGTCATCAATCAAATGACACCATAATACATTTCAGACTGATTCATATGATTTTTTTGACAGGAAATTATATTGTACGCATTTCGCGTTTCTTGACAAATCGGGCTGAAGTCAACCTCCCTCAGCCACACTACCTTTCGTCAAACACGATCGACTGGTTTTCTCTTTACTGGATGCCTCCAAAGAGGGAACAAATAATACGCGACCAGCCTACTTTACAGAGACTGAGTAAACTTTAAGGGTAGTTTTCATAAAATTGGCTGGGTAGTGCATCCCCTTACGTGTATACGTTAATAACCTGAAAATATAGGTACCATCATCATATAAAAGCTTGTTCCAACTGAAACAACCAGAACGCAACCAATCCTCGAAAATCTAAATGATTTATATGTTGGGTTCAAGATTTTGTAGACGAAATCTCCGAGACGAGTTCGAGCCAACGCACCTATTAATAATCTAACCTAACTTTTTAACACATTCACACATTGTAAAACTAATGAGCTGTTAGGTCGAAACGTTTTGAATTTGAACCTTCTTTTGCTATAGATTCCGGCTGTGAAAGCCTTGGTTCCTGTAACACTCACTTCACGTTTCGTACCTTATTAAATCCATCCCTTTTCGATATACTTCAATGTAATGTCGACAACTCTTTGCCTGTACTTATCAGAAACATCTTCTTCCTTTGTCATATCTCCTTGTTGAAGAACGTCGACTGATTTAATTTTATCTGCCATCGTAAACATAGGCTTCAACATTATAAATAAATGTGTCAATTCCGTGGATATTGCGGAATGCTCAACTTCGTCTAACAAGGCGTCCCATGTAAACTTCCCCACATCCTCCCCCAATCGTTTTAACGTTTGTGTAAATTCGTCGAAATAAAATCGGATTAGATCATCAAAATTATTTTTAAGGACGACAGTTTCTAAACTGCTAAAGAGAAAGAAGACAAGATCATTTGCTAAAGAGTTACATGAAGCCAGTTGAAAATCCACAAATTTGCATTTTGTATTTGTGCCATCGCAATTTATCATAATGTTATTTACCCACAGATCGTTGTGTGAAAATGTGCCAAAAGGTTCCCTGCACAATTGGGGAGAGTTAATATTTTTAATTCCTCGTTTTAACACTTCTTTTATCTTCGATTCTACAACTTTACATTTCGGGTGTTTAATGGCGTATTTCAAAGCAATATTGATTATATCATTCACTTCTTCTCCATCGGAAGTCGTTGTGTGTTTAAGGGTTGACAAGAACAGTTTTTGGAATAACGTTGTGTCTTTAAATTTGATTGCTATGGTGGTGGCATGAAGGGTGGCTAAAGCTTTAATAATAGCTCTCGCTGTGATTTCATCAAAGCCTTTTAGTTTATCCAATATCTTGTAGCCTTTGGCTTTCAAATCTTCCATAAAAATTATACTGTCATTGTGTACAGTTTCAGTGGATTCGTCGTAGTTCAAATATTCACCCAAACTTTTTGGAAATATATCCAAACTACCTAATGTATGATCTTCGTAAAATTTCATTAGGAATGGAATAAGGTCCCTGTATATAACAGCTTCTTTTATGAAACTCACGTCAACTTTGAAAATTTTTCGAAGGAATTGATTAACCAAAGGCTTCTTACCAACAATACGTTTTTCGTAGGCGTTTTTGGTTAAAGTATTTTGTATTTTCAAAGTAATTGAAAGCATTATACTGCCAAAATTTTCACCCGGTGACGTCAGATTTTTGATATTGTAACTTTGTAATTCTTCATCTGGTGTTAAAACATGTTTAAGTAATTCCTCTAATGATTTCGAATGAAGCTCCATGATTAGTAAGACCTAAAAATAACGTTGTCTGGAAATGGATTGATATTTGGAAAGAAAACTGTAAAGGAAATGAAAAAAATATTCTTAGAATGCGTTGCGGAAGTTTGAAATCAAATTCTAAAAGTTTTCCTGTTGAAAACGGTCCTTTACTACCTATGACGACAATGACACCAACGTAATGGTTACCTAGTGCTTCAATTAGATACGATTTGAAAAAAAAATGATAAAAAGTGATGCTCAAGTCTTTCATTATAATTACTGAATTGTATAAATGAAACACCCTGTATGTGCTTCCTTAATAAAACAAAACCTAAGTGTATGACGAAATAGTTAATTATTTGGTACAAATTAAGAATAAACAACTAAAAAATAAGTGCAAGGTTGTGGTATAAACAACTGATAACAGGATGAGTCAATTGATTGATAAAAACACAAAAAGAATTAAAGAAGCAGTTGATCTTATGAGAAAAAATAATTTAACTAAAAATAATTGGAGAAAAATCTTAATAAGAAAAACGACAAAAAGGAAAGAAAGACCCTAAACCGTTACCATCGTGAGAAAAGGCCTGCGCGCTGATTGCATAACCACCTATACTGTGCATGAGCCTACTGTCATAGTAGGCTCACATACAGGTGCTTACGTAATCAGCGCGCAGGCCTTGTCTGACGTAGGTAACGCCTAAACGCGTTTCGACACTCAACGTGCCATCCTCAGTTACGAAATAAAGCAATATGAATTCTAAGGTTAAAGAACATTAAACTTACCGGTTTTTTACGATTTTCAACTCAAATGGTAAAGAAAAATTTACCAATACGGCGTAACTCTTGAGACATAAGTATGTATACTTCTGAAGAAATTTAAGAAATGTGTTTTTACATGATTTAAATGTTTATCTAAATATTTAATTTGTTTAATGTTTGTGAATTTGACAACAGGAACTTTAAAAAGTAGGACACAAACAAAGTTTAAGTCTGACGTTATTCAGTTTCGAACAATTATCAACTTTATTAACAACTATTACTGTTTAATCTATTATCAGTGGAACGCTGATGAAACATTTTTGATAATGTACTTAGTTTGTACAGGGCATTACAAAAAAAAAAAAAAAAATAGAAGATTAATCTATATTTTAGCTATTTAAAGTAGAAATTCAAAATCACTGAACATTTTTCAAAAACAATAATTGGAAACGAGGAAGAGAAAAAAAGAGGAATTGAATGAAAAGCCAAAATATGGAAGGTGACATTTAAAAAAAATGAACTTATTCGTGTTTGAAATTTTAAATTTTAGATTATATAATGAACGCTCTGTACAAATTGTGAAGCTTAGTTTCAGCAGGACGTGAGTCTTAAACCCCTGGGTACTGCAATTGGTAAAAAGTTCTGCACTCTAGGTATTTTTTTTGGAAAGTTATGATTTTTTATTGTTTGGGTTGAGATAGTGATTTTTTTCTATAAATTAAACTAAAAAAATATTCATCCTAGGCGTACAAGTTGGTTATCAAACTTACCTTAAAATTTAACGTTTTATATGAATTCGTTGTAAAAATATATCATTCCATTGAAAAAGAACAAAGTAATGTAACCGGAAGTGCTACAAAGTTGAAAATATTTTTAAAGAGTCTTAGACCATGTGTCGTAAGTACAACACGATTTTTTTAAAAATTTTCCTACCATTAGTTTTCCATAAACGTCGTCCTTGGGCCACCCTGTATAAATTTTATTAAATCGTTACAAAATGTTTTCGTTTATACTAAAGCTTTTGAAAATTACTATTACTTATTTTCTTCGAGAAATCGTTATGCGAAAGAAAACATCTGCCTTGGGCTTTCGTCAAAATTTTAACGTTGTACATGAAAACTAAAGGGGAGATTGAGAAGAAGAAGATTGTGCATCCAGTCATAAATCCTTCTTTCCGATAAAGCGTATTTTCGTTATTTATTACCTACTGATATTACGGTCAACTGCAATCTACTATTCAACTAAAAAACTAGATCATTGTGCTTGATATTGCTTGTATCAATAGACAGACGATTCCTAAAATTTACGTAATAAGAATTTTTATTATAGAACTGTTTATGACATGTAATAATCGATGGTGATTTCAAAAATCTTGGTTCTCGTAAATAGGAAAGAAGAAGATAACTTTCGATCAACAATCAAATTATTTATTCAATACATCACATACATATAATCAAGGTATAACATTAATTTATATCTCAGACTTATTCAGATACAATCCTCAAACATTCCAGACTATTCTCGAATGTTGTAGAACAACTCCGTAATATTTTGAAATAGTTCACATCATTCTTGAACACTCTAAATCATTATCGAGAAATCTGGAACAGTTTACAATGTTCTAGATTAATCTCGAACATTCCAAACTAATCTCGAAGAGTCTGTAACGTGCTCGAACGATACGGATATTTCTTGAAACCTTTCTCAAAATAACAACTGGAACACTCAAAACCTGGAATATTTTAGATCATTGTCGAACACTCCAAGTCATTCTCTACAAAGCTCATGGAATACTCTGTATCATTATTTAACATTCCAAATCATTTGTGTTAAATATAGAATATTCCAGAACATTCCTAAACATTTAGAATCACCATGGGAAAATATGAAACATACTGTAGCATTCTAGATACCTAATTATCGAGCATTCCAAATCATTTGTACTTTATTTGGAACATTCTAGATCATTCTCGAGGATTCCAAAACATTCTCAAAAAAATTGGAATATTTCAGTATTTGATAATGTACATAGTGAATTGGCGTAGTCCTGATTCGGAGACCCTGAGACTTAATCGGATTTGGAATCCTATCCTGAGACACTGTCGATCTATGCCGGAAAATACACCGATATCAACAGAAGCAGAACAAGCGGAACAAGCTCCGCCCCCTACCAAGTATAAATACAACTTACGTCCGAGAATTCATCAGTCGAAACCATCTGCGGCACGCTGATGAGAGCCAACCAGCTCGAAATCGCGATCCGTGTCTGGTGGTTTCGACAGAAAACTGACCTGAGAGCATATTTTGTTCTATGATATATCCAGGTTACTATTAATTCCTGAAATTTATTCGTGACTACCCATGTAGGGAGTCACGATGGGGCCAAACTTGGTCCAAATTTGGCCCAAGATTTTTCAACTTTGGTCCTAGATTGGCAACCGATATAGGGCCAAAAACGATAAATGTTCGGTATGTCACTTCGGCCCAAGCCTGGCTGTTAAGATTGGTGCACGACTGGGCTACGAATGCAGGTCCAAGATTTAGCATACCAGCGAAGAAGTGTGGGCGGAAGACGACCATGTAAACGTTAAGGAGCTTTGTACCCTACAAAGGAGCAGTATGAGATTGATAACAGGTGCACCATATTACGTCAGCTCAGAAGAACTTAGAAAAGATTTAAAGCTGGCGCATCCAATGGAGAAAGCTAAAAAAGCTAGACAACGTATGATAGATAAACTAACATCAAGCACTATCCAGTACAGGAAAGAAAGCGCAAACTTAATGCTACAAAATTAAAACCCATCGACAGGACAGATCCGTCATAGACGTCAATCGACGTCTGAAACACCAAAAATTTAGAGAAATACGAAGAGAATTCATCAGTCTACATCCAACATCGAAGATGGAAAGATCTCTGAAGAAGCTCGCCACTCGCGCCAGCGAAACGTTAGGAAGTAATTCCAACCAACGACGGCCTATAGACTCGAATCAGGACTACGCCAATTCATCAACTGGCCGTGAAAGCCTTAACCATTTTGTCAATGTACATAGTGTTTCACAATCTTGTACATTTTGTATAAGTGATCTGTTTACGAAACAAGATTTATTTACAGGTTTTAGCACTGAAACTGACGTAATTGTTTGCGACATCTATGTCACAGATTTGATATTAGAAAACTATTATCTGCTTATTGTTGCAAGAGTAGCTAAGCTTTTTTTGGGCTTTTTGACCATCAGGTTGTCGAGAGAGGAATGAATTATTCGACGTTTTTCGAAACAATTAAAATTGACATGTTCAGGAGACCGCCCGTAAAGTACGATTCATCGAAGATCTCCTGAAGATATCGACAACGTGTTGTGATGAAACGTCGAGGGAATCTCCTCTTTTTCAACGCAGCCCAAAAAGCCTAACAAGAACTTACACTCGCACGTCAGTGATGACCGCCAATTCAAATATATATGAATTAATTTGTCCCGTACAACATTCACGGGGGGAGGTTTTAGGACCAGACTTCTCCTATTGGTATCAAAAAATCCAAAATTTAAATTTCATTCTCATTTAATATAATCCACTTCTTTACGTGGACAAGGAAAAAGTCCGGAAACCCTTTCTGTTTTCCTTCGGAATTATCTCGGAATCATTACCAACGGTGCTCATAAAAAAGAGGTTCCAGACTCAAAAAGGTAATTTACAGAAGAACTGCTCATTAGAAGGTATTAAGAAAATAGGTTATGTTGATGTAGCATTGCAGTTAGATAGTCTTAATGTTTCTAAACGTTTAAATAATACTGTAGCGAACGACGCGAGCGTGCCTGTGTGCGACCGGGTACGCTTGTATGCGTTGCCGGCCGGCTCCACTAGCCAAGGCCGGTGTCGGCAGTGTGCGTTGTATTTGTGTACGTGTGTCCCGTACCTGCTTTCTAAGAAAGCAATTAGCCGTCCGCCGAAAATATAAACAATCTTTCGAATATTCCGGACTTTTTCTGGATAGTTCCATGATGCTATAAAAGTGGAAAGACGTTCGACAGTGAGTTAGTAATAAATTGACCGTGACAGTGGTAACATCCGAAATAAATCGAAAGTGTTAGAAGTGAAGACAAATAAATAGAGACGCGCATATAAGTGAGTGTTGTAAATAAATAGTAAGCTAAGTTCTGTATTAATTAATAGTGTTTTTAAGTAGTTATTGTTAAATAGGTATATATAAATTGTGTTCCTGTACTTTAGCCTTGTAATAAAATTTTAATAAACCCACGAATACCACAATCCCAAATTTTAATTAGAATTTTATATTGAGTTCCTTACAAATTCTGAGCACGTATGTGGTGCTGGCCAAGTACAGAAAAGCAGATATTTGGTGAGGAGTGCAAGTAATGAACTAGAAATGTGGAAATGTTTGCTGAATGCTTTCAATTTATAGTTCAAGCCCGAATAAGTTCCACTTATTATCAACATATGTTGCTAATGTTACAAAAGAATCACCAACTGAATGAGTTTCCTCGTGAAGACAAATTACGAGCAACAAGTGGCGCGTGATGATTTGGATGTGCGCCAGTGTTTCCAAAAGCGTTAATAAATGCGCCTAATAAATTCTCACTTAGGGGGCTAAACGGGAACGGACGACCCTGCCAAGAATGTTCGAAATGTTCGAGTTTTTTGACAATGAATAATGAATAGCTTCTATTAGAATGGGAAGCTCACGTACGTACATCACCTCTAAATTTTTTTTGTCGGTGACGCAAAAAAAAAACAAATTTATTTGCTGAACAACTACCGATATGTTCCACACTAACTATAAAAGTAGAACAACACATAAAAAATAACAAAAATTTTGTGGAATATTGAGGTCAGATATGAGATTTTACATAATACTCTCGCATTTCTTTGCCATTGCTAAATGAACAAAATTTTAGGGATTCTGGAAGCGATAACAAACTAGGAAGTCATGTTTTTTATAATTATTTCTTTAATATTTGACCTAACCATATTTAAAAAAGAAATTGATAGACCTGAGTTTTAAAAGTCTATAACATGAATTCAATAATAATTCAGTTACAAAGGTCCTAACCTACCCTTACACTAAAACCCAGTTCTAGAATTGTAGTCCTTAAGAAGCCTTATATTGAAATCCAAACATTGGTGTAGGTTTTTCAACAATAGAAATCCTTTCAACCCTGGCTTGGTCTTTTTTTATTTGTAACAAATATAAAAATGGTAATTATGTCTCAACAAAAACAGCTTTCAACTTCCTTAGTTTACTTTAAATCGTTTCTTGGCGATCGCATCTTCGACGGATTTAAGTTGCTTAAGAACTTGGTTTCCTATTGGCAACTTTAGACGATGCATCCAACCCAGATGGTATTGGTGAAAAGCTCACTGAAGTTGCAGTTCTTTTCTTATCTGGTTCTCAATGGAAATGGAAACAGAAGGGCGCCTACCCTTTCTGGACGTACTAGTAACGCGCAAATATGGTAATACAATTGGGCACAACGTTTATAGGAAGGGTATACACACACATTCCGATATCTGCATCCGAAATCCCATAACTATCCATAACAGAAGAGGTCTTTAATAACTACACACTCATGACAAGATCAGCAACACTACAAACAGACCAACAAAAATTAAACACCTACAGGAAGCTTTGGAGAGAAATGGTTACAAACGTCAGGACATCAGGACTAAAACGGTAATAGACAAGAAATACGAGACACAAGTTCGCTCTAGATATGCAGTCTTTAGCTTACATGTCAGGAGTCTTTGACAGAATGATGAGGTTACTCAATGAACACAACATTGGGACTCGATTTGGTACAGTCAAAAGAATTGAACAACTGCCACTTTCGAACAAAGATCGCCACCCAAAGCTTCTAACAACAGGTGTCTACAGACTAAAATGAGAATGTGGCCAGTGTTACATAGGTCAAATATGGAGAAGTGTGCAATGCAGAATACGTAAAAACCACAGAGATACCAGACTGGGAAAAACCGAGAAAACGGCAGTAGCAGAACACCTAAGCCAACAAAGAAATCGCCGGATTAACCTCGAGAATGTAGAGATACTAAAGGTGACACGACAGTCCATCGAGATAATAAATAACCATAGGAATTTCAATAAGGAGGATAGAAGCACTTGGAAACTGACGTTAAGGTCCATACAACAACCATAACGGTTCTTTGTTGAGCAACCAAACGTGACAACCGCTACACATGGTCAATGGAGCAGCTTCTGAAGCTTGAGCAGCTAAACATCAAGCAAAATTAACAAAATAAGCCGGAACCCAAAAAAAATTTAAACACTAAATATTTCTTATTAGATACAAAAAAAATCCTTTAGATGAATTTTTATATACATAATCTCCTGATTTCAAGGTGACAATCCTACTTGAACTACACGTCAAATGAGGTCTATTGAGGAGGATGTGCTTTGCACTTTTTTTTTTCTGTTAAAGTTTACGAAGATCTATTAAGGCGTTTGATGATCATCAGCTTATTTCCTACTTGACAAAAGGGACCTAACCTAACCTAACTTTCACATATTCGATGAATTTGAACTTTAGTGTACTGTAACTTTGGTGGTATTTCCAAGACATTGTCGAGGGTTACTTAAAGCTAAGATTAAAAAAATTCTGAAATCAAATTTTATTGAACCTACAACTTGGACGAAATCTACATAGATGGCGTTTGCTTGCTGTTTGTGGTTATTTATCTGTTGACTAGGGGATTTAATTTGGTAGATATTCTTTTGAAAGTGATGAGGACTGCTCTAATTTGATGAGGTATCTGATGAGTTCGACAAAATTCTAACCAAGCACTTTTTGTTTCATTTCGTAAATTGAATATCTATGCCATACATGTTAATAGATAATAACTTTGGTATTATTTAGGTACATACACATTTCCAATTTTACAAAATAGCCACAAAAAAAGACAGTTAGTCATAAATAATTTAATATTGGGTATTGTGGAGTATTGATCAATTCTTGTTTGGGTCTACGTACCTTTTGGTATATTATTGTTACCCCCTTTGAAAACTTTTCCCATTTTTTATTATATAAATTTTGCACATTTTCTGTCTTAACCATTTTCAAAACCTATTTTTATAATTACTACGTCAAATCCAGTATTTGTTTTTAAAAGAAATCCTTAATTTAGTTAGCGCATACATAAAATTGTTAATTGCTATTGTTCCGTGAAAACAATTTTATTCCGGCCTTATGTTCCATTTTCATTTCATTCTAATCCTTTAATAAAATTCAGTGCAAGCTAATACAAAAAAAAAATAATAATAAAGCGTACAACGGAGGAAAGAAACTAATTAATGTAACGTAGTCCGCGTTATATTTCCTTTTCCTTCATCAGCTTTGTGGTTGGCTTTTACACGAACAGCTTTACGTTTAAAATTCACAATTTTTTAATGTAAAATAAAATTAAATAACAGACTACTGTGCAACCTTAAATATGCCTACTCTGTGTAATGTTTTGTTCTAAATTATTCTGAAGGTAAATTATGCTAAAACCCAATGCGTTCATTTTGAAAAATGTAACATCTTCGGGACGAATAATAATAGATGAATTAAGGATCCCCCATACTAGAGCGATAATGCGGAAATGCATGCGGAAAAAAGAATCCTTCAAGTCAGAGTGGTATAGTCCTCGATAATCTATGTCGAAAATTGTGATATTTTTTTGTACTGACGCCATTACTTTGGTGCCAAACATTGCATTAAAACTAGTATCTAACAAAAATTCGCGATTAGGGGTGTTAATTTTTATTTTTATTTAAAGCGATAGTGTTTTGTTGTGTTGAAGGGTGTAAAAGAGAACCATGCAACATAGTTTAGAGGTAAAAATTATTTTAAGTATTAAGGTTAAGTTTGTTTTTTGTTTACGTATAACTCAAAATATGTTATGATTTATTTAAGAGAACAATTAGGCTGTAAAATTTTTTTTTGTTGGAATGATTTATTGTTATTTAATGAAACTTAAAATAGTTTCAAAGAAGTAAGGAGCATGTGTTTACCATAAAGTTGCTTTTAGTTATAAATCATTAATTCACACTAATGAAAAATTGCAATCTTGCAATTTAACAAAACGTAAAAAAATTATGTCTGTCACGCGAAACAACTATTCTCCTTAATAATATTGTTTAACGTGTATAATAAACTATCTATATCTATTCATTTACGGATTTATACAAAAAGAATGTTAATTTTACTAATAAAAATAACTCTCTATTAATAGTAGACGTTGCACTATACTGAGAAAAGCGTTTGGTGCCAAAATATCACGAAATATTGCATTACCTACAGATCAAGTCAAAAATGTTTGGTGTGCCAGAATTTCTCGCAAAGTTCTAGAATTTAAAGGAACGTTTCAAGATACTATTTGGATTATTCCAAAACAATAAACAATATTAAAGAATGTTCTGCTACATTTCCAGATGATCTGAATTTATTAAAAATGTTATAGAATGTTACACACTTTAGGAGAATGATTTAAAAAATATTCTAGACTGATATAGAGTGTGCCAGATTATTCAAGAATGATTGAAAACATAGTACGACTAAGTTGCAGTCTTGTAGGACAGGACCCATATGAACCGTTATTTCCAGACGTTTCGGTGGCATCTGTGGCTGATCGCGGCTTAAAAGTCCGAACCTTAGTTTCAATATGGACACCAGCAGTGAAAGCCTAATGTTCCTATGCTGATTAAGAACATTCCCAATTTTTCAGAAATGGTTTAGATTGTTCCAGATTTTTCGAGAAAATTGACTTGTTCTAGCTTCTTTGAGGAAGGTTTAGAATATTCGAGGATTTTCTAAAATGTCCCAGATTATCCGAAAATAATTTGGAATATTTGAGAATGATCTATAAATGTAGAATGCTCAAAATCTTTCTGGAATTATTTGCAATGTTAGAAAATAGTTATGCATTTTGCTCATTATTGTTTGTGAATTATTTATAATGTTCCAAATGATTATGTTATGTTATAATAATTATCAGCAATTAAATTTGTTTTTAATTTATTGTTTCAAAGTAAATATTACTTTGCAGTTGACAAATATTTCAAGCATTTTACAGTTGACGAAAACTCATTTCCTTCATTTTGGGAATCAAAAGGGGTGACGATCTCACAGATCTAAAGTAAGGGTGTTAACTTTACAAGTGTATCTGTGGTGTAAAAAAACCTTAAAAGTATCACACTTCACTTCAAACAACTATTGCGTACATGGGTAGACAACCTAAAATAGAACTTTCAACAAATTCTCTGATCTGCCGATTGTTCAAGCGGTTGCCACCATTATTGGAGGGTAAATTTGAGACAGCATCCGTCTATCTTCTAAACTGAAATGAATTTCGCTCGGAGGCGTAACTATGGATAATTGAGTTTCACCAGGGGACCCTTATCTCCAGGAAAGGCCTGCTTGCCTGCAGAAAATTGATAAACCCCAATATTTAAAACACGAGATCGAACCAGAAAATTGATTCGTCTAGGAAAACATACAAGGAGCAGTTGTCGAGGATGCTTCCATTCCATGTATAATAAATAAATCGACAACAAGATTTTGAACAAACCTGTGCTTCACTACTTTTATTTGACTTTAGGTTAGCAATTGTACAATTTAACCTGCCCTCAACCGAAGACATTAAAATTTTAGTAGGTATGCATTCTTTTGAAAATTAAGGAACTTGGGGCAGGAGAAATGGCGGGGGGTAGTAACAAAATTGGAAAAAAATAGAAACCTAACCTAACTTTACTTAATTTAAAATAATTTTATTTTTACCCTTTCTAACCTTTTCTGTGCTTTCCCACTGTTTTCCATTTGTTTTGTCCGTAACTTTTATTCTATAGGAAAATTTGGAAAGGATTGGGAAATACAAAATGTCCAAGTTAGGTTGCATTGTGCTAGTTTAGTTAGGAATTGTTTTAAGTTTTCTCACTCTGTCCCATTTCTAATGCACAATATCCTCATTTTTCAAATACATTCGAATAAGAAATTTAATTAATTACTTTCATTGTCAAAATGGAAAAATTATGTACAAGTTGACGGAGACAATCTAAAATTTCAAGGGGATGTTTTCGGGTCCGGTCCTCCCTCTATCGGGTTAAAAAAAAAAACAAGATTTGACATTTATTCAAAGCTGATGTTGTTCAGAGAGAGAGAAGAAGGGCAGAAATTTTTATAGACTCTTTCGCTAGATTCGTTCCTGAATAAAAGAACCGATATTCACTATACAGGGTGTTACTGATATAGCTGCGGATATTTAAGGAGGTGATAGGGCAGTAGAAAATAAGAAAATTAAGCAAAACTTCGCAGGTCCTAAAGTTTACCGTTTTCGAGAAAAACGTATGTGAAAATACAGGCAAAACCGAGTACGGTCCTGTGTAAAACGTGTCCTCGATTGACCTGGTCGTGTGTAGTGGCAACGCTGTCTTCAATCAGCTGACGGTGAATGAGGTTACTCGGTTACTGTAACGTAAACAAGTGTGTTCGAAAATGGCGTTTAGTTCATCAGAATTTTGTGACAGTTGCCAAATGTGTTGCTTAAGTCAAAGCGAAAACGCTCAGGACCGTATTCAAATTAATTCATGTTAAGATGTTTTTCAAAAATTTTGAAAATTTTTTTGTTTCTTCACCGCGCTGCTGTAGTGACCATTCGATTACATATTGCATCTAGTTGACACCCTCCAAAAATCCGTATTTATATCAGAACCACCCTGTATTCTGCAAAAGTTTCTTTTGGATGTTCTAATTTGTGTTCTAAATTTTTAGACTTCAGGATTTCCTATAGCTTGCATACTAAAAATTTTGTACAGATCATCTGAAATTTTTAAGGACGTTTCAGAATGATGCCAATTATTATTCTAAAATAGTCTAAAATGCTCCTAAATGTTAGACGGTCCTTTGCCTCACTTTGGAATGTTCTTAAATGTTTCAGACTTTACGAAAACGGTTTGGAATGTTATCTAGAATATTCTAAATTTGTTGAGGATTATTTGGATATTTTTAATCGAAAAATATCTAGAATCCTACACATTCTTCGAGCACAACTTGGAAAGTCCAAGAATCATCTATAATTTTCTGGATTCTTTGAGGGTAGTTTGGAATGTTCCAAAATTTTCCAAAATACTATGGAATATTCGAAGATGATTTAGAATATTTCAAATATGTTAAAAAATTAAATAATGTTCTACAACACTATAGGATGATCTCGATTGTTCAAGAATTATAATAAATACAGGTACAAAAGTAGATCCTGATTTCATCATGTATGTAATATATAGAAAAAAATAAAATTATGCATCAGGTGCCATAAAAATTATTATATATGTATATTAGTTCAATATTCAAGATCAAATTATTGACGTTTCAAAATATTTAAATTCATTCAATGGTTCACAAGCGAAACGAGGGTAAATTTATAACAAAAAAAATAAAAACATAAAACTGTGCATGAGTTATCTTTCAGGGGCTGTGTCTTTACATGTTGACATTTGATATTTACTTGAGTTTGTTCAAAGTCATAAACGATACCTAATTCTGTTGAAGTTGAAGCCGTTAGGATGCAAATATACGAAGGACGAAGCTTTTGTAATGTCATAGCGTGCATATTATTACATACATAGTTGTACCGTGGAGACAGTTATTCTATGCGACAGAGGGTGACAGTTTGGTGCATCGGTAATGTGCATTCCTGTATTCACCCTCCAATTGCTGCGGTTTGCTGCAACGCGTCACTGTAAGACTAATAATAAAATCTTGAATTTATTTGTCGTATATACAGTAACTTAAAGAAATAGCTTCCAAGAAATAATTTTCGAAATTTGTAGACAATCAACATCCCTATTACCTAACATACTTTTCCTAGACTCCCTTTTATAGACTCGTTTGTTATTTTCTTTCTGCTATTCTTATAACCAAAATATGAACATGAAGAGGAAGTAAAGAATATTTAGAAGTAAAACCAAAATTAGAAACGTAAAAGGGAAAGGCCAGGGTTTTGAGTACATAATTAGAAATTCAGGTAAACTCAAAATGGAAGAAGTGTAAGAGAAGACCAACTTCTCTGACGATATCTCAAACAACACATTTGATTAAATATCAGTGGTGTTTGAGATGAGATGTCATAAGCAAATGGGCAGATGATGAAAAGACGCTTTGGATGAAAAAGTTTAGAAATGAGAAGGAACTCAAAGTAGAGCAAGGAAAAAAGCGCCATGGAAGTCAAGACGGTAAAGGAGAGATTGGATTTCAGAACACCTCGTGAGTCATGAAGAGTTAGTTAGAGTCGTATTCGACACTGAAACAGGAATAAAGAGGGACAGAAAGAAATTTGAAAATTTGTACCAGCAGTTTTTGGTTGACATCACAGGAAGAGCAGCAGATCAGAAGAGCAAAGGGCTTTAACGATGTTTGTGGGTGTCAGAATAATTCCTCAGACATTAAGGGCTGAAAAGAGAAATATTAAAGGAGAAAATAAATGTAGAGTGAGCCAGGGGATGTCCTAGATTAAATTTTTGCTTCGTAACTGGTAAAGAATATTCAGGATAAGAAGAAGTTGAAGTGCATATTCAACAAGCAGTCAGACATGTTCCACTATGATGAAGAGAAAGTGTAGAAAAGCTTTACGGTAGTTGATATATAATACAACAGGCAGACTGATACATTAAGGGCTTGAAAGTTATACTTATACTAGAGGCAGAAACTGGAAAAAAAGGGGAACAGAGGGATAACTAGTTTTGATTAGTGCTCAAAAGCAGTTGAGGATATTATGTAGACATTTTAGTTAACGAGGAATGTAAAGTTTAATTCAGAATAGGGGAAGTGAAGATGCATATTTAAGTATTCTTCAGTGCGATGATGAGAAGGAGTGGAAGAAACAAAAATCCTGTGGAAGTCAAAAGGAATGATACGGCAGCTCACCTCCTGAGACATGAGAAGGGCTGGTAACAGATATATTGGAAGCAGAAGGATGAATAGAGAGGGTGATGCAAAACTTGACTCAGGATCAGAAGAAATGAAGGTGTATTTTAACTAGTCTTTAGAGTGGCAACACTACCGTAATAAAAATTAGGAGAAAAGCAAGAGACTCAGTGAAAGTCCATACGCAATAAGAGAGGCAGTATGGTAGCTAACCCTCTGAGACACGAAGAGCTAGTTAGGGAGATACTGGAGGCAGAAACAGGGATAAAAATGTGTAGGAAGAGATCTAGATTAGACAGCTGTTCGTAGATAGTTAATGTAGTAGATATTGTGGTTGTTAGGAAATGCGAAATTTGGCTCAGAATAGGGGAGGTGGTGGTGCTTGTCCAACTAGTCTTCAGACTGATGATCCTGTAATAATGTTAGGATATACCTTTGTGGGAACACTCCGTACACACCGAAATACGAAAGTTAGTACACTCTGTACAGCAGAACCTAAATTCTGCCGACAGAGAACATTGACAGTTCTGACCACAAACTAGGTCAGAACCCAAATACACATACGAATGTAAACGGCTGACCATGTACTTATCAGATGTTCAATGTAAATATTTTCTGTATAAGTAGCTGTAGTTTATTTTAATAAAGGGAAGTCTAGTCTAGTCTAACTATGAATCGCTTCTCATTGGAATCTGAAATAGGCTTCCACATCCAACGGTTCTTATCAGAACCAATCTCGCAACATGCACCTACACATGTTAGCTGCTACGACGCTACACCTTCCTCGATTAAAAGCAAAGTCAATTTTAATTTCCTCCCTATTTATATCAATATATCCACATATAATTTGTGTGATACAAATTAGAACTTTCATGATGTTTTAGGAACCCAGCTAACAAATCTAATTCTCAGGAAGTAATTTCGTATATTTCGAAGTTTCCTGAGAATGCTACAACAATATAAATGACCAGAAGACTGAAAAACACTATTTTTTATGAAAACTTTGCACAATAATATTATAACATCCTGTATACAAAACACATTAACCCTAAAAATTACACAAAGCTTTGAGCTAGTAAAACCACTAACGGTAACATATTTCATCCCCTACTTTTTTGCTCCATAAATTCGGCAATTTAAATTTAAGTAGGTACAAGTGCCTTATGGAGTGCTTTTTTGCTCGCGAAGTTCCCCCTTATAGAATCCTAAATCCAGTAATAAAATCACATCTTGACAGTCGGATATCTTCATTCTATTTCAAGCGCTTCAATTTTTTTAGACTGCTCTTTTGGATACTCCTTTTGATCCACACTAACATCGAGACACCCCATCAGAAGTTAATACCATTGACGGCCTTCTTTTTTCCGATTATCTGAATTCGCTGAACCCATCGATAATTTGATTTCGCACCGAAAAGCGTTTCTTTTAAAACGATTTCCCGTTCCATGACTTTAGAACCGTTAAACGAAAGGCTTAATGATATTTCTTTAACACCATCTATAAAAATTCCGTGACATTTCCTCTACTCAATACGATATAGAAAGTTGAAATAAATCTTACAAATAAACATCATCAGAAATTAATTGAGGTAATGATGATAATTTGGACTATGTCTTTACCAATAAATAAATAAATATTTAATGAACAAAGAGCAACCCAATTTTGATTAATGGACTCCTCGTGCCTTCACTGTAACTTTCAGCAAATTTAGGTTTACATTTCTGTCCACTACCTATGTATGTGTATGCAGTGGTCAAAAGAAAAATTACCATGGATAATGTATATCCGCACAAAACAGAGATGTCTGTAAAAATTTGCGCCAATTCCACATTCCAAAATGATATTCCTATTGCAATAATAGAATTGAAACCACAAAATTGTACCAAGTCCTAATTGGGAACGAAATGAAATCTAGTTATGGCTTACAGAATAAAATTTCTGAAAATGTTTTTTGGACAGCTCTAATACGTCACTGTTACTCTCTGACACGCTACACATTTCAACCAGATTTATAGCAGGTACAAAGTGTTAGACAAAGATAAAAATATAACTCGTATCTCATTTCCAGCCACGCCCATCCACTTCCACCTATGAAAATCGAACTCTTCCATATAAAAGGAAGGCTAGAAGCTGTCTACTGTCATTTTCACAAATGGGTGGCAGTAGATACATACTCATGAAGAAAAGTGAGGAGCCATAGAAATATTTGAAATTTTGATAAACAATGAAATGTTCAAATAAAACTTATGTCAATATCAATGGTCATCTAATAACTGCATTTCAGTTATTTTTCGTTTCCTATTTGTATATTCTAGCCACTCATCCGACCACTTTGTTTTTCAATAACTGGATCTACAAGTATTTTGGAACACCACCTTTTAAACTTCTCTTATGCAACCAATATATTTTACCATCAACCATTTTGGGGGTCATTTACCATTCTACCTGCGAGAGGAGGTAGTGCAAACGGCAAAGGTAGCGCTATCTGTAGTGATCCCTATAAGTTATAGATTCAGTAATACTCGAAAAGATTATTTGATGGCTGACACAGATGGCGTCCACCTTGCTGTCTGTGGGAGTTGATTAATCTATATACTTATAACGCAGGAGGTTCAATTTAGTAGATATTTTACCTAATCTGCTTATGTCGCACTGATGAGAACTAACTAGTCTAAAATCGCGTTCTCCGCCTGGCATACTATCTAAGAATATATTTTATTTTTTTGTACAAAATATTATCTATATGAGTTTTTTACGTTCCCTCTATCTTCCAATTTGTTACACACATGGATTGTATAAAAAAAAGGTATTATGTTGCACGTATTTTCTGAATTATCAAGACGACAATATTTCTCTCGGGATTAGTTAAATGGAAACTGTCCTGAAGGATACGTCTTTTACAAATACGCAACTGATGACTGTGTCTTACTACAAGACACATCACAATGTAAGCACTAACCTTTTATCTCGTTCCCTTTTTTGTAATTTCTTCTTGAAAGCTTTTTTGACCCGCAGCAGTAAAAAGGCGGCTCTATCAATTGTTAGCGTTGTATGCGGTTTTTTCTCGTCCATTTTGTTCTTCAGTTTGTTCTGCATTTGCGTTCGCACATTCACAAGGGCCCGTTTAGTCGAAATTGTCTTTAACGTATCTGAAACAAGAAAAACAAATTGACTAATTGTATTTAATTAGGTCCAAAAAGTACGCAATACGCTCACTGCATATCCACAAGCCACATGTATTTATAGCCGGGGGATGAATTGTCTCAATAGGTAAAGTGTCTTGGATATGAAACCTAAGCTTCTTTATAAAAATTGCATTACTATAAGTAAATAAGGATGATGAAGTTGTAGCCACTTTACAAGATGAGGCAGAAGGTATTTATTCACTTTAAATTACAAGACAGGGTTTCAATTTGGCTCCCCTCCCCTAAATGCACTTATGGAGGTTGTCCACTGTTCTTTGTAAGACCATCTTGGCCTTCTCAGAGAGGACATTAGTGATGCGGTGTTTCAAATCGTCCAAGATACGAGGTTTGGTGACATAGACCCGATCCTTGACATACTGGATTCCCCCAAGGTAAAAATTTAGTGTGATTGGGACCTTCATTTTTTTAAAAAGCGACCGCCAGGCATTCATGGAAGAGAACCTACCACTTGCCATTCTCCAGCGATACGGCGCCCCTGCCCATTACAATTCGAGATTACCTGAATTTGGTGAACTCTGTATTGGTAGAGGAGGTCCTCTACCATGGCCACCACTTTCATCCGACGTGACGCCATTCGATGTTTGGCTGTGGGGCATGGTGCATGGTCTACGCCACCAAACTACGCCACCAAACTACGCACCTTGGACTAGTGATGAGCGGGACCAAGACCAAGACCATAGTTATCATGGTTTTGGTATTGGTTTTGATTATTGTATCTTGGTATTCGTCCTGCACTATTAGTTTTAGCCTTTCGCATAAATATGTCTTGGTCTTTCAGCATCGAGTCTTGGTCTTGCAGAGTTGAGTCTTGGTCTTGCAAAAATAATATCAGTATTGATCTTGGTCAATCGAGTCTTGTTTTTGATCTTGGATTAACCATGTTTCTCTAAATTATCTAAGGGGTTCAAGTAAAAGTCTTGTGATGACTCTTGGTCTTGCCTTCTAAACATGGCCGCTAATTTGCACTTTCATTTAGAGTTAATTTTAATTACTGAGTTAATAAAAATTGGGTACATATCAATGATTTTGGAGATTATGAGACTGCTAACTATTTTTAATCAGATTAATTAAATTTTCAACTAAAAAAAGAAGCAGAGTTTCGTGCACTCATATAAATTGAATCAGTAGCGAACATTTTGGTATTTGAATGCTGTCGTATTTGCGTGTTCTGCACATTTAATTATATAATTAATAACCATTCGCCAGGAAATATTAGTTTCCGAACAGAACTGCGTGGACCGATTTTTCCATTCACTACGTTAAAATAAAGGGCGTAATCCGCGTGTGTCATGTCATGATTATGATGCCCGTGCTGCCTATTATTAGCACCCCATTGCGTGTCCAAAAGATATTTCAATACCGCAAAAGCAAATGCAATTGAAAACATGTGCATAGCATTGGAGAACAACTCATCACAAAATTACGTAATTATCGAAAATAAGAGAGAGAGAAACAAATAATTTCGATCACGGGAACCCTAATCTGCCAATCGTATGGAATAAAAGGGTGGACTGGATAGGGCCATTTTTAAAAGGTTCCAATAGCTTCTAAAGCGAGTTTTCACTGAGAAAACAAAACGACCCCTTAGGAGAATTGTAAAGGCACAGGAGTTAAGTTATTAAACATACGCTACTGTTGGGTTTTTATTTATATGTAATTTTTTTCTATTTCAAAAATGAGCGAGACCTGTGTAGTGTGTTTAGGCAGGTTCTATTACATAATGGAGGGAAAGAGAAGGGAAAGTAACTGACCCGTGTCAATTTTGCACCCTTGTCCGACGATAAAGTAATCAGATTTTTTACCACTTCGTTACACTGGGCATTTTCCAAAGCACAATTCTGATATTATTCTTGTAGAAAGGAGAGATAAACGGAAAATTGAAATGGTTTCGTCATCTTCAGCAAAAAGCTGTTGAGAGTGGGAATTGTAATTCTTCTAAACTGAAAATCCTCTCTAGACAGGGAAGTTCAGTGATGTCTCCCCTTGTTTCTCTAAACCTTTGACGTTAATAGATAAACCCAAAAGGAAATTAAGTGACAGTTGCGATAATCGCAGTATGTATTAAACTTTTAAAATAAGCCATCAAGATGCCCAAAGAAAAAAGTAAGGGGAAGAAGTATTTCAAGAAATGGGAAGTCCAGTACAAAGAAAATACCACCAAATGAAATTGCAATATTGGACTGTAACGACCATTCAAGCATAACATAGAATTAGGAATATACAATTGTTAACTTGAACATATCTGGTTTTAGTGGTCTGTCGAAAAAAAAATTAAACGTAAATTATATTACCATAAAGGAACATAGGCTTTCATGGCCGGAATTCGTAGTAAAACTACTGCTTTGTCCGTGGTCAAAAGGAACTATTGTTTCTTAATGTTTCGTCGGCAACTGTGGCTGCCATCTTAAGTGGATCAGTGTTGGCGAGAGCGAAAATTACACCTTGAAGTAGCGACAGTGACTGAGTAGAGAGCTGACTGCGCGCTGATATATATTTCGGGCGGCGGTGGGCGTGGCGCAGATGGGGTGGTTCGTAGATGGATTCGACGCCTTCTGCGTATATTGTTCTCACTACAGCTGGATGCCAAAAGACAGTCCTTCTTTTCTGTTGAAATTCATAGAATATTTGTGAATGTCGATGGCTGTTCTATGTAATTGGGAGTGATATTGCGATGTAGTAGACAGAACAGTAGTTTCATTGCACTTGCCAAAATGGTTGTTATTATTCAAAATATGTTCAGCTAAAGCTTATTTCTCAAGCTGTAGGAGTTGGCAGCTGCGTTTGTGTTCAGATAATCTCGCTTGCATTATTTGGTTGCGATGTATACTTCTGTACAAGAATTGGGTATTCTGTAAACACCGGCGGGCATTAGGGGGTCTCTAGGGCCTTTTTCTGATTAGCTTATTAGTTGTTTTCAAGAGGGTTCATTTCTACGCCCTATGAACCCGAACCTCGGGTTCACTGCATTAAATTACCGCTTTTATAATTTTTTTAAACACATGTGTGACCTACATACCGTTCGTCAATGACCTTTTTATAGGAGACATATTATTCTCATACAAAAAAAAAATTACTGCATAACTGTTGGACATGGGTTAAAATTATCACTGGTCGATCAGTTCCCCCTTTCTTGCTCCTCTTCCTCATTTTGTAATAGAACCGACTAGTACGTACTACAACCTGTCAAATAATTTGTTGATATTTAAATAGTAAATTTTCTGTTCTCTATGGAATTTCACGTTTGTTAATGGGAAGGCTTACCTATAGTAACCAAGTTTTTCCAAAAACATGAATCCACTATTTTAGAAATCTTATAAAGACGGACGAGAAATAGATATTTGAAGACATACCTCATTCTGTTCGAACTTAGACCTTTCCAACTGGCGAAAACTTTAGAATGATGAAGAAAATTATGCTCAGAAGTTATTACATCAGTATCACTAACAGCCTTCAGGTATCAGTTCTTTTACTTTTAGTGGATTTTTTTGCTTGATTCTTTTCAATAGGTCTAAACTTTTCTCAAGAACAGTATCTTTGGATAAGCTGGATCGAGCCAATACTACTCCCACATTCATCAAAGACATCATATCTAATGGTGACACATGGGCGTATAAGTTTGACATGCAAACAAGCTGACAAATACCGAAATAGATGGAAAAAAGGGAGGTTAAACCGAAAGCACCTCAAAAATGAAATTTTTTTCAACGGATTCGGTCCCGTGTAATTTCTTCCTGTTCCCGAAGCTAAAATTGCCCCTTCTAAAAGCCCATTTTCAGGCGATCAAGGACATAAAACACAATTTGTAGAGAGAGCTGAAGGTTGTACTTAAAGTGCCTATAAATGTGTTTGGAGGTCTAAAAGAAACTTTGGAGGTGACAGTGTACATATTGATGAATAGTTAAATATTTTGCGTTTCATTTACAATTTATAAATACTTTCTTGTTACAATAGTGGATCCTTGATATCCTGCAGTCTAATCGTAAGACTAAAGCAGAATTACTAACAGTAAGACTTATTTTCGTATAATATATGCTTGGAGGCTTTCACGGCCGGAGTCAATAGTAGGATGATTTTCCGGGCTGATGAGCCGTGGTCCACTGGACCACGGCTCATCAGCCCGGAAAATCATCCTACTATTATTTTCGTATATTTGAAACACTAATTTCGACTTAAATTTATTCAAGTTATAATTATAGAATTTATAAACAATGTTTCCGTTGTACTTATTTAAAACTTTTAATTTAATTTTCCTTTTTTAAATATAATTATCCAAAATTGTATGAATCATTAATCACTAAGGTTATTAATTATCCAATGAATAAAGATAAAACGCCGACGCCTTGTTTGCATAAATGAATTTACTTAAGTACCTACCTTGCAGATTTAATGCAAATAACTTTGAATCTGATGAGTCGTGAAATAATCGCTTTGAAAGCCAATAATCTATAAATAGACGTCCGGTTAAATAAATATCTAAACTCTTTACCATCAGCAATCTGCAATTAAATCGCATCGCAAGTATGTCTGCAGAACAAATTATGAATAATGAAATATTAGAAATACTTGACAGTGGTGACTTTAAATACATTAATTAGAATTAAGATATTCAACCAACTACAAATTACCTCAAATTAATGAGGAAAAAGCTCGTTGGTTGAATACCTTAATCCTTATTTATGTATTGAAAGTCACCACTGTCAACTATTTATATATAATATTTCATTGTTAATTGATATTAATAATATATATTAATTTCGACGATTCAGTGACTTAGGGCCGGTTTTACAAACGCCGAATAAAGGACGGAATAGCTATTCCAGGATTAAAGTTATTCTCCGAATAGTCCGAGGAATAGCGGGTTACCGTTTTACAAGCAACTTTATTCACAGAATAACTATTCCTAGAGTAACAAAAAAAAAACTTATGTTGGTAGTAAATATTTGTTTTGAGGTAGCGTTGTAAATGACAGTTTCGCGTGACAATCAGCGTTTTTAAAAAAAAAAATATTCAATCTTGCTGTATTACACCATCACAGTTTATAATACAAAGTGCCAAGCGAGCCCGGTGCACCAATTTCCCATCTGCTGAGATGGAGGCGTTATTGGCTTTAGTAGAAAGCCACCAGAAAGTAATAGTAATGCGTACTTTGTCATTGTGCAGTTACCGACGCAGTAAGCAATCGCGACAAAGACGCAGAATTTGAGAAGCTTGTAGATAATTTTAATGGGGTGGTTGGAACAGGCCGAATGCGAAGCAAATCACCATGAAGTGGAATGCTTGGAAAAAGACCACAAGGAAACGATACAGTTCCAAAGATACCAAATAAGCGGAAGCGTGTTAAATCATCCAACAATAAATACAAACTGTTGCTCAACGCCAAATTAGAATTCCTGCGGCTACAGATGGACATCTTGAAAAGGGAATACGAAGCTCGAAAAGCTCGAAATACTGAGAAACATGCTCTCGAAATTTTGGCATTGCAAAATAAATGTAGGTACGCACTGTAAACAACAATTGTAGATTTGTTTTTATTATATTTAAATTTTTAATTTTAGTAACCTAAATTTTGTAAATAGACTAGATTTAAGTACTTTATTTTTTATGTTAATAAAAATTTTGTTGCTGGTGAAACCTCATTATTTTGGTTAGTTTGGCTTCTGATACGATGCTCGATTTTAGCCAACACCCTTCTTTCTATTTCGTCCAATACTTCAAAGTAGTCTTTACTAAAAGCCAATTTGGATCATTGGTAACATTGTGTCAAGTAGATGTACCTTTTGTTGTAAATTATGATTACCGTTTTTTGAATTTTTTAGCCCTTCTTAATTCGCCTCTGATATAAATTTTCGTCATCTGAAGAGTCAAATATTTCCACATCAAACACATTCATCCTACAATCACCAATGAACAAAAAGCAAACTTTTAATTTGAGGTTATTCCAAGGATAAGAACTTTAAACGGTCATTTACGGCGGAATAGTTTATTCTAATGTTTATTCGGCGTATACGCTATTCGTAGAATAAACGTGATTTGTAAAACCACTTTTCGCATCTATTCGCCGAATAGCACTATTCCGTGCTTTATTCGGTGTTTGTAAAACCGGCCCTTAGTAAGGGCGTTTCGTCTATGTTGCTGTCATCGTGTCTCCGTAGCTTAGTGGTTAGAGCAATGACGAGTAAAGCCAGAGACCCGGGTTCGAATTCCGGCGGGGGCATGATGAAAGTAATAGCTTTTTCCTCATTAAATTGAAGGCGGAACCCTCGGATTAAAGGGGGAAGAAAATCATAACTGATCGTATAAGATCATGTACGTATTTACATCCAAGTTTGAACGTATCAAAAAATTAAATTCCATTTCATGGTTTGCCAAAAGAGATCTAAGGAAACACTATTTTCCAAAAACAAAATACGGAAGATAACGAAATGTTCCTTGATGAGAGATAATTTTAGATCCTAAATCGTAGTTTTTCGTTTATTTTGTTCTAAATCATTAGGTTCCCCTTGATTTGGATTTTGCCATAGTAAGGTAAACAAATTTTGATGCAGGGATCTTTTAAAGAAAGCTACTTCACTCATGTGGGTTCCTTTTGAAACAAGATTAAGGGTTAAAAGTTAAGTTACTTTAGATTATGTGTGAATGTGGCAAAAATGTGATTTAACGTTTGCACTCTATTTTTTTTGTTCTAGTTTTTGTCATCTCTCTTCTAAGGATTACAATATGTCTTCCAGTCACAACAGTTTCATCAGAAACTACTTGACACAGAAAAATCAAATTTTCCAGACCATTCTCTAAAAATATAGGATTCTAAAAACATTGTGGAACATTCCTACAAATTCTATAACTTTGTGGAAAACTGTAATGCATAATTGTGTTACTCTCTGACACACCAAATGCAGCCCAAAACGTTTTCCATTTGATTTATGGGAGATACAGTATGTTAGATGAAGAGAGATGTTTATATCTCATTACATATTATTGAAATTTGCCATCCATGCGCACCTTGTTTCTTTCCAAACTTTTTTGGCATCAAATGGTCATGGAGGAAAATGAGGATACGTTAAATATCGTATATATTTTTACAATATAATACATATTGATTATAGAATTAAATTTTCATGAAATTGGTTTTTTCCTTTTCTAAACAAAATATTTTAATTGAAGCTATGCCGAGTTAACTAATAACCACACGTCATGAAAATGGAAATTAAACATACTTGACTTTGTTCACTGTAAAAAATATAAAAGTTACCCCCTCCCACGTAATTAATATAAATAGTCATAAACTTTGTATATTCTTCACATAATGATGCCACTCTCCCCCTCTGACGCAAAATTGTATGACACCTATATTTTTTTTAATCGTTTGAACATGGGTTTGGAGTTTCTCAGACACTAGATGCATGAATATTCCCTTGGAATCCCCTTGTTAATAAGTCTGTCCTCAGCATTCCCCAAACGAGGCTTCCGGGTATTCTGAGCAATAATGTTTTCCGCCTGTACGTATGAATTGGCGTGCAATCGGAGCCAATTCTCATTTAGCTTGGGACCGTGACAAAGTTTGGATGGGTTTTTTGACTTATTTCCCACAGAAGCGACAGAGAGGGCTAGCTGTGAGCCCTAGCTTGAGTCGGTGGTATTTTAGTTGCCCATTATCGGTAAGAATTCCTACCAAGGTCTTGCAACATAACCTGTTAAGGCCGAGAAGTTGGTTTTCTGAGTCTTTACACTTCTTGGAGAAGATAAAGGTTTTTGCTTGTCAGCTGGATGTCCCAAAGTGTGTGTAGTTCCTTTACAGCCCATTTTGTAATTTCTTCCTTAACGATGGTGGTACGGATGCCTACAAAGGCTTTTGGTCGTCAGCGATTTCGTTTCCCTTTATGCCACAGTGGCTAGGAACACAAAGCAGTACAACATTCGTCCATAGAGTTGGATTATTGAGGGCTATGTGGCTGTCCCTTACTAGTCTGCACTTTGCTAAAGAGCCTCTGGGGGCCATAACTGCACTTTTTCTGTTGCTGCCGCTTTACGGGTCACTTTAAAGGTTTCAATAGTAGTAGGAGTTAATCTATTCCTCCGGAAAAGTTCAGTAATACAAAACCACTCAGTTTTCCCAGATATTGTTGAGAAGCGGCGAGGGCAGCTCTGTTCCTCTAGACCGACGCTGCGTAGGTTTATCTGGGCTTGAGTATCGCCTCAAAGGTCCACTTCATGGTATCTCGTTTGAGACCCCAGTCCTTGCCAATGGCTCTTCTAGTTTGCCACAGGCAAGCTGTTAGTTTTTCCCCAGGTAGTCGAGTTGGGAGTTCCAGGAGAGTTTAATGTCCAGAATTACCACTCCCAAGTACGTCACAGAGCTTCGTATCAAGAGTGTCTGCCTCTGAAACCGGAGCAGACAGGTTTTATCCCTCTCGTACCTTATGGTGAACACTATGACCTCTGTTTTCTTCGGGTTAAAAGACAGCCTAGAGTCAGTGCACTGTCAACCGACTTAGAAGCTCGTCAACCACTAGAGACCAAATGAAGGGGGAAAGGACGCCTCCCTGAGGGCATCTTGAGTTTTCCCTCCCCCATCTGTATTGTATATTGTATTTCTTAAACCCTTTGAGAGGGTTAATACTACTTTTATACATAATTTACCACTTTTTAACGATAATTCCATCCGTTCTGTGTATTTTAGTAGCTCTTGCTAATCGAGATTAGCACAATGTAACAAACACTCGTCTTGTTTCAAACTAATAAATTATTCAGTGAGCATCACTCTTCTCCGTAACTGGATAAGTTCTTCATGTTCCCTCCTGAGACTCGTAAAATAGAGTTAGGGCTGAAAGAGGACTGAAAATTCTAACATTAAAACTAAAGACAGCGGATGCAAAATTAGTTAAATTAATCGTATTAATTACGAGGGATAACGGCATGTTGAGTTGGACTTTGGTAAATTGCTCTAAAACGAAACTGAAAACCTACTGTACCTATTTCGAAACAACAATCAATTCAGAAAGTTCACCTTAAACTTACTAATGAAAGCTGCTTTAAGTCAATTAATATTTAATGTTGTTATATGTCAGTAGAGACTGATAGAGGAACACGGCTCAGAAATTTATAGTAAAATGATAACATTAATGACAATATCAAATTAATATTAATATGAATACACTCCTCATCAATATAGGCTGCATATATTCGAACGAAATTAATTGCACCTACTTACATTATATTTCCCCTATTTATTGTTACACTTAAATTTTAAAGTATCACCCTAGTTTATTAAGTAAAACTATGGTACGGGTTTGTAGGCCATCGTCAATAGAAACTATTTTGTCCAAACGTTTCGTCAGTAACCATGGCTGACATCTTCAGTGGATCTGTATTGACGAAAGCGACGGCTGTACATCGAAGTCTCGGCAGCAACTGAATGGACAGCGGGCTACGCATCGATATATATATATATATATATACTGGGTAGCGGTGGGCGGATTGCAGAAACGGCGGTCTCTGAATGGTTCGTCGGTGGAGTAGATGCCTTCTGCATCGGTAACTCTAAAGATGGGTGCCATATTTTATTCAATATAGTCGACAGGAGCGCCTGTGTTCGACTGTTCTTGTTTTAATGGCGCGTTTTGTTGTATCAGTGTATACTACTCCAAAAGAACATGGCATTCTTTAAACACCGGCAGATGTGAAAGAATCCCTGGGGTCTTTAGCTGATATGAGAAAGTTATCGAGCTAATTCGTTGGCTTGAAGATAGTTTTGATGTTGTGACGGTTATATAGCTTCCAGATGCGGTCTATAACAATTTTAATATAGAGTAATGAGACGTATGGGTCGGGTATTAAAGGCGAAGCTCTTCTGGAGTGGAGCGAACGTTTGATCTCTTGTGGAGTATAGCCGTTAAATTCAAGAGCCTGATCTAGGTGGTGGAGCTCTTGTTGTAAAAGTGGAGGTTGACAGATGAATAAGTCTTCATCATGGCTCGCTTTGTCCTGGATAATCATTGGAATTCTTATTGAGATAACCGTCTAGAAATTCAAGTTTTTCGTTGTCTTCCTTTTCCATTATAAACTGAAATCGGGATATGGACAGCATTAATGCGAAAAAGAAAATTGGCAAGGGCTTCATCACCAAGACTCCAGGCAACGAATAAGGTATCATCTACGTAACAAAACCAGTATTTAGGCTTGAGACGAGCTGAATTAAGGGCCTTTTGTTCGAAAAACTCCATGGAAAAGTTGGAGACCACTGGACCAAGAGGGCTTTCCATTGCAACCCCATCTGCTTTTTCGTAGAAGGCGTTATTCCAGTGATAGTAGGTGATTGAGAGTGCATGATAAGATAAAGTAGCGATATCCTTAGGAAGTCTGCTGAATGTCATCAAGAGAATCACCATGGTGAAGAGGGACACTTCATCGAAACTGACTAGCATGTCTCCAGGTTTAGATTCAAATGCTTCTGTTTTTCAACGAAATGGGTGGTGTCCTCAAAACATAATATTTGGTCACAATCGTTTCTATGGACCACGGTCAACAAGCTCACTCTTAGTTTTACCACGGATTGAAAACTTATGTTCTTATAAGTTTTATAAAATTATTTACGTTGACAGTGCTTCAAGTCTATTTTTTACACCAAATGAAAGGTTATTATCGATATCCATTACCTATAAACGATAAATCAACAATATGCAGTAGGTAATTAGCGAGATATTTGCATCTAAAGTTTCTCTGATGACGCTACATAATATTTTTCGTGTATATAGTACTGTTAGACTCGGCGAATGCCCCAAAGATAGCGCGATGTAGTAGAGATAGAGAAAGGGAATGAATGTGGACTTGGCGCCGAGTATCTGGTCTAGATCTTGTAAAATGTACCCCATGTTCCTATGTTACTTATCTACTGAAAATGTTTCACAAATACGCGACGTAATCTACATCAATTTTACATTGTTATGATAGTTTATTTACGCCAGGTTCTTTTTTCTTTCGTTCATTTGCATCAAACATTTATCCATCGTTAGTAATTCCAATCCTTACACAGTTATTTTATTAACCATATGTTTGACGCCATAACGTTTGTGGATCTTGGCAGTAATTGAACTCGTTTAAACATTAATGCCTTCTTGAAGAAGGTAATTACTATTCCAATACGGATTTTCCACTACACGCGTGATTCATTTGATGACGGATACCTATTAGGGGGAAATATAATGTGTGTAATATTTTCTCGTTTTCTTCGTAACTTTTTATGAAACAAACACTTACGTAGAAAAGCCCACTCCATCGTTTGTTTTTCATTTTGGTATTGACGTTATAAATATGCCACTCCGCATTATTAGAACAACGACATCAGATCCTCAGTTTAATGGAAGTGTTTTCGAAATCCTTTATTTTTTCCAACCTACAAACAAATATTGGAAAAACATGGCAAATTTAGTCGTCCCCGAAACAGCTAATTACGAATCTCATATTTGTGTGTTCTAAAAACTACAAGGGTGTATAAGGGAGGTTTTAGATCGTTTAGACCCTCCTTCGCATGTGACAGAAAAAGTTGTGGAGTATTAGATGGGATGACACGGATAATTGGTAACATAGAATACATATTTTGTCTTTATTGATAAAGATCCATAGTTACAGATGATTCAGGAATACGTAACACCATTTAGTTAATCTTCAAATAGCAACAGAAGGAAAATACTTTGTCTAGGAGGTCACCACGTAGGGGCTGCTCTGACTATGCTCTCTTTTGTAGACCATTTTTAATACGTTATTCAAAGGAAAATTTTTGAATATATTCATTTATTCATTCTCGTAAAGATAAGGGTTGAAAATTTAGAAAGAAAACCTAACTCACTGAAGGTCATGATGTAGGTCATAGAGCCCCTTTATTTTAAATTTTTGGGCTTTAACTCTAAATGATTTTAAAAAACAACAAATAATAATTAATTTCGTTATTGATTTTTTTACAGTTCAGGAAAATCCATTTCAGATAGAATCCAAAGGGTAACAAAGAATAAATAAACAAATTAACTGATTTACTTGTTCAATTTCTGAATAATCAATTTAAAAAAGATTTTCTTTTAAGGTGATAAAAATTTTACAACAATTATTTCAGCAAAAATTATTAATTTTGGAAAATTTTACCTTTTTGATGCTTTGTTTACGTTTATGCAAAAAATTAACTAACAAAATTTAACGTTTCATGACTTAAATTATGTTGTGTAAATTTAATGGCTTGTGTTGTATGAATTTCCTCGAAAATTATACTTTAACCTGCAAGAGCAAAAAAATTTTTTATGGCAAACTTTAAACGATCGTAGCTCCAAAAGCTCAAAAAATTAGGAGTTGCAATCTAATACTGTAAGGCTTACTTTCATCAATCCCCATAATTTCCAACCATTCACTAATTAGTATATCACAAAAATATCCGTAGGTAGTTCTTGGACTATCTAACTTTCTTTATATGGAGCCAGGACAAAAAGAAACATTAAACTGAAACCTAAAAGAATTCTAAAAGCTGTGGATTTTCTTTAAAAACACTTTTGAAAGTAGGTATTACATCACCTTCAATGCAGAATGTAACTGCTGAGATTCAGTTTTGTTCATTTTGTGGTGTGATGGTGACTATTGCATAGTTTAACTCAGAAAAAGCTAAGTAAAATCGAGTTGGTGCATTTTTTGGAAAAAAGAAAAATTAAAACTGATACCATATAATCTGACAAAAAAAAGACACAACAAGATGAATCTGCATGATAACTTTCGGCCACATATTACGAAATGAACTCCACTGGGATGTCCTATCTTACGCGTTGTGTTGTCCAGACGTCGCTCAATCTGATTATCACTTTTTTCTAAATAGCACAGAGCCCACACAAAAATCCCATTCAGCTTTATAAAGAAATCAAAAAAGGGGTCGAAAATTGTATTGCTGCCAAGGATATTCATTTTTTAACGCGGGATCTACTTGTCAGAAATATGGCAAGTGATTATAGATGGCAAAGGACAATAATTTGATTGAAATAAACTTCATTTTTTAGAATTTAAACAATAGTTGTTGGTTATGCTTAGTCCTTTAAAATTAAAGTACAACAAAATTAAATATATGAATTGAAAGGTTTCAGTCACTACCATAAAGTCTTCAATCCGAAGACTAGTTGGACATCAATTTCCATTTTTTTTTTCGTCTGTGCCAATATTCGCTTTATCAGAAGAAAATGACATCTACTAAATCCAATTTAGGTCGCCCGCTGCTCCTCTTTATTCCTGTTTCTACTTCAAAAATACTTCTAATTGGCCCTTTATGTGCGCACCCATCCTACCTCGCCTCCTCTTTAATGACTTCCACATCGTCCGTTGCGCCGTTTGGTCGCAATTTTCTCTATTTTTTCCTAAATTCTAACATTGTAAACGTTTCTAACTTTTCGTTTAAAGAAAATTGTACCTCTATTGCAACATATTCAGCTGAATTTTGGTCAGATCAAGATTATATTTGCATCTGGAAGTTAACAATAACAGTGTTATCCAGGGAATATGCGAAGAGAAGTAGAAGACTACTTCATCAGTTGTTTTATGCAATATTTAACAAAAATTTACAGTTTTGAAGTTTTAATTTTCCACTAACCACAAAAATTAGTTCCATAAGCGTTGTGTTAAAATAGAAGCCTATTCCGGAACCTCAAATCGAATAGAAATATTTGGAATCAAATAGAAGTGCAGGGGCAGCATTGAAATCTGTGTTTTGTAACTTCCCGGATCTAAAAAAAAAATCTACTAAGTGACAGATTACACATAACTAGATCTGGTATTCCAACCACATTTAAAAATAAACACCCTCAACTGTGTGTCAAGATGAGCAGACGAACTAAGAGCACTAGCACTATTACCTACCCCTTTCATATTTTCCAACCTTCCTAACTTTCACCAAGTCAATGCTGTTCGACCAAGATGCATGGCTTTTAAAGTAAGGGTTTTTAGAGCTGGATGCTGTAGAGATAGAAGCTTGGCTGTCTATGCCATCTGATAACCCTTCAATGGTGAATACATTATTGGCTTATGATCCTGTGTATCTACTTTACATGAATGGTTATCATTCTTAAAATTTGATATTAACATTCTTAGGAACAAAAAATCGGAAATGGAGCTTTCAAAATAGATTAAACTTGTAACACGCATCCATTCGATGTGCCATGGACAATAATTGGTCGTCAGTGAGGAGGAAGACTAACAATAAGCTTAAGAGACGAATACAACAGACATTCCTGAAGTACAACGTTCCGTTATTTTATAGCTTAGCAAGCGTTTCAGTCAGCGCCAGAAAATGTTTTCCTATACGGAAAAGAGGGTCAGGATGATGATGATAACAATCGTTCCAAAGTGTTCGAGCACAATCTCGAAATAATAGAAGACAAAGAAGAAAAACCCGTTCAAATGAACTGATAAACGTGGACTCAAACAATGAATTACAAATTAGAACAACAGTAGTTTTAACTCATTCATCCATACAAGGATACTGTTTGGATTTCACAAACTATAAACGAATAAACGTCTGCTAATGTGAGAGTAACCAATAAAATAATCAAAAGATTAGCCATTCAAAAGAAATACCCTCTGTCAAGTCAAAGAAATGTTTGGAAGAACCAAAGGACCAACATTAAAGAAGGCCAGAGTGCTGATTTGCGCCGTAATGTACGAAGGTCCTCGTAGGGAACTGTTTTAATTTAAAAGCCAAGAGATTTTACCGTCCAAAAATTTCTTTAACGCGAATTCTTTTAGAGGAAAGTCAGAGGAGCATTTGATAAATTTTTCAAGAAGACAAATAATTTTTACTACTTCGAGTTTTCGACGCTTACGTAGCCCAAACCGTGATAGATACGAAAAGAGTATAAAGACTATTATATAGATAATTGATTTTTTTTAAAAAAAAGTCCAGCACAGCACCTCTCTATCTTTTACAGTTACAAAAAGCACTAGAAGAGAGCTCAGGCGATACATTACACAAGGAAATGCCTCTTTTAAATGCTGTATTTTTGTATCTACGAAAGTAGAGGGGTGCTGTCCGAAGTTTTTTGTAGAACATTCAATTCTCTACAAAAACGGTCGATAGATATACTTTTTTCATATCTATCTCGGTTTTGGCTACGTAAGCGTCGAAAAGTGAGACAACACATTCTGCAAAACTGAACGTTAAATGAAAAATGGTAACAATTATTTGCCAATTCTAAAAATTTGTATAAATGCTTTTCTGATCTTCCTGTATAAGAATTCCCAATCAAAAAAAAATTTGCACGATAAATACCTCGGCTGTAGGATTTAAATGGTTACCTACGAGGACCTACTTATATTACGTTGCGCCTTAGCACTCTGGCCTTTAATAACAACGGTAGCGGAGCGGGCCGTAGGATTACTATGGAGAGACACTCCATTTAGTTTCTGTAGAGATATGCCCCCTCCAACGTACTAGATGCGCAATGACAAAAGTATAGTAAGGGATACGGAGCTCATTATTCATTCCGCTCTTGTACGTTTAACATAGTTGTCAATACAGTACCTGCCAAAAGTTTAGTATCACCATGAATAATACAGAGAGTAGAAAACAAACGTTAAATATCCAGTGCAAAGATTCAAAGTTATTATATTACTGTAACAATTATAAATAAATTTATTTCCCATTAAAACCCAATAAATGCAAATAATAAATGCACGTGTGATGTTCTGGCGATGCAGATATGCAACATTCCTTAATTTGTGCACAATACCTATGGTAAAACTAATACACTCATGCAATGCAATGTTAGCAAATAAAGTGGTCAAAATTTCCGCACAGTACTTTACAAATTATACGCTTGTTGCCGATAGCGACTGTCGCTCCAAGTTGTCTCCTTCCTTTTCTGGTCTAGTGCCGTTCTTTTTTACTTTGCGCCGGTCATACTAAAGGTCACACTTCTAGAGTAAGTAAATGATTTGTAATCAACAGAAGTTAATGTATCCAATAAACAACAATTATTGAAAGTCACTTTAATTATGCGACGTTTTGATCTTTAAATTCGATCATCATCAGGAAAATAACTAACATCAGTAAATTATAAATTGACATAAAAAATAATAGTCAATATATGGCAGTGCATTACTTTATTTGGTACTTACGTATTAACGCCACCGCGGCAAAAATTTAATGGTTAGCAAGTGTGGACAACCTAAACCTAAATTATTGATGAGTAAATATCAAATGTATATTTACCAATAGAAGGGTTAGACCTCAAGGGTGAGGGATATGTAAATGAAAACACACCAACCCTCTACCCTAACCTATTGCAATACACATGGAAGTATTACGACAGTTTTCTTTTTGTATTTTTTGAAGTTCAAAACCAGTATGAAGATGTCCTAAAATACAAAAAACTGTCATATTACATCCATGTGTATTGCAATAGGTTACGGTTCAGGATGGGTGTGTTTACATAAACAGAATGTATTCATTTTTGTACGTGAAATCCAATAAATAAATCTTGAGGTTCTATTGGTAAACATACATTTTATATTATTCATCAATAATTTAGGTTTAGGTTGTCCACACTTGCTAACCATTAAATTTTTGCCGCGGTGGCGTTAATACGTAAGTACCCTTTATTTATAAATACGATGAAATAATTTCTTTTGCTTTCAATCTGTAAAAATATGTCTTCTAAATTTTGTAGACGAAATTTCCGAATTGGACTGCAGAACTACCGCAAGTAAAAAGATTATATTCAACAAAAAAAAATTCACTCTGCAATGTCTACTCAGGAAATGGACTTTACACTTTTATTTCGACCTGAAAAGGCAGAGAAAGTAGTTCCATAGGTAATGGAGTCAAACGTCTTTTATTGAAACTATGTAAATATATTATAACAGGAATCCAGGGAAAGAATTATTTTTTAAAAAAGGGGAAGAAAAAAAAAACAAATGGCTCGCCATGTAGGCCTTTTCAGTCTATTAGCATCAAGTTACACGCAAAAGTAAAGCCTTACTACATTCACACACAGTCAGCTACATATGTACCACAAGGGACCTTAAGTGAAATGGTGCGTCTTCTACAAAATACCAGGAATGGGGCGAAAAAAATAAGGATCTATGACGTCGCTCTAAAAGACGTCCTTCAGACGCGCCTTTTGAAAATCGAATGTAACAGAGCGTATCAGGAAATTTAAGGACAAAGGAAGAAAGAGCTTTGAAAAGATTTATACTGTAGTATTTCTCCATACATTTATGTATTAACCTATCTCATTCTTATTTTACATTTATTTTGTGTCTAAATAGAACACATCTCAAAAGGCCTTCTTTCTGGCTGCTTCTTTAACACTGCATCCGTACTTTTTGGGACATTTTTTACGTAGTACCATTATTGCTCGCTATTTTACACAAAAGCGATGGTCATTAAACTCAAAACGGCCTTTGAGATTAATGCAACTGCTTACCAGTGGCGTGCATATTTTAATAGACAATGAACAGAATTTATTGTAACATTTTCGTAAAGTAGTCTATTATTAGTATTTTCAAAAATTATCATCAATCAATCAATTTGTGCACAATACCGATGGTAGGTAATACTAATACATTCATGCAATTCAATGTTGGCAAATGAAGTGGTCAAAATTTCCGCACAGTACTTTAAAAATTATGCGCTTGTTGTCGACAGCGACTGCCGCTCCAAGTTGTTT
Source organism: Agrilus cyanescens (assembly GCA_947389935.1). Lineage (NCBI taxonomy): Eukaryota > Metazoa > Arthropoda > Insecta > Coleoptera > Buprestidae > Agrilus > Agrilus cyanescens. The sequence continues at coordinate 6,173,904 of OX376713.1, read as the reverse complement.
CCTTCCCTTTCTCTCCTAGTGCTGTACTTTTTTACTTTGCGCCGGTCATACTAAAGGTCACACCTCTAGAGGAAGTAAATGAAGTGTACTCAACTTGTTTTTTATAAAAAACTGACCAGTTTCTTCCAAATGTTATTGCCAATATTGGATCCTAAACGGGGTACACCAAATTGATACCTCATATTAGGAGCACATATGAACATAATTTTGAAGTACTAACTACTTTCCCAAATTCATTGATTTTGTTTGATTATAATTTATAATTTCTAATTTTATTTTAATTTTCTCAAATATTTAATAACCAACTAAACTATTATATTACGTGAAACAACCCGTTCCACACTATATGGCAATGATTTTACTGACTATTGAAGAAATGTATCCCGTGTGGGGCGTCTTTCCACTAACGAAAAATATAAATGGAGAAAAACTACATAAATAATTTTAGGTGTCAACGCCTGGATGTTGCATAAGTCAAAAAAAAAAAAAAAATGAAGCTGCGGATATGAAATAATAAATGAATGCCAAAAAAATATGAACTTGTCCAGAAAGATTTATTTCTGTATCAACAAAAGAAACATCTGCGAAATAAATGACTGGAGGAAAAAGTCTGTAAACAAAATACAAAAGAGCAAGTCAAGTTAAAAAAATTTGTATTTTCAGAATATAGAAAGAAAGTATATTTATATTATTATCTTAATTTTTTTATTATTAATTGAACAATAATTTACTTTTAAATTAATATTAGATCGGTATTTTGATCGTGTTAAGTTTGGACTTACGACACAACTATTAAAAGTGCAGGTTTCTTGACTGATACGACAAAACAAATAGTTTTCCTGAAATACCCAGCTATAAACATTAATTCTTCTTAATGACTTCTATATGTTATTATGTCTAATTGGGCTATTTTTGACCATTTTATGAGTTTTTATTGATCTTCATCTGCCATTAAGTCTATGAATAAATTGTTAGGCCAAATCTTGCAAATGTTCTGCTTAAGTTAAAATTCTATTGAGATATATTAGTCATTCAACATAAAAAAATTACAGAAACGAAATAGTTTTCGAAAAGATAATTAGCGGAAGGTAATGAGACCGCATATGTTAAATACTGAATCAAAATTTAAGTATACAAAATGGAGACTTACAATATGGTGGACGATAGCAAAAAACGATTAAACTAGACTGAAAAGGGTACAAATGTGGAAGAAGGAAATATAAACAAAATAAAATACCCATAATTGTGACTCATAAGATGAATGAGTTTTCTGAAAGATTATAAGATTGGATTGAAAGTGAGTTGATATGTAGGAACTTCTAAGGAGAAATATGTGACACTGAATGAAAATTGAAATGGTCAAAATGGTATCTATCAAAATGGAAGATAAGTGTGTATTGGAAAAGTTAATTAAAACAAAATTCAAAATAACTATGTAATATACTTATATTTCTGCTCAAAGATGCCGATGATAGTTTAGGGATAAAAAAAAATGAAATTTTAAAAATGGCGGTTAAAATATTTAAGATAAATATAGATGATTTTAATGACGCAGATATCAGATAACGAATTTAAATTGATGCAAGTATACAAAATGGTGACTTGCAATATGGCGGATGAATGATGGAAGAGATATTTAAATCAGAATACATTGTTACTCAAAAAATATATGGTGGCCTAAGTAAACTGAAAGGGCCCTTGAAGAAATTTTCGGACTAGAATGAAAGTGAGAGGAGATACACAGAGACCTTTAAGAACGCATATTTCAGATATCAAATTGAAATTAAAATCTTCAAAATGACGGCTTACAATATAGTGGATAAGTGTTAGAAAATAACATGAAATGGCGGCCAAAGTAAGATTAATGGGTGTGCAGAAAGATAATCGGTCTGAAGTGAAAACGGGGAGATACATGTGGACTTTTAATGACGCAGATATCAGATATCGAATTGAACTTGAAATACTAGAAATGGCGGATTTCAATATGGTGGATAAGTTTTAGAAAAGACAACTAAAACAAAATAAAGTGTTGAAAATGTATAACCCACTACTGTTGATGAATAATAAAGCTACGTTTCGAACGTCAATTTCGGTCATCGTCAGGCTAATATACAATGACACCCTTAACTGCATAATAAGTTACGACAACTTTGTTAGTCAATGTGTGACATTACATTATCAACTTGATTTAAAAAAATGATGAAGTTATTTTGCATGTTTTCTTCCTACTAATATACCAACAAAATTAATTTAATTGGAGTGAAAGTGAGCAGATTTTAACAACTCATACGTTAAAATGGAAATACTCATGACGGCGGCTAGCAATATGGCGGCTAAGTACCAGAATTTACGAAGCCTACAATGCGTTCCCAGTAAAATTTTCGGTTTATATCCGAATTCGGATATTGCGCATAACACACAAACAATAGAAACAAAAATAGCTAACTAAAGAGGCCTGCTGAAGTGGGTTAAATGAGTTTTCGGAAAGTTAATCTTTTTGAATTAAAAATGAGTAAGTATGGATTTAAAACGTGTTGGTAAGTTTACAGAGGGTTCAAATTCAGTTGTGTGTTTCTAAAAGGGAAATGCGATATATCAAAACATTTTGTAACATTTATTTTAGTGATTGTGCAAGTGAAAAATACCTAGGAAACACAGAAGCGACCAATAAAACGAAAGTGAGGTTATTGTCATTTGCAAATCATCGCACGTCACTATATCCGGTTTTATTCTGTTCGTAACAGAACGTTATAAGCGATTTGTTCGTCATAAATGACAAATCCGGACTTAGTACTATTACTGCAATTCATGGACCAATTTGCTATAAAAAAAACCTCGTTATAGATAATGTTGTACTTCCACTGTTTGAGAAAAAATTGGTTATAAAGATTGTGTTTAATCATAATTTGTGCTCAATTTCGTAAAAATGCTTTCAGCAACAGCATTTTGAAAAAATTACATCTAATAACTAAATGGGCGATCTTGTTACTTACGGCGTGACTAAAGTAACGACATCTTCTGTTGAAAGTTTAATGCCTTCTACTCGTTCTACCTTCCTAATATACGAAGACAGCATAAGGAACGTAATTTTGTGCGAACGTAAAATTGGCAATTAGCAAGAGCCATTTACTAAATTGCAATCTATTATGGAAGGCCTGATTCAATGCTACCAGAGGAGATGTCGACAGATCACTTCTTCTTCAGATAGGTATATAACAGAACTAGCACATAAATCAGTGAATACTGTAGGGAACACAAGAATGCTTGTGTGCGATCGGGTACACTTGCATGTGTTGCGGGCCGGCGGCTCAACTAGCCGCGGGCAGTTTTCGTCAGTGTATGTGTGTGTCTCGTACGTGCCTTCCAAGAAAGTAATGCTGTTCGCCGAAAATGTAAACAATCTTTCCAATATTAAAGACTTTTTCCTGACTGTTCCATGATGCTATAAAAGTGGAATAACGTTAGACAGTGAGTGAGTAATAAATTGACCGTGACAGTGGTAACATCCGAAATAAATCGACAGTGTTAGAAGTGAAAAGACAAATAAATAGAGACGCGCATATAAGTGAGTGTTGTAAATAAATAGTAAGCTAAGTTCCGTATTAATTAATAGTGTTTTAAGTAGTTATTATTAAATAAGTATATATAAATTGTGTTCCTGTACTTTAGTCTTGTAAATAAAATTTTAATAAACCCACGAACACTACAATACCATAGATGAAAAGATATTAAAAATTGGTCAAGTTATATCAAAAAATAAAAGCAACACTCGTAGATATTTACTAAATACTTATAAACGTCGAATAAATCAACGATTGCTGTTTCGTCAATTTTATTTTTCTATAAAAAGTAAATACCTACCAGAAAAATATTATTGGTTACTTTGTTTGTAAAAAAAAGGTAAACTCATTATTAGGCTGATTTTGGTAATTCAACGTACCTATTTAGTGATATTTACATGGCGAAAGTTGAGTAATTTTCACTGATGGCGTTCATCGAAGACCTGTTTTCTTGAGCATAGACCAACTGAGTCAAAGATTAATTAGATGATCTTAAAGTATGATGACTGATAAAAACATCAGGAGTTTACTCCTTAAAAATCAATAAGGTCAATAAGTAAAGTCTTGTTGAACGTAGCGGAAGTAAGCGTTGCGGAACTACCGCTGCCACACTCATATGCTTTCCTCACCCAACTTATACTGAACGAATAGGGAAAGGGAAACGGATGTGTATGTTAAGTCAAGCGACTGATGACGCCATTCGGAGACTTCATGAAACCGTATCGGCAATGTTACTATAAACGTAGGCCAAAATAGTTTCAGTTTGAAGAGTTGTAAAAGCAACTTCAAGGTAATAAGGCATTTTTCATTTCACTTTATTCGAAAAATCAAATTTGAAATTTACCTTCATCAGTGGCGTAACTGGAATTTTTTTGGCCCTAACGGACTATACATAGGGAGCCCCCCCTACTCCTTCAGAAACAAATCACAAATATTAATCAAAATGAAACAAAAATAATTTTCTACGTTCAGGGCCGGATTATCCATTAGAAAATGTAACGGCCTCGAGAATTCTTTTTCTTTTTAATATGTTTCTTCGATTTAAAATTAAATTTGCAGATTTAAGTATTAGTAGAAACGAACTGTCGTGTTTTAAAATATCCTTAAATATTCCAAATTGTTCAATAATGTTCTGACTTGCCTCAGATTTGTTGAATTTTTTCGAAAAGGTTTAGAAGATTTGAGATTCATCTACGATGTTCCAGAAAATATACTATAACACTCCAGGATGATCAGAAATTTTTATTATGATCTGTGTAGAATGTTCTAGATTGTTGAACAATGATTTAAAATATTATTGAATGACTTAAATGTTGTATATTTAGAACTTTTGAGGATTATCTAAAACGTTTCAAAAATATTCCAAATTTTTCAATAAAAAAATTGAGAGTACACGTATTTTCGGTTAAAAGGGAAGTAATATTATCAACAACACTATGGCATTTTGCGTTTACATAGAGTGAAATTTTTCAACCGACACTTAAATTCGGTAAAATGTAGGAAGACCGAGGGGCTATACTATTTAACCGATAGCTAATCACGTGGAACTTCCCTATCTGTATGCCGTTACCTGCATATTTCATGGGCGTACGTGAAGGAAATAGCTGGAGTGCCCGCCCCTTCCAACATTGTACCTACCATCTTAGGGCGGGGTTTGCTGGTGCGCATCTAGTCGTTAAGTCTCGGTTGAAAAATTTCACAGTACGTGCCTACAAAGTTTCATTAGCGCTTGTTTTAAAGATGCTTAGTTGTATCCATATTTTTGCCAAAGCCTGTAAATACATTAAGAAATTAAAAAATATTCAACCACTTCTAAATTTACGTAGAATTTGTGGAGAATACATAAGAAAATTAATTTAATACATTGTCAGGATTCTTGAGCGACTTCAAACCACTTTTAATCAAGAAAATATTTTCAGAGATTCCTTCTAATAAAATAAACAAACCTGCATACAGAATGGAAAAAATGAGTAATTAAGTTATAAGTCGTAATTTTTTATAAAGTGAGGAATTAAAAAGGACTTGGGGAATGCCTCTAGTAATTAACGAAATTAAGTAATTTAATTATCATTCGAAGCGGATAGCGTTACACAGGAATGAAGAGAAAAACCATAAAAAGTTAAATCGATCCGGAAATTAAATAGATGTCGTCATGGAGATAGTATACAAGTACTTTCAAAGGTCAATAACCAAATGCGATTTTATGAATATAGAGCTAAGAATAGGTAATCGTATTCCTGAAATAACAACTTCGCTGCATCCAATCTATCTGCGTCAGTAACAGGAGTAAAAATGTTCACATATATACAGGATGACTCAAAATCAGTGACCCATTAGACGTTTAAGAGTAACTCATACTAGGAAAATTAAAAAAAATATATGTGATCTACCCATATTTACAAAATATTTTCAATATTGTGGTTCTCTTGGTTATACCGAAATCAGATGCTAACTTTGTTATTTTAAATGGAATAATATATTTTTTAAGACAAATTAACCTTCTAATCTCTAATTTTATTAATATTACGAAAATTTAAGGGAATCTGCAACTGATCAGATAAGTCCGTTATCTAAAGGTAATCTTTCTATTAATATTAATCTTGTTAATGTTGGACCAAGGACTTTAGAAGGTACACCAGGGAACTCCCCTGAATAAAATAGTGTAAAGTAATTAAGGTACCGGTAAGTTTATGGCAATCCCAAAATAAGAGAGGTTAGGTTAGGGTAGAATAAGTTGGGTTAAGTTAGTAAGGTATTTCCATCAATGAAAATTTAAAAGAAAAAAGGAAAACTGACTTCATGGAGCATAATTATGAACCAAAATGCAGAATGCAATTCTTTTTTGTAATTTTGTCAGTTATATTATATATATATATATATATATATATTTACCTACCTTGGGTGTAATATCAATGAATCGTGGGACCACTCCAAAGAAATAAAGTGTAGAATAGAAAAGGCCAGAACAGTATTTATACAAATGAAGCACTTTCTCTGCTGCCGAGATCTCAGCATGACACTCAAGAAGATAATGATAGAATGCTACATTTTTTCAGTACTGCTGTATGGTGTCGAAGCTTGGACGTTATCCGAAGCAACAGAGAAAAGGATCAAGAGTTTTGAACTGTGGATTTATCGAAGAATCCTAAGAATTTCCTGGGTTGACCGAGTCACCAATGAAGAGGTCCTTAGAAGAATGAACTGCCAATTAACTCTCATGAATACCATAAAACAACGCAAACTTGAGTATCTGGGCCATGTCATGAGAAACCCTGTCAAATACCGTCTGCTACAACTATTCCTGCAAGGTAAAGTAGAAGGAAGAAGGGGACCAGGTAGAAGGAGAATCTCCTGGCTCGCCAACTTACGGAAGTGGTTCGGCGTGACTTCCATTGAACTGTTCCGCGCTGCAGCCAACAAAGCGCGCATAGCCATGATGATAGCCAACATCCGGAACGGATAAGGCCGACGAAGAAGAAGATACTATATATCAAGTCAATTCCCAGTATCGAATTATTTTTTTATATTAGATTATAAAAAAGAATTGCTTTCTGCTTTTTAGTTTACTTTTGTGTTTTTGAAATAGATTTTCTTTTCTTTAACAGCCAATTATTGCCGTTATTTTAGTATTTCAATTTCTGTTTTTTTTTTGTGAAGTACCTACATTGCAACTGATAGGAGCAACCTAAGAAATGCGAAATTAACTTGAACTTTACAAGAAAATAAATTGACGAATATTCTAGATATTTCTGTTTTTGAAAGATTCGTCGTTTTCCACTACAGCATACAAAAAAAAATAATTGAAATTAGATCTAGAATTTGACTTCTAAATACGGGAGGCTGGAGTAGGCTGGTATTCTGTCGGAACTGCCAATGGGGCGCTGATAAGGACTAAAAAATTCAAAATAACGATACCAAAATAGTTCTCTACGAAAACTCCCATGAATGACTAACCAGTTACGATGCACGTAAGCACAGAGGCCTTCTATTCTTGAGGGTAACGGCCTATCACGCAAGTTGTGCTGTACATACGTCAGTTCATTAAGAAAATATCCATAATTAAAACGTAATCTTTTTTCATTGTAGTATCCAAAATGTGTAGCAATTGCAACAGTTGATGCTTTCCTGATGCTTTACAACTTTTGCTCAAAACGACACACTTTTTGAGTACTACAATATTGTGGACTTACTCAGTTTACCTGAATTTCTTATTAAAAAGTAATGTTATGGACTTGTAAACTTTTGTCCGAAATTGTGCCTTTTGGGACTCCATCTGGCTACGTTTTGTTAACATTTGATTGCATACAAGACCAATGAAGATCAGGATAGGGTTTCAAAATCCTTGCTTCATCCAAAAACAGCAAAATTTTATTTATCAACTTTTGCTCGTCATTCAATAGTATAGGTAACAGAAATCGTCACTTGATTCAAACAAAAAATTGAATTCATTAATCCTCTGATATTTTCATTCGTTTTTCGTTCGAGCTTCATTAAATACGTTCTATTGCCCTCCAACTTCCAGTTCATTCATTACGGTCAGCGAGAACAAAGCGCTTCATTCAACAATTACAGATGATTTATTTCAACAGTCAACGTCAACTTTCCAGAAATTATAGCCTTCTGCATCCCCTTTTCGAAAACTGCGACGTTTAAACAATGCGTTACCCAATGAAGCAACGGATACAGCTTTGTTACGACTATTAATTTTCTGAAGATATATACATGAACATAATATGGTACATATGTATAGTTAAATTTTTCAACCGAGACTTGAATTCGGTCAGACGTAGGAAGACCGAGGGGCTGTACTATTTAACCGACAGCCAATCACGTGCAACTTCCGTATCTGTATGCCGTTACCTGCGTATTTCATAGGCGTACTTGAAGAAAATAGCTCGAGTGCCTGCCCCTTCCAACATTGTACCTTCCTTCTTAAGACGGAGTTTGCTGGAGCGCATCTAGTCTTAAAGTCTCAGTTGAAAAGTTTTACAGTACGTACACTTCATTTACTTCCTCTAGAGATGTGACCTTTAGTATGACCGGCGCAAAGTAAAAAAGAACGGCACTAGGCCAGAAAAGGAAGGAGACAACTTGGAGCGGCAGTCGCTATCGGCAACAAGCGTATAATTTGTAAAGTACTGTGCGGAAAATTTGACCACTTTATTTGCCAACATTGCATTGCAGGAATGTATTAGTGTTACCATCGGTATTGTGCACAAATATAGGAATGTTGCATATCTGCATCACCAGAATCTCACACGTGCATTTATTATTTGCGTTTATTGGGTTGTAATGGGAAATATATTTATTTATAATTGTTAAAGCAATATAATAACTTTGAATCTTTCCACTAGATATTTAACGTTTGTTTTCGACTCTGTGTTATTCATGGTGAAACTAAACTTTTGGCAGGTACTGTATTGACAACTATGTTAAACAGACAAGAGCGGAATGAATAATGAGCTCCGTATCCCTTACTATACTTTTGTCATTGCGCATCTAGTATGTTGGAGGGGGCATATCTCCACAGAAAGTAAATGGAATATAGTTACATATATAAAGGTACTTTTATTAAATAGAAATTTCTATTTCCTCCTGTGACTCGCTCGGTTGCAGCAGCTTTTTTAATTAACATCTCCTTTTTTTTTAATACTTAATAAAATCATTAATAAGATGTACTGTTTAGGGTGAGCAAACTTCAAATTTTGTTTTGGAAAGCTCGATAAGAAAGACGATAGTAAGTAACATCTTACTTTCTGAAGCCAGTCCTGCGCGTGATTGGGCAATGTAGGTGTCTGCAACTAATTGCAAAAATAATTGAGTCGTTCATTAAATAAATTTAACTTCTATATATCTAGCATTTTTTAAAAATCTATTAAAAAAAATTAAAATATTTATCCTAAGAATGTGATTAAAAAAAATGTAGTATTCTGAGACTTTGATTTTAGTTTTAATTAGTTAATCTTGGATTTCCCAGAAAAATGTAAAATAACACGTATTTATTAACAGTAAACAATAAAAAAATTTTTATTTTCTATGAAATTATTTTGTGATGCGCTAACCATAAATTATGATAGTCGTAGGAAACGTCAGTAGCGGTGCGTCATAAGGTTCGCAGATGCGCGCGCACCACCCTATGCAACCGACGCGGCTGCTGGGCAATAGTACTCGCCAGTCACGTACTAGCGTTCGCTAGGAAAGAGCGGACATATGACGCATATTACTACTGCCAACGTGTCTTTGCGTAAGCTCCTAAAAATACATGCGATGGTTCATTGGATTCGGAATAACGCATAGAATAATGTATTAAAATATTGTATTAGCACATAAAAAATTACAAAAATAATAAACAGATTAAGATGAGAAAATAAGGACTATTAGTTTTTCTTAAATAACTCGAAACCTATAAATGATAGCGCAAATTGGAAAAATCTTCTTCAAAGGGAAGAAAATTTCCAATAAAAAAGTACGGACTCCCGAAACTCTACCTCCATTATTACTAATTTTAATTTAAGTTTGAAAATAGGGCTCCGCGCGGCCGCTGAAGGATACGCGTGCTGCTTGATAGTCAGCACTCAATAAATTAATTATTTTATGGTATTAATTATCAATTTATCAATTAGAAGAAATTATTACGTTGCTTAATTATTTACTGATATTATAAACATTTCATTGTTTGCAAACTAAACTTCAGTATATTCACAATTTTTTCAATGTATTTTAGCATTAGATCGTCTGAAAAGAAAATATTTAGATAACCTAAATATCCACCTCTTCCCTTAATTAGTGGCAATAAAATAGTCAGGTCAAAAAAAAAGGGTAAAGTTTTTCTCTTTTCCAGCTTGTATTAAAAATATTTCGAATGTAAAACTCCTTTTTCTCACAAATATGTGACCCCAAAGATACAATTTTAGATAACAAAAAATGAAGGCCATTTCCTATTCTACAAACGACGAAACTCTCTATTAGCAAAAGTTGCGAGTAATTTTTAGAAACCGTATCATAAATTAATTAAAATAAGTCTTGAAAATTAAGGGATGAATGTATTTTAATTAAGTCGCCAACTGTTTTAGACTGCTGCTAACAAGAACGGGGCTCCTTACTCTCCTTGTATTTTTAATATTTATTGCACCCTCATACATATCTGCCCTCCTTACGAAGTATCTTCTACAATAAAGGAGGTGTCTGTAGAGGTTCTGCCACTGACGTAAAGCATCTCTTCAGGTTGATAGAGAAAGCAATTAAGTAGGATCACGTCACTAATTAAATAAAAGTAAAAGATCGTCCATCATCCCAGCTATCTTCGTGTGAAATTAAAAAAGAAAAAATAATAACTCAGAGGTTTGCGTGTTTTTTCCAGCAGTGTTGTCAAATCGGTCCAAAATTAAACTGATTTTATTAAATTCAGTCATTAACACAACCTAACGATGCGTAACAAATTATCTTTGTTGCTTATCTGTTAGAAGAGTGGTGCACCCTCTAATGGATGAATGACTAAGTCTCCTGATCTACGTTTTCGGAATTGATTTGTTAAGCCGGCTTCACACGGTGCATGGTTCGGTGAGTCTGGCATGTGGCGTGCCAAGCGACGTGCCATTGGAAAGAGTAAACTCAGTTGTAATCGGGGCAGGTTGCAGGAAAACGATCCGGCGAGTGACTTGTCATTTCACGTGCCAGACGATCAGTCTCGCCGAACCATGCGCCGTGTGAAGCCGGCTTAACAAATCAATTCCGAAAATGTAAATCAGGAGACTTATTCATTCATCAATTAGAGGGCGCACCACTCTTCTAACAGATAAGCATCAAAAATAATTTGTTACGCATCGTAAGGTTGTGTTAATGACTGAATTTAATAATATCAGTTTAATTTGGGAGCGATATGACAACACTGCTGGGAAAAACACGCAAACCTCTGAGTTATTATTTTTTCTTTTTTAATTTCACACGAAGATAGCTGGGATGATGGACGATCTTTTACTTTTATTTAATTAGTGACGTGATCCTACTTAATTGCTTTAGAGAGCCGGATTTACGTAATTGTAAATGAAACGTTTAAATTTCGTTTTTACATGAATAGAAAGAAACATCGATGCAAAAACTAACATAGAGCCAAAAAAGTGTGTGTGTCAGCTTCGACACGCGACTGGGGTTTACTCCTTGAGAGCTACTATGATTTTTATTCGAGTTAATACATCGATAGTCGATAGAAAATATTAACATCTGAACTGTGTGGACGTCCAGCTTGGTCTCATGAGTCCCGGAACCGTTTCTTTTTTTTTTCCTGAATTTTTAACAAACAATGTATAAATAAATTAATATCACCTATTTTGTATTTTGCTGCAGTATATATCAAGAGACGTCGTGCTCTTCAAGGTCTGACGACTAGACTCTAGTCACCGGACAGATCGAAACGTGCTACGCGTTTCCCTCTCCTTGTGCGTTCTGTATAAGATGGGTAGGGAAAGCATATGGAAATGGCAGCGGTAGTTCTGTTACGCTTACATCCGTTACGTTCACTCAATTTTAGTCCCTATATTTTTCATACCCCGAGGCTTTATAATAAAATATTAAAACACAAATACTGCTTCTTTGCCGGATTAATTTGTTTATTTAATTGCAATTGTTTATAACAAATCACCTGCAAATTCAACAAACAAATATTTAAAAAAATTTAATCTAGCAAATCGAATCCACTTTAAAGGTTGTAAAAAATTTATACTTTCTGCAGTCACCATTGACTGTAAATTAAGTCGACAAATTTAAACATGTGTACTTTTGTTTAGAAAACGTAGCATTTTGAAAAAAACACGGTTGGCTTTCAACCACATATCGTTCTCTATTAATATCCGTCGTTCAACATATATTTAATTTCTATTTAAAAATTCACAGCCGTCATCAAGATACTTTATAATTTCACGATTAACTCGTTCTCAAGTATAACGTGAGTCTTGAAAAAGATGTTTGTAACAGGCACCCAAATTAGAAATCATTTATAAAATTATACTTTTTACTGGGACTATGAGTAATAAAATTTTAAACCTTACAATTTTTTATTTTGTCATACAGAATGCAAATTTTAAATTTTTTTATAAATATGTACAATCAAAGTACTCCGTTAAACCTCAGAAATATGGAATATCAAGAAAATCCAATTTCTGTCCCAAACTAAAAAATTACTTTAGTTAGAAAAACGTGGATGTATTTTATATATTTTTTTTTGCAAATAGACCCTTTGCCTGAGGAAGAAAATTAAACAATAATAATAATCTTCTGCAGCACTTTAAATTTTGTTTATAGTTCATTTTCTTCAAATGGCCGTATAAAAAAGTCACTTAACCTCTTGAAGAAAGTTGCTATATTGAGACCAAGTGGAATCGATTTGTTACGATATTGGTAATGAAAACCCTAAATAACATTTTTTGTTCAAACAGCAGCTTGTTGACAGAAAAGTTGGAAACGTAAAAATGGAATATAAGAACTTTCTGAAAATATTTATTAGTGTTGTTATGTTAGCCTGACGATGACCGAAATTAACGACCGAAACGTTGTTGAATTACTCGTTAACAGAACAGTCGTTGGTTATTGGCAAGATTAGTTTTTATTGATCGGTTCATTTCTCTTAAATAAGGTTTGCAAAAGGAAAAATTTTTGACTATCAGGATTTTCTGCAAAAAATGCACTCCTATACGATCCGAAAATGGCGAGTCTTTTATTTCAAAAATTCACATCCGCTTTTTTATTCAATCCCCCAAAAATTATTCTTTTTTCGACTTTCACTCTTAAATCCTTTCACAGAAAATTTTTATCCTCATATACATAAGTACCCACATACTGTTGTCCTTTAATTAAGCCAGAACAAATATCAGATGTTTATGTCTTGAATACAAAATCATTTTGTATTTCCATGAGGTCTTAGAATCGTCTAACAAAATGTAAGGATAATGCACCATATTAAATCAGTACCTGTAGTCACTTTATAAGGTCTCCACGTAAACTCAGACGATGTATTCGAGAATGTCAATGTCACACTACCTGGTGCATGTGCATTATAATGTATAAGTCTCCAAGGAAAATATTGCAACAAATACGTAGGCACGATTTCGAAAACTTATATGACCTTGACTCACTAAATTAAAATGTATGGCACAATTTTAATTAACTTACAAAAATTAAGAGCATTTTCTGCGAAACTAAATAATAGTAGAAATATTATTTCACTAGGAGTGTCACTGGCTTCTGCGAGTGATATTTATAGTAAAATTCAAGATTATCTGGGTTTGCACCACATAAATCTGTCTGTTTATTACAAGACTATATCAAATTTCTTCAGGGCACACCTTGTTCTTCCTCTTATTCTCCTTCAATCAGCATCAAACGATCAGTTGATCAAAAAGACTGGAAAACTTCTCTTCAGTCCATGAACAATGTAAATTTGTTACCAAAAAAGTACGATTACTGTCTAAGTCTTGGGTTTCGAGCTTTGTACTATAATCCAGATCAGGAACTGCTAACCAGGGTGGTATTCTCCCCTAGGCGGTCGTAAGAAAATCGAAGAAGTGGCTAATGTGTTTGACTTTACTAAAGAAGAATCCCTTTCATGAGTAAATTAGATTAGGTTAGGTTAGGTTGGAGTTTTTTTTCAGCCAATTATCTATTAGTAGTCTCGGACCCAGAGACTAACTCTTACAATTAGTCTCTGGAACAGTGTTGCTTTTAGCAGTGAGCGTGACCGTAGTCTCTGAGACTTCAGTCTCTAAGAGGAAGACTGCAGTCTCCGAGACTTCAGTCTTTAAAAGTTGTCAGTTGTCAATTTTAGGAGAGATACCGTCATCTCCAGAAGATGAACACTTCCGGTTTTTAGAGGTAAATATTATTTTAATACCATGATAGCAAAATGGTTCTTTTAATAATTTACACTTGCAGAAAGGGGTGGTACTACAAAAAACTACGAGCTAGTACTTTATCGAAAGTTTTAAATGGAAGACTGGTAACCCTATCCAAGTTAAGGGGTTAGGCCACTCTAGAAGTTTTGAAAAATAATTTTTTTTTTTTTTAATTTAAAGCCTATTTTTTCGGCCTCTAAGGTGGTCTAACCGCTTGAGGGATTAAAAATTATAAAAATTCGTATAGTGAGGGACTGTTTGAGAGGCTATCATCAGGAACTCCCAGAGTACCTGGAGACCGACTACTTTATCATGGGTATTATACCTTTTGTGATTTCATTGATGAAATAAATTTCTATTTTGATTACTACATTTATTTTCTCAGACTATTAAATTTGGGTTAGTAGTTTCCGTTTCTATAGAAAATTTGAGTAATGTTTATTTAAAGAAGTTTCCGTCATTATTTTAGTATTAGTAATTAGAGTAGGACCCTTATTGAGACATGAATAACTAGTTAGGTATGTATTACAGGAAGAAACAGGAGTAAAAAAATGAAGAAGAAGAAAACTCTTGACTAAATTATTATTCACAAACAGTGAAGCATGTAAAATGATCAAGCTTTCGAGATATGTGAAGATTAACTATATCGAACATCGTTCATAAAGCTTATTGATTGTCTTATGGATAAAATAGGTAAAAAGTTATGTTATAATAATCGGCGTAGAATTCGATGCTGAATTCGTTTATTTAATAAAAAAGAGGTCATTTCATTTAAAAAAAATGAACTTATGCCATGTTGAAGTTTGAATGTGTTCATTGACATCATTCTAAATATAAATCATTGCGGAAAACTGCATTGGTGCAATATGTAAAGACAGCTTTTCCATATTTGATGGTAATTTCCATTGTATTAAATAAAGGTTTTATATTATAGTGTTCGTGGATTTATTAAATTTTTATTTACAAGACTTAAGTACAGGAATACAATTTATTTACACTGATTTAATTAGCTATTTAAAAACACTATTAATTAATACGGAACTTAGCTTACTATTTATTTACAACACACACTTATATGCGCGTCTCTATTTATTTGTCTCTTCACTTCTAACACTGTCGATTTATTTCGGATGTTACCACTGTCACGGTCAGATTATTACTAACCCACTGTCGAACGTCTTTCCACTTTTATAGCATCATGGAACAATTTAGAAAAGTCTCGAAGTTTGTTTACATTCTTTACGTTTTCAGCGAACCGCTTAATTACTTTCCTGGAAGGCAGGTACGGAACACACGTCCACAAATACAACGCACACTGCCGACACCGGCCTTGGCTAGTCGAGCCGGCCGGCAACGCATAGAAGCGTACCCGGTCGCACACAGGCACCCTCGCGTTCGCTACAATACTTACCATCGTTACTGAATTACATTATCTATTTAAATCAATAAAGAGTAAAAAGGAAACGGTTTTATAAATTGCTGAATTGAATAGATGTACAACAAAGGAAAATTAAATAATGTCAATATGTCGATAGTAAAATGTGAATTTGAAAAACAAACGATTTTAATAACTTATTAAATCATCATTACACCCACCACATTAAATCCCTTGTCTCCTATATCAATTCTCACAATCACATCCCTTAATGTGTCATTTCTCTACCTTTTCAGATGAGGAAGCAGGGATGGTTACTGCTCATTTTACAAACTTAATTTCCCGCCCTGAGAAAACCGTCAGTGTACTGCTTTCAGACTTGTCATTAAAAGAATACCAAAAATTACATTCCAATCCCTTCCTCATATTCCTAAAAATGACCTCTTAGGAGGTCTTGAGCCTTTTTATATCCTTTTCAATACAATCCGGGGATTTTTTTTCAATTTTCATGCCCCCTGTTGCAGTTACTATTTTGAAAATTTCGATTTCAATTTTAAAAGCTCATGTGTACATTAATAACCTATCCCTACACCCTCAAACATCACTGTACTGATACATAACTTTAATTTAATGATATATTTTTTTCTGACACTTAATCGCCACATTGCAGCCACCATCTCCAACTTTTTGTTAAAACACGTCGACAGCTTTTACTAAAATTAAACCCAATCTGTTGACATAAGAAGATTATAATCGAGTTTCAAAGTTTAACCCTCCCTAACAGAAGTATCTACTAACAGGTAAAATTAAATAGAAGCTTATAAGATATAAAAATATCAGTATTGTCGCTCGCTTACTTAGCCCTAACACCATAAACCTAAAGAACTAAAGACGACTCGGTAATTGTATGGATACCCCTCCATATAATCGATTTTCCTGAAAATTGAATATGGTGTACTGTTCGTCACGCTGATCAAGAATATATATACATGTCGGGCGCGGAAACCACCCCTTCATAGTGCTTTTGAGCTCCTTCATTTATAGGTGATACATGATACAGCATGTTTGTTTAAACTTTGAAAGCGGTTATTCTTAGTATGTTACGAATACAAATTTTTGGAAAGGGTGAGGGGTATGCAAATGTAAAAACATCCATCCTGAATCGTAACCTATTACAATACACACGGAAGTATTACGACAGCTTTTTGTATTTTTTTGAAGCTCAAAACCAGTATGAAGATGTCATAAAATACACTAGTTATCGTCTGATAATTAATGATTCCCATATTCATCATTTTTATCACTAAGAATTTTTTTTCGTCTCCAAATTTTCCCTTACCCTCCCCCCTTCCTATACATTCCACGAAAATCAAAGCATTCAACAATAATTCAATCTGGATCATCATCAATTTCTATTTGATTGAATTTGCCACAGAAGTTTTAACATTTTCTTCAAGAAACACACTCCTGACGAATTAGTCAATTGTTCCGATACTTTTATGCCATCCTGTACATGAATAAAGGCAGAGTGTCCGTCTGATCTGCAAGCTTCAATAATCTAAAGATGATTTCATTTTTGTAAGCTTCAAAGTCATCGTTGAAGTAGAACATAAACTTATCCCTCCTCTAACACGCGTACGTATCTATAAAAAAAAGCTCTAAATAGATCACTATTAAAGTGCAGGCCTTTTACAACCACTTTCGAAACGTAGGAAGGGGTGCTTTTACGAGGGTTACTTATAAAAGGCTAAATGAATGTATTTTATATCTTTTTTTATAGATCGGATGAACCAGTTAAAACATGTATAAAGCTTTATTAACATCCAGCTCTGAATATTTTAACATGTGATTTCAAATCAAACAATAAACGTTTAATCATTGCAATAAAAGCCAGAGACAGATGCTTTGCCTTTATAAGTTTTATTGAAATTCAATTTTCCGATTTATTGGACAACAGAAAAGAAAAAAACATTCAAGTTCTCCAGCTGAAATTTTATTTACAATGAAATTGCAACGAACTTTGTAATTAAAAGCCTTTTTTAACATGGATGAAAAAAGGACATACTACTGAATTAAAATTAAAACAGTAGTTTTTTAAAAAGAAAATTAGACACATAACCTTTTAAAACTACTTAAAATATTAGATAGTACCAACCGCAACTTTTTGTTGTGTAATATTTCTTGTGTCTGTCGTAATAAGGGTGGGTAACGCTGTTGTATTTCCCAATGCTTTCGTTTAATTTCTCCTGAGCAGCAGATTCATTTTGAAAATTTTTGCCCTTTATTGAAACAGCATTTCATGGTTTTTCAAAAGGACATTGTTGTTAAACTATTCTGAATGACTAGACCAGAAGGGCTTTTTTGCAGCGAA
Organism: Agrilus cyanescens; assembly: GCA_947389935.1. NCBI lineage: Eukaryota > Metazoa > Arthropoda > Insecta > Coleoptera > Buprestidae > Agrilus > Agrilus cyanescens. Next base: position 6,155,715 of record OX376713.1, on the reverse strand, counting down.
TGTACCTATTGTTGCGAACGGAAGCCGCGGGCGATCGATGTCGGCGGTGACGTCCTTAAACCGCTCCACGGAACGTCGTGCCTGCAGGGCAAATGCGCGTTATCGGAGCCATAAATCATAGGCAGTCATTTCGTGAAACTTATAACACTAGAATACTCGGGATTTAACGAGAAGCTTTTGGAGTTTTCTCGAGACAAAGAGGGCAACATAAATACAGGCAGGAGGCAACTGCAGTACATATTGAATTGAGGAAGCTTTTTTTTTATTTCTTCCACCTGAAGAAGCCACAGTGTGGCGAAATGATCATTGTGGTCAATAAACTATATTTGTAACTTTAACCGTTGTGTTTTATTTATACTGTGAACTGCAGTACAGTTGAGTTTAATAAATAATTGTCATATAAATGATGTTATAAGGTACTGATTTGTGTTCTGCAAATAGAATGTTGTATTTTAGTCATTAATTTAGTTAGAAAATCCCTTACACTGTATTTTTGTAATTTTGAAATAATAAATAAAGTTTTAGTATCTTGATTGCATTTATGCCCCTTAACAGTGCATGCAGCATGTTTTTGATTTATTTATGTAGCTACATACGTTCCTTTATTATCCAGTAATTGAATTAGTACCGATTATCAATAGATGAACAAGAAAATTCAATTATTTATTATTTAATGTGTACATACGTATGTTGTTTGTTAATGCTGTCTAATTAGAAAAGATTTTAAAAGTAGTTTTATTTGTAAATGAGTTTCATTAACTCATAGATGCCCTTTGGCTCTCAATTCTTTGTGCAGTGCCAGTGGTGGGTATCAAAACACGAATGCATTTATTACAGAAATTTTATAGGTTACGAAACAAGAATACACCTAAAATTGTACTAATAATTTTGAAAAAAGTATCTAAAATTTATTAGTAGAAAATTTTGACAGTTGACCTTTTTTGGGTTCTCACTTTTAGAATCCTTCGAATGAGTATAGGGATTCCTTTCTGTTTTACGATCTTTGCAGAAGCTAAGAATTAAGGTTGATTTTCAAAAATTAAGGTTTGTCGCGAAAATTAATATCTATAAATGGGGTACAGTACACTGAATATGCACACAAATTTAAACACCTACTTCAGTTAAATAAAAGGAGACTCACTCACTTCATAAGACCTGTACCCGCAGTTTTTATGTGTTAGTGGTAATGAGGGTGACTCCCTTTTTAATTCTTTCTCGATTTTCTACTTTGTGTACCTTATACATAACGTAGTTTTACAAAAAAACCGTATTATAATTTTTAATACAATAAAAGAAAATGTATATTTGGATTTCATTAGTTGGAACTTGGAACTAACAATTTTGATTACTTTTCTGGTTTACATGAATATTTGATTGAATTAAATTTTAATGTAGACTAATAAGAACTTTCCAAAGAGAATATTTTTAGAAAACGTTCATTAACTTTAAAAAAAAAAACCATTTTCAATATTATTAAGGACGATTTCTGGATTTGGAATTCAGTTCCTCTTACAAATAAATGTATTTAAGTTGATTTAAGTGATTATGCAAATTTGATTGATGAAAATTAGTGACTTTTATTTAAAACAAAAGAAAACAGAGATCAGTCAGATTGTCAGAATAACACTTCAACTAAGTTATGTAAATCGGAGTCTTTTTTTATACTGCAACGAAGTTAAAGTGCGCAGCAATGGGCTTCACTAGATTTTAAAATTCAATTTTAAAGGGACCTAAATATCCCGCTAACATTTCCGGGTTGCAGAAAAAGTTTTGTGAATCCTGCACGCAGTAAATGCTGCCATATAATTATTTCCGCATCCGAGACTTCAAAACCTATTGAAAACCCAGAACGAGTATGTGGAGTGCTGCAGACGAAGAGAATACGTAGTGGAGTGCTAATAGTCAGTGGCGTACGCCAACTTGCTTATACATTTAGGATTTACTAACGTATAAATACAATAAGAAGGAGATAAAGGATAGTAGAACACCTCCTGAGACAAGAAAGACTGAAAAAAAGGGAAAAAACGGTTACCTCGTTTAGATAATTGTTTGTAAAAACGCATTTAAGAATGTTAAATATATTAGTTTTTGAATAATATGAAAATTAGCTCCATCATAGATATAAAGAAAGGAGGACAGGTGCATGTCATACCAATCTTCGCAGTGATTTCCTTGATGATGAATCAGTGGCGTGGCTAGGAATTTAAAAGCAACTTTGATTAATAGTTATCAGTTATTTCTATAAAACCGCATCAAATTTTATTCCAGATGATTTTTGTTTTAATTAATGTATTTATTTCATTTTGTTCAGGACTTCAATTCCCTTCACAGTTAGAATATTATTTGAAGATGCAAACTTTAAAGACATTCGAAAATGTCTGTTTTGTGCGGATATAAACAAACAAAAGGAATTTTTAAAATTAAACTTTTAGAAATAAAATTGTTTTAATTTTATTTTGTAATAAGTAGGGTGAAATTTTTCAATCGAGACTGGAATTCGGTCAGATGTAGGAAGACCGAAGGGCTGTATTATTTAACTGACAGCCAATCACGTGCAACTTTCCTATCTGTATGCCGATACTTGCATATTTCATAGGCGCGTACTTAAAGGAAATAGCTATGTGCCTGCCTCTTCCAACGTTGTACCTACCTCCTTAGGGTGGGGTTTGCTGGTGCGCATCTAGTCGTTAAGACGCAGTTGAAAAATTTCACAGAACATACTTATTTAATTTTTAATCAAATAGTCTATTTTTGAACGGTTAAAATAGCAAACAGAAGAATTCAAATAGATCAAATTCTAATTTTTTTAAAGTGTTCACATTCCACAACTATTATGTAAATTCAGAAACAAAGGAAGCTACAAGTACCTATTTGAAAAAATTGTGAAAATTTTTTTCTTCAAATATCTAATAAGCCGTGAACATTTAAAATATTTCAAATATTTCCCCAAATCTATGTTTCCCCGTTTGACATTCTCTCTAGCTCAGCTAATTACGAAAATAAACTGACCCTGTCTATATATCTAGATATTGTATGAAAACATATTGTAGCAACACAATAAAAAGAGTTAAATAAAAATGAAACCTTTTTTTATTGAGACCCCTAAACGTTTTTTTTTTTTAGATCTAGGCCCTTGACCATCAAGCTACGCCACTGAATTTTTCAGATATATAAAATATAAATTGAACAGTGCCAACATCTTCCCTGTATTTTTGTTAATATGACACAATTCATGTTCGTACGAAATAAGATTAAGAATCTGCGTCAACTAATATAAGTGATTGAAAACTGTGTTGCAACTTGACAGTTGCAATATAGTTGACGTGTTCTGATGCCAAAGAAAAATTATAAAAATACACCACACCCTTGATGGAATTGTCTTAGAATTATGCAGATTTCGTTCCCGACTATTATAAATCATTTTCGAAAACACTGGAAGGTTCTGGATCATTTTTGAAGAATTTGGAACATTCTTAATCGTTTATGAGGAATCTGAAATATTCTGGATCATTCTCCAATATTCTAGATCATTTGAAGTAATGTTCAAAAATTGTAGAACATTTTAGATCATACTTGTTAAAGCTAGAGCATACTAATCCATTCTCTGAAGCAATCGAAATCGTTTTCGAAATATTTGGAACATTCTGAAACATTCGTGAAAAATTCAGAACGTTCTGGGAAATTATGATACACATCTGTAAGGTATTCTTTGACACACCAAATACCCCTCTAAACATTTTCCATTCGATCAATAGGAAATAGAATGTGTTAAACAAACATAGACTTATCGACGTAAAATATGTTAGACAAACAAAGATAGATTTACACATTCTTACCACCTACGCCCTATACTGCAATAAAACTCACTTATTATCGATGGAAAGGCAAGGGTTATCTACTATAAGAATCGCGAGTGGGTAGCATTAAGTGGTCATGGAGAAAAATAAGGTACGAGCAGGGAATCGATTTTCTTTTGACAATATTTTATTGATTAATTAAATACATTTTTTATTATACCTAACCAGAAAATTATGTGTTCTATAAATAAAAAATATACAAGGTATACTCCTTTAGTGGTTGTAATTATCCCTAGCTATGTGGACGCTAGTTAAAACCCAAAACAAGATAACAAGGTAATTCACTGTCAAACGAGATTGACAGTATCAATTCATTGACAAAAAGTCACAGATATAACGAATAATTGAAGCACTCTGTGGATTGTTTTATCTACGTCTAATATGTGCCTTCAGATTCAATAGTGTAATTCAATGTCTAGCCCTCGGAGTAGTTTTGTTTCTATTTAGTCTTGTTATTCAAGTGAACGGTGCGGTTTGTGTTTTTCCAGCGCCTACCTGATGAGACCCAATAGGTCGAAACCGGTTGTAGGATATGGCTTATGGCTCGTTGTGCCTATTGTATAGGACGCGTTCCAAATGTGGGATTTGTAATCCTTAATGGTTTAGACGTTACAGGAATTTTACCTGTCTTTTTAGATTGTCACTCTGTGGTAGTTGATTTTTTTTGTTCTCAAACTTCCCATTGATGTGACTGCTGCTAACAAAAATTCACCAAGAACGGTTCCTCACAAAAATTTCATTAAAATCATATTGTCCCAATTTCCAGCTTAGGATTTTCTTTACATGTAAAATACATAAGTGTTAGGTACTTTTTTTGCGAAAATAACATACTACTTTTTCTAATATCTCCTTGTCATCTCCAGATAGCCATCAATCTGAAGACCAACTCTTCTTCCCATCCTGGGCTAATTTACTTATTGTCTGAAAGCAACATCTCAGCTCTCGTTAATTATTTGCGAACAGTAATGCAACTTAGAACTGCCTTTGTTCAATATTTCCTCTTGTTCTGCCTAAAATGTCATCAAATAACCCTTCATGTTACAAAAGCTGCTCTATCATTACATTTATTCATTTTCTTTTTGCTTCTCAAAGCACCTTTATTATATTTTTTCTAATACTTTCTCATCATCACCATAGAGTTGTCATTCTGAAGACTAGTTGGGCACATAACCACTTCTTCCTATTTCAATCCATTATTAAGCGTTTCCATGTCCTAATCTAGTTGTGAACCGTGATCTAATCCAGGTCTCTGCCACTATTGTGTCCCTAAGAGGCACTTTATGTCTCAAAAATAGTTCTACCATTCTATCTCCACTTACTCTATGTGCAATTTGCCTTCTTTCTAATCTTTTCTGTAGCGCCCATCGTTCACGTTTCTTCAAATTGACCCTTCGCGATTTGATTTCATTAAAAGCAATTCGACATTTTGCAAAATAAAATAAAGAGAAGCTAACCATAATTAAATGTGTGCATTTATCTTTGTGTTGCTCCCAGTTTACGAGGTGACATTCTTATTGGTAATTTTTTAGCAACCAATGAATTTGCAAAACATTCACTTTTATAGAAATTGCTTTTGCTGCTGGATTCTTTATATTTTTATAAAAAAAAACATAATTTAGCTTTAAAAAAATTATTTGTGTAGAAGTAGGAATGACTTATGAATCAAATTGTCGATTTACACATAAACAAACCAATGGCATGGACACTCAAGTAGCAAACTCATAATCCATCATACTAATCAAGAGATTTTGCTAAGACGTGTATTAAGACAACCATTTTTTAAAGTTAGGGGTGTAACTAATGAGGGCTCTTATTGCAGAGAAAGTAAATTAATTGCACCACGTTCCTTGAGTCATTTACAAAAATTGAATCCGACAACAACTAAACAGCTTATATCTAGTCAGTCTTAACAGTTTTGGATTTTTAAATTAATGAAGGAAACAATGCATCCTCTATATTTAATTTCTTTTGCATAAGAAAATTAATTATCTATTTAACCTCCCCAACCCCACCTATAAACGAGATCTTGCTTTGGAGCTGCAGCAGTTAGTTATGAAGATATGGGTGTCTATAGAGGGTTCTGAACTAGGAGGTTTTCCATGGAGCATTTGAATATGGTTCGATAATGATAATAAAATGTATCAGAATAATCCAGAATGTTATAGAATCCTAAAAAAAGTTCGAGAAGTTTCTAGAAGATTTCAGAAATCTCTTGAATGTTTCACAATATTATAGAGCCTTCCAAAAATTTTTGGACAATTTCCTGTAGAGTATACGGAACTCATTCCTCAAAAGATTGCTGAGCACCATAGTATTTTAGTTAATTTTTACTATGAAACATACACATTTTTCCTACATCGTTTATAGAATTCATTTTCAAAATAAGAAAGAATTTCTGACTTTTTTAGGAAAGTGTATCAATGATTAATTGACCCTCCACGTAATCTTCTGTAGTCTATGTTATCAATAGCGAATTAATAAATTAAATTTCGTTTCCTGCTTCTAGTTTTTTGAAAAAACTCACCCTTTTCAATATGACTTTTAAAGATCTAAAATTGTATTTGTTCACCAAACTAACAGTTTAATAAAAAATTTCTGTAGGGTGGTAAAAAGCACTGGAGCAGCAAAATAACTCGTCAGGAGTAGATTTTTTAAAAAAAATGCCAAATATCAAATCGTAGGATTCTTCTGTGGCTATCAAATCGGCACACTTACTACGAACTTGATTATGACCCTGAAGATTATTTAAAGGTCAATTTGAAAATCTTAAATACAAGTCCATTGTTTTGACACCAGAAATGGAAAGAGTGGAAAATTCTACATTTAGATGATTTTGACCATAGCAATACCAAGACCGTTTAAGGTCAAATAGTGGTCGAAGTAGGCAAAAGTCCAAATTCGTCCTAAAGGTGAGTTTTTAAGAAGAAGATGTTGAAGAATTTTTTCTGGCAATTCAAAGGTGATATTTCGTTCGATATTAAGGGTCATATTGACAATCTTCAATTGAAGTGTAGTTTTGACTCCAGGAATTGCACTTCTATTTAGGAATTTGGCATTTTCTACAAAAAAAAACCCACTTATGGCGAGTTACTATGCAGCTCCAGTAATTTCATACCACCCTTTATATCAGCATAATAAAACTGAATCGTTTCGAAAAAATAAAAAAATAAACTATGAGACGGAAATTCAAGTCATTTGGATTATCTGTAACTGAAGAACAGTTCCAATCTGCATCTACTTCGGAAATGCATTAGAAGTCAAGATCGAAACGCTGACAAAAGGCAAATCGACGCGGTACAATTCGAGATTCATAAATTTGTTCTACGTAATACTTTACAACATCCGACATTTCTTTTCCTCAGATTTCAATTTTTAACGAAAATAATTTGTAATGTATTGAAATAAAATCGGAAAATCGTGAACTGTTGGTAACGCAACCGTATCCTATTTCATTTTTAATGAGAATTTCTTAAAATAGTGTATATTGTACCTCACATATTCAAGTGATACAAATTCAAATTCCGGAGTTTATAAAAAATATAAATAACACCCACGAAAAGTAACAAAACTATAAAAAAAAAATACGTGTGGCACTCGGGGACTGCCGCGGTAAAGCTATTGCATAGTTTATCAACTTATGCAATTATAATATTTATGCAATATTTTTTTTCTTTGATATTAATATAACAATAAACCTATATACTTTCTCAAAAACAGCTGCTTACGTATTCGTCCGATTTCGGAGCAGCTCGTCTCGATCTGTGCGAGGTCGGAGTGGGGGGTGTTAGGTTTTTTTCGTTACGGAATTTCTTGATTCAGTCGCCGCGCTCAAAGCCCGCGATAAAAGCTATGCAATAGCTTAACAACAACCAATTCTTTTTATATTATATAGGCACTTCTCTAATTCAACTCTGTATGGTAATCCCTTTTGTGATTGAAACGAACCTATTAAACGCGACGAATTTTTTTTGTAATTATTAAATTGGCCAATTAGATGCTTTATATTGGTGGGGTTTAAATGCTAGCAAACATAAAACATGTTTCATCCACCATTGTCATGAAACACCTCGTTAGTGTGGAGTACTCCAACGATAGTAGACCTTTCTAGGAAGAAAATCATTTTTGGTTCATTATAGATATCATTTTTTATGATAAACAATACCCCATGAGTGGTGTCTTGAAAGGATTGTAAAGAATATGGAAAATGAGATTCATTATGGTCTCGTCCTCTACATATAAGTGCCTGAAGAACATGAAAACCGTTTTTTTTTTTCTAATTTAATAAACAACCAACATATGGACATATTTCGTGAACTCGAAAAATTAAACTTTTATTAATAACTAAAAAAAATTTTTGCATCTCTTATATTTACCAAGTTGCCTTATAGAAATACCCTGCACATACGATCATTACACTAATTAATCCTGCTTATAAATAGATGTACAAGAATATTCAATTAGTTATTATTTAATCTACACATACAGTACTTGTTGTTTGCTAATGCTACCTAATTAGAAAACATTGAAAGCATAATTTTATTTACAAATGTAAACTTTTGCTCCTAGTTGCCCTTTGGCTCTCAAATTTTTTTTATTAGCAGTGCCAGGGTGTGTGACGAAAAACGAATGCATATTGTTACTTCTTCCAACAATTTATTTATTTTTATTAAATTAAGGTCAAAGATCAAATCTTTGAAGTATAGCCTCAAGGCACTTGATTTTTATTTTAATCAGATTTTTCAGCCGTCACCGTTTCTTTTAAGAATGGAAATTCGTCTGTGTGGAATGCGTTATAAAGCAAACCCTCCATCTCCATTTCGCACCCTTAGGAATTCAATTTTGAAAAATCCCTTTTAAAATTAATAGGTGACTTGACATTGTAACTGAAAAAAGATATACTTTCATCATCGACAGTACAATACGTCATCGTATCTACATATTTACCACCCCTTACCCTATATTGTCTTTTACTGATAATTACAACGTATAAAAAACAATTATGTGCAATATCTTAAGGTTCGTGTCTTAGTAATTCCAATATTGAACAATGTTCTCGGTCAGTATTCTGTCGTACCCACCAGATACGAATCGCGGTTTCGAGCTTGTTGGCTCTCATCAGCGCGTCAGAATATCGACCGACCAAAGTCTCCCTTCGCCAGAGGTAGGTTAACATAAGGCCAAAGATGATACGAAAACGTCATCTATGGTCTCGTGTGATCTGTGGCCTTATCATAATTCCAATACATCAAATTTTAAACACATGTCATCCTCCCCTATGAATTAAAATTTGCAAATATTGTGTACAGTAATTTCGAGAGGGATGGTACAGCGGGTGTGATGGCACATTTCACTTTTCGCGACAGCAGCTGATTATGAGCTCGACAACGTTGCCATCAGTAAACGTAGTGTACACGTGTTGTACCATGCTCAAAATATTGATGTTAAACCATGCAAAAGTTATATTATTGTTGCGAACGCGAGCGTGCTTGTGTGCGACCGGGTACGCTTGTATGCGTTGCCGGCCGGCTCGACTAGCCAAGGCCGGTGTCGGCAGTGTGCGTTGTATTTGTGGACGTGTGTTCCGTACCTGCCTTCCAGGAAAGAAGTAATTAAGTGCTTCGCTGAAAACGTAAACAATCTAAACAAACTTCGAGAGTTTTCTGGATTATTCCATGATGCTATAAAAGTGGAATAACGTTCGACAGTGAGTCAGTAATAAATTGACCGTGACAGTGGTAACATCCGAAACAAATCGACAGTGTTAAAAGTGAAGAGACAAATAAATAGAGACGCGCATATAAGTGAGTGTTGTAAATAAATAGTAAGCTAAGTTCTGTATTAATTAATGGTGTATTTAACTAGTTACTATTAAATCAGTGTAAATAAATTGTATTCCTGTACTTTAGTGTTGTAAATAAAAATTTAATAAACCCACGAACACTACATGATGTACAAAAATAGGTTTGATAGAGCCTGAAAATAATTGAGCCGTGTAAATAAGTCGAATTTTTTTGCACCTACTTGTAACTTTTGTGTATGTTTTAAAGTCAATGTGGTCGTGAGAATTATTGAGGTTATGAACGAGTTTGCAGACTTGCCAGATCTGTGTTTTATTTAGCGAAAATTGCCTGCACCATCCCTTCCGTAATGTTAGCAGAGATGTCACAATAATATTGACTGAAATGGTTCTTGTACCACCTCCTCCATTGAATAGACGGATGTAGTCCGAGAACTATGATCTTTATGGAAAAATTCGGACCTGTTATCGACAAGGGCAAAGGGCATAGTGCGAAAGTCTTAATGTAGCCAAAAACAGCCGATGGTATTTAGAGAGGCTACAGATAATTGGGGAGAAGAATTCGAAGCAGTTGGTAGCCGTTTTAGCATCACTAGAATACAGTGAAGAAAGAAAATGTTTCAGAGAACCACAGCAGGCGAAAATAAGACAAAAGCTGTGACAGCAATGACGAAAGGGAAGCCAAACAAGAAAAAAAGGAAAAAAACAATTTTTGCTGGGAAAGAATCTAGTGATAGCCTTTCTGGAAATGGATAACTGGCGGCAGTAAAACGGTGAAGAAGAAAGAAGTGGATGCAGTGCTTCCATTGTCAGAAATGGTTTAATGAAGATCAATTAAGATATATTAAATTGTCTAAATTATGCGGAGGGTTTCAATGCCGTAAAAACTGTTAACTGGTAGTTTTTCAATAACTCAACTAAGTGTGGAATGCCACAAATGACGAAAACATTTTTTATTTATTTATTTATATTTCCTCTAGGAACCATCGGAACTACCTTAGGTACACAAACGGTGTATAAAGTGAAATCCCGTTTCCCCCTTAGAAGTTGAGTTTCCAAAAACCCAATGTGTTGGAATTATCATAAGACCAAACATGACATTTTTGGGCCCACCCCCGGCATGAGGTGACTTTGGTCGGCCGGTATTCTGTCGAAACTTTCTACGACGCGTTTATGAGAACCAACAAGCTCGATATCGCGATTCGTTCTGGTGGATACGACAGAATACTGACCGAGAACGTTATTCAATATTGAAATTACTAAGGCACAAACCTTCAGATATTGCACGTGATTGTTTGTTATCATTAAAAACCAGTATAAGGTAAGGGGATGGTAGATATGTAGATACGATGACGTGCTGTATTACCGATGATAAAAATTAGAATGTCATATTATAACCTATTATTTTTTTAAGGGACTTTTCAAAATTAAGCTCTTAAGGGTGCGAAATGGGGGTAGAGGATTTACTTTATAACCGATTACACGCAGACGACACCTTTATCATAATTTTATATTTTACTAACACTTAAATTTTGTTCGGTAACACAGATTGTGAAACAATATCTAAAAAGTTATATAATTAATTAAATAAAACATTAGAGAATTTGAAACTCAAACACGAATTACAGAAATGTTTAAATTATAAGAAAATTGAAACCCATTATTCTAATTTGCCGGTCTCATTAATTAATAATTAGAAACTATTGTTATGAGAAAATTTGAAATAAGTTAAGCAATTTCTAGTAACCTACAGTTACTAAATAATCTAAACGCACTGAAAAAATATGATACAGGGTGGCGCGTCAAAGACGAAACAGAACCATTTACGAGCTGCTCATTTTGGTTTTTGAAAAATGATCGTACCCGTCGATTTTTTTTTTGAGCGGGACATCAAACTATCACAAAATCACGTTCATACCTGCAGCCCCATAGGTAGGGGTGGCACCACCCTTAAAATCTTAAATTGAACTGGGGTCAAATGACACCTCATTTTGAAGGTCTTTTAATTCTTTTTAGAATGATATACATAATCAGGTACTTCACTTAATTGGTTTTAAATATTTATTGATTTAAAAGCTTAAATTAGACTTGTATACATCTGATTAATGAAATCAATTAAAACATTAAATTTGGTAAAAAGAAATAATGAAGATACTGATGTTGTAATTTAATGCATTTTTATCTCTAACGATTAATTAAGAATACCAAAAATACATAAAACTGAATTCGTTTTATTGTCTGGAAGACCTCTTTAATGATTTTTTTGTTAATATTGACCGTAATATTATTCAATCTTATTTTAGACTTTATTGCCGAAAATAGCAAATTCAGCGATTTTTTGTCAAAATAGCATTCAAATTTAATGCTTTAATCAATCTCATTATTCAGATGTATTGAAGTCTACTTTAAGCTTTAAATCAAATCTCTAAAATTACTGAAGTGAAGTGCACAATCATGGATGTCGTTGTAAAGGGGATTAAAAGGTCTTTAAAATGAGGTCTCACTTGACCTCCCCTTCCACTTAAGATTTTACGGGTGGTTCCATCCCCGTACAGGGGCTACATATATCAACGAAATGTTATGATAATTTTGTGTCCACCTTAAAAACAAAATCGATGGGTTCGAGCATTTCGTAAAAATAAAAATTAGCTGTCATTAAACGGCTCTGTTTTATTTTCGATGCGCCACCCTGTAGGTATACTTTAAAATCTGGTATTTTTTGTATTATCTCTTAAGAAGCAAAAGAATACCTAATCTTCAGAGTGACACTCCGATGTTTTATCAAATTTGTTGTAGGTATAGCTTATTATTTTAGTATTACATGTAGGTAGATGTTTTTATTTAGAAAATTTACCCAAGCAAAACATTTTTTATTCAAAAATCGCTTTAAATCAAATCTTTTACTTTGATTCGGTAAAATTATGATGACAGATAATAGGTATATTAAAGTATGCCAGATATTCCCTTTGGAAGATTTATTGGCAGTTTTGAACTATTTTGCGATATTCCTATGTCCCTTGACTTTTTATGATGTTTGTAAATAGTAAGGTCACATAAATCGAACTCAATCGCTTTAATGGCATTGAGTTTCTGAATTATTTATTTATTTTCTGTTTTTTTTTTTTTTTGGCCGCAATTGAGTGGCAATTTTAAATGAGAAATTGAGTATCAGTCTACACTGAAATTGAGAAACTGCAGTCAAACCAAAGGAAGATTATTATTTGATTTGCAATTTAGAATAATTTAATTAAATAATGAATTTTTGGTTACTCTCTAATCAGGATCGTAATTTTGGTTTTTAGAAATTAAGAAGTTTTGAAAGATCTTATGATTTTCCGAAGAAAGTTCTTTATGTTCAAACCACGTCCCATCATTCAAATTTCTAAATCAGGGACAGTATTTTCAATGCTTGTCCTGAATTTTAAATACTTTGTTACCTACATATTTCAAAAGAATACGTGTACCTAACAGTTTGAAGAAAATATTTTTTTAATTGTGTGTAGGTAATAATTAGGATGCGGTTCATTTGTAAATTTCAATAAACAGAAATAAAATAGGGGATGAAAAATTGTTTTCTAATTCAGAAAAAGTTTAACGTATTGAGAATGTTTTGCCTAATTCTGCTACTTTCGCTAAGAGGTTGAGTGTTAAATTTTTTAATATTGTACAATTATTTTTTTTTTAATACTATTTTGTATGGATGTTATATTAATGAAACCATAATTGAGTAATTTCCACTCAATATTTATTTGAAGTGCTTAACATATACATAAAAATTTACCTCTAGGATGCATGAGTAACTTCTAGATATTAATTTTAAAGTTTTACGTACCTACTTAAGTATATCTTCAAAAATAAAAATGTAGGAGGGTGATGGTACAGTTAGAAAAACATTTAGTAATTTCTATCTATTTGGTTATTTAATATGTTCTAGTCTTTTAAACCAGTTCAAAAAAAGAGGTTCTCAATTGAACTGTATACTTATAGGTATATTTTTTTTGAGTTGGATGTAGTATACATAACTAAGATGATCCCATATTAATAATTTTATTTTGGACTTAGAAGATTCACCAGGGAACTCCCCAAAGTCAAGTAGAAAATGTATTGTAAGGTCCATGACAATCCCAGAACAAGGGGGGGTAAGGTTAGGGCAGATCAAATTGAGATAGATTAGTGAAACATTCTTACTATGACACTATGTCTTTTTATTACTGAAAATTATAAAATAAATGGCTTTAAAAGAAAAAACAAACTAAAAAAAAAAAAACGCAAAAACTAATTAAAAAGCTGAAATTATTCTTTTTTAAACTGAAGTATCTAATATTATATTTAATTTGTCACTTGGCATCGACTTCAAAAATATTTAAAAAAAAATCTTTTAGTTTACTTTTGTATTTTTTATTTTTTGAAGTCATTCTCTTTTTTATTTATTATTTTTTTTTTTTTTTGGAAAGCCAATTATTAAATTTAATATTTACTAAAACATCCAATAAGTTTAATTTTTGAATTTTACTATTTACATAAACAAAGAATTTCAAAACAATCATTAAATGAATGGTCTTTTTCTATGGTATGGTTAGCATAGTTTAAGTCATTTTTATTCTTTACAAAACTATTTTTATGTTCCAAAACAAGTCTTTTGAAATTCCTTCACGTTTACTCTTTACAAATTTTGAGACAAAATCCGCAAATTAATTTATAAATTCGGGAGCATTTTTCGATATTTCGATATTTGTTATATTTTCAATTAATGGTAGGTGGTAGGTACAACAGAACTTTAGGTTTAAATGTCAAAGTCAAATATTAAACTTATTCGAGATTTTAAAAATAAAGGAATTTAACCATCTGAACATTGTGTTTCTAACTGTGCCACTATCCTATTAAATTAGTACTCATAAAAGGGTGTAAGTCACCCTTCAAAATTAAGAGACGTGCTCGCTCATGTTTAAAAAAATTTTGCAAAATATGTCACGTCAAATAAAATTTTAAAAAATCTACTTAATTTTGTTTTCTCAATTATTTACATATTTTGTATTTCAATCTAAATCACTTACTTTTTTTCCTAGTAAGTGATAAAAAAAACTCAAAATCTACATTATTGGAAAATAATAGTTTATTAATTTTTTTTTTTTAGTTAACTTTTTCCCATACTTTTATTAGATAAATTGTTCTTATCTTTTTGTGATCTAAAAACTTTTTAAGTAAAGGCAAAGCAACTTTTGTCTGCGTGAGAATAATAGGTACCTACATTCCCAAATTATTATAAATGAGATAATTATCTCTTCATTTTAGGGGATTTTCATAGATATACATATTTTTTTTTCAAAGAAAATTTAAACTAATCATTAATGAAGAAACGAGTTGCATTTACAAAAAATAATTTACTTACTTACATAGCACTTTTTAAGCGAACGTAGAAAGTTCTAAAAAACTTTTGAAGACAATTTACCAAAGTATTTTGAGCCACATCAGTCACATTGAGTCCACCGATCATAAAAAAACTAATCAAAACAAAACTTGGGTCTTTATTACGTACACTCCTGTTAATGTCTTATAGTTTTTAATTTTTTCAAACAGTTTTAAGAGTTTTTAAAACCGCGCGCGGCAAAATTCGAAAAAAGACCGAAAACTCAAAAAGAAAAGCGAAAAAGTCGTTAAACATCAGCGTGAACTGCGATGAGCGCTTCTCACTGGACTTCGACGGGCATGGCTCGCTGTGATCAGTAATATCGCGAGAGCTCGCGCCAACTAGATACTTCGCTTTCCACTCTCTTCCATAGCGCTCTTAGATTTTCCGATGCGGCGCGACTGGCATGGCATTTCGACGGTGTAGTCGTTCCGCAAACCACGGTCTGCTCTGATCGATCCTGGAAATTGAACCTGCTGGGCGTGACTACAAAAATGAAAGAAATGGAACACATATAACTCCCACGTCTGGAAACTTATTCGGTTTGGTAAATCCCATAAAAATAGTTTGTTCGTCATCACCGTTTCGGACCCACCGACCACATTCGATAGCTATTGAACCCTTCAAACCACGGAATCCTAGACTGGAGAATGACGGTGAGAAAAAAAAACGTGTGGCACTCGGAGACTGCCGCGGTAAAGCTATTGTCTCGATACGTGCGAGCTTCGTACAGTCTACACGCATACGTCTAGTCGCACCCACACGCCGCACCGCTGTGCCGGTCGGAGTGGGGGGTGTTAGGTTTTTTCGTTACGGAATTTCTTGATTCGGTCGCCATGCTCAAAGCCCGCGATAAAAGCTATGTAATAGCTTAAAAATTGAAGTAGACCCATATTGATTTCGATATCGGTCCAGGTTTTAGTACAGGGCATAAAGATATACCACTTTACAACCAAAATTTTTGTATAAACTTTTTCTAGAGAAAGTCAAAGGTCACGAAGAACAGTTTTTCGTAAAACTGCTCGTTAAAAAAAGGAATTATAAAAACTGTAGTTTAAGATTTTCTACAAAAAGAACTTTTCTACGTAAGATTATCAGTTTTCCAACAAAAAAAAGGAATATCTGGGTTATGGACTTAAAAAAGATCTGTTTAAAAGTATATCACACTATATCTTTAATGACTTCGAAAATAAAATAGCGTTATCAAAAGACTCTTTCTAATTTTTGAAAAATCTAATATGATACCCACAGGTATAGGCACAAATCATAAAAATTCTGTGGATTGAAGAAGTTATTAATGAGGAGGTTTTAGAAAAAGTATGTTAACATAAGGTGGAAATGGAAAGGGAGTTAGGGAAATAAAAGGGTAGTTGCGACAATTTCTGAGACATGAAAAGCTATATTCGACCAACTACAAACTACCTCTAATTAATTAGGAAAAATCGATTGCTATCATCATGCCCCATGCCATCATTAATTTGAGGTAATTTGTATTTGGTCGAATATCTTAATTCTCATTAATGTATCTATTACTTAAAGCCAAATAAGAGACAGAAACAGGAATTCAGAATGACAGAGAGTGATCTGTATTAGATAATCGTTCGCAAATAGTAAGGAATGTCGGACGCTTTAGTTTTGGCAGAAATACAAATATTGTAGGAACTTCCTCCAAGTTCAGCCGAGATCGGTTGCCACTCATTCTGTCATCAGATGACGGATTCCTTCTAAAGAAACTAACCACTCGAACTGCAAAACGTCAATGAAAATCAACCGACATCGGTGGAACCAGGAGGAAGTTCCCACAGTAAAGAATTGTGGTGATAGTCTACAGATAATAATATAAAAATTAATTTAAAAAAAAATTGCTCATCATGATGTTATGTAATAGTTTTATATACTGTCCCATTTTTAACCCTCCATACAAATATCTCCTAAAAGAAGCTTTTTTAGAAAATAATTTTAAACAAAAGTTGCAGGGTTCTTTGACAATGACCTGGATGGTAATTTCCAGGTCGTTTCGTTTTTCAAAAGGAACTCCATATTTTTGAGCCCGGAAATATAAAGATGGAATATGGTTTTGTCATTGAACTTGGATCTCACTTTAAAGGTCTTTCCATCTCATTTCTCATTATTGAAACCAAGGAACTGATCTTTTTTATCAAAAGAACAACTCAACCTTGGATTTCATGAATATGATGATGAAAATTAAAAGTATTCTATTTTCGATAGCTCAATACATTTCTACAGTACAAAGAAAGGACCATCTTGACCATAAAATAGTCTTAAAAGTCAAAAGTAAATTCATACAGGGAAAAGAAATTACTTCTTTGCATATTTTCGAGATCAAAAATATATTTCCAAAAGAACAACTCGTCGTTAAGAGTATTCTGAAGATCATGGTCATGATTGAGGCTAAGGTTATTATTGGGTATCCTTGAATTTCGGCAAATGCGAAATGTACCTCTCATTTAATTTCGAGGGTAAAAAATAAAGGTTTCCCATTACAAATATCTGAGCTTGAAATGATTTTGAACTTCAAAACAAAATGTAAAATTTTGTCCTTCTCTCATTTCTGAGGTCAAATATATGGAATTCCATTTGGAAAATGAGTTTTTGGCACTTTCAGAAGATTGCAATAGATGCTTCTTGAATTTGAACAATGGTTATTTATCAGATCATTTCTATTTTTATTTGTTTTTGAGAAAATTTAATTAAATTTCTTATTTCTTATCGTATTAGTTTTTTCCAAAATTGGAGAGAGCCCTTTTTCTGTGCATGGTAACTCTTTCTAGTTTTCGAAGTCTTTAGGTAATTGCAAACCCGTACTTGTACATAGTAGAATTCACTCAAAATTTTTTTTGTAAGTCTATAACCCAGTTCAATGTTCTTCGAAAACATATGAAGAAAAGAACATATTTTGTTCTATTTAGGTATGCGTGCCTTTCACGCAAGTCGTAGCTATGCGAAGGTCTGGTTCAGCAAGCATTGCCTTAATGAAAAGGGTATCTTGTTGAACACTACAGTACCTGTTATTAAATAGCGTTTACCATAGATGGCGCTCTAGTGACATCTTTGGTCTTTATTAAATCCACTTCTAGTAAGAGGAGACCTTGATCGGTCTGTATTCTGTCGGAACCATCTGCGACACGCTGATGAGAGCCAACCAGCTCGAAATAGCGATCCGTTTCTGGTAGTTTCGACGGAATACTGACCGAGAACATATTTTGTTCTATTAAAATTCATGCAAAAATACTCCTTCTCAAGTATTATGTCTATATGCCCTCCCCTGAAGTAGTCTGCCTCTACTTCATTCTTTTTTCTCAGCGTCATTCCTGAGTCTAGGATTCCGTGGTTCGAGGAGTAAAATTACTAGCGAACGTCGTAGGTGGGTCCAGAAACGATGATGAAAAATAAACTTTTCTTATACAATTTACCAAACCGAATGAGTTTTTCAGACGTGGGAGTTATATGTGTTCCATTTCTTTCATTTTTGTAGTTACGCCCAGCAGGTTCAATTTCCAGGATCGACCAGAGCAGGCCGTGGTTTCGTACCTATACAGAGCCGTGCTCCAAACTTCATACCCGTAAGTTTCTTGGTCAAACTCCAGGTTAACTGTTCGCAAACGAAGAACTGGTTTCCCAATTCAGCTGATGATCAATCAGCTTGGTGTCATTTTGTCCTTTTTTCACATTAGCAAACTTACTCCTTATACAAAAAAATGGACCCTTCATTAAAATGACCATCTGTATATGTACGAGGGGAGTTTGATAAGTCCGTACAAAGATTACCACTCATGAACTGCTGCATACTAAATCGTTCAGTTTGAATGTCGTTTAAACAAGTGAGGTACAATGATTTCTGGAATATGAATGAAGAAAACGAGTCCCGAGTTCAGAGAAGCATGTTGAGGTTACAACTAAAGAAAACGTCAACTAAGTCCATGAAATGAGAATGAATGTTAGGATTTTGAAAGTGTGTTAGATACTAACCTACCAAACCTCTTCAGTTGAGAGCCCCATAATCTCTAAGATGTTTTGCATAATTGTTTGGAAAAAATTTTGGTTCTGGATAATTAGTTTCCAGAGACGACTTTAGTTTTTTCCAAAGTAATTGAATGAACTTTGTGCGCCACTTTGTGACTGTAGATGTAACTCTACCAATCTGAAATCAATTGGAAATCGAAACAATGAACCCATGTTTGAGAATCTAATCCAAAGAAAGCAACAAGAGAGAGAGCAATAGTGGTTTGAGATCCTCAGGGCATAATATTTATTAATTCCCTAGAAAATCATGCAACTTGTCTGGATCGACAATATGAGGAAACAACAAAAAACGACAACATTTGGAAGAAAGTAAAAAGTCCTTCTACATCACGTTAATACTTCAAATCATTCGTCTGTAATAATAGCAAAGGTCCTATATCAGCCATATTTGACACCCTTGAAATACTTCCCTCTTCCAAACTTTTAAAAATACCTTACAGCCTTAATGCCTTACGTCCAAATATGAAATTGTTCTAGAAGATCCTTTAAAAAATATTTTTCCAAAAAGGCATCTTGAAGCTTGGAGATAGATATCTTGACATGGCTTGAACTGGAACCCTTAATAAGCAAAAAGTCGTGTTTACAAACATTGCAGTGTAATTTTACAAGGAACGGTTAAACAGAACCCCTGAAATATACTTCTATTTTGAAGATGATAAATCGTTTCACACCAGCTGTAACAAGATTTATAATATGCAGATATACATATATGTGAAACATTATAAAAGTAAATTTGTAGCTGTCTGAGGGTAAGTCTTTCTTGTTCGGTGAGTTTGTTTTTCAAATGGAGTTTTAAACATTTCTTCAGTCAGCCATCAGCCAAAGTTAATCGCCTTATACGTAGACCACGATCCTATGCACCAGCATTTGATCAGAAACTTATTAATCACAGGATTTCAATTCTCGAAATTCTTCACCGATTGTGGTTTTAGTTAAACTATCTCAAAGTCTCAATTATTTTCGGAATTAGAGATTCACAGACTTTTAAATTCCTAGAATAACATAGAAGTTGTCGTAGATTTATAAACTATTCGATTTTATTTTAAATGAAATTTCAGTGGCGCAACTCAACTCTGGGTTAAATTAGATTAGATTAGATTGAGGTCACATTGACTCGTGCGGAAGAAAAAAAGAGCATTAATTTTGGCGCTGCAAATTCGAATAAACACCGTCTCTTGTTTTTTTAAAAACGATATCCCTTAAGCTTAAGTTAAAATTTTATAGAACCCTCTTTAAGAAGTCCCACTCTCTAGCTCATACTCCAAACTATATTCAAATAGGGTGGCTGCAAAAATAGAAAATACTTGTGCCTTGTTTTGACAACATCAAATCATAATTCACCAAGGGCAGCTTAAATAATCTCTAGAATGAATGAAAATGTACTAATATCAATAAAGAAAATTACTTTTTCGATTAGTAATTTTTTAAAACACTCAAATCTTGTTCCTATCAGTTTTTAATGTAAAACATGTTTGTATATCAATATAATTCGAGAAACTTCAAACGAAATAGAATAGAATTCAGCAAATATGCAAAATCAAACGTCGAAATCATCAATTCTCATGGATCGGAACCTGATGAAAAATGACAAAAAAGATGGAAAAAAAAGTTTATAGGGATGGACATTGGTGAAAAAGTTGCCGCAGCTCCAAACCACAACCGATCAAAAAAGAGAGGATTAAGAAAATGGTGAAGGTAGAAGATACAATTATTCTGGACACGAAAAAAAGTAAAAGAGTAAGATGTTACAGTCACCTACACAACGTACTACATATGATTTCTTATAGCCAAACATTTGAACACTGTCAGAACCACTAAGAAGTTGGAAGCAGATGAAGCTATGGGCGAATATATTTTAAATACATTAATCTGAATTAAATTCAAGAACCATCTACAAATTACCTCAAATTAATGAGGAGAAAGATATTGCTGTCATCATGCCCTGTCGGGATTCGAACCCGGGTCTCTGGCTTTACGTGCCATTACTCTAACCACTAAGCTACGACGACATGATGACAGCAACATCGACGAAGCGTACCTACTAAGTCACTGAATCGTCGAATTAATCTATATTATTATTAATATCTATTAACAATGAAATATCGAGAAATATTTAGTAGTAGTGATTTTAAATACATTAATCTGAATTAAATTCAAGAACCATCTACAAATTACCTCAAATTAATGAGGAGAAAGATATTGCTGTCATCATGCCTCCGCCGGGATTCGAACCCGGGCTTTACGGGCCATTGCTCTAACCAGCAATAGCTTTTTCCTCATTAATTTGAGGTAATTTGTAGATGGTTCTTGAATTTAATTCAGATTAATGTATTTAAAATCACCACTACTAAATATTTCTCGATATTTCATTGTTAATAGAATAAATTTTACTTCTACATATACTACTACCACCCCTAATTTCTCATAGTTTTGAGACTGTCCAAAATTTGGAAGAACTCTCAACAACTTTAAAACCAATTCTTGAAGTTTCACCAAGTGTTTTCATTTCTAACTAGTACTTTAGTGGATAGCCCTCGTCCTCTCATCGAAAATGAGACAATTCGATCGGGGTGGGTGAAATGAGGTGGGCATGGGTGGCAAGAATAGAACCACCAAAATTTTTAGGAACGTATAAGGATGTGCCAAATATTTCTAAAACTTTTTTGGAATGTTTGGGAATCATTCAGAGTACTCCAGATATTTTGAGAAGGGCTTAAACTGACTTAGAATGTTCTAGTTTTTCCAAAGATTATCTCTAATGTTGGAGAATCATTTAAAGTGCTTTACGTTTTTTCGAGAATGACTTGAAATGTAATAGATTGTCTGGATTATTCTAGATACTGCTATGATTATGAGTGTTCGTGAATGATCCAAAATTTTCCAGATTATTCAGACATTATTTCAAAAATAATTTGGAATGATCGCGAATGCTTTCTGCATAAAACTCTCAACAATTTTTTACTAAGAACTTTAGGTAATTTTGTACAAAACCCCCTTCCGATTTTCTTGAAAAAAAAGTTTGTTGTAGTTCATCATACTGATCAAGATACTATATGTGGGGCACGAAAATCACCCCTTCATGGTGTTTTTGAGTTTCTTCATTTCGTGTATTTGTCTTCCATGTCTATTGTAAAATGCGATTAGTAGTTGTGGTTTGTTGATTTATTCGAATATTGAGATCGTGTAGTGTTTATTGTTGTAGATTAGATACGGAATTATTTATAGTCTTTATCTATAGGTGATACATGATACTGCTTGTTTGTTTAAACTTTGAAAGCGGTTATTCTTAGTGTGTTACGAATACAAATGTTGGGACAGGGTAAGGGGTACGTAAATGTAGACACCCATCCTGAACCGTAACCTATTGTAATACGCACGGAGTATTACGACAGTTTTCTGTATTTTATGACATCTTCATACTGGTTTTGAGCTTCAAAAAATACAAAAACACATTTTTTTTGTATATTCTATTAATATAAGTTAAATTCACCCTCTTTCCTCTTAAGTACGCTTTAATGGCGACACGTATTACACTCTTAACCCGATTGAGAATAATTCGTAAAGTTTTATAATTGAAACAGCATAAGTTTTACCATCCAGTGAACCGAATGGATTTTAAAACGCCGTTGTGTCTGCCAGGTTTTTTTCGTCATTTAAAGGCAACGTTGGACTGTTCCTAACACATATTCGATCATACCAAAGTTCAATTAATGTAGAAACTTTACCATGATACCTATTATCATTATAATTATTTAATTATTGCTATCTTCCTTCACAATTGTCATTCCCACAAACGTAATGTTGCGTCAAATGTCAAAAAAACGATCTAAATTAATTTTTAAATGTGAGTAAACTTTTTAAAAGGGTGATCAAAATAAAATAATTATGAAAAATCTCCTTCTTAATGCATCCTTGTTGTCTTTGGTATTTTAATTATGAATCATTGGCAATAGGTTAATGTGTTACCTACTCGTCGCTTTCTTTTAACATAATATGTTACGCTACTGAACTACGACAGCTGGTGCATAAATGTCACAATTCACAATTTCCTAGTCTTGGGGTTAGGCTATGTAGACTCAAGAGTTTGGTTTTAAATGACATCTGATAACTTCTCAAGAATGAAAGCATTAAAGTTGATCTCTAGCATTTAGTTTTCTGTTGGGAGATTCGTTGTGCTGGTTACATAGAAAATCTAAGAAAATCCCTTTGCAAAAAGACGTAAATACAAGCTTAAAAGCATTAAATTCATTAAAGAATGTTAACGACTGTCAACATTTAGAGGACATCGTATAGACAATGTGTTTCGTACTCAGGGCCAGTTAATCGTCACTAATTCCTTTTTATAGGCTGTTAGCTCGGCTAAACGATTAAGTTTCCTTTTTTATTAAAGCGTCGAGTGATACGCAAGAGCGTCCGCTTCAAATATTTGTGGATCAAGATCAAAAACGGCTTTTATTAGAAAAAAATGTTGATATTTTTAAACGACGAAAATATAAACCTATCACACGATGTCCAGATAAAAATATTGTCCCATTATTACACTCGAATCTCTAAAAATAGGTACTTGTTGTTAATCGTAAATTACGTGAAATATGGACCACCAGAAAGAAAACATTACATTGGAGAAATTTTAGCAAAACTGTGCAGGCTAGGTTGATATATTAATTGTGTTTACTTCTAGTTTATGAAAATTTATTATTCAGTTACAAAATACATAAATTTTAATGATCTTTTAATTTCAACCGAAACACTAACTGCTCTAGTTATGGAAGCCATAAATTATATTTAATTAAACATTAATTTTAATACCGAAAAGATATATAAGTAAATACTTTTGGGTATTTTTGTACGCCAACAAAATATACCTACTTGAATTTAACAAGTATAAGCACAAGACTGTGGATTAAATCCACAAAACTAAGACTACAATTTAAAAATTGCAAGACTTAAGATCAAAACTAATTACCAGTTAAAGCAAAACGTTTTTAGTCAACATTCCATCAAAAGCACGTATCTTGACTATACATCAAGAAGAAGGAATTTGTCTCGATTTAATTTAGTATTTTGTTCATTTCTTATTTAGAGTTGACATTCTTTTACTTCTCTATGTTAGCATAAATAGGTACTGAGCTCCTCCAGGTCTCCGGGTAAGAAAACAAACAAGTCACCACAGATGGCGTTTGCCTGCTGCATAGGGTAATTTATTAATCTATCAGGAGTTTCAGTTTGGTCGATATTCTGTCCAAATACTGTACATGGATCGCTGATGAGCTCGAAATGGTGATTCGCGTCAGGGGATTTTTAGAGAATGTTGTTAAGCACGTTCTGTTCCACATGTATTGGTATTTCTGTCTACCAAAAGAGTCTTGTTAAGCATTAATGGACTTACAATTTATAGAAAAAAATATTGAACAAAGTGGTAGAGCAATTAGTACCAGAATTAGAAAGACATTGAAAAACATCACAAATTATTTAAAAAAATTATCTTCCATGACATCATTCAATTTATTGTAAAATATAAAATAGAAACGACTTTTAGATTGCCAATTTTACGATCCCTTTCCAGTTTTAATTGTAAAATTAATGATGACCGAAAGTAGTTACCTAAAATTGATCAAATGCAAATGATTCTGAATTTTAACAGAAATAAGATTTTATAAAGAATTTTGACGTAAATAATGGTGAGTAGCAGCCCAAATGTACCTGCTTGTGATGAGTAAATCAAAAATCAAATCCAAAAAACCAGCAAACCAAAACAATGACAATGACAATGACGAAACAGCAAATAAACTACATTTGAAAAATCAAATTTAAACATCATACAAAATAAAATTAAAAACTGAAAGAACACACCCTACTCAACTAACGGTTTAGGAACTAACCAGTACATAATTAATAAGGATGGTTCAATTAACAAAAAAATTCAGAATAGTTCAAAGATTAAATATTGAAAAACGAAATAATATATTAAATTTTCCCTACGTGGGTAAAAAAAAAATTAAAATTAAAATTTTTTTTGGCAAAATTTTGTCGTAGATTATGTTAAGGTTTAAGAGGCTTTCTGGTCATCGAAGGGATGGGATACTGGTTTTATATTTGTTTTAATTTTTTTAAAAGGCCATCAATGTAATAATACAGGGTGTCCCCTCTCAATTGGAAAAAACTTCTAGGGCATATTGAGGAACCATAGACAAGCAGTTTGAGATATTAGACTGATGTCCGGAAGTGCATGGTTTTCAAAATACAGGGTGTCAAAGTTTTTTTCAAAAAACTTTTTTTTTATCAATATCTCAAAGGCACGTTGACCGATTTTCTTGAAATTCGCTGGTGATGTAAGCTTTAATAAGACGCTCAGTTAGCACTAATTAAATGGTAATTGTTACTTCCAGTGGCGCCCCGGGGGACAGTGTCACGAATAAAAATGACAAAAAAATGTACGCCACTGACTTTTTTTGAAAATTTTATATTTTTTAGAAAGCTCAGTTAAAAGTACAACTTTTTTGTCACTTGATATTTTTTCGTATCTCTCTCCGGTTTCGAGAAAAAATTTTTATTAAAAACTCTATTAAAAGGTTCATTATCTGTTAGGAAAATAACTTTACTTTAACTTATTATTAATAGTGAAGCAAATGCTCAAAGTGTTCACCATGCATTTCGATGCATTTTCTGCACCTGTCGACCCAGGATTCGCGCACCCGAGCAAACACGCCTGGATCGTTCGCGATAAATAAAAAAACTTTGACACCCTGTATTTTGAAAACCATGCACTTCCGGACATCAGTCTAATATCTCAAACTGCTTGTCTATGGTTCCTCAATATGCCCTAGAAGTTTTTTCCAATTGAGAGGGGACACCCTGTATATGTACAGTAATAATTTTATTGATTCCATGATTCAAGTTATTGTTGGTAATAAAACGATTGTTGTTATTATTATTTTTTTCTGATAAAGTATTTATTCTTCTATGGATTTTCTTTCTGAATAAATTCGTATGGGTAGTCATTTTGAAGTAAAAGCTTTTTATGAGTTTTATATAATGATGAACCCGAAAGACCTAAATCAAATCAAAAATTATTATTACAATTCGTTAACCTGGCGCATCAGCCATTTCTTTCATGTTCATATAATAGACTTTTATATCAGCAAGTACGTATTTTTTGTTATAATATTTTTTATTCGTCACAACATAACCCAATAGATTGTAGAAATAAATTTCCAGAATGAGTCGTTTTGTATTATTTCCAGACTAGCTATTTTTAAAGAAAAATGTTTTGACGCGTCTTCAATCTTCAGAATTTTATTTTAAGGTCTTCCATTACAAAGTGAGATCTAGAGATTTGAGAAAAACGGTTTCCATTTTCAGCATGACTGATTTTATATATAACAAAAAATTTCAAACTGTGTTCGAAACAAAATGGACTGGATGGGAATACGTACCTATTATGCATATATGTATATTGAATTGTTATTGAAACCCTAAATAACTGAAGATGTTACTATAAACAAAATGTAGTGATTTTTAATACAATGAGAAAAAAATTTTTAGACAATTAAACACTCCTATAGATTCTTATTTTTGTCATATTATCATACTTTGGACCTAACGCTTTTTCTTTTAAGGCATACTTGACATGGCCTTCAGATTTTTAAGGTTTTGCCTCAAGCCTCAAGTTAATTCTAATCTGGATTGTTCTGTTTCTTTGAATGCGAAAATTGACTCGAGGTAGTAAAAAATGGAATTACAGGTTCAGACTGAAGACTTTGTGATGATTATTTAATTAGAGTGAAACTTTTCATCCGAGACTTAACAACTAGATGCGCACCAGCAAACCCCGCCCTAAGAAGGTAGGTACAATGTTGGAAGGGCAAGCGCTGTAGCCTATGAAATATGCAGGTATCGGCATACAAATGGGGAAGTTGCACGTTATTGGCTGTCGGTGAAATAATACAGCCCTTCCTACATCTGACTGAACTCAAGCCTCTGTAGAAAAATTTCACTCTATGTTCTTTTTAACTCTTTCTAAACAACAAATTAATAGCCTCGAAGGTCCGGAATACATTAGCTCCTGTTCTTGCCAATCTGTCAGTGGCCTCGCCTCTGATCCAACTAATTTGTTTGGGCAATAAAATTTTATTAATTGTTATTAGATTTCATTCATTATGAAAAATGGGTTGGCTAAATATAAATTGCTCTTGGATATGTACTTATGTTTGTACATACATACTCTATTATTGGCTAATCCGTTTGTAACCACGTAAAAACAAGGCTGTTTTCCGTATAATAAAATCTGGCGATTATAATTTTATTTTCGGTGCAAAACGTTTCATCTACTTCCTAAACATTCGAGTTTTCTTTGACTTATCACAAGAGAACGAAGGCGTATTTACTACTTTTTCAGCTTGAAAACAACAACTATTTTCTAAGACTCGTGTAATTATAAAAAGAATAAAACGTAGATGGAGTTCTTGGGTCTTGGGGAATCATAAAAATAGAACACACTCAAGCAACAACAACCACGTAATACAAATCAATTTACGGTTGTAAATAGGAATGTAAAATTTTGGAAAATTTCAGTGAATTTCATTGTTGTCTTACGTACGTAGAATACTAACGGAGCTTTTATTAGATTTACGAATGCCTTTCCTTTTCAGATGTTGAATGTTATTGTTACAGTAAAATAACAAAAGCAAGCTTTGAGTTTTATAAAGGGTGACCCACCCTATTGTGGTTCCTTTGTTATAATTTTGTTGGAATATGATCTGCACGCTACGAACCCTAGAGAAGAATGACTTAAGTCTACATATTATAATTAGTAAACCCTATGAGTTATCTCATTCCAAAAAAATAGTCCTTATCATTTAAACTCAAGGTACACTAAAGAAAGTGGCTTTTATTTCCAAAAGGGAATAAAAAATGCTAAGAAATACTGAGTGTTTCATCTTGGATAATAAAAGTGATAGCTTCATTCGTTTCTTATACTTTAATTAAGAACACTTTCACAAGTACAGAAGTGAGCATTTTTGTAACTGTTATCCTAAGTGGATCATTTAAAAAAATCGGTGAAGTAGAGTACCTAATAGTATAATGCTTTCCTTAGACTAATATGTTACTAAGGCTAAACTATGGTTAAGATTTACTTCAAAGACACGCTAAATAATGAAATTGACATTTTGTAACGTTTTTTTTTGAGTTGGTAAATGTAAATATTGTTACCACTTTTTGCAAACTATTTATTTAATAATGACTATGTATACAAAACAATGCTCTATGCTCCTAATCTCTACTCTCTACTCAAAATCACTAACTCGCTCTTCTCTCTCTGGTTCGCCCACTCGCAGTCTCTCACGTAAGACAGACACTGACTAACTTAGATTCATTGGTCGCTCTCCTTTTATAGCTATCCGATAACGACCGACTAGAAGTTTCTCGAACATTCTAGACGGTTGTTAGAGATTTCGAGACACAGACTGTCCACAACTTTGCAGTGTTCCAAAGGTTGCCTAAATCCATAACTATATTTATAAAAAAAGGGACAATTCTTTCGGGGTTTCACCACTATAGTAAGTATACGAGGGCTTTTACTAGTGGCGATTTGTTGGATGAAATGTTGGTTTTATAAATAAAACAGTGAGTCAATCGAAAGCAAGTCATAATAGAAACTTCATGAATTTTCAGAATTATTCGGTCGTTTTGAATTGTTGAAGTTATTTTAGGTTATTAGTTGAGATTTACTGTAGTTCTTTAAATAGTTTGACTATAAAATGAAATAAAAATATCTAAAGAACCAAACATCAACTAATAACCTACTTAACGTACATTCATGAAAATCATTTCTATTTATTTATTGTCTGTAAGAATTCAACAATTCAAACACGTTAACAACATTGACCGTGTCTTTGAGGCAAATCGTAAGATTTACCAAGTGAATAGTGCATGGTGGTAGAAGTTCAAAATTTAATTTTAATCAATACTTTTCGCACTCTACCATTTAGAATTGATAAATCTTAGGTTTTACTGGAAATTCTTAGGATGTACCATAGGGCTTTTACATTAACATACACATATATTATCTTTTCCAATTACATAAAAAATGAAACTTAAATTTTTCTTATCACATTACAAAACACTAATTCTGTATTTCTATACAGATAGCAGGATGTCTATGAAGCAATTTTAAAATATTAACAAATTTAGAAAATGAAACAAAAGTTCCTAAATATTAAAAAAAAAGTATATTGAAAAGAAAAAAATGTATTATTATTATTAGTTATGTTTAGTTGTTTTTTTTTTTAAAGTCTAAAGTTGTAACAAATAAAATTTAATTTTAAAATGTTTTGAAATGACTGAAGTATTTCAAAATTATGATACTAATCTTGATTGCTTAAAAAAGAAAATTAAATTTTATTTGAAAGATCAAGACACTAGAGAATTTGTTATGGTTACTAAAGGTTGAGACTTATAAAAAGAGATTGAAAACAGAAATTTTGAAATTTAAAGAAAATAAATTAAATTAAAAGAACATTATTAATTTAAATTGAAGATATTTGAAATGATGAAGTATTACATGTGTTAATATGAAGAAAATCAAAGTTTATTGAAAATTAGAAATTTTAAGAAAAGCAGCTTCAATATAATCATACAAGAAGAAGAATAAGTAGAAGAAGATGATGAAGATGAAGTTAATTTAAAAGGAAAAATAGATAAATTAACGTGGATGTGGAATTGTTTTGGTAAAAGCTGATTTTTCTATTGACATTGTTTGACATTTAAACAGTGAGTGAGTTAAACTTTTCAACATAATTTAATTTAATTTATAGAATTTTCATAGTTGTTTAGTATTTAATTATTTAAATTTTGTTTATAGTTCTTAATTAGTTTTAGTTTAATAGTAGAATTTTGAGTTTAATTTAATATTTAAAGGTTATTGTAATTTTTTTTTTATATATTTTGGAACTTACTTCGAGTTAAGAGTTATAGGGGAGAGTGGGGGAATCCCAGTCAGGTGGGTAAATCCGGTCAGACGAAATTTTCATGTTACGAGGGATACATGTAGATTATTACTGTGCTGCCATCTAGCATTTTGTAGTGCAAGTCAACTGCATTTGATTTAAATGCAAAAACATCAACCGTTCTAACACAGCAGGTGATTTTTATTCGTTCGTGATTTTCATCTAATACTCTCGACATTTTTATGCAACGTAAGTAAGAGAATTAATTATTTATTTGCAAGCTGCTAAGGTACACTCCTTAAGAGGTATTTAGTTTTTGATGTCCTTTGTTTACAGGCTTACAGCCATTAAAAATCAGTTTTGAGGTTAACTTTATTGTAAAATGGTGGTTTCGGGTAATACCGGTCAAAACAGTTGGGGTAATACCAATCATGACCGGCATTACCCACACAATATTTTATTGGCGGTGATTAAGATTTGGCTCAGAAGAAGATGATATTGATGAAAAACAACTGTGTCAAGATTCTGAATCAGAGGATATGGAAGAAGGCACTCCAGACGTCGTATGTTTCGTTTGCGAAGACTATGGAAAAGACGGTGAAATGTGGTTCCGTTGTACGGGTTGTGGTAACTGGGTTCATGAATTATGTAGTGGGTGGGATACACCTGAAAACTTTAAGTGCGATGTATGTATGAGACAGTGAGAGTGACATACTAAAAGTTTTGTTTTTTACTTATTTTATTGTGAATAAATAAAACATATATTTCGTTCTAACAAGTTTTTAGATTTTCTCTCCATTTTTTTAAACATAAAATGTAATCACCACTGAAAACAATTGAGAATATTCTGACCGGTATTACCCACAGCACTGACTGGAATTACCCGCATGATGGGGAAAAACCGGTCAATCTCATATTTCCGTTTAGTGTCGAATATTTCCCTTTCAGCCAATTTTGCTGGTAAAAGTGGTACAAAACGCAATAATGCATACTTCGAACTCAACATTGCAGTAATTTCAATAATTAATTTAAAATACTGTTCCAGTTATGCCCAATTTCTCTTAAGTGACCGTCATTCCCCCACTCTCCCCTACATGCTCTTAGATATTTAAAAATTTATTTTAAATTAAATTAAAAATTAAAAAATTGTTTTGTATCATCAAATCACATTACTTATTTTATTAGCCTCCCACCATCATATCATATTATTACAATATATACATACATATATACCCATTGGAACTTTTCTTTAACATTAATTTAAGAAATCGATGAGTGATAAAAATACTAAACTTAAGAATAAAGTAACTAATACCAAATATTGTACATTGACAGTGAGAAAATCCACCTATCATAGAATCAAGTTGAGTGAGTATTCAGTCGTAGTTCCATAGAGTCCCTTGGAAACCCGAACAAAGGAGTTGAAGTTGAAGATTTACCATTGACTAATTACTGAGAACGATTTTTGGTTAATACAAGAGAAATGCGAAAATCTAAAAGCGTTTTTTGAGATATGGTGCAAATACCGTGGAAAGAAATTTTAAAAAATGAAGAGGTGTTGGAAAAAGTAGAAGAACAAAAAAACGCTACGAAAATTAATAGGCTACCTGCAGATGCATTAAAGGCAGAATCAGGAGTAAAAAGGGGCAAATAGAAACGTATATCCTAGACAGAAACTTGCTTTACTTTTTTTTCAAATACATACATCGTTAATATAGGACTTTAATTATTTAGCGGTATTCACATTGTTCCCAACTTCCAAAGTTTGGACAGTAAGACAATTTTTTTTTCTTGAACACGTGTGGATGTCATTAATTGACTAATTGGGGTAAATTTTCTATACATAATCAGAAGGACCGAATAAGCGAAATAATTACAGTAGGGCCTCGATAATCCGAACCCCCGCTTCTACGAACGCCACTATAATCCGAACGATACCTCTGCGTCAATTTTTCGTTCGTCACGCGTCGTTCCGCAATTTTTTTATCTCCCACTGTGGATCAAAGGCAAGGAGGAAGAAATGCGGTCATTTGTTATAAATACAGGAAAAGGTCAACGGGCTAGAAAATTTTTTAAAACGCCTGAAAATCCTCAGCTTGAATTCACGTGGTTTTTAGAACAGTGAAGAAACGCCAAAGTGGCTTCTGTATTAAGACAAATGTGACTGAAATGTTTAAAAATTGCAATTTACTTGTACCTTTAATTACAAAAATCTTTGTTTCATTTCAAAAAATATCTTTTAAAATATTTACGTATTATCATCCGAACAGGGTATAAATTTTGGATGTTCGGATCATCGAGACCCTGCTGTACCACCAAAACGAGTAAAAATTTCGCTTACTATCTAACTTCGGGAGTTAGGAACAACATACATAATTTAAAAATAATGTTCATTAAGAATTTGCTTAAATATAAAAAAATAATAAGAATTGAAGAAATAATTTTTTTAATTCCCATTTTCGTTCAATAAACGTGCTTTAGGTACCTAAATAATTTGTGTTTTTTTATTTTTACTTATTTTCCTTTTGACTACTATTATTTTACGTCTTTCAAGTAACCTTGTTTATTCATTATGGTTTTTTTTTTTTAATTCTAAATACCACGATGAAAGTCGTCTCTGGATAAAAGTGCTTATTGTTTATAGTTAACCTCTCGGAAGGTCACTCGTCTCAGTGTTCATCTTTTCAGTAAATATCTTTTATAAAAACTAGAACAGCCAGACGGCCAGACTGCTGATATCGAAGGACGAGTTATCATGTCTCGCAATCACAGAATTCCTTCAAGGGGCCCTCTAAAGCAAAATTGAAGGGAAGCGAATGAAAATGTAAATTACAATAGGCATTATGTATCGTTCAACAGAAGAGAGTAGATCTTAAATATTAAGTATTACTTATGTTCTTATTTCAACTTTCTTTCTCAGACTTTTTTACTACAAATTATGAAACAAGCGTTTGTATTTTCTTTTTACTTCTGGCAGGAAAAAGCTTGTGTTTTTATAATAAAGTAAAGTTTCAAAACCGTATATATGATAGTACAAGAAGTGGATCCAGAATTCCTGTATCAATCATCCAACATCCAGAAGAAAAATTATTTCTAGTCGAAGATTGGAACGAAGGTATTTTTCCACCAGGTGTTGTCTAAAGTCCTAAAAGGGTTCATTGAGAGATTTGAAGACAACGAATTAAAAAGACCCAAGTCAAATGAGAAAAATAAAAAATATGAATTATATTGAATATAGCTAAATCCGCCGCTGTTTTATTAATTTTTCTGTCTGTTATTTTGGAAATAGCAAGAAATCAAATTCCTTTCTAAATACTTGGGCTAATTGAAAAAAACTTATTCCCAATCCTCTTAGAAATAGTTGTTTGTGTACTCCCCTTTCTTCCCATTCGGATACCTCTATGAATATCTAATTGCATTAAAAAGCTTTGAAATTACTGAAGAATGCACCTACCAATATAATATTTTGAACTACTAAAAAGTAGATACTCAACCCAAAATTTTTCCTTTCGATTTAAAAGTAGTCCACATAAAAGCGTGTATTGGTATTGTAACGAATTTAGACAACCCTTCATACACTCGTGCATAGTCATGGACAGTCTCTATGTCGAAATCTCTAGTAACTATATCTGGAGTGTTCGAGAAAGTTCTAGTGGTTACCAGACAACGGCAAATAACTATGTAAGGAGAGCGAGAGCAATCAACTGGATTACTTCAGTAACTGACTTTGTTTAATGCTGTTATTGTGTTGTTATTGTTAAATTGAAAAAGTATTTATTAAATTTGAGTCATTAGTAAATAAATAGTTGAAAAAAGTATAGACAACATTTTTAAAATTTTCATAGTTGTTTTGGACATATGACAAACAATTTCTTTTATTTAATTATTAAAACTTTTTTCTATGAAATTTTATTTTCGCTAGTTAAAATGTTTGCTAAGGACTTGCTAAACGTTTTACCTGACAAGATTTCATGGGAATTCTCCTTCAGTATGTTCAAGACTTCCATGTAATATACTTACATAATGTTCCATTTTTTTGTGGAGGTGTACCTAGCCCAAAGAATCAGAACTTTTACTGCCAATTTTTAATTAAAATTATTTATTATTGTACCAGAGACTTGGAAAATCTGCATAATTATTTCTCATATATATCTACCCACCTATGAACTAAAAACTACCTAAATCTTCTAAAAATTCTAAAAAAGATATTAGACCATTTTCAATGAAAATTCATGAAATTCCCAATAGTTTTGACTCACTATCTTATTATTGTTAAAAACATACTCTGTACGTAAAGAATTTTCCTTTTTTCCACATCATTCTGTAGAACAGAACTTTTGCAACTGATTTGAAATTTTACAATTAATTTAACTTTTCATGTTCGTTTCTTAAAAATTCAACTAACATTTAATGTTAAATAAATAATTATTGAACCATTCGGGAAATGTGCGTCATCAAAACCAAACTCATTTATTATACGTGAAAATTAATAGATAATGAATTTGTTTCCAAGGAAAACATAAAAATAGGCTAGAATTTACGTACTTTGTCGATACATATTAATACAAAGTTTGTGACGTACTGTCTGAATTTAATTAAATTTGGAAAACTTTATCACCACAAGCACCGCCTACGTTTCGTCTCCGACTAAAGAGTATCGTGAATATGCTTTATTCTTTCTGCATTTCCTCGAAGGCATCAAAAATATAATTCTTGGACAGGATCCAAGGAAAACTCCTCATAAATACAAATATACATCCAGCACATCACTTTCAAGCTTTGCTTGGACGTATTTTAAAAAAAAGGACTTTTCATGTGCTTACGTACCGAGTGCTTCAAATTAACCTGACACACTGAAAATATTCATAATTTTTTACTCGGAAAAAGATTTTGTGAAGTGTGAATAAATTTCAAACCATTCTCTGTGTGTTAAGCCATAAAGGCCGAAAAAGTTGTTTGAGATAAAAATTAAACACAATCCTTTATGAATTTTTGATTTAATCCACAAAGTAAAATTTGTGAAGTGCCAATTAAAAGAACAATCGTAAAGCTTTCGATAAACCCAAAAGCTACAAAGAGCAAATTACTTTGTGGTTCATTTCTATATGATTAAAACGCGTTATGGTAATAATTATAAAATGCCACAAGCCACAAGAGTTCGTTCTCGTAGACATTTAGCAAATATTGGCGAAAGTTCGATTTTTTTTTTTTTTGAGAATTTCATTAAACATCAGAGTCCTGTATTAACGAGTTATGAGATATAAAATTTAAGTTTGGTCAGTGCATTTTTTTGCAGCCATTTCATTTCAGTTAGAATAAAATTTCTTTACTTGTCCCTTTTGGGTAATAAACAAAAAAGTACCAACATTCCAAGGTTTCTTACTTACCAAAGCTTCTTCCCGTGACTTCTAAGGTGGCAACCTAAGTTTCATATTCCTCCTACCATACCAAACATTCCCATAGTAAAAAATCTTTCAGCAAAATTACTGCAAGCTGGATCCCTCTAAGAATACTAACCTAGTGGTCTATTAGTTTTTCAGCAAAAGTGGATAAATTTAAACCATCTGCCAGGCACAAGGGAACATTAGATCAGGAAGTCATGGGAAATCTCGAAAAATTTGTGGATGTTGGGGCTATTTCTTCATATTCTCCACGTCGACCTGGTTAGAGGTACCTAAACAACGTTGACCTTTATAAACAAGTAACGAAAATGATACACTCTTTAATTTCAATAGGCTTTTTATTGTAATCCGCAAATGATCTTTATACTCCATTTTTCAACTCGTTGCGATTCCAATTCCCTTTTAATAGAGGACTTCAAATGCCAAACTTTCCCAGCAGGTTCATTTCAAGCAACTTGCCCCAGCCACGGGAAAATTGTTAGCCCTTTTTGGGATTTTCTCAATTAACAATATTATGACTTACCTATTCGAAAAAATTACATACCTACAAAGGCTCTCCTCTTTAGATATGGTTTCTTGGGACCAACAAAATCCCTACTTCTTTTTAAAGTTTTGTTAAGAGAAGTATCTTTTGGTCCCATCATTCACAGATTTTTCGGGATTTCTCATCATGACTTCTGGAATTAATGTCCTGTAGGTAGTCCAGGTCTCCCCAGTCTTGGTGAAGCACTTATTTTTTCATCCCTTTTGAACTACACGGTTAACAATCTGACAAAAGGGCACACTATATCGCTTTGAGATTCACCACTGTCAGATTGGTCAACAATCCACGATCAAAATCGCTTAATTTCTGAACTTTTACTTGTTTTAATTTCGTTCAAAAATGGCCTGATCAAACTTTATATTGAATCATATATCTTGTTCCTACGAAAGTATTACGACAGTTTTTGGTTTTGAGCTTCAAAAAATACAAAAAGCTGTCGTAATATTTCCGTGTGTATTGCAATAGGTTACGGTTCAGGATGGGTGCGTATACATTTACATACCCCTCACCCTTTCGCAACATTTTTATTCGTAACACACTAAGAATAACCGCTTTCAAAGTTTAAACAAACAAGCAGTATCATGTATCACCTATAGATAAAGACTATAAATTATTCCGTATCTAATCTACAACAATAAACACTACACGATCTCAATATTCGAATAAATCAACAAACCACTCACTACTACTAATCGCGTTTTACAATAGACATGGAAGACAAATACACGAAATGAAGAAGCTCAAAAGCACCATGAAGGGGTGGTTTCCGCCCCCAACATATATGTATATTCTTGATCAGTATGACGAACTCTACGACATACTTTTCTTTCAGGATAATCGGAAGGGGGTAAGCTATTGTACATAATTACCCGAATGTCTTACCTGCTTATATGAGATCAAAAAAATATTATTGATTTTCAAATGCTAAAGCAGAGAAAGATTTATGAGATACTTTTCAAAAACTTTCTCCTCCTAACTAGCTGCAAAACCTTCATTCTGGGCGCTAATAGACCATCCTGGTTCATGTTAACGTCCTTGGATTATTTTTGAATAATCTAAAACATTGTGGAATATTCTAGAACATTCTGGACGATGACTGACTACCCTATATAATTTAAAAAATTTTGGATAATAGTAAATCATTTTAGAGCATTGTAGAATATTTCGGCAAAATCTAGAATATTTTAGGAGAGAACAGAATTAATTTTCCCAAATTTTTGCAATCCACAATCCCCCACTTCCACTCAACGCGACCAAACTCCCTTACACACAACAGGAGAGCAAAGGGTATCATCCACCACCACAACAGGGAGTAGATTAACATAGCAAATGTTACATACATAGTACCTACCTACACTGTTTTATAATTGTATTAATTGATACAGCTACCGAAATCTTTTCTCATAAATGAACTACGTTCCAATGTACATCGACAAAGCAAATTTTCATCTGAACCTTCCTGATAAAATGCTGAGAATGCTCGGCATTAGCATCGCAAAGCAAAATATTTTGCGATCCAGGAGATTATTAGTTATTGTTGCCATGCCCTTAGAACAACTAGGTATTTCGTGTAGTAATGGTTTGACTAGATTGTAAGGAACTCATGAAATTTCCTATTTAATCACGATATCGATTAAGTTCGGACGATTTGACCTCTTTGGAAAATCCGATGGCTCTTTAACAGTCAATGACTTTTCTTGTAATGCATTTTCTGAATTCTTTCTCTGATTCTATTAAAAAACATCTAAAAGCGTTTGCAGAGTTTGCTTTATTTTGAAAGTCATAAAAAGTTAATAAGCTTAAGAGCTGATTTCGTGTGTTTACGTCTGCGATTCGGATATTAGAGTTAACGTTTTATGACTGAACCCAAATAACTTTTGAAATATACCAGTGCATACACATATTTATATTTATCAATAACGGAATGAATAAATGATAGGTAGGTAGGTAGGTACTTCCTCAATGAAACAGTTCATTATTGTATATTATCCTCGTTTCTTTACGTTTTCAGTAGGCCAAATTATCAATTTGACAAAATTTTGTATTGTTTATTTAATATGTTATGTTTTATCTAATATTTTTGATTTTATAAACAAAAATATTCTAAAAAGAAATATTGGAGCACACTCGAAGAAAGATTGTGAATCATTCTAGATTATTCTTAAAAGATCTGAAACATTCTTGGCTGTTCTCGAATAATCTAGATAATTAAAGATTATTCTTGAATATTCCAAAGCATTCTCGAAAAATCTAGAACATTCTACATCTCTCTCGATCAGTCCAAATCATTCTTAAAAAACCTGGAACATTCTAGATCATTTTCTGAAGCGGGTCCAAAGGGAGAGGATGATAGGCACGACATTTTTATATATGTAACTACCTACTTTCTATGAATCTTTAAAGTAAGTTCACATTGAAGATCATTCTCAAACGTTCCGAATCGATCTAGAAAACTCTGGAACACTCTAAATCTATCCTTTGGAACGCTTTCAAAGAAATTGGAATATTATGAATCGTTCTAGATCATTCTTGAAAACTGTCAAACATATTACGTCATGTTCGAATAATCTCGAACATTCTAAATCTATCTCGAATATTCTAAATCATTCTTGAAAAATCTGGAACGTTCTAGATCATTTTCGAATGATCTACTGGAACATTAAAGATCATTCCAAATCGCTCTAGAAAAATGTGAAACACTCTAAATCTCACTCCAACATTTCAAATCATTCTTGAATAATTTGGAACGTTCTAGATCATTTTCGAATGATCTACTGGAACATTAAAAATCACTCTCGAACGTTCCGAATTGTTCTAGAAAAATCTGGAACACTAAATCTATCCTCTGGAACGATTTCAAAATAATTGGTATATTCTGAATCATTCCATACCATTCATGAAAACTCTCAAACATTTTACATCATTTTCGAATAATCTAGAACATTCTAAATCTATCTCAAATATTCTAAATCATTCTTGAAAAACCTGAAACGTTCTAGATCATTTTTCAATGATCTACTGAAACATTAAAAATCATTCTCAAACGTTCCGAATCGTTCTAGAAAAATCTGGAACACTTTAAATCTATCCTTTGGGTCGCTTTCAAAAAATTTGGAATATTGTGAAACGTTCTAGTTCATTCTAGAAAACTCAAACATTTTACATTTTCGAAAAATCTGGAAAATTAAAGATCATTCTCAAACGTTCCAAATCGTTCTAGCAAAATGTGGAACACTCTAAATCTCACTCGAACATTTCTAATCATTCTTGAAAAACCTGGAACATTTTCAAACAATCCGGGATATTTTCTATCTCTTGGAATGCTTTCAAAGAAATTGGAATATTGCGAATCGTTCTAGGTCATTCTTGAAAACTCAAACATTTTACATTATTTTCGAATAATCTGGAACATTTTAAATCTCTCTAATAAACATTCCAAATAATTTTTGAAA
The DNA here is from genome assembly GCA_947389935.1 of Agrilus cyanescens. Lineage (NCBI taxonomy): Eukaryota > Metazoa > Arthropoda > Insecta > Coleoptera > Buprestidae > Agrilus > Agrilus cyanescens. Next base: position 6,116,263 of record OX376713.1, on the reverse strand, counting down.
AATGTGAAACATTCTTAAACAATCTAAAATATTTTCTATTCTTTTGGAATCTTTCGAACTGTTCTGATCATTCTTATTGTAAAATCTAGAATCATTTTGGAACGATTTGGAACATTAAATATTATTCCCAAATCGTTCTTGAAAATTTGGAACATTCTCAAACAATCCGAAATTTTCTCTATCGTTTTTGAACGCTCTCAAAAAAATTGGGATATTTTGAATTGTTAATAATTAATCTAAAGGATGTTCTTTATTATTTTGCTTTAGTCAACACCAAATTACTGAAACTAGCAGCTATTTAAAGTAAAAATTCAAAATTAAAATTATAGAGCATGTGCCGTAAGTACTCTACACGATTTTTTTTTTCAAAATTTTCCTACCATTGGTTTTCCATAAACGCCTAATAGGCCACTGACTTTGGGCCACCCTGTACAGTGTAGGTACATCTGTATATTGATTTTGAAGTGCAGTTTTAATTTAATAATTTGGAAATTTAAAACTACAAAATATTTGAAATCACACTAGGAGGGAAGTGGGTCGTACAAATGTGATCTATATGGCAAGGACGTAGGTTATGGATGCCCCTTTTATTGTGAAATAATAATTAGTAATTTCAATTTGAATAATTATACTGAGGAGATACGATAATACCGTCATTGGAATAGTAAAATATATTATTTAAACATGTAAATTAAATATTGCATAATATTAAAACGAAAACGTTGCTTTAGGTCACTGCTTGGTTTTCTTCATACTGTACATATTAATTTTTGAAAGAATACGTGAAAGGACATAGTGATGCCATCTGCTAGATACATAACTAACTTCATAAATTTAATAGCGGTAAAATATTCAAATTTAAAATCTAATTAATCATCCTTGCTCAATTAATTTTGCAATAAAAAATATTGTGAATGTATGTTTCAATTATTATCCAATTAATTAGTTTTTAAATAGCATTTACTTCTATGTAAAGAAAGTAATGCAGAAAATAAATTTAACAAGCAAACTGAATAGTAGAATAATTTTCTTATTTTCAAAAATACTTATTATTTATCATAATAAATTATTATAAATTAAATAAAATCTTCTGTTGATTCTGAATTCGTATTCTAATTTGAACAGGGAGGAGTGTAGAAGAAAAAGAAATCTCATTTATCTCAAATGCTGTTCCTTCCTGTTCAAACGAAAAATTATGTTGAATATTATTTATGACTTTTAAACCGTGTTAAAATATATAGGGTGTTCCATTTAATAAATGACTATTTATATTGTTTACAGCTAAACTATTCACTTTACAACAATTCACCTAACACCGTTGAATTCTACGTAGAAAAGTACTTTGAGAATGTTCTTACAGAAACAAAAAATTTTCGCCAGGAAAATAGTTATAGAGGTTTTCCGAAAACGTACATTTTCCAAAAACGCCCTGTATCCCTGAAGGCGGTTTGCACCAGTTAAATTGTCATAAAAATTGAGCTTCAGACACTGACGTCGGTCTTTGTCTATCTCCTCTTTAAAGCATACTTTGTCTTTAAAAGTGTCCAATTTGGCACACCCTGTACATGCACTCAATCCCGTCGAGAGAGAAGTATAGGAATATTAGTCCTATAAAACCAAACATAACTTATGAAGCAACATTTTAGAATCGGTACGGATTGCTAAAGTTTGGGTTTAAAGTGATAACCAGCTCTATAATATTGAAAGTTTGTTTATTTATGAAAATAGACCAAACTGACAAAAATTTTATCCGTAACTGTCTGCCATTTAGTCTAACTTCATTTTCCTTTTGTAAGATCTAATTAACGTTGGACTCCAAATAAAATTTCAGTAGAATGTTTTTTCCTTAAACCTGAAGAAATGACCTCTAGTGTGCGGCAGTTCCTTGATCATCGTCTAGTAACACTAAAATTTAACAGCAAGCTGACTATGCTGTCGTTTGTAGAAGTTAGGTAGATCATTAACACGTAAAACATAATAGCTGTTGAGTAACCAAAAACTATAAAAAAATTGACAATGTTTGTACTTCGGTTGTCTTTCGAAAATCATGGAATGGAACGGATTATATCTAATTGAGAAACCTTCAAAAAATCCTTCGTCATATAATTTACAGTATTAAGAAAAGATAATTATTAATTAATACATTGATTAGCGATAACTTATATACATATATTCAAATTCAAATAAAAGCTAAGTACTTACCATTACGAATAAAGAAGCTTTTTTATGTCACACACATATTTATAAAGACGGAAAACAAAGACAAGTTTTATTTATAAATTCTAATTTATTTATTATTACAATTATAAAACAGCTAACGGTAAGAATATTGAAATCGTTTACAACCACCATTAGCTGAGATAAAGTAAAAAAAAAAAAACTCCAATAAAAATAAAATACTAATTAAAAGAAACAACTGCTGAATCTACAAAAATATCGGCTGATTTATTAATTATTTATAAATTATTTAATATTTATGTACGTGTCCAAATTTCTACTAAAACCCGAAAAAAAAAAAAAATAGAACACTGGAAGGCTAACAATTAAGGGGAAACCGATCAACGGCTGTGCTTCACGATATCGCCTTGAAAAAGGCGCGAAAATTGACGAAACGTCTCCTGTGTACTGCAACCTTTACACAGGAAACGCACAATAGAAAAACACTTTGAATGGATGTAGCTCACTCGAGGACTGTTATTTCTTCTTTAATGAAAAACTCAACAACTTCTTCTTCTAAATTCTGACTGTCGTTTTCTAATTCATCGGTGTCGATACCTGTATGAAAAAATAAAATATAATTAATTAAAGGTAAATTTGAATAATGCAAACAAAACAAAAACCAAATAATTCTGACAATTCCTGATTTACTTTTTTTGTTCTTACCGTTTCTAAGCTCCAAACGGCGCGATTTCTGTGTTTCCCACTCCTCAATCCTCTTTTGCCTGTAAGCGTTGAACTTCTCCATCAGAGCTGCCCTCTTCTCGATAAGCTCCTTGGATGCCTTTGTTTGTCGCATACGATCCTTGTTCTCGAACTGCGAGTAGTACTTCTTCAGGTTCTTCTTTATTTCCTTCTGCTGCTTCTCACTGAGTAACGTAGGCGGACGAGGTCTCCATAACAGTTGGGCGAAGTTCTCCAAATTAACTCTTTTCAATATCTTACCTTGGAACGACCATATCCAATATCCTGATAATAAAACAATTAATTAACGTACAAACAGAATTAATTAAGAAAATTGTTTGAAGTGCATCGCAGAAGATTGGTTAACTTCAACAGTCCTCCCTCATAACTTCAATATATTTTTTGTCACAATTTATATCAAAAAAACTGAAAAGTAAGAATTTTTATTTCAGTTCTTTGATAGTGACAGGATTAAGGAAACAAAGAGAAAAACAACTTTTTCTTATCAAGTACTAGGTTCATTCATTTGAAAACATCTCACTGACCTGTATCCACTTTGGTCTTCCAAACCGAGACTCCAGTGACTACGTATCGTCCTGTAGGATCCCACTCGACGTCCGACGCCTGGTAGTGATCCGTCGTGTTCATGACGATGAAATCGTGTGTATCGACGAACTCCAACGAACCACCGCTACTTGAGCCCAAACCCGCAAGCACAACGAACTGTCCGTTGGGTGACCAAAACAGATGATTACACGCCCTTTTCTCGAGCTTTTTCAGAAGAGCAGGCGTTTGGCCTTGTCTCACTTCATAAAAGCTCACACTGATGTTCGGCGATTCTCCGTGAATGATCGAGAACTTGTTACCGACAGGTTCCCACGCGAAAGCCTGGATCGGCTCCTTGCTCTCCACGCTATCGACCGGAATTTGCTTTTCACGCATATGGAAAATTTCGAAATTATAGTAAAGACCTGAGTACTTCGTTTCATTTTTTTCTTTCCGCACTTTTGAGTATCGATCGACCTGAAAAAGATTTTATCGAAATACTCTCTAATTTACCAAAGATGTACAGTCATTCGAACTAATTGTGAGTGGTACATTAAATAGTAAATATTAATTTTTACATATTTAATTAACAAATATCATTTCAATATAATTTAATAAAAGCAAATTTCTCAAAATCTTACCTTGACGCAAAGGTAATCGCCGGACTTCTGCCAATGTATCTTACAATCGGCTACGTTGAAAAGGTTTTTGGCACGAATTTCGGTTCGGTTCGGTATCTCGAGGACGATAACTTTAGCGGGCACGTCTTTATTTTCGGCCACCCAGTAAGCGATAACGTTATCCGTTGGAGACCAATTGAAATCGCGTATGCCGGATATTTTTACAGACCTCTTGTCCAAAAGACCGAACGAAGGTGTCTCGTAAATGGACAACATATCGTTGCCCATTTTGGCAAAATACTTGTCGTCATGGGACCAACGATACATAGGCCACGAAGACGGACCATCAGGATTAAAGGAACGTTTTTCTTGGCCAGTTCTTAAAACAAGAAACAAAAAATTGCTGAACAAACCCACGTAAAGGAAACGATTGTTTTAATACATTCATAATATTACATAGGTTTTTATATAATATTTTACTTTTTTGTAATTGTAAATTAGATATATGTAACTTTTTTACAAAATTTCTCCTAAGTACAAATGTAGCAAAGTTCGTACACAAGAGTATCAAATTGTGATAAATCTTGAACAAGACTATGCTTCTTATATTTTACCCTGAGCGTATAACTGATAACAACAATTTCACGTCATATCAGCAAATTATCAGGGTGTCTACGAAATTGAAAAGCTTATTCTATGAACGGTTTTGTAAAGATTTAGTTTTAGTACAAAGATACTTACAACAGAACTTTATAGGGCCAAAAAAAGCTCTAAACTTTAACAAGATCTGTCTTAATCCTTATGGCTACTAAAAGCTCTCTTTGGGGACAATCATGTTTATGACACACATAAATAAAAATAGTTCTGCAATCTTACCTAATGTCCCACATGATAATTTTCTTTTGCTCTGGGTTATGAATATCTCCTTGTGGTGAATAGGTAACCAAATACTTTTCACAGGGGGAAAAGTCGATGAACTGCACACCTACTTGCGAAAATCGCTTATATTGGCTGAAGTTGGGTCCACCCCAAAGTGCCACACCCTGCTTGTGGAAAGTGGAAAGGAAAGTGCCCAATGGAGACCATTTTACATAAGTATGTGTCCAAAGCTAAGAGCAATAACAATCATGAAGAAATAATCAGAAAACAAAATATATTTAGCAAATAAATAAAACAAATAGATAGTAAAGTAAGCATTAAAATAAATCCCATCAAAAACATAAACTTCAGTAT